>CM057339.1:799751250-801162051 GCA_030015575.1 Agapanthus africanus
AATAGTTGCGGGTTGGAGGAGGTCATCCGAGTTCCAATTTTTAACCTCCACGGCATACTTCACCGGGGGTTCGTCCGCATAGGGGATTGAAGTTATGGGCTCAGACGGCGTGGCGGAACTGAAACTGCAACGACCTTGGATGATTTCATTGTACCACTTTCCCCACAAGTGAAGGTTTTTGTGCTCGGGGTCGTGATCCTTAATAAGAGCGAGCGCCACCCGGTCCACTGGTGCATGGGGAAGCCCTCCCTCCAAGCGAACAAATGGGAAAGACAAGTTGGCAGACATGTTTTCTATAGAAAGACAAAAATAACCGTTAGTGTTCTAACGCTTGGCATTTTAAAATCTTACACCACACTGTGATGCAGTGGGTAAGGGACTAAAGGGGGACCCACAAAATCTGGATGACGGTGCATCATTTAATAAGACAATCCCATCATTAGATGAGACTGTCATTTCATGAAAAAGATCCATAAGAGAATATCCTCATTGATGGGAAATCCCTAGAGACAAGGAGAAAATCGCCTCTTTTAGAGCAAAGCTCTGTCACAGAGTGACATTTGTCAAACTCTGGTCTCAGGGGAACAAGATTCCTCAAAAGAGCATAGCTCTGTGGTAATAATGGAAAGATCCATCAATTTTTTTTTAACACTTAAAAGAATTAAAATTTTGAAATCTTGAAAAATCCAGGAAAACTTATAAAAAAAATCTTCATTTTTCAGATCTAAAAAGATCTACATTTGATCCAAGAGCAAAGCTCTGTTCATGGGTTAAAACCCATGGACAAGATCTCTGTAGATCTGTAAGTTTTTTAGAGCAAGGCTCTGTTGATGAAACCCTAAAGGGGTTTTCTTTAGATCAAAGATCTATAAGAGCAAGGCTCTGTTATGTAAATTTAATTTAATTTAAATTACCTAGAGTGATTCTAAGTTCTGAACTTTGAAGTTCTTGGGGAAAGAACAAGAGCAAGGCTCTGAAAGTTCTTAAGCAAGAGCAAGGCTCTGAGAATCAAAATTCTTGAAAGTTGTAAGAATTTTCTAAGGACCAAGGGCCCTATTTAAAGGCGCCTGCGCCCCTTCAACTTATCACTTGATCCAAAGGCTGGGATCTTGCCACCGCTGCACTCACGTGCGCGCCACATGAGCGCAACGGTGGGAGGCATTTGTTTCCCCCAATCAGAGCAAGGTTCTGTTTGAATTTCAAAAATTCAAAATTTTGAAGCAATGCGCCACGTGTCAGAAGTTGATGTATCAGCACAGCGCTCGAGGCAGCGCAACCAATCAGAGAAAACCTCTGTTTAAAACAAAAAAGTAAAGGAAGCAACGTTAACGCTGCGCTGCGTGACACGTGTCTGCGCAGTTGCGCATGCACAGCTGCGCAAGTGCTGCACTGCGCGACACGTGTCGGCGCAGTTGCGCAAGCACAACTGCACAGGCACAGTTGCGCAAGCGCTGCACTGCGCGACACGTGTCTGCGCAGTTGTGCAGGCATAACTGCGCAAGCACAGTTGCGCAAGCGCTGCGTTGCACGACACGTGTCTGCGCAGCTGCGCAAGCACAGCTGCGCAAGCGCTGCGCTGCACGACACGCGCGCTGCACTGCATGACACGTGTCTGCGCAGCTGTGCGAGAGCTGCGCTGCGCGACACGCGTCACGCGCTGGGGCGTTGCACAAAACAGAATTGAAATTTTAAAGAAATCTTTTCTGTTCTTGTTAAAACAAGAAGATTTTCTTCTGTAAAACAGGAGCCCTTGGATCAAAGATCCAACGGTAGGGAAAATTCCCCAAATCACTCAGAGAAAGATCTCTTAAACAAATTTAACTAATTTATGGGCACTATAAAAAGGACCCTAGACCACAATTCAGAGGGGGAATATTTTGTGAAAAATTAAACAGAGAAGACTCTGAAGAATTGGAGAGAAATCCTCAAGAACAAAGAAAAAGGTAAAAAACCTTTAGAAAAAGAGAAAATTCTCTTATGAACAGACCATTGATCTGAGAACAAGATCTAGGATCTCTAATGAAAAGAAAAGAAAAAATAAATAATAAACAGTGCCTTGCACTTCTTTTTATGAACCATTGGTTCTGAATCTAAAAGATTCTCAAGATAACAGTGCCTTGCACCTTATATGAACCACTGGTTCTTTAGAAAACAAGAAAAAACTTGTTTTCTCTGATCTGAAATTGATCCAAAAGAATAAGAACAGTGCCCAGCACTTGCCAAAACTGCGCTATTGCGCAAGCCGCCAGGAAGCGCCACGTGTCAGCAGTGCAGCAGCGCAGCGCACTAACGCAGCGCACTGCGCTGTTGCGCTTGCGCTCACCAGAACGTGACACATGTCACCTCCACGAGCGCTTGCGCTCATTAATTGCGCAAAGTACCTGACAAGCCATGTGGGACACTATCAGGGTATCTAATGCAATGCATTATTAAAGGGCAGAGCCCAATCAAAGGTCCAAGGGACCAAATAAAAGTGCTGCACATTATTTTAAAAAGGCAGAGCCCAATTAAAAAGTCTAAACAGACCAAAAATAATGCTATGCATTATTTAAAGGGGCAGAGCCCAATTGAAAGGTCCAAAGGACCAAAACAAATGCTCTGCATTATAATAAAAAGGGCAGAGCCCAGTCAAAATAGGCATAAATAGCCTGAAGTAATGCTATGCATCATTCTAAAAAGGGGAAAGCCCAAACAGTGGCCTAACAGGCCAAACGCAAACAAAATGTGAACATTTTCAACTGGACTTAGCCCAATTTTGGCCGTAAGTCCTTAAATAAAATTGACTGAGCACAACTCTCTCTTAAATCAATTTATATCCGGTTCGAGGGTACATCTCCGAGCTCCTCTGACACTTATCGTTGTAATCCTTCAACGACGTCAGAGAGGTGACGGGTCCCGACGACCACATACGTTTCGGTCCTTAAACTAATGTCGGACCGAAACGTCCTTAAACTAATGTCGGACCACCACGTCCCTAAACTGGAATATGGACCACCACGTCCCTAAACTGGAATATAGACCGCCACGTCCTTAAACTGGAACATGGACCACTACGTCCCTAAACTGGAACAATAGAGCCTCCAAATGCTCTTCTGCCGGATCTAAACGATCCCGTTTAAGTCGATCTTAGCCCCAAAACACGGCGAACGTATCCTTAAACATTCAAGTGGACTACAAAATTCCAAATCAACTCTGGTTTGAGGGTACATCTCCGAGCTCCTCTGACACCTGTCGTTGTAATCCTTCAACGACGTCAGAGAGGTGACGAGTCCTGACGGCCATATATTAAATGAATCACTACGTTAAGTTCTCAAACAGGACTAACGTAACCTTAACGAACGTTTAAGTTGATCTTACCCGCAACGCGGCTAATGCATCCTTAAACTAAAAACACCAAACCCAAATCTAAGTAAATACGGATTTGGACTAATCCACGTCCTACGGGCGACGGCATTACTCAGTCTCCATATACAATCCACGGGCAACCACAAACAAAACAAACACCCACGACACGAAGTGAAATTCTGGAGAAGGAGAAAGTTGTTACCGCGATGCGGTAGCGTAATTAACTGCAGGGGCTTACGCCTGCAGGGAAGAGCGTCCCCACAATCAAAAACCCCTCAAGCGAGGGGGAATCTGACGAAGTCTGCTACATCGGCCGCATCCGTCTAAATCTCCGATACACGGTGCCATAAATCAACTTGGCATCTTCGGAGAGGTGGACGGATAAAACCAAATAGCATCTGCCCCGAATCTCAGGCAAGACGTCCTCACGCCGTCCGTCGCCGTCTTTCGGAGGGGAACAACGGACGGACGGAGAACACTCCATTGGCATCATCCTCTGAGTCGATGCCAAAGACCAAAATAGGAGTATATGGTCCGGGCTTATGGTTTTCTTTTTAAGGTTGCCCCAAGTAGCCTATTTCTTCATCTTCCTCGATATCTCTCCTAAAGATCGGGATAGTGGCGATGGATTTATGTTTATTCTTCATCTTGTGGCACCTTTCGGTATCCTCGAAGTCTGGTAGGAAGTATTTTGCATCTTCGTATTTCCGGACTTCGTTTACGGAGAATGGGTTTAGCTCTCCTGTGATGGTGTACTCCGAGCCATCCTTGAAATATTTCATACACTGATGTTGTGCAGAAGGGATGACGTTGTACTTCTGTAACCAAGACCTATCGAGTAAAGCGTTGTAGCAAGTCTTAGTGTCAATGATATGAAATTTGATGTCAGTGACGAGCAACCCAATGCGTAGCGTTAGTATTATAGACCCAATCGTCCGTGACGAATGTGAGTCGAACCCGGAGATGGTAATTTTATCTCGGGCCAGGTGCTGAACGTTCATGCAAATCTTCTTCAGCACTCTCACGCTGAGAAGGTTAACGGAGGATCCGTTGTCGACAAGGATTTCCCTATCTTGATGTCGTGGCAGTACCCGGTGACGTATAACGGGAAATTATGCTCTCATGTACCGAGGAGGAGATCTTCATCGCCGAATGTAATGTCAGCCGTGTGGACCTCTACCAGTTCATCTTTCATCTTCTCTTTTGCGAAAAAAGTTTGGAACTGATCGGGCTCTTGTAATGCCTTGATCAAGGAATCTCCTGCCTCTTTGGATAGGAGGAGAGCATCCAATATGCTCAATTGCGAGGGTATTTTCCTCAGATGTGCTAGGACGTTTTAATCCACCTTATATTTCTTAGGCGGATCTTTTGCGGCGAACTCTTTGACTGCTTCTTCATCGAGGGCGATCTCCTCGAGGATTTTTCCTTTCCCTTTGTCCTTTTTGTTCGAACCTTTCTTTGTAGCTCCGAGATTCCTTTCAGAAAGCGTACAGTTATGCAGCTGAATATTCTCGCAGTTCTTCTACTCCTCCTCTTTTTCGGAGGCGTGGTCTTTGAAGAGAGGGTTGAGTAGTGTTTCATCGTTAGAATCAGGTTTCTCCCCTTCCGAACTGGTACCAACCATATGACAGTCGCCAGTCGTTTCTTTATGCACGTTCGTCCCACTATTTTGCTGTTGACGAGCACGAGTTTCGCGCTTCATCCTCTTGAAGTGTTTTTTATAGGCAACGTATCCTTGACACCACTTCTTGAAGGTACTGCATTCCTCGATAGGGTGGGTGACCCTCCGACAATATAAGCAGTAGTTTGGATGTGATTCTTCTCCATCGAGGCATATGACCCCGGGAGTGTTCTTTGTGAGAGGCGGCAGCTTCATCCCCTTTGATAGGGCTTTGACGAACCGCTTTTCTGTTTTGATCCAGCTCTTATTTGTAGCAGGTGTGCTTTGGTTTGGTCAGAATACTTTACGACTCGTCCTCGCCACAGCTTCTTTATCCAGACGCTGACGCTTAGCCTTTTTATATATGGCTGTCTCACATTCTCAGTCGACTTTGCTTTTTTGAAAGGCTTCATTTAAGCGCCAATTCTTCCTCTAGTTCCTCTGCGTTGTTTTCTGACGCTGAGGGAGCTTCTTCGCCATATAACGATGTATGAGAGACCTTGTGGCAACTTGCTACACGGTCTTCGGTGTCTTCTGATGAGTCATTTCCCTTATCATTGTAATTACCTTCACCCTCAAGAATATACTTGAGGAATTCTTCGAGTGTGACCAGTGTTCGCACCTTCTGGTTATACTCCTCTAGCGCGTCTAAATATTTTTGTAGATCTGTGCGCTTGTCATCATACTCAGCAGGCTGCACATGCTTCTTGGTCTTCTTCTTTTTCTTCGAAGACTTCGAAGGCTTGACTTAGGGTTTTTTCCTCTCGTCAACAATTTTCGCTGCGGGATGAGATTTTAACATCCCTTCAATTATTTCAGGTTCAAGTGGGCTTTTCCACCTGACTGCCGGACATGCCTGTAGATCCTTTAGCATTCTTTTGGTTTTTGCTGAAAGAAATACTTCCTATGGAGTTTCTTCCATGAGTGAGCATGATGCCCCCTGCGCATCCACCTTTTTGGGAGTGTGCTTCTGGGATGGGTCTACCTTCCAGTTATTAGACAGCGCGAATTTCCCCGGTTGATACTGGTCTTCGACCCAGTTCTTTAAGACGTAACAATCTTTAATTGGATGGCTCACCATTCTGTGATAGGAGCAGTAATTAGGGTTGTTAACGTCGCTGGGTTGTGGTGGACACCGCGGGTCTGGAAATTTGATGGGTTTATTACGCATTGCCAATTTGAACAGTCTCCTTTTCTTCTCTCGGGGAAACGAGTAAGCACATCCTAGTCTTTCCTCTAAGGATGGACACGACGCGCGTTGTTTTGGTGAGCAGCTGGTTTTGGGCCACTTGGCTGTTGTTACGTATTGGCAACGAAGCCCGCTTTCCCTTTACCCTTGTTATTTCGAGGGTCTTTATTTGTGGAGGAAGGCCCATAGCCCATCTGGTCCATTTGAGCCAGTTTATCTATCAGAGCCTGGAAGGTAGTTGGTTTGAAGAATGTCATGAACTGGGACACAGTCGTTTGAGGATCAAGGGTCCCGATGAACATGCCTACGGCGGGGGATTCTTCAATGCGTTGTTCGCACTTAGACCACAGGTTCCGCCACTGGATCGCGTTTTGGACCCATGTCTCTTCCGGCTTTACCCTGACATTGATTAATGCGTGATCGGAGTGCGTTCGCTCGCGCTGGAAAAACGCTATATGAACAAAAACTGCATTTCTACAAATGTTTTCACATAGTCATTTGGGAGCTCCGAGTACCATTCGAAGGCAGTTTCTGACAAGCTACTAACGAACTAGCGAAGCAACAATTTGTCATCACCCCTAGTGTTGCCACATAGAGCTCTAAATTGCGCGACGTGTTGGTGAGGGTTGCTTGTTCCTTTGTATACATGGAACTTGGAGATCGTATACCCCCGGTAGGTACTTAATTTGATCATACCAGCCTGGATATGGTCGTCCAGTTCTGACAATTTGGCCGGCCGCTTCATTGGCTTAATGAGCTCTTATTTGTTGAGGAATGTAATCATCAAGGGTGGACTAAGAGATTGTTTTTTCTTTGGCCACTGATAAAGCCGAAGGAGGGTTTGATGTTTCCCTTCTATCATTGTCGATGATTATTGGCGAATCTTCGGCCAGGGTTTATGGCTGGATCATCATTCCAACCATGTCTTGGAACAAGAGAGCCATTTGCTTCATGCTAGCAGCTTGCTCAACGGCCTCTTTGTCCTTTCTCTCGAGCACCCTTCGCAGAAACTCTGTATCGGTCTCTTGCTCTTGGCATTGTTCGGCCTCTTTGTCCAGACTTGTTTTCTGTCCAGTGAGTGCCGTCATTTTGTTCAACATTTCCTGGAACATTTTTTATTGCTCCTGAGCCTTTGTCAGCGACCGAGTTTGTGGTCGGTGACTCATCGAAGCACAGCTCCCTTCTTGCCCATTGGTCATATAGACCGTATGGACGATAATGCCCCCAGACTTGGGGCGTTAGATCCATCGCCTTTGGAATTTGCCGCGGGCGGTAGAGTTTTCTCCAGCCTCATTTTTTTATGAGAGATTAGAGTTGAAGTAGCCATTGTGACAGGCACCTGTTTAGGAGAAGTCCCCCATTGTATGGCGTAGGAGTGGTTTTTTCTTGTTGAACCTTCGATTTCTTTGGTCGATGAGAGTGATTTTGGTCAATCACAGAGTCCTGGACTTTTCGCCAGACCCTATGAATTTGCGAGGAAAACTGCTGATAAGGCCGCTCTGGCTTTGCCTGCACTATAACTTCTACAGCTGGGGGTGATTTCTTTAGCACCGTCGTTGGGGAGTTTTTGCGCACCCTCCTAAGCGGATCAAAGTTGTTCCTGGTTGGAACAGCATCGTCGACTTCCACCAGTAGAGCTGGTGGGGTGAGTCCAGAGGGGGAGTTTCTCCCAGCTTCTCTCACTCGGCGCCAGTGGCGACGTTAAGCGTGCCTTGTTGAAGGGACCACCTTAGTTTTGAAAGCGTCTTCATCATGCCCCCGACTTTACTGAGGGGTTTCAATCGGCATCAGCCTGTTTGTAACACCCTAGTTCATTTATACCAGTTCTATTTTGAGTATTTCTTTATTGTGGCTATTCTTGATTTATTGTGTTTTGGGTGCGAATAGTGTATTGGTATCCGTCTTTGCATCCGACCCGACCCGATTGCTGGAAGCCCGTCTTGATTCCTGTTTTGGATTTATCCCGGCTAGTTTTGAGAATCCGTGCACTTTCCTATTTTATGTCCTGTTCACCTGCATTACATCTAACATCTGCATTTTTTTCAATATAAAAATTAAAGTAAAATAAAATATTTTAAAAATATCTAGCATGGCTTGCATGATATCCCAACCCTGTGGTAGCATCCGCACCTCTTGTTCTCATCTCGTTCAGTGAAACGAACTCCTTTGTATGGCTACGTGTATCCGTTCTTGGGGGTATGTATTTTCGTTACCCGGATATCCTATTTTGGTTTTGGTTACTACGTATAATATCCGTATTTTAAAACTAGATTTTAGACCCGACCTGGGCGTATTTTGGATTATTTTTGTATTAGCCAAAATCTCAAATTTTAAACTAATATTAATAATACGTTTTTACTTCTGTTAAATTTTATCCTTATATGTTATTTCCTTTTAAATTTTTTAAAAAGATTTTTAATATTTTTCCTAACCGCTCACACACACACAGATCTCTCTCTCTCTCTCTTCGCTATATATTCATTTTGTTTTCTCTTTTCCCTACGATCCCGTCACCTCTCCCTTCCACTATTCTCACCGCCTCCTTCTTCTTTTTCGTCCCCGCCTTCTTGCAGAACCCAGCCCCTGCCTTCGTCGTCATCGTCCTCGCCGCCACCGACCTCGTCGTCGCCTCTTCACCTTACCACCACCCTCGTCCACTCGTCGGCGTCACCACCTTCAGCACCTCCTTCTTCCACGACCAACGACCCAACACCCGAACCTAACACCCTCGCCCCTGCACCTCGCCTGCGCCCTCACCGGAGCTCCGTTCCCATCGCTTCCTTCACCTCACCTCACCCTCGTCCACCTCACCTCCTCTCATTCCCCGACCAACCCCGAGCCTGCACAGAACCTCGATCCCGACTTCAAGAACCCACGACCTAGCCTCACCTACACCTCGCCGGAACTCCGACCCCGTCGGCCTCACCCCATCGCCACCACCTTCTCTCCCCCTCTCTGCAAACCATCACCACCTGCTCAAACCCGAAGCTTTTCCCTGCACGAACCCACGTCTGAACCCTGACCTCGTCGCCGTTCCCTCACCTCTGGTGACCCCAGCTTCATCCTGTCTTCATCATCAACTCCCTCTCGTCTTCCTCTTTGAACCCAGAGCACCTAACCCCCCTACAGCTTCTTTCTTTCTTTCTTCTTCTTCTACTTCTTTTTTTTTCTCTTTCTTGATTCTTGATTCCGGTCATCGCCTGTGCCGTGGCCGTCACCGAAAATCCGAGCAACCCAGTGGACATCCCCAGCCAGCGTGGTCGCGTTCTTGCCTTGCCTAGTTCTGTTCTGTGCGCCGTGTGTGCATTACGATGTTTACCCGACGTCGTACGCTGCGTTTACACCCCGTCGTGAGATCCGTTCAGGAAAGTTTACCTGGCTACAAGCTATGTTATTATATTTGCACCCATATGAATAAAAATATAACATGTTTACTGCACTGTGCATCCCATGTTACCGTTTTACCGTTTTCTGACATCCGTTCGCATCCGTACAGTTTATCACATATCTAGTCGCATGCAAGTTTATCTTGCTACATACTATATTATTATATTTTGCATCCATATGAATAAAAATATCACATGTTCACTTCATTGTACATCCATGTTACTGTTTTACTATTTTCGGATAGTCGTACGTATCCATACCGTTATTTACATATCTAGTCGCATGCAAGTTTATCTTGCTACATGCTATACTACTATATTTTACATCCATGAGAATAATAACATTACATATTGTTTAGTTATGCATCCCACATTACCATTTTACTGTTTTACGATACCCGTCCGTATCGGTATCATTTATTATACATCTAGTTGCATGACATACCATATTAATTCATATTACTGTTACATTAGTACCCCATGCTTGATAATGTGCATCCCACGTAGTCATGGAGCTGTAGATGTAACCCCTGATAGATATTTGTACATCCGTGTTTTATTGTGCATCCATATCATTAATTATATATCTAGCTCTATGCCATGTCACATTATTTTATATTACTGTTATATTAACACCCCATGCTTGATAATGGGCATCCTACATAGCCATGGAGTTGTAGATGTAACCCCTGATAGATATTTGTGCATCCATGCTTTTACCGTACATCCGTATTTTACTGTGATTCGATACTTGCTACATTTTACTGTTGAGCCCCCATTTGATACACTGTGCACTACTTGACATGACCTGATACACCACTACTTGACATGTTACCTGATCCTATTTCTAATGACGACAATCCTGACATGTTGTCCTGACGGACGTATCCTGTTGTCTGCATAGACAAACCTGTACCTGCTTGATCCTGTGTTGGCATTTGCTCCAGATTTATCAATACCTGACTTGAACACATAACCTTGGAGGTAAGGGGAAATCAAGAATGTAACCGAACGTAACTCAAAGGGCTATTATATTGTTTGCCGTATTTCCGAGCGTTACGAAAAAATCCTGTTACCGTGGTCCCGTGGGGAATGAACGGGGCATATACTGATTAATCATGTTACCATGGTCCCGTGGGGAATGAACGGGGCATAGACCGATGGGTTACAATGAGGATTACATTAACTGATTTCGAAGACTTTAGAATAGATAACCCAGTAGTATAGTTTAGATTGCTCATTGCACTTCACCTACACGTATACACTTCACTGTTCTGTATCTATGTTACTGGTTATATTCGTGTTATAGTTTATACTCATGCCTCCATATCTCGTGTATCCTGTTCATTTATTATTGTTTGATATTATGACGCACTGACGTCTGGGTTTTGCATGGCCCAGATCCTTTACCTCTTTCACAGGCTGATCAGGAGTATTTCAGCCGACAGGCCGAGCAGTGAGGATCCTGTTAGTATCTAGTTAGTTTAGTTTTATTTCTATACTTTTATTTCCTGATGTGAGCCGTATTTGGGACGCACTTTCCAGATGTTATTGTTTATTGGATTTATTGCTTCCGCATTTATATTTCTTGACTGGTTTATTCTGGCAGATGGACATGTATTAGATAGTTTATATTTTTTCATGTTCTTGATATTTTATAGACAGCCGTAATGTGACTGTGGAGGGATGTTTCCTAACTACTGGTAGCATGGTTGGCTCTGTCACATACCGATCTTAGCACACTCTGGGATGCGGGGCGTGACACTGTTGAAGACCGACGTCCTTGATAGGGTTTGAGGAGAGCCGACCAATTTTTCAAAGACCGACCGTCTGATAAGGGAAGCACTTTTGACGGTTTCGCCTGTAGCAGGAATACGGAGGGCCAACCATTTTAGGGTAGCCCCTTCAGGTATCACGAGTTTCTTTGCAGGCCCGTCTGAGTTCTTGCTCAGCATGTTGAAGACTGAGATGCTAGATTTGGACGGCCCATTAGGGGCCATCGTGGTTTCCAGTCAATCGAATACTGACCTTTTAGGAGCTTCTTCTTACGACACCGAGGCACCGAAACTCACAAGTAGGAGTATGGTCCTAAATAACAGCCCGGTAGTGGCTAGTGTGACCTGCCCCACCGGCATTAAGAAAATAAAGGCCGCGTTGGGCCCATAGGTCACTCCTCCAGTTGGAGTGAAGCGGGAGTTGCTGTTGCAGGAAGTGCAGTTGAGAGCCATTGATTTTCTGCACAGGAGTAAGACACCAAGTTTTAGTACCATGAATCCGAAGGTAACCATAGCGAACCGCATTTTTTTCGCGAAACACAACACATGATATGTAGAGTGAAAAGAGGAAAAGGTCCTACCGGGTGTGTCAGAATCTGTTTACCTCCGAAAGACCGGAACATGATGTTGATACATCTAGCTTGAATTTGGGGGCAGATACTATTTGAACATATCCATCCACCTCTACGAAGATACCAAGTTGATTTATGACACCGTATATCGGAGGATTGGATGGATACAACCGCTGTAACAGACTTTATCAGATTCCTCCTCATTTGTGAGGGGTTTTTTATTATAGGGACGCTCTTCCATGCAGGCGCAAGCCCCTGCAGTTAATTACGTTATCGCTTTACGATAACCACTTTCTCCTACTCCAGTAGTTTACTTCGTGCCGTGTTTATTTTTGTTTATTTTGGCTGCCTGTGGATTATTTACGGAGACTATTTTATGTCGTCTCCCGTAGGGCGCGGTTTAGTCCAAATCCGTATATTTTAGATTTGGGTTTGGTTTTTGAACTTAGGTTATATATTCTTTTAGTTCAAACAGGTTTGGTTTTATTTAAGGATTGTTATTCTAGTTTGAGATTAAGATCAACTTAAATATATAAGCATTTGAGCTCAATTTATTTTTAACTAAGAATACGTTAGTCCTATTTGAGACTAAGATCAACTTAGCGATATTTTAAGGATCGTTTTTATTTAAGGTCTAACAACAGAGCATTTTGGCTCAGTTATAAGAAAACTTCAGAGATTTAGCCAATTTGGGCTTAGTCTGCTCAGTCTTTTTTTTGTTCAAAAGTGCTAAGCATTTATTTGGGTTCTGTTTGCTCAGCTCCTTTTCCTTCTGTGCAGGAGTGCTGAGCACTTCAGTTATTTTGACGGAATATGTATAGTGCTAAGCACTCTTTATAGCGTTCATGTGAGGAGCACGTGCGGCACTGTCCTATTTATTTTATTGAGCGCCCATGTGTGAGGCATTGGACGCTGCCCAATCAGGACTAAGCACTCAGCCGTTTTGGCTACATATGAAGTGCTACACACTTTACTCAGCGCTCACGTGTATTTCACGTGAGGCGTTGTCCTTCTGTTTTCAGCGCCGGTGTGTTTTTTACGTGAAGCGCTGGGCGCTGTTGGGGGTGCCTACGTGGGAACCACGTGAGGCGCTAATTCCTTTTCTTTTTTAGAGATTGAATATCTGATAATGGTATTTTGACCATTAATATTCACCAAGATCTTTGTTTTGAAGGTCTGGGATCATGTTTTCTTTCAGAACTAAGTTCTTATGTGTTTTTTTTATAAGAACTAAGTTTCTTTTAGGATTAAACCCTATTTTCAGAGAAATTAAATTCGTATAGGATAGGTTCTTTTCTTTTTCCTAGTTCTTTTCTGAATTTTTTATTCTCAAGAACAAGATCTTCCCGATCAGAATTAAATTTTCAACCTGTGGGAGACTTGTCTTGTGGATCTCATATCCAGAGAAAGAACTAAGTTCTTGAGAAAGGTTAAACCCTTAGATATGCTATGATAGGTAAACGAGATGTTTTGATCTCAGTGGTTTGTTTACCTAGGGTTTGAGAGGAGGAAGATCTTCTTCTCTATTGAGAATTAAATTCACTGTTATTTTTTAAAGCCTTCTGTATTTTTTTTACAGAAGCTTATGGGGGTTCCCTCTATATGAGACTTAAAGTCTCGGGTCCTTTATACAGTGGAAGCAGATTGTTAATTAGTTTTCAGAAAATCTCTCATTGAGAGATTCTAATTGATTTAATTGGTCTCATAATTTATTTGGGGAATTTTATCCACCGTCGGATCTTTGATCCAAGGATTTCTATTTTACAGAATATTTTTTCTTGTTTTTAACAAGATTGGGGGAATATTTTCCTATATATAGAATTTTATTCTATTAAATGGTGATTTTTAATCACCATTGGATTTTTAATCTAAACGTGCTCGGTTTAACAGAGCGTAATCTTTCTCTATTTAGAAAGATATAGGAAATATTTTCCATCTCATTGGATCTTTGATCCACCAACATTTTGTTTGATAGAAAATATCCTTTTCATTTAGAAAGATCAGGGACATATTTTCCCCCAATAGAATTTAATTCTATATTTAATCACCACTGGATTTTTGATTTAACGGTTCTCTGTTAACAGAGAATATCTTTCCGTTTTTAGAAAGATCAGGGGGGTATTTTCCTATAATAGAATTTAATTCTATATTAGGAGGCGCTCTCATGTGCTTAACACGTGACCCCGATGAGGGTGTTTACCCTATTTTATTTAGCGCCCATATGCCTTGCATATAGGCGCTCACGTGTTTAACACGTGAGGTCAGTTTGGCTTTCAGCCACTTACTTTTAGAATTTAATTCTATGTATAGAGTTTAACTCTATCTGAAGATAATACTTCAAAAGAGTGCTCTCACATGTTTAACACATGATCCTGATCTTTTATGTAGTGCTTATATACTTTGCATATAGGCGCTCACGTGTTTAAAACGTGAGACGTGTTTAAAACGTGAGTCATGTTTAGCTTTTAGTTGTTTGGTTGCAACGCTTATATATTTTGCTTATAGGCGCTCATGTGTTTAACACGTGAGGCTTAAAACGTAGGGAATTCTCCTCTTTTTTCTTTCTCCTCCTTTTTTATAAGGGAACAGGAACCTGCCCCCTGTTCATCCGTGTCGGTTTCTGACGCTGAAGAAATATCTTCACATACGAAGGAACGAGATATCACGTCACTTCTTCTGCTGAGTTTTCTTCTTCCTTAGAAGAATGAAGTTGACTTGGGGGCTTTTCCCATCATCGTCTGATTCGAAGTGCATATCCTTTCCATCGTTTTTGGTTCAAGTAGGATATTCCACCTGATTGCAGGACCCGCTTGTAGGTCTCTTGATATCCTTTCTGTTCTTTGAGAAGAAAAGACCCTCTCACGTAGAGATTCTTCAATCAGTGAGGAATATGCCTCCCTGTATATATTTTAGGGGGAGCGAGTACCCACGTCGTCGCTATTTTAGTGACAGGTTGTTTCACATCCGCTCATTTTTGTTGAGTGTTGGCGACAAACGCCACCATGCCTTTGCTTTGCATTTAGCTTCATCGGATGAAGAAGGGTTTTGACCCATCTGATCCAATCGAACCATTTTATCCATGAGCTCTTGAAAGGTCGTTGGCTTGAAGAGGGCCATATATGGGAACACCTTTGAATTTGAGTCAAGGGTGGTTATGAACATCCCCATGGCTGCAATTTCGTCGATGCGCTGCTTGCATTTTGACCAGAGATTTCGCCATCGGATAACATATTGAACCCAAATCTCATTTAGTCTAACGCTTTCGTTAACCAATGCTGCCACGGTAGTGTGTTTATTCACACTATCGAATCTCTAACAGAAGAGCATATCCATCTCGTCGAAGCTCTTCATGGAATCATATAGGAGTTCCACATACCATTCGAATGCGATACCTGCCAGATTGCTGACGAACTTTCGGAGGAGCGGTATATCATTTCCTCCGATATTTCCACACATGGATTTAAATCGCGCGATGTGCTGGCGAGGATTTCCGGTCCCTTTGTACATATGGAACATTGGAAGTATATATTCTGGCGGGTACTGTACTTGATTATTGGACGCCGGATACGGTCGACCAGTCTTGATTGACCTATTTGCGGCTTCACTGGCATAGTGAGCTTTAACTTGCTGAGCGACATATGTGTCCAGCTTTCCTTTTAGAATCATTTTCTTCTCAGCCGTTGGTGAGGCTTGGAGAACATTTGAAATGTCACCCTTGTCTTTAAGAGCGACTACTGGCGGTTTATCTGCCAGTGGTTCCGATTTCACCATCATTCTAGCCATGTTCTGGATCAGACGGGCTATCCGGTTTATTTTAGCGGACATCTCTACCGCTTCTTCATCTCTCTTTTTGAGAACGGGCTTCAGAATATCAATATCTGACTCCTGCCCAACTCTTTCTTCGGGTGCGCCGGATTTTCCTTAGGCAATAGATTAGCGAATGCTGCTGCCTGAGCAAGCATCTCTTGCAGCTTTTTATATTGCTACTGATCCTTCATCAAAGTCCGAGAATGCAGTCCGTGACAAGTAAGAGCACGACCTTCGTCCTTGGAGCTCACCATGTGGATTGTGTGAACTGCCATTCCCCCAAGCTCGGGGCATCTGGAATTTTGGCTTTTGGAGTTTACCTCGGGCGTTTGAGTTTTATCTAGCTTCTCTTTTTTGTGAGAAACCACTTTAGGAGGAACCGTCAAAGCATGAACCACATTGGGATAAGTCCCCTAGATTTAAAGGGGGGTTTTGCTAGAATTTGGTTGACGTTTAGGGGAAGAGCCGCGGTTGATGACTGAGTTCTTCACCTGCTTCTGCACCTTATATATGGATGAGGAAAGTTCTTTTGGAGAGCGAACTTTTTCTGCTCTAGTTGGATCTCAACTGTCTTTGGATAGTTTGTAACACCCTAGTTCATTTATACCATATCCTATTTGAGTATTTTCTAATCTTGTGGCAACTCTTAGTTCATGGTTGCTCTGGGTGCGGATAGTGCATTTGGTATCTGTGGATAGTATTCGACCCGACCCGCATGCTTGAAACCCGTCTTGGTTGAAGATTACGACATATCCTTACTGGTACGAAGGATCCGTGCACACATATATATGTTCTATATACATGTATCATATATTTGGCATCTGCATATATTTTAAATAATACAAATCATAACCAAATATAATATTTCTAATGTCTAGTATGGCCTGCACATACCCCATACCCTATGGCTGCATCCTGACATCGTGTTCCTGTCTCGTTTAATGAAACAGACTCGTTTGGATCGCTATGTGTTTTTACGTGTATCCGTTCTTGGAGGTATGCATTTTCTTTAAACGGATGTCGCGTTATGATTTTGATTGATATGTATATTATCCGTATTTTAAAACTAGATTTTTAGACAGGATCTGGGTATTTTTCGGACTATATTTGATGTTAGCTATAAATCCTAATATATATATATTATAATATATTTTTTAAACCTAAACTAAACTTCAGTTTATAAATTTATACGAATAATAATATATTTATATCCTAACTAATTTGTCTGCACCATCTCTCTCTCTAAATCCAAATCCTCAGTCTCTCTCTCCCCTTATATATATATATATATATATATATATATATATATATATATAGAGAGAGAGAGAGAGAGAGAGAGAGAGAGAGAATAATGGAGGAAAGAGGCCATAGGAGGGAATTTTCCTCCTATGGCATTGAAAATTTACACCATCCCTCGTTTTTTCCGACGATCGGCACCCACCATCTTCATCGTTATCATCTGAGATGTGGGTACACCAAATTTCATGTGATTCTACTACTTTTTCACCATTGATTTAGTGTGTTCAAAATTAACGGTTTATCGACAATAGAACTTTTTACATTGCTAAATCAACGGTGAAAAAGTTAAAGAATCACATGAAATTTGGTGTACCCATATATTAGATGATAACGATGAATATGGTGGGTGCCGATCGTCGAAAAAAATGAGGGAGGGGGTATTTATTCGACGCCAAAAGAGGAAATTCCCCCCTATGGCATCTTTCCTCCATTATTCTCATATATATATATATATATATATATATATATATATATTATTACTAATTTTACCTAACCATTTTTTACCTACAGCCTCTCTCTTCCTCCCTCACCATAAGAAACCCACACCATAACCCTAGCCTCACCACCTCGTTGCCAATCACCCTGATAGCATCTCGACCTCATCTCCCTCGTCATCACCACCTCCACCACCTATCATCCTCTCCTTCATCCCTGACTAGAACACCAGAACCCGACCCCTGCAAACCCAACACCCGAGCACCCAAGAAACACATCTCCACCACCGCCAACCTCCTCGTCCACTCGTCATCACCACTACCTCCGTCATCACCTACACCTCCTCTCCATCCCCAAGAACCCAACAACCAACTCCAAGTTCCCGAGCACCCCAACCAACTCAAGAATCCCCCTGCCCTTGCCGAAAAACTTCACCGCCACCGCCACCCTCGTCTCATCGCCCTCATCATGACCTCAACACCCTCTCCCCTGCCTCATCTCCTTCTCCATTTTCGAGCTCCCCGCACTCCCCGACAACCACAACAGAACCCAGAAAACCCATCGCCACCTCGCCGTCAACGGCTAACCATCGTCGCCGTTGCTCTGTCCTATGCCCTCTGAGTCCATAGCCAATACCACAACCCAAAACTCCTTCTCCTTTCCTCTCTTCTTTCTTTCTTCTTTCTTTTTCTTTCTTGCTTTCTCGGTTCTTGACGTCGCCGGAGTCGCACACGTCGCCGACGATCCGGGCGACCCAGTCGTCGTCACCATTCAGCGTGGTCACGTCTTTGAGTAGCCAAGTGTAATTCTGTACGCACGTGGTTCGCATCACGACGTTTACCCGGCGTTGAACGTGACGTACGTACCCGACGTGAGATCCGATCAGGCAAGTTTATCTTGCTACATGCTATGCTACTATATTTGTATCCATATGAATAAAAATAATACATGTATTTTAATTATGCATCCTATGTTATAGTTTTACAGTTTTACGATATCCATACATATCCGTACTGATAATAACTCCTCTAATTACATGCCGGAACACCCTGATATCATTTCACTATTATATTATCATGACATGTTATCTAGATTGCATCATAAGTAGTCATGGACGTATAACAGGTTATTACAGATAGACACATATATATCATGATATCCGTCGTGCTTACCGTGTTCAGATTTTCATTACAGTTTTACATTGGGTATCCATTTGATACATATGCATCACATGACTTGTTCAGGACACACTACTTAACTTGTTATTTGATCTTGTTACTAATGCCGACAATCCTAACTTGTTGTCCTGATGGACGTAACCAGTTGTCTACATAGACAAACATGTACCTGCTTGATCCTTTGTTGGCATTAGATTCATATCATAAATACCCGATTTGAACACATAATCTTGGGGGTAAGGGGAAATCAATAATAAAACCTGACTTGTAGCTCAACAGTTTGATTCTTATACTGATCAGTCTTTATGGGCTAGGCCAGCCCCGGGATGATACTGCTGACATCATTTGTCTGTACAAGTTACCTATGTACTGCCCAGTGGCACGTATCAGATTCAGCCCGAGAGTCTTAACCGTGGTCCTGGGCATGCATGGGATACTATTGAGTTACATCAACGATTCCATTAAATTGATTTAAAAGATTTTAGAGAAGATAACCTAATAGCACAATTTAGGTTACTCGTCGCACTTCACATACACATACATACCTCACCGTTCATATCCGTGTAATTCTTCATATTTAAGTTTACCTATATCGTTGCATCCTGGTTGTTATTGTTATTTTGATGTTATGACGCACTGTCGTCTGTGTTTTGCATGGCACATTTCCTCTATCTCTATCGCAGACTGAGCAAGAGTATTTTAGCCATCAAACCGAGCAGTGAGGATTGAGTTTAGTGATATTTAGTTTAGTTATTTCCGCAGCTTTTATTTCTTGATGTGAGCCCATATTGGGACGTATTTCCAGATGTTGTTTATTGGATATTATTATTGTTTCCGCTTATATATTTTCTTGACTCTTTTATTTTGGCAAATGGATATGTACTAGATAGATTTTATATTTTACTGTTCTTGATATCATATAGACAGCCGTAATGTGACTGTAGAGGGATGTTTTCTAGCCACTGGTTACATGGTTGGCTCTGTCACGTGCTGTAGTTAGCGCACTCTGGGAAGCGGGGCGTGACAGGGTTTGTTTGGTATCAGAGCCATAGGATTTAGGATGAATCGGGTTTAGTTCTTTTGTAGTTAGATATCAAACCCTGTACACTAATCAGGAAACCCGTAATTAGAAACATGTCCTGCCACATTACTATCCTGCCATTCTTGAATCTATAACTATCTTGTTTATTGAATCCTGTTTATCGTTGCTAATCCTCTTCAGTGTCTTGGCTTCAGAATAATGGTGGATAGTGATTTGCGATCGTACCAGAGGCATGTTGATAATGCCGCATTGCTTGGAGTTATACGTGAGATGCTGGAGAACCAGAAGCGGGAAACCAATCTAAATCAGCGGCAAGCCGAGGCTTTTCAGGAGGGTCAGTGGACGGTCCAGCAGTCCGTAGACGCAGTAGCGGCCAAGCCAGCACAGCGTGAGGGCACTGTGGAGGATTTCATAAGTCTTGGTCCATCCACATTTACTGGATTGGAGGAGCCATTACCAGCGGAGCAGTGGCTAGCTGATACGGAGAATCTGCTTGTCGCCACGCAGATTCCAGATGACAAGAGAGTGCATGTTGTACACATCCAACTGGTGGATTATGCCCGCAAGTGGTGGCTCGTGGAGGAGACCCGTCTGCCCAAGCCGATCAGTTGGGCAACGTTTTCGCAGAGTTTCTTGGAGAAGTTCTTTCCGCAAACTGCTCGAGAAGAAATGGAAGAAAAGTTTATTAGCCTGAAGCAGAATGGTGGATCCGTTGATGCGCATGCGGCTGAGTGGACTAGGATCAGTCAATTTACGGGGTCTTTCGTTGCCAACGATGCAGCTAAGGAATGAAGGTTTATGTGCAGCTTGGATGTGGAGATCCAGAGACACATTATATCTCTGGGGTTGACCACTTTCTCCCAAGTTCTCGAGGCCGACAGGGAGCGGCAGAACTTATCAGAGAAAGCGAAGGGTACGCAACAACAAGCCGTCGTAGTGCGGAAGCCAGCGTTTACGCCAATCAGAACTCCTGTATGCAGTGGCATCCCAGTGAATAGACAGGCATTGTACCTATGAAGAATCCCGTCGTATCCGATCAAAAAAGAAGTGTGATTTGTGACTGTTTCCATCTACCCGGACACTTACAGAGGCATGGACTCTGTCTTGTTTGCGGATCAGCTGACCATACCATCAATGCTTGTCCTTCAAAGCTACGATTGAGGGACGATATTCAGAAGCCACCGCAGAAGCAGATTCATGGGTAGAAGCAAGTTACTCATGGGCCTAATCAAGCATGGGCCTTTACTTTGACGGCCGAGGAGGCCGAGACTTCAGATGAAGTCGTTTCAGGTATCCTACTCGTTCATGATTTTCCCGCATTATCATTATTCGATTCAGGTGCATCCCATTGCTTTATGTCGTCAAAGTTTATTATTTCACACTCAATTCTATACACGGCCATGTCTAGTTGCTGGGACTAACACACTGGGAATGTGAAGATTATATCTAGTAGCGAGTGCAAGGATTGTTCGGTGGTTATTTGCGGACGATAGTTATTCGTGGATTTCTTGGTGATCGATACTGGCAACAATGATGTCGTCTTGGGGATGGACCTTCTTGGCACTTTCCTCGCTCACATCGATTGTAGGGCAAAGAAAGTGATTTTCCAGATTCCCGGACATCCGGGGTTTATATTTTCAGGAGGTAGCAGATCTGTCGGGCCAGTCAAATTTAGGGCTAGGCCGACAAGTGCTGTTCTTTCATCAATGGAGGTAGACAAGGAGGAAGCGCTAGTAGTAGTTCGAGAGTTTATGGATGTGTTTGAAGACATCTTGGGTTTACCACCAAAATAAGATGTGGAGTTCGCAATCGATCTTGTTCCTGGAGCAGCGCCGATTTCAAAGGCGTATTATCCAATGGCACCAGTGGAGCTAGAAGAAGTAAAGAAACAGGTTGCCGAATTACTAGAAAAGGGTTGAATTCGCAGCAGCAATTCATCCTGGGGAGCTCTAGTTCTTCTAGTCAAGAAGAAAGATGACATGCAGAGGATGTGTATCGATTATCGAGAATTAAATCGGGTGACTATTAAGAACAAATACCCGATCCCTCGCATCGGCGAATTATTCAATCAACTCAGTGGTGAGAGAGTATTCTCAAAACTGGATTTATGATCCAGATATCATCAAGTTCGAGTAAAATTAGAAGAAATTTGCAAGACGGCATTCCGAACTCGATATGGGCATTATGAGTACTTAGTGATGCTATTCGGAGTCACGAACGCACCGGCGATATTTATGGACTTGATGAACCGAATCTTTTCACCGTATTTGGACCAGTTTATAGTAGTGTTTATTGATGATATTTTGGTCTATTCAAGGAGCCAAGAAGAGCATGCAGAACACTTGAAGATCGCACTGCAAACATTGAGGCAAGAAAGATTATATGCGAAGATGAGCAAGTCCGAGTTTTGGCTCGAAGAAGTGATGTTTTTCGGTCATGTCATATCCGGAGATGGGATTGCCGTTGATCCTAAAAGGATTGCAGCAGTTCATGATTGGCCGATTCCGAAGAACGTAGCAGAGATCAGAAGTTTTCTTGGACTTGCCGGATATTATGGAAGATTCATGGAGAATTTCGCTCGATTAGCTGAACTATTGACCAAGCTAATACGAAAGGAGGTACCGTTCGTATGGACGGATAAATGTGCGTTAGATTTTAATGCGTTGAAGCAAAGATTGACCACCGCTCCTATTTTGACAGTGCCAGACAGTTCCAGAGGGTTAGTTATTCACAGCGACACATCTGGGAAAGGCTTGGGATGTGTTCTGACGCGGCATGGGAAGGTTATAGCCTACGTGTTGAGACAATTGAAGACACATGAGAAGAATTATCAAACTCATGATTTGGTGCTAGCAGCAGTGATTTTCTTTTTGAAGATTTGGAGACACTACTTATTGGGCGAAAGGGTAGAAGTATTTACCATTCATAAAAGCCTAAAGTATGTGTTCACGCAGAAAGAACTCAGCATGAGGCAGCGTAGATGGTTGTAACTGTTGGCTGACTATGATCTCGATCTAAAATACCATCCGGGGAAAGTTAATGTAGTGCCGGATGCGCTAAATCGGTTGCCAGCAATACGGATGTTGACTGCACAGAAAGAGCTTATAGATAATTTCCAGATATTCGAGTTGGAGATCATATTACCGCATTCTTCGGGACAGTTGATGCAGCTGCAAGTACAGTCGTCCTTGATCGATAATATTAAAGCAGCGCAGTCGCACGATCCCAGATTGCAGAAGTTTCGAGAACAGGTAGAAGCGGGATTTCGAACGGACTTGTTGATTCATGACGATGGTTCGTTATAATATGGGAGCCGTTTATGTGTGCCTAAAGGAGATATTCGTGAAGAAGTTATGAAGGACGTTAATAGTTCTGCATATTCCGTATATTTGGGAGGCACGAAAATATACCGAGATCTACGACAGCATTTCCGGTGGGAAGGAATGAAAAGGGAGATTGCTCGCTTTTGTCACGCCCCACCCCCAATACAGAGAGTATTGTCTGTTTTAGCCGAACCGCACGGTTTTGTCCTTCAGAGCGAACCGGACCCGACTAGGGGCCACTTCCCAGGAGCTCACCCATCCCAGGACTTCCCTGGCCCGAGCACGCTTAACTACGGAGTTCTCAAACTCCTGTAGTGCCAGCTCATATAAAAGGCGCTTCTGTATTGAAGAGTGCTATCATTCCATTTATAGTACAGATCTGCCCTCTTTAGGAATGTATTCCGAAGAGTCCCCATTGTTCTACAGAGGGTCCCATAGACTCAAGAGGTGGCCCCCACGGATTCAAGAGGTGGCCCCCGCCTACTTAACACGACACTTGGCGTGGCACTTTGTTCCGTGAGCAAGAACCGGGTTCCAACATTCTCCCCACATTTAAACAATGGTTCGTCCTCGAACCACAGACCTACTATTGAGGGATCAGCTCTGATACCATTCTGTCATGCCCCACCGCAAATACAGAGAGTATTGTCCGTTTTGGCCGAAACTGCACGGTTTTGTCCTTCGGAGCGAACCGGACCCGACCAGGGGCCACTTCCCAAGAGGTCACCCATCCCAGGACTTCCCTGGTCCAAGCACGCTTAACAACGGAGTTCTCAAACTCCTGTAGTGCCGGTTCACTTAAAAGGCGCCTCTGTATTGAAGAGTGGTATCATTCCATTTATAGTACAGATCTGCCCTCTTTCGGAAGGTATTCCAAAGAGTCCCCATTGTTCTACAGTGGCCCTCACGGACTCAAGAGGTGGCCCCCACGGATTCAAGAGGTGGCCCCCGCCCACATAACACGACACTTGTCGTGGCACTTTGTTCCGTGTGGCACATTGTTCCATGAGCAAGAACCGGGTCCTGACAACTTTGTATTAAAGTGCATGGTGTGTCAGCAAGTCAAGACTGAACATCAAAGGATGGCCGGTTTATTGCAACCACTTCCGATTCCTCAGTGGAAGTGGGAACATATAACCATGGATTTCGTAGCAGCATTAGCACGGAGTCCAAAGGGCAACAATGCAGTTTGGAAGATTGTTGATCGATTGACCAAGGCAGCTCATTTCTTACCGTTTCGAGTTGGTCAGTCGATGGAAACGTTAGCAGAATGGTACATGCAAGAGATTGTGAGATTGCATGGAGTACATGTGAGCATCGTTTCCGATCGTGATACCCGATTCTTATCGCACATTTGGAGGAGTTTACAGGAAATTTCGGGGACTCGATTGAAGTTTAGCACCGCCTATCAACCGCAGACAGATGGCCAGCCTGAAAGAACGATCCAAACTCTTGAAGGTATGTTGAGAGCATGCATGTTAGACTTCAAGGGTTCATGGGAGGATCATTTGCACTTGGTGAAGTTTTCGTATAATAACAGCTTTCAAGTGACTATTTAGACGGCTCCATTCGAAGCATTATTTGGTCGTAAGTGTCGCTCGCCGGTCTGTTGGGATGATGTTGGAGAACAAAGATTATTGGGACCGGATTTTATTGTGCAAACAGTGGAGAAAGTCAACGTGATCCGAAGTCATATGAAGGCGGCACGAGATCGACAGAAAAGTTAGGCCGATACAGGACGAAGACCTCTGGAGTTCGTAGATTGTGATCTTGTATTCTTGAAGATATCACCAACCAGAAGAGTGATTCGGTTTGGTAGTCGAGGCAAGCTTAGTCCTCGATTTGTGGAGCCTTTCGATATTATCGAGCACGTTGGAGAAGTAGCTTATCGATTGGCTTTACCACCATCCTTGGCGAATGTTCACGACGAGTTTCATGTATCTCAACTCCGCAAGTATGTTCGAGATGAGACGCACGTCCTAGATCATTCGGAGCTGACAGTAAGGGAGGACCTGACATATGAAGAACGACCGATGGCGATTGTAGATCGAAGAGAAAAGGTCCTCAAGAACAAGATTATCCCTCTAGTACTTGTTTCATGAGGGAATCGTTTGCACGGAGAATCAACTTTGGAACGAGAAGACGAGATTCGACAGAAGTTTCCTCACTTATTCTCTTAGATTCATGTTTTCTTGTCTTTTCTTGTTCCGGGAATTTCGAGAACGAAATTCTTTTGTAGTTGGGTATAATGTAACACCCTAGTTGATTTATACCATAACCTATTTGAGTATTTTCAAATCTTGTGACAACTCTTAGTCCATGGTTGCATTGGGTGCGGATAGTGCATTTGGTATCTATGGATAGTATTCGACCCGATCTGTATGTTTGAAACCCGTCTTGGTTCAAGATTACGACATATCCTTACTAGTATGAAGGATCAGTGCACAGATATATACGTTCTATATACATGTATCATATATTTGGCATCTGCATATATTTTAAATAATACAAATCATAACCAAATATAATATTTCTAATATCTAGTATGGCCTGCATCATACCCCATACCCTATGGCTGCATCCTGACATTGTGTTCTTGTCTCATTTAATGAAATGGGCTCGTTTGGATCACTACGTGTTTTTACGTGTATCCGTTCTTGGGGGTATGTATTTTCTTTAACCGGATGTCGTATTATGATTTTGGTTGATATGTATATTATCTGTATTTTAAAACTAGATTTTTAGACAGGATCCGGGTATTTTTCGGAGTATACTTGATGTTAGCTATAAATCAAAGAATATACATATTATAATATATTTTTTAACTTAAACTAAACTTCAGTTTACATATTTATACGAATAATAATATATTTATATCCTAACTAATTTGTCCTCACCGTCTCTCTCCCCCGTATATATATATATATATATATATATATATATATATATATATATATATATATATATATATAATATTATTTTTTACCTAATCATTTTATACCCACAGCCTCTCTCTTCCTCCCTCGCCGCGAGAAACCCATGCCCTAACCCTAGCCTCACCACCTTATTGCCAATCACCCTGACACCGTCTCGAACTCATCTCTCTCATCATCACCACCTCTACCACCTATCATCCTCTCTTTCATCCCCGTCGAGAACCTCAGAACACGACCCCTGCAAACCCAGCACCCGAGCACCCAAGAAACCCATCTCCACCACCGCCTCCTCGTCCCCTCTTCGTCACCACCACCTCCGTCATCACCTACACCTCCTCTCCATCCCCAAGAACCCAACAATTAACTCCAAACTCCCGAGCACCCACAAACCTGAGCACCCCGATCGACTCAAGAATCCCTCTGCCATCTCCGGAAAACTTCGCCGTCGCCACCACCCTCGTCTCACCGCCCTCATCACCAACCTCACCACAACCTCCATACCCTCTCCCCTGCCTCATCTCCCTCTCAATTCTCGAGCTCTTCGCACTCCCCGACAACCACAACAGAACCTAGAAAACCCATCGCCACCCCGCCATTGACGGCTAACCATCGTCGTCGTTGCTCTGTCCTCTTCCCTCTGAGTCCAAAGCCAACACCACAACCCAAAACCCCTTCTCCTTTCCTCTCTTCTTTCTTTCTTCTTTCTTTTTCTTTCTTGCTTTCTCAGTTCTTGACGTCGCCAGAGTCGCAAACGACGCCGACGATCCGGACGACCCAGCCATCGTCACCATCCAGCGTGGTCACGTCTTTGAGTAGCCAAGTCCAGTTCTGTACACACGTGGTTCGCATCGCGACATTTACCCGACATCGAACATGACGTACGTACCTGACGCGAGATCCGATCAGGAAAGTTTATCTTGCTACATGCTATGCTACTATATTTGTATCCATATGAATAAAAATAATACATGTATTTTAATTATGCATCCCATGTTATAGTTTTACCGTTTTACGATATCTGTACATATCTGTACTGATAATAACACCTCTAATTACATACCGAAATACCCTGATATCATTTCACTATTATATTATCATGACATGTTATCTAGATTGCATCATAAGTAGTCATGGACGTATAACAGGTTATTACAGATAAACACATATACATCCTGATATCCGTCGTGCTTACCGTGTTCAGATTTTCATTACAGATTTACATTGGGTATCTATTTGATACATATGCATCACATGACATGCTACTTTATTTGTTACTTGATCTTGTTACTAATTCCGACAATCCTGACTTGTTGTCCTGATGGACGTAACCAGTTGTCTACATAGACAAACATGTACCTGCTTGATCCTGTGTTGGCATTAGATTCATATCATAAATACCTGACTTGAACACATAACCTTGGGGGTAAGTGGAAATCAATAATGAAACCTGACTTATAACTCAACAGTTCGATACTTATACTGATCAGTCTTTACGGGCTAGGCCAGCCCCGGGATGATGCTGTTGACATCATTCGTCTGTACATGTTACATGTTTACTGCCTAGCGGCACGTCTCGGATTTAGCCCGAGAGTCTTGACCGTGGTCCCGAGCATGCACGGGATACTATTGAGTTATATCTACGATTCTATTAAATTAATTTCAAAGACTTTAAAGTAGATAGCCTAATAGCACAGTTTAGGTTACTCATCGCACTTCACATACACATACAAATCTCACCGTTCATATCTGTGTAATTCTTTATATTCATGTTTATCTATATCGTTGCATCCTGGTTGTTATTGTTATTTTGATGTTATGGCGCACTGACGTCTGGGTTTTGCATGGCCCAGTTCCTCTATCTCTATCGCAGGCTGAACAGGAGTATTTTAGCCGTCATGCCGAGTAGTGAGAATTGAGTTTAGTGATGTTTAGTTTAGTTATTTCCGCAGCTTTTATTTCTTGACGTGAGCCCATATTAGGACGTATTTCCAGATGTTGTTTATTGGATATTATTATCGTTTCCGCTTATACATTTCCTTGACACTTTTATTTTGGCAAATGGATATCTACTAGATTGATTTTATATTTACTGTTCCTATAAACAGCCGTAATGTGACTGTGGAGGGATTTTTCCTAACCACAGGTAGTATGGTTGGCTCTTTCACGTGTCGTAGTTAGCGTACTCTGGGAAGCGGGGCATGACAAATTTATTTAGTACTGCGGTGGGGCAATTTTGCCTGACCCTTCGCAGCAGCTCAAAACTGTTCCCAATTGGAACAGTAGTATTCGCCATCGGAGTTGAAGCAAATGGAATCAACACGGACAGAGAACTGCTCCCAGCTTGTTTTATTTGACGCTCATATTGACGTCGGCGATGTCTTGCGACCGAAATTTGATTAGCCTCAGGATTTTACTGATCCTGCCCCCTGTTTTTTTAGAGCTTGAGTATTCTGCCCCGTGCGTCGACCATGGCCTTTGGACTGTACCAGTTGTTTGGAGATTGATTCCATCTGCAAAACAGAAGGTTATGAAGCTAGCCTGTAGAAGACGGACTTCTTCTGCGCTTCCTCCTTCGGCGTGGAGGTACCGAGAGTGGGAGGTGGGAGTATCGACCCAAAGAAAAGCCTGCTGATTTCTTGAAGAACCGGATTGCAGAGATTTGAGGCTGCAAGTGGCCCATATTTGACTCCACCGGATGTGACTGAGCCCGAGTTGTTGTGAGTGCAAGCCAACTCCATTCTACAAATAGACGAAACGTCAGCTTCAGTATTCCATCATCCAAGAGCAACTACAAACATATATTCCGCGATTATTTGATCACGGAAAAACACGACACACGAAGTGTGGAGTGGAAAGATGAAAAGGACCCACTGGGCATGCCCGATTCTATTTACCGCCGAAAACAGAGATGAACTAGGATTGATCGTCTTGCCTGAATTTAGGGGCAGATGCTATTTGGACATATCCATTCACCTCTTCGAAAATACCAAGTTGATTTATGGCACCATATATTGCAGGTTTGGACAGATACGACCGTTTTAACAGACTTTATCAGGTTCCCCCTCATTTGTGAGGGATTTTTGATGGTGGGGACGCTCTTCCCAGCATGCGCAAGCACCTGCAGTTAATTACGTTATCCCGTTGCGATAACCACTTTCTCCTTCTCTAGTAGTTTACTTTATGTCGTGTGTTATTTTTTTTTTATGGGGTTGCCTGTGGATTGTATACGGAGACTATTTTATGTCGTCGCCCATAGGGCGCAGATCAGTCTAAATCCGTATATTTATGAATTTGGGTTTTGAACTTGGATAATATATATTCTTTTAGTTCAAAGAATATTTTATTTTATTTAAGAACCGTTGATCGGTCAAATTTATTGCACATTTGTATGGACATTTTCCCTACTATTTTTAGTTACTAAAAGGTGTTAATTGTAAATAAAGAGCATATGTGGGTTTATTTGTAAAATGATTATTATCATATGTTTCTTCATTTATAATTAATATAATTAGGGAAATACATGCATATCATATTTAAATAAAATATTCATATTAAAATATGCATATCATATCGAATAATCCTAACCAATATTCTTAAGATAACATATCAATTAATTGGTTGGAATGATATCTCAAATAAAACAAATGCTACTAACAATGTGATTTGAGATATTGTGCAGGTATTCTAATAAGATCAGCTCAGGTCTGAACTACAAGTAGCAAATCCACAGCAAATCGGTTCACAAAACCAAACCTGCCAAATATTAGGAGTAAATCGAAGAATCTCACAACGACAGAGACTAAGAGATATATTTTAAGAATATTTTTATCAGAAAGATCTCCAAATATCGAGAAGAAAATGCACGAAAAATTTGGAAGCTCCAGCCCACCATACGGCGGCGGATCCGCGGTCAGAGGGTGCCATAGGCAGCGAAAGCACGGTCTTCTGGCGGCCGTAGGATTTAAAAACTCAGGATCTTGATCGTAATTTTACACACTTTAACATGACGTCTAGGGTTTCACATTCCAGAGCCTATAAAAGGACCGAGAGGATCTATCATCAAAATTATCGAACTATCTATCCATCGAAGAATCTATTAAGATCTAGCGAGCAAAATAGGGTTTTTTAAATTACTTTTTCAGCAAGCAATTTTTGTAATACACTAGTAAATCAATAAAGGTAGTTCTTTTTTTTTGTCGCATTTACTTTCTGCATTTACTTTCCGCAATTATTTTCCGCATTACTTTCTATACTTACTTTCTGCATTTTTAATTTTAATTATGAGTTTCGTATTCTTCCACCTTTCTTCTACTACGTTGATCTCCATGAGCGAGTAAATTCTTACTTGCTAGGATTTGTAGGATAGGATAGAATAATGGATGAAAAATATCACTTGAATACTTTTTAAAGTTTTAATTTTTATAAAGTTTAGCAAAATGAATATTAACCATCTTATCGGGTGCGCTATCAATTCATGATAGTCACGACCACAATTTGAGAATCGTTAATAATTGTTTTGTTAAAAACTTGAAATAAAATAGAGATCAATGGAAGGACAAGGGTCAGTATAGGGAAATCCTAATTTCCCGTAAGAACCATAATCCACATTCATCGATATTTCTCAAGTATTAAATAATTAAAAATTAAAAGAATTAATTTTAAAACTCTATCCATTAACTACTAAATCTTATAAACGCTACAAGCCTTTCTATTATAAACTTTTAAAACCTTCATAATATAAAACGACAACAATCCCACCTTTCTTCTATTAACTCGTCTAAAATAAGAAAAGTTATTCACCATTTCCTTGTGGACGACCCACACTTATCGCGGTTAGCTATTTGCGATACCGTCTTGATTGCGGTTATTTACAACATACATAGACAGACAATTTTTGCATCAATCAAATGGTGTCGTTGCCGGAAAAATGGTCATAATTATTTTTCTTGTTATTCGGATTGATTTCTAATATAAAACCAGAGAACATAAAAATAATAAAAATAAAAATAAAAAAACCTCATTTTGTATTTTTAACGATTTTTGTGCGAGTTTTGCGAGAAATCTGGAGCCCTTGGAACGTAAAAAAAAAATTCAGAGATTTTCAAATAGGAGTAGAGGAGCATTAGAGTGTAGTGCCAAATTTTAAAAGGGAGATCTCATCAACTGGCGGCGGAACCGCGGCCCCACAGAGCCTTTGGCGGCGGAAGCGCGGCCACCTCAGGGAATTGAGCCCCCAAATTATTTTGGTATTATCCTGTAGTCTTCCTCTCTCCTCTAAACCTCCAATAAACTGTTCACCTGCAGGAATCTTTGCAAACAACGCCGCTAAAAATCATTTTGCGTGTTTTAAATTTTGGTTTGTTTTGCATATTTAAAACTGCCGTTAACGGGCAAAAAACCCAAATTCAGATTAAGTGCGGATTTCATCATCCTTCCTAGGCCTCACAAATCACAAACGAGTATACGCATCACCCTACATTAATAAAAAAAATATCTAGACCAAGCCCCTAAGGACAATCGCGCTCAATTAGGACAAAGGAGGGTCATGGGTAATCTATTGTTTATCCGCATTTTTCTTGTAGTGTCTAAGGCAAGTGTGACTAAGGAAAGTGGTTTAATTAATTAGGCCCGCTATTTCGGTGATTCGTATAGCGGATACCTCTCACTTGCCTGGCACTTACCTGACTGCAAGAGTGATAAGAAGGTGATAGAGGATTGATTCTACGTCTTGTCCTTTAGAAGTCTAGGAGCTTCTAGTGATTTGACCTAGGTGATCCTAGCTCTAGGGATTGTTTGTGCACGTTTGTGATTAGTTGAGTCGAGTCCCACTTTCAAAGCAAAACAATTTCAAAAATTTTAAAAAAAATTTAATATTATCACTCTCTTTTCTTTTCATTCTCTTATGATGGGTAACCCAAATTGACCCACTCTTGGCGAGCTTTGTTACATACAACTAGATATTTCTTTATATCATTATTGCTTTGGTTTAAATTCCGACCCTGCCATTTGTTTAAGGGATAGGATAGAACGCTCTAGAAATAACTGTTGGACACATCACTCAAAGTCCTATCAATCGCGTCAAAATTCAACACCTTCTTATGTTGATAATCTTTTTAAGTCTAATGAGGAAACTTCTAAATCCATGTCCATTGCTGAGCATAATGCAAAGGCCCGTAACCAAAGTTTCATACCTTTCACTGCTCCAAAACCGTTAGGACAACAATTACAATCATTTCCATATGAAAATATTGATACTCTCTTTGAGGCGAATCACCTAGTACTACCAAGCGGCAATACTATGATTTTGAAAAACTGCTACTATGTACCTTCCATGCTTTGCAATATCATATCAATTTCTTTACTTGATAAAGATGAATATAACTTTGTTCTAGATAAAAATATCATGAACATTTACCTTAACTAGGTATTGGTTGCAGAAGGTACACTTTTTAATGGTATCTATGTTCTTAATCAAAATACAGTTTTCAATGTACAAAACACACGCAAGAGAAAGAGTTCAGATACGAACGAAACCTACTTTTGGCATTGTAGACTTGGTCAAATCAATAAGAAAAGACTATCTAAGTTACATAAAAATGGATATTTGAATACGTTCGAATTTTCATCTTATGAAACTTGTCAGTCTTGTCTCAAAGAAAAGATGACTAAAACTCTGTTCATCGGGCACAGAGAGGGGCTACAGAGCTCTTGGGACTCATACATAGTGATGTATGTGGTTCGATGTCTATACATGCAAGGGGTGGGTTCTCGTACTTTATTACATTCACCGATGATCTCTCTAGGTTTGGATATGTATTTCTCATAAAACACAACTTTGGAGCTTTTGAGAAATTCAAAGGATATAAGAACGAAGTAGAGAACCAGACTAGAAAAAGTATCAAGAACCTCAGATCTAATATAGGAGAGGAATACTTAAGCAAAGAATTCCTAGAATACCTGAAAGAGAATGGAATTCTCACTTAGCTTACTCCTCCGTACACACCACAGCACAACAGTGTATCGGAGCGGAGGAACCATACCCTTTTGGATATGGTTCACTCCATGATGAGTATTACTGAGTTGCCTCTTTCATTCTGGAGTTATGCGCTTCAGACAGCAGCATACCTACTGAATTATGGTCCATCCAAATCTGTGCCTAAGACTCCATATGAAATATAGAGTGGAAGGAATTCATATCTTAAGCGGTTTAAGATATGGGGTTGTCCGGCCTATGTGAAAACGCAAAAACCGCACAAACTTGAGGCACGATCAGTTCTTTGTAAGTTTGTAGGATATCTTAAGAATTCTCTAGGATATCTGTTCTACTATACCGAGGAACAGAAGGTGTTTGTTACTCGCCACGCCATTTTTTTAGAGAAGGAATTTCTTGCAAAAGAAATTAGTGGGAGCACGGTAGAACTGGATGAAATATTGGAACCACAAAATATAACTGAAGAATTGGTGAAACCAAATAATTCAATAGAACCCGACGAAGCTTAGCCACTCCGCGGATCTAGTAGGATTTCTCGTCCACCCGAGAGATACTGCAGTTTTCTCATATATGGGGATCGAGAGCATTGAATCTTGGGAGAAGATGATCCTACTAGTTTCAAGAAGGCCATTAACAGTAGGGTCTCTATAAATGGCTTGATGGTATGCAATCCGAAATAGAGTCTATGCACACCAAAAAAGTTTGGACTTTGGATATTGCTCCTCCTGGGGTAAACCCCATTGGATGCAACTGGATCTTCAAAAAGAAGATTGGTGCAGATGGACAGGTGGAATCCTATAAGGTTAGACTTGTTACAAAAGGTTTTCGTCAAAGACCAGGAGTAGACTATGACGAAACCTTTTCTACGGTGGCTATGTTGAAATCCATTCGGATCCTACGTGCAATTGCTGTTTATCATGACTATAATATCTGGAAGATGGATGTTAAAACGACTTTTCTAAATGGAAATTTAGAAGAGTGCATTTATATGGATCATCCGTAGGGATTTATAGATAGTGGGAGCAACAGGAAGGTGTGCAAGTTACTTAAATCCATTTATGGATTAAAGCAGGCGTCGCGAAGCTAGAACATCTGTTTTGATGAGATAGTCAAGAAATTTGACTTCATCTAAAACAAAGATGAGCCATGTATCTACAAGAAAATTGTAGGGAGAACTGCTGTATTCCTCGTCTTGTACATGAATGACATTCTCTTGATAGGAAATGACATTTCTATGCTGCAATCGATCAAGTTGTTCTTTTCACAAAAGTTCTCCATGAAGGACCTGGGTGATGCCTCCTACATTTTAGGGATTAAGATCTACAAAGATAGATCCAAAAGATTGTTGGGACTTTCACAGTCCACACACACACACACACACACACACACACACAAAATCAAGTGTGCGCGCGCGTGTGTGTCACTACATATAACCTGCAATTCGCCACCAAGGTAATCATCCTATGGATAGGCCTTTCTAGATCAACCTAATCTAACCTAAGGTCTTCTAAATACCCTATTCGCGAAGTATTTCAATATCGCATCCAAACTTACTAATATAGTAATACCCTATTCTACTGTTGCATCGATGCTATACACCATCTACCCGTCTTCCCCCGTAGATATATATCTACTCACCTCGATCCTCGTTTGCCGATGTTGATGACGCCGTGCTCTCCCTTGTTTTCCGAAGTCCACGTGAAGATGCCTACATATATAAACACATAGTATCGTAAACAAGAATCGTGTACGAAAACCAATACGGCACACGAAACACACATAGGTTAGAACGTATGGTCTACGCATGCAAGAATAACCAAACAACTCCCGATATCGACGTACAAACATCAAGTGACCGAGACAAAACATAAATACCAAAAGTTCAAGTTCACAAATTCGCAAACCGAAATCAGAAACTCTGAAAAACACTTCCATATTTACCCCAAGTTAAATTATCCAATTTTGCATATGTAGATGGTCTAGTTAGAAGATAAAAGAACCACAGACCAAGCACGAAACCCAAGGGACAAGTCTTGGGCGCAAATTGCGGCCAGAAAGGAAGTTTTGGCGAGCAGGATTTGGGTTTTGGGTCTCGGATCTTCAGGGTAGCTTCTAGGTCACCTTCTTGTATCACTGTAATCGCTATATATTTTTCAAGCTTCCTTAATTGCAGCAGATCTCTATATATCATCACAATTTCCACAATTTCCGATATCGGGGGTTTCTAAGTTCATGTCTTGGCGTTTTAGTATCAGGTTTTGTCCAAATTCCTAACACTACAGAGGTTATGGTCACTAAATACACCGCAAACACACTCTCACAAGTCATACTAAACCCTAAAGCTCATCTTGGAAATTCCAAGATCGCTAAACTACACTTGGTTAACTCTAAACTAGTATAGAATGCAAGGAACACTAAATATTTAGCTAGAAGTGAAGGGTTATACCTCATTTGGCAACTCATGAATTTTCTTGAGTTGCCCAAAGTCTTCAAAGTTCCAACTTGATTACACCATAGTCTTTGTAGTGAGCTTGTGCACCATTTTTGTGAAGAGGGTATAAGGTTTTGTTTGAGTTTTTTGGATGACCATGGAGGTAGAGAAGGAGGATGAGAAGGAGATGAAGAAGAAGAGGAAATGAGGAAATAAAGAAGTGAAGGTAGGAGAAAGGAGTAGAAGCCTCTCACCCCCCCCCCCCCCTCTCTCTCTCTCACCCTCACATGACAAAAGTCACCTCACTCTCTCTCTCTCTCATCTAAATATCTCCTCTTTTCCTTTTCTTTTCTTTTCTTTTTTATTTTAAAAATTAAAAAAAAATCATTTAAAGAAAAGAGAACCATGATTCATATCAACAAAAAATGTAACAAGTATTTGTAACATACTATGGTGCATGTCAATAGCATAAACCAGATTAATGCATAAGTAGCGAAATATTAATCCAGTTTAACATAATTGCATGTAATTAATTTATAAAATGTCTAAATCATATAAATTCTTTCAAAATCAATATTTGATATAAACTTCCAAATATTTTCCAAACTATCGGTATATAATTATACCCTTTCATTAAACTAATCTCCATACTTTAAAATATTCATAATATTTATTAATTTAATTATTTAAATTCCTAAAAATAATATTTTATTTTCTGAAATGTTACAATCTTCCCCCTTAAATAAATTCGGTCCCGGAATTTAAATTTAAACCCCCCCAAATACTTAAAACATTTCGGTAAAATGATCAAGTCATCGAGGCTTCGAAATCACGAATATATAAGACATATCATAGCGTAATGCATGCGCATGAAATTGAGTGTAAAGCTCAAAACCAAAACTCCGTCAAGTATCATGCAATCATCGGAGTTATGGCGAAGATACGAATGTCAAAATCGAATACAAAAACCAACATGATATAATCAAAACTATAACATGTATATAGTATGCATCGTGGTGAAATCGTCAAGACAACCGAATAAAAGTGCATGCCAAACCCTTTTCAAATCGTCGTGTGATGCGCAAATCACGGCATAAGTAGCGGACGTTCATTATAAGAAAAATAGTTTTATATATATATATATATATATATATATATATATATATATCTTTTGTTTAACATATACGTTCCGCCTTTTGAAAACGATTTAGAAGGGTTTCCCTTGTAAAGTTTTCGTGTCATCTTGGACACGTAGGAAAATATTGAGACTATAGCTCCTTTTTGGAAATCCCTTCGGCAATTATCGATTCATGCAAAAACACTTAGGAGCTGTTCTCAGACAGTCCTGTTTGGTTACTAAACCACATAGCATAGAAGTCATGAAAATATGATGCTCGAAAGATATCCAACTCAAATATACAAAAGTGTCATGTGTGTCTGGTGCGCAAGGAAATCAAAACCAAATGCAGGTGCCATGAAAGTGCGCAGAAACAAAACCAAGTGCAACGGGTATGCACGAAAACATCTGTCAAATGCAACGGGTGTGCCTGACAACAATATCAGGTGCATCTGATGTGCATAAAGAATCTCGATCAAGTGCATCGGGTATGCACAAAATCGTATCTACTGCGCCATGTGTGCGTAAGAATCCCAATCAAGTGCACAAGGTGCACGAAAACATAAATCCAGTGCACTAGGGTGCACGAAAACGAATATCGAGTATAAAAGTCGAAATCAACGGTATACGACATACACCAATTCAAAATCATGTATACCGCGGTATATGACTCATAAACATGTGCAACTGCGTTTACAAAACCATATCAAGTACTGAAAGCTCGTGTAAACTACGTCGGAAGCATAAATCAGATCATAAGCTCACTATATGTATGAAATCAAAATCAAACATCTCGGAAAGCATAGAAATCAAACTCAAGTGCAGTGGGTATGCGCAAAACGAAAATCGGTACAACTGATACATGAGAATACAAATCATGCAACTACGGTGCACATAAGAAATATCAATCATAAATCAAATCGTCGAAATACCAAAATCCAGAATGATGAGAACGAATTATCCGAACCACCAAATCGCAAATCATAATTAACTGTCGTCGATGTGTCCCTCCTTCAATGTCGAAAAGGTGTCGGTGTATCCAAAACTAGCAGAGCAAGATATCTACTTGCCTCATGTTCAGTCGAAAATATCGCACTTTTGATATAATATTTTCCTTACTTTTCTTAGATAAAGGTGTTTATTATAAATATAACACATATGAGGGTTTATCTGTAAAATATCTATTATCATATGTTTATATATTATAATTAACATTATGAAGGAAAATGTATGCATATAATATTTATATAATATTTTGATAATTTAAATATGCATATCATATCAAATATCCTTAATCAATATTCTTAAAATATAATATTATATAAAATGATTAGGATAATATCTTAAAAGAGAATAATGGAGGAAAGAGGCCCCAGGAGGCTCTTTTCTCAGGTGGAGTGAGGTGGCTTAATCTTGACCGCTCATCTGAAGGAAAATAGTGTGGGTGTATTTGCAAATTGGTTATTTTTACCAAAGGAAAATAAATTAAACAACCCACAACAGCTGATTCTATACCATCCCCCCCTCTTTCTCATCCCTCTCTCTCCCTCTTCTTTTCTCTCTGTGAGATCGACTCGTCGCCGCCGCATCCGGTCGCCCTCTCCTCCACCTCGTCGCCTCTGGTCGCCCTCTCCTCCACCTCGTCACCTCCACTCCCTCCTCATCTTCCCTCTCTTCCGCCTCCTTCATTCCGGTCCCTCAGCCCTCTTCTTCGCCTCCCAACCTTCTTCTTCACCACCTCTCTTTCGTTCGCCCACACGCTACTCTATCCCATCTCCTCAACTTCCATCGTCCTCTTATTCTTATCCTTTAAAAATCTCTGTTAAAAGTTCATTATTTTGCCCAAATCGACAATAATTTCTTGAGTAAATCGATCTCCATCTCAGGGCCAACAATCCTCAACGGCTGCTACCCATCGCGGATCAAGGTAAATATTATAAATTCTCTCGGGTAATTTCAAAATATCTTGGCTGTTCTGGATTTTTAGAAAATTATTGATTTATTGTATTTCGGTTTCATTGATTTTTTAGGATTTCCTTCATCCATCTGAAATATTAAGTGTATAATAGATGCTGAATGTGATGACTTTGAGCTCAGTGGTATGTGGACAATGACATCTCTATGATCTGAAATACAAAATCTAATAGCCGAATGTGATTACTGTGAGCCCAGGATATATGAGTTGCTTATTCTCATCAATGGCTAGCTCATGAATGTTCGTTGATGCGTGAAATATACACTTTGGATGACACGCCTAGAGACAGAAATGATGTGTGCACTTGACATAGTTTTTGTTATGTGAAAGAAACACAGTTTGTTTTAGGATTGTTTCAAAAGAGTGTATTGAGAAAAGCGTATCAATTTTTCTCTGGAGTTGCCAATTTTTTGGCAAATGTGGAGCAAACAATAATGTATACAATTTATTTCAATATGATCAGTAAATTCTTGTAGCATTTATTTGTTCAATGTGAAGCTTTTGTTTTATTCTTATGCCAATATGAAAGTGTGTTGAAATTAGAATATTTCTGATTCCTTTATTTTTTGGCAAATGTGAAGCATTGTTGCTGCTCGCTGCTGCTATTGTTTCCTTGCTGCTGCTGCTGCTGGCGTTTCCCTGCTGCTGCTGGCTGCTGCTGCTTTTCTTCTTCCATGCAATTAATAAGAAATAGAGAACACAAGGAAAGGAACTTAACAATAAAGGGAAATTTATATAAAAAAAAACCTCCACTTAATCATTGACATAAGCAAGATGCAACTCTGTACATTTCAGTACATGGTGTACAGAGATAGTGCATATTTGATAAAGAAAAATTAAACTACATATTCATATGTTTAAGCAATAAGTCATATCTACTAATAAAACATCAGTTACATGAGTCATAGAGCAAACTTGGCAATAATGATGCTTACAAAATATGTGCAACACAGTCACTGTTTTTGGTGCACAAAACAAAAAAATAACCCAAAAATACAACCGCCCTCATTGCTTAGTTATTGTTGCTACCGCCCATGCTTCGCTGCTGCTGCTGTTGCTTTGTTGCTGCTGCTGCTCTCTGCTTTGTTGCTGCTGCTGCTGCTTGTTGTTGCTGATGCTCAGTGATGCTGTTTGTATGCTGCTGTTGTTTCTCTGCTATTACCGCCTTCAACTTAGCTATTGTTGCTCTTTTCTCCTCATCATAATCCACAACCTGCAACAACACCAAGAACAATGAAAGGATATACAACTAACACAGTGATATTATCAAGAACTAAAATAAATTAAGGCAATCTTACCAATTTTTGGTTTTCGCAAACAACTGGACGTGTGGGACAACTAGTTCTATAATGACCTTTTTGACCACAGTTTCCACATGTTCGTTGCTCTGTTTCTTTTTTATTTTGTGAAATTTCTAATCCAGATTTGTGTCTGCTAGCTGCACGTGGACGACCTTTACAGTCAACTGGTCTAGTACAGTCACGAATTGTGATTTCTGGGATATTTGACAATGACAATGAGGGAGGGGCATTTGAATCAACATCGCTATCAACAGAAATTCTTTGAGCTTTCAATTCTTTCTCAGTATTGTGCATAAACTCCTCAAGCATATTCTCCAGCTTTGATAGAAAGGGATTTGAACCGCATACCATTTCAAGTGCTTCATTAAACTTCGGACCCATTGCCGAATAATATCACATTGTTTTTCAGAATTATTGTTCCTCATATTCATAACATTTGCAAAACCAATGTTCCGATACCTCGCATGAATTTTCCACCATGGCAAAATGTAATAATCAGGAATGACTTGCATTTGTTTATGATGCATAACTTTCAAAATATGCTTACAAAGAATTCCATCTGTTAGTTATATGTATGCCCTAGAGGCCATTACTATACATAGGATGTATATTGTAGTGGATGCTTGGACATATATAGGGAGGACTTTCTTGCTCGACATGATAGTATGCTATCTGGTTGCTCTTTACCTTAACGTGTACACTGATTGTCTCTCTGTTACATGTTGGTAAAGCCCTTAGGATGTGTACTTGACTACCTGGACTATGATGCGGATCATACTAGTGGGGACAAGGTAGTCCATAAGTACATCCTTCAAGGTCCCTAGTCGTGGGTGTATCGAGACGGGGCATCGATATACCAGTGTAGACTAGCGTATACCTTCTCGACCCATACAGATGGGCGATGGATGATCCCATATCCATTGGTGTTTGACATCAGAGATGATATACGGGTGCTCAGTAGAGACTGGGTACACTGGACGGACTCGCCGAGAACTCCCAGATGGTATTATACCTTACGTCAGATGGCAGTTCCCTGGTGACACTGGTACAGAGTAGTCTGTTGACCTGAGATCGTCATAGAGTCTTGTGTGGTTCCCACTGTGCTTTGATTTCCACCTTACCACGTCCAAGAGGACGTGCAAAACGGTGGCTTTTTGGTACAGTCCCGAATCACATGGAGGCAATGAGCGATAGGAGGGGATTCGTCTCTCCCAGTATAGGGAGTTGATGTTGCGCAGTGTTCGATTGGCTATAACAGGAAGTCCCTGGCCAGGGCTGATCAGAGATTTGCTGGTAAGTGTTACCAGTAGTTTCTTGACCCATTATGAGCCTCATATCGACACAACTTATCGAGCTATTGGGGTCTGACGTTTACCACCCCTAGGCGAGATATGCGACATATCAGACGAACAGACCGGACTGTACGGTAAGTGTTACTGGTTGGATTCACAGGAGTGTGAGCGGGCTTGCTCGTCGATCTTCTGATCGCTCAATACCCGGATGTCCGTTACGTTTAGCAGACCGCTTGTGGCTTGTGGGTGCTTGATATGATCATCATCTGCTGCCGGCGTATTGACGAGTCTTTAGAGTCCTACACAGAGGTTTCCTGGCTCAAGCGAAACGAAATAGGAGCGCATATGAGATATGTGCAGGACCGAGAATAATGCGTGTATGTGATACCGTATTTCATTCTCGCGATGAATGTATCGATTGGTTATATGCGATATAACCTAGATATCGAATCAAGGATTGATTCGATAAGCCGATACATTGGATACTAGTCGGTTATTCGCGACATGACCGGATCATTGAATCAAGTGTTGATTTAATAATTTAATGATTTAATGTATAATTATATATTTGATATATTACTTTGCATTAACTAGTATTGGTTCACTTTAAATGGATTTTCTCACTTGATGTGCAAGTTGTATATGTGATATACTTTTGTGCACATGTTTGTATCATGTTTGATGATACTTGCTCATTTGGTTAAGTGTAAAGAATTAAACCTTGGTTAAGTAAATGGTTAGGGTTTTTATTTATTCATTCTTTTATCTTTTTATTTGGATTAAAAAGAAATGGCAAAAGAAAACAAAATGGTTGCTTTCATTCTTGAAGCTTGTTGAAGCTTCATGAAGGTTTGACCAAAGTGACCATTTTGTCTTCATGCTTAACCCTAACCATTCATCTAACCTTAGTCAATTCTCTACACCTAACCATGGTTTACATTATGATAAGTATTCATTTTCTTTTTCATTTTAATATCTTATCATAATCATCTTCATCTTCTTCTTCTTCATGAGATAAAGAAAAAGCTTGCCACCATTAATGGCATGTTGAGCAAAAGTGTGAGAAATACAATTCTAAAGTGAACCCACCTCCTATTTCTTCACCCTCTACCTCTTGCCAAGTAGTATGGGGTGTTTTCTTCACAAGTTTCACAACTGGTGAAGTTGGAGCTTGATCTTGTGTAACCTCGACGTAGATCATCTTCGGCATCATAGCAGACGACTAGTCCGCTCATTTTCTCCGATGAAGCCGATGTTAGAGTCCGAGATTCGACTTGGACAGCGAGAGGACGACTACGTGGAGCTTAGGAAGTGGATAACCGGATCTACAAAGGTTGTAGCTTCTTATCTTTAGTTAAGTTGTTAACTAGTTTATTGTTTCGCCTAAAATTCTAGTTAACGATCCATATTAGAGTTTCTCGGCACTTGTAAAATTTGAAATTGGCATGGTTGATGCCTTGTGAGACCTCTTGAGAGTGCCTAGGAACCCTACACCATCTGTTTCAAACATTGCACATTTGCACAGCTCTCTACTTTGGTTAAAAACAACTTCGTTCCATTTACTCTTATCTTCAGTGTAATTTCCAACTTTGTATATAGTGATCGACGCTTCTTTTACCACTTTTTCATGGAAAAGCAAAAAAACTATCGGTGAGTTCTATCTGAAACAGTTTTAAGATTGTTCTAGTGTATAATTCTCCAGCTTGTGCTTCTATCGGATGTGAAATACACAATGCGGGTTGGGTGTTAAGGGTCATGAAATCTTCTTTTGACTCGGATGCTCGACGAGCTGCTATAGCATTATCATATTGGAGTACAAACTCACTAATTCGAGTCTTTGAATTTACATATGAATCAAAAAAAGCATTGATGCTTTCGCTCCGTTGACTAGTTGTCATTCCGGCCCAAAAAATATCCTTTAAATATGCGTCGGCCCAATACTCTCAAAGGCGATACATTTTATGCAACCAATCTCCACCTTCATCTAAAATATTAAACTTTATCTTCATCTCATCCCAACATTGCTCACATTGATCGATAGTAGATCCATAAACCCACCGAAAGAAGTAATCCCCAAATTTTTCTCCATATAAAGCTTGCAAGGAACCTAGATGTTCTGCAATATGTTTCCTAATGTGCCAAGCACACAAACGATGACGAATGTTAGGAAAAACCTTTTTAATGGCTTTACCTATTTATGCATCTTGATCCGTGACAATAGCCTTTGGTTCTATGCCATGCATGCATTTAAGCCATTGAGTAAATAACCATACAAAACTATCCTCTGTTTCATCCGCAAGTAGTGCACATCCAAAAAGTGTCGATTGACGGTGATGATTTACCCCTGTAAAAGGAGCAAACGGCAAATTCTAATTATTTGTTCTATAAGTAACATCAAAAACTACAATATCACCAAATCTCAAATATGATGATCTTGATCTTCCGTCAGCCCAGAACACACTTCTCATTATCCCATCATCATCGACTTCCATCGCAAAAAAGAAATCTGGATCAACTTCCTTCCGATCTTGAAATTCTTAATAATTGGTAAACATTCTCGACCGATATTGTTGCTTCTTATTTTCCTGACATGATCGACAACTTGTTGCGCGGTAATCAATTCGTCTTGACTTCCATCATTAAGCACTCTAGCCGTATTAGCAGGTGTCATACCTTTTGCATTCAAACTTATCATAAGATTCTTTACAGCCTTTGATCGATGGAAGGGTTTTTGAGAGTAAAAATTACTCACTTTATCGGGGCTTGCTAAGTCATGATTGTGCTTATCTACAAATGTAGTTACTTCCTAAATGTTTGATGAAGTCAACTTAATTCGCATCTTCTCCATGCAACCTACTCTTGTATTTGGACGACGAGTAACAAACTTTCCTACATCTCTCTTATCCGTCAATCTTTTTTTTCCGGCCTTGTTACATACAAAAAGTCTCCCCAAAACAACTTTTGATACCTTTCTTGATTTATCTAGTGATTCTCTCCGAATCCCAAAACCATTCATTCTAGCAAAAGCGTTATAATAATTATATGACTCAACATGCGTAAGAAATTCCTTTCCCTCATATGGTATAGCATCCTCATTGTGGTAGATACTATTGTCGATAGGACCTTCTTCAAGGATAGCAAGTGGATTCGATTCATTGACAATATTCCCAGTATCGGTATTAGATGCATTAGGTATCAAAATTAAATCATAACACATTTCCACATCCATCATGATACTTGGAAGTAAACCTACAAAAGATTACTAAAAAATTCAAACTATAGGAAATAAAAATTGTAGGAAATTAAGAACAAAGTATTCAAAATTAATTAAATATATTGTAAATATTACCAAATCAAATACATAGTGGTTAAGCTATTGTTTCCATTCACGTCAAAAAAAAGAGGGAATATGGGAAATGATTTCTTATTAGAGAAAAATTAGTGATCTTTTGATGACAACAATAGCTTAACCACTCTGTATTAGATTTTGTATTTTAGATCATAGAGATGTCGTTGTCCACATACCACTGAACTCAAAGTCATCACATTCAGCATCTATTATACACTTTATATTTCAGATGGTTGAAGGAAATCCTAAAAAACCAATGAAACTGAAATACAATAAATCAATAATTTTCTAAAAATCCAGAACAGCCAAGATATTTTGAAATTACCCAAGAGAATTTATAATATTTACCTTTATCCGCGATAGGTAGCAGCCGTTGAGGATTGTTGGCCCTGAGATGGAGATCGATTTACTCAAGAAATTATTGTCGATTTGGGGAAAATAATGAGCTTTTAACAGAGATTGTTAAAGGATAAGAATAAGATGACGATGGAAGTTGAGGAGATGGGATAGAGTAGCGTGTGGGCGAACGAAGGAGAGGAGGCGAAGAAGAAGGCTGGGAGGCGAAGAAAAGGGCTGAGGGACCGGAACGAAGGAGGCGGAAGAGAGGGTGGATGAGGAGGGAGTGGAGGCGACGAGGTGGAGGAGAGGGCGACCGGAGGCGGCAGCGACGAGTTGATCTCACAGAGAGAAAAGAAGAGTGAGAGTGAGGGATGAGAGAGAGAGAGGGGATGGTAGAGACTCAGCTGTTGTGGGTTGTTTAATTTATTTTTCTTTGGTAAAAATAACCAATTTGCAAATACACCCTCACTATTTTCCTTCAGATGAGTGGTCAAGATTAAGCCACCTCACTCCACCTGAGGAAAGAGCCTCCTGGGGCCTCTTTCCTCCGTTATTCTCATCTTAAAAATACCAAATATTACTAACATTATTCATTGATATATTGTGTAAGCTTTAGCTCAGGTCAGGAGATCGGGATATCGAGATGTCAGGAATAAAAAATCTGCCGATAAAGTTAGATAAAATCAAAGAATCGATACTGGCAGAGACTCAGAAAAGATTTAAAGATTCCAGGCATCAACTAAATCTCCATGTGTCACAATGAAGCAGCCCCAGAATTCTTAAGCCATGATCTCACCAAACGGCTGCGGTTCCGCGGCCAAAACACCATTATTGCGGCGGATCCACGGCCGATTCACCGAGTTAGGAGTTGGGATTTTGTGGTTTTGATCTTTACAACAAACCCTAATTCTTGGGATCTATAGTTTCTGGTTTTAGGGTTATATAAAGGACCGAGGGCTAAACTTAGAAATCATCACCTTTTTCACGAAGCAAATCACCGTCAAAAGAACAAGTGGTCCAAGAAAGGTCCACGATTCGACGTGATAAGACGACGTGAGATTCAACGGAACATCTACTTCCTACGAGGCAGAGATCGAGAGCAACTTCTTCATCCTCTTGTAATCTAAACTCGAAGGTTTTGTAATTTTGAAGTTGATTAATAAAGGTAGATCTTTAGTTTAATTAGTTCGTATTTAATTTTCTTTATTATGATCTCATTCTCTATCTGTTCTTCTTCTATCTCCATCATGCGCGAGTAATTCTCCGCTTGATAGGGTTCGTAAGATTAGAATAGAACAATAGATGAGAAAATATTTTAATTTCTTTTAAGTATTATGAAGTTTATACACTTTAGCAAAAGAATCGTTAATATCCTAATCGGGCGCGCTACCAATTTATTGCTAATTTCGACCGTGATTTGAGATCAGATTAACAATTGTTTTGTTAAGGGCTAGACATGAATAGAGATCAATGAAAGGACAAGGGTCAATAGTGGGGAAACCCTAGTTTCTTCCAAGAACCATAATCCTCATTAATCACTATCAATCTAGTTTTAAATCTATTAATAGATAAAAAGAGTCATCTTTATTAGTCATCTATGACTACTAAATCCTAACGATCCCTACAAGCCTCTTCTTCATAGATTCTACATTCGTATTTAAACTAGATCTTAAAACTATATATATTCTACATCCGTGTTTAATATAGATCTAGAATCTATTCTCTATTCTTCTTCTTTCTAATCAATATGTCGAAAGCAAGATTAAAAGATTCCACGAATCCCTGAGGATGACCCGTACTCATCTCGGCTAGCTATACGCGACACCGTCATTGATTGCGGTTACTACTACACACTTACATAGAAATCAATCAAATGGCATTGTTGCCGGGGATACGTGCATAATATTTTTTTTCTTACTATTCGTGTTGAATTCTTATTCGATCTATATCATAAAAAACAAAACCGCATCTTGCATATTTAACGATTAGTGTGCGATTTTTGCGAGGATATCTGGAGTCACTATAGCGAGGAGATAAAGATTCAGAGACATTCATCAAGACCCAGAAGAGCAAGGGAAACCACCGAAGCAAAAATTTTCAAATTAGCTCTCAACTACGGGGCGGAAGCGCGGCAAGAAGACCATTTTGGCGGCGGAACCGCGGTGGAGTAGGGTCTTTAGGGTTCCAAACTTCTCTGGTAACTTTCCTATCTCTTTCTCTCTTCTCTAGAAAATCCAATAATATATTTTTCTACAGGATTCTTTGCAAAATATCACCGCTCAAAAATCTTTTTGCGTGTTTTGTTTTGCGGGTTGTTTTTTTTGCATATTTTAATACGGACTTTAAGGGGCAAGACTAAAATTCAGATTAGGTGGGGATTTCATCACCCTTCCTAGGCCCCACAAATCACAAAACGAGCAACTGGATCACCATACATTAATTAGAAAATAACTAGACCAAGACTCTAAGAACCGTCGCGCTCAAATAGGACAGAGGAAGGTCGTGGGTAATCTATCGTTTATCCGCATTTCTTTTGTGGTGTCTAGGAAAGTGTGTCTAAGGCAAGTGGTTACTTAATTAGGCCCGCTATTTTCGGTGATTCGTATAGCGGATACCTCCCACTTACCTGGCACTTACCTGGCCACAAGAGTGATAAAGAGGTGGTAAAAGATTGATCCTGTTGCTTGTCCTTTGGAAGTTTAGGAGCGGTCTAGTGCTTGACCTATGTGACCTTAGTTTTAAGGTTTGCTTGTGCATTTTGTGATTTGTTGAGTCAAGCCTCAAGTCCCACTTTCAAAGAAAAACAATCAAATTAGAGCTTAAATCTTTTCACCCTCCTTCCTCTTTTCACCATCTTATAATGGGCAACCCAAATAAAAGAACTCTTTCTGAGCTTTGCTAACCAGAACCAGATATTTCTTGGTTTTGTAATCATTTCAGTATACCATCCGACTCTACCATGTCTTTAAGAGATCGGATAGAGCAAGCGGAAAGAAACAGTTGGCCACCTCACTCAGGTCCTATCAACCGCATCAAAATTCTACATCTTCTTCTGTTGATACTCCATCTAACACGTGTGAGGGAACTCCTAAACGCATGTCCATCGTTGAGTATATAGCGAGGACTAACGGCCAAAGTTTCAATCCGGTCAAACCGTTAGGACAACAAACATCACTACCTTCTAAAGAAGATTTTGCTACTCGTTTTGCGGCATATATGGCATCTGTTGACAGTCACCAACCAACCAACCAATATCCTACTCCTGCCCAATTTTCACAACCATTCGATTCCTGTCAATCCTGCCCGACTTTTACACCTTCTCTAGACATTCCTTCTAATCAGTCATTTGGGAGTTTTACTAATCCACAAGAATTTCAATCTTATGCTGAAACCCCTTACCGACCCATATCTATTCTTGAACGGACCGTGGAAGAATATCGGGTAGCGTCGCACCGTGCCATAGAGGAATTGAATGCGTCCATGTCCGTCCTCAATAAACAAAATGAACGAGAAACTAGTTTCAAACTAGCTCAAAATCTTCCAACGTATGATACGGCCATAGGACAAATTGAGAATTCGGGTAGTGAGAAAGAGCGGTACACCCTTCCAAATCGAACCTCCCCATCCCAAATTGAAATCCACGACTCCAGTTTCACAGATCTATCGAGTACACCAAATAATTCACCAATTGAAGATAGAATGTCTGATGAGTTGTGTGACTTTGTATTGCTTGATTACCCAATTGTGAAGAGTCCATTTCAAGTGAAGCCACACCCAATCCTTGTAATCTCTACACCTCCACTCTAGAACCACAATTGACTGAAAACCCTGCTTTTGATGAGGTGTCTAAGAATTTTAACTTTCATATGATTGAGAATATTGACGTTGGGGATATATTGGATGATAAAGCTGAAATTTTGTATGAGTTTGTCCCACCAACTCATCAGGTCCTTTCACTCCCGTGTGGTCATCATCTCGAACCTTTAACTATTCTTCCCGAACCCCATATGCGTCTCGAAATTGATGATAAATGTATGACCGAAAATCAGAACGAAATTCGGCCTTCATTTCCCATATCTGGTTCAGCAATACTCGACACACCAATTTGTTTACCCATTTCATCTCCCACTTTCTCTGGTTCTTCCTCTATTCTTCCTTTAATTTTAGCGAGTGTTGATGAATCACAATCTGATATTTCGAGTTCGATAATTTTAGAAAGACAACTTAATTTAGACTCTTTTGAGAATTAGGTAGATGAGCTTTTCGAGTCTCCTACCTCTATAATTTTTGATAAATCAAGTGTGTTGAATTCTGACGCGACACTTATTGACATTGAAACGTTCAATCGGACCATCGATGAAAGTTTCGAAGATATTTTCGCCGACGAACTCGTATTCCTAAACGACACGGATTTTGTGATTAATCAACCTCCACCTGAAGAAGTTGAACCACCACCATTTCTTCTTATCCCATACGAGAATGTGACTATTCTTCCCATTCCTAATCATTCACATTCTTGTTTCCGTTCACCATTAATGTTTCGTCTCTATCAACCGAGACGCAAACCATACCACCGCTTATCTCCTCCCCACTTCTTGTCTACATATAACAGGATCTTCTACCAACCAGTGCGTTACATCGATAAAAATTTTGAATGGTTGGTGTTGACTTTTAGTCTTTGCAAAGCATTGCATCGACCAATAACTTTAAACCCCCTCTCATAATTTTAAATGCTTAATTCTATTTTACTCAAGTTTGGGGAGGGATATATTTTGGATCTTGAAAGAAAATTTTTACAAAATTGTGAGCCAAAAATAAATTTGGGGGAGGATTTCAATGTCATTAATTCATGTCCCCGTTACTAACTTTTCCTCCCAAGTCTACAGTTTTTTTTAAACTTAATAGATGATATCAGTGAGGACACTGCTGTAAATAGGTTTGGGGGAGGTTTGTGCTTATTCACGCATTACTTTGCATTATACTAGATATAAGCACAAAAATAATTTGATAATAAAAGTTTGAAAGTAAAAAATTACATATGAAAGATAGGAATAGTTTGAGAAAAGCAAGAAAGTTAGATATTTTCTTAAACGAAACTAGTAATAAGTAGTTATGAGTTGTTGTCCCAAGGGTTAGTAAGATAAAAGAAATTACTAATCTGAGGATAAAAATAAGTCTGAAAAATAGTCCCTATTCTTGAGGCCAAACATTTGAATACCCTACTATACGCACTTACACACATCTTGAAACATGGGATAGTAGAGGATACCTTGAAATGCTCTTGTCTAAAAGCCTTAGTATGAAATAGAAAGAAAGTAAAAGTGGTGGAAAAAAAATAAACACTGGTTTTTTAATTACCAAGGCAGCATAAAAAAAATATAACGAGGGTGCTTTATCACCTAGTGCCTTAGACCAACTGGTTTGGGAGCTACTGCTAAGCCTTTGGTGTTGCAAGACGAGGATATTACTCCTAAATGCGTGAGAACATTTTGTAATCGGTTGGTTAGTATCTCAAAAAGTATTAATGGTCGCATGAAGAATGTGTGAGCAATTCCATCTAAAATATTCACCGACTATAAAGTACTTTGGAAGGTGGATAAGAGTATGATAGCTTGAATTGAGTTCTCTTAGCGTGGGAATGTCTTTTACACACACGTAGAGGCATATGATCGATGTTTGGATGAAAGATAGGGAGGAAGAATAAAGACAATGTTTTATTGAGGGATGATGTGATTTTTAATATCTTTTCACGACCATTAAGATAGGGCCCATGGCAACTAAAAAGCTAGTATAGTTGGAAACTCTTATTTTCAAGTTTTTTTTCTTTTATAGTTCTTATCTTTGTACGTAACTTTCATCTTCTTTCTTTTATTATAAGATTTTGTGGGTGTAATCCGCTGAAAAACCTCAAGATACAACACTCCTCCTACTAGGGACACCTAGAGGTTTAACGGCTTGTTGCACGTGCTCAGTGCAATCGTGTTGCCTACAAAAGTGTGCTACTAAGGTTTTTCTTTTTCTTTTTCTCCCTCACTTGAATAAATAGTTTGTTCGGGACGATCAAAATTAAGTTTGGGGGTATTTGTTCAGTCGAAAATATTGCACTTTTGATATAACATTTTCCTTACTTTTCTTAGATATTTAAATGTGTTTATTATAAATATGATACAAATGAGGGTTTATCTGTAAAATATCAATTATCATATGTTTATATATTATAATTAACATTATGAAAGAAAATGTATGCATATAATATTTTGATAATTTAAATATGTATATCATATCAAATATCCTTAATCAATATTCTTAAAATATAATATCATATAAATTGGTTAGGATAATATCTCAAAAATACCAAATATTACTAACATTATTCATTGAGATATTGTGCAAGCTTTAGCTCAGGTCAGGAGATCGGGATATCGAGATGTCGGGAATCAAAAATATACCGATAAAGTTAGATAAAATCAAATAATCAATACTGGCAGAGACTCAGAAAAGATATAAAGATTCCATACATCAACTAAATCTCCATGTGTCATAATGAAGAAGCCCCAGGATTCTGAAGCCATGATCTCACCAAACGGCCGCGGTTCCGCAGCCAAAACGCCATTATTGCGGTGGATCCACGGCCGATTCACCGAGTTAGGAGTTAGGATTTTGTGGTTTGGATCTTTACAACACCCCCTAATTCTTGGGATCTATAGTTTCTGGTTTTGGGGCTATATAAAGAACCGATGACTAAACTTAGAAATCATCACCTTTTTCACGAAGCAAATCACCGTCAAAGAACAAGTGATCCACGACAGGTCCACGATTCGACGTGATAAGGCGACGTGAGATTCGACGGAGCATCTACTTCCTACGAGGCAGAGATCGAGAGCAACTTCTTCTTCCTCTTGTAATCTAAACTCGAAGGCTTTGTAATTGTGAAGTTGATCAATAAAGGTAGATCTTTAGTTTAATTAGTGCATATTTAATTTTCTTTATTATGATTTTATTCTCTATCCGTTCTTCTTCTATCTCCATCATGCGCGAGTAATTCTCCGCTTGATAGGGTTCGTAGGATTATGGTAGAATAATGGATGAGAAAATATTTTAACTTCTTTTAAGTCTTATGAAGTTTATAAACTTTAGGAAAAAAATCGTTAACATCCTAATCGAACGCGCTTCCAATTTATTGCTAGTCTCGACCGCGATTTAAGATCAGATTAACAATTGTTTTGTTAAGGGCTAGACATGAATAGAGATCAATGAAAGGACAAGGGTCAATAGTGGGGAAACCATAGTTTCTTCCAAGAACCCTAATCCTCAATCATCACTGTCAATCTAGTTTTAAATCTATCAGATAAAAGGAGTTATCTTTATTAGTCACCATGATTACTAAATCCTAACGAACCCTACAATCCTCTTCTTTATAGATTCTACATCCGTATTTAAACTAGATCTTAAAACTATATATATTCTACATCCATGTTTAATATAGATCTAGAATCTATTCTCTATTCTTCTTCTTTCTAATCAACACATCTAAAGCAAGATTAAAAGATTCCACGAATCCATGAGGACGACCCTATTTTCCCAATCAGAGCAAAGCTCTGTTCAAATTTTTAAATTTGAAATTTAAAATGAAGCAGCGCTTCATAGCAGCGCCGGCGCTAAGAGTCAAAGACTCTGAGGCAGCGCACACGTGCAAAGCACGAGAGCACTGGCGCTAGTAGCGCCAGCGCTGAGAGTCAAAGACTCTGAGGCAGCGCACTACGTGCAAAACACGTGAGCGCTAGCGCTAAGAGCGCTGCACTCTAAGCAGCGCACCGCATGTAAAGCACGTGAGCGCTAGCGCTAAGAGCGCTGCATCCTAAGCAGCGCACCACGTGCAAAGCACGTGAGTGCTAGCGATAGAATAAAATGTTCTCGGCCCTTGGTTTAAAGATCCAGCGAACATGATTAAAAATCATCAATTGACCATAATGAAATTCTGTTAAGGAAACATTCCTCAGAATCTTTCCAAACAGGAAAGATTATGCTCTGAAAATCAGAGCATCGTTGGATCAATGATCCAATGGTGATTAAAAATCACCAAAATACAGAATAAATTCTGTATGGGAAAAGATTTCCCAATCTTGTTAAAAACAAGAAGATTGCTTTCTGTAAAACAGAAGCCCTAGGATCAAAGATCCAATGGTGGGGAAATGCTCAAATCAATTAGAGAAAAGATCTCTTCAACTGATTCAACAAATCAGCCTCTACTATATAAAGGACCCAAGACTTCAAGTCTCATATAGAGGAACCCCCCCATAAACTTTGAGAAATTTCAGAGAGAAGAGCAAGCTCTCAGCAGAAGAAGAATTTCTTCAAGGTAAAATAAAGAGATCAAAACACTTCATCAGAAAAAGAACTTAGTTCTTTCGCCAGATCATAGATCTTTAAGACAAATTATCATTCACAAAAAAGATCATAACATCTCATTATAAAAATGGGGGAGAATATTTCAATTCTCTTAGGATCACAGATCCATAAAGGCAAAGCCTTTCACCAAAAATATAAGAGATTGAAACATCTCCTATAAAATAAGAACTTTGTTCTTAGATCCACGAGATAAAGTCTCTTATAAGAGAGAATATAATTCTCAGAGAACAGAGCTGCCTAAAAAGAGCCATGGCGCTCCAATTAAACGAAGTGCTTCAACGCTCCAACTCTAGCGCACAGCGCTGCAGAGCCTTAGTGCTCCAAATTTAAAGAAACTCTCTGCGCTCATTGACTGGCGCTCAGCGCCATGTGCTCCTCACGTGTGCGCTACTTAAACAGAAGCGCTCAGCGCCAAGCGCGCCATGTTCTCCTCACGTGTGCGCTATTTAACAGAAGCGCTCTGCGCTCATTGACTGGCGCTCAGCGCCAACCGCGCCACGTGCTCCTCACGTATGCGCTGAGAGAACATAAATTGTTCTTTAAATGATAAAGCCAAAGAGCTATAATGAGTGCTCAACACTCAATAAAAGACAAAGAGTTGTCAGAACCCAAACCAATGCTCAACATTGCTAAATGTTCAACATTTTAACTGAGTAGGCCGAGCCCAAGTTGGCCACAGATCCCTCATTCAGATTAACTGAGCCCATATGCTCATAAATCTTTGATCTTAGTCCTAAATTGGACTACAGATCTCCCAACCAATATTGGTTCAAGGGTACATCTCTTCACTCCTCTGGTATTTGTCGTTGTAATCCTTCAACGTCTTCAGAGAGGTGACGGGTCCCGACAACCAGATATTCCATGGACTGTGGGGTCCTTAAACTCATGGACTATGATATCCTTAAACTTTACAGACTATGCCGTCTTTAAACTATGGACTATGATGTCCTTAAACTCCATGTACTATGATATCCTTAAACTTTTGGACCGCAAAGTCCCTAAACTAAAACAATAGAGCCCAAATGTTCTTTTGTTGGATCTAAATGATCCTGCTGAGTTGATCTTAGTCTAAATTTAGACTAACGTGTCCTTGACTAACGTGTCCTTAAGAAACGTTAGGTTGATCTTAGTCTAAAATTAGACTAACGTATCCTTAACAAACGTTTAAGTTGATCTTAGTCTCAAATGAGATTAACGATCCTTAAACCCAAACCCAAATCTAAGAAAATACGGATTTGGACTAATCCACGCCATACGGGCGACAACATAAATTAGTCTCCATATACAATCCATGAGCAACAAAAAATAAAACAAACACGCACGACACGAAGTGACCATCTGGAGAAGGAGAAAGTGGTTACCGCGATGCGGTAGCGTAATTAACTGCAGGGGCTTGCGCCTGCAGGGAAGAACGTCCCCACAATCAAAAACCCCTCAAATGAGGGGGAATCTGACGAAGTCTGCTACAACGGCCGCGTCTGTCTAAACCTCCGATACACGGTACCATAAATCAACTTGGTATCTTCGGAGAGGTAGACGGATAAAACCAAATAGCATCTGCCCCAAATTCAGGCAAGACGTTTGTCTTCCCGGTCTTTCGGCGGTAAACAGATTCTGGCACGCCCGGTGGGACCTTTTCCTCTTTCCACTCCACACTTCGTGTGTCGTATTTCACGAACAAGTTACGGTTTGACATAGTTGCCCTTGGATGTGAAGTATTAAGATTTGGTATCTTGTTTCGTGCAGAAAAACAGAAGATCAATGGCTTCAAACTGCACTAATTGCGATAACTCCCACTCCGTCCTCACCGAAAGAGTGACCTACGGGTCTCAAGCGGCCTCCCTTTTCACGATGCCGGTGGACCAGGTGACACAAGCCACCTCTGGGCTGTTCTTTGGGACCATACTCCCACCAATGAGCTTCAACGCCCCATTGTCGTCGTAAGAAGCTCCCAAGAAGTCGGTCTTTGATCGGCTTACAACTACCACGGACCCTCTCAACGGGTCGCCCAAGTCCAGTGTCTCAGTTTTCAACAGACTGGTACAAAGCTCAAGTGGGCCCATGAAGAAGCCTGCGATACCTGAAGCGGCCATCCCAATGCGGATAGTCATTCCTGTTCCTGAAGTCATCAGAGCGACTTCCCCTGCTAAGGAGTCAGTCTTTGCAAGACTGACCGTTTCAGCTCCCGTTCCAGGCGAAGTTATCAAAACTGCTCCCCCTGCTCGAAAGTCTGCTTTCGATAGATTGGTCATCCCCACTCAACGGACGTCAGTTTTCAAGAGGCTAACGCCGGCAGCAACCCTCCGCCAGAACAGGGGGCACGACGAAGCCACCCACGTAACTGAGCCAATACCATCTGCAAGACGTGCTTGACGTCGCCACTGGCGCCGAGTGAGGAAGGCTGGGGGTAGTTCCCATTTTGGACTTACTCCGCCAGCTCCAACGGTGGAAAATGATGCTGCTGTTCCAACTGGGAAAAACTTTGAACCATTAAGGAGGGTCCGCAAGAACTTTCTGACTACCGTGCTGAAAAGATCTCGTCCACCTGTAGAGAATGCTACAAAAACAACGCTGGAGCAACTCCCTCAGCGGCTGTCCTCTAAAATTTACAAGGTCTAGCGACAGGCCCAAGACTCGGTGATCAATCAAGACCGTTCCCGCCGACCGAAGAAGATGAAAGTTCGGCAAGAGAAGGAACAACCTGTCATACCACAGAATGAGTCATCTACTTGGGTACCGCTGCAACGGCCCCCTCAACTTCGACCGCTCACAAAAGAAGAAGGCCGGAGAAAATCCCCGTGTCTGAGATGAAAGGCACCGAACCTAAATGCCCCAAGTCTGGGGGCATGGTGGTGCACACTGTTTATATGGTGTTTCCCCCAATCAGAGCAAAGCTCTGTTTGAAATTTAAATTTCAAAATGAAGCAACCCTTCAGATGCAGCGCCAAGTGCGCTGTGCTCGAAGCAGCGCAACACGTGCAAAGTACGTGTGTGCTAGCGCTGGGTGCGTTGCGCTCTAAGCAGTGCACCACGTGTAAAACACGGATACGCTAGCGCTAAGTGCGTTGCGCTCTTAGCGGCGCACCACGTGTCAAACACGGGTGCGCTGCCCTTTAAGCAGCGCACCACGTGCAAAGCACGGGTGCGCTGGAACTAAAAGCTCCACACCGTTAGATCAAAGATCTAATAATAATGATAAATCATTAATTAATCAGAATTATATTCTGTTAAGGAAAGATTCCTCAAAATCTTTCCAAATAACAAGATTGTGCTCTGTAAATCAGAGCACCGTTGGATAAATGATCCAATAGTAAATAAAAATTACCAAAAGACAGAATAAATTCTGTATGAAAAGATTTATCAATCTTGTTAAAAACAAGAAGATTGCCTTCTGTAAAACAGAAGCCCTAGGATCAAAGATCCAATGGTGGGGAAACATCCCCAAATCAATCAGAGAAAGATCTCTTTAACTGATTCAACAAATCAGCCTACCCTATAAAAAGGCCCCTAGATTTCAAGTCTCAGATATACAAAAAATAGAGAACCCCCCCATAAACTTTGAGAAACAAGCTCTCGGAAGAAGATTCTTTTTCTTCAAGGTAAAAAGAATGAATGATGAACACAGAGATGAAATCATCTCATGATTAAGAAAGAAGAATTCATTTCTTTAAAAAGATCATAGATCTATAAGACTAAAGTCTTTCTCAAAGAGATCATGAACATCTCATTATAAAAAGTAGAATAATTCAATTCTCTTAAGGATCATAGATCCATAAAGGAAAAGCCTTTCATCAATACAAGAGATTGAAACAAAATAAGAACGGTTGTTCTTAGATCTTGAGACAAAGTCTCTTTTAAAAAGCTCAGATCATAAAATTGATCAAATGCGCTTTGCGCTTTTGAACTGCGCTTCTGCGCTCTCTGGACTGGCCCTCAGCGCCAAATGCGCCACGTGTCAATCACGTATGCGCCAATTAACTACTAGCGCTTTGCGCTCTTGAAATAGCGCACTGCACTCATGGGCTGGGGCTCAGCGCCAAGCGCACCATGTGTCACTCGCGTGTGCGCCACTAAACTGAAAGCGCAATGCGCTCATGGATTAGCACTCGGTGCTCATAAACTGGCGCAATGTGCCCATCATCTGGCGCTCAGCGCCAAGCGCGATACGTGTCCCTTACATGTGCGCCACGTGGCAGAAGCGCACTGCGCTCTTGGACTGGCGCAAAGCGCCTAGCGCACCACGTGTTGCGCTGATAGAACATAAATTGTTCTTTAACTAGCTCAGAGCTCTGATGAATGCTCAGCATTCAATAAAAGACAAAAACATTATCAGTCAATGCTCAGCATTATCAACAAGGCCAAGCCCAAGCAAATGCTCAGTAGACCAAAATAAATGATAAACATTTTAATTTGATTTGACTTAGCCCAAGATTGGCCATAAATCCTTAACTCATATTAATTGAGCCCATCTGCTCATAAATATTTTAACAGATTTTAGCCCCAAATTGGACTACAGATCTTTCAACCAACTCACACCGGTTCGAGGGTACATCTCTTTACTCCTATGATATTTGTCATTGTAATTCTTCAATGTCTTCAGAGAGGTGCCGGGTCCCAACAACCAAACATTCCACGGACTGTGGGGTCCTTTAAAACCCATGGACTATGATGTCCTTAACCTTGACTGTGAGGTCTTTAAACTCACGAACTATGATGTCCTTAACCTTGACTGTGAGGTCTTTAAACTCATAGACCGAGATGTCCTTAAACTAACATTGGACCACTATGTCCTTAAACTGGTAATCGACCGCAATGTCCCTAAACTAAACAATAGAGTCCAAATGCTCTTTTGTCGGATCTAAACGATCCTGTTAAGTTGATCTTAGTCTAAAATTAGACTAACGTATCCTTAACAAACGTTTAAGTCGATCTTAGTCCTAAATGAGACTAACGTATCCTTAAACCCATCCCCCAAACCCAAATCTAAGAAAATACGGATTTGGACTAATCCACGCCCTATGGGCGATAACATAAATTAGTCTCCGTATACAATCCACGGGCAACCAAAAAAAAACACCCACGACACGAAGTGACCATGTGGAGAAGGATAAAGTGGTTACCGCGATGCGGTAGCGTAATTAACTGCAGGGTCTTGCGCCTGCAAGGAAGAGCGTCCCCACAATAAAAAAAAAACCTCAAATGAGGGGGAATCTGACGAAGTCTGCTACATCGGCCGCATCCGTTTGAACCTTCGATACATGGTACCATAAATCAACTTCTTCGGAGAGGTGGACGGATAGCACCAATTAGCATCTGCCCCGAAATTCAGGCAAGACGGACCTACCCGGTCGCGTCTCCGTGTTTCGGAGGGGAACAGATTCTGGCACGCCCGGTAGGACATTTTCTTCTTTCCGCTCTACACTTCGTGTGTCGTGTTCACGAACAAATCGCGGTTTGATATGGTTGCCCTTGGATTTGAGGTACTAAGATTTGGTGTCTTGCTCCGTGCAGAAAAAGAAAGATCAATGGCGTCTACCTGCACAAAATGTTCCAGCTGCAACTACAACTCCAGTTCCGCCTCATCTGGAGGTGTAACTTACGGGCCCCAGGCTGCCTCCCTGTTCACAATGCCGGTGGACCAAGTAACTCAGGCTACGACTGGGCTGTTCTTTGGGACTTTGATCCCACCTATGAGATTCAATGCCCCGATGATGCCGCAAGAAACCCCAAACAAGTCGGTCTTTAATCGACTTACCACTGCCACGGCCCCTCTCAACGGGTCGCCCAAGTCTAACGCCTCAGTTTTCAACAGACTGGGCCAGAACGCCAATAAGCCCACAATACCTGAAGCAGCCATCCCAAAGCGGATAGCCATCCTGGCTCAAGCGGACGAAATCATTGGAAAGACTTCTCCTGACAAGAGTCATTCTTCGCAAGGCTGGCCATTCCAGCTCCCACTCCAGGCAAAGTCCTCAAAGCTGCTTCCCCGGCCCAGAGGTCTGTCTTTGTCAGATTGGACACTGCTTCTCGACGGACATCAGTTTTCAATAGGCTGGCACCAACCGCAACCACCAGCCAGATCAGGGGGCATGACTAAGCTATCTCCATAGCTGAACCAACTCCATCCACACGACATGCTCGCCGTCGTCACTGGCGCCGAGTAAGGAAGGCTGGGGGCATCTCCCCGTCTGGACTAACTCCGCCAGCTCCCATGGTGGAAATCAATGCTGCTGTTCCAACTGGGAATAGCTTTGAACCGCTTAGGAGGGTTCGCAAGAACTCTCCGAAAGTCGTGCTGAAGAGATCTCCTCCACCTATGGAGATTACCACAGAAAAGAATCCGGAACAGCCCCCTCAGCAGCTGTCCTCCAAAATTTATAAAGTCTGGCGACAGGTCCAGGAATCGGTGATTGACCAGGACTACTCTCACCGATCAAAGAAGCTTAAAGCTCGACAAGGAGAAAACCATCCTGTCAAGACACCAAAGGCGACAGCCGTCTGGGTGCCCCCTGCAAAGGCCCCCTCAACTTCAACCGCTCACAAGAGAAGGAGGCCAGAGAAAGACCCTGTGACCGCGGCGAACCGCAAAGAAGCTGAATCTAAACGCCCCAAGTATGGGGGCATGATAATACATACCGTTTATATGGCTTCTGGAAAAGAGGAAAGCCGTGCTTCTATGGGTCATCGACCGCTTACTCGATCAATAACGAAGGCTCAGGAACAACATCAGCAGAAACTTTAGGAGATGCTGACTGCGATGGCCGCACTCACTGGGCCAAAAAAAATCTAGAGACCTCGGAGCAGCGTCGGGAACAAGAAATTGATACTGAATTCCTCCGAAGAATGCTCGAGAGGAAAGAAAAAGAGGCCGCGGAACAGGCAGCCAACATAAAACGAATGGCTCTTTTGTTCCAAGACATGGCCGGGATGATGTTACAGCCGGAACCACCAGCTGAAGACCCCCCAATTATCATTGAAGACGACAGAGGGGAGACATCGAACCCTCCTCCGGCTCTTTTAGCAGCCAAAGAGGATACCATCTCCAAAGCTGACCTGGATTATTACATTGCTCAGCAAATACGAGCTCACCAGGCGAATGAAGCGGCTGGGCAAATTTTTAAAACTGGACGACCCTATCCGAGTTGGTATGAACAAATAAAGTACCCGCCGGGATACACGATCCCCAAATTCCATGTGTATAAGGGGACAGGCAATCCCCATCAACATGTTGCTCAGTTCAGGGCTCTTTGCGGCAACACTGGAGGAGATGATAAGCTACTGCTTCGCCAATTCTTCGGCAGCTTGGCGGAAACGGTCTTTGAGCGGTATTCGGAGCTTCCCAACGACTCCGTCAAAACTTTTACGGAGATAGAATTGCTGTTCACCCAACGTTTCGCGAGCGCGAGCGAGCGCACCCCGATCACCGCGTTAATTAACGCCAGAGTGAAGCCAGGTGAAACATGGGTGCAATACGCGATACGATGGCGGAATCTATGGTCGAAGTGCGAGCAGCGCATCGAGGAAGCACCTGCGGTAGGCATGTTCGTGGGTACTCTTGATCCGCAGGCGACCATTTCACAGTTCATGATGTTTTTCAAGCCGACTACTTTCCAGGCCTTGATTGAAAAACTGGCCCAAATGGATCAGATGGGCCATAGACCGTCTTCCTCGAAGATGGAGCCTCGAAACGAGAAGGGCAAAAGGAAAGCAACCTTCGTTGCCAACGCTTAACAACAACCGAGTTGCCCGAGACCGGTTGTTCGCCAAAGCAACAAGCGGCAATCTCTCGATGAGAAGTTGAGACGTCCCTATTCGTTTCCCCAAGATAAAACAAAAAGACTGTTCGAACTAGCAGTGCGCAATGGGCTCATTACTCTACCAGAGTCGAGACACCCGCCGCAACCGAACGACGTCAACGATCCCAATTACTACCCCTACCATCGAGTATTGGGCCATCCACTCGAAAATTGCTACATCTTCAAAAATTGGGTTGAAGACCAGTACCACAAAGGCAAATTCGTGTTGTCTGAAAATAGGAAGGTGAACCCGCCACAACCACATGCTCCGAAAAAGATGGACATGTCGGATCGTGCTCATTTATAGAGAAAGCTACATCAGAAGTTGTTCATTCGGCAAAAACTAAAAAAATGATGAAAGATCTTTAAACATGTCTGAGGATCAGGTGGAAAAGTCCGCAAGAACCGAAGATTATCGAGGGGATGCTGAAACCACACCCAACACTAGGAGTTAATAGTGATAGTGGACAAAACATTCAGGCCCAGCCATCAAAATCTTCGAAGAAAAATAAGAAGACCAAAAAGCCCGCGCAGTTAGATGACAAGCGCACGGATCTGCAAAAGCATATTGACGCACTGGAGGAATATAACCAGATGGCGTGAACCCCGGTCACACTCCAAGAATTTCTTAAGAATATCCTTGAGAGCGGAGATAACGACAATAACGACGGGGATGACTCGTCAGAAGAATCTGAGGACTATGTTGCAAGTTGCCACATGATCTCTCATTCGGCGTTAACTAACGAAGAAGCTCACTCGGCGATAGAAGACAACATAAAAGAGCTGGGGGCAGGATCGAAGCCAAAACCCTTGGGACCGTCTGACGAGATGATCGACTTGCTACTGAAAGAAGCCTGTCAGAAAAGCAAAGCCAATCGAGAGCGTGAACTGATTATATTCGAAAAAGCCAAAGGCCGACGACTGGATGGAAAGGTCGAGGCACCCCAACCGGATCGAAGCATCCATATCGCCATCAAAAGCAGACTTAAAGTCAGGAAACGATTTGCTAGGGCCCTGTCAATAGGAATGAAGTTGCCCTCTTTCAGAGGAAATTCTCCTGGCGGTATACATCTTGATGAAGCGGACATATGTCCTAACTTCTGCTTATACCATCAGAGGATTACACACCCTACCGAGGAGTGCATAGACTTTAAAAACTGGTGGCAGAGATATGGTGCCCACCGACAACACGTTCAACGAGTGAAGCGTAAGGCTCATCGGGAACAGAAAAGCACGACAGATGAGCACAAAAGAGCCGCTGGCAACTGTCACATAGTCGACACCAAGGGATCGCAAGTTATCACCTTTGAAAGCGACTCTGACGAAGAAATCGCCCTCAGCCCTCTCTTCTAGGAATCCACCTCCGACACAAAAGATGCGAAGATTTGCGAGTAAATCTAACTGCGTAATCGTACGTTGCCCGAAAAATCTCGGACCTATGAACGTCTGACCGAAACGTCGTTAAACTAATACAAACCCGCGGCGTCCCCAGGCTGACGTGGTGTAAAAAAACAAAAAACAACGGCACGTCCATAAGCGAAATGGGCATGGATGAAAACCCGAAAAGGCTCCGTGAGTAAAAACAGCGGGACTACTGGCGAGTTTTGTGAAAACCCGAAAGGGCGCAATCTCATCAAAATACACTTGCAAGGTCCTCTCGGCCTTGTAAGGAGAAACCACCTGCATGAGATCTGTTCATACCAGAATATTGCATTCTATACCGTCCATTCTTACGCTCGTTTGTTTATAGGCAGGTGCTTTTTATCAGTGTTTGCTACATAATTGCAGGATACTGGTCTCAGCTCTAAACAGTGAATATCATGGAAAAGTACGACAAATTCTGGATTACTGATAACAATGAATAAAACACGGGTCTCCGCTCTCTATCCGTGTGTTGCCACATACCAGTTTAAGGGACAAGATGGCAAATCGATTGTCATGTCATGCACAAAGCTCAATGTCAACACAAGATCCAAGAAATCTACGCGGAGCAAGAGGAAATCATGGCAAAAGATCCACATCACATCACCTTTTTGTTCTACTAAAATTCTGGAATAATTGTGAAGAGTTTCTAAGAAAAGTCATATACCACACAGCAGACAACAACAAACCAGGGAACCACAAAAAATACCATGGCCCAACTCCCACTTATGGCCGCGGAACCGCGGCCGTATAGTGTCGGCAGGGGGTCAACTTTTAGGGGCATATTTGTACTTTCATATTGAGCCATATTGTTTCCCTAGGTTTCCATTTCCCCTCCTATAAATATCCCAGAACTTGCCAAGCCAAAGGGTCCATTCTTTGTGCCTCTTTTTGTTAGGTTTTAGTGTAGTTCTTCTTCTTCTTCTTCATTCTTCCTCCATGAAAATGTAGTGAGAGCATTGAGTGGTTGTTAATGAAGATGAGGGTTTTTGTATCATTCTTGTTTGTTTAGCTTCCCCTTGAGATTTTTGCTTTCTCTTGATCTTTCAACCTCTTCATTGAGCTTAAAAGATTAAGGGTTAGTTATTGATCTCAAGGGTCGTATTTTCTTGTGGAATTAGTTCTTCACTTCACATGAGTTCTTTACCCTTCTCTTGATCTTGCAACCTCTTGATTGAGCTTGCAAGTTTAAGGGTTGGCTATTGATCTCATGCATGTCTTGAGTTCTAGTTTCTAGTTCTTTTTTCTTGCTTATTTATTTCTTGCTTTTTATTACCTTGCTTTACTTTCTTGCAATTTATATTCATGCACTTACTTACTTGTAATCTTTTCTTTTCTTTGTTCTTTTTGTTCTCTCTTTTTGGTTCTTTTTGTGAATGGTTGTAATTATCGTTGTTAAGAATTAATACGATATTGTAAGTTAACATTTCTTTGCTCATTTCCTTTTCCCGTTATTTTCCATTGAACTCCGCCCAAACGTTACGCAAGAGCTCCGTTAGGTACCCTACCCTAACAAGGTAACGGTGATTCCTAACCGCGACCGGTTGCGTTTGGTTTGGCCGAAGGCGAAAGCAAGAGACAAGAACGGAAGGACAAGGGTAAATAAGCCGGATTCTATGAATACCGTGCTTAAATCCCCTAATCCACGTTGTTGCCGATTGCTCTAGCTTCAATTGGTCAAGACTCGGCTCAAAAGTTTTGAGTACGGATTTCTTTAGCTTACAATTTCGTATCTTTTTCTTAACAACTTTATACTTGCATATAACATATAGGTTAGAATCGAACAAACATATACTCATTCTTTATTGACTCGTCTAAGACAAGAACGGACATACAACCATCTCCCTGTGGATCGACCCGTGCTCAACCGGCTAGCTGCATAGCGACACCGTCCTGATCGCGGTAAACTTTAGAACTTTGAACATCCGACACGCCAAAGGCATGCGACCAAATGGCGCCGTTGCCGGGGAGACGGTGGCGTATTTTCTTTCTTGTTATTCGGGTTAATATTCTTTTTGTATATATTTATAATAAAAAAAATCTTTTTGTTATTTTTGATCATTTTTGTGGGCAAGAGTGCAGATTTTTGCGGATTTGCAAACTGCGATTGTGGGAGCAAAGTGTACGTTCAAAGCTAAGGTGATTGCAAAGTTCAGTGCCAAGGATCCAGGTAGTTTGACCCACGCAAGCGAACTTTTCAAGCTTACCGGATTTGATTCAACGGGGGTTTCCTAACCCAAAACTTAACGGTACGTACTTTACTAACACCTTCTTCTCAAATCCGACGCATCCAATATACTATTCTTTGCAGGACTCTTTGCAAGTTCGCTAGTAAACGCTAAAAATTGACTAACCCGTATTTTTTTGCAGTGCCGTGCTTAAAATAAAAAACGATTGTTTGATTCTTTATAGAATTTTTATCGAATTGCGCATTGCATACATTAATACGGACTTAAGGGCAAGCGAACCCCACAACATACGGTAAAGGATTTCATCACCTTTTCCGTGGCCCACAAATCACGAACTTATGCATAACGTTTACCCGAACAAATTTTAAAAGAAACTAGACTTTAAGCCTTAAGGACTTCGCGCTCACTAGGAGAAGTTAACTGTGTTTAGAACCTCGCTTAACGGTATATTGTTTACGGGGTGTCTAGGAAAGTGTTAACGGCAAAACCGCCAAAAGAGAAAGGGTTATTTAATTAAGGAACTTCGCGAAAGCGTTGGAAAACCTCCCCTTATCTCTGCACTTACCTGGCCTCGTGATCAGTGTATCTTGAGCCCGTTTCTCGACACAGTTTTACTTCGACAATCAAGTTCTGGAGCAGGTCTAGTTGACCTAGGTGAACCCTAAAACGATTAGGTGTGTGGTATTTTTGTGTCGTGATTGTTTTTGTCCATATTCTTTTTGTGTGTATATTTCATTCTTTTGTTAATATATAAAAATAAAAAAAATATCACATTCTTTTTCCCCTCCTTTTCTCTGCCTTTCTTTCTTTCTCTCTTCATATCACGGGTACCCCACCTCACAAAACTTTTGCCGAACTTTGGTACCCACAACCAGACATTACTTCTTATGGTTCTTGCTTTGGCCGAACGTCAAACGATCCCTCCATGCCCAAAATCTCTTTGAAAGATCGGATAGACGCGTCTAGGACAAACACTTGCACTCCGCATTCTACTATGTATCAACCTTTTCAACCTCCCGCACCCGCTTATGTTGATACCCCTTTTGCAAGTCGTTCTTTGTCCATCGCTGAACAAATTGAACAATCTCGTAGCCGATCTTTCACTCCTTTCACCACCACAGGTTCTTGGGATCAACAATTCCATTCACCTTCTTATCCAAATGTTGATCCTGCTCCTGTCCAGCCATTCAATTCCTACCAGTCCTACCCGACTTTTGCACATTCCCTAGACATTGCTTCAGAACCGCCATTTGGGAATTTTCAGTATCCAAACAACTATGAATCTTTTACTGAAACCCCTTCACAACCCATGTCTAGTCTGGAACAGTCGTTGGAAGACTTTAGGGTAGCGTCAAGCCAACAGATGATAGATTTGAATGCGTCCATGGCCGCTCTCATACAGCCTAGTGACCCGGTAGCTAGTTTCCAACTAGCTCCACATTTCCCAATGTATGATGAGGCGGCAGGACAAGCTGTGAATTTGAGTGGAGAGAGTGAGATGTACCCCCTTCCAAATCAAACCTACCCGTCCCAAATTGAATCCCACAACTCTTGTTTTGAAAGTCTATCGAGTGTCCCACATGATTTATCAATTGAAGATAGAATGATTAATGAGTTGTGCGACTTTGTGGTATTTGATTTGCCCGATTGTGAAGGGTCCCTTCCAAGTGAAACCAACCCCAATCCCTTTGATCTCTACACCTCCACTCTAGAACCCGAATCGATTGAAATCCATGCTTTTGTTGAGGTGTCTGAGAATATTGATTTCCACTTGATTGAGGATATCGACGCTGGGAATATTTTGGATGATGAACCCATAGATTTGGCTGAGTTTTTCTCTTCAAATCAGCATCCCGAGTCATTAAATGTTTTTCCCGAACTTCATATGCGTCTTGATATTAATGATAAAGGCATGGATGAGCTTAATTTTGAGGAGAATTTTGAGGATAGCTTTGAGGATGAACCAGTTTTAATTGATGAGTCGGATTTTCCAATTCATCCTGTTCCTGTCACTAACTGTGTACACCCTCCTGAACCTTTAACCGATAACCTTCCTCAACCACTTCCCTCCATCCTTTCCATCGTTCCGACCTGGCGAGAAACCGTATCACTTCCATTTCCATTGTCTGGTTTACCAAGTTCGGCGTACCCATGGCTTCTTACGAATCTTGAGGGATTTGACCTAATCTCTCGACGGGTTAATAGATTAGCACAATCGCTTTTTACACATCGCTCATCACAAATTGTGCTAATCTATTCACTCCATTTGCACCCTCAAGTTCGTACTCCACTTCTTTTTCCCTTCCGCCATTCTTCTTCTGATATACCGAGACCGTATCCCGCTTCTATCTCCATACGGTCTCGCGTATTCTCCATTTCTTTTCTCTACGCCTTCTTTGACCAACCACTGCTTTATCACGATAAGATCTTTGAATGGTTGGTGCTCACTTTTGGCCTGTGTAAGGCCTTGTATAGCTTGATACTGTTCTTTCCCCCCTAATCCTGAACTTCAACGCTTAACAGTGGAAACACTGTTTTACTTAAGTTTGGGGGGGACATTTTTTTTGTATATATTTGTGTTTTCCTTTTTGTTTTGTATATAATTTGTTTTTAGGGGGAGCGCCGACAATTTTAACCCTCTTGGTGTAGCCTAACAGTGAGTGCACTGTCAAGTTTAAGTTTGGGGGTGTGCTCGGTAAGCTTTCTTCCTTCGCATTCATTTGTATATTTTGCATTTGCATACCTTATTAAAAACCCATAAAAATCGAAAATTTTCCAAAAAATATAAAAACTTTGTCGTCAAGTTAGCTAATAGGGTAACTTTGATTTTTATTCTGAATGTTTAGTTGATATGTTAGAAATAACTAAATTCTAGGCTTAGGAATTGAACATCCTAAAAATAACCCTCATTCTGTCTAACTTTGGTAAGTATACATCCTTACAGTTTTTTTGAGAAATAGGTAATGTTGAGTTCAGTTCTTGAATTAAGTCAAGATGAGGGGAAAGTATTGAAGCTTTACTGAAGGATAAGTCTGAAAAATAGTTTCTTTTCTTGAGTTCAAATTTAGAAAGTATATACCCTACAAACTGCACTTACACGCACCTTGAAACTTGGGATAGTAGAGGATACCTAGAAATACTCTTGCCTGAAAACCTAGTATGAAAGAAAAAACGGTATTTAAAGCTAAACACCAAAAAGAGCATATTGAAAAATATATCCGGTCTTGAAAAAGAAAAAGAAAAAGAAAAAAATAAAATAAAGTCAAGACCTGGAAACTGCTATTTACGCTTTAAAGTTCACACATTCAGTAATCGGCCGTTAGTGCCTCAAGAAGCATTAATAGTCGCATGAAAGGTGTGTGAGCAAATCCATCCATCCTTAATGAAAAGAAGTAGTATTAGGTATTAGGGCAAGGGTATTATAGCTTGAATTGAATTCTTGAGTGTAGGGGTGCAAATACACACACACGTAGGGGTATACAAATCGATGTTTGGATAAAAGATAGAAATAAAGAATAAGACTTGTGTTTTCTGTAAAGTTGATAAAAATCTCTGATTTGAGGCGGCACTTTAGAAGGAAAACTCAGGAGAACCAACATCTTTCTAAACTTTTTTTGGAACGTATAGGACCTAAGGTTAAATAGATTGGAGGTGTGAAAAATAAGGGTTGAATATTTCTAACTTAGGATGATAGAGTTTCTAACATAAATACTAAACTGCAGGAGTAGAATCGATGTTAACTTATGACACTGGCTTGACGGGATTTTGTGGGTAGTATCCGCTGAAAACCCTCAGGAGACAACACTCCTCCTACTAGGGACACCTAGAGGTTTAACGGCGTGTTGCACATGCTCAGTGCAATTGCGTTCCCTGCGAAAGTGCGGTTAGGATTTTATTTTTGTGAATTATTGGTTTTCGCTCGGGACGAGCAAAAGTTAAGTTTGGGGGTATTTGTTCATACCAGAATATTGCATTCTATACCGCCCATTCTTACGCGTTTGTTTATAGGCAGGTGCTTTTTATCAGTGTTTGCTACAAAATTGCAGGATACTGGTCTCAGCTCTAAACAGTGAATATCATGGAAAAGTACGACAAATTCTGGATTACTGACAACAACAGATAAAACACGGGTCTCCGCTCTCTATCCGTGTGTTGCCACATACCAGTTTAAGGGACAAGATGGAAAATCGATTGTCATGTCATGCACAAAGCTCAATGTCAACACAAGATCCAAGAAATCTACGCGGAGCTCAAGGAAATCATGGCAAAATATCCACATCACATCACCTTTTTGTTCTACTAAAATTCTGGAATAATTGTGAAGAGTTTCTAAGAAAAGTCATATACCACACAGCAGACAACAACAAACCAGGGAACCACAAAAAATACCATGGCCCAACTCCCACTTATGGCCGCGGAACCGCGGCCGTATAGTGTCGGCAGGGGGTCAACTTTTAGGGGCATATTTGTACTTTCATATTGAGCCATATTGTTGCCCTAGGTTTCCATTTCCCCTCCTATAAATATCCCAGAACTTGCCAAGCCAAAGGGTCCATTCTTTGTGCCTCTTTTTGTTAGGTTTTAGTGTAGTTCTTCTTCTTCTTCTTCATTCTTCCTCCATGAAAATGTAGTGAGAGCATTGAGTGGATGTTAATGAAGATGAGGGTTTTTGTATCATTCTTGTTTGTTTAGCTCCCCCTTGAGATTTTTGCTTTCTTTTGATCTTTCAACCTCTTCATTGAGCTTGAAAGATTAAGGGTTAGTTATTGATCTCAAGGGTCGTATTTTCTTGTGGAATTAGTTCTTCACTTCATATGAGTTCTTTACCATTCTCTTGATCTTGCAACCTCTTGATTGAGCTTGCAAGTTTAAGGGTTGGCTATTGATCCCATGCTTGTCTTGAGTTCTAGTTTCTAGTTCTTTTTTCTTGCTTATTTATTTCTTGCTTTTTATTACCTTGCTTTACTTTCTTGCAATTTATATTCATACACTTACTTACTTGTAATCTTTTCTTTTCTTTGTTCTTTTTGTTCTCTCTTTTTGGTTCTTTTTGTGAATGGTTGTAATTATCGTTGTTAAGAATTAATACGATATTGTAAGTTAACATTTCTTTGCTCATTTCCTTTTTCCGTTATTTTCCATTGAACTCCGCCCAAACGTTACGCAAGCGCTCCGTTAGGCACCCTACCCTAACAAGGTAACGGTGATTCCTAACCGCGACCGGTTGCGTTCGGTTTGGCCGGAGGCGAAAGCAAGAGACAAGAACGGAAGGACAAGGGTAAATAAGCCGGATTCTACGAATACCGTGCTTAAATCCCCTAATCCACGTTGTTGCCGATTGCTCTAGCTTCAATTGGTCAAAACTCGGCTCAAAGGTTTTGAGTACGGATTTCTTTAGCTTACAATTTCGTATCTTTTTCTTAACAACTTTATACTTGCATATAACACATAGGTTAGAATCGAACAAACATATACTCATTCTTTATTGACTCGTCTAAGACAAGAACGGACATACAACCATCTCCCTGTGGATCGACCCGTGCTCAACCGGCTAGCTGCATAGCGACACCGTCCTGATCGCGGTAAACTTTAGAACTTTGAACATCCGACACGCCAAAGGCATGCGACCAAGATCCTTATAACTCATAAACCAGAAACACACTTAGGGATCCCCATGGTTCCTAAGGAGAAATTACACTTGCGAGATCCTCACGACTCATAAGGAGAACCCTCTTATGAGACCCTCACGGCTCATAAGATTCAAAAGCCTTAAGTTACAGGGATCTGAACCTGTTCTTAAGCAATCATACCCCCCGATTTTGCCTTACAAACAGTTCAATATTGACCCATGTATACAATCCACGGGCACGAATGAACATTTCCCTAACAGAGTCCCACCAGCGACTGGGGATATGCTCACACGGTGAACAACCCTTGTAAGTCCTTTCAACTTATACGGAGAAAACACTCTTGTAAGATCCTTATGACCTATGAGAGGACACACACTTAGGAATCCTCACGATTCCTTAGGAGAAAACTTATCGACGAGATCCTCACGACTCGTAGGGAGGAATACTTTTATGAGGCCCTTACGGGTCATGAAGTTAAAAGCCTTAGTCGACATGATCCTAACCCTATTCGCTAAGCCACCTTTGTTCGAACCGACGAAGGCAAATGATGATTCGCTCCTGGCAATGTCCCAGTTGCAGCGATGCTGATGCCTGAATCGAAATCAAATTCCAAGTCCTTTCACGGCAAATGATGATTCACTCCTGGCAATATTCCAGTCGCAGCGATGCTGACGCTAAGACTGACATCAGATTCCAAGTTCCATACTCGCAATAAAAAATCAGCGAGCCAAAAATGCATATGAAATAGCCGAAATGATGGGGCAACTTGCAACAAAATCAGCAAGTAAAAATATATGCATACAAAATAGCCAAAATGGTTGGGCATCTCGCAATAAAAAAAAGCGAGTAAAAAAAATAGCCGAAATGATTGGGCAATCGCGATTTTCGCGATATAAAAAGCTGAAATGATAGAGCATCGCGGAAATAATTAAAAAAAATGAAAGAATGAAACTTTTTGCCCTGCAGGTGAGGACACATTGACCCCTGTATACAATCCATGGGCACAAACAAGAAGGGAACCATATCGTCCCACCAGGCTTCGTCGAAGAGAAGCCAAATCTCGACGGTTCATAGACAACCTAGAGACAATCTCGACATTCGTCGCAATATTGCAGACACAATGTCAACAAACGAAGCGAAGGAAGATCCTTCGCTTCAGGGTCTCAACGTCAACATCGACAACTTAGAGATCAACACCGGCGATCTTCCTCTCTCCAATCGGATGCAGGCGCAACATCAACAAACAGAACAACGGCAAAGTCCCTTAGTTCCAAATCTCGATGGTTCACAGACAAATTAGAGACTACCCCGGTACCATGGCAAAGTCCCCTCGTTCCAAATCTCGACGGTTCACAGACAGCCTAGAGATCACCAACGGTGTTTCTCCTTACTCCAGCAGGATGCAGATGCGACGTCAACAAACGACCCCAGGTGGTCAAAACAACGGAACCATGGCAAAGTCCCCTAGTTCCAAATCTCGACGGTTCACAGACAGCCTAAAGATCACCAACGGCGTTTCTCCTCACTCCAACCAGATGCAGACGTGACGTCAACAATAGACCTCAGAGTCGCAACGAAGCGGAGCCATGGCAAAGTCCCTAGTTCCAAATCTCAATGGCCACATCTACAGCTCGAAGACCAACAATGGTGTGCCTCCTCATTCCAGTAGGACAAAGATGCTACACCATCAATCGGAGCTATGGCAAAGTCTCCAGTTCCAAGACTCTACGGTTCACAGACAACCTGGAGTCATCCAATGACCTCATCTCGGAATCAGGTCAACTCAAAAACTTCGATTCAGGGAAATTAGCGTCCTTGACGAGAGCATCTCGATTCACGTCGACCCGTAAGGAAATCAGTGTCTTTGCAAGAATACCTCGATTCAGGGAAATCAGTGTCCTTGACGAGAACATCTCGATTCGCTTCGACCCGCAGAGGAAATCAGTATCTTTACAGGAATACCTCAATTCGTCTCAACCCCAAGGAAATCAGTGTTCTTGGCAACCTTCTCGATTCAGGGAAATCAGCGTCCTTGACGAGAGCATCTCGATTCGCGTCGACCCGCAAGGAAATCAGTGTCTTTGCAGGAATACCTCGATTCGTCTCAACTCCGAGGAAATCAGTGTCCTTGGCAAATACCTCGATTCAGGGAAATCAGTGTCCTTGACGAGAACATCTCGATTCGCGTCAACCCGCAGAGAAATCTGTGTCTTTGCAGGAATACCTCGATTCGTCTCAAATCCGAGGAAATCAGTGTCCTTGGCAAATACCTCGATTCAGGAAATCAGTGTCCTTGACGAGAGCATCTCAACTCGCGTCGACCCGTAAGGAAATCAGTGTCTTAGCAGAAATACCTCGATTCGTCTCAACCCCAGGGAAATCAGTGTCCTTGGCAACTTTCTTGATTCAGGGAAATCAGCGTCCTGGATGAGAGCATCTCGATTCGCGTCGACCCGCAAGGAAATCAATTTCTTTGCAGGAAATATCTCGATTCGTCTCAACCCCCGGGAAATCAGTGTCCTTAGCAACCTTCTCGATTCAGGGAAATCAGCATCCTTGACGAGAGCATCTCGATTCGCGTCGACCCGCAAGGAAATCAGTGTCTTTACAGGAATACCTCGATTCGTCTCAACTCCGAGGAAATCAGTGTCCTTGGAAAATACCTCGATTCAGGGAAATCAGTGTCGTTGACGAGAACATCTCGATTCGTGTCGACCCGCAGAGAAATCAGTGTCTTTGCAGGAATACCTCGATTCGTCTCAACTCCGAGGAAATCAGTGTCCTTGGCAATTACCTCGATTCAGGGAAATCAGTGTCCTTGGCAATTACCTCGATTCAGGGAAATCAGTGTCCTTGATGAGAACATCTCGATTCGCGTCGACCCGCATAGAAATTAATGTCTTTGCAGGAATACCTCAATTCGTCTCAACTCCGAGGAAATCAGTGTCCTTGGTAAATACCTCCATTCAGGGAAATCAGCGTCCTTGACGAGAACATCTCGATTCGCGCCGACCCGTAGAGAAATCAGTGTCTCTGCAGGAATATACAACGTCAGAAAAGCGGAGCCGCGGCAAAGTTTCCAGTTCCATGACTCGGCGGTGCACAACATACCAAAGTCAACCCTCGACCTCCCTGTTGAAGCAATGCTTTGACCCAGGAGTAAGTCAACTCATCAATCACTTACGAGTCCTCTCGAATTGTAAGGAAGAAAATTCTCTTATGAGATCCTTATGACTCTTAAGAGAAAACACACTTAGGAATCCTCACGATTCCTGAGGAGAAAATACACCTACGAGATCTTCTCGACTCGTAGGGAAAAAAATCTTTATGAGACCCTTACGGTTCATAAAGTTGAAAAGTCTTAGGCCGCAGATCTGAACCTATTTCCTAAGCCATCGCTTCTTATCTCAATTCAGGGAAATCAGTATCATTGGCGAGAACCTCTCGATTCATTTCGACTTGCGAGGAAATCAGTGTCATTGCGAGAATCTCTCGATTCGTCTCAACTTGCGGAGAAATTAGTATCCCTACGCATAAAGAAAATTCTCTTGTGAGATCCTTACGATTCTCAGGAGAAAACGCACTTAGGAGTCCTCACGACTCCTAAGGAGAAAAGACACCTACGAGATCCTCTCGACTAGTAGGGAGAAAAGTCTTTATGAGACCCTCACGGCTCATGAAGTTGAAAAGCCTTAGGCAGCAGATCTGAACCTGCTTCCTAAGCCATCGCTATCTCTTGAAGAATTCAAAACGGAATGCTCTCTCTATTATCTACAGACTACGCTTACTAAGGTAACACGCCGGCAACAAAGAAAAGAGAAGAAAGCAAAAGATGACACAAGATATTACGAAAGAAATGCATCTTTTATTCATAAGTTCAATTGGGTACAAAATACATCATATGAAAGAATAAAATTGGATACATTTTATTCAAAATTACAAGTGGTGCAAAAAAAACTATTGGGATGGAAGCGTTTTCAATAGACCAATCAGCCGCTCGCGCACTTCCCTCAGCCCCTTTTCTTCGTAAGCTGCCGCGGCCAACTCTGCTTCGACTTGGGCTTGTTGCTACAAGTAGGATGAAAGTTTCTCTTCGACGACCCGCTGAGCTTCCCCACGATTCTGTGCATCTCACTCGATGAGATCGAGCTTTTGCCTCAGCATGAGCCCGTCAGAAATACATCGTAGAAGGCTTTCGAACATAACTTTCAACTGTGCAGCGTTTGCATCAACTTGAGCATGCAATCGAGCAGATTCGCTTGAAGTCTCTTTGCACTCCTTACGCTTTAAGTCCGTTTCCTGTTCAATATGGAGGAAGTAGAGGGTGCTTTCCTCGACCCATGCAGCCCGCTGGGAGTTCACAGCCAAGACCTCGGGGGCAGGACGTCTAAACTCAAGCTCATGCAGACAGGCCTTGATTTTTCTGCAATGATTAACCCAAGACTCCACGATGCCTTCATTATGAAAGTGCACGAGCATCGCCAGCATGGGATTAACCTCAGCAGCGAAATATGCAGCAAGGGCAGGAGTCTCCGCATCAAGCTCCTCGAGATGATCGATCAACATGCGCAGGCTATTCATAGCACCTTTGGAGGAGGGGCGTCGAGAGAAGGGGCCTGCTGGCATTATGACTTGAGACTCAAACAGAGCTGAAGTCGGTGTCACAGCTACAAAGCAAATCACAGTCAAATAACGGTTCAAGAAATAAGGGGGGTTCATGAACAACGGAGTTTACTATACCGGCTGCAGCAGGTGGCAAGACCGGGAGTACCGGCGGTACAACTGTTCTTTCGTCTCCTCCTCCCATCTGTAGGGCTGCAATTAAAATAAAGAAGAATTAGAAACGATTTGACTACCCGTCAAAGAAAAGAAGAGATGTTAGCTAAAGGCTGTACTCACCAGCTCCGCTAGAAGAGGCAATCTCTGACTGAAAGGAGAAGTGTGGGTGTAGCACCTGATACAGGTGATCAAAAAGGACTCCTGCAAGGATATAATAATGCAATGTCAGTACATGAAGTATACTACCTATAATGAAGCTGATGGGTCACAAATCCGCACCTTCTAGCATTTGAGAGGGTGTGAGAAAAGGTAAAGAAGTGGTCACCGTCAAAGCAACAACTGGAGACGCTTCCTCGGATGGCATAACCCCAACGCTCATCACACTTATATTAGAAATAAGATAAACACTGCCAAAAGAAATTGAAAGGGATTGCAGAATAAAGGGGAAAGTGATGACCCAAAATCTACCTGGTGAGTCGCCGGTCGAGACCGCAACAAGGGCGTCACTAGATGCAACGAATGCTGCACCCTCCTCCAGCGGAACGGTCTCGCCACCCGAAGCCCCATCTCCTGATTCCACGAGAATCGTCATGACGCTCGCAGCGCCCGGCAACGGCAAGGAGCTGCAAGGGGAAAAAGCGACGATTGGAGTAGTGCCCGACTCTTGAGAAAAAGTGGCTACCTCGGGCTCGGCGATTGTAGCCATCTCACCTACCGCTACCTCAGGCTCGGCGATTGTGGCTGTCTCACCTGCCGCTACCTCAGGCTCAGTGGTTGCCGCCATGACACCTACCACTTCCTCAGCAAGACTCGGCCCTACAGGATAGGAAATATGAGAACCTGAAAATTAAAACTTTGACAAAATGACCCAATGTCACGTTACTTTGGGTCGGTTTTTCGATTGCCTCCTGAACCGCACGTGCTGCCTGTCTGTGGGCAGTAGACAAGGCAACCAAAGTATCCTCTGAAGGAGTAAGGGCAGGGGCAACAACGCTTGGACCTGCACCCGCATCCAAGGCGGCAGTACGCTCCCTTGCCGCGCGCATTCTACGCTTCCTTTCCGCCCGGGCCGTGAGGGCAGATCTTCTAAAGACCTCCTTCAACGGGACGTCATCGTCCACGCCAATAGTTACCTTTGGAGCCGTTATGGCATCTGTCATCGGTTGCTTAAGTGAAGCTTCTTTCGGCAATGCCAGCGGAACTGAGACTTCGATAGCCGACCCGGGAAGCGTCTCCACACCGCCTTGTGAAGTCGGTGCCACGCCAGGAATAACCTGAGTAGAGGTAGTCCCTGTAATAAGATGAAAAGGAGGGGTCAGATTACCCATAAGAAACGGGAGCGGAGACGCGGTGAACCGAAATATACCGATGCCTAAGGATGCTCGAAGTCTTTCCTCTTCCTCAAAAGTCTTGAGAGAAGCTGCGAGAGCTTCTTCGGTGGAAATGCCTGTTAAAAAAAAGGAAAAAGGAAAAAATGTCAGTCAAAACATGATGATAAAAATATGATGCAATGACGAAAGATACAGCTGATGGTTACCTGATTGCGCGAGGATAGCCAATCCCGCTTCATGGCTTGCCAATTGCTCTGAAGTTGCAATGGCAGCCGCCAGATCAGTATCATCTGGCGGCATGAATAGACCCTCGTTTGTCCCATACTTGCTCAGGCTCTCACCATAAGGAGCGTGAAGCTCCTGGCCGAGTACAACGTCAACAGAGAAGATCGACTTTTTCTTCCTCTTCTGCGAGCGAGCTCCGGTCGCAGCTAGCACAAGCTTACGCTTGGTGGGCATTTTGGGACGACGAGTCCCGATATCTGAACCCACGCCAGACTCGGGGGAAGCTACAGTCACCATTTCCACAGGAGCACGGGGTATCGGTAGCTCGGACCTGTCACGCGGGACTTCGATCGCGGCAACTTCTCTTAAGGGAGGACGGACAATGGTCCGTCGCTTCAGAAAGACATTTCGATCACCAGCAGGAGGTGCACCTTTGCGATCGAGCAACAGTCGCTTCTCCTCCCTGATGACGGCGCCCATTGAATGCCGGTACCACGCCATATACACACTGAGGGCCTTGGGGACACGGCTCGGTTCACTGATAAAGAAGTTGGACCCCGTGTTCATGCACATGAAATGATGCAGCGCGTTTCGCATTCCCTCTTTGGTGGCAGCAGGTTCTAACAAGAAAGCCTCAAGCGGGATTCCTTGATTGTAGCTCAGCTGCTGGGCGAAACGGTGCGGGTTGTATCTCATGAATAATGCCGCATCATTTTGCCTAAACACTAGAAAGCCCAGTCTGATGGAATATAAATGAAGGATTTCCCGAGCTTTCAAAATAGAAGCTCCATCTTTAAAAATGTCCCACAATGGATGTACCGTTGTCACGGATTCTTTGCCGATAGTCAGGATCTTGTCAGTGAAAGTCATGTCATCCCCAACCGTGCGAGGACGAAGGAGCAAACCTCTAACTTCCCGCGGTGATGGATTTACAATAGACGCGTCGACTAATCGCATAATCTGGGGGAAGCCGCACCTGTCGTAGAAGGACGGCCTTTTATGAATACCGAAAATGCCAAGTGCATGTAGCTCGAGCCATGATATGATGTAATGCATCGAGAAGTTCACATGCTGCACTCCGGGTTCAGTAGTATCCGCCGCTTGGTTGGGGCCATAATACAGATGAGCTAACCCGGCAACCCCGACAGCCACTTTCACCCCAATAATCATTCGGTGAGCCGGATAGATGACAGACGGCCTCATACGGCGAGGGTGCATCGGGAGCGCAAACCAGCTCAGCCATAGCCTAAGAAACCCCGAAAAGAACGTTTCATCATCAATCCCAGGGACTGCGACCTCCGCGAAAGAAACAACTGGAGTGTTGGGAAGAAAGAAACTCTTTTGATCTGCCTCCACCGTTGGGAAGTTGTTTAACCCTAAACCGAAAGGGTCATCAAGTTTGGAAAATTTAGCAGCATCCTTCGAGAGGACTTCCGGATGGAGAAAACGAGCAATGAAATCCTCGAAAGTAACCCCGCGGCTCCCAGATTCGAGAAAAAGGCCCTTGTAAATATTCAACACTTTGATTAAACTAGGGAACTGGTGTTGAATGGCGTTCTCCGGGGTAAGGCCTGTCATCACTGGCTTGGCACCAAAAATGTATTCATCTGTAGGAAGCAGTTCCTTATAATGCTCCCCCATAACCGGCAAGCCAGAAACTTCTGCAAATTCCTCTAAAGAAATTGCTACTTCTCGGTCCAGCGAAAGGAAGGTATGAGTAGGAATATTCCACTGCTCCATAAAGGCCTTAACCCACCAGGCGGTAAGCGTAGAATACTGGAAGAGAGAAGCATAAATGGTGGGATACAACCCAAGCCTCAACAACTGTGACTTCTTCGCTGACAGAATGTAGCGGGCCCATTGCAGATAGCCAGCTGGATGACGAGAAATTAGGCCGATCATATATGGTTGTCCCCACGGTCGCGCCTCGCCTTGACTAATATGTCGCCCCAGGGTATCCAAAGCCATTGGAGGCTGAACGGGTATTGAAGCCATAGCAGGCTGAAGAAGACCTCCCAAAGTCTAGTTGACTTCTTCCACGGTATAGTTCACCGGGGGTGGGTCGGCGTAATGGATCACCATGATGGGCTCTGAGGGTACCGCGCACGAAAAGCTCTGCCGACCCCTAATAATCTGATTGTACCATGTCCCTCAGAGGTGAAGATTCTTATGTTCTGGGTCAAGATCTTTGATCAATACTAAGACTTCTCGGTCCACAGGCGCTCCAGGGAATCCTCCCTCTGAACAAACAAACGGGAAAAAGGGATCGAAACACATGTCGCCTGCGCGAAAAGGGACAAAAGTCAACTGTCAATGTGATAATTTAATTTAAATTCTGGCACTTGGTACTTCAAAATTTCTACCGCACTGCAATGCAGTAGAGAGGGACCAAAAGGGGCCCCACAAAATCTAGATGATAGTTCATCAGTAATAAAACAACCTCATTATTTGATGAGACGGTTAATTAAATGTGGAAATCCTCAAGAAATTCTCATTAAATGAGAGATCTCTCGGGCAGAGGAGTAAATCTCCCTTTGAGAGCAGTGCTCTGTGATAGAGTGACACTTGTCAAACTCTGATCATGAAGGAATAAAAATTCCTCAAGAGCCTTGCTCTGGAAAAAAATGATGGAATAATCCATCAAGAAAATTAAAAGCATTTTTTATATATATACTAATTAAAAAAATTCTAAGATCTTCAAGATCCATGAACAAACTCTTAAGAGTTCTTCATGATCTGAAGAGAACAAAAGCTCTGTTAATGAAACCCTAAAAGGGTTTTCTTTAGATCAAAGATCTATGAAGAGCAAGGCTCTATTAATGGGTAAAACCCTAGATTATTAAAAGGTTTAATCTTTACCTAAATTTTGCCAGAGCTTTTTTCTTTCAGAAAATTCTTAAGATGGAGAGCTATGCACTGTGAGAGAATAAAATTCTCAGAAAATAAGGAAGAAGATGAACAGAAATCATCCTAAGGACCAAAGGTCCTAATTATAGGCAGTGAGCGCCATTTCAACTTCTCAGTTGATCCGAGGGCACAGATGCTGCCACTGCTGCACTCACATATGGGCCACGTGAGCGCAATGGTGGGGGGCACTTGTTTCCCCCAATCAGAGCAAAGCTTTGTTTGAAATTTAAATTTCAAAATGAAGCAACGCTTCAAATGCAGCGCCAAGTGCGCTGCGCCCTAAGCAGCGTACCACGTGCAAAGCGCGTGTGCGCTAGCGCTGGGTGCGCTACGCTCTAAGCAGCGCACCACGTGTAAAACACGGATACGCAAGCTTTAAGTGCGCTGCGCTATGAGCGGCGCACAACGTGTCAAACACGGGTGCGCTGCCCTTTAAGCAGCGCACCACGTGTAAAGCACGGGTGCGCTAGCGCTGGAACTAAAAGCTCCCCACCGTTATATCAAAGATCTAGTAATAATGATAAATCATTAATTAATGAGAATTATATTCTGTTAAGGAAAGATTCTTCAAAATCTTTCCAAATAACAAGATTGTGCTCTGTAAATCAAAGCACCGTTGGATCAATGATCCAATGGTAAATAAAAATTACAAAAAGACAGAATAAATTCTGTATGAAAAGATTTATCAATCTTGTTAAAAACAAGAAGATTTTCTTAAATAAAACAGAAGCCCTAGGATCAAAGATCCAATGGTAGGGAAACATCCCCAAATCAATCAGAGAAAGATCTCTTTAACTGATTCAATTATTGGATCACAGGCATGTGATTGCAATGATTGAGGGCGGACCTATACCGATAGGACAGTCTTACTCAAGATTATAGTATGCTATTTGGTTTATCTTTATCATCGTGTACTGCTTTAGGTGACATTACAGATCACTATTGCACGTTGGTAGAGCCCTTAGGATTCTTGCTTGATGGCCAGCAGTATGATGGCGATCATATACGTGGTAGCGGGGGTCTATAAGCACATCCTTAAAGTGGTCCTTAGTCATGGGAGTTTTCGACACAGGGCATCGATACTCCGGAGTAGACTAGTGTATACAGTCGAGACCCCAACGAGGGGCGGTGGCCAGTCTCACAAGCCATTGGTGTCAGTTGGTTCACCTAAGATGTATACAGGTGCTCATTGGGTTATGAGTACACCGGACGGGACTCGCCGAGAACAGGCTAGTTGGTATTATACCTGACGTCAGATAGCAGTTCCCTGGTGATATGTGTACAGGTTAGTTCATCGACCTGAGATCGTCATTTGTCTCGTGTGAGCTCCCACTGTGCTTTGATTACTACCCTACCACGGCTCAAAGGAGTCGTGCAAACAGGTTTTAGTTGGGTACAGTCCCGAGCCACATGGAGGCAGTGAGCGGATCTGCAGGGGTTTCTTCTCTCCCGGTATTGGGGGTGAGATTGCACTGTGTCTAGGAGAGCCATTACACGAAGTCCTTGGCCAAGGCAGGAGATTTACTGGTAGGCATTCCAGTAGTATCTCAGGGTGTTCTGGGCTACACTCCAACACGACTTGTACCGCTTTTGGGGTCTGACTTTTACCAACCCCCAAGGCCCGCCATGCGATGCTCATAGACGAACGGACCGGACTGTACGGATATTGTCACTGACAGGCTCAGTAGGGTGTCAGGATGAGTTCGCTCATCGACATCCCTTTTAGTCAATACCTGGTAGCCCGTTACGTACAGCTAGTACCACTGGCGTGCTAGTGGTTAAATCCACAGCCAAATTATTGACGAGTCTTTAGAGTCCGCCACAGACAGTTTCTCAAGTTTCGGACGAAATGTTGTAGAGGCCGTATGATATATGGCAGGGTTCGATCATATACGTGCGGTATTGCACGAATCATGATCGGACCGATCATACTAGTGGGCTTTGGTTTAAGCCGCATCCTAGTATTAGATTTATTGGATTACTTTAGTCTCATCGCGTTCGCATTCAGTTGGAATGCGGATGCATGTATGTATATACAGGTGAGGGGTATCCTTGTGATCCGTCACGAGTTTACTTTAGATGTTGCCAGATCTTTTTGTTGGACCGAACATTTGGATTAATGTTTGGATAATGGAATTAGTGAGCTAGAAATCATCATGACAATGCATTAATGTGACATGGACTTGTATCATGAGTCATGGTCTCTTTTCTTGCAAATATGTCACATTAATGGATTGTTTTGTGCTTGATATGATAAGGAGAGAGAGAGGGGGCTGCCATGGTATGATATTTGGTCTTGTATTTTTATTTCACACACTATCACTCTTATTATCATTCATAGCAACAAAAGAAAAGAAAAAGAAAGTCTTCTCTTCTTCTTCTTCTTCTTCCTCTAGCTTACATTCTCCATTAATGGCAACACCTTCTACCTCCATCCAAACTCATGGATGCAAGAGCCAAAGTGATCACAAACATTCTCTACAACACCTTGGATACGTCGGCTAGCACACTTCATGCCCGAGTTGCTTTGGATGAAGCGGGAGCCCGTAAAAAGAATCGATGATCTGGTGCCCTTTCCGACGAGGAGATCGAGACCGGAGATGCCGCGAGGAGCTTGGGATGGTGGCCAAAGACCGAAGGACACGGATCGATCGGAATAGCTTTCCAACCCTCTCTCTTGTAGCTAGTTGTAGGTTAATGGTCCGATCCGGGTTTTAAGCATACGATAGCGCCGGTTTTCTAGTTTGAAAAAGTTTTTCGTTTCCGCATTTTGGCCTCGGACAGACGGCCGGGGCGCTACCGTAGACTTACATGGTATCAGAACCACGCCATTAACCTTTACTAGCTTGCTCTAACGTGTTTAGAACTTCGATCGAACAAAAATTCCGAAACCGCGTTTTCAAGTCATGTACTTTCTGTCGATTTTCTTTTGTTGTCAAAAAATTATTTGGTATGTTGCAGAAATACGTGCAGGGTTTTCTATGAACACTGAAGAAAAATGGTTTCACGATGTCACTGTAGCGCCGCGGAACCGCGGCAGTAACCTCCTTGTGTCCGCGGTTCCGCCGAAGAACAGTAACGTCTCTGGACCATTTTTTCTACAGTGATTCCTGACTTGAAAAAGGGGGTTTTGGTATATTCTGTTTGGGCCCAGTTTATTTTGTGTACTGAGTATTGTACTTGGGGCCCACTTTGGGAAATTTTGTCGATCGAAAATTTTAAACATGTTAGTTCACAGTATTTACATTATATCTGCGACCGTGAATGTCATTTGATCGGTAAATCCTGTCTAATTGCTATAGCCCTTTTAGACGGATTTGCGAACGTGACATTCACACTGATGTTCTGTGTTGTGTTGTGATGTTGCGGATTTGTCGTGGTGGATAGCCTAGATGCAATGGTAGTACAGTTTTGTTGTATATGTACATTTGATATTGTGGGGCGAGCGTCCGACATGTGGACTGCCGTCACTGCCTGTTTGTATATTATTCTTTTGGGGCACGACCTGGCTGAGGTCGATGTACCCGTTGTATATTTTACTTTCTGTACTAGGATTACCCCACGGTGGGGTGTACGAATAGCCGGGTTCTAGAGGACAACGAGCCCGCATCTCATGGCTTTGAGACGGAGGGGGCTTTACTCTAGAATTGGCGGGCTATTCGCCGCACTCGTAGAGGGTACAGGTTGACCCAAGGAGGGGTGCCCAAGTTACCGGATTCCGTGAAGTGCTGGGTGGTCAATTCACGTTGCTGAAAGGGGCTGCCTTGCTTCAGGTTTTGGCGGGTGACTTTCCGCGCCCGTAGGGGTCTAGGATTTCATTGCACAGGCTATCCACACGACCAGGAGAACGTCGGGTTTCAGTAGCGGCTCTATGGACCCGGGGATCCCAGATATCTGTATTGTTCTGTGATGCTTATTACATTTCTGTGGTGTTGCATTTTATCACGCCTTGAGAGATTATTATATATTGATATATATACTAGTAGATGTTGTATATGTTTTGCATCTGCGCTAGTCCAGCCCCCGCTCTGTCGTTAGTTAAGTAACCTAACGGGTGATGACGGGACCCAGTGGCGAATGCGGATGGCATATACGTACATCATATTTTCGTTCTTTTGTGGTGTGATCAATTGATGGGACTGCGTTGATTCGGATCAATGCAAGCTAAACAAATCTATTCTGATGTTGTTGGAACAATTTTAAAAAATTGTTATTGCAAGGACGTTCTCTTTTTTTTTTGCACAGTGGTATTCAGTTGGAATATCCTGCACCTCAGTCGACGAGGCAAGGGCCGAGATCCCTTCACCGGGAGTGACCCCTTGGACAGAAGTTTGCGTCAGGGTAATAACTTCACTATAGCCGATTGCCTTTTGCTTTGCATCGTGGTATTCATTTGGAATATCCTGCACCTCATTCTACGGGGAAAAAGCCGAGATCTCTTCACCGGGAGTGACCTCTTTAGCAAAGGTTTTCGTCACTATATTTTTATAAAAAGCTATCCGGTTCCTTCAACGATATCAAGTTCATTACGTTAAAGGTTTTTCGCCAAAAACCATTCGTAGCCCTCCGTCATTTCAGACGGGTAGCACTTAGTATTCATGCTATGTTTGTTGGCCTTAGTCAAGGCATAGTGTATGGTAGCTATTTGTTACTTTTCTGCAGCATAGATAGATGCGTTGGTTTGGGACAGTCGTACAGCCTTGTTGGCCCTAGTCAAGGGCTTGTACGGGTGGGTTCAAATTATCCTGGACAATGACGGGTAGAACTTGACATGTGACTTATGATTTGTTGGCCTTAGTCAAGGTCATAAGAGCATGGGGTAAAAATCACATCGGGAGTTTCTAAAGAAACTGAAACTTGCAAGATATGCGCATACCTTCTGGAGTGTGATAACGTGAGTGGATTCCATCACGTTATCATGCGATGATAGTTGGATCCCGATTCCCACTGATGAGTTGGTTTACTCCTCGGGTGATCCCGACTAATTCTTCTTTCAGGTTTGGAGGAGAATTTAACGATACAATGGGAGGTTTCCTGATTAGATAAAGTGATAACCATTCTGATCTAGGTTAGAGTGCACGCTGAGTGTTTCTTTTCTCTCTCTCTTTGGAAGCGACCATGGCCCGACCCTTGACTATGACTCAGTGACCAAGTTGACCGAACCTTTTTACAACACTGGCTTTTGAATTATCTGAGTTGCATACCTCATTGCCACTCCTTCTTTTACCATTTTCTCCAGAACACCCCGTATTACTACGAACGTCCACTTCCATTGGATAGAACCATCGTATGGTTATATACGAACTCGAAGGAATTTATTCGAGGATGGTTTCCGGTTCTGGAGAAAACGAATAGGAATATTCAGTTGTCTTTTCCTTTTACCTTCTCTCAGCTTGCGAGTGCTCCTTGGATTAAGACGGTACACCTATTATTCTTATTGGATAGTCTTCTTCTAAACCATAGGCAGGTTCCGAACGGTAGGAAATGAAGAAAACCAATTAGCCTAACGAAGGTATTAAGTAAAGACAAATAAAGGGATTAGTAAGATGACAAAGTAAATTGCGACTGTTATTCACGACCAAACCAAGTATTTCATCGCCACTCCTACATCACCTTTGTATTTCTCCAGAACACTCCGTATCACTACGAAGATCCACAGTTTATTGGATACTCCATCGTATGGTTATATACAAACTCGAAAGGAACTTGTTCCAGTTCGGGGATGGATTCTGGTTCAGGAGAAATAGGAATAAGATTTATTCAGTTGTCTTTTATCTCCACCTTCTCTTAGGTTTCGAGTACTCATAGGATTAGGAGAGTACACCCATTATGCTTATTGGATAGTCTTCCTCCAAACCATAGGCTGGTGCCGAACGGTAGGGAAGGAAGAAAACCATTTAGCCTAAGGGGGTGTACAGAAGGTAATGACTAAAGACATATAAAGGGATTTGGAGAGATGGCAAAGAAACATACGGTTACAGTTGTGAATCTGATAATGGAAGAGGCATTACTAGGAATACCCGGATACCCCTTCGAAACATTTACATGTTTCAGTTTCACTGTGTACTGTTAAAAGAAAACTGATTTCCTAATTAGACACTTACTCCAGGGTATGTATTTACCAGGTATGATTCTCACATCTGTATGGTTTTACAGATGATGAATGGGAGTAAGTTATTGGGAATTAGGTGATCATCCTCATTATATCAGAATTCGTTGTAATTGGTGATATTTGAGGAAGTCACCTGGGTTGTTTGCCGGACGGCAAATACTTGGTTTTGAATATCCGCTGTTATGCACCAATTTCAAATTGATATATCTGTACGTCTATTTTTATAGAGTGAGATATACCTTTTTGAAATTATGTCTATGACATTTACCAATATCAGTGGATGGTTAGGTAAGGAGCATTAAAACAACGGTGTAATTCTTCTTAACCATAAGTACAGTTTTCAACCTACGACACACAGCGAACGAGTTACTAAACTCAGGGGACTTAAACAAAGTATTGTATATTGTCCAGTGTCCATTAGGACAGAGGGGATGGTCCTCGTACTATATTCTGTTTACTTATGACTTCTCTAGTTCTTAGACATGTGTTTCATAAAAATACAAGGTCCAAGTTTTGAGAAGTTATAGGTATAAGAGTAAAGTAGAGAACCAGATGTTGCAAGTATCGGGATTCTTCAAGGTGATCGAGGATGTAGATACTTGTGTATGGTATTCAGTTGATAGTAATGATTAAGAGAACTTGCTTCTCTTTTCAGGTTACCCATAATTGGAAGCACTCCTAAGTTGAGTAATGCTGATCTGCCTCCTTCCATTTAGTTGACATGCACTGGAGATAGTTGCATGATTTGAATCTGGTTCCAATTAAATCAGTGCCTCTGTTTCTATATTGGATATAGAACAGTTCATATCTTAACATTGTTAAGATACGGGGAGTTGTCCGGCTTATGCTTAAAACCAGACTCTGGATAACTCAAGGCACGTTTCTGTAACGGTTGTTTGTGGGTTGACCCAGGCTATGACGAGGGTTGACTTTCTACCATCTGGAAGATCAATAGTGATATTGTTATTGACTCGCCACAGTTTTAGTAAAATGGATTTTTTTTTAGAAAACAGTAGTGGGAGTATGGTAGAACTGGAAGTGATTCCAGAACCGCAAACGATTACTGAAAATTTGATAAGAACCTAAAGATTCAATCTGGTTTGACATTCCATTGGCCACTCCGCAGATATGGTGGGTAACCTCAGGCACTCGAGAGGTACTTCGGTATGCTCAAAGACGGTGACAGGGAGGTTCTTGTTTACCCAGACTTGCCATTGCTGTTGTTCCAGACTGTGAGACCCGGCAGGAGGATGAGTATAGCGTCGTTCTAAACCATCTTTAGAAGTGTACGTGTATATGACTCTGCCAGAGGGTTGACGTAGTCAGTGGGAGCAGCGGAAGCATAGTGGACAGGTAGCTTATGTCTATTTATGGACTAAACCAGATATAGCGGAGATAGATCATCTATTTCTGATGTTACAGTCATAGGTTTGACTTCATCAGAATAGGGGATGGATCTGTTAAGAAGGTAGTAGGGTGTGATGTCCTGGTATTTGGATGACATACACAGAGTGGGAAGTGAAATTCATATACTACAATCGGTTATATTTTGGTTGTCACACAGTGGTTTCTCCACATAGGATATGGATATTATATCAGATATTCTGGTTACTAGATCTATGGTTTTAAATCTAGATTTGGGTAGTTTCCCAATTAGGGTACTTAGACAGCATTCTAAAGGTGTTTTAGAATGGACGACTCCTAGCACGGTAGTGTACCTGCAGGTGATGGAGTCACCCTCTCTAAAGGTGTCTTACAGACTAAAGGGGAGAGGGATGTGCATGATTGGCAGATCACTTGCTTAGGCAATTGAGTCAATCATGAGATGACAAGTACCACACCAGATGTTGTTTTTGCAATAGATGCAATAAGTTCAGATATTAATTCAATCCTAGAGAAACGATTGGAAGCAGTTTTAGAACATAAGTAGATGTTCTAGGGATTTGATAACGGCAGCCTCTTTTAGGAGACGGTTATCATTCCAGGCTTCCAAGGTGACCTGGATGACAGAGTGACTGTCAGAGTTATAGTTTTCCCTCTGAAGAGGGGCAGTATTTTGGACAGGTGGTCCAAGCGGATACTGAGGGAGGTGTGGCGCAGGATACTGATTAAATTCAGTTGACGATACAGTCTAAGAAGTTTGGATTTGGAGTTCATTCATGAACTAGGTCCCATCAGATATCCAGACATATTCTAAGACAGGTATTGCTCATTTCGGGAGATGGCTTTCTCCGCGAACTTGAGAGAAAGAGAGACATAGAAAGAAACATCAGGGCGGATCCTCTCACTGAGCCTATTCCTCGAACACAATAGTTTCGCAAACAGGTTTTGTGAGATTGATTAGTAGAGGAGTTGGGTGTTCGGTATCACACGGGCTGTGAGTATGCGACATCGCAATAATTAGCCTTGAGTGCAAGTGGGAGATTATTGTATATAGTGCTCTCAGAGTCAATTATTGGATCACAGGCACGTGATTGCAATGATTGAGGGAGGACCTATACCGGTAGGACAGTCTTACTCAAGATGATAGTATGCTATTTGCTTTATCTTTATCATCGTGTACTGCTTTAGGTGACATTACAGATCACTATTGCACGTTGGTAGAGCCCTTAGGATTCTTGCTTGACGGCCAGCAGTATGATGGCGATCATTTACGTGGGAGTTAGGGTCTATAAGCACATCCTTAAAGTGGTCCCTAGTCTTGGGAGTTTTCGAGACAGGGCATCGATACTCCGGAGTAGACTAGTGTATACAGTCGAGACCCCGACGAGGGGCGGTGGCCGGTCTCATAAGCCATTGGTGTCAGTTGGTTCACCTAAGATGTATACAGGTGCTCATTGGGTTATGAGTACACTGGACAGGACTCGTCGGGAACATGCTAGTTGGTATTATACCTGACGTCAGATAGCAGTTCCCTGGTGACATGTGTACAGGTTAGTTCATCGACCTGAGATTGTCATTTGTCTCGTGTGAGTTCCGACTTTGCTTTGATTACTACCCTACCACGGCTCAAAGGAGTCGTGCAAACAGGTTTTAGTTGGGTATAGTCCCGAGCCACATGGAGGCAGTGAGCGAATCTGCAGGGGTTTCGTCTCTCCCGGTATTGGGGGTGAGATCGTACTATGTCTAGGAGAGCCATTACACGAAGTCCTTGGCCAAGGCAGGAGATTTACTGGTAGGCATTCCAGTAGTATCTCAGGGTGTTCTGGGCAACACTCTGTCACGACTTGTACCGCTTTTGGGGGTCTGACTTTTACCAAGCCCTAGGCCCGCCATGCGATGCTCATAGACGAACGGACCGGACTGTACGGATATTGTCACTGACAGGCTCAGTAGGGTGTTAGGATGAGTTCGCTCATCGACTTCCCTTTTAGTCAATACCTGGTAGCCCGTTACGTATAGCTAGTACCACTGACGTGCTAGTGGTTAAATCCACAGCCAAATTATTGACGAGCCTTTAGAGTCCCCCACAGACAGTTTATCAAGTTTCGGGCGAAATGTTGTAGAGGCCGTATGATATATGGCAGGGTTCGATCATATACGTGCGGTATTGCACGAATCATGATCGGACCGATCATACTAGTGGGCTTTGGTTTAAGCCGGATCCTAGTATTAGATTTGTTGGATTACTTTAGTCTCATCGCGTTCGTATTCAGTCGGAATGCGGATGCATGTATGTATATACAGGTGAGGGGTATCCTTGTGATCCGTCACGAGTTTACTTTAGATGTTACCGGATCTTTTTGTTGGACCGAACATTTGGATTAATGTTTGGATAATGGAATTAGTGAGCTAGAAATCATCATGACAATGCATTAATGTGACATGGAATTGTATCATGAGTCATGGTCTCTTTTCTTGCAAATATGTCACATTAATGGATTGTTTTGTGCTTGATATGATAAGGAGAGAGGGGGGGCTGCCATGGGATGATATTTGGTCTTGTATTTTTCTTTCACACACTCTCACTCTCATTATCATTCATAGCAACAAAAGAAAAGAAAAGAAAAAGAAAGTCTTCTCTTCTTCTTCTTCTTCCTCTAGCTTACATTCTCCATTAATGGCAACACCTTCTACCTCCATCCAAACTCATGGATGCAAGAGCCAAAGTGATCACAAACATTATCTACAACACCTTGGACACGTCGGCTAGCACACATCGTGCCCGAGTTGCTTCGGATGAAGCGGGAGCCCGTAAAAAGAATCGATGATGTGTTGCCCTTTCCGACGAGGAGATCGAGACCGGAGATGCCGCGAGGAGCTTGGGATGGTGGCCAAAGACCGAAGGACACGGATCGATCGGTATAACTTTCCAACCCTCTCTCTTGCAGCTAGTTGTAGGTTAATGGTCCGATCTGGGTTTTAAGCATACGATAGCGCCGGTTTTCAAGTTTGAAAAAGTTTTTCGTTTCCGCATTTTGGCCTCGGACAGACGGCCGGGGTGCTACCGTAGACTTACACAAGCATGCCCGGCAATCAGGTGGAAAAGCCCGCTAGAGCCCAAGATCATTGAGGGGATGCTAAAACCACGCCCAAAACTGAGAGTTAATAGCGATGGCAAAACACCCTGACCCAGCCGTCAAAGTCTTCAAAGAAAAAGAAGAAGACCAAAAAGCCCGCGCTGTTTGACGACAAGCGCACGGATCTGCAAAAGTATATTGACGCACTGGAGGAATACAACCAGAAGGCGCGGATCCCAGTAGCACTCCAGGAATTTCTCAACCATATCTTTGAGAACATAGGCAATGACAATGACGAGGGAGACGACGCGTCAAAAGAACCCGAAGATTGCGTGGCAGGTTGTCACATGATCTCTCACTCGTCAATAGATGATAAAGAGACTCCTGATGCAGAAAAACTGGGGGTAGATCCAAAACCGGAATCAAAATCCCTAGAGCCATCGGACGAATTGATTGACAGACTGCTAAGTGAAGCTCTTCAGAAAAGCAAAGCTGACAGAGAGCGGGAAACGACCATAGATGAAAGGGCCAAGCGTCGGCGTCAAGTTAAAGAAGCTCCAGTAATGAGAAGCCATAGGATACCCCAACCGGATCAAAGCATCCCCGTCACCAACAAAAGTAGGATTAAAGCAAAGAAACGATTCGCTAGGGCCCTGTCAATGGGAATGAAGTTGCATTCTTTTAGAGGAAATAATCTAGGCGGTATACATCTTGATGAAGCGGACGTACATCCTAACTTCTGCTTATACCATCAGAGGATTACACACCCTACCGAAGAGTGCATAGCCTTTAAAAACTGGTAGCAGGGATATGTTGCCCACCGACAACACGTCCAGCGAGTGAAGCGCAAGGCTCGTCGGGAACAGAGAAGCATGACAGTTGAACGTAAAAGAACTGCCGGCAACTGTCACAAGGTTGACACCAAGGGATCGCAAGTTATCACCTTTGGAAGTGACTCTGATGAAGAAATAGCTCTCAGCCCTCTCTTCAAGGAATCTACCTCTGACATGAAAGATACAAAGACTTGTGAGGACATCTAGCTGCGTAATCGTACGTTGCCTGGGAAAAATCTCGGACCTACGAACAATTGACCAAGACGTCTATAAACTACTACGGACCGCAGCATCCCAAGGCTGACGGAAAAAAAACGGTACGTCCATAAGCGAGATGGGCACGGATGAAAACCCGAAAGGGCTCTGTGAGTAAAAACAGCAGGACTACCGGCGAGTTTGTGAAAACCCGAAAGGGCGCAATCTCGTTAAAAGACACTTGCAAGGTCCTCTCGACCCTGTAAGGAGAAAATACCTGCGTGAGATCCTTACGACTCATAAGGGAGCAACACACTTAGGAATCCCACGATTCCTAAGGAGAAAACACACTTACGAGATCCTCACGACTCATAAGGAGAATTCCCCTTTGAGACCCTCACGGCTCATAGAATTCAAAAGCCTTAAGCTACAAGGATCTGAACCTGTTCTTAAGCTATCACCTTTCCCAGATTGCCCTACAAGCGGTTTAATATTGACCCTTGTATACAATCCATGGGCGTAAATAATCATTTCCTTTCCGAGTCCCAACAACGACAAGGAATCCCCTCATTTGATGAACAAACACTTATAAGTCCTCTCGATTTATAAGGAGAAAACACTCTTGTAAGATCCTTACGACTTATAAGAGAACACCCACTTAGGAATCCTCACGATTCCTAAGGAGAAAATGCACCTACGAGATCCTCACGACACGTAGGGAGAAATACCTTTATGAGACCCTTACGGCTCGTAAAGTCAAAAATCCTTACTCAACAAGATCCTAACCCTGTTTGCTAAGCCACATTTGTTCGACATCGACAAAGACAAATGATGATTCGCTCCTAGCAATATCCTAGTTGTAGCAATGCTGATGCTTAATCGGTATCAAATTCCAAACCCTTTCACGGCAAATGATGATTCGCTCCTGGCAATATTCCAGTCGTAGCGATGCTGACGCTAAGATTGGCACCAGATTCTAAGTTCCACAATCGCGATAGCCAAAAATGCATATGAAATAGCCGAAATGATGGGGCAACTTGCAACAAAATCAGCAAATAAAAATATATGCATACAAAATAGCTGAAATGGTTGGGCAACTCGCAATAAAAAAACAACGAGTAAAAAGGAAAAATAGCCAAAATGATTGGGCAATCGCGACTTTCGCAATACAAAAAGCTGAAATGATAGAGCATCGCAGAAAGAAAACAAAAATGAAATAAAACTTTTTTCCCTGCAGGTAAGTCCATACTGACCCCTGTACACAATCCATAGGCATAAACGAAAGGAAACCACACTTCCCCACCAGACCTTGTCAAGGGGAGAGTCAGATCTCGACGGCAACATCTGCATCCCAGAAGAACAACAACGGCGTTCCTCCTCATTCCAGCAGGATTCGGACGCGACGTCAACAAAGCAGAACCATGGCAAAGTCCCTAGTTCCAAGACTCTACGGTCCACAGACAACCTAGAGTCAACCAATGATTCCGCACCGGATCAACGCTCCGTCTCGAAAACAAGTCAACCAACCTCAGGGAAATCAGTGTCCTTGCAGAATACTTCGATTCAGGGAAATCAACGTTCTTGACGAGAGCATCTCGATTCGCGTCGACCCGCAAGGAAATCGGTGTCTTTGCAGGAATCTTTCAATTCGTCTCAACTCCGAGGAAATCAGTGTCCTTGGAAAAAACCTCGATTCGGGGAAATCAGCGTCCTTGACGAGAGCATCTCGATTCGCGTCGACCCACAGAGAAATCAGTGTCTTTGCAGGAATACCTCGATTCATCACAACTCTGAGGAAATCAGTGTCCTTGGCAATACCTCGATTCAGGAAAATCAGCGTCCTTGACGAGAGCATCTCAATTCGCGTCGACCCGCAGAGAAATCAGTGTCTTTGTAGGAATACCTTGATTCGTCTCAACTCCGAGGAAATCAGTGTCCTTGGCAATACCTCGATTCAGTGAAATCAGCGTCCTTGACGAGAGCATCTCGATTCGTGTCGACCCGTAGAGAAATCAGTGTCCTCAATTCGTCTCAACTCCGAGGAAATCAGTTTCCTTGGCAAAATACCTCGATTCAGGGCAATCAACGTCCTTGACGAGAGCAACTCGATTCGCATCGACCCGCAGAGAAATCAGTGTCTTTGCAGGAATACCTCGATTCATCTCAACTCCGAGGAAATCAGTGTCCTTGGCAATACCTCGATTCAAGGAAATCAGCGTCCTTGACGAGAGCATCTCGATTCGCGTCGACCCGCAAGGAAATTAGTGTCTTTGCAGGAATACCTTGATTCGTCTCAACTCCGAGGAAATCAGTGTCCTTGGCAATACCTCGATTCAGGGAAATCAGCGTCCTTGACGAGAGCATCTCGATTCGCGTCGACCCACAGAGAAATCAGTGTCTTTGTAGGAATACCTCGATTCGTCTCAACTCCGAGAAAATCAGTGTCCTTGGCAATACCTCGATTCAGGGAAATCAGCATCCTTGACGAGAGCATCTCGATTCGCGTCGACCCGCAGAGAAATCGGCGTCTTTGCAGGAATACCTCGATTCATCTCAACTCTGAGGAAATCAGTGTCCTTGGCAATACCTCGATTCAGGAAAATCAGCGTCCTTGATGAGAGCATCTCAATTCGCGTCGACCCGCAGAGAAATCAGTGTCTTTGCAGGAATACCTCGATTCGTCTCAACTCCGAGGAAATCAGTGTCCTTGGCAATACCTCGATTCAGGCAAATCAGCGTCCTTGACAAGAGCATCTCGATTCGCGTTGACCCGCAGAGAAATCAGTGTCTTTGCAGGAATACCACAATTCGTCTAAACTCCGAGGAAATCAGTGTCCTTGGCAATACCTCGATGCAGGGAAATCAGCATCCTTAACGAGAGCATCTCGATTCGTGTCGACCCGCAGAGAAATCAGTGCCTTTGCAGGAATACCTCGAGTCGTCTCAACTCTGAGGAAATTAGTGTCCTTGGCAATACCTCGATTCAGCGAAATTAGCGTCCTTGACAAGAGCATCTCGATTCGCGTCGACCCGTAAGGAAATTAGTGTCTTTGCAGGAATACCTTGATTCGTCTCAACTCCGAGGAAATCAGTGTCCTTGGCAATACCTCGATTCAGGGAAATCAGCGTCCTTGACGAGAGCATCTCGATTCGCGTCGACCCACAGAGAAATCAGTGTGTTTGTAGGAATACCTCGATTCGTCTCAACTCCGAGGAAATCAGTATCCTTGGCAATACCTCGATTCAGGGAAATCAGCGTCCTTGACGAGAGCATCTCGATTCGCGTCGACCCGCAGAGAAATCAGTGTCTTTATAGGAATACCTCGATTCGTCTCAACTCCGAGGAAATCAGTGTCCTTGGCAAAATACCTCGATTCAGGAAAATCAGCGTCCTTGACGAGAACATCTCGATTCGTGCTGACCCACAGAGAAATCAGTGTCTCTGCAGGAATATACGATGTCAGCGAAACGGAGCCATGGCAAAGTCCCCTAGTTCCAAATATCGACGGTTCATAGACAACCTAGAGACAACCTCGACATTCGTCGCAATATTGTAGACACAATATCAACAAACGAAGCAAAGGAAGATCCATTGCTTCTTGGTCTCGACGTCAACATAGACAACTTAGAGATCAACACCGGCGTTTCTCCGTACTCCAATCGGATGCAGACACAACGTTAACAAAGCGGAACCGCGGCAAAGTTCCCAGTTCCAGGACTCGGCGGTGCACAGACAACCTAAAGTCAACCCTCGACCTCCCCGTCAAACAAATGCTTTGATTCGGGAGAAGGTCGACTCATCAATCACTTACGAGTCCTCTCGACTTGTAAGGAAGAAAATTCTCTTGGGAGATCCTTACGACTCTCAAGAGAAAAACACACTCAGGAATCCTCACGATTCCAAAGGAGAAAATACACCTACGAGATCCTCACGGCTGGTAGGAAGAAAAGTCTTTATGAGACCCTCACGGCTCATAAAGTTGAAAATTCTTAGGCAGCAAATCTGAACCTGTTTCCTAAGCCATCGCTACCCTGCAAAGAGTCCAAGATGTACAGCTACCTACTATCTACAGGCCACACTTGCTAAAATCACATGGTAACAACACAGCAAAGAGAAGAAAGCAACAGTGGGAGAAAAAATGTGTATCTTTTATTCATGAGTTCAATGAAGTACAAGATGAATAACACATGGTACCACAACCGCAGCAGCTTCCCTCAAGAAAGGACGGACGATGGTCCGTCGCTTCAAGGGAACAGCTGGATTACCAGCCGGGGTGGTGCCCTTGCGATCAAGCAATAATCATTTTTCTTCTCTAATAACGGCACCCATCGAATGCTGGTACCACGCTACATATACGTTCAGGGCTTTTGTTACGCAACTCGGCTCACTAATAAAGAAATTGGAGCCGGTGTTCAGTCGCATAAAATGGAGCAATGCGCTCCGAATACCCTCTTCGGTAACGGCTGGCTCAGCTAAGAAGGCCTCAAGCGGGACGCCCTGATTATAGCTTAATTACTGGGTGAAACGATGCAGGTTGTACCTCATAAACAATGCCGAATCATTCTGCCTAAACATGAGAAAGCCCGTCCTGATGGAGTATAAATGAAGAATCTTCCGAGCTTTCAAGATAGAGGCCCCCGTCTTTAAAAATGTCCCGTAATGGCTGCAACGTTTTTGCGGATTCTTTACCGATGGTTAGAACCTTATCGGTAAAGGTTGTCCCATCTCCAACCGTGCGCGGACGAAGGAGCAAACCCCTGGCTTCCCGCTGTGTCGGATTTACAATGGATGCGTCAACTAACCACATGATCCGAGGGAAGTTATACTTGTTATAGAAGAAAGTCCTTTTGTGGGCACCAAAAACGCCAAGCATATGTAGCTCGATCCATGACATAAAATAATGCATTGAGAAGTTCACGTGCTGCACCCCTGGTGCAGTAGTGTCTGCCGCCAAGCTGAGGCTGTGATACAAATGGGCTAACCCAGCAATCCCGACGGCCACTTGCATCCCAATAACCATTCGGTGAGCTGGATAAAAAACGGATGGCCTCATATGGCAAGGGTTCATTGGAAGCACAAACTAGCTTAGCCATAGCCCGAGGAACCCAAAAAAGAACGCTTCTTCGTCGATCCCAGGAGCTGCAAGCTCTGCGAAAGAGACGACCGGGGTGTTGGGAAGAAAGAAACTCCTCTGATCCGCCTCCGTTGCCGGCTGGTTGTTCAAACCAAAACCAAAAGGATCATCGAGTTTGGCAAATTTCGCGGTTTCTTTCGACAGGACTTTTGAGTGGAGAAAACGGGCGATGAAATCTATGAAATTAACCCCACGGCCTCCGGATTCGAGAAAAAGGCTCTCGTAGATATTCAACACCTTAATCAATCTAGGGAATTGATGTTGAATGGCATTCTCAAGGGTAAGGCCTGTCATCACTGATTTGGCAGCAAAGACGTACTCGTCTGGAGGAAGCAGCTCCTCGTAGTGTTCTCCCCTAACTGGTAAGCCAGAAACCTCTGCAAACTCCTCTAAAGAGATTGAGACTTCTCGATCCAACAGAAGGAAGGTGTAGGTCGGAATATTCCGTTGCTCTAGAAAAGCCTTGACCCACCAGGTAGGAGGCGTAGAATATTGAAAAAGAGAAGCGTAAATGGTAGGATACAACCCGAGCTTCAGCAACTGCGACTTCTTGGCTGACAAAATATAGCGGGCCCATTGCAAATACCCAGCTGGATGACGAGGAGTTAGGCCTATCATTTATGGTTGTCCCCAAGGGTGCGACTCTCCTTGACAGATACGTCGTCCCAAGGTATCCAAAGCCATTGGAGGTTGTACGGGTATTGCAGCCATAGAGGGCTGAAGGAGACCCTCTGAAGTCCAGTTGACCTCTTCCACGGTATAGTTCACCGGGGATGGGTCGGCATAGTGGATCATTGAAATAGGATCTGAAGGTGCTGCGCAAGAGAAGCTCCGTCGACCTCTGATAATTTGATTGTACCATGTTCCCCACAAATGAAGATTCTTTCGTTCCGGGTCATGATCTTTGATCAGTGCGAGCACTTCCCTGTCAACAGGTGCCTCGGGGAATCCGCTTTCCGAACGGACGAGCGGGAAAGAAATGTCAAAAAACATAGTACCTGCGCAAAAAAAGAGCAAAAAATTAGCCGTCAATGCTATAGCTCAAGTTCTGGCACTTGGTACTTTAATTTCGTACCACACTGCAATGCAGTGAAAGGGGACCAAAGAGGACCCACACAATCTAGATCATGGCTCATCATTAATAAAACAGCCTCATCATTTGATGAGAGAATCATTAAATGAGGAAATCCTAAGAGGATTCTTATTTAATAAAGGCCCCTCGAGCCAAGGAGTAAATCTCCCTTCATAGCAGTGCTCTTCAACAGATATGACATCTGTCATAATTAATGATGAAGGAATAAAAATTCCCCCAAGTGCAATGCTCTGCGAAGAAGATGGAATAATCCATCAAAAACTTTAAAAAGCAAAGCTTTATTGAGTTAAAAAAAACGCCGAGATCTTTAAGATGAACTCTAATAGTTCTTCTTTAAAAATGGATTAAGAGACCCTAAGAAAGATCTCTTTAGATCTATGATTTCAAGAGAGCAAAGTTCTGTTAACGAAACCCTAAAAAAGTTTTCTTTAGATCTATGATCTGAAAAGAGCAGGGCTCTGTTAGCGGGTGAAACCCTAGATTATTAACTAATCCCTTCAAAGATTTAATCTTTACCTAAATTTTTGACAGAGTTCTGTCTCTAAGAAAATTCTTAAAACGAAGAGCTATGCTCTGAAGGAGAAATAATTCTCAGAAAACAAGAAGATGAACAGAGATCATCTCAAGGGCCAAAGGCCCTATTTATAGGCACTGAGAGCCGTTTAAACTTTTGAGTTGATCCAATGGCATAGATGCTGCCACCACTGCACTCACGTGTAGGCCACGTGAGCGCAACGGTGGAGGGCATTTTTTTTCCCAATCAGAGAAAAGCTCTGTTCAAATTTTGAAATTTGAAATGAAGCAGTGCTTCATAGCAGCGCCAGCGCTAAGAGTCAAAGACTCTGATGCAGCGCTCACGTGCAAAGCACGAGAGCGGTAGCGCTAGCAGCGTCAGCGCTGAGAGTCAAAGACTCTGAGGCAGCGAACCACGTGCAAAGCACATGAACGCTAGCGCTAAGAGCGATGCACTCTAAGCAGCGCACCACGTGCAAAGCATGTTAGCGCTAGCGATAGAACAAAATGTTCTCGATCCTTGGATCAAAGATCCAGCAAACATGATTAAAAATCATCAATTGACCAGAATAAAATTCTGTTAAGGAAACATTCCTCAGAATCGTTCCAAACATGAAAGATTATGCTCTGAAAATCAAAGCACCGTTGGATCAATGATCCAATGGTGATTAAAAATCACCAAAATACAGAATAAATTCTGTATGGGAAAAGATTTCCCAATCTTATTAAAAACAAGAAGATTGCCTTCTGTAAAACAGAAACCCTAGGATCAAGGATCCAACGGTGGGGAAATCCCCAAATCAATTAGAGAAAAGATCTCTTCAACTGATTCAACAAATCAGCCTCTACTATATAAAGGACCCAAGACTTCAAGTCTCATATAAAGGAACCCCCCCCCATAAACTTTGAGAAATTTTAGAGAGAAGAGCAAGCTCTCAGCAAGAGAAGAATTTCTTCAAGGTAAAATAAAGAGATCGAAGCACTTCATCAGAAAAAGAACTTAGTTCTTTTGCTAGATCATAGATCTTTAAGACAAATTTTCTTTCACAAAAGAGATCATAATATCTCATTATAAAAAGAGGGGAGAATAATTCAATTCTCTTAGGATCAAAGATCCATAAAGGCAAAGCCTTTCACCAAAAATATAAGAGATTGAAACATCTCGTATAAAATAAGAACTTTGTTCATAGATCCACGAGACAAAGTCTCTTATAAGAGAGAATTTAATTCTCAGAGAATAGAGCTGCCTAAAAAGAGCCCTTGCGCTCCAATTAAACGAAGCGCTTCAATTAAACGAAGCGCTTCAGCGCTCCGAATCTAGCGCTGCAGAGCCTTAGTGCTCCAAATTTAAAGAAGCGATTTGCGCTCATTGACTGGCGCTCAGCGCCAAGCGCGCCACGTGCTCCTCACGTGTGCACTACTTAAACAGAAGCGCTCTGCGCTCATTGACTGGCGCTCAGCGCCAAGCGCGCCACATGCTCCTCACGTGTGCGCTGAGAGAACATAAATTGTTCTTTAAATGATAAATCCCCAGAGCTATAATGAGTGTTCAACACTCAATAAAAGACAAAAAGTTATCAGAGCCCAAACCAATGCTTAGCATTGCTAAATGTTCAACATTTTAACTGAGTGGGCCGAGCCCAAGTTGGCCACAGATCCCTCATTCAGATTAACTGAGCCCGTATGCTCATGAATCTTTGATCTTAGTCCCAAATTGGACTACAGATCTCCCAACCAATATTGGTTCAAGGGTACATCTCTTCACTCCTCTGATATTTGTCATTGTAATCCTTCAACGTCTTCAGAGAGGTGACGGGTCCCGACAACCAGACATTCCATGGACTGTGGGGTCCTTAAACTCATAGACTATGATGTCCTTAAACTTTACAGACTATGACGTCTTTACACTATGGACTATGATGTCCTTAAACTCCATGGACTGTGATGTCCTTAAACTTTTAGACCGCAAAGTCCCTAAACTAAAACAATAGAGCCCAAATGCTCTTTTGTTGGATCTAAATAATCCTGTTAAGATGATCTTAGTCTAAATTTAGACTAACGTATCCTTAACAAACGTTAAGTTGATCTTAGTCTAAAATTAGACTAACATATCCTTAACAAACGTTTAAGTTGATCTTAGTCTCAAATGAGATTAACGATCCTTAAAACCCAAACCCAAATGTAAGAAAATATAGATTTGGACTAATCCATGCCCTACGGACGACAACATAAATTAGTCTCCGTATACAATCCACGGGCAACCAAAAATAAAACAAACATGCACGAAACGAAGTGACAATCTGGAGAAGGAGAAAATGGTTACCGCGATGCGGTAGCATAATTAACTGCAGGGGCTTGCGCCTGCAGGAAAGCGCATCCCCATAATTAAAAACCCCTCAAATGAGAGGGAATCTGATGAAGTCTGCTACAACGGCCGCATCTGTCTAAACCTCCGATACACGGTGCCATAAATCAACTTGGTATCTTCGGAGAGGTAGACGGATAAAACCAAATAGCATCTGCCCTCAAATTCAGGAAAGACATTTGTCTTCCTGGTCTTTCGGCGGTAAACAGACCCGTACTCATCCCGGCTAGCTACACGCGACACCGTCATTGATTGCGGTTATTTACTACACACTTTCACAGAATCAATCACCTCAGGTTCACGGTCTGGCGCCTTCTCTGCAGATCTCCTGACCAATTAACATGGTCACTCCTAACATATCTCGTCAATGATGGCAAACTATGGCCCACTGAGTGTGCGTAATACAACCGATCCTTGGTCCAAGTCTTCTCGTATAGCATTCCAAAAAGATTCTGTCGCGGTCTCTCCCAAATCTCGTCCCTTTAGGACTGCTCGGAAGTTAGCACTCTTTACTAAATCCATTTCTTATTCCGGAACAGCTGCATTCAATGCGTCTACATGTGTATCAGCCTCTGATGTCAACGGAGTAGAACGTCATCTCGTCAAGATCTCATATGAACCTCTTACTCCGCTTCCCTTTGGTATGGACTAGTTTGGAATCATCTTTTCGTACCTGTGTGGACTGCGCTCCAATTGGCCGTACTCGTATCTAGAGTCTCTTTTGAAGCTACGAACTCGGCATCTCACATATCCTGTAGTAGGCATCTGGCCAATTACATTCTCGAGAACTTGTTCAAATCATCGGAGTGATGCGCTTACGCTCGTCTTTTCTCGATCGAATCACAACACTCCTGGGTGAGGTCCTCTTCTAGCTAAAGCTGGCCAATCTAGTGATCTCGCATCGGGATATTCAAATGAACCACATGTCCTAGTCATTCATCCATAGGTGACTAGAGATCTTCTATCATATTCCTAAGTATAAACTCGTGCTGCATTAGCTTCAAGGGTCTGGGGCGATACCTTATCAACTCAGCAACAACTGGCTCATCTGTCTGCATGGAAGACAACGTCTTAATCTCCTAGAGTAGACGGTACCATAATAATCTTCATAATCTAGCTGGCCTCTAGCAATGGCCCGGTCATCTAGCGTTGATCTTGAACGCTCGCGTCGACGAAAAAACATAATAAAACGATATATCGAAATGCGCGTGTCACCGGAATACATCCTGGTCAGTCCTCATCCATGACGAGCTCATGCTGACCGCAACTCTAGCCGCAGCTCTCTCTGCTCATGTAACCATGGTAACAAAACCCATAATCAAACGTCGATGAGGATAGATCATAAGAACAAATAGAATACAGTGCAAAAGAATGTACATCCTAAGGCTTCTTAAGCGAAGTAGCGTATCGTAAGTATGCCACGGAACATATACATTGTACGTCACTCTACTTAAGTCACCTACTCCATCAACCAAGTTCAACCTACGCGATGAAAGTTCGGGTCTAATACCCCCTCGTCCAAGTCTAAGTTCCGTAAGGTCAAGTTTAGGTTCCGAATATAAATATACGCCCTAGACTCCGCATAGTCAAACCTAGACTCGAACCAAGGTTAAACCTAACGCTCTGATACCAACTTTGTCACGACCCGGAAAAGGCACGTGACTGGCACTTGAATCGTATGAAATCTATAGGACCCCACCTAATTCAAGTAAGCCAAAAAAAACTCAAAAATCTAAACCTTTTCAGGTAAAAATAGTGGAGGTGCGGTTTTGAAACAATGGTATAACGAAAACAAGTTCTTTCCTTAAAAGATAAGTAATAGTATACGAAAACATATTTTTTGTATTTTACTTGAAAACATTTTCGTCATTGAAAATTTGGGCAGCACCTCCTTCGTAATTTTTAACCCAAAAACGGTACAAGCAATAATAAATAAGGCATCCCCAAGCGGGAGCTTGCTCTTCGCCAATTGGCGGAAACAACCACGCAAGATAATATAAATATACAACGCCGAAGGGCGATGATTAAAACTCGGAAAGAAAGCAAGAAAACTAAGCATCATTAAGAAAATCCCAACCATAAAGAATACAAGAGCACGACTCTAAGGCCGAAAGAATATACAAATCGTGGTTATCAAAGTCTACTAAATCTGGTTGATGGAGCCTTTAACTAGATACAACTGAAATATAAAGTACATGTGCAATGGTGGCACGATGCAAGTGAACCCACCGACCAAGCAATCACCCGAAAGAAATGATGTGCCAGCAAGCCGCAACGGAACCTGTATGGCCGAACCTGCAAGAAACTGTAGCACAAAGGGGGTGAGTTGCCAGCTCATGAGTAGAAGACATTACCGAGTAGAAATCGCAAGTATGACGATCTCCTAGGTCATACAGTAATATACTCATAATATAAAACTGAACATCTAGTAGTGGCAAGGGTAATAATCTAAGCATAAGTGTAATACCAAGTACTCGTGTCAGTGTCACAAAGTAGCAACATGTCATATATCTGATGTATGAATGCATCATGAATGAATAATTAACATGAAATCAGGATATATCTGCATGAGAAAGCAATGTTTTTATCTTAGTAAAATATTTGTATAAAAACTGGAGTATCATCAACGAAATCGACAGAAATCCGTGTCAAACATCGACACAAAATCCTCAATATCCTGGGCTCCGTCGGTCCGGATCGGGCCATATCATCAACTCTCACAACTACGGTCGGTATCCTCCGGTTATCCGCCGCGCCAAATATCACCGGTAGGTAGTCCTCCCCTGCCAGGCTCATCGTCTACATCTCGAGCTTCTTACCCCGGAATACCTTATCGGGTCCACCATGTACCCGAAACGGTTCATCCTACTTCTCGAATCGGGTCTCAAAAACCAACTCAATCAGGAAAACTCATGGTGGACTCTATATACATCATATCACGAGAAAACCGCTACTTGCATTTTTTAAATGATAATAGGAAAACTCAACCCCCCCCCCCTCTCTCTCACCCTCACATGACACAAGTCACTTCACTCTCTCTCTCATCTAAATATCTCCTATTTTCCTTTTCTTTTCTTTTTTATTTTAAAACTTAAAAAAAATCATTTAAAGAAAGATGAACAATGGTGCATATCAACAAAAAATATAACAAGTATTTGTAACATGCTATGGTGCATGTCAATAGCATAAACCGGATTAATGCATGATTGGTGAAATATTAATCCAGTTTAACATAATTGCATATAATTAATTTATAAAATGTCTAAATCACATAAATTCTTTCAAAATCAATATTTGATATAAACTTCCAAATATTTTCCAAACTATCGGTATATAATTACCCTTTCATTAAAACTAATCTCCATACTTTAAAATATTCATAATATTTATTAATTTAATTATTTAAATTCCCAAAAATAATATTTTATTTTCTGAAATGTTACAGTACCACCCAGACCCCTGTTGGACCCCACGGATCATGAGGTATTTTTTATTGGAGTTTCGGGCGTTTTTGGCGACGTTCGGAGCTCGTTTGGATGAAAATTGGGACTGTTTTTTAAGTCATGGCTGAATTTGAGTTCAAAACATTTCAAATTCATATTTGCGGCTCCGAGGATTTTTTGAATCGTTGGACACTATTCCGGATTAACGAAATCAAAAAGTTTGATGGCGTTGATTCGGCTTTGTTCTTGATTGATTGTAATATCATAGCGTGCTAAAATTTCATCGAATTGATATATGGAAAATCTAATAAAATTACGAACTTGGTACTTGCATATTTGTTTTGTTGTGATTGTGATGGTAAAACGGATCTTCGTGTGAATAGCCGAGTGAGAGATTGTTTTTATTTGTAATTCATTCAAATGTAAATTTGTACCGTTCTTTTATTGGGGCACTTCCGGGAGTGAGGTCGATGCCACCATTTTATGTATAAATTTACTTTTCTGCATGTAGGAGCGACCCACTGAGGGGTGCATAATTTACCGGATTCTAGAATTCAGTGGGTGACCATATCAAGGAGTTGAGATCCGGGTCACCCATTTCTAGGATTGGCGGGTATTTTGCCGCACTCGTAGGGATCTAGGATAGAAGTGGTTGTGGCTATTCACACGAACGTGGAATTCCGTATTTCGGTTGATGGCTTAATCGAAAGTGTTTTTTCCTAGTATATCTGTTTTTCATTACTCTGTGATATTTCTATGATACTTATCTTCATGCCTGATACGAATGCTATATTTATATATGATATAAATAAATGTTATTAATGTTTTGCATCCGTGCTAGCCCTGCCTCCGCTTTGCCATTAGTTAAGTAACCTGACGGTGCATGATGGGGCCCCGTGGCGAATGCAGATGGCATTGTTTACCGCCAAAAATAGAGACAAACTGGGATTGAACGTCTTGCCTACATTTGAGGGCAGATGCTATTTGGACATATCCTTCCACCTCTCCGAAGATACCAAGTTGATGTATGGCACTGTATATTGGGGGTTTGAATAGATGCAACCGATATAGCAGACTTTATCAGATTCCTCCTCGTTTGTAAGGGTTTTTTTTATTGTGGGGACACTTTTCCCTGTAGGCACAAGCCCCTGCAGTTAATTACGTTGTCGCGTTGCGATAACCACTTTCTCCTGCTCCAGTAGTTCACTTCGTGTGGTGTTATGTTTGTTTTTAGGGGGTTGCCCTTGGATTGTATACGGAGACTAATTTATGTCGAGCCCGTAGGGCGCAGATTAGTCCAAATCCGTATATTTTAGATTTGGGGATTGAACTTAAGTTGTATGTTCCGTCAGTTCAAAGAATATTTCATTTTATTTAAGGACCGTTAATTGAGTTTGAGATTAAGATCAATTTAAATATATGAGCATTTGGGCTCAATTTATTTTTACTAAGAATACGTTAGTCTTATTTGAGACTAAGATCAACTTAGCAACATTTTAGGGATCGCGAAATTTTCGTTGAGATCCAACAACAAAGCGTTTAGGATCAGCTGCAAGAAATTTCAAATACTTAGTCAATTTGGGCTTGGTCAACTCGGTCTTGGGCTTTCCCCCTTTATTCAAAAGTGCTAAGCACTTATTTTCTGCTCTGACGCTCATGTGTATACCACATGAGGTGCTCAGACATGCGCGCTGCCCAATCAGTGCTAAGCACTTAGTCATTTTGACTAAATTTTTAGTGCTCAGCACTTTTATACAGCGCTCACGTGTGTTTCACGTGAGGCGCTGAGCATTCTGTTTTGTTGGTCGCCCACATGGGAAGCATGTGAGGCGCCGAGTTTGTATTTTTGGGCCCTCGCGTGTAGTTCACGTGAGGCGTTGAGTTTATATTTTGGGCGCTTCACGTGGGAAGCACGTGAGGTGCCGAGTTTGTATTTTTAGGCGCTCACGTGTATTTCACGTGAGACGCTGAGTTTTTATTTTGGGCGCTTTAGGTGGGAAGCACATGAGGCGCCGAGTCTTTTGTTTTGGGCGCTCATATGGGGAGCATGTGAGGTGCCGAGTTTGTATTTTTGGGCGCTCACATGTATTTCACGTAAGACGCTGAGTTTATATTTTGGGCGCTTCACGTGGGAAGCATGTGAGGCGCCGAGTTTGTATTTTTGGGCGCTCATGTATATTTCAAGTGAGACGCTGAGTTTATATTTTGGGCGCTTCACATGGGAAGCACGTGAGGCACCAAGTCTTTTGTTTTAAGCGCTCACGTGGGGAGCATGTGAAGCGCCGAGTCTTTTGTTTTGGACGTTCACATGGGAAGCACGTGAGGCGCCGAGTCCCATTTAAGGGAATCTTTTGGGCACTCACGTGTGTTTCACATGAGGCGCCAAGTCCTTTTCTTTTTAAAGATTGAATCTCTGTTAATGGAATTTTGGACATTGATAATCACCAAGATTTCTGTTCTGAGGATCTAAGATCGGTTTTATTGGAGAACTAAGTTCTTCTGTTCTTTTTATAAGAACTAAATTCTTTATGTAGGATTAAACTCTGTTTGCAAAATAATTAAATTCTTAGAACATACGTGCTCTTCTCTCTTTTTCTTTTAATCTAGTTCTTTCTCCTAGATTTTGAGTTTGGAAAATAGAATTTCCCTAATGAGAATTAAATTCTCAACTTGTGGGGAAATTTATTTTACAAATCTCAGATCAGAGGAAGAACTAAGTTCTTTTTATGAAGGGTTAAACCCTTGTTTTCTTTATGCTAGGCAAAGAAGATACGTTTTATATTTGCTTCTTTCTTTACCTAGGGTTTGGAAGAGAAAGGATCTTCTTCTTTGAGAAGAGAATTAAATTCTCAGTTTTGTGGAAAACTTATGGAGTTCTTTTCTCCCGTCAAGACTTGAAGTCTCGGATCCTTTATATAGAAGAGACAAATTGTTAGTTAGTTTGAAAAAATCTCTCATTTGAGAGACACCAATTAATTTAATTGTCCTCAAAGATTATTTAGGGGATTTTATCCACCGTTGGATCTTTGATCCAATAATTTTTGTTTTACAGAATATATATATTTTTGTTTTTAATAAGATTAGGAAAATATTTTCTCATAAATAGAATTTAATTCTATCAAACGTTGATTTTTAATCACCATTGGATTTTTAATCAAAGGTTTTAGAATTTATCTTTCTCATTTAGAAAAATTAGGGAAATATTTTCCCATATTAGAATTTGATTCTATTATTGGATCTTTTATACAACAACTCTCTGTTTAACAGAGAAGATCTTTTTTATTTAAAAAAGATCAGGGGGATATTTTCCCCTAATAGAATTTAATTCTATTATTTGATGATTTTAATCACCATTGGATTTTTGATCCACCAGCTCTGTTTAACAGAGAATATCCCCAGTTTTTGTGTAGAATTTAATTCTACTCTCTTTAATTTGGGCGCTGACGCTCATGTGCTATGCACGTAAGTGTTGCCTACGAATTTAATTCTTACGAAATCAGGCACCACGTGCTTTGCACGTCGGCGCTCACGTGAGCTTCACGTGAGACACCACTATAGCATTTAATCCTATAAAGGGTCGGCGATGGCGCTAACCTGGGGAGCACGTGAGGCACCGCCTTATTTATGAAGGCTTCTTTTCGTCATCTTTCTCCGCTTTTCTTGATTCAACACTTTCTTCTCGGAAACAGTTCCACCATGCACAACATTTTTTGTGCTGAGACTTAAACGTTTCTCTTTATAATCTGAAGACGTGTTCATCTTCTCTATCACTCTCTCAGAGAACCATTTTAATAAAGAAGAGTCATGGTTTGCAATCGTCCACATGCTTATCGGCAGCCATGGGAGATGCCTATCGAGGAAATTGTTTCTCATTTTGCTGCACGCTTGGTGAATCCCGCTCTCATGGATGACCAATGAGACATCGTCATGCACGAACTCCTGACCCATAGAGGATCTCTTCTTCCCATCAGCTCTATTTGACTCCGGATGATCTTCCTATCCATGCTCGATGACATTCCCCCTCATCCAGCGGAGATGACTCCGGCGATGCTCGAAGCAGCGGAAGATAAGATCAAGTGCTTTCATGAGACACGTTAGATTACCAAGCCTCTAAGAGATCGCTCCATTCAGTTGCTAAGCCAGATACGGGCTCAACGGGCCATCATAGCTGCTTTCGCCGATGAACACGGCACTGATCGATGGGGAGCGACTCTTCGCAAAGACTGCCGTTTCGATATGGTAGAGAAGGCTCAGTGAGCTTTGGAAAACTTTATTTGCTGTTTTGCTAACCCTTATAGCTTTGATCCCATGTTTAGTGATCTCTTCCCCATAAAATAAAATACTTATTTCAATGCATTCATTTTATCGTTGACCGCCAAATACTTCATTTCCAACACATGTTCTTCCTTTGATTGTATCGTTTAAACATATATGCATCATGCATGTGTGCACGTGCACTTTACCCTTAGAAATTTTTGCTAAGTGCGAACGCCACTGATATGCACGTGTCATGCACTAACCCTCCACACGCGTATATAAATCAGCATGCTCTCAACGCTATTTCCCATCCAAGTATGCATATATTTGTAAGTGAGCACTCAAACAGGTGTGAACAAATGCCCCCCATTATTTTGCTCACGGAGGTATATATATGAGAGAAGTAGTGTAGAGTAATGCATAGCATATGGCTGGTTTTGGGCCGGCGTATCGTACACAACTTTTCAAATTTCAATCAGAAAAGATAGCAAGAGGGCACCGGCGCCGTCATCTATCATTGACTCAAATCTCAATTCTTAAGAAATGTAGTTCTAAGCCATGAGGCCCATGAGTTGCACCAATCTGTTATGATTACGAAATTTTCTACCAATTTTGTCGAATGTGGCCCATGGATAGTATACAAGATATTAGTTGTATGTATGCCCTAGAAGACATTATTGTACATATGATATATATTATAGTGGATGCTTGGACATATATAGGGAGGACTTTCTTGCTCAACATGATAGTATGCTATCTGGTTGCTCTTTATCTTAACATGTACACTTATTGTCTCTCTGTTACATGTTGATAAAGCCCTTAGGATGTGTACTTGACTACCAGGATTATGATGCAGATCATACTAGTGGGGCCAGGGTAGTCCGTAAGTACATCCATCAATTGTTCCTAGTCGTGGGAGTATCGAAACGGGGCATCGATATTCCAGAGTAGACTAGCGTATACGTTTCTTGACCTAAATGATAGGCGATGGATGATCCCATATCTATTGGTGTTTGACATCAAAGATTGAATACGGGTGCTCAGTGGAAACTGGGTACACTGAACAGGACTCGCCGAAAACTCCTAGATAGTATTATACCTCGCGTCAGATAGCAGTTCTCTGTTGACACTGGTACAGATTAGTCTGTAGACCCGAGATCGTTATAGAGTCTTGTGTGATTCCCACTGTGCTTTGATTTCCACCTTACCACGTTCAAGAGAATGTGCAAAACGGTGGTTTTTGGGTACAGTCCCGAGTCACATGGAGGTAATGAGCGATAGGAGGGGATTTCATCTCTCCCTGTATTGGGGGTTGATGTTGTGCTATGCTCGATTGGTCATAACAGGAAATCCCTGGCAAGGGTTGCTGAGATTTACTGGTAAGTGTTATCAGTAGTTTCTCAAACCGTTATGGGCCTCACATCGGCATGACATATCAAGCTATTGGGGTCTGAAGTTTACCACCCCCCAGGCTAGATATGCGACATATCAGATGAAGAGACCGGACTATACAGTAGTGTTACTTATTAGATTCGCGGGAGTATGAGAAGGCTTGTTTGTAGATCTTCTGATTGCTCAATACCCGGGTAGCCGTTACGTCCAGCTATTACCGCTGACGGCTTGTGAGTGACTGATATGATCATCACCTACTACCGGCGTATTAACGAGTCTTTAGAATCATACACAGAGGTTTCCTGGCTCAGGCGAAACGAAGTAGGAGCACATATGTGATATGTGCGGGACCGAGATTAATACGCGTATGTGATACCATATTCTAATCTCATGATATGTGATATCGGTCAGTTATATGTGATATAGCCAGGTTATCGAATCAAGTGTTGATTCGATAAGTTGATACAAATAATATTAGTCGGTTATATGTGATATAGCCGGATTATTAAATCAAATGTTGATTTAATAATTTAATGTATGATTATATATATTTTATATGTTAATTTTACTTTAACTAATATTAGCTCACTTAAGCATTTCTTTTTCTCACTTGTGCACATTCAATATATATGTGATATATATTATTGTGTCATGCTAATTGCTACATGCAACATGGGTGTATGAGACTCACACCATGCTTATGATAATGAAGGGTTTTATTTATTTAAAGTAAATTAAAATTAGGTGGAAATTAGTCATGGTTTGGAGCTTAGTGGAAGCTTGTGGAACCATTGACTTATTCCACTAATTTTGTTTTACTTAAGATATTTATTAACCCAACCATTATGATTAGCCATGGTTAAGTCTCTACATGAGTTATATGAGATATTATCTCACCCATGGTTGCTATTCTCACTCATGGATTCTCATTCCATTCCCATCTTCATCTTCTTCTTCATTCCAATTTTGCTCTCTAGCTTTTTAGAAAGAGAAGAAATATAGTAAGAAAAATTATTCTAAAATGAGCAAAAATCCTACTTCATCAATTTATACTTGATTAGCCATTTAGTTTAGGTTGTTTGCTTCACTAATTCCCAATTAATGAAGAGGTAGCTTGAGTTGGAGATTTCTCGACGTAGATCATCTTCGGTCTCGAAAACTTCAAGCAAGCTTGTTCTTTTCGCCTTGTGGACCCTTATTAGAGTCCAGGAGATCACTACTTGGAGCAAAGGGACTACTACACGGAGCTTTAGAAGTGAAGGACCGGTCTACAAAGGTTGTATTCCTTATTCACTTAGTGTAATGGTTGATTACATGCTATCTTACTCCTAATTTTCTGGTTAGATCCTTCACATGGGTTGCATAGCTCTCTAGGTTTATAAAAAATGCATACTTCATGCCCTATAAAATCGTAGTTAGGGTGCTATGGAACCCAGCAGTGGTATCAGAGCCAAGCTAGAGCATTAGGAGTTGTTTTGGCGATGTTAGATGAATTGCGAAACCGAAACAACTCCGAAACCACGACACTAATCCTTTCAAAATCTGGCAGGAATTTTCAGCTGGGTTGGGTTCGTTTTTTTTCGTTTCGGGGCTCTGGAGTTTAGTGTTTGGTAGTCGTAATTTTAACATCGTCTCGAGTAACTTTGACGACGTTAAAAAGTTTGAATGAATATCAAAAACCCATCTTTTTTCACCCCTCTCTGGAAAATTTTCCTAAATTTGGATTTTTCCATGTTAAAAATATTCAAAAAATCATGCAGGTAATTCTATGGACCCTCTAGAAGAATGATACCCAATCTCGACTACATGACTGCGGAACCGCGGCCAAATAGGGCTATTTGCGGCGGTTCCGCGGCGCCATATATGAAACATCGGTCGGCCATTCTACGATTGGTCCGTAGGAACTGTGGCATGTTTTGGGTATTTTTTAACACTGCTCAAGTGTTGAGCTCTCTAGGAAATTTTAGGAATTCGTTGATTCGATCGAAAATTTTAACATCTTCTAGCTATCTGTGGATTATGATACAATATTTGGAATCCACAATAATTAGGTTTATGAAAACTAATTTGAATTTTGTAAATCTAGCAATTTAGTCTCGTTTGATCGGTTGCCACAGGATTTTGATGTGGATCAAAAGTCCGTCGTAATTATGTAGTTTACACGGATACTCACTGGGTAACGTTACTAGATAGCCACGCCCCATAAACCCGACCAAGTGACTATAGGAGAACCCCGTTGCCTAAAGTATTCGTTCGGGTGCTCGCGGCCGCAGTGTTCCGCCTAAGTGCACTTTGTCGACGGCATTGGGGGTGCGGCCATCTACTAAATATTCCGACGAGCATTCGATCAAGTTGTCGGGAACCTTGTTGAATTTCCCGACTTGTTACTTGAAAGTATTTTCAGTAACGAGACTAAAATACGGGGTTTATAATTGTTAGGCATGAAATTCAGAATATGAGATATTCCGGGTTTATGATGTCTAAGGAATTCATATGGTTAGGCATGAAATCCGAAGTATGTGATATTTCGGGTTTATGATGTCTAAGATGGTTGCGGATTCCAATTGTTGTAGTTTTCATTCTCTTTTCTGCGACCGTAAGTGTAATATGTGGTGTATCGCCGGTTTCGTTTCTATATGTCAACGACAACTGGGATACACATATTTACTTGCGTTGATGACATGTGGTGTTATGTGTTGCTTTGATATATTATATTGGATCGTCGTGTTTGAATAGCCGGGGGGTTTTGCGTGAGAAGAGAGCTTTTCATTTTCATTCATGTAAAAACTTGTATGTAATATTCTTTTATTGGGGCACTTCCGGGTTGAGGATGATGTCACCATTGATGTATATTATTTACTTTTCCGCATTAGGATAGACCTAAGGCGGGGAGCACAAGCAACCAGGTTCTAGAGTCCAGTGGGAGACCATCTCAAGGAGTTGAGACCGGGTCTCCTAACTCTAGAATTGGTAGGGTTGCTTGCCGCTCTCGTAGGGGTCTAGGGATATGGGTTTGGCTGTTCATCATGACCGTGGAATCCGTGTTTTTTACTGGCTTAATTTAAAATACGGAATTCCTAGTATATCCAATATTTCATATGTGTACTTCTGCTGCTGATATTCTATGATGTGATCACTTTATATGATGAAACGAATGTTGTTATTATATATATGATATATAATAAACGTTGTTTATGTTTTGCACCCGCACTAGTCCTGCCCCGCTATGTTGTTAGTTAAGTAACATAACGGTGCATAACGGGACACTGTGGCGAATGCGGATGGCATAAGCGTACGTTCTATTTTCGTTTCTTTTGTGATGCTTAGGAAGCATAATTGATGGGACTTCATTAATGAAATTAATGAAAAGAAAGAAACCTAAACATGTTGTAGAATCAAATTTTCAAAAAGGGTAGCTCTAGTTTTTACTTTGCATAGCGGTATTCCTTGTAGAATATCCAGCACCTCATTCGATGAGGAAAGAGCAGAGATACCTTCACCGGGAGTGACCCCTTTAGCAAAAATCTAGCAGATGCTAAAACCCACTCGGTTTTGTCTTTTGATTGGTTCTCTAGTTCTTGTTTTGCATAGTGGTATTCATGAATGTCCGGCACCTCATTCGATAAGGAAAGAGTTGAGATCCCTTCTCCGGGAGTGACCTATTTAGCAAAACAAGCAAAATCCTCAAAAACACTCATTTTCAAAATCACTCGATTCTACAACGATATCAAATTCATTGCGCAAAAGGTTTTCTTAAAAACCTGTCGCAGCCCTCCGTCATCTCAGATAAGTACTATTTAGTATTCGTGCTGTGTTTGTTGACCATAGCCAAGGCGCAGTGTGCGGTAGCTAATTAGTGCTTATCTGCAACCATATGATGCGATTGAGTTAGGGTAGTCGTCCGGCTTTGTTGATAGCCAAGGGTTGTACGGGTGGGTTTAATTCAATCAGGAAATGACGGGTTGAACTTGACTAGCGCTTATAATTTGTTGACCATAGCCAAGGTCATGAGTTGCTAGGGGTAAAATATTATCAGGAATTTCAAGTGTTGAAATTTGCAATAAGATTGCATACCTTCTATAAGATAGTTAGATCCCGATACCCGCTGCGAGTAAGAGTTACTCCTGAGAGCGTTTTGCACATTACAATTAGCCGATCAAGTAGGTGTCTAGAAAGGTGTTAACGGGGTTACGCCCCTGGGAAAATGAGGTTTATTTTAATTAGGTTCATTTTAAAGCACGGGGAACCTCCCTCAAAGTACCGACACTAGCCTGGCTGAAAGATTGGCGAACTTGTAGGGTGCAATTAATCCCGGCTAGTCTTACCTTTTAGGGTTTGAAGGAAGATTTGATAAAAACAGTGGGAGCCATCCTGATTAGATAAAATAATAACCAATCTGATCTTGCAAGAGCATACGCTGAGTGTTTTCTTCTCTCTCTCTCTCCTAGTAACGACCATGACATGCCTTAATCAAGATATAATATTGATGTATTGACCAAACCTGCTTATTATACTGAGCTGAGGAACGTTGGTTCCGCTCTACTTTATAATTTTTATAAGTTTGAGCAGGAAATAGGGGAATACTAGGATTCCTATGCCACCCAATCGAGGAAAAAGCATGTTGATGCATATTCTTCGGGTATGTTCGTTACCGAGAACTGTTTCTCAGTATCCTCTACGTCCTAGGTATGAGATACCGGATCAGGATCCCATGTATGTAATCTGTTACATGGACTACAGAAAGGTAGAAAACTGGGATTGGGTGATATGTCTCTAAGTGTTAGAGAATGGTGCAATTGTTGCAGCCAAATAAGTTGGCAAATATCACCTTGTATTACCAAATACATTGATTCTGAACAAATGTTATTACATGCCGAACCTGATATACAACATTACATTAGTTTCTTTATTAAGTTAAAGAAGGATATAATTTTGTATTGCAGGATAATGTTGTGAACATTTTCCTTAATTAAGAGTTGATTGGATCAGGCACGTTATGTAATGGCATATATGTTCTAAATCAAACCACAGTTCAAAATATATAGAACACACACAAGAAGAGTAGTTCAAAAATGAACGAATCCTTTTTATGGCATTGTAGACTAGGTTATATCAATGCGACATGACTAGCTAAGTTACATAAGGATGGATATTTGAATCCGTTCGAATTTTCATCTTATGATACTTGTCGGTCTTGTCTCAAAGGTAAAATGACCAATACTCTTTACTAGAAACGGAGAAAGAGTTACTGAACTCTTGGGAATGATACATAGTGATGTATACGACCCTATGTCTACACATGCCAGGGTTGGTTCTTTATACTTCATTACATTCATCGATGAGCTCTCAAGATTCGGACATGTGTTCCTGTTGAAACACGAGTCTGAAGCTTTTGAGAAATTCAAGGAATATAAGTGCGAAATAGAGAACCAAACAGGTCGAAGTATTAAGTCCTTCGATGTGATCGGAAAGGAGAATACTTAGGCACAGAGTTCCTGGATTATTTAAAATAGAATAGGATTCTCTCTCAGCTTACTCCTCCGAGTACACCACAACACAACGGTGTATCGGGGCGGAGGTATCACACCCTATTAGATATAGTGCGCTCTATGACGAGTACTGCTGAGTTGCTTGTTTCCTTTTGGAGTTATGCACTTGAGAAGCTGCATACCTATTGAATGGGGTCCCATCCAAATTTGTGCCTACCACTCCATATGAGATATGGAATAGGAAGAGACCATGTCTTAAACGAGTTAAGATATGGGATTGTCCGGCCTATGTTGAAAAGCAAAATCCGGACAAGCTCGAGGCAAGGTCAGTTCTGTATAAGTTTGTTGGATATCCCGAACATTCGCGAGGGTATATCTTCTACCACACTGAGAAGAAAAAGGTGTTTTGTTTCTCAGCATGCCACCTTTTTAGAAAAGGAATTTCATATTGAAGAAATTAGTTGTCATGAGGTAGAACTGGAAGGTGTTCCGGCTAGGCAAACTAACAACTGATGATTTGGTAAAACCGGAGGATTCAATAGTTCTCAACGAACCTAAGCCTCTCCGTAGATCTAGTAGGGTTCCTCATCTGCCTGAGAGATACTACGGTTTTCTCAATGACAGTGGGAGCAAGGATTGCATCATGGATGATGATGACCCAACTAGTTTCTAGCAGGCCATCACAAGTGAGGACTCTGTGAAATGGCTGGATGCTATGCGATCTGAGATGGAATCCATGTACACCAACAAAGCATGACTTTGAACATTGCACCTGAAGGGGTAAAATCCATCGGGAGCAAATGGATCCTGAGAAGATTCTTGGTGTAGATGGAAAAGTTGAGACTTTCGAAGCTAGACCTGTAGTAAAAGGTTTTCGTCAATAACCAGGTGTGGATTATGATGAAACATTTTCTCTAGTGGCTATGCTTAATTCCATCAGGATTAAAGCAGTCGTCGCGGAGTTGAAACATCTTTTTTGATGTGGCAGTCAAAGAGTTTGACTTCATCAAAAAGGTAGATGAACCTTGTATATACAAGAAGGTTATAGAGAGTAAGGTTGTCTTTCTCGTATTGTACATAGAAGACATACTCTTGATAGGAAATGGGTTTCCTATGCTACACTCGGTCAAACTTCTCTTATCATGAGGATTCTCCATGAAAGATCTAGGTGATACCTACTACATTTTGAGGATTAAGAGCTATAGAGATAGATCTAAGTGGATATTGGGAGTGTCCCAAATCCAGGTACATTAACACCATACTAAAGGGGTTTAGTATGGAAGATTCTAAGCATGGTGGTTCGCCCACTTACTCAGGAATCACTCTCTCCAAAAAGATGTCTCCCAAGACTGATCTGGAGAGAGCTCGCATACAAGGGATACCCGATGCTTCGGCAGTAGGCTCTATCATGTATGCGACGTTATGCACCAGTCCAGATGTAGCTAACTCACTAGGTGTAGTGATAAGGAATCAATCGGATCTTGGGAGAATCACTGGACAGCTGTGAAGGACATTCTCAAGTACTTGAGAAGCACTGAAGAAATGTTCTCGGTGTTTGATAACGGTAAACTCCAGGGGGGGTTCCTTTACCAATTCGAGCTTCCAAAGTGATAAGGACGACTGAAAATCAGTCTCAGGATTTGTCTTTACCCTCAGAGGAGGGACGGTATGTTGGAAGGGTTCTAAGCTAGATATTGTGGCAAACTAGACGATAAAGGCTGAATGCATCACTGCCAACGATGCTACCAAAGTGGGTGTCTGGATATTTATTGTTCATAAGATGAACATGGTTCCTACCATTGAGCGTCCAATAACTGTTATTGTGACAACAATGGAGTTGTGGCTTTAGCCTAGGAACCCCGGTCCCATCAGCGATCCAGACATATTCTGAGGCAGAATCTCCTGATCAGGGAGATGGTTGATCTCCAAGGGATCGAGGATAGGAGATTTGACGCAAAGGATAACACGGCAGATCCACTAACAAAGGCCTTTCCCAAGAGGGACTTTTATCGGACTTTGAGTATGAGATACGACAACAAATGACCCTAGTGCAAGTGGGAGATTGTTACTTATATATATGCCCTAGAGGCCATTATTGTACATATAATGTATATTATAGTGGATGCTTGGACATATATAGGGAGGACTTTCTTGCTCGACATGATAGTATGCTATCTGGTTGCTCTTTATCTTAACATGTACACTTATTGTCTCTCTGTTACATGTTGATAAAGCCCTTAGAATGTGTACTTGACCACCAGGATTATGATGCAGATCATACTAGTGGGGCCAGGGTAGTCCGTAAGTACATTCTCCAATTGTTCCTAGTCGTGAGAGTATCGAGATGGGGCAACGATATTCCAGAGTAGACTAGCGTATACGTTTCTTGACCCATATGATGGGCGATGGATGACCCCACATCCATTGGTGTTTGATATCAAAGATTGTATACGGGTTCTCAGTGGAGACTGGGTACACTGAACAGGACTCACCGAGAACTCCTCGATGGTATTATACCTCGCGTCAGATAGCAGTTCTCTGGTGACACTGGTACGGGTTAGTCTGTAGACCCGAGATCGTCATATAGTCTTGTGTGATTCCTACTGTGGTTTGATTTCCACCTTACCACGTTTAAGAGAACATGAAAAACGGTGGTTTTTGGATACAGTCCCGAGTCACATGGAGGTAATGAGCGATAAGAGGGGATTTCGTTTCTTCCGGTATTGGGGGGTTGATGTTGCGCTATGCTCGATTGGCCATAACAGGAAATCCCTGGCCAGGGTTGCTGAGATTTACTGGTAAGTGTTATCAGTAGTTTTTCAAACAGTTATAGGCCTCACATCGGCATGACTTATCAAGCTATTGGGGTCTGACGTTTACCACCCCCCAGGCTGGATATGCGACATATCAGACGAAGAGACCGGACAGTATGGTAGTGTTACTTATTGGATTCGCAGGAGTATGAGCAGGCTTGCTTGTTGATCTTCTGATCGCTCAATACCACGGTAGCCGTTACGTCCAGATAGTACCGCTGACGGCTTGTAGGTGATTGATATGATCATCACCTACTGTCGGCGTATTGACGAGTCTTTAGAGTCCTACATCGAGGTTTCCTGGCTCAGGCGAAATGAAGTAGGAGCACATATGTGATATGTGTGGTGCTAAGATTAATACACGTATGTGATACCATATTCTTATTTCGCGATATATGATATCATTCGGTTTTATGTAATATAGCCAGGTTATCAAATTAAGTGTTAATTCGATAAGTTGATACAAATAATATTAGTCGGTTATATGTGATATAGCCGGATTATTAAATCAAATGTTGATTTAATAATTTAATGTATGATTATATATATTTGATATGTTAATTTTGAATTAACTAATATTATCTCACTTAAGCATTTCTTTTTCTGACTTGTGCACATTCAATATATATGTGATATATATTATTGTGCCATGCTAGTTTCTATATGCAACATAGTGTATGAGACTCACACCATGCTTATGATAATGAAGTGTTTTATTTATTTAAAGTAAATTAAAATTAGGTGGAAATTAGTCATGGTTTGGAGCTTAGTGGAAGCTTATGGAACCATTGACTTAGTCTACTAATTTTGTTTTACTTAAGATATTTATTAACCCAACCATTATGATTAGCCAAGGTTAAGTCTCTACATGAGTTATATGAGATATTATCTCACCCATGGTTGAAATTCTCACTCATGGATTCTCATCTTCATCTTCTTCGTCATTCCAATTTTGCTCTGTAGCTTTTTGGAAAGAGAAGAAATATAGTGAGAAAAATTATTTTAAAGTGAGCAAAAATCCTACTTCATCAACCTATACTAGATTAGTCATTTAGTTTAGGTTGTTTGCTTCACTAATTCCCAATTAGTGAACAGGTAGCTTGAGTTGGAGATTCCTCGACGTAGATCATCTTCGGCCTCGAAGACTTCAAGCAAGCTTGTTCTTTTCGCCTTGTGAACCCTTACTAGAGTCCGGAAGATCACTACTTGGAGCGAAGGGACTACTACACGGAGATTTAGAAGTGAAGGACCGGTCTACAAAGGTTGTATTCCCCATTCACTTAGTATAATGGTTGATTACATGCTAGCTTACTCCTAATTTTCTCGTTAGATCCTTACCATGGGTTGCATAGCTCTCTAGGTTTTTAAAAAATGCATACTTGATGCCCTATAAAATCGTAGTTAGGGTGTTATGGAATCCAGCACAAGAGCCAGTCTTGACCTCCTTGTAGGGAAGCAGTGATTAGGAAACAGGTTGATATCCCCGTCGCCTAAGGCTTTTCATCTTTATAAGCTTCGAGGGTCTTATAAAGATGTTTTCCCTATGAGTCAAGATGAGTCGAAAGGATCTCGTAGTTGTATCCTAACATGAAATATAGATAACCCCCTTTTTTGATACGGGTCCGTTAGGTTTGTGGTACTAGATTTAAGTCCATCGTACCGTCGCGTCGGCTGTTATATTTCTCGATATGCAGTCCCTTAGGTCGCTGCTCGAGTAGCCCCGCGACTGTCGTGTCTCTGATCCCTTCGGAGGCTGGACAATACATCTTCAAGTAATTTTCTTAGGTCATTTACCGTCGAAAGAACAAGCGTTAGACATTTGCCATGGCGTTTTTTACTTGAGATTAGGCTCAATTTGGAGCCCCGATGAGCCATAAACGCACCCTTCTGGGGTGGGATGATCTCCAAATGGTTTTTAGGCTTTGTATGAATTGCCGTCAAGACCTGAAGGTAGGAATATGCCGTCACTTCATTTTTTCTTTGATGATGTCGCGTCTATTTTTTGCTGAAGTAGAGTAGATATCCATATAACCTCTATACTGTATGTAGTGCAATTGAGATCTGGAAGTAGGAATATGTCGCTGCTCCAATTTCATTTGACCCTTGGGTCCTTATTTATGTCACATCTGTACTTTGCTGAAGTAGGAAGGACGTCCAAATAGTCTTTAGGATGTAAATGTGCCATCAAGGCTCAGTTCTTTTTTGACGAAGCGTGGTGAGAAAATATGGTTCCCTTTTTTTCATTTGTGCCCATGGATCGTATCCAAGAGTCAATATGTACCTATTTGCAGGGCAGAAAAGTTTTATTTTATTTTATATATATATATATATATATATTTTCCGAGATGCTATCTTTTCAGCTTTTATATCGTGAAAGTCGCAATTGCTAATCATTTCGGCTATTTTCGTGATACCCAATCATTTTGGCTGTCATTTTTTTTACTCGCTATTTTTTTTTTTATTGCAAGTTGCCCCATCATTTCGGCTATTTCATATGCATTTTTTTTGCTGATTTTTTGACGAGTTGGGGACTTGGGTCCTGATATCAATTTTAGCATCAATATCGCTACGACTGGAATATTGTCAAGAGCGAATCATCATTTGCCGTGAAAGAACTTAGAGTTTGACACCTGTTTAGGCATCAGCATCGCTACAACCGGGATATTGCCAGGAACGAATCATCATTTGCCTTTGTTGATTTGAAGAAAGGAGGCTTAGCGAACATAGTTAGAATCCCGTCGACTAAGGCTTTTTTCTTTATGAGCCGTAAGGGTCCCACAAAGGTATTTCTTCTTACGAGTCATGAGGATTTTGTAGGTGTATTTTCTCCTTAGAAATCATGAGGATTTCTAAGTGTGTTTTCTCTTGCAAGTCGTAAGGATCTTACTTGAGTATTTTCTCCTTATAAGGTCGAGAGGACCTTATAAGTGTCGTTCACTATATAGGGATATTTCTCGCCATTCGAGGAACATGGTGGGGAATTTATTTATGCCTGTGGATTGTATACAAGAGTCGATATTGGACCACTTATAGAGAAGAAAAAATTTTGTGGGGTTTTGGAGGCTTAAGAACAGGTTCAGATCCCTATATCTTAAGGCTTTTGAATTCTATAAGCCGTGAGGGTCTTATAAAGGGTATATTCTCCTTACAAGTCGTGAGGATCTCGTAAGTACATTTTCTCCTTAAGAATCGTATGCATTCCTAAGTGTGCTACTCCTTTGCTAGTCGAAAGGATCTCACGCAGGTGTTTTCTCCTTACAAAGTCGTGAGGACTTTGTAAGCGGGTTTTTTTGGTTAACGAGTTCGCTCCCTTTCGGGTTTTCACTAGCTCGCCGGTTGTACTGCTGTTTTTATTCACGGCGCCCTTTCAGGTTTTCATCCATGCCCATTTCTCTTGTGGACGTACCGTTTTTTTTAACAGCCCGTAAGGTAACACACCATTAGCTGTAAGCCCCGATCTTTTTCGAAGGACTGCATCATGTGGGACCTGGGAAGGTTATGAATCATTTATGCCCGTGGATTGTATACGGTAATCCATATAGGGATCCACCATAGGGCTAAACGTATTAACTTAAGGACATGACGGTCTATTATTGTCGTATATTTGGGGCGAAATGCTAGTTTAGGGACACTCCGGTCCAGCATTAGTTTAAGGACGTTTCGGTCCATTATCCTCATTTTTGAGGCGACGGAGCATTCTGGGTACTACTCTCAAAGTTTTGACTCAGGAAGATAGCAAGCGGACACAAGCGTCATCATCTATCATTGACCTAAGTTATGACTCGTCAAGCGTAGTACTTTTTGAGGAATCGGTCGTTTATTGGCCGGAAGGGACTTTCGCCATGCATATCCATGAGCAGGTAGGCTCCGCCTTGGTAGACTTTGTCTATGATGTACGGGCCTTCATAGTTCGGCTCGAACTTTTCCCGTTTTGCACAATTGAGGATCATTGGTCTTTTGACGACTATCATGAGTTCGCCTTGGCGGAATGTTCTCGACTTGGTCGGTCTTTCATATGACTGTGGCATCCTTGCCTTATAAGCCTCCAGATTTTGTTGTTTTATAAGGCGGGTTTCGTCGAGTGTGTCGAGCTCCTCAAGCCTAAGATGAGCATTTTCTTCATCTATCGGCTCGTATCAAAGCGCTCCTCGTAGAGAGGGGAATTCTTTTTCCAATAGGAGCACTGCTTCCGTGCCGATAACCAATGCATATGGTGTTGTATTCGTGGCCGTCTTGAACACTATTCGGTATGCCCAGAGAGATTCATGCAGCTTTTTGTGCCATTCTTTTTTGTTTCTGTACACTGTCTTTTTTATAATTTTGGTCAAGTTCTTATTGAAGGCTTCATCTAGACCGTTGGACCAAGAATTATAGACTGAATAATATATCCAATCTATTTTATACTGCTGTGTGAAGCGGCTGATTTAATGGCTTCTGTAAGATGGTCTATTATCCGAAATAATGCATCGCGGAGTGCCGAACCGATAGATGACATGGATTTTGAAGAAGTGGAGGATATTTTCCGTCTTCACCTCCTTTAGTGGTACTGCTTTTGCCCACTTAGAAAAGTAATCAGTCGTTGCCAATATAAACCTATGTTCTTTGAAGGACGCTGGTTCGATGGGGCCAACTATATAGGTTCCCTACATTTTGAACGGCCAGTTGGCCACTGTCGGGTGCAGAGGATTTGGGTGCTGGTGTATGAAGTCCTCGTGAATTTGGCATGAGTGACACTGCTTTGCATATTCGAGGCAGTCCAGAATCATCGTGGGCCAATAGTAACTCATTCTTTTTATCTTCAGCTTCATCTTTGGTCCAGCTTGATGAGAACCACAGAGTTCGTCATGTATTTCTTGGACGACTTTATTTGCCTCCTCTGGCCCTAGGTATCCCAGCCATAGGCATTTGAACGATCTCTTATATAGAGTATCATTGACGAAGGCGAATGACAAAGCTCGTTTCATGAGCTGATGTCTAGATGACGCATTTTCGGGCGTTCGTTGGGACTTGAAGTAGTCTACGAAGACTTCTCTCCAGTCCTTGACCTTTTCTTCGTCCTCTATTTGGAGGACTACTTGTTTGGTCATTTCTTTTCCTTCGAATGGTTTTATCAGGTCTTCCAAATATATATCTGTTAGTGTGAGAACCCTGCGGCTTTTCACAATGATCCTTACATCATCGAGGTCCTCATCGTCCACTTCTTTAGCTAATTTGGCTAACGCGTCCACTTAGCAGTTTTCTGCTCGCGGTATGCTTTCTAGGGTTTAGGAAGAGATTTTTGTCAACAATTGCTGCACCTTTTCACCATACTTTATCAGCTCGGGCTTGCACGTTTGATAATCGCCGTTTACTTGACTAACGGTCAGTTAGGAGTCTCCATATATAAGGACGACTTTGATTCCCATATCGATAGCGATCTCAAGACCAGCTATTAAATCTTCGTATTCAGCTTTGTTGTTAGTCCTTTGCTCCGTTAAAGAGAGGGCATAACGTAATATTCCTCCTTGCAGGGTCACGAAGATAAGACCCACCCCAATTTTGATTATGGGAGTGTTTTGCCTTCGCCTCTTTATGGAAGATGCTCCGTCGAAGTAGAGTTTCCATTGGGAATCATTTTCTTCTTTCTCTTCTTCGATTGTGTTGAACGCGTGTTCATCCGGCAACTCACAATTTAAGGGGGAGTCAGCTGGTAGCGGATGCTCCGCTAGAAAATCGGTTATGGCGTGTCCTTTCACTTCTTAAAAGTAAAGCAGTCTTCGAGAGGATGTCCTATCGCTCGGTGATAGGAGCAATAATCCGGGTGAGAGACCTTGTCTGCTTGTTTGGAATGCCGAGACTCCGGGAGTGTCATCATTTGATGTTTCATGACGAGGTCAAAGATTTTCCTTGTCTTTTCTCAGGGGAAAGAATATGCTCGGCCTATCTTTTTCGTTAGAGACGGATTCTGGCTGACCTTCTCCTGATCGTGTGGCCTTTTGTATCCGTTTTGCCGCTGTCGAATGCTTTTTCCGTTCTTCAACTTGTTTTTGCCTCTGCGTCGAGTCTTTCGTATGACGGGCTGGCGAGGGCATCGTCATTCTCCATAGTCTGCTGAAGGACGTGTTGCGTCTTGGCTTTCTCGTAAATGGCCATTTCGCGGCTGTGATCGTCCCGGACCTTCTGACTCTCTTCCCGTACTAGCTTGTCCATCTGTTCTTCAAACGAAGGAATCGGCATTTTTATGGCAGGGCCGCGTACTGGCTCAGCGTCAGCGTCTTTTAAAAGAGCATCCTCTCCTTCATCAAGGTCCTTTATGACATGGCAGTCATGGAACTGCTCCCGTTTCTTGGACTGGATATATCCAAGCCTGATCGCTTTCGTTTTCCGTTAGGAAATTTTCGCTGAGTACCGGGGACGTTCCAAATCTTGTTGTAGAATTGGGCCTATCACGCGGTCTGCTTAAAGGGTACGTCTTGGCACCTCAACAGCCTTTTTAATCCTTCTGTGTAGTATCTGGGCTGGAGCCTGTCAAGTGCAGAATCGGCACAATGCCAGATTTCTTACTCCACTTTGGTTTCCGCGGATCGATAGAAGAGGATCGCCTTTTCATCTTTTCGCCTGGGAGGGACGTAGAACGTCTGCGGTTCTTGCACACTATAGGTATCGAGTGCGTTGAGGTCTTTGTAATGCTTTTGCGGAACCATGGCGATTTGCAAACTCCGTTCATCGCCACTGAGGGTTAGTATTAATGGTCGAACAGAGAACACTGCATTAACTTCGTCTTCAGAGTCGCTACTAAAGACCAAAATAGGGGTAAATGGTCCCGGCTTGTTGCATTGGGGTGGCCCTGAATAAACTATCTCTTCTTCCTCTTCAGTATCGGTCCCAAAGACCGGAATAGTGGTGATAGCTTTCTGCTTATTCTCCGGCTTACGTCATCTTTCCGTGTCTTCAATGTCTGGCAGGAAATACTTTGCATCCTCGTACTTTCGGACTTCATTTATGGAAAATGGTATCATTCCCCTGTCACGGTATATTCAAGACCATCTTTGTAGTACTTCATACACTGATGTTGTGTAGAAGGGATGATGTTGTACTCGTGTAACCAAGGCCTGCCAAGCAAATCGTTGTAGCAAGTCTTGGCGTCAATGACATGAAATTTGATGTCAGTGATGAGGAGCCCGAAGCGTAACGTCAGTATCACAGACTCGAGCATCCGTGATGACTGGGAGTCGAATCCGGAGATAGTGATTTTATCCCGAGCAAGGTGTTGAACGCTCATGCAGATTTCTTTTAGCACCCTCACATTTAGGAGGTTGACAGAGGACCCGTTGTCAACTAAGATCTTCCCTATCTTGATGTCATGGCAGTATCCGGTAACATACAAGGGACGGTTGTGCTCACATGTTCCGAGGAGGAGATCTTCATCGCCCAAAGATATGTCAGCGGTGTGCACTTCTTCCAGCTCGTCCTTCATCTTTCCTTCGGCAAGAAAGCTTGAAACCGTTCGGGCTCTTGTAGTGCCTTGATTAGAGAATCTCTCACCTTTTTAGATAGTAGAAGAGCATCGAGAATGCTTAGTTGCGAGGGTATCTTCCTCAGGTGTACCAGAACGTTGTAATCCACCTTGTTTTTCTTTGGCGGGTCCTTGGCTGTCAGCTCTTCGACAACTCGATTATCGAGGGCGATATCCTCAGGGACTTTTTCCTTCCCTTTATCTTTTATATTCGATCTGTTGTTCGTGGGTCCGAGATTCTTTTCAGGCAACGTACGATTGCGCAGCAGAATATTCTCGCAGGTCTTTACTTCTTCTATTTCGGAGATGGATTCCTTGAAGAGAGGGCTGAGGGCTATTTCTTCATCAAAATCGCTCGCGAAGGTGAGAACATGCGATCCTCCGGAATCAACCATGTGACAGTTACCGGCGGTTCTTTTATGCTCATCGGCCGCGCTTCTTTGTTCCCGACGAGTTTCGCGCTTCATCCGCTTGAAATATTGTCGATAAGCGACGTATCCCTGCCACCAATTTTTAAAGGCCATGCATTCCTCGGTAGGGTGCATGATCCTCCGATGGTATAAGCAGTAGTTTGGATGTGCATCCGGTTCATTGGGACATGTACTCCCTGAAGTATCTTCTTTGGTAACTTTATTCCCAATGACAGGGCTTTGGCGAACCGCTTCCTTGTCTTAAGCCTGTTTTTGCTAGTGGCAGGAGTGCTTTGATCCGGTTGGGGTACTTCAACCCTTTCGTTCAATCGCCGACGTTTGGCTTTTTCGTATATGGCGATTTCACGCTCTCGGTCAGCTTTGCTTTTCTGAAGAGCTTCGTTCAGGAATATGTCAATTGTCTCGTCTGACGGTTCCAAGAGTTCTGATTCTGGATCTTCCCCTAGTTTATTCGCATCAGGAGCTTCTTTACCATCGATTGACGAATGAGAGATCGCGTAGCAGCTTGCTACATAATCCTCGGGCTCATCTGACGAGGCTTCTCCTTTGTCATTTTCGTCATATCTGTCCTCAAGGATGTGGTGGAGAGGCTCTTTGAGCGTGACCGGGGTTCGCGCCTTCTGGTTGTATCCTTCCAGTGCGTCAATGTGCTCCTGCAGCTCCGTACGCTTGTCATCAGGCTTCACGGGCTTTTTGGTCTTCTTCTTCTCCTTCGAAGACTTTGACGGCTGGCCTGAATGTTTTGTCCATTATCACCAACTTTCAGCGTTGGGCGCGGCTTCAGCATCCCTTCAATAATCTCGGGCTCCAACGGGCTCTGCCACCTAATCACCGGACATGCTTGGAGATCTTTTAGCGTTCTTTTGGTCTTTGTCAGAAAGAGCGACTTCCTATAGAGCTTCTTCTATAAAAGAGCACGATGCCCCCGGCGTGTCCATCTTTTTAGGAGCGTGTGGTTGGGGCGGGCTCACCTTCCAATTTTCAGACAGTGCGAATTTGCCATGTTGGTATTGGTTCCCAATCCAGCCTTTGAAGATGAAGCAATCTTCAATTGGATGACTTACTGCTCGGTGGTAGGGGCAGTAATTAGGATTGTTGGCGTCACCTGGCTGCAGCGGACGTCTTGGATCTGGCAGATTGATGAGCCTATTGCGCACTGCCAGCTCGAACAGTCTCCTCGTTTTATCCCGAGGAAACGAATAAGTGCGTTTTAGCTTCTCGTTGAAGAATCGTTGTCTATCGTTTTGGCGATCAGTTGGTTTCGGACCACTGGGCTGCTGTTGAGCGTTGGTGATAAAGGTCGCTTTGCCTTTCCCTTTTTCGTTTAGAGGCTCAATTTTCGAGGAAGACGGTCTATGGCCCATCTGATCCATTTAGGTCAGCTTGTCAATCAGTGCCTGGAAGGTAGTCGGCTTGAAAAACATCATGAACTGGGATATGGTCGCCTGCGGATCAAGGGTATCCATGAACATGCCTACTGCAGGAGCCTCTTCTATGCGTTGTTCGCACTTCGACCATAGGTTCCGCCACAGTATCACGTACTGAACCTATGTTTCGCCTGGCTTCACCCTGGAGTTAATTACTGCGGTGATCGGGGTGCACTCTCTAGTGCTTGCGAATCTTTGTGTAAACAGCAGCTTCATTTCTGCAAATGTATTAACGGAGTCATTCGGGAGCTCAGAGTATCATTCAAACGCTGTCTCCGACAAGATGCCAACGAATTGGCGAAGTAGCAGTTTGTCGTCACCCCCAGTATTACCGCACAAGGCTCTAAATTGAGAACCGTGCTGGTGTGGATTGCCCGTCCCTTTATACACATGGAACTTAGGGATCGTGTATCCCAGCGGGTACTTTATTTGATTGTACCAACCCGGATAGGGTCGTCCAGTTTTGACGATTTGGTCGGCCGCATCGCTCGCCTTATAAGCTCGTATCTGTTGAGCTATATAATCGTCAAGGGCGGCTTTAGAGATGGTCTTTTCCTTGGCTGCTGATAGAGCTGGAAGTTGGTTCGATGTCTCCCCCCTGTCATCTTCAAGGATTACTGGAGGGTCTTCACCTGGAGGATCCGGATGTATCATCATCCCGACCATATCTTGGAATAAAAGCGTCTTTCGTTTTATGTTGGCCAGTTGTTTCGCGGCTTCTCTATCTTTCTTCTCGAGGATTCTATGGAGGAACTCAGCATCGGTTTCTTGTTCTTGAGGCTGCTCTGACAACGTCTCCGGGCTTTCTTTTGGCCCAGTGAGGGCGGCCATGGTTGTCAGCATCTCCTGGAGCTTTTGCTGTTGTTGCTCCTGAGCCTTTGTTACTGATCGGGTGAGTGGTCGGTGACCCATAGAAGCACGGCTTTCCTCTTTTCCAGAAGCCATATAAACAGTGTGCACCACCATGCCCTCAGACTTGGGGCGTTTAGGTTCAGTGCCTTTGAGATTCGTCGCAGACACGGGAATTTTCTCCGGCCTTCTCCTTTTGTGGGTGGTCAAAGTTGAGGGAGCCGTTGCAGCGAGCACCCAAGTAGACGACACCTTCTGTGGTACAACATGAAGGTCCTTCTCTTGCCGAACTTTCATCTTCTTCGGTCGGCGGGAGTAGTCTTAGTTGATCACTGAGTCTTGGACCTGTCGCCAGACCTTATGAATTTTATAGGACAACCGCTAAGGGGGATGTTCTGGCTTCACCTTTGTAACGTTCTCTAGAGGTGAAGGAGATCTTTTTAGCACGGCGGTCGGAGAATTTTTGCGCACCCTCCTAAGTGGTTCAAAACTGTTCCCAGTTGGAACAGCAGCATCAATTTCTACCGTTGGAGCTGGTGGGGTAAGTCCGGAAGGGGAACTGCCCCCAGCTTTCCTCACTCGACGCCAGTGAAGACGTCGAGCATGCCTTGCAGACGGTATTGGTTCAGTTATGGGGGTGGCTTCATCATGTCCCCTGCTCTGGTGGAGGGTTGCTGCCGGTGTCAGCCTCTTGAAGACTGATGTCCGCTGAGAAGAAACGTCCAACCTATCAAAGACTGATTTTTGAGCAGGGAAAGCAGCCTTGGTGATCTCTCCCAAAACGGGAGTTAGAGCGGACATTCTATCGAAGACCGATCCCTTAGCAGGAGAAGCCTCTCTGATGATTTCGTTTGTTGGAACAGGGATGGCTATCCGTTTCGGGATAACCCCCTCAGGTATCGCGGGCTTCTTCACAGACCTATTGGAGTTTTGGCCCAGTCTGTTAAAGACCGAGACGTTGGATTTGGGTGACCCGTTGAGAGGGGCCACGGTAGTCGTAAGACGATCAAAGACCGACTTCTTCGGAGCTTCTTGCGACGGCAGTGAGGCATTGAAGCTCATTGGCGGGAGCATAGTCCCAAAGAACAGCCCGGTGGTGGCTTGCGTCATATGTTCCACTGGCATCATGAAAACGGAGTCCGCTTGAGGCCTATAGGTCACTCCTCCAGCAAGGACGGAGTGGGAGTTGTTGCATTTGTTGCAGTTGGTGCAGTTGAAAGCCATTGATCTTCTGTTTTCTGCACGGAGCAAGACACCAAATCTTAGTACCTCGAATCCAGGGGCAACCATAGCAAACCACGATTCGTTCGCGAAAAACGACACACGAAGTGTGGAGTGGAAAGAGGAAAAAGTCCCACCGGACGTGCCAGAATCTGTCTATGAGCAATTAGGCATAGGAGAGTTGAATCCTGCACACTGCACTCTCCACATGGCCGATCGATCTATCACCCACACTAGGGGTGAGCTAGAGGATGTGTTAATCAAAGTCGGGGAATTTATATTCCCGGATGACTTTATAGTTTTAGATACACCGTTGTTTACCGTCGAAAACGGAGACGAAACCGCGTAGGTCGTCTTGCCTGAATTTGGGGGCAGATGCTATTTGGTTTTATCTGTCCGCCTCTCCGAAGATACCAAGTTGATTTATGACACCATGTATCGAAGGTTTAGACGAATGCGGCCGATGTAGCATACTTCGTCAGATTCCCCCTCATTGTGGGGGGATTTTGATTATGGGGACGCTCTTCCCTGCATGCGCAAGCCCTTGCAGTTAATTCCGCTACCGCATCGCGTAACCACTTTCTCCTTCTCCAGATGGTCATTACGTGTCATGTATGTTTGTTTTGTTTTTGGTTACCTATGGATTTTATACGGAGACTAATTAATGTTGTCGCCCGTAGGGCGTGGATTAGTCCAAATCCGTATTTTCTTAGATTTGGGTTTGGGTTGGGTTTAAGGATCGTTAATCTCGTTTGAGATTAAGATCAACTTAAACGTTTGTTAAGGATACGTTAGTCTAATTTTAGACTAAGATCTACTTAACAGGGTTTTAGGATCATTTAGATCCAATAAAAAAGCATGTGGGCTCTGTTGTGTTAGTTTAGGGACATTGCGGTCCAATGGGTTTAAGGGTCGTTAATCTCATTGAGATCAAGATCAACTTAAGAGTTTGTTAAGGTTACATTAGTCTAATTTTTAGGCTAAGATCTACTTAACAGGGTTTAGGATCATTTAGATCCAACAAAGAGCATTTGGACTCTATTTTTTTAGTTTAGGGACATTGCGGTCCATTAGGTTTAAGGACATCATAGTCCATGGAATTTAAAGACATCATAGTCTGTAAAGTTTAAAGACATCATATTCTATGAATTTAAGGACCTCATAGTCCATAAAAGTTAAGGACATCATAGTCCATGAAGTTTAAAGACGTCATAGTCTGTGGGGTTATGATTTAATCAGTTTGGGAATGCACCAAAAGTTATTGGTTATTGGGACCCTCCATCTCTCTGAAGACGTTGAAGGATTACAATGACATGTATCAGAGGTATGAAGAGATGTACCTTTGAACCAATGTCCCGATTTTGGGAAATGGGATGAACATCAGTTTAGATGTCATCTGTTGGGAGCTTATTAGCTATCTTGAGATCGGCTTTGGAAACCCCGGGCATGAAGGGCTCAATTGATGGTCTTTGGAACGTTTGATCTGATTCTGGCTAATATTAGCCCTTCATAGTGTTCAACACTAACATGTTTATTCAGCGCTCACGTGCTCCCACGTGATGTGTACAAAATGGTGTTTAAACACTAAAATTCAGAGGCGCTCACGTGGGGTCACATGAGGCGCTTGAAGTAATATTAGACTTCAAGAATTTGAGGTGTTGCCTCTACGGGCTTATTCTTTTATTCTTTTCTGAGTGTTAAGTGCTATTGGGTCACGTGGGAACACGTAAGGCACCTCAAAAATGGAAACTGCCTTTGATTTATTCTATTTTGCTTTTTAAGTGCTAAGCACTACTATGAGGTCACGTGAACACGTGAGTCAATTTCTTTTATTCTCTTTTGTTCATCACAGGCGCTCACGTGGGAGCACGTGATCGGCAGTTATCATGTTGGGTGCCAATTCTTTTACGTGCATGGAGATCCTGAGTTTCGAAGCTTTCAAGCCCATCGTTTTATGAGAATTGGATCCTTAAGACTTAGTTTTTCTCGTATGTTTGGGATCTGTATGACAGAATCTCCCTGATAAGAATTAAATTCTCAACTTGTGAGGAGATCTGCTTCTGCAGATCTTTTCCATAAGGGAGAACTAAGTTCTCATATGAAGGGTTAAACCCTTGTTTCATCAAAGGAATTAAATTGCTATATACTTTTTTGGAGAATTAAATTCTCTGAACTTAGATCTCCCTCTAGGTTTTGGATCTGCATGGCAAAATCTCCCTGATGAAAATTAAATTCTCAACCTATGGGAAGATCTGCTTCTGCAGATCTTAACTTGAGGAAGAACTAAGTTCTTTTTGGAAGAGTTAAACTCTTATGGAAGTGAAAAAGAGATGAGATATTCTCTGTCTTTTGTTCCTTCTCTTACCTAGAGTTTCTTTTTCTCTTTTTCTCTCTGGAGAATTAAATTCTCTTTTCTTTTAAGCTTACGAAGGGTTTCTCTCTCTTTTTTTGGGGCTCCTATTTATAGGAGAAAGAAAAGAATCAGTTTGTTCGGCCAAATCTCTTATTAAGAGATTTTGATTGATTTTATAACCAACCAAAATGATCTTTTAGATCAATCGGTGAATTTTATTCACCGTTGGATTTTTAATCCAAGGACTTCTATTTTACAGAAGATATTTCTCACAAAATTAGGAAAGTATTTCCCTACACAGAATCTTCTTCTGTAAATTGGTAAATTTTAATCACCATTTGATTTTTAATCCAACGGCGCTCTGCTTTGCAGAGCGCAATCTTTCTTGTTTAGAAAGATCTAGGGAAATGTTTTCCAAATGGGGTTCTGACCCCTTTTATCTTAGAATTTAATTTCATCGATTTTGAAAGCATAGGGGCTCATCACGTGTAGCACGTGACCCTTCACGGCATTAAGCATATCAAAAAGCGTCACGTGCTACCACGTGACTTCTTCTAGCCAATTGTTTTTTAAGAAGGCGCTTATATACTTTATATATAACAGTCACATGTCTGCACGTGAGGCTCAGTTTTAGCTTCAGTTTTAGCCTTGCTTTGTCAAGCGCAGCGCCTATCACGTGTGGGCACGTGATGCTCCATTTGGGGGATTTTCCCGTTGCTTTTCTATATATATATATGTATGTATGTATGTATATGTATATGTATTTTTTGTTCAGTTTCCATGAGGGAACAACAGTCTGTGGCGAACCCACGAAACTAAATCCCGGTGATTCTCGGTCGGCCTTTCCTAGCAACTTCCAATGCTGTAATCAATTATCATAACGGTTCTATGAACTTATCCTTCGGGAAGATGACAATTGAGCTTAATATTTACAGGATAGGAAGTCAACCCTCTGAACTTTCTACTCATCTAATTGATATATGTTATGTCAACGAGATAGCTTCCGATTTTTTCGAAGTTGAGGAACGTTACGATAATGATCTCGACGCCACTAGAATGTTGTTGTTTGATCTAGCTATTTATACGAGTGATGACCCTTCTGTCAATAAGTCCATCCCTGAGTCTGAATCCTTTGACTTGTCGCAAAAGTTAGTCGAGCTTTCCGAGTCAATCTCTTACACTGGTTATGAACCTCTTAAAGAGTCTGAATATCATTCCCTTACCCTACCTTCTATCGTCTCTCCGCAGACACTAGATCTCAAGACATTGCCGTCTCATCTTAAATGTGCTTATTTAGATAAGAATGAGTCTTTACCTATTATCATATCAACTTCTCTAGCTTTAGAGCAAGAGAAAGCTCTTTTGTCGGTCTTGAGATCAAATCGGCAAGATTTTGGGTGGACAATGGCGGACATCAAAGGGATAAGTCCCTTGATTGTTGAACATCATATACATTTGATGGATGAAGCAAAACCTGCCCGAGACCCACAAAGACGGTTGATTGGAATAAATTCTCGATGTGTAAATCAAATCAAATAGTCTCCGGCAACGGAGCCATTTGATAGAACTGTAAATTTCAGATGTGTCGTATCGAATCAAAAATTTAAATTGACCGCAATCAAACTACGGTGTCGGATGTAGTTAATGAATGAGTGTGGATCGTCCACAGGGATTTCAAGATTCGTTTGTATTTTAATGTGTTTGAAATGAAATGTTAAGCAACAATAAAAGAAAACATGATTCAAGAATGATTTGTATTCGGGTGTCACTATTCTCTATTAAAGAATCAAGAAACTATAAACAATCAAGAATCGGGTTTCAATGGTATTTTCCAAACAACAATCAAGAATAAGAGAGAGGCTCGTAGGAATCGATCGGATCTTTAGATGTGATGTAGTCTACAAGATTTCATATTCTTGTCCTTCGAAGAATTGATACTAGATCAATGGTTATCGACGAGAGTTAGGGCTTTCTTGATGAAATTAGGGTTTCATCTCTTAACCCTTGTTCTTTCGAGGATACCATTTATATTCTAGCCTCTAGCAATTTCAAGAAGCGATCGGATCACCCCAATCTCGAGTGATGTCGATCAAGAAAGCATCGCAACGAATTGGGTCGTCGATTCTTGAACTTGCTAGGGTTTACAAACTCGTGGGATTCAAGAATCGATTACAAATTTGCTACATCATCATACTAAAGATCGTTTCGACTCCTTAACGAGCGGAGTTTTATTCACACATCACCACATAGACAATATTCAAGAATAGTAAAGATAACATGATGCGGAATTTAAAGAAAACAAGATAGAAGAAAATATCACCTTTTATTTAATCAACAATTTCAATACATTCTTTCAAGATCTACAAGAAGAAGAAAATCGATCGTTGACTCGGCTTCGCTCGTCTCCGTGGATCGTGGATCTACTTTGATCTCTTGCCCGATGGAAGATCGGCTCGGCTCATAAAAGGGTTGAAGGCATCTTGCTTGGCTTGCACTCAAGATCTTGAATTGTGGTTGGATTTAGGGTTAGGGTTTCCTACAAGCTCTCTCACTAAACTTGAGGAAGAGGAAGATGGAGAAAGAGAATGGCTAAAATCTAAGATGTTGAATTATTTCCTAGATGCCAAGATATAACATCATCCTCTCAATGAATGAGTCTAGGGTCTTATTTATAGAACTTTCAAACTCTAGGTTTAGGTTTAAATTGAACTTTCCCTCCCAAAGTTTGTTGGCAAAGTTTGTTGGGCTTTAGCTTAGGGTTTAAGCAAGGGTTTAGGAAAGTTCTAGAAGTATTAGGCTAGTTTAGGAGTTTGCTGATCTGGTGGAAGTATCTGGAATCTTCTGGAAGTTTGTGTGCATTATTGAGCTGTAGCCACTGAAACAGGAGTTTCGATGCAATTTGAGGAGCTGAGTCCCTGGGCCCGCCGCGGATCCGCCGCAAGAAGTGCCTCTAGGCCGCTCTTCCGCTGCTCATTGATGAGCTTGGACCTTGGGCTTTCTTCTGTTGCTTGGTATTGCTGTTTGGGCTTTTCTTTGATGTTTTGAATTGCAGTCTCCCTTCTGTGTTGATACCAGATTTGAGTTCAGTGAGTTTACGAGCAATTGTAATGGTCGAGCAAGCTTTCCTTTTCCTGCACAGATATCTCAACACGGGTTGCAAGATATGGAAAATATGCTATGTAATGCAATGCGGTCAATTTCCCTAGAAATGCCGGTTTTAAGGTCGAATACATGTAATTTGATATTTTGCGACCGATTAGCTAATATGTGAATTATGAATACCGTACACTTCTATATGTGTGCAGATGATAAGGAAATTGCCGGTTAAAATATGCAATATTTTCGACTGATCAAATACCCCCAAACTTAATTTCGATCGTCTCGAGCGAATGTTTTATAAAAAAGAGAAGGAGAAAAAAAAGAAAGAGGAAAAACTAACTAGCACACTTTCGTAGGCAACACGATTGCACTGAGCATGTGCAACAAGCCTTTAAACCTCTAGGTGTCCCTAGTAGGAGGAGTGTTGTCTCCTGAGGGTTTTCAGCGGATTGCACCCACAAAATCCAAAAATAAAAGTAAGATCATGAATATTACATTTAAAGAAAAGAATTGTAAAAGAAAGACTTTGAAAATTAGGGTTTCCAACTAAGCTAGCTTTTCGGTTGTCATGAGCCCTATCTTAATGGTCATGAAAAGATGTCAGAAATCACGTCCTCCCTCAATAAAACATCGTCTTATTCTTCATTCCTATCTTTATTCCAAACATCGATCATATCATCCTGCGTGTGTGTAAAGACATCCCTACACCCGGAGAATTCAATTCAAGCTATCATACCCTTGCCCATCGACCTCAGTACTTCTTGGCAAACGAGATTGCTTATACACTTTCATGCGACCGTTAATACTTCTTGAGGTACTAACCGACCGATTACTAATGTGCTTGCTAACTTGGTGTATTTTCCTAGTCTTGCACCACCTCAGGCATAGCAGTGACTCCCAGACCAGTTGACCTTGGGGCACTAGGTGAAGAAGCACCCTTTTGCTATATATTTTTCTTGCCTTTGGTGATAACAAAACCAGTATCCATTTTTTTCACCACTTTAAAACACATTTTTTTTTCATACTTTTGGCTTTAAGACAAGAGTATTTCAAGGTATCCTCTACTATCCCAGGCTTCAAGACGTGTGTAAGTGCGAATAGCAGGGTAGCAACGTTCAAAATGTTTGGCTTCCAGAATAGAAACTATTTTTCAGACTTATTTTTATCCTCAGATTAGTGACGTCCTTCATCTTACTAACCCTTGGGACAACGGCTCATAACTACTTATTACTAGTTCGTATAAGAAAACTTCTAATTTTCTTAGTTTTCTAAAATTTTTCCAATCTCATGGATGTAATTGTTCACTGTCTAAACTTTCATTATCTTATTTATATACAAAAAGGTGTAAATATTAAAATTATTTTTATATTTGAAAATTTTTAAATTTTTATGGGTTTTGAAAATTTTTCAATTTTTATAGATTTCTAAAAGAAATGTTTTGTGCTTATGCAGATGATATGCAAATGATGCAAAAATAAGCACAAACCTCCCCCAAACTTGTTTTCAACAGTGTCCTCACTGTTGCTGAAAGTTATATCTACAAAAACCTGTAAATCTGGGAGGAATTATTAGTGGGGGCAAAATATATAAGTGAAGAACTTCCCCCAAACTTGTTTTATTTACTCACCTTCATTCAAAAAAATGATGCAATGATATACTGGACATGAAAGTGAGACGGAGGAATTTTAATCAAAATAAACTGGCTCTTGTAAGAACAAGAGCTCCTCCGTGGGGTCAGTGGAAAAATACGGCTTTAATCTATGTCCATTTACTTTGAAAACAGTGCCGTTTTTAACATTTTCAACTTCTACTGCCCCGTGCGGGTATACAGACCGCACAACAAAAGGTCCCTTCCAACGAGATCGGAGCTTACCCGCGTGAAGGTGTAATCGTGAATCATAAAGAAGGACTTGTTGACCAGGTAAAAATGTTTTCCTTACAATGCTTTTATCGTGAAAAACCTTACTCCTATTCTTTGTGATTACAGCATTATCATAAGCTTCATCGCGGAGTTCGCTTAGCTCGTTTAGTTGCAGCTTCCGAAAGTTGCAAGCAAGGTTTAGATCAAAATTAATTTCCTTTATAGCCCACAATGCTTTATGTTCTATCTCAACAGGTAGATGACATGCTTTTCCAAACACTATCCTATATGGAGACATTCCTAGGTCGGTCTTATATGCAGTCCTGAATGCCCAAAGAGCATCCGTCAATTTGGTCGACCAGTCTTTTCTATTTTTAGCAACAGTTTTCTCCAGGATATGTTTGATTTGTCTGTTTGAGATCTCAGCCTGCCCGCTTGTTTGGGGGTGATAGGGTGTAGAAAGTCGGTGGTTGATTCCGTATTTCCGCATCAGAGTCTCGAAAGATCTGTTGCAGAAGTGTGTCCCATTATCGCTAATAATAGCGCGTGGGTGTCCAAATCGCGAGAAGATATTCTCTTTCAAGAACTTAATGACAACTTTCTTGTCATTAGTGCGACTTGGAATGGCTTCTACCCACTTAGAGACATAATCAACCGCCAGCAATATGTACAGATTCCCAAAGGAGTTGGGAAAAGGACCCATGAAATCTATGCCCCAAACATCAAACATTTCAACAACCAGAATGGGTTGCTGAGGCATTTCATTCCTTTGGGATATTCTACCCGTATACTGACATTGTGTACAGGTTTTGCAATGTTCAAATGCGTCCTTGAATAAGGTCGGCCAATAAAATCCAGATTGCAAAACCTTTTCCGCTGTCTTTCTAGGACCAAAGTGACCCCCACAGGCCTGATCATGACAAAATGAAAGAATACTCTTGAACTCTTCATTCGGGACGCACCGGCGAATGATCTGATCAGGACAATATTTAAACAAGTAAGGCTCGTCCCAGTAATAGTGTTTTACTTGGGAAAGAAAGCGGTATTTGTCCTGTTTTGACCAATCGCTCGGTATAAGTCCCGTGGCATGATAGTTCACAATATCCCTGAACCATGGTTCAGCAGATATGCTCAAGAGTTGTTCGTCAGGGAACGAGTCATCGATCGACAGGGTCACAGGGGAAGAAACGATGCGTGAAAGGTGGTCAGCTACCACGTTTTCACATCCTTTCTTATCTTTGATAACAAGATCGAATTCTTGTAAAAGAAGGATCTAACGTATTAGTCGACCTTTGGCATCTTTCTTCGCCAACAGATGTTTTAAAGCGGAATGGTCAGTATATACAACAATAGGTGAGCCGATTAAGTAAGGCCTGAATTTTTCTAATGCGAATACAACCGCTAAAAGTTCTTTCTCTGTGGTTGTATAATTGATTTGCGCATCATTCAGGGTCTTACTAGCATAGTAAATCACGTGTGGCATCTTTTCAATGTGTTGTCCTAGGACAGCACCTACTGCAAAATCAGATGCGTCACACATCAGCTCAAAAGGGTAGTCCCAGTTTGGTGATGATAAAACGGGGGCTGAAGTGAGTGAGTGTTTAAGTGAGTCGAAAGCTGTCTCGCAATCCGAGTCAAAGTGGAAGGTCGTATCCTTGGCCAGGAGTAGTGTTAAAGGTCTAGCAATTTTGCTAAAGTCCTTTATGAATCTCCTATAAAAGCTAGCATGGCCAAGGAAAGAGCGAATATCTTTGAAACTTTTGGGATGAGGGAGGTTTTGAATGACATCTACTTTAGCTCTGTCAACCTCAATGCCTTTCTGTGAAATGACATGTCCAAGGACTATTCCTTCTTGGACCATAAAGTGGCATTTTTCCTAGTTCAAAGTCAAGTTCTTCTCTTTGCATCGAGTAAGAACAGCGTCAAGATTCGCTAGGCATTTAGAAAAAGAGTCTCCAAAAATCGAAAAGTCGTCCATAAAGATCTCCAGGAAATTCTCTACCATATCAGAGAATATCCCTATCATACACCGCTGAAAGGTAGCGGGAGCATTGCATAGCCCGAAGGGCATGCGACTGTAAGCAAAGGTACCAAAAGGACAAGTAAAAGTGGTTTTATCTTGATCCTTTTTGGCGATGGGGACCTGATTGTAGCCTGAGTAACCGTCCATGAAACAATAGTATTGTCGTCCCGCTAAGCGTTCCAGCATTTGATCAATAAATGGTAGAGGAAAATGATCTTTCCTCGTAGCAGCGTTGAGTTTTCTATAATCGATGCATACACGCCACCCAGTTTGGGTGCGTGTCTGAATCAACTCATTCGCCTCATTTGTGATCACAGTGATGCCGGATTTCTTAGGAACGACGTGTATAGGACTTACCCACTGGCTATCAGAGATCGGGTATATAATACCACTATCTAAGCATTTGACGATCTCTTTCATGACTGCTTCCTTCATGACGGGATTTAACCGTCTCTGTGGTTCTCGGGTCGGTCTGGCGTCATCCATCACATGTATATGATGTTCAACTATCAAGGGACTAATCCCTTTGATGTCCGCCATACTCCAACCAAACGCCTCTTTATTAGATCTTAATACCGATAAAAGTGCATTCTCTTGCTCTGATGCAAGAGAAGTGGATATTATAACCGGTAAAGTCTCGTTCTCACCAAGATATGCATATTTAAGGTGAGAAGGTAAGACTTTAAGATCTAATTCAGGCGGAGAAATGATAGAAGGAAGGATCATAGATTGATTTTTGGATTTACGAAGAAGCTCAGAGCCTGTGAAAGATACAGACTCGGGTGGAGAAAAGTCAGAAGTGCAGGACTCAAGTGTAAGTGTAGTGTCCTCACTAAGATCAAGTGTAAGATCAAGCAGAGATGTGCTAATGTCATCGAGATCAGTAAAGCAAAGTTCCTCGGCTCCACAACTTTCGGGAGCGATCTCATGGACAGAACACACATCTAAAATATGAGCACTAGGTTCTGATGGCTGACTTCCAACTCTGTAGATATTTAGTTCAATGGTCATATTTCCAAATGATAAGTTCATTGAACCATTTCTACAGTTTATAACAGCGTTGGAAGTGGCAAGGAAAGGACGACCTAAAATCACCGGAATTTGGCCCCGGGGGTTTGCTACAGGATGTGTGTCGAGCACAATGAAGTCTACAGGGAAAACAAATTCCCCGACCTTTATCAACACATCCTCTAATTCATCCCTTGGTTTGGTGATAGATCGGTCTGCCATCTGGAGAGTACAATGAGCAGGTTTCAGCTCTCCAATTCCTAGTTGCTCATAGACAGAATAAGGTAACAGGTTAACACTCGCGCCAAGGTATAAAAGAGCACGATTTATGTTTTTACCCCCAATCGAAATCGATATTGTAGGACATCCTGGGTCCTTTCGTTTCTTTGGCAGCTGGGGAATAAAAGCAGTGCTGATATTATTAGCCATAAAGACCTTCTTCGGCACTTGAGTCTTCCTCTTCCTAGTGCACAAGTCCTTTAGAATCTTCGCATAAGCGGGGACTTGTTGAATCGCATTTAGGAGAGGGATATTGATGTTAACCTGTTTGAACATTTCTAAAATTTTCTCCATATGAGGACTCGTTCTGTTAGCCCTTAACCGGTTCGGGTAAGGTGCTTTCGCAATAAGCGCAGGGTCCATCATAGGAGAAGGAAAGGGGGGTAGATGAGATCCCAAAAGAGGTGTGGGGACCGTCTGTGGAGAACTATAAGGGTTGGGTGAAGGTGTTGAGCCTAAAGGGAACTGGAGAATAGGCTCGTGCGAAGGTGGTTTGGTAGAAGAAGAAGGATCAGAAGGAGAAGTGTGTGTGTGTGGAAAGGTCTCAGCCGGGGTGTTGATATGATTATCAGTATTATCAATATCTTCCCCGACATTATTATTCAACACTCTTCCCGATCTCAACTTAGTAATGGCATTTACATTGTAATGCCCAGGATTTTGTAGGGGTTGAGAGGGAAGTTTCCCTTTTTCTCTCGCACTCATTTCGGCTTTGAGGCGTGCGATTTCAGCTTCCATCGTTCTAATACTCTCAGCTTGTGACGCTGAGTTTTTCTTTATTTCACTGACGGAAGATCTAACCTCAGTTGAAACCTCCATGAAATTAGATAAAAGTGATTTCATGGTTTGAGTAAATTGAGACAAATCGTCAGAACAGGACTGCATAGGATTAGACTGTGCAGGAGTGTTGCCCTGGTTTTGAAAATTTTGTGACTGGTAGGGGTGCTGAGTGAGTTGGAGGGGTTGTTGTTGTGGTGGAGGAAGAGCCCTTTGAAAGTTATTCGTGTTTGGAACCGTGTTTTGAGATTGATTTTGGTTCCAAGCAAAATTCGGGTGGTTCCTCCAACCCTGATTGTACGTGGAAGAATATGGATCGTTTCGAGGTCGTTGAAATGCGGCATTAGAATGCTCGTGACCTTGAAACGCGGAGTTTAAAGGACATTCTTCCGTTAAGTGTGACGGATCAGAACAGCACCCGCAAACAGTTTTGGGGAGTGATACCGGGTTTAGGGGGGCTGCTGCAAATTTGTGTTCCATAGCGTCGAGCTTCTTTTGCATTGCTGCCATTTCTGCTCGAACACCTATGGACACATCTATTTGCTGTACGCCACCCCTATTCAATGGTTGGGTTCCACTCTCCCAAATTAGTGATTTTTCAGCGAACTCTTCTAAGTATCGCCAAGCTTCCCCATCATCTTTGGTCATAAAAGTACCTTGACACATATTTTCAAGGCTCTGTTTAGTGCTAGGGTTACTGCCCTCATATATGATTCGGCAAAGCTCCCATCTCGGGATGCCGTGATGAGGACATTGAACCAAGAGATCCTTGAAACGTTCAAAGTATTTTGAAAATGGTTCGGTAGGGAGCTGGGCAAATTGGTTCAGTTCGCTACGGATTCGAGCCGTCTTTTGGACTGGGTAAAATTTCTTCAGGAATGCTGCGACGAATTCTTCCCAATTCGTAATAGAGTGTGCGGTAGTGTTATATAGCCACTTCTCGGCTATATCGCACAAGGTAAAAGGAAGAAGTCGTAGACGCATCGCATCCACAGAAAGTTGAGACGTACCCATCATTGCGCATACGTTTTCAAATTTGGTAATGAAAACGTAAGCGTCCTTGGTCTCGAGTCCGTGGTATTTAGGTAAAAGGTTGATATACTGAGGCTTAATTTCAAAGTTATCCCCATTGGCTGGTGGTGTGGATAAGCAGGTCGAAAGAGGACCTCTATATGGATAGCATCTTTCCTGGAGAGAAATGTGGGGAGGATTCTGCGCACCAACGGACGGTGGCAGATTAGGGTTAAAGAAGTTTGATGGATTCGGATCCATCGATGTGGGTGTGGTAGTAGGTAAAGAAAAGGTAAATGGAGAATTATCGACTTCGGAGTCGATAAAAGGTACGCGGACTAAACGGGCACTAGAATCCCGTGTCCAGCCTATCTTGTACTAAAAAGGGTTAGTACAAGTGGCAGCGTTGGCTTATAATTAGGGGTAAAAATGAATGCGGTGTTTGCTTTGAAAAAGGACGGATTTTGAAAAAAATGATGCGACAACCAAATGCAGCAACACAAACCCTAAAATCTAATGGTCACCTAGGTCCGGCTCTAGACCGCTCCTAACTGCCAAAAGACAAGTCGCAGGATCAATCCTCCACTGCCTCTTTGTCCCCCTGTGGCCGGATGAGTGCCAGGTAAGTGGGAAGGAACCACCACTACAGTGGGCCTAATTAATAACCACTAGCCTTAGACACACTCGCCTTAGGCACCACAAGAAAACGCGGATAAGCAATGAATTACCCACGGCCCTCTCTTGTCCTAAATGAGCGCGACAGTCCTTAGAGTCATCTCTAGATTTCTTTTAGTTAATGTGGGTCAATGCGGATGCAAGTTTGGTGGTTTTCGGGGCTTAGGAAGGGTAATGAAATCCCCACCTAATTTGGATTTGGCCGTGCCCCTTAAATTCCGTATTTAATATGCAAAACAACCAAGAAAAACAAAATCACGCACAATTTTAATTTGTTTTTGCGGCGCAGCTATTGTTTGCAAAGAATCCTGCAGAAAGGATTAGTTGGAGCTAAAAAGGGCGAGGGGAGAGAGACAGAAATCACCTGCTGGAAAATTTTCCAGAGAACACCCAATACTGCGGCGGTTCCGCCGCAATGACCATATATATGTCGCGCTTCCGCGGCTTGTTGATGGGTTCACTGTACCAAACTTCTTCAGCTGCTTTCTGTTCCTATCTCCAGCTCTCTGGTATATCCCAAATAATTTTTCCACAGCACAGAATGCTCCAGATCACCTTGCAATCAATTCACAACCCACGTATAAGAGTTTGTACGAATTTTGATTTCAAGAAGTGAAACGTAATAATTCTTTCACTTCAAACTATAAAATGTAAACGAATTAGCGCGTAATCCCCGGCAACGGCGCCATTTTGATTGGAATAAATTCTCGATGTGTAAATCAAATCAAATAGTCTCCGGCAATGGAGCCATTTGATAGAACTGTAAATTTCAGATGTGTCGTATCGAATCAAAAATTTAAATTGACCGCAATCAAACTACGGTGTCGGATGTAGTTAATGAATGAGTGCGGATCATCCACAGGGATTTCAAGATTCGTTTGTATTTTAATGTGTTTGAAATGAAATGTTAAGCAACAATAAAAGAAAACATGATTCAAGAATGATTTGTATTCGTGTGTCACTATTCCCTATTAAAGAATCAAGAAACTATAAACAATCAAGAATCGGGTTTCAATGGTATTTTCCAAACAACAATCAAGAATAAGAGAGAGGCTCGTAGGAATCGATCGGATCTTTAGATGTGATGTAGTCTACAAGATTTCATATTCTTGTCCTTCGAAGAATTGATACTAGATCAATGGTTATCGACGAGAGTTAGGGCTTTCTTGATGAAATTAGGGTTTCATCTCTTAACCCTTGTTCTTTCGAGGATACCATTTATATTCTAGCCTCTAGCAATTTCCAGAAGCGATCGGATCACCCCAATCTCGAGCGATGTCGATCAAGAAAGCATCGCAACGAATTGGGTCGTCGATTCTTGAACTTGCTAGGGTTTACAAACTCGTGGGGTTCAAGAATCGATTACAAATTTGCTACATCATCATACTAAAGATCGTTTCGACTCCTTAACGAGCGGAGTTTTATTCACACATCACCACATAGACAATATTCAAGAATAGTAAAGATAACATGATGCGGAATTTAAAGAAAACAAGATAGAAGAAAATATCACTTTTTATTTAATCAACAATTTCAATACATTCTTTCAAGATCTACAAGAAGAAGAAAATCGATCGTTGACTCGGCTTCGCTCCTCTCCGTGGATCGTGGATCTACTTTGATCTCTTGCCCGATGGAAGATCGGCTCGGCTCATAAAAGGGTTGAAGGCATCTTGCTTGGCTTGCACTCAAGATCTTGAATTGTGGTTGGATTTAGGGTTAGGGTTTCCTACAAGCTCTCTCACTAAACTTGAGGAAGAGGAAGATGGAGAAAGAGAATGGCTAAAATCTAAGATGTTGAATTATTTCCTAGATGCCAAGATATAACATCATCCTCTCAATGAATGAGTCTAGGGTCTTATTTATAGAACTTTCAAACCCTAGGTTTAGGTTTAAATTGAACTTTCCCTCCCAAAGTTTGTTGGCAAAGTTTGTTGGGCTTTAGCTTAGGGTTTAAGCAAGGGTTTAGGAAAGTTCTAGAAGTATTAGGCTAGTTTAGGAGTTTGCTGATCTGGTGGAAGTATCTGGAATCTTCTGGAAGTTTGTGTGCATTATTGAGCTGTAGCCACTGAAACAGGAGTTTCGATGCAATTTGAGGAGCTGAGTCCCTGGGCCCGCCGCGGATCCGCCGCAAGAAGTGCCTCTAGGCCGCTCTTCCGCGGCTCATTGATGAGCTTGGACCTTGGGCTTTCTTCTGTTGCTTGGTATTGTTGTTTGGGCTTTTCTTTGATGTTTTGAATTGCAGTCTCCCTTCTGTGTTGATACCAGATTTGAGTTCAGTGAGTTTACAAGCAATTGTAATGGTCGAGCAAGCTTTCCTTTTCCTGCACAGATATCTCAACACGGGTTGCAAGATATGGAAAATATGCTATGTAATGCAATGCGGTCAATTTCCCTAGAAATGCCGGTTTTAAGGTCGAATACATGTAATTTGATATTTTGCGACCGATTAGCTAATATGTGAATTATGAATACCGTACACTTCTATATGTGTGCAGATGATAAGGAAATTGCCAGTTAAAATATGCAATATTTTCGACTGATCAACGGTTAAATCCCATCATGAAGGAGGCGGTAAAGAAAGAAATCGTCAAATGCCTAGATAATGGTATAATTTACCCAATATCTGATAGCCAATGGGTAAGTCCTATTCATGTGGTCCCTAAAGAGTCTGGCATCACAGTTATAACTAATGAGGCTAATGAGTTGATCCAAACACGCACCCAAACTATATGGCAGGTATGTATTGATTATAGAAAACTCAATACCGCAACGAGGAAAGATCACTTCTCTCTATCTTTCATTGACCAGATGTTAGAACGATTAGTCGGACATGTATACTACTATTTCTTGGACGGATACTCCGGCTATAACCAGATTCCCAACGCCGAAAAAGAACAAGATAAGACAACTTTTACTTGTCCTTTCGGTACTTTTGCTTATAGACACATACCCTTTGGGTTATGCAATACTCCCGCTACATTTCAGCGGTGTATGTTGGGGATATTCTCGGACATGGTCGAGAATTTTCTGGAGATATTTATGGACAATTTCTCCATATTTGGGGACTCCTTTGAGAAATGCCTACGTCATCTTGACGCTATTCTTACCCGTTGTAAGAATAAGAATTTAATTTTGAATTGGGAAAAATGTCATTTCATGTTGTAAGAAGGTATTGTCCTAAGGCATATCATTTCACGAAAAGGCATTGAGGTAGAAAACGCTAAAATAGATGTCATTCACAACCTTTCTCCTCCCAAATGCGTCAAAAATGTACGATCCTTTCTTGGTCATGCAGGATTTTATAGGCGGTTCATTAAGGAATTTAGCAAAATTGCTAGACCCTTAACTCTTCTCTTGGCCAAGGATACAACATTTCACTTCGATTCATATTGCATTACTGCTTTTGAATCGCTTAAAAGTCCCCTCACTACAGCCCCCGTTCTATCATCTCCGGACTGGAATCACCCTTTCGAGCTTATGTGTTATGCATCTGATTTTGCTATTGGTGCAGTCTTAGGATAACGCATTGATAAGATGCCACATGTAATTTACTATGGATGTAGGACCTTGAACGATACACAAATGAATTATACAACTACCGAGAAAGAACTCTTGGCAGTTGTATTTGCATTAGAAAAATTCAGGCCCTACTTAATTGGCTCTCCAATAGTAGTTTACACTGATCATTCCGCCCTAAGACATCTTTTATCAAAGAAGGATGCTAAATCTAGCCTAATACATTGGATCCTTCTGTTACAAGAATTTGATCTTGTAATTCGAGACAAGAGTGGATGTGAAAACGTCGTAGCCGACCATCTTTCACGCCTTTCTTCTTCGCCAACGTTGACCTTACCAATAAACGATTTCTTTCCTGACGAACAGCTCTTGACCATATCCTGCGAACCTTGGATCTTGGATATTGTGAATTATTTAGCAACGGGACTTCTACCCAGCGAATGTCAAAACAAGACAATCGCCGATTTCTATCCCAAGTAAAACATATTTACTGGGATGAACCTTATCTGTTTAAGTATTGTCCCGATCAAATCATTCGCTGATGTGTCCCTAATAATGAATTCAAGAGTGTATTATCTTTCTGCCATGATCAGGTATGTGGCGGTCACTTTGGTCTAAGAAAAACGGCGGAAAAAGTTTTGCAATGTGGTTTTTATTGGCCAACGTTATTCAAAGGTGTATATGATTATTATAAAACTTGTTCACGGTGTTAACACTTGGGTCAGATTTCACGGAGAAATGAGATGCTGCTTCAACCTATCTTGGTTTTGGAGATATTTGATATTTGGGGAATTGATTTTATGGGCCCATTTTCCAACTCTTTTAGGAATTTATATATTTTATTAACGGTTGATTATATCTCTAAATGGGTGGAATCGATACCATGTCGTACAAATGACAACAAGGTTGTTGTTAAGTTTCTTAAAGAAAATATTTTTTTGGGATTCGGACACCCTCGCACTATAATTAGCGACAATTGGACATATTTCTGTAATCGGACTTTCAAGATTTTGATGCGGAAATATTTAATCAACCACAAATATTCTATGCCCTATCATTCCAAAATGAGTGGGCAAGCTGAGATCTCCAATAGACAGATCAAACAAATTTTGGAGAAAACGGTTTGTAAGAACCGTAAAGATTGGACCACCAAATTAACGGATGCGCTTTGGGCATTTCGTACCTCTTATAAGACCGATCTTGGTATGTCTCCATACCGACTAGTGTTTGGAAAGGCTTTCCACCTTCCGGTCGAGATTGAACACAAAGAAATGTGGGCTATTAAAGAGCTTAATTGTGATTTTGATCAAACCGGCAGCTATCGAAAACTGCAATTAAATGAGTTAAGCGAACTTTGCGATGAAGCTTACGATAATGCGGTTATAGTAAAGAACCGGACAAAGGTGTTCTACGACAAAAACCTTTGAGAAAAACTTTCGCATCGGGACAACAAGTCCTTCTTTATGATTTCCGTCTTCATCTTCATCCGGATAAGCTAAGATCTCGTTGGAAAGGACCTTTTGTGGTGCAGTATGTATACCCGCACGGTGCAGTGGATGTTGAAAATGTTAAAAACGGTTCTATTTTCAAAGTAAATGGATATATATTAAAACCGTACTTTTCCGCTGACCCATCGGAGGAGCTCCTGTTCTTGCAGTAGCCGGTTTATCACAACTAATTTTCCTTACCTCACCTCCATGTTTCGATAACATTGTTTCATCTAAGAATGAAGGTGTGTAAAAAAATATAACTGAATATCTATGCGTGCCAAAGAACAAGTTTGGGGGTAATTTTTCATTTCACTGTCTTTTGCTCCTATTATTTTCCTCCCAAGTCTACAGGTTTATGCACTCAAAGAACAACATCAGTGAAGACACTGCTACAAACAGGTTTGGGGGGAGATTTGTATTTACTGAAATATCATTTAGCACTAGGCACTATATATGAAAAAAATGATGAATATTTTTTGTAAATAAAAGTTAGAAAGTGAAAAATACATATAAAAGATAGAAAGAAATTTAAAAAAAAAAAAAGCAAGAAAATTAGATGTTTTGAAACGAAGCTAGTAATAGGGAGACATGATCTGTAGTCCTAAGGGTTAATAAGATAAAAAGAATCACTAATCTGCGGATTGAAATAAATCTAAAAAATAGGCCATATTCTTGAGTCCAGACATCTGAACATTGATACCCTACTATACACACTTGCACACATCTTGAAACTTGGGAGAGTAGAGGATACCTTGAAATGCTCTTGTCTAAAAACTTTAGTATGAAGGAAAAAAATATATATAAACAAACATATAAAATACACATACAAAAATAAATGGTGAAAAAAATGAACTCTAGTTTTGTAATTACTTAAGGAAGCATAAAAGAAATATAGCGAGAGTGCCTTATCACCTAGTGCTTTAGACTAACTGATTTGGGAGTCACTGCTAAGCCTTAGGTGTTGCAAGACTAGGATATTGTTAATTACACCTTAATGAGTGAGCGCATTTGGTAATCGGCTGGTTAGTATCTCAAGAAGTATTAACGGTCGCATGAAGAATGTGTGAGCAATTCCATCTGAAAATATTCACCGACTAAAAAGTACTAAGGAAGATAGATAAGAGTATGATACCTTGAATTGAATTCTCTAAGTATAAGGATACATTTTACACACACGTAGGGGTATATGATCGTTGTTTGGAAGAAAGGTAGGGAAGAAGACTAAAAACGATATTTTATTGAAGGATGATGTGATTTCTGACATTTTTTCATGACTATTAAGATACGGCTCATGACAACTAAAAATCTAGTATAATTTGAAACTCTTATTTTCAAGTTCTTTCTTTTATATGTTCCTTATCTTTGTATGTAACTTTCATCTTCTTTCTTTTATTGTGAGATTTTGTGGGTGTAATCCGCTAAAAACCCTCAGGAGACAACACTCCTCCTACTACGGACACCTAAAGGTTTAACGTCTTGTTGCACGTGCTAAGTGCAATCGTGTTGCCTACGAAAGTGTGCTACTTAGGTTTTTCTTTTTCTCTTTAATAAATAGTTCGCTCGAGACGATCAAAGATAAGTTTGGGGGCATTTGATTAGTCTAAAATATTGCACATTTGTATGAACATTTTCCCTACTATTGTTAAGTGCTAAAATGTGTTAATTGTAAATATAGAATATATGTGGGTTTATTTGTAAGAGTTTATTATCATATGTTTCTACATTTATAATTAATATAATAAGGGAAAATATATGCATATAATATTTAAATGAAATATTAATAATTAAAATATGCATATCATATCAAATATTTCTAATCAATATTCTTAAGATACTATATCATATAAATGGTTGGGATAATATCTCAAAAAAATACCAAATGCTATTAACACTTTGATTTAAGATATTGTGCAGGTATTAGCTCGGGTCTGGAATCCAAGTAAGAGATCCGAGTCAAATCGGGATATCGGAACCGAATCTGCCAAATTTTAGAAGCAAATCAAGAAATCTAGCAACGGCAGAGACTCAGAGCAATATTTTCAGAATCTATACATCAAAAGGATCTTCAAATGTCAACACAAAAAGCCAAAAGAAATCTCAAAATCCAATTCCACCAAAGCACGGCGGAAGGGTGGCCAAACGTGGCATTATGCGGCGAAAGGGCGGCCAAATCAGGGCCGTTGGATATGGGATTTTGGGATCATGATCTTAACTGCATATAATCTCATATGGAATATAGGGTTTCTGGTTTTAGGGACTATATAAAGGACCGAGAGCTGTACATTCAAAATCATTATCGAAGAGATCGAGAGATCCACGTATCTGAGTGATCATCATCTATTCATCTACCTCCTTAAAAGAGAGAGATCTAGAGCAAACTGGGGTTCTTGTAATCTACTTTCAACAGAGAAAAGTTATATGCAATAGTTGATTAATAAAGGTAGCTTTTATTTTAGTTTTTTTTTGCATTTACTTTTCTGCATTTACTTTTCCGCATTACTTTTCTGCATCTTAATTATGATTTCATTCTTCTTCAACCATTCTTTTAAACCACTAACCATGAGCGAGTAATTCCTTACTTGCTAGGGTTCGTAGGATAGGGTAGGATAATGGATGAAACAACTGTTAAATTTTTTTTGACATTTTAAAGTTTATAAACCTTAACAAAATAAATGTTAACCATCCAATCTGGCGTGCTATCAATTTATTGATAGTCACGACCATGATTTGGGATTGGTTAAACACCTGTTTTGTTAAGGGCTTGACATGAATAGAGATCAATGAAAGGACAAGGGTCAGAGTGGGAAACCCTAATTCCCTCCATGAACCCTAATCTACATTCATCACCATCACTCAAGTTTTAAACTATTAAAAGTTAAAAGAGTCATTTTTAAATATTTATTTATTAACTACTAAGTCCTATGAACCCTACAAGCCTTTTTATTATAAATTTTATATCCATTTTAAAATAGAACGACAAATAATCACCCATCTTTCATCAACTCGTCTAAAGTAAGAAAAGAGTTCACGTTTTCTTGCGGGCGACTTGTACTCATCGCATCTACCTACTAGCGACACCGTCTTGATTGCGGTTATTTACAAAAACACTTCTTCGCATACGATCAATCATTAGGCTTTCCTCTTTATTCAAAAGTGTTGAGCACTTATTTTCTGCTCTGGCGCTCACGTGTGTACCACGTGAGGCGCTCAGACATGCGCGCTGTCCAATCCAGCCCAATTAGTGCTTAGCACTTAATCATTTTGACTAAATATTTAGTGCTCGGCACTTTTATACGGCGCTCACATGTGGTTCACGTGAGGCGTTGAACGTTCTGTTTTGTTGGGCGCTCGCATAGGAAGCATGTGAGGCGCCGAATTTGTATTTTTAGGCGCTCACGTGTATTTCATGTGAGGCGCTGAGTTTATATTTTAGGCGCTTCACGTGGGAAGCACGTAAGGCGCCGAGTTTGAATTTTTGGGCACTCACGTGTATTTTATGTGAGATGTTGAGTTTATATTTTAGGCGCTTCATGAGGGAAGCACGTGAGGCGCCGAGTCTTTTGTTTTGGGCGCTCACGTGGGGAGCATGTGAGGCACCGAGTTTGTAATTTTGGGCGCTCATGTGTATTTCACGTAAGACGCTGAGTTTATATTTTTGGTGCTTCACATATGAAGCACGTAAGGCGCCGAGTTTGTATTTTTGGACGCTCACGTGTATTTCACGTAAGACGCTGAGTTTATATTTTGGACGCCTCACGTGGGGAGCACGTGAGGTGCCAAGTCTTTTGTTTTGGACGCTCACGTAGGGAGCACGTGAGGCGCTGAGTCTTTTGTGCGCTCACGTGGGAAGCACGTGAAACGCCGAGTCCTATTTAAGGGAATCTTTTGTGCACTCATGTGTGTTTTACGTGAGGCGCCAAGTCCTTTTCTTTTTAGAGATTGAATCTCTGTTAATGGCATTTTGGCCATTAATAATCACCAAGATCTCTGTTTTGAGGATCTGAGATCGGTTTTATTGGAGAAATAAGTTCTTCTGTTCTTTTTGTAAGAACTAAGTTCTTTATGTAGGAACCCTGTTTGCAAAGTAATTAAATTCCTAAAACATACATTCTCTTCTCTCTTTTTCTTTTAATCTAGTTCTTTCCCCTAGATTTTGATTTTGAAGAACAGAATCTCCCCGATGAGAATTAAATTCTCAACTTATAGGAAGATTTGCCTTACAAATCTCAGATCAGAGGAAGAACTAAGTTATATTTATGAAGGGTTAAACCCTTATTTTCTTTATCCTAGGCAAAGAGATATGTTGTATCTCTACTTCTTTCTTTACCTAGGGTTTGGAAAAGCAAGGATCTTCTTCTTTGAGAAGAGAATTAAATTCTCGGTTTTATGGAAAACTTATGGGCTTCCTTTCTCCCCTCAAGACTTGAAGTCCCGGATCATTTATATAGAGGAGGCAAATTATTAGTTATTTTGAGAAAATCTCTCATTTGAGAGACACCAATTGAATTAATTGGACTCAAATATTATTTGGGGGATTTTATCCACCGTTGGATTTTTGATCCAGTGATTTTTGTTTTACAGAATATATGCATTCTTCTTTTTAACAATTTAGGAAAATATTTTCCCAAAGATAGAATTTAATTCTATCAAACGGTGATTTTTAATCACCATTGGATTTTTAATCCAAGGGTTCAGAATTTTTCTTTCTTATTTAGAAAGATTAGAGAAATATTTTTCCATATTAGAATTTGATTCTATTATTGGATATTTTATCCAACAACTATCTGTTTAACAGAGAAGATCTTTTTTATTTAAAAAGATCAAATATTTTCCCCCTGATAGAATTTAATTCTATTATTTGATGATTTTAATCACCATTGGATTTTTGATCCATCGGCTCTTTTTAACAGAGAATATCCCCAGTTTTTGTATAGAATTTAATTCTACTCTCTTTAATTTGGACGCTGACGCTCACGTGCTATGCATGTGGGCGCTGCCTAAAAATTTAATTCTTACGAAATCAGGCACCACGTGCTTTGCACGTCGATGCTCACGTGTGCTTCACGTGAGGCGCCGATGTACGATTTAATCCTATAAAGGGCCGGCGCTGGCACTCACGTAGGGAGCACGTGAGGCGTTGCCTTATTTTTGAAGGTTTCTTTCGCCTTCTTTCTCCACTTTTCCCGAGTCAACACTTTCTTCTCGGAAATGGTTCCACCATGCACAATATTTTATGTGCTGAGACTTAAATGTTTCGTATTATAATCTGAAGACGTGTTCATCTTCTCTATCACTCTCTCAGAGAACCATTTTAACAAAGAAGAGTCATGGCTTGCAATCGTCCACATGCTCATCGGCAGCCATAGGAGGTGCCTATCAAGGAAATTGTTCCTCATTTTGTTGCACGCTTGATGATTACCGCTCTCATGGATGACCAATCCGATATGGTGATGCAGGAGCTCCTAAACCGTAGAGGATCTCCTCTCCCCATCGGCTCCATTTGGCTCTGGATGATCTTCCTGTCCGTGCTCGATAACATTCCCCCTTATCCAGCGGAGATAATTCTGGCGATGCTCGACGCAGTGGAAGATATGATCGAGTGCTTTCATGAGGCACGTTTGATTACCAAGCCTCTGAGGGATCGCTCTGTTCAATTGCTAAGCCAGATATGGGCTCAGCGGGCCATCATGGCTGCTTTCGCCGATGAACATGGCACTGATCGATGGGGAGCGACTCCTCGCGAAGACCGCCGTTTCGATATGGTGGAGAAGGCTGAGAAAGCTTTAGCAAACTTTATTTACTGTTTTTCTAACCTTTATAACTTTGATCCCATATTTGGTGATCTCTTCCCCGTAGAATAAAATGTTTATTTCAATGCATTCATTTCGTTGACTGCCGAATACTTCATTTCAAACACATGTTCTTCTTTTGATTGTATCGTTTAAATATATATGCATCCTGCATGTGTGCACGTGCACTTTACCTTTAGAAATTTTTGCTAAGTGCGAACGCCACTAATGTGCACGTGTCATGCACTAACCTTCCACACGTGTATATAAATCGGCATGCTCTCAACGCTATTCACATCCAAGTACGCATATATTTATAAGTGAGCACTCAAACAGGTGTAAACAGGCATAAATGTGTGTTCTATTTTTCCGTTTCTTTCTGGTGTGAATAAATTTTAAATGATGGGACTTCATTAATAAGATTAATAAAAAGAAATAAACCTAATATTGATATTGTAAGAACCACATTTGAAATCTACTCCGCTTTTTCATCAAAAACCAATGATTTCAAACATGAAGCCTAAGCCACTCCTTTTCTTATCCGCTTGGTTCTAACAATGATATCAAGTTCATTACGTTAATGGTTTTCATCAAAACTAGCTGTAGCCCTCCGTCATTTCCTACGAGTAGAGTACTAGTATTCGTGCTATATTTGTTGACTCCGACAAGGCATAGGGTATGGTAGCTAAGTGATGCCCATTTGTAGCATGCGATGTGATTGGTTAGAAAAGTTGTGCGACCTTGTTGAATCCGTCAAGTGCCAAGCAGGTGGATCTAAATTAATCAAGAAATGACGGGTTGAACTTAATTAGCGACTTATAGTTTGTTGAATCCGTCAAGGTCATAAGACGTTATGGGTAAAAACCATATTGGGAGTTTCAAGAGTTGAAACTTGCAATGAGATTGCATACCTTCTATGTGATAGTTGGGTCCTGATTTCCACTAGAGTAAGTGTTACTCCTGAGAATGTTTTACACTTCACAAATAGCTAACTCAGTAGGTGTCTTAGAAAGGTGTTAACGGGGAAACTTCTATAGGAAAAGAGCTTCTCTATAATTAAGGAACTTGGTGAAAGCCTTGGAAAACGTCTCTCGCACTACCGACACTGGCCTGGCTGAAAAGTTAGCGAACTTGTGAGCTGTAATTAATCCCAGCTAATTCCCCTTTAAGGTTTTAAGGAGGATTTGATAAAATAGTGGGAGCCATCCTGATTAGATAAATTTAACAAACCAATCTAATCTTGGAAGAACATACGCCGAGTGTCTTCTTTTCTCTCTCTCTCTCCCTCCCTCTCTCTCTCTCTCTCTAGACGGCTACCATCTCACGCCTTAATCAAGATAATAATATGTACGACTTGACCGAAAACGTTTATTTTACTAGGCTGGGGAACGTTGGTTCCGCTTTAACTTATGTCAATGGTCATGAGTATAAGCATGGGAAAGGGGAATGCAAGGATTTCCAAGCAACCCTAATGAAGAAGAGGTATTCTGATGCATCTTCTTCGGGTGTGTTAGTTATTGAGAATTGTTTCTCAATTTTCTCTACGCCCTGGGTATTGAATATCGGATCAGGATCCCATATTTATAATTTGTTAAAAGGGTTAGAGAAAAGTAGAGCATTAGGAAAGGGTGATATGTCCCTCAGAATAGGAAACGGAGCAATTGTTGCTGCCGAAGCAGTCGGCGAATATCACCTAGTGTTTCCAACAGACAATACACTGATTTTGAATAATTGTTACTGTGTACCATCTATATTATGCAATATAATATCCATCTCTTTATTACATAAAAAAAAAGTTATAACTTTGCTTTAGAGAAAAATTTATGAACATTTTCCTAAGTCAAGAGTTGATTGGGTTTGGTACATTATGTAATGGTTTATATGTTCTAAATCAAAATACAGTTTTAAATATACAAAAAACACACAAGAGGAAAAGTTCAGATATGAACAAAACCTTCTTGTGGTATTGTAGATTTGGTCATATCAATGAGACCAGACTAGCTAAATTACATAAGAATGGATATTTAGATCCATTCGAATTTACATCTTATGATACTTGTCAGTCTTGTCTCAAAAGAAAGATGACCAAATCTCTATTTACAGGACACGGAGAAAGAGCTACGGAACTCTTGGGACTAATACATAGTGATGTATGTGGTCCTAATTCTACACATGCAATGGGTGGGTACTCCTACTTCATTACATTCACTGACGATCTCGATATGTATTCCTGTTGAAACACAAATCCGAAGTTTTTGAGAAATTCAAGGAATATAAGAAGGAGGTAGAGAACTAATTAAGCAAAAGTATTAAAATTCTTCGATCTGATCGAGAAGGTGAATACTTAAGCACGGAATTTCAAGACTGTCTAAAAGAGAATGGGATTCTCTCTCAGCTTACTCTTTCGTATACACCATAGCACAACTGTGTTTTGGAAAGGAGGAATCGCTCTCTATTGGATATAGTGCGCTCTATCATGAGTGTTGCTGAGTTACCTCTTACTTTCTGGAGATATGCACTTGAGAAAACAGCATATCTATTGAATTATGCTACATCCAAATCCATGCCTACCACACTGTAATACCCGGTCTTTATCTACGCCAATACCTGTATTCAAATAAAATATTTTACCCATTTTACATTTTGTATAATATTTTAATTATTTTTGCTTTCCTATGAACCCAACCTTAAGCCCAAGTCCTTATTTAAATACCACGTTTTTCCTTCAAAATTTTCTTAAGCCCAAGTCCAACAACCCAAGGCCTTACTTTAAACAACAAATTACTTACTTTTTTTTCAAATTCAAAAAAAATATATACCCTCATTTAAACCCAAATCCTATACAAATAAATTTCATTAAAAAAAACCTAATAAATATTTTCCCGTTACCTCCCTCTCTCTTCTTTAAAAATTTCATTAAAAAAATCACATGTTTTCTCTCTCGCTCGCTCGCTCACCTACGTCCCCTCTCTCTCATCTCTATTCTCACCCCCTCCTCTCTACTTTTTCACCCCCTCCCTCTTCTTCCCTGCCTCTGCTCAAACTCTCTCACCTTCTCCCTCCTCTTCGAGGAGCCGAACCCACGTCGTCGCCACCCTCATCCCCATCGCCCCGACAGCATCTCCGCCTTCCCTCTCTCCTCTCTCTCACTCCCTTTCCGACACCACCTCCATCACCTCCTTCCTCCATACACCCGAGCACCTGCATCACCCAACCCAAGAACCCAAACCGACGCCCGCACAATTACCTCGTCGTCGACCCCCATGCCTCCTCCCACCTCGCCGTCTCCTCCTGCAACCCCGACGCGCTCAACTTCCTCCGCCGAGCCGCCATCTCCTCCCCTGCAAACCTCATCGTCACCATCGCTGCCATCGAGAGCTCCATCGTTGCCGCCGCCTCCAGCCGAGTCCAAGCCCCGAGGCTAAGCCCAAGCACGTGCATCGTCGCGTCCGCGCCATCTGTATCGCTACCGTTATCATTGCTGCTACCTTATCTCACTGCCGTATCATCGAGTCGTTTCCAGGCAAGAGTTTCTTTACATGCTATTAGTTTTTATACACATAATTATATATTTTTATATAACAACCAAATTAGTTATGAAATCATGGATTCTAGATAAGTTTTACAATCCCTGTTTATATATAGCTTGACATAGTATACAGATCGGATCTTTTATCCGGCTCTAAAGACGTTAAGAATTTATATGAACTAAAGCTTACTTTGATCGGTTAAACGAAACTATAGCTTCGATTATCATACGTATAAACAAGTATTCGATGCTAAATTTAAGTGAAAACCCATCTTTAAATGATAGAACTTGTGATTGTTAAACACGTTTACTATTCACAGAGGTACTGCAGAAATTTGGTTACAAATTAATATCGTTTCACCTATAAAATATTATCCTCGATAATCATTGCGAAATCAGAATTTTCCTGAACATACTAGACCGTTAAATTCATAATAAATCTTTTACGAATCGGATTTTAGCGTTTCATGGCTTGTATCGAAGCTAATAGATTAACCTACAGTACTCTATAGTTTATCTCTGAATTTTAAAAATTTATGATAGATAAAACTGAGTATAATCACGATTCTGGACTTCAGTCCAGAGCAGTAATCCAAATTAACCCTGTTTTTAAATCACAGTATATCTTTTTTTTTAACTGTGAAAATATGTGGAACCCTATACCATAGTGAAGATAAATCCGTTAGCTAACTACTGAAAGCGTTTTCATTCATTTTTATCACTGTTTACTATTTTAATTACATTTTAAACCATCTGTACATACTGCAGTCCCAAGCAGGGACAAAACGTACATCCCGACCGTAAATGATGTGTAAATACGAGTAAACAATGGATATTATCAATCCGTCTGGTGCGTTGGAAACCTCACTGATAAACCTAAATATTGTTCAACTGTAGCATTGCCTAATTTTGATCTCAACAGGATGAAAACTGTGTTACAAAATGGTCTTTCAGCTCAGGAACTGAATTTCTAGCAGCGAACACTTAAAATGAAACGACTGTAATTTACGAACCCGAAACCCGATCGACTTGAAACCAATTTCGTTGAACTTATGACTGAGTTTACTTGTTACCGCTTTTGTATCATTTTACTTAATTCTAAACATATAATTTAATGTGATTTTTATAAATTCATAAGACGCATAATAACTTGCATTGCATCTGATTTGTTCAGCGGCATAAATGCACATATTATACCCGACCGTAATAGCTCTAGCGATAGTGCGCGTCATTATTAAGTTTCAATGTACAATGCATTGTCGAACGTGAATAGTATCGGTTTGGTTGTGTCAAGTACGCCAGTGAAAAGTGAATGGTTCGTGATAATGATAATACAGTGAATAGTGAATAAAACCGTGTTATTGATGCGTACTTGTACACCACTAGCCCATACTCATTGTTCCCCTCCGAACGGCGGCGCAGACTTTGCGTCTGTGCCCGAGATTCGGGGCAGATGCTATGTGGTTTTATCCGTCTATCTCTCCGAAGATGCCAAATTGATTTATGGCACCGTGTATCGGAGGTTTAGACGGATGCGGCCGATGTAGCAGACTTCGTCAGATTCCCCCTCAGGGTGAGGGGGTTTTGATTGTGGGGACGCTCTTCCCTGCAGGCGCAAGCCCCTGCAGTTAATTACGCTACCGCATCGCGGTAACAACTTTCTCCTTCTCCAGAATTTCACTTCGTGTCGTGTGTGTTTGTTTTGTTTGTGGTTGCCCGTGGATTGCATACGGAGACTGAGTAATGCCGTCGCCCGTAGGACGTGGATTAGTCCAAATCCGTATTTACTTAGATTTGGGTTTGATGTTTTTAGTTTAAGGATGCATTAGTCGCGTTGCGGCTAAGATCAACTTAAACGCTCGTTAAGGATACGTTAGTCCTGTTTTAGACTAAGATCAACTTAACGTAGCGATCCATTTAATATATGGTCGTCAGGACTCGCCACCTCTCTGATATCGTTGAATGATTACAACGACATGTGTCAGAGGAGCTCGGAGATGTACCCTCGAACCAGAGATGATTTGGAATTTCATAATCCATTTGAATGTTTAAGGATACGTTAGCCGTGTTTGGGGCTAAGATCGACTTAGACGGGATCGTTTAGATCCGGTAAAAGAGCATTTGGAGGCTCTATTGTTCCAGTTTAGGAACGTGGTGGTCCATACTCTAGTTTGGGGACGTGGTGGTCCATATTCCAGTTTAGAGACGTGGTGGTCCGATATTAGTTTAAAGACGTTCCAGTCCGATATTAGTTTAAGGACGTTCCGGTCCAACATTCCCCATTTTGGGACGAATATTAGTTTAAGGACGTTCCGGTCCAACATTCCCCATTTTGGGACGAATATTAGTTTAAGGACGTTCCAGTCCGACATTAGTTTAAGGACGTCTCGGTCCGACATTAGTTTAAGGACGTTTCGGTCCGATATTAGTTTAAGGACGTCTCGGTCCGACATTAGTTTAAGGACGTTTCGGTCCGATATTAGTTTAAGGACGTCTCGGTCCGACATTAGTTTAAGGACGTTTCGGTCCAATATTAGTTTAAGGACGTCTCGGTCCAATATTTGTGTGGTCGTCGGGACCCGTCACCTCTCTGACGTCGTTGAAGGATTACAACGACGGGTGTCAGAGGAGTTCGGAGATGTACCCTCGAACCGGAGGTAAATTGATTTAAGAGAGCAATCTTGCTCAGCCAATTTAATTTAAGGACTTACATCCAAAATTGGGCTAAGTCCAGTTAAAATGTTCAACATTTAATTTGCTGTTGCATTGCATTTCTTTTTATTTTTATTTGGGCTTTGCCCAGAAAGGATGCAGAGCATCAATTTGTTTTTGGGCTCTTCCCTTTGTGAATGATGCAGAGCATCAATTTCATTTGGGCTCTGCCCTTTTATTGCTTTGCAATTTATTTTGGCATGTTGGTCTTTTTGATTTGGGCCTGGCCCTTTAAGAAAAGAAATGCATTGCATTTGTTAGGCGCTTTGCGCCAATTACTGGTGAGGACACGTGTCACGCTCCGGTGAGCGCAAGCGCAACAGCGCAGTGCGCTGCGCTGTTGCGCTGCTAACACGTGGCGCGCCCTGGCGAGTTGTGCCAATTCCAGAGAGCAAAGCTCTATTTCAAGAGAGCGTAGCGCAAGTTGTTCTGTGGCTGACACGTGGCGCTCTCTTAAGAGCGCAACAGCGCAGTTTAGAAGTGCAGAGCACTAAGAATCTTTTAGATTCAAGAATAGAAGTGCAAAGCACTATTTGATTTCTTGATCTAAATTAGATCAAAAATAAATAAATAAATTTTTCTTTTTGTTTCAAGAACCAGAGGTTCATAAAAGTGCAAAGCACTATTTTTATTTTATTGTTTTCTTGTTTTAAAGAACCAGAGATTCATAAGAAGTGCAAAGCACTGTTTATTATGTAAAGATCATTGATCTTGTTTTTAGATCAATTATCTATTAGAAGAAATTTCTTCTTCTATTTTATGAAGGTTCTTTACCTTTTTCTTGGAATTTTCTCAGAGTTCTCTCTGTTTGAAGCTTTTGACCTTTTTAAGAAAAATGTTCATGATTTTGAATTGAGGCCTAGGGTCCTTTTTATAGTGCCCATAAATTAGTTAAATTTGTTAAAGAGATCCTTCTCTGAGTGATTTGGGGAATTTTCCCCACCGTTGGATCTTTGATCCAAGGGCTTCTGCTTTGCAGAAGAAGATCTTCTTGTTTTGACAAGAACAGAAAAGATTTCTTAGAAATTTAATTCTGTTTGGTGCAGATGCCCCAGCGTGTGACACGTGTCGCGCAGCGCACAACGCAGCGCAACTGCGCTAGCTCATCTGCGCTGACACGTGTCGCGCAGTGCAGAGCACAGCGCAACTGCGCTAGCGCATCTGCGCTGAAACGTGTCGCGCAGAGCAGTGCTGGCGTAGCTGAAGCGTTGCTTCAAAAAAATAGAGCTTTGCTATGATTGGGCGCGTCTTCTTGGGCGCTGCGCTGACGTATCAGCGCCGGACACGTGGCGCGTTGCGCCCGGGATTTGAAGCGTTGCTTCAAAATTTGAATTTTGAATTTCCAGCAGAGCTTTGCTCTGATTGGGGGAAACAAATTCCCCCCACCGTTGCGCTCACGTGGCGCACACGTAAGTGCGGCGGTGGCAAGCCCCTGACCGTTGGATCAAGGGGTGCGCTGAAGGAAGTGCGAGAGCAGCTTGTTAACTTACTAAAGACACTTCCTCTGCAGTAGCTATCCATTTTCGTATCGTTTGTACTTGTAGATAAAAGAATGTATATATATATATATATTTTTTTTTTTTTATTCTTTGACATAATGTATCCTGTATCCAATCAAGTTTATGAATAAAAGATACACCTTTTTTGTAATGTGTCATTTTTTGGTCTTTTCCTTCTTTTATTATCAGCATATCACCTTAGCGAACATGGTTGACGGATAGTAGGGCACGCATCTTGACTTTCCTAAGAATCAGCGATGGCTTAGGCCGCAGGTTCAGATCTGCTGCCTAAGACTTTTCAACTCCATAAGCCGTGAGGGTCTCATAGAGAATTTTCTCCTTACGGATCGAGAGGATCTCGTAGGTGGGTTTTCTCCTTAGGAATCGTGAGGATTCTTAAGTGTGGTTTTCTCTTATAAGTCGTAAGGATCCTACAAGAGAGTTTTTCCCTCTTACGAGTCGAGAGGACTCGCAAGCGGTTGTTTCCTTCCTCGTCGAAATTCGACTTTGGAGAGTGAGACCCGTGAATAGTATGCAAGAGACCATTTTGGATTGACTTGCAGGGTCCCATGGTTCAGGAAGCAAGTTTTTTTTAGTCCCTGCTGCCTGAGGCTTCATTTGCAAGTTGAGACGAATCGGGAGTTTCCCGCGGAGACAATGGTTTCTCTGCGAGCCGACGCGAATCAGGAGGCTCTCGTCAAGGAGTGTTTGTATCCGTGAGTCGAGGAGTTTGCTAGGGATTATTTGTTTCCCAAGCGCCAAGGATTATTTGTTTCCTTGGGGTTTGAAACGAGTCGAGGATTCCCACGGAGGCACCGGTGGCTCTGCGAGTCGACGCGGATCAGGAGGCTCTCGTCAAGGAGTGTTTGTATCCGTGAGTCGAGGAGTTTGCTAGGGATTATTTGTTTCCCAAGCGCCAAGGATTATTTGTTTCCTTAGGGTTTGAAACGAGTCGAGGATTCCCACGGAGGCACTGGTGGCTCTGCGAGTCGACGCGGATCAGGAGGCTCTCGTCAAGGAGTGTTTGTATCCGTGAGTCGAGGAGTTTGCTAGGGATTATTTGTTTCCCAAGCACCAAGGATTATTTGTTTCCTTGGGGTTTGAAACGAGTCGAGGATTCCCACGGAGTCACTGGTGGCTCTGCGAGTCGACGCGGATCAGGGGGGTTCTCATCAAGGAGTGTTTGTATCCGTGAGTCGAGGAGTTTGCTAGGGATTATTTGTTTCCCAAGCGCCAAGGATTATTTGTTTCCTTGGGGTTTGAAACGAGTCGAGGATTCCCACGGAGGCACTGGTGGCTCTGCGAGTCGACGCGGATTAGGGGGCTCTCGTCAAGGAGTGTTTGTATCCGTGAGTCGAGGAGTTTGCTAGGGATTATTTGTTTCCCAAGCGCCAAGGATTATTTGTTTCCTTGGGGTTTGAAACGAGTCGAGGATTCCCACGGAGGCACTGGTGGCTCTGCGAGTCGACGCGGATCAGGAGGCTCTTGTCAAGGAGTGTTTGTATCCGTGAGTCGAGGAGTTTGCTAGGGATTATTTGTTTCCCAAGCGCCAAGGATTATTTGTTTCCTTGGGGTTTGAAACGAGTCGAGGATTCCCACGGAGTCACTGGTGGCTCTGCGAGTCGACGCGGATCAGGGGGGTTCTCATCAAGGAGTGTTTGTATCCATGAGTCGAGGAGTTTGCTAGGGATTATTTGTTTCCCAAGCGCCAAGGATTATTTGTTTCCTTGGGGTTTGAAACGAGTCGAGGATTCCCACGGAGGCACTGGTGGCTCTGCGAGTCGACGCGGATTAGGGGGCTCTCGTCAAGGAGTGTTTGTATCCGTGAGTCGAGGAGTTTGCTAGGGATTATTTGTTTCCCAAGCGCCAAGGATTATTTGTTTCCTTGGGATTTGAAACGAGTCGAGGATTCCCACGGAGGCACTGGTGGCTCTGCGAGTCGACACGGATCAGGAGGCTCTCGTCAAGGAGTGTTTGTATCCGTGAGTCGAGGTATCTGCTGAAGACACTGGTTTCTTCAGAGTTGGACTGAACCGTCGAGATTTGGCTTCGTCTTCTGGCGGAGCCTGTTGGGAAAGTATGGTTCCCTTTTTGTTTACGCCCTTGGATTGTATACAGGGATCGATGTGATCTTAACTGTAGGGCCAAAGTTTTATCATCAATTTTTTTTGTTTTATCTCCGCGATGCTCTATCATTTCAGCTTTTATATCGCGAAGGTCACGATTGCCCAATTATTTCGGCTATTTTTCGCGGTGCCCAATCATTTCGGCTATTTATTTTATTTTTACTCGCTGCTTTTTATTGCAAGTTGCCCAATCATTTCGGCTATTTCATATGCATGTGCGGCCTTTCGGCATCTTGCTGTAGACCAATTTCGGCATCAGCACCGCTACAACTGGGATATTACCAGGAGCGAATCATCATCTGCCTTTGTCGATGTCGAACAAAGATGGCTTAGCGACCAGGGTTAGGGTCCTGTCGTCTAAGGCTTTTGACTTCATGAGCCGTAAGGGTTTCACAAAGTTATTTCTCCCTACAAGTCGTGAGGATCTTGTAGGTGTATTTTATCCTTAGGATTCGTGAGGATTCCTAAGTGTTCGTTTCCTCTGTAAGTCGTAAGGATCCTACAGGAGGGTCTTCTCCTCATAAATCGAGAGGATTTACAAGGGTTGTCTATCATGCGAACATATCCCCAGTCACGGATGAGACTTGGTTAGGGAAATGTTTATTCACGCCCGTGGATTGTATACAAGGGTCAATATTGAGCCACTTGTAGGGAAATATCGGAAGTTGTAGGAGTCGCTTAAGCACAGGTTTAGGCCTCTGTAACTTAAGAATTTCAAATCTTATGAGCCGTGAGGGTCCCATAAGAGATTTCTCTTCGCGAGTCGTGAGGATTTCGCGAGTGTATTTTCTCCCTAGGAATCGTGAGGATCCCTAAGTGTGTTGCTCCTTTGTGAGTCGTAAGGATCTCATGTGGGTGGTTTCTCCTTACAAGGTCGAGAGGACCCTGTAAGTGTCTTTTAACGAGGTTGTGCCCTTTCAGGTTTTCACAAACACTCGCCGGTAGTCCTGCTGTTTTTACTCACGGAGCCCTTTCGGGTTTTCATCCGTGCCCTTTTTGCTTATGGACATACCGTTTTTATTTTATTCTTTTTTTTCTTTTACGAGGTCGCGCCCTTTCGGGTTTTCACGAACACTCGCCGGTAGCCCTGCTGTTTTTACTCACGGAGTCCTTTCGGGTTTTCATCCATGCCTTTTTTGCTTACGGACATACCGTTTTTATTTTATTTTATTTTTATATGTTTTTTTATATCTTGTCAGCCTGAAGATGTTGCGGTAGTAGTTTAAAGACGTTTTGGTTCTGCTATTAGTTTAAGGACATTTCGGTCCGTCGTTAGTTTAAGGACGTTTCGGTCCGTCGTTAGTTTAAGGACGTTTCGGTCCGTCATGGAGAAGGCCGGCTACTTTTTATAAGGCATGAGCTTAGGAAGATAGAGAACGGATATAGTCGTCGTCATCTATCATTGACCTAGGCTGTGGCTCATTAAACATAATATTTCTTTAGGAAGCGACCGTTTATTGGCCTAAAAGGTCTTTCACCATGCATGTCCATGAGTAGATAGGCCCCACCCTGGTAAACTTTATCTATGATGTACGGGCCTTCGTAGTTTGGCTCGAATTTTCCCCGCTTGGCGCGATTGGGGATCATAGGCCTTTTGACCACTAGCACAAGTTCGTCTTGGCGGAATGTCCTCGGTCGGGTCAATCTTTCATATGAGCGCGTCATCTTTGCTTTATAAGCTTCCAGATTTTGCTGTGCTATGAGCCGAGTTTCGTCAAGGGCGTCAAGCTCCTCAAGCCGAAGGTGAGCATTTTCTTCGTCCGTTAGCTCGTGGTGAACTGCCACTCGTAGAGAGGGTAACTCTATCTCGAGGGGGAGTACTGCTTCCGTCCCAAATACTAACACATACGGCGTTGTGTTTGTGGACGTCTTGAACGCTGTTCGATACGCCCAGAGAGCTTCTTGCAGTTTTTCGTGCCAGTCCTTCTTATTTCGGGTCACCGTTTTCTTTATGATCTTTGTTAAGGTCTTGTTAAAGGCCTCAGCTAGACCGTTAGTTCACGGATTATAAACCGAGGAATATCTCCAGTCTATATTGTGTTGTTGCGCAAAGCGACTGATTTTGTGACTTCTGTACGCTGGCCCGTTATCGGAGATGATTCGCCTTGGCGTTCCAAACCGATATATGACATGCGTCTTGAAGAAGTGAAGGATATTTTCCGTCTTCACTTCTCTTAACGGTACTGCTTCTGCCCATTTAGAGAAGTAGTCAGTCGTTGCTAGGATGAAACGATGTCATCTAGACGATGCTGGTTCGATGGGGCCGACTATATCAGTCCCCCACATTTCGAATGGCCAGCTAGCTATCGTTGGATGTAGTGGATTTGGGTGCTGGTGGATGAAGTACCCATGGATCTGACACGAGTGACACTGCTTCGCATATTCGAGGCAGTCTTGAATCATCGTGGGCCAATAGTAGCCCATCCGTTTTATCTTCAACTTCATCTTTGGGCCCGCTTGGTGGGAACCGCAGAGTTCGTCGTGAACTTCTTGGACGACCCTTTTCGCTTCGTCAGGTCCTAAGCATTGTTCATACCAGAATATTACATTTTATACCGCCCATTCTTACGCTCGTGTGTTTATAGGTAGGTGCTTTTGATCAGTGTTTGCTACATATTTGCAGAATACAGGTTCTCGGCTCTGAACAGTGAAATCCATGGAAAAGTACGACAAATTCCGGATTACTGCCAACAACAGATAAAACACGGGTCTCCGCTCTCTATCCGTGTGTTGCCACATACCAGTTTAAGGGACAAGATGGCAAATCGATTGTCATGTCATGCACAAAGCTCTAGGTCAACACAAGATCCAAGAAATCCACGCGGAGCTCGAGGAAATCATGGCAAAAGATCCACATCACATCACATTGTTATTCTACTAAAATTCTGGAATAATTGTGAAGAGTTTCTGAGAAAAGTCATATACCACACTGAAGAGGACAACAAACCAGGGAACACGACAAAACGCCATGACCCAACTCCACCATACAGCCGCGAATCCGCGGCCAATAGGGGGTCTAGGCCCCGGATCCGCGGCCGTTCTGTCTCCTCACTGTGTCATCTTTTAGGGGCTTTTTTGTAACTTCCCATTAGTTCTGAATGTTGCCCTAGATCTTCAACCCTCTGCCTATAAATACTCCAGAATTGAGCTAAGCTAAGGGGTCATTCTTTTGTTCTTCTTTCTTTTTAGGATTTATTCTTTTTCTTCTTCTTCTTCATTCTTTTTCCATGAAAATTGTAGTGAGAGATTTTTGAGTGGGAGATCAATGAAGATGAGGGCGTTTTGTATCATTCTCTTTTGTTTCTTCTTCCCCTTGAGATTCTTGCTTTCTCTTGATCATTCAACCTCTTCATTGAGCTTGAATGGTTAAGGGTTAGTTATTGATCTCAAGGGTCGTATTTTCTCACGGGACCAGTTCTTCACTTCACATGCGTTCTCTACCCTTCTCTTGATCTTGCAACCTCTTAATTGAGCTTGCAAGTTTAAGGGTTGGCTATTGATCACATGCTTGTCTTGAGTTCTATGTTCTTGTAATTACTTTCTTGTTCTTTTTTTTGCTTATTTATTACTTGCTTTTTATTACCTTGCTTTACTTTCATGCACTTAAATTCCATGCACTTAATTACTTGTAATCTTTTCTTTTCTTTGTTCTTTTCTTTTGCTCTCTTTTGTTCATTTTGTGAATGGTTGTAATTGTTGTTGTTAAGAATAAATACGGTATTGTAAGTTAATATTTTCCTTCTCATTTCCTTTTCCCGTTATTTTCCATTGAACTCCGCCCAAACCATACGCAAGCGCTCCGTTAGGCACCCTACCCTAACAAGGTAACGGTGATTCCTAACCGCGACCGGTTGCGTTCGGTTTGGCCGGAGGCGAAAGCAAGAGACAAGAACGGAAGGACAAGGGTAAATAAGCCGGATTCCACGAACACCGCGCTTAAATCCCCTAATCCACGTTGTTGCCGATTGCTCTAGCTTCAATTGGTCAAGACTCGGCTCAAAGGTTTTGAGTACGGATTTCTTAGCTTACAATCTCGTATCTTTTCTTAACAACTTTATACTTGCAAATAATACACATAGGTTAGAATCGAACAAATATATACAACATTCTTTATTGACTCGTCTAAGACAAGAAGGTAAAATACCACCATCTCCCTGTGGACCGACCCGTGCTCAACCGGCTAGCTGCAAAGCGACACCGTCCTGATCGCGGTTATACTTTAATTCTTTGAACATCCGACACGCCATCGGCGTGCGATCAAGCATCCCAGCCATAGAGAATCGAATGACCTATTGTATAGAGTATCGTTGATGAAGGCGAAAGACAGAGCTCGTTTCACGAGCTGATGTCTTGTGGACGCTTCTTCAGGCATTCGGTGGAACTTGAAGTAATCTATGAAGACTTCTCTCCAGTCCTCGGCATTTTCCCAAACTTTTACTTGCAGGGTCGTCTGCTCGCTCGCTCCTTTTTCTTCGGATGATTCCGGAGATATTTCTGCTGGGGCAAGCACCCGACGGCTTTGCACCACGTGTCACGACCCAAAAATTGGCCCGTGACGGCCCTGATACTACGCAACGCCCTAAGACGTAACGTAGTAAAAGAAAGCCAAAACCCAGAAGTCTAAACCATAAAAATACGGAAAAGATAATATAATTTTTGAAACATTTGAAATCGCAACCCAAATTCTTTAAAAGTATTACTTTCTTTCTTTAAAATTTTAGCAACACCCCATTTTTTGTGTAAAAACTAGCCAAGATGAATACAATACAAATATACGACGCCGTAGCGAAGAAATAAGGACAATAGAGAGAAAGCTGTATATAAAAGACAACAAATCCATAAATAATGTACAGTAACGTCCTCACCAAGTCTCTAAGTCACAATACAATAGTAGATGGAGAGTACAAATACAACGAAGGTACAATAGAAAATACAGATAATCATCTAACCCACCTAAGCAAAACGGTATACTGTGAGCTGATGCGGTATCTGTGGCAAAAGATAAATAGCTGAACAGCGGAATAGCCTGCCTCGACTACTCTGGGGAACAACCTGAAACACCTGTGGCACAACGGGGGTGAGTTGCCAACTCGTGAATAGTATAAAACATATGCAGGTAATCGCAGGAATGCACGTACAGCATGAATCTAAGATATGCGATTAGAGTAATAACATGTCATGCAAATGCAGAATAGTGGAAAGTACACTAGCAGGTACAATCAATATGTGGAGCAATAGTAACATGGCAATAATATGCAATAACCATGCAGTAGGGATATGAGAATATAAATATGCAACTAACATAAGGGTACACTAACAGGTACAACCAATATAAGAAACTGTGCATAAAATAGATACGGGTGAGGTATAGGGTGGAATATGTCATTTCCACGGAAACCTGACATCGTGGCAGGATAACAATCCATCAAGACACTCAAATCCCAAATCCTCAAATCAGCCCCCACATTGGGCACTCACATCATATAAGTCTCACATCTCCTCAATGTACAATATCGAGTAATCTCCTATATCCCGAATGTACAAATCAGCAATCACATTGGTATGTCCAATATCCAATCCCAATGAATCACCTAATATCCCAAGTCAAATCTCAAGTAAGAATCTAACATCCTAAAGGTAAATACACAGAAATAAGTATGATGGGGGCAATACACATATATTAGCGTCCCATTCCACTAATATTGGTGTAAGGGTATATATAACAACGGCTAAATCCCCTGTTATATATACAAAGGTGTTAAAGAAATATCATGAAAACAGTGTGCCAAGCATCGACACAGAAATCCTGACCACGTATCATACGCTATCCCGAAAGCACGAGTGCCTAGCTCTGACCCTCGCCTTTCGACGTATGCATACGTACGTGACTCCAAGCGGTGTCTCCGTGATCCCCCGCCGAGTCATGGGTACTGTCACGGATAGGTACTCGCCTGCCTCCAGGCTCAATCGGCAAAATCCATCGATCTTCTTGCCGAGGGGAACCATACCGGGTCCCACCATGTACCCTCTACGGCCTCGACGCCTCCTCGTAGGGGTATATACATATCAGCACCGATAAAGCACATGGTGGATGCGCAAATATCATATCAAGGAAACCGGGTTTTTCAATGTATGCATAATTTCATGAACTCCCGCGGTTCCCAAATCCAGAAAACATCATCTAAAATCCCAATAATAATGCGCAAATCCAGGAATAAATATATGCGATATATCTGAAATGCGTGCATATAAATGAGAATATGTAGCTGAAACCAGATGTATGCGAAACCAATAAGGTACAGCTAAGTAACATCAGTAAAGGTAAATATATGATTGCAACTGAACATGTGTGTAACATACAAGTGTAGCAATGTATAGGTATCTACCTATAAGATTTGATGTCGTATACCCCCCTGGGTATAAGAAGAATATGAGTAAGATATTCCCCGGTATAAGTAAAATATCTAAAAGGATACCTGTAGCTATATCGCAAGGTGTAAATGTACCTATCACTAAAGGTATGATACACTATAGGTATACCGGTAAGCTAGATGTCATGTGTGACAAGAAATAGTATCTATAAGGGGTAGTGTGTGACATGGCAATTATTGACGGTGTGTGTGTACCATACAATCCGTGCTCGTGCAACATGAACCGTCAATAATGTGTGCAGTGTCCTACGGCTGCTAGTCACAGTATAACTATATCAAGGAAATACAGTAAAGGCGCAATTCTACAATGACGTAGAATGTGCGACAGGTAATTGAATCCTAGCCCAGACGCATAACGCCATGCGGACGATTCCCCTGTAGATGTTAAATCTACTCATCTACACTCCACGCTAGGTGAATCCTACCATCTGCTCCCCCTGTAGCCGTGTCCGTAGTTCCTGCCTACAAACCTGCAAATACGACATGAAATCATATATAAGCCAAAATGTTCCGCGAAACGTGATATCGAACCTAATCGAGAAACTCGCGTCGCGAACTAAACGCGCGTGAGCACGATACGCTGAATCGTGTGTGTACGCGTCTAAAACCATCGCGACACGCCGCGATACGCTGGATCACAGAACCCACTCACGTATCGCGCAAACACAACGGACACCAAAACGATAAATTGTCTCAGATTTTCCTACAGGCCAAAACTTACAAAACTAGACATGCCAAAACACTACACTACACAGCAGACTACCATTCCCAAAATCCCAGAACCCCACCCCCCTTCCTGGCCGCAAATTGCGGCCAGAATGATAAAATTGGCGGCCTGGGTAGGGGTAGGGTGGCTCGTGTTCTTGTGGTGTGCTCTATACCTAGTGTACATGCCCTAGTCTTCTCAATTTCATTCTGTAGAGTCCGGGTCAATAGCAGATCACAGATATCCAATATATCGTATAAAAACGACAATTTGCACAATTTAGAAACCTTAGGGTATTTTAGTGTAATCCGGGGTTAAAATTAGTTAAGTGACCCTAACAACACTTAAATAAACTAAGGTAGCTAACACAATCAACAATTTACCACCACATCTCACAATCACCAAAACTAGCACTAAATTAGCTATTTTAACACTAATCAAAGCAATCGATGCACAACTAAGCAAACCATGAAATGGGGTTAAGGAAATATACCCAAAAGGGACCCTAGAGAGCAGGAGAAGAAGTGTATGGGGGAGGAAGAGCTTCTGCAAGTGCTGGAGTTCCTGTCGCTGCTCTGCTGCTGCTGCTGTTGTTGTTATTGCTGCTGCTGCTGTTCTTGCTGCTGCTGCTGTTGTTGTTGTTGTTGTTGCTGCTGCTGCTGCTGCTGCTGATGCCGCCACTGCTGTAGGGGGGTGTGTGTGTGTGAGTGAGTGAGAGAATGAGAGATGGAAAATGAGGTGGAGAATTGAGCACACACAAAGACCCCCTTCTCACTCTCTCTCTCCTCATTAAATGAGGCATGGCAAAGGCCATGATGCCCCATGCTCTCTCTCTCTCTCTCTCTCTCTCTCTCTCCCCCTCTCAAAGTCAACCATGAACCAAAACAAAAATTCAAAATAAAACCCTTTTTAAATTCATTTTCACCTTTAAAACTATCATGACTAATTACAACCATGACATTTAAACAATATTAAAACTAGATTATGGAGAAATGGTTAGTTAACCATGGTTGCTAATCATGTTTAACCTCAAAAACAACCCTAGCTATCATGCACAAGTGTGTTCAAGCCTAACAAAATTCTAATAAAATACACATTAAATAGGATAAAATATTTAAAACTTAATTTGGTAAACTTTTTGTTAAAAACTATATATTAAAATATAATTAGCTACAAAACACATTCTAAGGTGTTACACCACGATTCTAACGTCGTCGAGGTTTTCGTCAGCCAGTTCTTTAGCAAGTTTAGCCAACGCATCTGCTTTGCTGTTTTCCGCACGCGGTATGCTTTCCAAAGTGTAGGAGGGAATTTGGGTCAACAGTTGTTGCACTTTTTTCCCGTATTTCACCAATTCTGGCTTGCATGTTTGGTAGTCGCCGTTTACTTGACTAACGACCAGTTGAGAATCCCCGTATATGAGGAGGTCTTCAATTCCCATGTCAATGGCGATCTCGAGGCCTGCTATCAGAGCTTCGTATTCAGCTTCGTTGTTTGTCCTCGGCTCCGTCAGAGAGAAAGCATAGTGCATTATCCCTCCTTGTGGAGTTACAAAGATGAGTCCTACCCCCGATTTGATTATAGGGGTACTCTGTTTGCGCTTTTTCATGGAAGATGCTCCATCGAAATAAAGTTCCCATTGGGTATCACCACCGTCGATCGCATCGAACGCATGTTCGTCTGGCAAATCGCAATTTAGAGGAGAATCGGCGGGTATGGGATGATCAGCGAGGAAGTCGGCGATAGCCTGGCCTTTCACTGCCTTGAGAGGTTGATACGTTATCGAAAACTCCATCAAGAGTAGGGCCCATTTAGCGAGTCGTCCCGTCAATATGGCCTTTGACATTAAGAATTTAAGGGGGTCCACCTTTGAAATGAGACGGACCTCATGCGCCAACGCATAGTGCCTAAGCTTTGTTATCGCGAAGATCAACGCTAGGCAATGTTTTTCAATAGGGGAGTAGTTGCTTTCTGCCCCCAGTAGAACTCGACTTAAGTAGTAGAGTGCTCTTTCTTTCCCTTGATCGTTCTCTTGTGCCCATAATGCGCCTAAAGAACCTTCGAGGGCGGTTGTATAAAGAATGAGAGGCTTTCCCTTAACCGGAGCAGCCAACACTGGAGGGTTTTGCAGGTACTGCTTGATCTCGTCTAGTGCGCTTTGGCACTTTTGATCCCAGACGAACGGGGTTCCCTTCTTCATCAGGTGGCTATAGGGACGGCATTTGCCTGAAAGATTGGCTATAAATCGCCGTATGTATGCGAGCTTCCCTTGGAGAGACCGCAGCTGTTTGAGAGTTCTTGGCGGAGGCATTTCCATGATCGCTTTAATCTTTGACGGATCTATTTCAATACCTCGATGTCGAACAATGAATCCCAGGAATTTGCCTGAGGAAACTCCGAATGCACACTTAAGAGGGTTCATCTTCAAGTTGTATTGTCGAAGGCGTTGAAATACGGTCTTCAGATGCTCGAGATGTTCCTCGTATGATTTGCTTTTAACCACGAGATCATCGATATAGCATTCGACGATTTCGTGTATAAGGTCATCGAAGATCTTCGTCATGGCCCTTTGGTAGGTGGCACCGGCGTTCTTTAAACCGAAGGGCATCACTTTGTAACAGAATATTCCTAAAGGGGTCCTGAAGGCTGTGTGCTTCTGGTCTTCTGGATGCATTTTTATCTGATTATATCCTGACGAACCGTCCATGAAAGAGAAAACCTCATGAGTGGATGTATTGTCTATCATCAGTTCGGTGACCGGCACCGGGAAATCATCTTTCGGACAAGCTTTATTAAGATCCCAGAAGTCTACGCATATACGCACTGTCCCATTTTTCTTTATCACCGGGACGATGTTGGCGATCCACTCTGGATATTGAACCTCCTGGATGAAGCCAGAGTCGATCATCTTTTTGACTTCAGCATTGATACTCATTTCAAGCTCGAGCCGCATTCTCCTCGGCGCCTGTTTGATTGGCTTGACGTTCGGAGATATCGCCAATCTGTGCACAGCAATTTCTGGATCCAGTCCCGGCATTTCGGAATAGTTCCATGCGAAGCATTCTTTATGCTGTAGAAGCACATCCTTTAACGCGACCACCCTCTCTTCAGATAGCAGCTCGCTGATGAATGTCGGTCGTGGATCGTTTGCCGTCCCCAACTCAATTTTCTTAAGGTTATCTGCAGTGGTATGGATTCCGTCTTCCAGCTCTTTTGGCGCTGGTGGGAATTCTGAGATTATCTCGTCGTTGCTGTTTTCGAAGCACCAGGGAAGGTCATCTATGTCCTCGGGCTCTTCTTTTAATATTGTGATCATGTGACAGGTGCGAATTCGTTTCCAATCCCAATGTGGAACTGGTTTTTCTTCCGTGGCCTTGGGCTCGTGCTTTTGTGGTGGCGTTACCCTCCAGTTGTCAGACAGAGCGAATTTGCCAAGATGGTACTGATCTTCGACCCAATTCTTGAAGGCGAAGCAATCTTCAAGAGGATGTCCTATTACTCGGTGATAAGAACAATAGTCTGGGTGTGAGACTTCGCCTGCTTGTTCGGGGTGTTTGGACTCCGGCAGTGTAAGCATCTGGTGTTTTAGAGCGGGGTCAAGTATCTTCTTCGTCTTGTCCCGAGGAAACGAGTACACTCGACCCATTTTCTTCATAAGGGATAGATCAATAGCGCTCGACTCCCGTTTACGTGGCTTCTTAGCCCTGCTTTGTTGTTGTTGAGCGCCTTTTTGGCCTTTCGACTTATTTCTGCTTTTGCGCTGAGCCTTCTTTATAACAGGTTGACAGGGAGCAGCCTTTTCATCTTTCACGGCTTGTTGGAGAAGGCGTTGCATTCTGGCTTTCTCGTAGATGACCATTTCACGGTTATGGTCGTCTTGGACCTTTTGACCCGCTTCTCTTATAAGCTTGTCTATTTGTTCTTCGAACGATGGACTGGATTCCTTTGCATCAGGCACTTTTATTGGCTCAGGATTAGCGTCCTCCTATTGAGCATCCGCTTCTTCATCGAAGTCATATATGACATAGCAGCTATTTAATAGCTGTCGTTTCTTTGAACGGATGTATCCGAGCCCGATCGTCTACATCCTCCCATTAGGTAGCTTGTGTTGAGTTCCGGGGACGTTCCAAACCCTGTCATAGAATTTGGCCTTCCTAACAGTCTGTTCGAAGGGTATCCCTTGGCGCTTCAGCAGCTTTTTCAAACCTTCCGTATAATATCTGGGTAGACGAATGGGTTGAAGCCTGTCCAGCGTTGGATCTACTCCATACCAGATCCCTTTCTCCACTTTATTTTCTTCAGAGCGGTAAAGCAAAATTGCTTTCTCTCTCTTTCTCCTGGGAGGGATATAGAATGTCCGCAACTCTTCTACACTGTAGATATTAAGTGCATCCAGTTCTTTATGGTGTCTAGGCGGCACCATGGCTATCTGCAGACTTCGCTCTTCATCAGCAGAAGCTCGTATTGAAAGCCGAGCAGGGAATACAGCATGAACTTCATCCTCCGAATCACTACCGAAGATCAATGAAGGAACGGACGGTCCCGGCTTGGTGTATTGGGACGGACCCGGATAAGTTATATCCTCTTCTTCCTCGGTATCGCTGCCGAAGACAGGGATGGTGGCATTAGTTTTGTTCTCAGGCATGTGACATCTTTCCGTGTCTTCGAAACTCGGCAAGAAGTATTTGGCATCTTCATACTTACGAACTTCATTCACGGAAAACGGATTCAATTCTCCTGCCACAGTGTACTCGAGACCATCCTTACAATATTTCATACACTGATGCTGTGTAGAAGGGATAATATTGTACTCGTGTAACCATGGTCGACCGAGCAGAGCATTGTAGCATGTCTTGGCGTCTATGACATGGAATTTAACATCTGTGACGAGCAACCCGAAGCGTAACGTCAATATCACAGATCCAAGAGTCTTTGACGATTGGGAGTCGAACTCGGAGATGGTGATCTTGTCCCGCGCAAGATGCTGGACGCTCATGCAGATTTCCTTCAACACTCGCACGTTGAGGAGATTAACAGACGATCCATTATCGATCAGGATTTTGCCTATCTTTATATCATGGCAGTATCCTGAGACATAGAGAGGGCGATTGTGTTCGCACGTCCCAAGGAGAAGGTCTTCATCGCCAAAAGCAACGTCGGTCGTGTGCACCTCTTCCAACTCATCCTTCATCTTTTCTTCGGCCAGGAAGGCTTGGAACTGGTCCGGATCTTGTAGCGCTTTAATCAAAGAATCCCTCGCCTCTTTTGATAGTAACAGGGTATCAAGAATGCTGAGTTGTGAGGGCAGCTTCTTCAGATGCGCCAAGACATTGTAATCCACCTTATTTCTTTTCGGCGGATTCTTGGCGGTTAGCTCTTCCGTAACTTGGTCATCTAGAGTAATATCCTCAGAGACCTTTTCTTTCCCTTTATTTTTCTTGTTTAAAGGTCCGAGATTCTTTTCAGGTAGCGTCCGATTGCGTAGCTGGATATTTTCGCAAACCTTTGGCTCTTCTTCTTTTCCCGAAGTTGACTCTTTAAAGAGAGGGGCGAGTTCCAGCTCCTCATCCGAATCGCTCCCAAATGTAGGCACTTGTGACCCTCCAGTGTTAACCATGCGACAATCGCCGGCAGTTCTTTCAAGCTCTTCAGTCGTATTTCTTTGCTCTCGACGAGTTTTACGTTTTTCCCGCTTAAAGCGTTGTCGACAAGCAACATATCCTTGCCACCATTTATCGAAAGCTTTGCATTCTTGAGTGGGGTGCGAAACCTTCTGATGATATAGGCAATAGGAGGGGTGCATTTCTATTTCACCAGTAATTTTTCCTTCAGAGGATGGTAGCTTCATGCCCATTGATATGGCCTTAGCAAATCTTTTCCTCATCTTGAATTGGCTTTTGTCAACGGCGGAGGCATTTCGCTCCAGCGGGATTATCTCAGCTCTTTCATCAAGTCGCTGGCGCTTGGCCCTTTCAAATATAGCCATCTCGCGTTCTCAATCAGCTTTACTTTTCAGTCAAGTTTCATTAAGGAACGTGTCAATCATTTCGACTGATAGCTCCGGAATTTTTGATTCGCTATCTGCCCTCAGCGTTTTAGTGCAAGAAGTCTCCTCATCGTTCGGGATCGAATAGGAGATCATATGACAGCTTGCTACATATTCCTCGGATTCATCTGATGAACTTTCTCCCTCATCTTCCTCTTGAAAAACGTGGCTGAGAAACTCTTGGAGTGTAATGGGAGTCCGTGCCTTCTGGTTATATTCATCCAGCGCGTCAATTTGCTTTTGTAAGTCCGTGCGCTTGTCGCCAAGCTTCACGGGTTTCTTAGATTTCTTCTTCTTCTTTTTCGAAGATTTTGACGGCTGGTTGCGACTGCTTGAGCCACCACCATCGGTCTTCAGAGTTGGACGTGGCTTCAACATCCCCTCAATGACCTGCGGTTCCAACGGGTTCTTCCACTTGATCGCTGAACATTCCTGAAGATCGTTTAGCATCTTCTTGGTCTTGGCTGATAATACAACCTCCCAAGGAGCCTCTTCAATGACGGAGCATGTTGCCCCCGGCGTATTCGTCCCTTTAAAGGTGTGGGGCTGCGGGAGATTCACCTTCCATTTGTCAGATAACGCGAACTTGCCCTGTCGGTACTGGTTTTCAAGCCAATTCTTGAAAACGTAGCAATCTTCGATCGGATGGCCTAGTACTTGATGATAAGGACAGTAGTTGGGCTCGTTGACGTCACTTGGTTGCAGCGGACGTTTTGGATCCGGAAGATTTATGAGTCTGTTGCGCAACGCCAGCTCGAATAATCTCTTTGTTTTATCGCGGGAAAAGGAATAAGGACGTCCCATCCTATCCTCAAGGGGTACGTACGGGCGCATATTATTTTGACGAGCCACTGGCTTCGGGTCGCTTGGTTGTTGTTGAGCATTAGCGATGACGATCGCTTTTCCCTTCCCTTTGTCATTTCGGGAGTCCGGCCTTGGAAGAGGAGGTTTATGGCCCATCTGATCCATCTATGCTAATTTGTCGATCAAGGCCTGGAAGGTAGTTGGCTTGAAAAACATCATGAATTGTAAGATGGTTGCTTGTGGATCGAGGGTTCCCACAAACATACCAACTGCGGGAGCTTCTTCAATGCGCTGCTCACACATTGACCATAAATTCCTCCATCGTATAGCGTACTGAACCCACGTCTCGCCGGGTTTTACCCTGGCGTTAATCAGTGCCGTCATCGGGGTACGTTCACTGGCACTTGCAAAACGTTGAGTAAACAGCAGCTCCATCTCCGCGAAGGTTTTAATAGAGACGTTTGGGAGTTCAGAATACCACTCGAACGCCGTATCTGATAAGCTTCCAACAAACTGGCGAATCAAAAGCTTGTCATCACCGCCGGTGTTGCCGCAAAGTGCCCTGAACTGGGCAACATGTTGATGAGGATTGCCCGTCCCCTTGTAGACATGGAACTTGGGAATTGTGTAACCTGGCGGGTACTTGATTTGATCGTACTAACTTGGGTATGGCCGCCCCGATTTTACGACCTGACCGGCTGCTTCGGTCGCATGATGCACCCGTATTTGTTGGGCGATATATTCATCCAAATCGACTTTTGAGATGGTATCCTCTTTAGCTGTGGATAGAGCTGGTGGAGGATTCGACGTTTCTCCCCTATCGTCTTCAAGAATGATCGGGGGATCTTCAGCAGGTGGATCTTGTTGAATCATCATACCCACCATATCCTGGAACAGGAGGGCCATTTTCTTTATGTTGGCTGCCTGTTCCGCAGCTTCTTTATCTTTCTTCTCTAGTACGCGCCGAAGGAATTCGGCGTCCGTTTCTTGTTCTTGACGCTCGTCCGAGGATGTTTCCGGGGTTTCTTTTGGCCCTGTAAGTGCGGCCATAGCGTTCATCATTTCTTGGAGCTTCTGCTGCTGCTCCTGAGCCTTGGTCACTGACCTCGTGTGCGGTCTATGACCTGTTGACATGCGGCTATCTTCTTTTCCCGATGCCATGTAAACCGTATGGACTGTTATGCCCCCTGACTTGGGGCGTTTAGGTTCACCATTTTTAACTTTTGTCGCTGACACGGGAGTTTTCTCTGGCCTCCTTCTTTTGTAGGCCGTTGAGGTTGAAGGAAACGTTGAAGTGGGCATCCTAGCAGCTGCTGTCCCCTGCTGTTTAATAGGACGGTCTTTGTCTTTTTCCACCTTCGCCTTTTTCTGGTGACGAGAGTGACCTGCGTCAATCACGGAGTCTTGAACCCTTCGCCAAACTTTATAAATTCTTGAAGACAGCCGTTGAGGGGGCTGTTCTCGTTTCGTTTCTAGAACTATCTCCGCAGGTGGAGGAGATCTCTTCAATTTAGCGATTGGAGAGTTCTGCCGTACCCTCCTCAGCAGTTCAAAGCTGTTCCCAGTTGGAACAGCAGCGTTGACTTCCACCACTGGAGCCGGTGGAGTTAGCCCTGAGGGGGAGTTGCCCCCTGCCTTCCTCACTCGTTGCCAATGGCGATGTCGAGCACGACGAGCCGTTGGGATTGGCTCAGAGATAGAAATAACTTCGTTTTGCCCCCTGTCTGAATGAGGCGTCGCCGGTGTTAACCTCTTAAAGACTGAGGTTGTTCCTTGCGGGGTAATATCCAATCTGTCAAAGACAGATCTTCGTGCAGGGGCAGGAGCAGGAATCATCAGTCTTGAAAAAACTGACTCTTTGGCGGGAGAAGCCGCCTTAACGACTTTCGGCACAGTGGTCATTGCCCTCTTTAGGACAGCCAATTTAGAGTTCTGGTTTAGCCTGGTGAGAACAGAGGCTGTCGGTTTGGTAGCGGGCGACCCGTTGACAGGGGCCGTCGTGGCAGTGAGCCGGTCGAACACCGACTTCTTGTTCACTTCCGGTGCAGGTATCGGCATAGAGAAGCTTGTAGGTGGGACCATGGTCCCGAAAAACAGGCCGGTGGTGGCCTGGGTCACCTGTTCTACCGGCAGAGCGAGGAAAGAGGCCGCTTGGGGCCCATATGCTACACCTCTAGGTGAGGTGGAGCATGCGTTGCAGTGGCACTTCGCGCAGTTGGTGCAGTTAGAATCCATGGATGCTTGAGTTCTGCGCCAGACAAACGACAAAATCTTAGTAACTTGGCAATCCAAAGGCAACCGTTAACAAACCGCGATTGGTTCGCGAAGACGACACACGAAGTGTAGAGTGGAAAGAGGAAAAGGTCCCACCGGGCGTGCCAGAATCTGTTCCCCTCCGAACGGCGGCGCAGACTTTGCGTCTGTGCCCGAGATTCAGGGCAGATGCTATGTGGTTTTATCCGTCTATCTCTCCGAAGATGCCAAATTGATTTATGGCACCGTGTATCGGAGGTTTAGACGGATGCGGCCGATGTAGCAGACTTCGTCAGATTCCCCCTCAGGGTGAGGGGTTTTTGATTGTGGGGACGCTCTTCCCTGCAGGCGCAAGCCCCTGCAGTTAATTACGCTACCGCATCGCGGTAACAACTTTCTCCTTCTCCAGAATTTCACTTCGTGTCGTGTGTGTTTATTTTGTTTGTGGTTGCCCGTGGATTGTATACGGAGACTGAGTAATGCCGTCGCCCGTAGGACGTGGATTAGTCCAAATCCGTATTTACTTAGATTTGGGTTTGATGTTTTTAGTTTAAGGATGCATTAGTCGCGTTGCGGCTAAGATCAACTTAAACGCTCGTTAAGGATACGTTAGTCCTGTTTTAGACTAAGATCAACTTAACGTAGCGATCCATTTAATATATGGTCGTCAGGACTCGTCACCTCTCTGATATCGTTGAATGATTACAACGACATGTGTCAGAGGAGCTCGGAGATGTACCCTCGAACCAGAGAAGATTTGGAATTTCATAATCCATTTGAATGTTTAAGGATACGTTAGCCGTGTTTGGGGCTAAGATCGACTTAGACGGGATCGTTTAGATCCGGTAAAAGAGCATTTGGAGGCTTTATTGTTCCAGTTTAGGAACGTGGTGGTCCATACTCCAGTTTAGGGACGTGGTGGTCCATATTCCAGTTTAGAGACGCAATGGTCCGATATTAGTTTAAGGACGTTCCAGTCCGATATTAGTTTACGGACGTTCCGGTCCAACATTCCCCATTTTGGGACGAATATTAGTTTAAGGACGTTCCGGTCTGACATTAGTTTAAGGACGTCTCGGTCCGATATTAGTTTAAGGACGTCTCGGTCCGACATTAGTTTAAGGACGTTTCGGTCCAATATTAGTTTAAGGACGTCTCGGTTCGACATTAGTTTAAGGACGTTTCGGTCTAATATTAGTTTAAGGACGTCTCGGTCCGTCATTAGTTTAAGGACGTTTCGGTCCAATATTAGTTTAAGGACGTTTCGGTCCAATATTTGTGTGGTCGTCGGGACCCGTCACCTCTCTGACGTCGTTGAAGGATTACAACGACGGGTGTCAGAGGAGTTCGAAGATGTACCCTCGAACCGGAGGTAAATTGATTTAAGAGAGCAATCTTGCTCAGCCAATTTAATTTAGGACTTACGCCCAAAATTGGGCTAAGTCCAGTTAAAATGTTCAACATTTAATTTGCTGTTGCATTGCATTTCTTTTCATTTTTATTTGGGCTTTGCCCAGAAAGGATGCAGAGCATCAATTTGTTTTTGGGCTCTGCTCTTTGTGAATGATGCAGAGCATCAATTTCATTTGGGCTCTGCCCTTTTATTGCTTTGCAATTTATTTTGGCATGTTGGTCTTTTTGATTTGGGCCTGGCCCTTTAAGAAAAGAAATGCATTGCATTTGTTAGGCGCTTTGCGCCAATTACTGAGCGCAAGCGCTTGTGGTGAGGACACGTGTCACGCTCCGGTGAGCGCAAGCGCAACAGCGCAGTGCGCTGCGCTAGTGCGCTGCGCTGTTGCGCTGCTGAAACGTGGCGCGTCCTGGCGAGTTGTGCCAATTCCAGAGAGCAAAGCTCTATTTCAAGAGCGCGTAGCGCAAGTTGTTCTGTGGCTGACACGTGGCGCTCTCTTAAGAGCGCAACAGCGCAGTTTAGAAGTGCAGAGCATTAAGAATCTTTTAGATTCAAGAATAGAAGTGCAAAGCACTATTTGATTTCTTGATCTAAATTAGATCAAAGAAAAATAAATAAATTTTTCTTTTTGTTTCAAGAACCAGAGGTTCATAAAAGTGCAAAGCACTATTTTTATTTTATTGTTTTCTTGTTTTAAAGAACCAGAGGTTCATAAGAAGTGCAAAACACTGTTTATTATGTAAAGATCGTTGATCTTGTTTTTAGATCAATGATCTATTAGAAGAAATTTCTTCTTCTATTTTATGAAGGTTCTTTACCTTTTTCCTGGAATTTTCTCAGAGTTCTCTCTGTTTGAAGCTCTTGACCTTTTTAAGAAAAATGTTCATGATTTTGAATTGAGGCCTAGGGTCCTTTTTATAGTGCCCATAAATTAGTTAAATTTGTTAAAGAGATCCTTCTCTGAGTGATTTGGGGAATTTTCCCCACCGTTGGATCTTTGATCCAAGGGCTTCTGCTTTGCAGAAGAAGATCTTCTTGTTTTGACAAGAACAAAAAAGATTTCTTAGAAATTTAATTCTGTTTGGCACAGATGCCCCAGCGCGTGACACGTATCGCGCAGCGCTCAGCGCAGCGCAACTGCGCTAGCGCATCTGCACTGACACGTGTCGCGCAGCGCAACTGCGCTAGCGCATCTGCGCTGACACGTGTCGTGCGCTAGCGCATCTGCGCTGACACGTGTCGCGCAGCGCAGAGCGCAGCGCAGCTGCGCTAGCGTATCTGCGCTGACACGTGTCGCGCAGCGCAGTGCTGGCGCAGCTGAAGCGTTGCTTCAAAAAAATTGAGCTTTGCTCTGATTGGGCGCGCCTTCTTGGGCGCTGCGCTGACGTATCAGCGCCGGACACGTGGCGCGTTGCGCCCGGGATTTGAAGCGTTGCTTCAAAATTTGAATTTTGAATTTCCAGCAGAGCTTTGCTCTGATTGGGGGAAACACTCATAGATAGTGAAACCTGGGGAAAGGGGGGGAAATCGAAGTGGAAAGGAAATTGTATTTTGCGAGGTCAGTGATTTTCGAGGATGATCATTCGAACAACGACTCTTATACATTAGGTTGGACCTAGCGGTCCGGCTGACAGGGTTATGTCACAGGCATTATGGGCCGTAGTCTCGGATAAGTACGAGACCCTCGTTAAACATGATCACTCTTTTCCACAACTCGATTTCAAAGTGACTTAGAGACCGATAGGGACATAGATCATACATTGCATCAGTTAGTGACATATTGATTGCCTGCATTTATTATCTCCACCGTTATTACTTTTATTTTTCTTGACTTTTGTGATTATTATAAAATTGCTATTACGTCGCCCTGACGACCTGAGTATGCATGCTCATAGTTTGAAGAGGACCGGATTCAGGAGTCAGACATACCCTTCGAGCTCGCAGAGATCTAGACGGTCGTGCCTTCAGTACTTTTACCGCTTTCCATAAATCAACCTCGTATTCGCACTTGGTTAGTAGTTTCTTTTATTTTATTCTATTGTAAACTATGAACAATGAAAGTTGGTGTAATAAACTAGTAATGTGTTTCCTTTACTTCCGTGTTGTAATTACTGATTACCATGTAATGCTAGAAGCCGAAGTGTGACTACGGCGGGATTATCCTTGACCGTAGGAGCATGGCTGGCCTAATCGCCTCCCGTATTCTGTATTTTGGGAAGCGGGGGGTGACATAGTTTTGTTGGTATCAGAGAGCCAGGTTTAATATTAAAGGATAACATTAACTACGCTTTATTTTATTTTCACTTCACTATTTCTCAATTTCATCCTTGTATCTAATCATATCCGTTCATCTATTTTTCAGCGACATGACTTCTCCGAACGACCTCTCCTCGGACCCTGGTTCTCAAGATTGCATAGAGAGGATCCTGAATGCACTAACGACCCTCGCGGAAGCCCAAGAAAGAAAGACGGACCTACTTACCGAAGGACTTAAGGCGATTACCGCATTAAGGGGATCCACCGCTCTCATTACCGCTCCCGAAGACACCGCTACACCAGCTACGCCTACCAGGACTGGCACGGTGCTGGATTTTCGGAGGTTACACCCAGCTGTGTTTACGGGACTAGCTGAACCACTCGAGGCCGAACAATGGCTGGTCAATGTGGAGAACCTACTAACGGCTGCACGGGTACCCGATGAAGAGAAGGTGAATGTAATAAAGATCCAGATGGAGGACGAAGCCCGTAGTTGGTGGTCCGTCGAAGAGAGCAGACTTGATGGGCCGATCGAGTGGAGCAAGTTCAAAGAGTGCTTCTTGGACCACTACTTTCCCCCCACCGCCAAGGCAGAAATGGAAGAGAAATTTATCTTACTGAAGCAGAACGGTCGTCCCGTTGATGTGTATGCGGCAGAATTCAACCGGCTGAGCCGATTCGCTTCATATATGGTCTCTTCAGAGGCCACCAGGGCCAGGCATTTCTTACAGAGACTTGACTTTGAGCTGCAACAGTTGATTGAGTCACTCGAGTTGCAGACCTTCGCGCAGGTGCTCAACGCTGCACGAATTCAGGAGAAACTAATCAGTAAATTCAGGGGGCCCAGCTCGAGCGATAGGGGGCCCCCAGTTGTTCCGACGCGTACTCACACACCGTCCCGAGGGGTCATACCAGTTCACAGGCCAGGGACGACACGGATGAAGCATCCCTTCGTGCCCCAGCATCGTCCACAGAGTAATGCCTTAGCCTGCAGCTACTGCCACAGGGATGGAAACACCCAGAAGAATTGTCGTCGTGCCAAGGGACAGTGTTTGATTTGCGGATCCAACCAGCACCGGGTGAGTGGGTGCCCTCACCGAACATAACTACAGGGAGGGCCTGGACCGCAACAGCAGAGGTCACTAGAGCCGAGACAAACCAATACGGGCCGCGGTCAAGGGAGGGCTTTCACTCTGACCGCTGAGCAGGCAGAAGCCTCAGGAGAAGTCGTTATAGGTATTCTACTTGTACATTCTATGCCAGCTAGAGTACTGTTTGATTCTGGAGCATCACACTGTTTCATATCTGCACATTTTGTCGATACACACTCCATACCACACGAACCACTGACCAAGGGATGGGAAATACATACGGGAAATGGTGTTATAGTATCTAGTCGAGAATGTTGATCTTGTCCAGTAGTAGTATGTGGCAGGGAATTCTATGCGAATTTCCTTTTAATCAGAACAGACAGCTATGACGCAATTCTCGATATGGATTGGATGAGTATATTCCATGCGATTATTGATTGTCGAGATAGGAATGTGACTTTCCACATTCCCAATCACCCAGAATTTGTCTTTGAAGGAGGAAGCGAGTCTTTGGAGCCAGCTAAGTTTAGAGCCAAACCGAAAGTATTGACGGCTATGGAGATTGATGAAAACCCCGCACCAGAAATTGTTCGGGATTTTCTTGACGTGTTTCCTGAAGATTTACCAGGTCTACCACCTCCACGCGTTTTGGGATAGATTTGATCCTAGGTACATCTCCAGTTTCCAAGGCACCGTACAAAATGGCACCGGTGGAGTTAGCTGAATTGAAGAAGCAAATTGGAGAACTCTTGGACAAAGGATTTATTCGCCCAAGCGCTTCGCCGTGGGGTGCACCAGTCTTGTTCGTGAAGAAAAAAGATGGATCGCTACGAATGTGCATAGACTACCGGGAGCTGAACAGAGTAATGATAAAGAATAAATACCCCATTCCACGCATCGACAACTTATTTAATCAGTTGGGTGGTGCAAGGTATTTTCGAAGCTGGATCTTCGTTCGGGCTATCACCAGATCAGAGTAACAGCCGAAGATATATGCAAAATGGCTTTCAGGACCCGATACGGGCATTATGAGTTTCTGGTGATGCTGTTTGGCGTCACCAATTCCCCAGCTATATTTATGGATCTGATGAATAGAGTATTTGTAAAATATTTGGACACTTTTGTCGTTGTATTCATTGACGACATACTAGTCTACTCTAAGACTCGAGAGGAGCACGTCGAACACTTGCGAACAGTACAACAAATTCTTCGTGAAGAGAAGCTATACGCAAAATTGAGCAAGTGTGAGTTCTGTCTTGACAAAGTGCAATTTTTGGGACACATTGTTTCGAGTGAAGGCATCTCGGTGGACCGAGCAAAGATAGAATCCGTTAGAGATTGGCCGACACCGAAGTCAGTGGCCGAGATCAGAAACTTCCTGGGATTGGCGGGATATTATCGGCGGTTCGTTCAAGACTTTGCACGAGTTGCTGAACCTCTGACAAAACTAACATGGAAGGAAGTACCGTACGTATGGACAGAGGAATGTACTTGGGCCTTTGAAGTACTGAAATAGAAATTGACCACGACACCTATTCTTACAGTACCAGAAAATTCGGGTGGTTTGGTGATACACAGCGAAACTACAGGAAAAAGCTTAGGCTGCGTTCTGATGCAGCATGGTCGTGTTATTGCTTATGCCTTACGACAGCTGAAGAAACACAAGAAGAACTACCCAACACATGACTTGGAGTTAGCCGCAGTGGTTTTCGCATTGAAGGTCTGGAGACATTAGATACTGGGCGAAAAGGTAGAGGTGAACACGGATCACAAGAGTCTGAAATACGTGTTCACTCAAAGAGAATTGAATATAATACAACGCCGATGGCTAGAACTAATGGCAGACTATGACTTGGACTTACAGCATCATCCGGGAAAAATAAATGTCGTACCCGACGCCCTCAGTCGCAAGCCAGCGGTCATGATGTTGACCAAGCAGAGGAGCGTCATTGAGGATTTTCAGAAGCTCGAACTAGAGGTCATTACACCGAGTGCATTCTGACAGTTTTGGCAGTTACAGGTGCAGTCTTCTCTTCTAGATCGTATTAAGGCTGCACAAGCGGATGATCCTCGACTGCAGAAGTTCAGAGAACATGTGGAAGCCGGACTGATGACAGACTTACTCATACCTCGAGACGGTTCTTTGAGATTCGGTAGCAGACTCTGTGTTCCCAAGGGAGATGTTAGAGAAGAAGTACTAGCTGAGGCTCACAGTTCAGCTTATTATGTACATTCAGGAGGCACGAAGATGTATCGAGATGCAGCACTATTGTTGGAACGGGATGAAGCGAAAGATTGCACGGTTTGTGTCCAGGTGCTTAGTATGTCAGCAAGTAAAGGCTGAACACCAGAGAATAGCTGGACTGTTGCAACTGCTTCCGATACCCGAATGGAAATAGGAGCACATCATTATGGATTTTATGACCGCTTTACCATGGAGTCCATGAGGCAACAACGCCATTTGGGTTATCGTCGACCATCTTACGAAAGCAGCACACTTTATACCCTTCCAGGTGGGACAATCGACCGAGTCGCTTGCGGAGAAATACATGCAAGAGGTAGTGCGACTTCACGGAGTTCCGGTAAGTATAGTATCAGATCGGGACACTAGATTCATTTTGCACTTTTGGAAGAGCTTACAGGAGAGTCTGGGTACACGTCTCAAGTTCAGCACGGCTTACCATCCACAGACAGACGGACAGTCCGAGCATACTATTCAGACACTCGAGAACAAGTTGAGGGCGTGCATGCTTGAATTTCAAGGTTCTTGGGAGGATCACCTACATCTAGTAGAGTTTTCTTATAACAACAGTTTCCAAGCTAGTATCCAGATAGCCCCATTCGAACCACTGTACGGACGGAAATGTCGATCTCCTGTTTGTTGGGATGACGTGGGCGAGCGAAGACTATTGGGCCCCGAACTTATTGTTCGGACGGTAGACAAGGTTCAGATGATCAGACAGTGCATTAAGACGGCTCAGGACCGACAGAAGAGTTGGGCGGATGTGAGTAGGAGAGCACTAGAATTCGAGGTCGGAGATCATGTGTTTCTGAAGATTTCTCCTACACGCGGTGTTATCAGGTTTAGAAGTCGCGAGAAACACAGTCCCCGATTCATGAAACCATTCGAAGTACTGGAACGGGTCGGAGAAGTGGCTTGCCGGCTTGCCTTACCCCTTTGTTAGCGGGCGTACACAACGCATTTAATGTGTCACAGTTGCGGCGCTGTGTTCGAGATGACAGTCATGTTCTCAATCATTCTGAATTGACCTTGGGTGCCAATTTGACTTATGTGAAGCTGCCTACTACCATACTCGACCGTAGAGAGAAGGTGCTGAAGAGTAAAGTCATTCCGTTAGTCCGAGTGTCTTGGGGTGGCCGTTCACCGAGGGAATCTACCTGGAAACGTGAGGAGGATATCTGTTCACGATTCCCACAGCTTTTCGAGTAACCGTTTTGTATCACCGTTTTCTTTTCGTCTCTTTAATTTTGAGGACGAAATTTTTATAAGGGTGGTATGATGTAATACCCGGTCTTTATCTACGCCAATACCTGTATTCAAATAAAATATTTTACCCATTTTACATTTTATATTATATTCTAATTATGTTTGCTTTCCTATGAATCCAACCCTAAGCTTAAGTCCATATTTAAATCCCACGTTTTTCCTTCAAAATATTCTTGAGCCCAAGCCCAACAACACAATGCCTTACTTTAAACAACAGATTACTAACTTTTTTTTCAAATTCAAAAAATATATATATATATAGATAGATAACACACCCTCATTTAAACCCAAATCCTACACAAATAAATTTCATTAAAAAAACCTAATAAATATTTTCCCGTTACCTCCCTCTCTCTTCTTTAAAAATTTCATTAAAAAAAATCACACGTTTTCTCTCTCTCCCCCTCACCTACGTCCTCTCTCTCTCATCTCTATTCTCACCCCCCTTCCTCTCTACTTTTTCACCCCCTCCTTCTTCTTCCTTGCCTCTGCTCAAACTCTCTCGCCTTCTCCCTCCTCTTCGAGGAGCCGAACCCACATCGTCGCCACCATCACCCTCATCCCCATCACCCCGACAGCATCTTCGCCTTCCCTCTCTCCTCTCTCTCACTCCCCCTCCGACACCACCTCCATCACCTCCTTCCTCCCTATATCCGAGCACCTGCATCACCCAACCCAAGAACCCAAACCGACGCCCGCACAATTACCTCGTCGTCGACCCCCACGCCTCCTCCCACCTTGCCGTCTCCTCCTGCAACCCCGACGCGCTCAACTTCCTCCGCCGAGCCGCCATCTCCTCCCCTACAAACCTCATCGTCACTATCGCTGCCATCGAGCTCCATCGTCGCCGCCACCTCCAGCCGAGTCTAAGCCTCGAGGCTGAACCCAAGCACGTGCCTCGTCGCGTCCGCACCATCTGTAACGCTATCGTTATCATTGCTGCTACCTTCTCTCACTGTCGTATCGTCGAGTCATTGCCAGGCAAGAGTTGCTTTACATGCTATTAGTTTTTATACACATAATTATATATTTTTATATAACAACCAAATTAGTTATGAAATCATGGATTCTAGATAAGTTTTACAATCCCTGTTTATATATAGCTTGACATAGTATACAGATCGGATCTTTTATCCGGCTCTAAAGACGTTAAGAATTTATATGAACTGAAGCTTACTTTGATCGGTTAAACGAAACTATAGCTTCGATTATCATACGTACAAACAAGTATTCGATGCTAAATTTTAAGTGAAAACCCATCTTTAAATGGTAGAACTTGTGTTTGTTAAACCCGTTTACTATTCACAGAGGTACTGCAGAAATTTGGTTACAAATTAATATCGTTTCACCTATAAAATATTATCCCCGATAATCATTGCGAAATCAGAATTTTCCTGAACACGCTAGACCGTTAAATTCATAATAAATCTTTTACGAATTGGATTTTAGCTTTCCATGACTTGTATTGAAGCTAATAGATTAACCTACAGTACTCTATAGTTAATCTCTGAATTTTAATAAGTTATGATAGAGAAAACTGAGGAGAATTATGATTTTGGACCTCAGTCCAGAGCAGTAAACCCAGTTAACCCTATTTTTAAATCACTGTATATATTTCATTTAAATGTGAAAATATGTGGAACCCTATACCATAATGAAGATAAATATGTTAGCTAACTACTGAAAGTGGTTTTATTCATTTTTATCACCGTTTACTGTTTTAATTACATTTTAAACCATCTGTAGATACTACAGTCCCAAGCAGGGACAGAACGTACATCCCGACCGTAAATGATGTGTAAATCTGAGAACACAATGGATATTGTCGATCTGTATGGTGCGTTGGAAACATAACTGATAAACCTAAATATTGTTCATCTGTAGAGTTGCCTAATTTTGAACCCAACGGGGTAAAAACTGTGTTACGAAATGGACTTTCAGTTCAGGAACTGAATTTCCAGCAGCGAACACTTAAAATGAAACGACTGTAATTTGGGAACATGAAACCCGATTGACTTAAAACTAATTTCGTTGAACTTCCGACTGAGTTTAATTGTTACCACTTTTGTATCATTTTACTTAATTCTGAACGTATAATTTAATACGATTTTTATAAATTCATAAGACGCATAATAACTTGCATTGCACCTGATTTGTTTAGCGGCATAAATGCACATATTATACCCGACCGTAATACCTCTAGCGATAGTGCGCGTCATTATTAAGTTTCAATGTACAATGCATTGTCGAACGTGAATAGTATCGGTTTGGTTGTGTCAAGTACGCCAGTGAAAAGTGAATGGTTCGTGATAATGATAATACAGTGAATAGTGAATAAAACTGTGTTATTGATGCATACTTGTACACCACTAGCCCATACTCATAGATAATGAAACCTGGGGAAAAGGGGGGAAATCAAAGTGGAAAGGAAATTGTATTTAGCGAGGTCAGTGATTTTAGAGGATGATCATTCGAACAACAACTCTTATATATTAGGTTGGACCTAGCGGTCCGGCTGACATGGTTATGTCCCGGGCATCATGGGCCGTAGTCTCGGATACGTACGAGACCCTCGTTAAACATGATCACTCTTTTCCACAACTCGATTTCAAAGTGACTTAGAGACCGATAGGGACATAGATCATACATTGCATCCGTTAGTGACATATTGATTGCCTGCATTTATTATCTCCACTGTTATTACTTTTATTTTTCTTGTCTTTTGTGATTATTATAAAATTGCTATTACGTCGCCCTGACGACCTGAGTATGCATGCTCATAGTTTGAAGAGGACCGGATTCAGGAGTCAGACATACCCTTCGAGCTCGCAGAGATCTAGACGGTCGTGCCTTCAGTACTTTTACCTCTTTTCATAAATCAACCTCGTATTCGCACTTGGTTAGTAGTTTCTTTTATTTTATTCTATTGTAAACTATGAACAATGAAAGTTGGTGTAATAAACTAGTAATGTGTTTCCTTTACTTCCGTGTTGTAATTACTGATTACCATGTAATGCTAGAAGCCGAAGTGTGACTACGGCGGGATTATCCTTGACCGTAGGAGCATGGCTGGCCTAATCGCCTCCCGTATTCTGTATTTTGGGAAGCGGGGGGTGACATAGTTTTGTTGGTATCAGAGAGCCAGGTTTAATATTAAAGGATAACATTAACTACGCTTTATTTTATTTTCACTTCACTATTTCTCAATTTCATCCTTGTATCTAATCATATGCGTTCATCTATTTTTTAGCGACATGACTTCTCCGAACGACCTCTCCTCGGACCCTGGTTCTCAAGATTGCATAGAGAGGATCCTGAATGCACTAACGACCCTCGCGGAAGCCCAAGAAAGAAAGACGGACCTACTTACCGAAGGACTTAAGGCGATTACCGCATTAAGGGGATCCACCGCTCTCATTACCGCTCCCGAAGACACCGCTACACCAGCTACGCCTACCAGGACTGGCACGGTGCTGGATTTTCGGAGGTTACACCCAGCTGTGTTTACGGGACTAGCTGAACCACTCGAGGCCGAACAATGGCTGGTCAATGTGGAGAACCTACTAACGGCTGCACGGGTACCCGATGAAGAGAAGGTGAATGTAATAAAGATCCAGATGGAGGACGAAGCCCGTAGTTGGTGGTCCGTCGAAGAGAGCAGACTTGATGGGCCGATCGAGTGGAGCAAGTTCAAAGAGTGCTTCTTGGACCACTACTTTCCCCCCACCGCCAAGGCAGAAATGGAAGAGAAATTTATCTTACTGAAGCAGAACGGTCGTCCCGTTGATGTGTATGCGGCAGAATTCAACCGGCTGAGCCGATTCGCTTCATATATGGTCGCTTCAGAGGCCACCAGGGCCAGGCATTTCTTACAGGGACTTGACTTTGAGCTGCAACAGTTGATTGAGTCACTCGAGTTGCAGACCTTCGCGCAGGTGCTCAACGCTGCACGAATTCAGGAGAAACTAATCAGTAAATTCAGGGGGCCCAGCTCGAGCGATAGGAGGCCCCCAGTTGTTCCGACGCGTACTCACACACCGTCCCGAGGGGTCATACCATTTCACAGGCCAGGGACGACACGGATGAAGCATCCCTTCGTGCCCCAGCATCGTCCACAGAGTAATGCCTTAGCCTGCAGCTACTGCCACAGGGATGGAAACACCCAGAAGAATTGTCGTCGTGCCAAGGGACAGTGTTTGATTTGCGGATCCAACCAGCACCGGGTGAGTGGGTGCCCTCAGCGAACAGAACTACAGGGAGGGCCTGGACCGCAACAGCAGAGGTCACTAGAGCCGAGACAAACCAATACGGGCCGCGGTCAAGGGAGGGCTTTCACTCTGACCGCTGCGCAGGCAGAAGCCTCAGGAGAAGTCGTTACAGGTATTCTACTTGTACATTCTATGCCAGCTAGAGTACTGTTTGATTCTGGAGCATCACACTGTTTCATATCTGCACATTTTGTCGATACACACTCCATACCACACGAACCACTGACCAAGGGATGGGAAATACATACGGGAAATGGTGTTATAGTATCTAGTCGAGAATGTTGATCTTGTCCAGTAGTAGTATGTGGCAGGGAATTCTATGCGAATTTCCTTTTAATCAGAACAGACAGCTATGACGCAATTCTCGATATGGATTGGATGAGTATATTCCATGCGATTATTGATTGTCGAGATAGGAATGTGACTTTCCACATTCCCAATCACCCAGAATTTGTCTTTGAAGGAGGAAGCGAGTATTTGGAGCCAGCTAAGTTTAGAGCCAAACCGAAAGTATTGACGGCTATGGAGATTGATGAAAACCCCGCACCAGAAATTGTTCGGGATTTTCTTGACGTGTTTCCTGAAGATTTACCAGGTCTACCACCTCCACGCGTTTTGGGATAGATTTGATCCTAGGTACATCTCCAGTTTCCAAGGCACCGTACAAAATGGCACCGGTGGAGTTAGCTGAATTGAAGAAGCAAATTGGAGAACTCTTGGACAAAGGATTTATTCGCCCAAGCGCTTCGCCGTGGGGTGCACCAGTCTTGTTCGTGAAGAAAAAAGATGGATCGCTACGAATGTGCATAGACTACCGGGAGCTGAACAGAGTAATGATAAAGAATAAATACCCCATTCCACGCATCGACAACTTATTTAATCAGTTGGGTGGTGCAAGGTATTTTCGAAGCTGGATCTTCGTTCGGGCTATCACCAGATCAGAGTAACGGCCGAAGATATATGCAAAATGGCTTTCAGGACCCGATACGGGCATTATGAGTTTCTGGTGATGCTGTTTGGCGTCACCAATGCCCCAGCTATATTTATGGATCTGATGAATAGAGTATTGGTAAAATATTTGGACACTTTTGTCGTTGTATTCATCGACGACATACTAGTCTACTCTAAGACTCGAGAGGAGCACGTCGAACACTTGCGAACAGTACTACAAATTCTTCGTGAAGAGAAGCTATACGCAAAATTGAGCAAGTGTGAGTTCTGTCTTGACAAAGTGCAATTTTTGGGACACATTGTTTCGAGCGAAGGCATCTCGGTGGACCGAGCAAAGATAGAATCCGTTAGAGATTGGCCGACACCGAAGTCAGTGGCCGAGATCAGAAACTTCCTGGGATTGGCGGGATATTATCGGCGGTTCGTTCAAGACTTTGCACGAGTTGCTGAACCTCTGACAAAACTAACATGGAAGGAAGTACCGTACGTATGGACGGAGGAATGTACTCGGGCCTTTGAAGTACTGAAATAGAAGTTGACCACGACACCTATTCTTACAGTGCCAAAAAATTCGGGTGGTTTGGTGATACACAGCGAAACTACAGGAAAAAGCTTAGGCTGCGTTCTGATGCAGCATGGTCGTGTTATTGCTTATGCCTTACGACAGCTGAAGAATCACAAGAAGAACTACCCAACACATGACTTGGAGTTAGCCGCAGTGGTTTTCGCATTGAAGGTCTGTAGACATTAGCTACTGGGCGAAAAGGTGGAGGTGAACACGGATCACAAGAGTCTGAAATACGTGTTCACTCAAAGAGAATTGAATATAAGACAACGCCGATGGCTAGAACTAATGGCAGACTATGACTTGGACTTACAGCATCATCCGGGAAAAATAAATGTCGTACCCAACGCCCTCAGTCGCAAGCCAGCGGTCATGATGTTGACCAAGCAGAGGAGCGTCATTGAGGATTTTCAGAAGCTCGAACTAGAGGTCATTACACCGAGTGCAATCAGACAGTTTTGGCAGTTACAGGTGCAGTCTTCTCTTCTAGATCGTATTAAGGCTGCACAAGCGGACGATCCTCGACTGCAGAAGTTCAGAGAACATGTGGAAGCCGGACTGATGACATACTTACTCATACATCGAGATGGTTCTTTGAGATTCGGTAGCAGACTCTGTGTTCCCAAGGGAGATGTTAGAGAAGAAGTACTAGCTGAGGCTCACAGTTCAGCTTATTATGTACATTCAGGAGGCACGAAGATGTATCGAGATGCAGCACTATTGTTGGAACGGGATGAAGCGAAAGATTGCACGGTTTGTGTCCAGGTGCTTAGTATGTCAGCAAGTAAAGGCTGAACACCAGAGAATAGCTGGACTGTTGCAACCGCTTCCGATACCCGAATGGAAATAGGAGCACATCATTATGGATTTTATGACCGCTTTACCATGGAGTCCATGAGGCAACAACGCCATTTGGGTTATCGTCGACCATCTTACGAAAGCAGCACACTTTATACCCTTCCAGGTGGGACAATCGACCGAGTCGCTTGCGGAGAAATACATGCAAGAGGTAGTGCGACTTCACGGAGTTCCGGTAAGTATAGTATCAGATCGGGACACTAGATTCATTTTTCACTTTTGGAAGAGCTTACAGGAGAGTCTGGGTACACGTCTCAAGTTCAGCACGGCTTACCATCCACAGACAGACGGACAGTCCGAGCATACTATTCAGACACTCGAGGACAAGTTGAGGGCGTGCATGCTTGAATTTCAAGGTTCTTGGGAGGATCACCTACATCTAGTGGAGTTTTCTTATAACAACAGTTTCCAAGCTAGTATCCAGATAGCCCCATTCGAACCACTGTACGGACGGAAATGTCGATCTCCTGTTTGTTGGGATGACGTGGGTGAGCGAAGACTATTGGGCCTCGAACTTATTGTTCGGACGGTAGATAAGGTTCAGATGATCAGACAGTGCATTAAGACGGCTCAGGACCGACAGAAGAGTTGAGCGGATGTCAGCAGGAGAGCACTAGAATTCGAGGTCGGAGATCATGTGTTTCTGAAGATTTCTCCTACACGCGGTGTTATCAGGTTTAGAAGTCGCGAGAAACACAGTCCCCGATTCATGAAACCATTCGAAGTACTGGAACGGGTCGGATGAGTGGCTTGCCGGCTTGCCTTACCCCTTTGTTAGCGGGCGTACACAACGCATTTCATGTGTCACAGTTGCGGCACTGTGTTCGAGATGACAGTCATGTTCTCAATCATTCTGATTTGACCTTGGGTGCCGATTTGACTTATGTGAAGCTGCCTACTACCATACTCGACCGTAGAGAGAAGGTGCTGAAGAGTAAAGTCATTCCGTTAGTTCGAGTGTCTTGGGGTGGCCGTTCACCGAGGGAATCTACCTGGAAACGTGAGGAGGATATCTGTTCACGATTCCCACAGCTTTTCGAGTAACCATTTTGTATCACCGTTTTCTTTTCGTCTCTTTAATTTTGAGGACAAAATTTTTATAAGGGTGGTATGATGTAATACCCGGTCTTTATCTACACCAATACCTGTATTCAAATAAAATATTTTACCCATTTTACATTTTATATTATATTCTAATTATTTTTGCTTTCCTATGAATCCAACCCTAAGCTTAAGTCCATATTTAAATCCCACGTTTTTCCTTCAAAATATTCTTGAGCCCAAGCCCAACAACACAATGCCTTACTTTAAACAACAGATTACTAACTTTTTTTTTCAAATTCAAAATATATATATATATAGATAACAAACCCTCATTTAAACCCAAATCCTACACAAATAAATTTCATTAAAAAAACCTAATAAATATTTTCCCGTTACCTCCCTCTCTCTTCTTTAAAAATTTCATTAAAAAAATCACACGTTTTCTCTCTCTCCCCCTCACCTACGTCCTCTCTCTCTCATCTCTATTCTCACCCCCTCCTCTCTACTTTTTCACCCCCTCCCTCTTCTTCCCTGCCTCTGCTCAAACTCTCTCGCCTTCTCCCTCCTTTTCGAGGAGCTGAACCCACGTCGTCGCCACCATCACCCTCATCCCCATCACCCCGACAGCATCTTCGCCTTCCCTCTCTCCTCTCTCTCACTCCCCCTCCGACACCACCTCCATCACCTCCTTCCTCCCTATATCCGAGCACCTGCATCACCCAACCCAAGAACCCAAACCGACGCCCGCACAATTACCTCGTCGTCGACCCCCACGCCTCCTCCCACCTTGCCGTCTCCTCCTGCAACCCCGACGCGCTCAACTTCCTCCGCCGAGCCGCCATCTCCTCCCCTACAAACCTCATCGTCACCATCGCTGCCATCGAGAGCTCCATCGTCGCCGCCACCTCCAACCGAGTCTAAGCCTCGAGGCTGAACCCAAGCACGTGCCTCGTCGCGTCCGCACCATCTGTAACGCTATCGTTATCGTTGCTGCTACCTTCTCTCACTGTCGTATCGTCGAGTCATTGCCAGGCAAGAATTGCTTTACATGCTATTAGTTTTTATACACATAATTATATATTTTTATATAACAACCAAATTAGTTATGAAATCATGGATTCTAGATAAGTTTTACAATCCCTGTTTATATATAGCTTGACATAGTATACAGATCGGATCTTTTATCCGGCTCTAAAGACGTTAAGAATTTATATGAACTAAAGCTTACTTTGATCGGTTAAACGAAACTATAGCTTCGATTATCATACGTACAAACAAGTATTCGATGCTAAATTTTAAGTGAAAACCCATCTTTAAATGGTAGAACTTGTGTTTGTTAAACCCGTTTACTATTCACAGAGGTACTGCAGAAATTTGGTTACAAATTAATATCGTTTCACCTATAAAATATTATCCCCGATAATCATTGTGAAATCAGAATTTTCCTGAACACGCTAGACCGTTAAATTCATAATAAATCTTTTACGAATTGGATTTTATCTTTCCATGACTTGTATTGAAGCTAATAGATTAACCTACAGTACTCTATAGTTAATCTCTGAATTTTAATAAGTTATGATAGAGAAAACTGAGGAGAATTATGATTCTGGACCTCAGTCCGGAGCAGTAATCCCAGTTAACCCTATTTTTAAATCACTGTATATATTTCATTTAAATGTGAAAATATGTGGAACCCTATACCATAATGAAGATAAATATGTTAGCTAACTACTGAAAGTGGTTTCATTCATTTTTATCACCGTTTAATGTTTTAATTACATTTTAAACCATCTGTACATACTACAATCCCAAGCAGGGACAGAACGTACATCCCGACCGTAAATGATGTGTAAATCTGAGAACACAATGGATATTATCGATCCGTATGGTGCGTTGGAAACATAACTGACAAACCTAAATATTGTTCATCTGTAGAGTTGCCTAATTTTGAACCCAACGGGGTAAAAACTGTGTTACGAAATGGACTTTCAGTTCAGGAACTGAATTTCCAGCAGCGAACACTTAAAATGAAACGACTGTAATTTGCGAACATGAAACTCGATTGACTTAAAACCAATTTCGTTGAACTTCCGACTGAGTTTAATTGTTACCACTTTTGTATTATTTTACTTAATTCTGAACGTATAATTTAATACGATTTTTATAAATTCATAAGACGCATAATAACTTGCATTGCACCTGATTTGTTTAGCGGCATAAATGCACATATTATACCCGACCGTAATACCTCTAGCGATAGTGCGCGTCATTATTAAGTTTCAATGTACAATGCATTGTCGAACATGAATAGTATCGGTTTGGTTGTGTCAAGTACGCCAGTGAAAAGTGAATGGTTCGTGATAATGATAATACAGTGAATAGTGAATAAAACCGTGTTATTGATGCGTACTTGTACACCACTAGCCCATACTCATAGATAATGAATCCTGGGGAAAAGGGGGGAAATCAAAGTGGAAAGGAAATTGTATTTAGCGAGGTCAGTGATTTTAGAGGATGATCATTCGAACAATGACTCTTATATATTAGGTTTGACCTAGCGGTCCGGCTGACAAGGTTATGTCCCGGGTATCATGGGCCGTAGTCTCGGATACGTACGTGACCCTCGTTAAACATGATCACTCTTTTCCACAACTCGATTTCAATGTGACTTAGAGACCGATAGGGACATAGATCATACATTGCATCAGTTAGTGACATATTGATTGCCTGCATTTATTATCTCCACCGTTATTACTTTTATTTTTCTTGTCTTTTGTGATTATTATAATATTGCTATTACGTCGCCCTGACGATCTGAGTATGCATGCTCAGAGTTTGAAGAGGACCGGATTCAGGAGTCAGACCTACCCTTCGAGCTCGCAGAGATCTAGACGGTCGTGCCTTCAGTACTTTCACCGCTTTCCATAAATCAACCTCGTATTCGCACTTGGTTAGTAGTTTCTTTTATTTTATTCTATTGTAAACTATGAACAATGACAGTTGGTGTAATAAACTAGTAATATGTTTCCTTTACTTCTGTACTGTAATTACTGATTACCATGTAATGCTAGAAGCCGAAGTGTGACTACGGCGGGATTATCCTTGACCGTAGGAGCATGGCTGGCCTAGTCGCTTTTCGTATTCCGTATTTTGGGAAGCGGGGCGTGACACACACCATATGAGATATGGGGTGGTAAGAGACTATATCTTTAACAGTTTAAGATATGGGGTTGTCCTGCTTATGTTAAAAAGCATAATCCGGACAAACTCGAAGCACGATCGGTACTATGCAAGTTTGTAGGATATCCAAAGAAATCTCTAGGATATATTTTCTACCACACCGAGGAACAGAAGGTGTTTGTTGCTTACCATGCAACCATTTTAGAAAAGGAATTTTTTGCAAAAGAAATTAGTGGGAGCACAGTAGAGCTGGAAGAAATTCCAGAAGCACAAATTACAACTGAAGATTTGGTAGAACCTCAAAATTCAATAGTCCCAGACGAATCCCAGCCACTCCGCAGATCTTGTAGGGTTCCTCATCCATCTGAGAGATGCTATGGTTTTCTCATAGACAGTAGATGTGAGGATTGCATCATGGAAGATAATGACCCTACTAGTTTCGAGCAGGCCATCAGAGGTAAGGACTCTGTAAAATGGCTAGATGCTATGAGATTCGAAATGGAATCCATGTACACCAACAAAGTTTGGACTTTAGACGTTACACCTCCTGGGGTAAAACCTGTTGGATGCAAGTGGATCTTCAAAAGGAAGATTGATGAAGATGAACAGGTAGAAACCTATAAGACTAGATTTGTTACAAAAGGTTTTCGTCAAAGACCAGGTGTGGACTATGATGAAACCTTTTCTTCAGTGACTATGCTTAAATCCATTCGGATCATACTTGTCATTGCTGCCTTCCATGACTATGACATCTGGCAGATGGGCATTAAAACCACTTTTCTAAATGGTGATTTAGAAGAGTGTGTTTATATGGATCAGCCAGAAGGTTTCATTGATTGTAGGAGCAGCGGAAAGGTGTGCAAGTTGTATAAATCCATCTATGGATTAAAACAGGTATCATAGAGTTGGAACATCTGCTTTGAAAATGCAATCAAAGAGTTTGATTTTATCAAGAATGTGGATAAACCTTGTGTTTATAAGAAGATTGTAGGGGGAGCTGTTGTATTCCTCGTATTGTACGTGGTGACATTCCCCTGATAGAAAATGATATTCTTATGCTACAATCAGCCAAACTCTTTTTGTCACAGAAATTCTCCATGAAAGACCAGGTGATACCTCATACATATTGAGGATTAAGATATATAGGGATAGATCTAAACGACTTTTGGGATTGTCCCAGTCAAGATACATTGACATCATACTAAAGAGGTTTAATATAGAAGATTCCAAGCGCGGTAATCTGCCAGCTTGTCACAGAATCACCCTCTCTAAAAAGATGTCCCCCAAGATTGATGAAGAGAGGGATCGCATGAACATTATACCTTATGCTTCGGCAGTAGGGTCTGTAATATATGTGGTGTTATGTACCAGACCAGATGTAGCTTATGAACTTAGTAGAGTAAGCCGGTGTCAATCAAACTCAGGAGAGAAATATTGGACAGATGTGAAGAACATTCTTAAGTACTTGAGAAGAACTCAAGATATGTTCTTGGTGTATGGTGATGGTGACGTCCAAATAGAGGTATTTGCCGACTCCATCTTCCAAAGTGACAAAGATGGCAATAAATATAACTCGGATTATGTGTTTTCCCTCAACGGAGAGGCGGTCTGTTGAAAGAGTTCCAAACAGGACACCGTAGCAGACTCGACGATGGAGGCTGAGTACATTGCTGCCAATGATGCTACCAAAGAAGCGGTCGGGATGCGGAAGTTCATTGCAGAGCTTAAGGTGGTTCCGACCATTGCTGATCCAATACCCTTGTATTGTGATAACAATGGAGATGTAGTTTTAGCAAAGGAACCATGGTCCCATCAGAGATCCAGACACATCTTGAGGCGGTATCATCTGATCAGGGAGATCGTTGATCGCAAGGAGATAGAGATACAGAGGGTAGATACAAAAGAAAATCCAGCGGCTCCATTCACGAAGGCCAATCCCAAAGTACAATTCGAGATACTCTTTGGTTGTTGGGTATGAGATATGCCAATTGCTGGCCCTAGTGCAAGTGGGAGATTGTTAGATATGTATGTGTCACGACCCGAAAATATTACCTCGTGACCGGCACTTAAATCACGCAACGTATACAGGCGTAACGTAACTTAAGTAAGCCGTAGCCCAGAAATCTAAACCCTTCAAAGCAGTAAGTAATGAAACATTTGGAAACCTTAAGTAAAAATCCTTAAACTTGTTTTTTTTCCTCTTGTTTTCTTAAAAATTTCGGCAGCACCTCCTTTGTAAAAACTAGCCCCGAAACGGGTACAACATAGAATATAAAGAAAGCATCCCCAAACGGGAGCAAATCATGCCCAACGGCGAAAACAACCACCACAAGCATATATATATATATATGCATACGACGCCCAACGGCGAAGATCAACACAAAGGAAAATGAAAAGCAAGACATCAACCCCACCAAGCGAACATATAACCCATCGCTCTAAGTCTCGCAACTACAAGTCTTGCTAAGTCTTACAACATATACAAACACTAGTTTCTGATTGATGGAGTTGACTAGATACAATAGGAATAACAATACAAGAGCGGCACGAGCCAATATGTACCACCTACCAAATGCAAATCACCCGAATGTAGCTGCGTGTCGGCGATGCCGCTACTGATCCATGCGGTCAACCTGCAAGAACTGTGGCACAACAGGGGTGAGTTGCCAACTCGTGAGTAGAAAACATCAGCATGTAGAAATCGAATAAAACAACGATTTCTTAGGTCAACTATATCATAAAGTTAATACTATGATATCTATGGTGACCGTGTCTACATATATGCCAATAATAATCAATGCATGTATGCATGTGGATCTCGTCCAACAATATAATCAATGCATGTGTGCAGGTGGATCTCGTCCAACAATATAATCAATGCATGTATGCATGTGGATCTCATCCAACAATATAATCAATGCATGTATGCATGTGGATTTCGTCCAACAATAAACATCATGAAAGTATATGCATATTAATATATGAGGATATCAAAGAACGTGTGTCCATCAATAACACATCAAATCATGGAACCTGAGTGTCCAACACCGACACTCGAAATATCATGAAACCCGTGTCCAGTATCGACACGTAAATCCTCATATCTCAGGCGCCGCATCCTCAGATCGATCCTCATATCCATCTCATATCATAACTCCAAAATGGTGTCCTCCGGACATCCGCCGAGTTCTATACAATCACCGGTAGGTAGTACTCCCTCCGCCAGGCTCATTGTCTACACCACGAAAATCACCTCTTGCCCCGGGGAACCATGCTGGGTCCACCATGTACCCGCAGATGGTGCCTCCCGCTCCTCGAATCGGGTTTCTAACACAAGTTTCAGAACCGAGAAAACTCATGGTGGACGCATCGAAATATCATATCAAGAGAAACCGGGTTTTTTAAACAATACATATTTTCCTTTGAGATATAACCACGGTTCTCAAATCCAGAATCTCATGAAAACATCATCTCAATACGTAATATCATAAAGCATGATGTATGCAACATATCACCGAAATGTGAGCATATCAAGTATATCATGCAACCAAGTATAGTGATGTGAGCATAGCAAGTATATCATGCAACCAAGTATAGTGATGTGAGCATAGCAAATATATCATGCAACCAAGTATAGTGATGTGACAATACTGAACAATCCAGAGTAGTAGCATGATGCTACAATTTTACTGTGTAAGTGACATAGCAATTATCGATGATAAAGTGTGTGAGCCGGCCAATCTATGTAAGTGTAACATACGCATCATCGATAATGGTGTAGGTGTACTAGCACAGGTATATATAATGCAATGAGAATGACATGAACGTAGCATAAGGTACATCATAAGCGAAATGCTAAAAGGTATACGTATCTATAATATATCCGAGTCGGTGAATCTATCAATCGGTATACATCCTCACAACATCACGTACGGTATAATCTATCGTACGGCATCCTCTAATCAAGGGTATGGATCAATCAACAGGTAAGACTCATCACGTACGGTAATCCTTCGTACGGCGGCATTAAACAATTAGGGATTCTATCAACCTATACAACAACGGGGGTACGGATCTAAGTCCCGTACGGCATATCACTCATTATGCACATCATTATACATACATACATACATACCTATCTCTCAAGTCACCTCCATATCAATCTCGTATCTGGGGACCGGCAAGGTATCAACTATCTCTTATCGACCCGCATCCATATAACGACATATCAACTAAGTCATCATATCTCATCGTATACTCTTTTCATCGTATCAATCTCTCACATCAAGTCATTTTACATATGCATTCTATCATATGAATCTCATACTTAATCTCGTGCAACTACATATCTATAGTTTTCTAATATAGGTTTCTCCGACTGTATTCTATATATATATCGATTTCCATTCATAATTTATGGGGGTGCTATACCATCCACCCGACTTCCCCCGTAGATATAAATCTACTCACATGTGGAACTCCTCGTCCAGGCGTAGTCGATGTGCTTCGTCGTCTCGGAATCCACGCGAGGGTACCTACAAATCAACACGTATCGCAATGTTATGAATACTGTAGGGTGTTTTTCGTCATCCCATTGAGATGGGAATACACGCGATCTTGTTAGGCGCATTACAGATTCCCCCTACCTAGGGGTAGGCCGGGGTTTCATGATTGTGGGGAGCCGAATCTCCAGCAGCCGCGGACTAAGCTGCCGTTAATTACCCCTCGTCTTTGGAGCGAGGGAACCTCCAATTGACGGGTTAAACTGGTCATGTGAACTCATTGTGCAGTGTTGTATTTTGAAGGGGTTTTGGATATATCGAGGGCCCCGCAAAGTTTTTACGGGGTTCCAGCTACCCGGATAGCGGGCTGGGGGTCAAGGGGGCTAGCGGCCCCCTTGCGAGGTGCGGGGCAGCGTCCCGTTAAAAAAAATTTCTAACAGGGACAGTGTCGTAGAGTATGTGTGTGTGTACATATGTATATATATGTATATGTGTGTGTGTGTGTGTGTGTATAAAGAAGGGGGAAAGGCATCCAAAGGATGCGTGGGGCCAGCGCCTCACGTGCCTAGCACACGAGCACAAGTGCTCTGGCCGCAGGGAACGCCACGTGTCGGCACGTGGGCGCAAGCTCTCTAAGCGCAGGGCACGCCACGTGTCGGCACGTGGGCGCAAGCGCTTTGGGCGCAGGGCGCGCCACGTGGGCGCAAGCGCTCTGGGAGTTGGCGCGCCACGTGCTCGGCACGTGGGCGCAAGCGCTCTGGGCGCTGGGCGCGCCACGTGTCTGCACGTGGGCGCAAGCGCTCTGGGCGCTGGGCGCGCCACGTGTCTGCACGTGGCGCAAGCGCTCTGGGCGCTAGACGCTGGGCGTCAAACAGAAAGGGGACTTTGGTCCCCTTCACTGGGAGTTGTGCTCCCGATTTGTGGAGTTAAACTCCCAAAAGTTTTAGAAATGATCAAAGGGGGGCTTATTTGTTTCTCCCTTTGGTTCTGGATCTTCCCAAGGTGGGATTTTTAGAGATGGGTCTCCTCCTTCCTCCTCTGTTGCCTGAGTCTTGAAGAACAAGAAGTATGAGATTTTAAAAATCTCTAATTTTTAAGATCTGATGGGAGATCTGAGTTCCCCTTTGTGGGTTTTGTGGTGAAAAACTATTTAGTTTGGGAAAAGAAAGAGTAAAACTCTTGATTTAATCCAAAAGAAATGAGAAGGTTTAAAACCTTGGAGAAGGAGCAGGAGACACAAAGAACGCTAGTTTTTGGGGGAATGAAAAAGTATTACTTTATTCATCATCATGTTGCCTTATATAGGCTTACATATTTACATATAGCCCCTTGGGCTTTTCAAAATGGCATCTTGCCTATCCCATGACTCATGTGCCATTTCTTTTTGCACATAAAACATGGGCTTTACAAAAATTTAGCTTTATGCCCATTTTGTTTACATTCATGCATAAAAAATTCCATAAAAATTATTTATTACATGATTTTGTTGTTGGCATGGGAAGGCTTGGCCGCAGGCTCGGCTTGGGCATAGGCCCGCTTGACCTGGGCTTGGGCCCACCTGGCTTGGGGTTGACTTTGACTTTGACTCAGTCAACCGGGGTGCAAATTTTGACCCCAACAAAGTGCCCCCCATCAATGAATGCACATCGCACATTTTAGTTGTGTGCATGAAATTGATGGATCTTAAAGCTGGACTTCGAGGCGGAACATCATTCCAGGGGCGGAGCATCCCTCGGGGAGCATGATTCCCGGGGATTGGAGCATCATTCCGATTTGCGGAGCATAATTCCATGGTAGGAGTATCATTCTGAGGAGCGGAGCATCATTCCGGAGATCGGAGCATTATTCCGGGTATCGGAGCATCATTCCGGGGACCGGAGCATTATTCTGGGGATCGGAGCATCATTCCGAGGATTGGAGCATCATTCCGGAGATCGGAGCATTATTCCGGGGATCGGAGCATCATTTCAGGGTTCGGAGCATCATTCCAAAGGGCGGAGCATGATTCCAGGGTCCGGAGCATGATTCCGGGGATCGGAGCATCATTCCGGGGATCGGAGCATCATTCCAGGGTTCGGAGCATCATTCCGAGGAGCGGAGCATCATTCCGAGGATCGGAGCATCATTCCAGGATTCGGAGCATCATTCCGAAGAGCGGCAGACATTCTAACCGAAGCATAATTTCGATGCAGAGATTGATTCCCAGGCGAAGCATAATTCTGACAGGGAAGGCAAATACTCCGAGGCGAAGCATGATTTCGATACGGGATACATTCTGAGATAGAGCTTGATTCTAGCGCAGAGCTTGTTGGCCGACTTGATTCCGAGATGAAGCATAATTTCGACAGGGAAGGCAGATACATCGAGGTGAAGCATTATTTCAACACGAGTGCACATTCTGAGACGAAGCATGATTCCGACGTAGAGCTTGCTGGTTGACTTGATTCCGAGGAGGAGCATAATTCTGACGAGGAGGTCGTTGGTTGATTCCGAGCCGAAGCATAATTCCGACAGGGAAGGCAGATACACCGAGGCGAAGCTTGATTTCTACACAGGGTGCACATTCTGAGATGAAGTATGATTCCGACGCAGAGCTTGCTGGTTGACTTGATTCCAAGGCGGAGCATAATTCCGACGAGGAAGTCGTTGGTTGATTCCGAGCCGAAGCATAACTCCGACAGGGAAGGCAAATACTCCGAGGCGAAGCTTGATTTCTACACGGGGTGCACATTCTGAGACAAAGCATGATTCCGACGCAGAGCTGGTTAGTTGATTTGATTCCGAGGCGGAGCATAATTCCGGCAGGGAAGGTAGATATCCCGAGGCGAAGCATGATTTCGACACGGGGTAAATTCTGGGACAGAGCATGATTCCGCCGCAGAGGTTGTTGGCTTGATTTGATTTGGGTTGACATCAGCATCGCTACGCTGGAATATGGTACCAGGAGCGAATCATCATTTGCCATGAGAGGATTTGAGAATTGGTTTTGGTTTGGTATCTGTATTGCTACACTGGAATAATGCCAGGAGCAACTCATCATTTGCCCCGGGAGGATTTGGGAATTGGTTTTTGCTTGGCATCAGTATCGCTATACTGGAATATGGTACCAGGAGCGAATCATCATTTTCGCTTGCTTATCAGGAAGCGATGGCTTAGGAGACAGGTTTTAGGTCCCTATCACCAAAGACTTTTCAATTTTGTGAGCCGTAAGGGTCTCACAAAGCATTTTCTCCCTGCGAGTCGTAAGGATCCCGTAGGTGTATTTTCTCCTTAGGAGTCATGGGGACTCCTAAGTGTGTTGCTCCTTTGTGAGTCGTAAAGATCTCACGCGGCAATTTTTTCCTCACAAAGTCGAGAGGACTTTGCGAGTGCATTTCATCTATTTTTCATGAGTTTGCGCCCTTTCGGGTTTTCACAAACTCGCCGGCAGTCCTACTGTTTTTACTCACGACGCCCTTTCGGGTTTTCATCCGTGCCTATTTTGCTTGTGGACACACCATTTTTTTTATTATTATTATTATTTATTTTTTTTGGTGGGACTTTGAATGTGGTCTCACCGGTAGGACTTGGGAGAGACTGGAATTTTTTTACGCCCGTGGATTGTATACGGTTTTGCAGGATGTATGATCAAGACCGTAGGGCCGGAAACATTTCAGGACTTTGTTGGCGTCTGCATCGCTGCACTGGAATATGGTACCAGGAGCGACTCATCATTCGCCGTTAGGATTTGGAATTTGGTTAGCGTCTGCATCGCTACACTGGAATATGGTACCAGGAGCGACTCATCATTCGCCACTTGGGATTTGGGAAGCGATGGCTTAGGAGACAAGTTTAGATCCTTATCACCTAAGGATTTTCAATTTTATGGGCCGTGAGGGTCCCATAAAAGCATTTTCTCCCTACGAGTCGTAAGGATCCCGCAGGTGTATTTCTCCTTAGGAGTCGTGAGGACTCCTAAGTGTGTTTTTCCTTTATGAGTCGTAAGGATCCCACAAAGGTTTGTTCTCCTCATGTATCGTGAAGACACATGAGTGGGTCTTCTCAATGGAGCATAATTCCAAAAGCGGAGACCAGCCGCGTAACTGGTGATTGCGGTGGGGCATGGGTACGAAGAGAATTATTTGAGCCCGTGGATTGTATACGGTAGTCAATTTGGGGACTAACCATAGGGCAGGAAGAATTTTGGGAAACTGGATTTTGGTTGGCGTCTGCATCGCTGCCTTGGAATATGGTACCAGAAACGACTCATCATTCGCCGTTTTTTTTTGTTGTTGTTTTTTTTTTACCGCGATTGCTCTATCATTTCAGCTTTTCTTGTCGCGAAGATCGCGATTGCCCTATCATTTCGGCTTTTATTCGCGGTTGCCCCATCATTTCGGCTTTATTTTCATCTTTATTTTACTCGCTGATTTTTATTGCGAGTCGCCCCATCATTTCGGCTTTTCTTTATTTTTCTTTTATTTACACTTTTTTTTACACATATTTTTTTTTTACATTCCCAGTTTAACGACTTAGAGGTCGATTATTCCCAGTTTAGTGACATGGTGGTCAATTGTTCCCAGTTTAATGACGTGGTGGTCGACTGTTCCCAGTTTAATGACGTGGTGGTCGACTGTTTTCAGAGAAAGGCAGATGTCTGAGAGAATGAGTTTCACGAAGAACTTCGGTCTCCGTTTATATGAAATTGGCGGTCGCAGCTAGACTGTTTGTTAACACGCCTTTAGACAGTTCTATCTCTCCTGCCTTGTATTGCTTTTCGACCCAATCTTTGAAGACGAAGCAGTCCTCAATGGCATGACCTATCACTCTGTGATAGGGGCAGTATTTGGGGTCGTCGGTCATATTCGCTTCCTGCGGTCTTTTTGACTCTGGCAGTTGTAGACCGTTCTTCAGGGCGTCTTTGAATATTTTACGGATTTTGTCCCTTCTGAAGGAATAAACCTTATCTAGCTTCTTTTTGAGTGGAGATTCTCCTCCCTCTCCGAACACTCGCTTCCGAGGCTGGTTGGCGCTAGGCCCGCTCATCCCTTGTTTATTTCGGTTAGCCGAAGTGTTGAAAGATTCAGAATCATCGGAGTTTCCGCCTTTGCGATTATCATCCCTTCGGTTTCTCCAGGACCTATTATTATTTTGGGAATCCGAGGAGGACTCCTGCTTTGAGCACTCCGGCATCTGAACTTTCCTGGTCAGCTCTTGGAATGTTTTGAGCCCCGCGGTGCATAGAAATGGGACCATCCAATTGTTGAGATTTCCAACGAGGAGTCTGATAGATTGGTCCTGCTCTATCGGCGGTTCGCATTTGACGGAGAGATTGCGCCATCGGGTTATAAAATCCATGATGCTTTCGTTGTTCTTGGGCTTGGTCCTTACGAGCTCGGCAATGGTAATCTTATCGCTGACGCTCATGAACCTTTGTCGAAACAAAGATTCCATTTGGACGAAAGTAATAACGGAGCCATCCGGTATGCTCGCGTACCAGTCGAAAGCAACATCGGTCAAGCTATTAACAAACTGGCGGAGGAGAAGTGCATCGTTGCCCCCAGTATTTTCGCATGAGGCTTTGAAGTGGGCGATGTGCTGATTCGCATTTCCCGTCCCATCAAATCTTCCGAATTTAGGGATGACATAGCCGCTAGAAAATTCTACCAGATCATACTGAGCAGGATATGGTCTCCCACTAATGCTGATATCTTTTTGCGCTTCGGCTTCGGCTACCAAGGTTTTGACTTTGTCGGCAACCAAATCCATGATTTGATCTTGAGTTAGCGGGCTACTGTCATCGGTAGCCAAGACATTTGCCGAGATAGGATGCGACTGATTTTCATGCGGTCCGCCCACTTTTGGATTTGAGGGAACGGGCGTCGGCTGTTTCGGGACACCGTTTCCCGGTTCATGAGAGCCCTGCGCCTGATTGGGCGGCTGAGAGGCAAGTTGGGCTGTGAGCTGTAAGACAACGTTTGTCAAGTCGTCAATTTTTTAGTAAAGCTTGGCCATCTCCTTTGCTTTGGTTCTGAGATGCTTTCAGAGCTCTTGGAGAAGTTGTTGCTCTGCGGTCTTAGGACGGAAAGTTGGCTCATCTTCGCTTTCCGAGCCTGACTCCTCATGAATTGAGGGTTCTCTCTGCCTATCAGCCTCATCGAGAGGGTTTTCATCATCCAGTGGAGGCGGTTGTTCTTGGGAAGTGGCAACCACATTCAAGCCAGATTGGATTTGAGATGTGGTGGCCCCATTCTTGCTCTTGCTGCGCGTGCCCACCATGTAGACAGTGTGGACCACATATCCAGCCATTTCCTCGTCTTTGGCGGGGTAACCTGTTCCTCGAACCTCATGAGGTTCAGTCTAGCAGGAGCCCTAGCCCTTTTGTTGGCTCTATACCTGAGCCTTTTCTGCCTTAGCTTCTCAATTTTAAAGGCTTGGTGGGCATCTGCTTCCTGGGAAGCCACCGTAAGTCGATTAGCGGGGAGCTTAGAGAAGACACCCGATCGAGCAGTTGTCAGAGGCACCGCCGGAGCTTGCTCGAGACGCCTTGTGGCCTTGTTGGTGTTGATGTCCTTGCCCCCTGCTGGGGCCAAGGAGAGTCGTTCAAACACCGACTTGCGTTTTAGTTGGGGCGCCTTCGAGACCACTACATTTGGCCTCTTGCCTTTCGAGACCGGTTTGTCTTCTTCCGGGGCTCGAGGAGCTGGGATGGCGTTAATTGACACGAACATGATAGAGCTGAATGGTAGCGGCGGCTCCTCCCATTGTCGCCCGAGACTGGCCGGAAGGACCGTCCTGGCATCCATCTTCATCGTGTAGGAGATGGGAGCCGTGCTGAGAACTGAGTTCATCTTTAGAGACATTGTTGGGAAGTGATTGCTTGAAGACCTGCATGAAAGAGCATTATTTCAGTATAAATATAGGTATGTATATTGACTGAGTTCGCATGAACGTTTAACCCGAAATATGGGAGGAGAGATTGGTCCGACCGGGCGTGCCAGAATCTGTAGGGTGTTTTTCGTCACCCCATTGAGATGGGAATACGCGCGCGCTTATCAGGAGCATTACAGATTCTCCCTGCCTAGGGTAGGCCGGGGTTTAATGATTGTGGGGATCCGAATCTCCGGCAGCCGCGGACTAAGCTGCCATTAATTACAACTCGCCTTTGGAGCGAAAAAACCTCCGATTGACGGGTTAAACAGGTCATGCGAACTCAATGTGCAGTGTTGTGTTTTGAAAGGGTTTTGGATATATCGGGGGCCCCGCAAAGTTTTTACCGGGGTCCCGCTACCCGGATAGCGGGCTGGGGGTCAAGGCGGCTAGCAGCCCCCTTGCGGGGTGCGGGGCAACGCCCTTTAGAAATTTTTTTCTAACAGGGACAGTGTCGTGGAGTATGTGTGCGTGTACATATGTATATATATATATGTGTGTGTGTGTGTGTGTGTATAAAGAAGGGGAAAGGCATCCAAAGGATGCGTTGGGCCAGTGCCTCACGTGCCTAGCACGCGAGCGCGCTGGGCGCGGGGCGCGAGCGCGCTGGGCGCGGGGCGCGAGCGCGCTGGGCGCGCCACGTATCGGCACGTGAGCACAAGCGCTCTGGGCGCAGGTCACTCCACGTGTCGGCACGTGGGCGCAAGCGCTCTGGGCGCAGGACGCGCCACGTGTCGGCACGTGGGCGCAAGCGCTCTGGGCGTTGGCATGCCACGTGCTCGGCACGTGGGCGCAAGCGCTCTGGGCGTTGGGCACGCCACGTGCTCGGCACGTAGGCGCAAGCGCTCTGGGCGCTGGGCGCGCCACGTGTCTGCACGTGGCGCAAGCGCTCTGGGCGCTAGACGCTGGGCGTCAAACAGAAAGGGGACTTTGGTCCCCTTCACTGGGAGCTATGCTCCCGATTTGTGGAGTTAAACTCCCAAAAGTTTTAGAAATGATCAAAGGGGGGCTTATTTGTTTCTCCCTTTGGTTCTGGATCTTCCCAAGGTGGGATTTTTGGAGATGGGTCTCCTCCTTCCTCCTCTGTTGGCTGAGTCTTGAAGAACAAGAAGTATGAGATTTTAAAAATCTCTAATTTTTAAGATCTGATGGGAGATCTGAGTTCCCCTTTGTGGGTTTTGTGGTGAAAAATTATTTAGTTTTGGAAAAGAAAGAGTAAAACTCTTGATTTAATTCAAAAGAAATGAGAAGGTTTAGAACCTTGGAGAAGGAGCAGGAGACACAAAGAACGCTAGTTTTTGGGGGAATGAAAAAGTATTACTTTATTCATCATCATGTTGCTTTATATAGGCTTACATATTTACATATAGCCCCTTGGGCTTTTCAAAATGGCATCTTGCCTATCCCATGGCTCATGTGCCATTTCTTTTTGCACATAAAACATGGGCTTTACAAAAATTTGGCTTTATGCCCATTTTGTTTACATTCATGCATAAAAAATTCCATAAAAATTATTTATTACATGATTTTGTTGTTGGCATGGGGAGGCTTGGCCGCGGGCTCGGCTTGGGCATGGGCCCGCTTGACCTGGGCTTGGGCCCACCTGGCTTGGGGTTGACCTTGACTTTGACTCGGTCAACCGGGGTGCAAATTTTGACCCCAACAAATACCAAGTCCGAAAACCGATACGGCACACGGTGCGCTTATAAGTTAGAACCTATAGCCTACGCAAGCAAAAACAACCAAACAACTCTCGTCGTTGACGTACAAACGTCCAACGACCAATTACAATATCAAGTCCCAAAACCAAGAATCTCAATACCGGAAAACATAGCCAAAACCCTAACTAGGGTCGCTATTCGTGAAAACCGCCAAGCCTAAAATCCAATCGTACCAATCGCTCATTCACAACACAATAAATATCGTACAAGATAATATATTTTTCATCACTACGCCAATTAAAACTCACGTCTAATTTTACCGAAAACCTTGTAAGCATCTTTTAACCATTTTAGCACAAATTCTATAAGTTTAAACAATTCTAGTGGCCATAATCATCCCATAATAGCTTAAATAAGCCACACAAACCCTTACTATAATTTAATTCTCACCCATATAAGATTTAGTAAAAGTTAATTTGCAATCAAGCTTAATTAGACAATTAGGAAAAATAACAACTTACAATTTCACAACTAGGTTAGGTTTTCCATGTCTAAACAACTCAATTAACCATTACAAACAATCAAAACCCTAACTTGATTTTCATAACCCTTTCATGAATTTCTAAACTTGCTAATAAAAGCCATAATTAAACACCCAATAAACTAAATTAAAGTATTCAAACAACAACTAAAACTTAGGGTTTGGATTTTATACCTCACAACTTGATTTCAACACTTGCAAATTGACTCCCAAAATAGCCACCAAAATGCTAATTTTCTTCTTGATCCAAGCTAGATTAGGCTAAAGAATAATGGGTAGGGATTTAATTTAGAGTTTGTGGGATTTTCTTTGATTTTTTATGGATTTTTGAAGCTTTTTGTGTTGAAAATGGATGTGGGGAAAATTTGGGGATGCCACATATTAGGCTCGGCCAAGGAGAGAAGAGGAGAGTTTTGTGTGAGTGTGTGTGGAAGTTTCTAGTTTAAGACAACCATTAAAGCTCAATTAATACACCTCCCATCATGCCACCTCTTAATCCTTTTCTTTTCTAATTTCATTAAACCTTAGAAACTCCTAGAACTCTTAGATATTTTGAGTAAAAGACAACAAAGTTTAAACTTGTGATTAAGTTAGCATGATTCACTTTTGTATAATTAACCCGATCCAATTTGTAATTACCACTAATTAAGTGTATAATTAAAAACTTATAATAATAATTTAATTAAGGAAAAATATTTAAGTTACTAAAAATTATAAGCGACTAACTAAATACCGCATACTAGCAATTTCCTAATTAAACTAGGAGCATTTAAGTCTATATTGAAAAATGATTATATTCCAATTTTTACGGAAAACACAAATTATTTACCGATTAACGGAAAATTCGCCTAAACGATTTTGAAACGTTACAGTATGCCGTAGAGGCCATTATTGTGTATTATATTGGATGCTGGGATATATGTATGTATAAAACAATCTTACTCAAAATGATAGTATCCTATCTGGTTTTGACTTTATCTTAACGTGTATAAATATTTCTCTTGATATTGCATATACATGTTGATAAACCCCTTAGGTACTTGACTTTCAGTACTATGATGTCGATCATACCAGTGGGGCCTGGGTAGTCAATAAGCACATCCTTAAATACTCCTAGTCGTAGGTGTATCGAGACGGGGCATCGATATTCTAGAGTAGACTAGTGTATACATTTCTTGAACCCATATGGGATGATGGTTGATCCTACAACCATTGGTGTTTGACATCAAAGCTTGTATACAGGTGCTCATTAGAGACTAAGTACACCGAACGGATTCACCGAGAACTCCTAGACGGTACTATATGTTGGCTATAGTGCCCTCAAAGCTATTATCATAGTCGCAGGTAGGTGATTATGATAATTGAGGGAGGACCTATACCGGTAGAACAGACTTACTCGAGATGATAGTATGCTATATAGTTTGTCTTTATCATTATGTACAGCATTAGGTGGCATTACAGATCACTATCACATGTTGATAGAGCCTATAGGATTCTTGCTTGACTACCAGAATTATGATGGCGATCATATACGTGGGAGCTGGGTGGTCTATAATCACATCCTTAAATGTCCCTAGTCGTGGGAGTTTCGAGACTAGGCATCGATACTCCAGAGTAGACTAGTGTATAATGATCGAGACCCCGACGAGGGGCAGTGGCCGGTCTCACAAGCCATAGGTGTCAGTTTGTTCACCTAAGATGTATACAGGTGCTCATTAGGTTATGAGTACACCGGACGGACTCGTCGGGAACATACTAGTTGGTATTATTGTTCCCCTCCGAAAGACGCGGGACGCGATAAACGTCTCGCCTGAATTTCGGGGCAGATGCTAATTGGTGCTATCCGTCTACCTCTCCGAAGATACCAAGTTGATTTATGGCACCATGTATCGAAGGTTTAAATGGATGCGGCCAATGTAGCAGACTTCGTCAGATTCCTCCTCGTTTGAGAGGTTTTTGATTGTGGGGACGCTCTTCCCTGCAGGCGCAAGCCCCTGCAGTTAATTACGCTACCGCATCGCAGTAACAACTTTCTCCTTCTCCAGATGGTCACTTCGTGTCGTGGGTGTTTGTTTTGTTTGTGGTTTCCCGTGGATTGTATACGGAGACTAATTTATGTTGTCGCCCATAGGGCGTGGATTAGTCCAAATCCGTATCTTCTTAGATTTGGGTTTGGGAGTTGGGTTTAAGGATACGTTATCCTCATTTGGGACTAAGATCAACTTAAACGTATGTTAATGATACGTTAGTCTAATTTTTGACTAAGATCAACTTAACGGGATCGTTTAGATCCAACAAGAGAGCATTTGGGCTCTATTGTTTAGTTTAGGGACATTGCGGTCGATTAGTTTAGGGACATTACGGTCCATTGTTAGTTTAAGGGCATCTCGGTCCAATGTTAGTTTAAGGACATCTCGGTCCGAGGTTAAGGACATCATAGTCCGTGAGTTTAAAGACATCACAATCGATGTTAAGGACATCATAGTTTGTGAGTTTAAAGACCTCACAGTCAAGGTTAAGGACATCATAGTCCATGAGTTTAAGGACCTCACAGTCCATAGAGTGTTTGGTTGTCGGGACCCGTCACCTCTCTGAAGACGTTGAAGGATTACAACGACAAATATCAGAGGAGTAAAGAGATGTACCCTCGAACCAGTGTGAATTGGTTGAAAGATCTGTAGCCTAATTTGGTACTAAGATCTGTTAAAATATTCATGAGCAGATGGGCTCAATTAATATAAGTTGAGGTTATGGCCAATATTGGGCTAAGTCCAATAAATGTTTAACATTTTTATTCTGGCTATTGAGCCTTTATTTGGGCTTGGCCCTTCTGACAATATTTTTGCCTTTTATTGAATGCTGAGCATTCACCAGAGCTCTGGGCTTATTAAAGAACAATTTATGTTCTGTCAGTTCAACACGTGGCGCGCCAGGCGCTTTGTGCCAGTCAAAGAGCGCAGTGCGCTTCTGCCGAGTAGCGCACATGTAAGGGATACGTGTCGCACTCAGCGCTAGACGCCGGATGATGAGCACATGATGCCAATTTATGAGCGTTGAGCGCTAATTTAGTGGCGCACACGTGAGTGACACGTGGTGCGCTTGGCACTGAGCGCCCGCCCATAAGCACAGTGCGCTATTTCAAAAGCGTAAAGCGCAAGCTGTTTAATTGGCGCATACGTAGTTGACACGTGGCGCATTTAGCGCTGAGCGTCGATCCAGGGAGCGCAGAAGCGCAGTTCAAGAGCGCAAGGCGTTGTTCAAGAGCGCAAGGCGCATTTCATGAGCGCAAAGCGCATTTGATCAATTTTATGATCTGGGAACAAATTTATGTTCTTTTAAAAGAGACTTTGTCTCAAGATTTAAGAACAACAGTTCTTATTTTGCAGGAGAGATTTTCAATCTCTTATTTTGATGAAAGGCTTTGCCTCTATACATCCATGATCTGTGAGAAGAAATATGTTCTTCTTTTATTTTATGATGAGATCTTTTGATCTCTTTTATGAAAGACTTTTTGTCTTGTAGATTTATGATCTTTTTTAAAGAAAAGAATTCTTCTTTTTATGGGATGATTTTATCATCCATCATCTTTACCTTGAAGAAGTATCTTCTTGCAAGAGCTTGCTCTTTATCTTTGAGTTTTTTCAAAGTTTATGGGGGGGTTTCTCTATATAAGACTTGAAGTCTTGGGGCCTTTATATAGGGCAAGCTGATTTGTTGAATCAGTTAAAGAGATCTTTCTCTGATTGATTTGGGGATGTTTCCCACCATTGGATCTTTGATCTTAGGGTTTCTGTTTTACAGAAGGCAATCTTCTTGTTTTTAACAAGATTGAAAAATCTTTTCATAACAGAATTTAATTCTAATTAATTAATGATTTATCATTATTATTAGATCTTTTGATCTAATAGTGGGAAGTTTTTTTTAATTCCAGCGCTAGCGCATCCGTGCTTCGTGGTGCGCTGCTCAAACCGCAGCGCACCTGTATCTTACACGTGGTGCGCCGCTCAGAGCGCAACGCACCCTGCGCTAGCGCACCCGTGTTTGACGCGTGGCATGCTGCGCAGCGCGCCTAGCGCTGGCGCACTCATGGTGTGCTGCCTAGGGCACAGCGCACTTGGAGCTGCATCTGAAGCGTTGCTTCAATTTTGAAATTTGAATTTCAAACAGAGCTTTGCTCTGATTGGGGGAAACAAATGCCCCCCACCGTTGCGCTCACGTGGCCCACATGTGAGTGTAGCGGTGGCAGCATCTGCGCCCTTAGATCAACTCAGAAGTTGAAGAGGCACTTCAATGCCTATAAATAGGACCTTTAGTCCTTTAGATGATTTCTGTTCATCTTCTTACTTGATTTTCTGAGAATTTTATTCTCTCACAGAGCATAGCTCTCCATCTTAAGAATTTTCAAGAGTCAAAACTCTGCCAAAATTTTAGGTAAATTTTTTTTAGATAATCTAGGGTTTTACCCATTAACAGAGCCTCGCTCTTCATAGATCTTTGATCTAAAGAAAACCCTTTTAGGGTTTCATTAACAGAGCTTTGCTCTCCTGAACCCATAGATCTAAAGAGATCTTTTCTTGGGGTTTCTTAGCCCATGAACAGAGCTTTGCTCTTTTGATAACATGTAGATTTTTTTAATCTCTTATGAAGAACTCTTAAGAGTTTGTTCATGGATCTTGAAGATCCCAGAATTTTTAATTCATAAAAAATTGATTTTTATTTTTTTCTGATGGGTTTTCCCATCATCTTTACAGAGCCAAGCTCTTGAGGAATTTTATTCCTTCATGATCAGAGTTTGACAAGTGTCACTCTGTCATAGAGCATTGCTCTCAAAGGGAGATTTACTCCTCTTCCCGAGGGATATCTCATTTAATGAGAATTTTCCTGAGGATCTCCTCATTTAATTAACAGTCTCATCAAATGATGAGGCTGTTTTAATAATTGATGAATTGTCATCTAGATTTTGTGGGTCCCTCTTTGGTCCCCTTTTCCACTGCATTGCAGTACGGTACAAATTTTAAAGTACCAAATGTCGGAATTTAAATTATAGCACTGACAATTGAATTTTGTCCCTTTTTGCACAGGCGACATGTCTTTCGATCCCTTTTTCACGTTTGTTCGTTCAGAAAGAGGATTCCCTAGAGCACCTGTAGACTGGGAAGTCCTAGCTTTGATCAAAGATCATGACCCGGAATATAAGAATCTTCACCTTTGAGGGACATGGTATAATCAGATTATTAAAGGCGACAAAGCTTTTCGTGCGCGGTACCCTCAGAGCCCATCATGGCAATCCATTATGCCGACCCACCCCCAGTGAACTATATCGTGGAAGAAGTCAACTGGACTTCGGGAGGTCTTCTTCAGCCTGCTATGGCTTCGATACCTGTTCAGCCTCCAATGGCTTTGGATACCCTGGGGCAACGTATTTGTCAAGGAGAAGCACAACCGTGGGGACAACCATATATGATCGGTCTAATTCCTCGTCACCCAGCTGGTTATCTGCAATGGGCCCGCTATATTCTGTCAGCGAAGAAGTCACAGTTGTTGAGGCTTGGGTTGTATCCTGCCATTTATGCTTCTCTCTTCCAGTATCCTACGCTTCCCGCCTGGTGGGTTAAGGCCTTTCTGGAGCAGTGAAATATTCCTACCCACACCTTCCTTTCGCTGGACCGAGAAGTATCGATCTCCTTAGAGGAATTTGCAGAAGTTTCTGGCTTACCGGTTATGGGGGAGCACTATGAGGAACTGCTTCCTACAGATGAATACATTTTTGGCGCCAAGCCAGTGATGACAGGCCTCATCCTGGAGAACGCCATTCAACACCAGTTCCCTTGCTTAATCAAAGTGTTGAATATTTATGAGGGCATTTTTCTCGAGTCTGGGAGCCGCGGGGTTACTTTCGAGGATTTCATTGCTCGTTTTCTCCATCCGGACGTCCTCTCGAAGGGTGCTACTAAGTTTTCCAAACTTGACGACCCTTTCGGTTAAACAACTTCCCAACGGCGGAAGCAGATCAAAAGAGTTTCTTCCTTCCCAACACTCCAGTTGTTCCTCTTGCGGAGATCGCAGTCCCTGGGATTGATGAGGAAACGTTCTTCTTAGGGTTTCTTGGGCTATGGCTGAGATGGTTTGCGCTCCCGATGCAACTTCGCCGTATAAGGCCGTCTGTCTTCTATCCGGCTCACCGGATGATTATTGGGGTGAAAGTGGCTGTCGGGGTCGCCGGGTTAGCTCATCTGTATTACGGCCTCATCCAGGCGGCGGATACTACTGAACCCAGAGTGTAGCATGTGAACTTCTCGATGCATTACTTCATGTCATGGCTCGAGCTACATGCACTTGGCGTTTTCGGCATTCATAAGAGGCCGTCCTTCTACGATAGGTGCGGCTTCCCCCGGATCATGCGATTGGTCGATGCATCTATTGTAAATCCGTCACCGCGGGAAGCCAGAGGTTTTCTCCTTCATCCTCGCACTATTGGAGATGGCATGACTTTCACTGACAAGATCCTGACTATCGGCAAAGAGTCCGCGATAGCGGTGCAGCCATTGCGGGACATTTTTAAAGATGGAGCCTCTGTTTTGAAAACTCGGGAAATCGTTCATTTATATTCCATCAGACTGGGCTTTCTAGTGTTTAGGAAAAATGATGCGGCATTATTCATGAGATACAATCCGCATCGTTTTGCCCAACAATTAAGCTATAATCAGGGAGTTCCGCTGGAGGCTTTCTTGCTAGAACCTACTGCCACCGAAGAGGGGATGCGAAACGCACTGCATCATTTCATGCGCATGAACACGAGGTCCAATTTCTTTATCAGCGAACCGAGCTGTGTCCCGAAGGCCCTTAGTGTATACGTGGCGTGGTACCAGCATTCAATGGGCGCCGTCATCAAGGAAGAGAAGCGACCGCTACTCGATCGCAAAAGTGCACCCCCTGCTGGCGATCGAAACGTCCCTTTTAAGCGACGGGCCATTATCCGTCCTCCCTTAAGAGAAGCTGCCGTGATTGAAGTCCCACGTGACAGGCCTGAGCTACCGGTGCCCCGTGCTCCCATGGAGATGGTGAATGTACTACCGGTGCCCCGTGTTCCCGTGGAGACGGTGAATGTAGCTTCCCATGAGTCTGGCATGGGTTCAGATATCGGGACTCGTCGCCCCAAGGTGCCTGTTAAACGTAAACTTGTGCTTGGGGCGACCGGAGCTCGCTCACAGAAGAGGAAGAAGAAGTCGATCCTCTCTGCCGACGTCGTATTTGGTCAGGAGCCTCATGCTCCTTATAGTGAGGGCTTGGGAGAATATGGGACCAACGAAGGTCTATTCATAGCGCCGGACGATACTGATCTCGAGGCCGCCATTGCAACTTCTGTGCGATCAGCAAGCCATAAAGCGGGAATGGCCATCCTCGCGCAATCAAGTAAATATAAGCCGTAACTTTAGTCATTACATTATATTTTTATTATCATGTTTTGGCTGACACTTTTTCTTCTTTAACAGGCTTTTCTACTGAAGAGGCTCTAGCGGCTTCCCTCAAGACTTTTGAGGAGGAGGAGAGGATTCGCGCCTCGCTGGGAGTTGGTATATCTCGACTCATTGCATCTTCATTCTCCTTTCTTATGGACAATCTGACCCCTTCGTTATCTTATCACAGGGACTACAACGCCAATCCCGCAAGGTGATGCGGAGATGCTTCCCGGGCCAGTCATCAAAGTCCTGGCCTCCTCAGCACTGCCGAAAGAGGCCTTACTTAAACGAACAATGACGGATGCCATAACGGCTCTAGAGGTAACCCTTGGCGCGGACGATGACGTCCTATTGATGGAGGCTTCTAGAAGATCCGTTCTCACGGCCCGAGCGGAAAGGAAGCGTAGAACGGGCGTGGCAAGGGAGCGTAGTACTGCCTTAGCCGCGGGTGCAGGTTCGAGCACCGCTACCCCTTCCCCTACTCCTTCAGAGGATGCTCCAACTGCCTTGTCCATCGCCCACAGACAGGCAGCACGTGCCGCTCGGGAAGCAATTGGAAAATCGACTCAAGGTAACGTGACATTGGGTTGTTCTGTTAAAGTTTTAACTTTCAGGTTCTCATATATCCCATCTTGCAGGGCCGAGTCTTGCCGAGGAGGTGGTAAGCGTCGTGGCGGCAACCACCGAGCCTGAGGTAGCGGCAGGTGAGGCAGCCATGATCACCGAGCCCGAGGTAGCGGTAGGTGAGATGGCTACCATTGCCGAGCCTGAGGTAGCGGTGGGTGAGATGGCTACAGTCGTCGAGCCCGAGGTAGCTACTCTTTCTCAAGAGTCGGGCACTGCTCCAATCGTCGCTCTTTCCCCTTGCAGCTCCCTGCCACTGCCGGGCGCTGCGAGTGTCATGACGATTCTCGTGGAATCGGGGGATGAGGCTAGGGTTAGCGAGACCGTTCCGATGGAGGAGGGTGGAGCATTCGCTGCATCCAGTGACACTCTTGTCGCGGTCTCGACCGGCGACTCACCAGGTAGATTTTAGGTCATCGATTTCCTCTTTATTCTGCAATCCCCTTTTTAATTTCTTTTTGACAGCGTTTCTCTTATTTCTAATGCAGGTGTGATGAGCGTTGGGGTTGTGCCACCCGAGGAAGCATCTCCAGTTGCTGCTTTAACGGTGACCGCTCCTCTGCCTTCTCTCGTACCATCTCAAATGCTGGAAGGTGCGGATTTGTGACCCATCAATTTTATTTCTAGGCCGTATACTTTATGTACTGACATTGCATTACTGCGTCCTTACAGGAGTCCTTTTTGATCACCTGTATCAGGTGCTACACCCACACTTCTCTTTCCAGTCAAAGATTGCCTCATCTAGTAGCGCTGGTGAGTACAGGCTTCAGCTAATGTCTCTTCTTTTACCAGCAATCATATCGTTTCTAACTCTTCTTTGTTTTGATTGCAGCATTACAGATCGAAGGAGGAGACGAAAGAACAGTTGTGCCACTGGTACTCCCGGCCTTGCCACCTACTGCAGCCGGTATAGTAAACTACATTGTTCATGAACCTGCTTTATTTCTTGAATCGTCATTTGACTGTGATTTGTTTTGCAGCGGTGATATCAACTTTGGCTCCGTTCGAATCTCGAATCGTAATGCCTGCAGGTCCCTTTTCTCGACGTCCCTCTTCCAAAGGTGCTGTGAATAGCCTGCGCATGTTGATCGATCACCTCGAGGAGCTTGATGTGGAGACTCCTGCCCTTGCTATTGATTTCGCTGCTGAGGTTAATCTCATACTGGTGACGCTCGTGCACTTTCATAATGAAGGCATTGTGGAGTCCTGGGTTAATCACTGCAGGAAAATCGAGGCCTGTCTGCATGAGCTCGAGTTTATACGTCCTGCCCCCGAGATCTTGGCTGTGAACTCCCAGCGGGCCGCATGGGTGGAGGAGAGTACTCCTTACTTCCGCCATCTTGAACATGAAGCGGCCCTGAAGCGTAAGGAATGCGAAGAGGCTTCAAGCGAATCTGCTCGATTACATGCTCAAGTTGACGCAAACACTGCACAATTGAAAGTTATCTTCGAAAGCCTTCTACGATGTATTTCCGACGAGCTAACGCTGAGGAAGAAGCTCGGCCTTATCAAGCGAGACGCACAAAGTCATGGGGCAGCTCAGCAGGTCATAGATGAGCAACTTTCATCTTATTTACAGCAACGGGCTCAGGTTGAAGCGGAGTTGGCCGCGGCAGCTGACCAAGACAAGGGGCTGAGGGAAGTGCGTGAACGGCTGATTTGTTTATTGAAAGTGCTTCCCTCTCAATAATTGTTTTTTGTACCATTTGCAATTTTGAATAAAATGTATCCATTATCCATTTTTTTTATTCTTTCATATGATGTATTTTGTACCCAATTGAACTCATAAATAAAAGATATATTTCTTTCGCACCATCTTGTGTTATTTCCTGCTTTCTTGTCCTTTCTGTGTTGCCGGCATGTTACCTTAGTAAGCGTAGCCTGTAGAAGATAGAGAGCATTCTGTTTTGAATTCTTTGAGAGGTAGTGATGGCTTAGGAAGCAGCTTTAGATCTGCTACCTAAGACTTTTCAACTTCATGAGCTGTGAGGGCCTCATAAAGACTTTTCTCCCTACGAGTCGAGAGGATCTCATAGGTGTATTTTCTCCTTAGGAATCATGAGGATTCCTAAGTGAATTTTCCCTTATAAGTCGTAAGGATCTTACAAGAGAGTTTTCTTCCTTACGAGTCGAGAGGACCCGTAAGTGTTTAATAAGATTGACATTATCGGCATTTCACGTCTTCAGAAGTTGCTCCGGGCGTTTCCCATAGGGTCAATGTTAACTTCGGCCGTGTTCCACGGAGTCGTTGGATGACGTATTTCCGAGGCGGGGTCATGTAAATGACGTATTTCCGCGACGGGGTCATGCGGGTGACGTGTTTCCGCGACGGGGTCATGTGGATGACGTATTTCCGTGATGGGGTCATGTGGATGACGTATTTCTGCGACGGGGTCATGTGGATGACGTGTTTCCGTGACGGGGTCATGTGGATGACGTATTTCCACGACGGGGTCATGTGGATGACGTATTTCCATGACGGGGTCATGTGGATGACGTATTTCCGCGACGGGGTCATGTGGATGAATTGTTTCCGCGACGGGGTCATGTGGATGACGTGTTTCCGAGACGGGGTCATGTGGATGACGTATTTCCGCGACGGGGTCATGTGGATAACGTGTTTCCGCGACGGGGTCATGTGGATGACGTGTTTCCGTGACGGGGTCATTGGATGACGTATTTCCAAGATGGGGTCATGTGGATGACGTGTTTCCGCGAGGGGGTCATGTGGATGACGTGTTTCCACGACGGGGTCATGTGGATGACGTGTTTCCGCGAGGGGGTCATGTGGATGACGTGTTTCCGCGACGGGGTCATATGGATGACGTGTTTCCGCGACGGGGTCATGTGGATGACGTGTTTCCGCGACGGGGTCATGTGGATGACGTGTTTCCGAGACGGGGTCATGTGGATGACGTATCGTCCATCGAGATTTGGAGTAAGGGCTTTGCTGTAGCTCCAGGGTTGATTGCCGTGTCTGAATCCTGCTGGTATGGGAAGGAACGTTGTTGATGATCTCTAGGCTATCCCTGAACCGTCGAGATTTGGCTTCATTTTCTGATGGAGCCTGGGGAGGGAAGGTGTGATTCCTTCTTTATTTGCGCCCCTGGATTATGTACAGGGATTGATGTGATATCATCTGTAGGGCATAAATTTCATTTTTCTTTATTTCTTTCCGCGATGCTCTATCATTTCAGCTTTTATATCGCGAAGGTCGCGATTGCCCAATAATTTCGGCTATTTTTCGCGGCGCCCAATCATTTCGGCTATTTATTTTGTTTTTACGCGCTGCTTTTTTATTGCGAGTTGCCCAATCATTTCGGTTATTTTGCATGCATGCATTTTTACTTACTGATTTTGTTGCAAGTTGCCCCATTATTTCGGCTATTTTGTATGCATGTGTGGCTCGCTAGCTTTTTTGCTGAAAGCTTGGAATTTGACACTGATTTCGGCATCAGCACCGCTACAACTGGGATATTGCCAGGAGCGAATCATCATTTGCCTCTGTCGATGACGAACAAAGGTGACTTAGTAAACAGGGTTAAGATCCTGTCGACTAAGGCTTTTGACTTCATGAGCCGTAAGGGTCTCATAAAGGTATTTCTCCCTACAAGTCGTGAGGATCTCGTGGGTGAATTTTCTCCCTAGGAATCGTCAGGATTCCTAAGTGCATGATCTCTTATAAGTCGTAAGGATCTTACAAGAGTGCTTTCTCCTTATAAGTCGAAAGGGCTTACAAGGGGGTTCACCGTGCAAACATATCCCTAGTCACGGATGGGACTTTGTTGGAAAAATGTTTATTTGCGCCCGTGGATTGTATACAAGGGTCAGCATTGAGCCTCTTGTAGGACGGTATTGGAGGTTGTGGTGGCCGCTTAAGAACAGGTTCAGATCCCTGTAGTTAAGACATTTGAATCTTATGAGCCGTGAGGGTCTCATAAGAGGGTTCTCCTTACGAGTCGTGAGGATCTCGTAAGTGTGTTTTCTCCTTAGGGATCATGAGGATTCCTAAGTGTGTTGCTCCCTTGTGAGTCGTAAGGATCTCATGCGGGTGTTTTCTCCTTACAGGGTCGAGAGGACCTTGTAAGTATCTTTTTAACGAGGTTGCGCCCTTTTAGGTTTTCACAAAAACTCGCTGGTAGCCCTGCTGTTTATACTCACGAAGCCCTTTCGGGTTTTCATCCGTGTCCATTTTGCTTATGGACATACCGTTTTATTTTTTTTTATATTCTTTTATTCTTTTTTTTGTATCAGCCTTGAGATGCTGCAATCCACAGTAGTTTATCGACGTCTCGGTCAACAGTCAGCTTTAGGACATAGTGGTCCATTGTTAGTTTAAGGACGTTTCGTTCCGTTGTTAGTTTAAGGATGTTTTGGTCCATTGTTAGTTTAAGGACGTTTCGGTCCGTTGGCCGGCTACTACTTATAGAGTTTGGGCTTAGGAAGATAGTGAGCGGACATAGTCGTCTTCTATCATTGACCTAGGCCGTGACTCGTCAGGCGTAGTACTTTTTCAGGAAGTGACCATTTATTGGCCTGAAAGGCCTTTCGCCATGCATGTCCATGAGTAGATAGGCTCCACCCTGGTAGACCTTATCTATGATATACGGGCCTTCATAGTTCGGCTCGAATTTCCCTCGTTTGGCATGATTGGGGATCATAGGTATTTTGACCACTAGCACTAGTTCGCCTTGGCGGAATGTCCTTGGTCTAGTCAATCTTTCATATGAGCATGTCATCTTTGCTTTGTAAGCCTCCAGGTTTTGTTGCGCCATGAGCCGGGTTTCATCAAGGGCGTCGAGCTCTTCAAGCTGAAGGTGAGCATTCTCTTCGTCTGTCAATTCGTAGTGAACGGCCACTCGTAGAGAGGGTAACTCCATCTCGAGGGGGAGTACTGCCTCCGTACTAAATACCAATGCATACGGCGTTGTGTTAGTGGCCGTTCTGAACGTAGTTCGATACGCCCAGAGAGCATCATGCAGTCGTTCATGCCAGTCCTTCTTATTTCGCAATGCTGTCTTTTTCACGATCTTTGTCAAAGTCTTGTTGAAAGCCTCAGCTAGAACATTAGCTCGGGGATTATAGACCGAAGAGTATCTCCAGTCTATGTTATACTGTTGTGCGAAGCGACTGATCTTGTGGCTTCTATAGGCTGGCCCGTTATCGGAGATAATCCGTCGTGGAGTTCCAAACCGATAAATGACGTGCGTCTTGAAGAAATGGAGGATATTCTCTGTCTTCACTTCCCTCAGCGGTACTGCTTCTGCCCATTTGGAGAAGTAATCAGTTGTCGAAATGAATCAATGTCCTCTGGACGATGTTGGTTCGATGGGGCCGATTATGTCAGTCCCTTACATTTCGAACGGCCAGCTAGCCACTGTCGGATGTAGTGGATTTGGATGCTGATGGATGAAGTCTCCATGAATCTGGCACGCGTGGCACTGCTTCGCGTATTCGAGGCAGTCTTGGATCATCGTAGGCCAATAATAACCCATCCGTTTGATCTTCTGCTTCATCTTCGACCCGGCTTGGTGAGAACCGCAAAGTCCGTCGTGAGTTTCTTGGACGACTTTCTTTGCCTCTTCAGGTCCCAGGCATCTTAGCCACATAGAATCAAATGACCTTTTATACAGAGTATCATTGACGAAAGCGAAAGACAGAGCTCGTTTCATAAGCTGATGTTTCAAGGACGCATCTTCAGGTGTTCGACGGGATTTGAAGTAGTCTATAAAGGCTTCTCTCCAATCCTCAACCTTTCCTGGTCTTTTACTTGCAAAGCCACTTGCTCGGTCGCTCCCTTTTCTTCGGACGACTCCAGAGATATTTCTGCCGGTGCAAGAACCCGACGGCTTTGCACAACGATCCTCACATCTTTGAGGTTTTTGTCAGCCAGTTCTTTAGCGAGCTTGGCTAATGCATCCGCTTTGCTATTTTCCGCACGCAGTATGCTTTCCAGGGTGTAGGAAGGAATTTGAGTCAGTAGTTGTTGCACTCTCTCGCCGTATTTCACTAGCTCTGGCATGCACGTTTGATAGTCGTCGTTTACTTGACTAACGACCAGTTGGGAGTCTCCGTATATGAGGAGGTTTTCAATTCCCATGTCGATGGCGATCTCGAGACCTGCTATTAAAGCTTCATACTCGGTGTTTCCCCAATCAGAGCAAGGCACTGTTTAAATTTCAAAAAAATCAAATTTTGAAGCAACGCTTCAAATACTGTGCGCTGCGCGCAACGCGCCATGTGTCAGAAGTTGATACGACAGCACAACGCCCAAGGCGGTGCGTCCAATCAGAGCAGGGCTCTTTTAAAAACTAAAAGTAAAAGAAACAACTTTCAGTTGCGCAAGCGCTATGCTGCGCGACACGTGTCTGCGCCGCTGCGCAAACGCTGCGCCGCGCGACACGTGTCTGCGCAGCTGCGCAAGCGCTGCGCCGCGCGACACTTGTCGCGCGCTAAGGGAGTTGCGCAAAATAGAATAAATCTTTTCTGTTCTTGTTAAAAACAAGAAGATTTTCTTCTGTAAAACAGAGACCTTTGGATCAAAGATCCAACAGTGGGGAAAATTCCCCAAATCACTCAGAGAAAAATCTTTTTAACAAATTTAACTAATTTATGGGCACTATAAAAGGGACCCCATACCTCAATTCAAAGAGAGGGAGATTTCTAAAAAGAGAGAAAGAGGACTCTGAAGAACTCCTCAAGAATAAAAAAAGGTAAAACCTTTGAAAGAAGAGAAATTTCTCTTATGAACAGATCAGTGATTTAAGAACAAGATCATGGATCTTCAACAAAAAAAAATAAACAAATAAAATAAAAATAAAAATAGTGCCTTGCACTTGTTATGAACCTTTGGTTCTCTGAAACAAGGAAAAACTTGTTTAGATCAAAGGATCAAAAAGTGCTTTGCACTTCTGTTTTGAATCTAAAAAGATTCTTAGTGCTTTGCACAAATGCAGTGCATTTCTTAAAGGGCCAGGCCCAAATCAAAAAGACCAAGCAGGCCTAATTAAATTGATGCTCTGCATCATTTATAAATGGGCAGAGCCCAAACAAAATAATAAAAATGCTATGCATTTTAAAAGGGGCAGAGCCCAAACAAAGTAGATGCCTTGCATCATTCATAAATGAGCAGAGCCCAGAATAAATTGATGCTCTACATCTTTTATGGGAAGAGCCCACCCAAAAAAATAGAAAATAATGCAATGCATTATTTAAAAATGGGCCAAGCCCTAGCACAGGTCTAACAGACCAAAAACAAATAAAAGCGTTGAATATTTTTCAACTGGACTTAGCCCAATCATGGTCGTAAGTCCTCAAACTAAATTGACTGAGAAAGATTGCTCTATTAAATCAATTTATCTCCGGTTCAAGGGTACATCTCCGAACTCCTCTGACACCCGTCGTTGTAATCCTTCAATGACGTCAGAGAGGTGACGGGTCCCGACAACCACATACGTATACGGACTGCGGGGTCCTTAAACTTGTGGACCGAAACGTCCTTAAACTAGTGTCGGACCGAAACGTCCTTAAACTAACGATGGACCGAAACGTCCTTAAACTAATATTCATCCCAAAATGGGATTGATGGACCGAAACGTCCTTAAACTAGTGTCGGACCGAAACGTCCTTAAACTAACGATGGACCGAAACGTCCTTAAACTAATATTCATCCCAAAATGCGATTGATGGACCGAAACGTCCTTAAACTATTATTGGACCGAAACGTCCTTAAACTAATATTTACCCCAAAATGGGAATGTCGGACCGAAACATCCTTAAATTAATGTTGGACCGAAACGTCCTTAAACTAATGATGGACCACCACGTCCTCAAACTGGCGATGGACCACCACGTCCCTAAACTGGAATATGAACCGCAATGTCCTTAAACTACCTATAGACCACTACGTCTCTAAACTGGAACAATGGAGCCTCCAAATGCTCTTTTGCCGGATCTAAACGGTCTCGTTTAAGTTGATCTTAGCCCCAAATACGGCTAACGTATCCTTAAACATTTAAATGGACTATAAAACTCCAAATCGACTTTGGTTCAAGGGTACGTCTCTGAACTCCTCTGACACCTATCGTTGTAAGCCTTCAACGACGTCAGAGAGGTGATGAGTCCTGACGGCCATATATTAAACGGATCACTACGTTAAGTTGATCTTAGTCTCAAACAGGACTAACGTATCCTTAACGAATGTTTAAGTTGATCTTAGCCTCAATACGGCTAATGTATCCTTAAACAAAACACACCAAACCCAAATCTAAGTAAATACGGATTTGGACTAATCCACGTCCTACGGGCGACGGCATTACTCAGTCTCCGTATACAATCCACGGGCAACCACAGACAAAACAAACACACACGACACGAAGTGAAATTCTGGAGAAGGAGAAAGTTGTTACCGCGATGCGGTAGCGTAATTAACTGCAGGGGCTTGCGCCTGCAGGGAAGAGCGTCCCCACAATCAAAAACCCCTCACCCTGAGGGGGAATCTGACGAAGTCTGCTACATCAGCCGCATCCGTCTAAACCTCCGATACACGGTGCCATAAATCAACTTGGCATCTTCGGAGAGGTAGACAGATAAAACCACATAGCATCTGCCCCGAATCTCAGGCGAGACAGTCCATGTCTCGGCCGCCGTTCGGAGGGGAACAGATTCTGGCACGCCCGGTGGGACCTTTTCCTCTTTCCACTCCACACTTCGTGTGTCATCTTCGCGAACCAATCGCGGTTTGTTAACGGTTGTCTTTGGATTTCCAAGTTACTAAGATTTGGTCTTTTGTCTGGCGCAGAACTCAAGCATCCATGGCTTCTAACTGCACCAACTGCGCGAAGTGCCACTGCAACGGACGCTCCACCTCACCTAGAGGTGTAGCATATAGGCCCCAAACGGCCTCTTTCCTCGCTCTGCCGGTAGAACAGGTGACCCAGGCCACCACCGGCCTGTTTTTCGGGACCTTGGTCCCACCTACAAGCTTCTCTGTGCCGATACCTGCACCGGAAGTGAACAAGAAGTCGGTGTTCGACCGGCTCACTGCTACCACGGCCCCTGTCAATGGGTCGCCCACCACCAAGCCAACAGCCTCTGTCTTTGCGAGGCTGGATCAAAACTCTGAAGGGCCCGCTAAGAAGCCCAGGAACTCTAAAATGGTTGTCCCAAGGAGGGCAACGGCCGCTGCTCCGGAACACGTTGAGGCGGCTTCTCCCGTCAAAGAGTCAGTATTTTCAAGACTAATGATTCCTGCTCCTGCCCCTACACGAAGATCTGTCTTTGACAGATTGGATATTACCTCGCAAGGAACGACCTCGGTTTTTAAAAGGTTAACACCGGCGGTGCCTCATTCAGACAGGGGGCAAAAAGAAGCTATCTCTATCTCTGAACCAGTCCCAACGGCTCGTCGTGCTCGACGTCGCCATTGGCGACGAGTGAGGAAGGCAGGGGGCAACTCTCCCTCAGGGCTAACTCCACCGGCTCCAGTGGTGAAAGTCAACGCTGCTGTTCCAACTGGGAACGGCTTTGAATTGCTGAGCATGGTACGTAAGAATTCTCCAACCGCTACACTGAAAAGATCTCCCCCACCTGCGGAGAGAGTTCCGGAAACAAAACAGGAACAGCCCCCTCAATGGCTGTCCTCAAGAATTTATAAAGTTTGGATGAGGGTTCAAGACTCCGTGATCGACACGGATCACTCCCGTCAACGAAAGAAGATGAAGGTGCAAAAAGAAAAAGACCGCCCAATTAAACAGCAGGGGACGGCATCTGCTAGGCTGCCCCCTTCAACGGTTCCTTCAACCTCAATGGCCCACAAAAGAAGGAGGCCAGAGAAAACTCCCGTGTCAGCGGCAAAAGTTAAAAATGGTGAACCTAAACGCCCCAAGTCAGGGGGCATAACAGTTCATACGGTTTACATGGCATCGGGAAAAGAAGATAGCCGCATGTCAACAAGTCATAGACCGCACACGAGGTCAGTGACCAAGGCTCAGGAGCAGCAGCAGAAGATCCAAGAAATGATGAACGCTATGGCCGCACTTACAGGGCCAAAAGAAACCCCGGAAACATCCTCAGACGAGCATCAAGAACAAGAAACGGACGCCGAATTCCTTCGGCGCGTACTAGAGAAGAAAGATAAGGAAGCTGCGGAGCAGGCAGCCAACATAAAGAAAATGGCCCTTCTGTTCCAGGATATGGTGGGTATGATGATTCAACAAGATCCACCTGCTGAAGATCCCCCGATCATTCTTGAAGACGATAGGGGAGAGACGTCGAATCCTCCACCGGCTCTATCCACAGCTAAGGAGGATACAATCTCAAAAACTGATTTGGATGAATACATTGCCTAGCAAATATGGGTGCATCATGCGACCGAAGCGGCCGGTCAGGTCGTAAAAACGGGGCGGCCATATCCAAGTTGGTACGATCAAATCAAGTACCCACCCGGTTATACGATTCCCAAGTTCCATGTCTATAAAGGGACGGGCAATCTTCATCAGCATGTCGCCCAGTTCAGAGCACTCTGTGGCAACACCGGCGGTGATGACAAGCTCTTGCTTCGCCAGTTTTTTGGAAGTTTATCGGATACGGCGTTTGAGTGGTACTCTGAGCTCCCGAACGACTCTATCAAAACCTTAGCGGAGATGGAGCTGCTGTTTACTCAACGTTTTGCAAGCGCCAGTGAACGTACCCCAATGACGGCACTGATTAACGCTAGGGTAAAGCCAGGCGAGACGTGGGTTCAGTACGCTATACGGTGGCGGAACTTGTGGTCGAAGTGCGAGCAGCGCATTGAAGAAGCTCCCGCGGTGGGTATATTTGTGGGGACCCTTGATCCGCAAGCAACCATCTCACAATTCATGATGTTCTTCAAGCCGACTACCTTCCAAGCATTGATCGACAAACTAGCACAGATGGATCAGATGGGCCATAAACCTCCTCTTCCGAGGCAGGACTCCCGAAATGACAAAGGGAAGGGAAAAGCGATCGTTGTCGCTAATGCTCAAAAACAACCGAGCGACCCGAAGCCAGTGGCTCGTCAAAATAATATGCGCCCGTACGTACCCCTTGAGGATAGGATGGGACGTCCTTATTCCTTTCCCCGCGATAAAACGAGGAGGTTATTCGAGCTGGCGTTGCGCAACAGACTCATAAATCTGCCAGATCCAAAACGTCCGTTGCAACCAAATGACGTCAATGAGCCCAACTACTGTCCTTATCATCGAGTACTAGGCCATCCGATCGAAGATTGCTACGTTTTCAAGAATTGGCTTGAAAACCAGTACCGACAGGGCAAGTTCGCGTTATCTGAAAAATGGAAGGTGAATCCCCCGCAGCCCCACACCTCTAAGGGGACGAATACGCCGGGGGCAACATGCTCCGCCATTGAAGAAGCTCCTTGGGAGGTTGTATTATCAGCCAAGACAAAGAGGATGCTAAACGATCTTCAGGCATGTCCAGCGATCAAGTGGAAGAACCCGTTGGAACCGCAGGTCATTGAAGGGATGTTGAAGCCACGTCCAACTCCAAAGACCGATGGTGGTGGCTCAAGCACTCGTAACCAGCCGTCAAAATCTTCGAAAAAGAAGAAGAAGAAATCTAAGAAACCCGTGAAGCTTGGCGACAAGCGCACGGACTTACAAAAGCAAATTGACGCGCTGGATGAATACAACCAAAAGGCGCGGACTCCAATTACGCTCCAAGAGTTCCTCAATCACGTCTTTCAAGAAGAAGATGAGGGAGAAAGTTCATCGGATGAATCCAAGGAATATGTAGCAAGCTGTCATATGATCTCCCATTCGATCACGAACGATGAGGAGACTTCTGGCACTAAAACGCTGGGGGCAGATACCGAATCAAAAATTCCGGAGCTATCAGTCGAAATGATTGACGCGTTCCTTAACGAAGCTCGACTGAAAAGTAAAGCTGATCGAGAACGCGAGATGGCTATATTTGAAAGGGCCAAGCGCCAGCGACTTGATGAAAGAGCTGAGACGATCCCGCTGGAGCAAAATACCTTCGCTGCCGACAAAAGCCAATTCAAGATAAAGAAAAGGTTTGCTAAGGCCATATCAATGGGCACGAAGCTACCATCCTCTGAAGGAAAAATTACTGGTGAAATAGAAATGCACCCCTCCTATTGCTTATATCATCAGAAGGTTTCGCACCCCACTCAAGAATGCAAAGCTTTCGATAAATGGTGGTAAGGATATGTTGCTCGTCGACAACGCTTTAAGCGGGAAAAACGTAAAACTCGTCGAGAGCAAAGAAATACGACCGAAGAGCTTGAAAGAACTACCGGCGATTGTCACGTGGTTAACACTGGCGGGTCACAAGTGCCTACATTCGGGAGCGATTCTGATGAGGAGCTGAAACTCGCCCCTCTCTTTAAAGAGTCAACTTCGGGAAAAGAAGAAGAGCCAAAGGTTTGTGAAAATATCCAGCTACGCAATCGGACGCTACCTGAAAAGAATCTCGGACCCTTAAACAAGAAAGATAAAGGGAAAGAAAATGTCTCTGAGGATATTACTCTAGATGACCAAGTTGCGGAAGAGCTAACCGCCAAGAATCCGCCGAAGAGAAATAAGGTGGATTACAACGTCTTAGCGCATCTGAGGAAGCTACCCTCACAGCTCAACATTCTTGACGCTCTCTTGCTATCAAAAGAGGCGAGAGATTCGTTGATTAAGGCACTACAAGATCCGGAACAATTCCAAGACTTCCTGGCCGAGGAAAAGATGAAAGATGGGTTGGAGGAAGTGCACACAGCCGAAGTCACTTTCGGCGACGAGGACCTTCTCCTTGGGACGTGCGAACACAATCGCCCCCTCTATGTCTCAGGATACTGCCACGATATTAAGATAGGCAAAATCCTGATCGACAATGGATCCTCCGTTAATCTCCTCAACGTGCGGGTGTTAAAAGAAATCTGCATGAGCGTCCAGCACCTTGCTCGGGACAAGATCACCATCTCCGGGTTCGACTCCCAATCGTCAAAAACTCTTGGGTCTGTGATACTGACGTTACGCTTCGGGCTACTAGTCACAGACATTAAGTTCCACATCATAGACGCCAAGACATGCTACAACGCTTTGCTCGGCCGACCGTGGTTACACGAGTACAACATCATCCCTTCTACACAACATCAGTGTATGAAATATTTTAAGGATGGCTTTGAGTATACCGTGACAGGAGAACTAAACCCATTCTCTGTGAACGAGGTCCGCAAATACGAAGATGCCAAATACTTCTTACCGGATTTTGAAGATACAGAGAAGTATCACAAGCCGGAGAATAAAGCTAATGCCACCATACCTGTTTTCGGCAGTGACACCGAGGAGGAAGAAGAGATAGTGTATTCGGGTCCCCCCCAACACAACAAGCCAGGACCGTCCGCCCCTACGTTGATCTTTGGTAGCGACTCAGAAGATGAGATCCATGCTGTATTCTTTGCTCGATCTTCGATACGGATGTTCCCTGATGAAGAGCAAAGTCTGCAAGTCACCATGGTGCCGCTTGGACACCATAAAGAACTGGATGCACTTAATACCTACAATGTAGAAGAGCTACAAACATTCTACGTCCCTCCCAGGCGAGAAAGCAATTTTGTTCTACCGCTATGAAGAAACCAAAGTAGAAAAGGAAATTTGGCATGGTGTGGATTCTACGCTCGACAAGCTTCAGCCTATCCGCCTCCCCAGATACTATACGGAAGGTTTGAAAAAGCTGCTGAAACGCCAGGGGATACCCTTCAAGCAGACCGTTCGAAAAGCCAAGTTCTATGATAAAGTCTGGAACGTGCCCGGGACTCAGCGTAAACTGCCTAATAGGAGAATGGAAACAATTGGGCTTGGATACGTCCGGTCAAAGAAATGGGAGCTACTAAACAGCTGCTATGTCGTGTATGACTTCGATAAAGAAGCGGATGCTCAATGGGAGGACGCTAATCCTGAGCCAGTAAAAGTTCCAGATGCAAAAGAACCCAGTCCGTTGTTCGAAGAACAAATGGACAAGCTTATAAGGGAAGCGGGTCAAAAAGTCCGGGACAATCATAACCGCGAAATGGTCATCTACGAGAAAGCCAAAACGCAACGCCTTCTCCAACAAGCCGTGAAAGATGAAAAGGCTGCTCCCTGTCAACCTATTATAAAGAAGGCTCGGCGCAAAAGCAGAAATAAGACGAAAGACCAAAAAGGCGCTCAACAACAACAAAGCAGGGCTAAGAAGCCACGCAAACGGGAGTCGAGCGCTATTGATCTATCCCTTATGAAGAAAATGGGTCGAGCATACTCGTTTCCGCGGGACAAGACGAAGAAGATACTTGACCTTGCTCTAAAACATCAGATGCTTACACTGCCGGAGTCCAAACACCCCGAACAAGAAGGCGAAGTCTCACACCCAGACTATTGCTCTTATCACCGAGTGGTAGGGCACCCTCTCGAGGACTGCTTCACCTTCAAGAATTGGGTCGAAGATCAGTATCAGCTTGGCAAGTTCGCTCTGTCCGACAACTGGAGGGTAGCACCGCCACAAAAGCACGAGCCCAAGGCCACGAAAGAAGAACCAGTTCCACATTGGGATTGGAAACGAATTCGCACCTGTCATATGATTACAATATTATAAGAAGAGCCCGAGGACATAGATGAGCTCCCTTGGTGCTTCGAAAACAGCAGCGACGAGATAATCTCATAATTCCCACACGCGCCAAAAGAGCTGGAAGATGGAATCCATACCACTGCAGATAACCTCAAGAAGATTGAGTTGGGGACGGCAAACGATCCACGACCGACATTCATCAGCGAGTTACTATCCGAAGAAAGGGTAGCCGCGTTAAAAGACGTGCTTCTACAACATAAAGATTGCTTTGCGTGGAACTATTTCGAAATGCCGGGATTAGATCCAGAAATTGCTGTGCATAAGTTGGCAATATCTCCGGACGTCAAGCCAGTCAAACAGGCGCCAAGAAGAATGCGGCTCGAGCTTGAAATGAGCATCAACGCTGAGGTCAAAAAGTTAATCGACTCTGGCTTCATCCAGGAAGTTCAATACTCTGAATGGATCGCCAACATCGTCCCGGTGATGAAGAAAAATGGGACAGTGCGTATATGCGTAGACTTTCGGGATCTTAATAAAGCTTGCCCGAAGGACGATTTCCCGGTGCCAGTCACCGAGCTGATGATAGACAACATGTCCACTCATGAGGTTTTCTCCTTTATGGACGGCTCGTCAGGGTATAATCAGATAAAGATGGATCCCGAAGACCAGAAGCACACCGCCTTCAGGACTCCTCTGGGAATATTCTGTTATAAGGTGATGCCCTTTGGTCTAAAGAACGCCGGTGCCACCTACCAAAGGCCCATGACAAAGATCTTTGATGACCTTATACACGAAATCGTCGAATGCTATATCGACGATCTCGTGGTTAAAAGCAAATCATACGAGGAACATCTCGAGCATCTGAAGACCGTATTTCAACGCCTTCGACAATACAACTTGAAAATGAACCCGCTCAAGTGTGCATTCGGAGTTTCCTCAGGCAAATTCTTGGGATTCATTGTTCGACACCGAGGTATTGAAATAGATCCGTCAAAGATCAAAGCGATCATGGAAATGCCTCCGCCGAGAACTCTCAAACAGTTGCGATCTCTTCGAGGGAAGCTCGCATACATACGGCGATTTATAGCCAACCTTTCAGGCAAGTGCCGTCCCTATAGCTACCTGATGAAGAAGGGAACCCCATTTGTCTGGGATCACAAATGCCAAGGCGCACTGGACGAGATCAAGCAGTACCTGCAGAACCCTCCAGTATTGGCCGCTCCAGTTAAGGGAAAGCCTCTCATTCTTTATACAACCGCCCTCGAAGATTCTTTAGGCGCATTATGGGCACAAGAGAACGATCGAGGGAAAGAAAGAGCACTCTACTACTTAAGTCGAGTTCTACTGGGGGCAGAAAGCAACTACTCCCCCATTGAAAAACATTGCCTGGCGTTGATCTTTGCGATAACAAAGCTCAGGCACTATGCGTTGGCGCATGAAGTCCGTCTCATTTCAAAGGTAGACCCCCTTAAATACTTGATGTCAAAGGCTATATTGACGGGTCGACTCGCTAAATGGGCTCTACTTCTGATGGAGTTCTCGATAACATATCAACCTCTCAAGGCAGTGAAAGGCCAGGCCATCGCCGACTTCCTCGCTGAGCAACCGATATCAGCCGACTCCCCTTTAAACTGCGATCTTCCAGAAGAACATGCGTTTGATGCGATCGACGGTGATGATACCCGATGGGAGCTTTATTTCGATGGCGCATCTTCCGTGAAGAAGCGCAAACAAAGTACCCCTATAATCAAATCGGGCATAGGGCTCATCTTTGTAACTCCACGAGGAGGGATAATGCGCTTTGCTTTCTCCCTAACAGAGCCGAGGACAAACAATGAAGCCAAATACGAAGCTCTGATAGCAGGCCTCGAGATCGCCATCGACATGGGAATTGAAAATCTCCTCATATATGGAGATTCCCAACTGGTCGTCAGTCAAGTAAACGGCGACTACCAAACGTGCAAGCCAGAATTGGTGAAATACAATGAAAAGGTGCAACAACTGTTGACCCAAATTCCCTCATATACTTTGGATAACATACCGCGTGCGGAAAATAGCAAAGCAGACGCGTTGGCCAAACTTGCTAAAGAACTGGCTGACGAGAACCTCGATGACGTTAGAATCACGGTACAGAGCCGTCGAGTTCTTACCCTAGCAGAAATATCTCCGGAATCATCCGAAGAGAAGGAAACGACTGAGCGAATGGCTCTGCAAATAAAAGACCCGGAAAAGGCCGGGGATTGGAGGGAAGTCTTCATAGACTACTTTAAGTCCCACCGATTGCCCGAAGAAGCGTCCACAAGACATCAGCTCATGAAACGAGCTCTGTCTTTCGCCTTCGTCAATGATACTCTATACAAGAGGTCATTCGATTCTCTGTGGTTGAGATGCTTAGGACCTGATGAAGCGAAAAGGGTCGTCCAGAAAGTTCATGACGTACTCTGCGGTTCTCACCAAGCGGGCCCAAAGATGAAGTTGAAGATCAAATGGATGGGCTACTACTGGCCCACGATGATTCAAGATTGCCTCGAATATGCGAAGCAATGCCACTCATGCCAAATTCATGGGGATTTCATCCATCAGCATCCAAATCCACTACACCCAACGGTGGCTAGCTGGCCATTCGAAATGTGGGGGACTGATATAGTCGGCCCCATCGAACCAGCATCGTCTAGAGGACATCGTTTCATCCTAGCGACGACTGACTACTTCTCTAAATGGGCAGAAGCAGTACCGTTAAGAGAGGTGAAGACGAAAAATACCCTCCACTTCTTCAAGATGCACGTCATATATCAGTTTGGAACTCCACGACGGATCATCTCCGATAACGGACCAGCTTACAGAAGCCACAAGATCAGTCGCTTCGTGCAACAGCATAATATAGACTGGAGATATTCCTCGGTTTACAATCCACGAGCCAACGGACTAGTTGAAGCCTTCAACAAGACCTTAACAAAGATCATAAAGAAAACGGCGTCCCGAAATAAGAAAGACTGGCACGAAAGACTGCAAGAAGCTCTTTGGGCATATCGAACTACGTTCAAGACGGCCACAAACACAACGCCGTACGCGTTGGTGTTCGGTACAGAAGCAGTACTCCCCCTAGAGATAGAGTTACCCTCTCTACGAGTGGCAGTCCACTACGAGCTGACGGACGAAGAAAATGCTCACCTTCGGCTTGAGGAGCTTGACGCCCTTGATGAAACCCGTCTCATAGCGCAACAAAATCTGGAAGCTTATAAAGCAAAGATGACGCGCTCATACGAAAGATTGACCCGACCGAGGACATTCCGCCAAGGCGAACTCGTGCTAGTGGTCAAAAGGCCTATGATTCCCAATCGCGCCAAGCGGGGAAAATTCGAGCCAAACTATGAAGGCCCGTACATCATAGATAAAGTTTACCAGGATGGGGCCTATCTAATCATGGACATGCACGGTGAGAGGCCTTTCAGGCCGATAAACGGTCGCTTCCTAAAGAAATACTATGCTTAATAAGCCACAGCCTAGGTCAATAATAGATGACGACGACTATGTCCGCTCTCTATCTTCCTAAGCTCAAGCTTTATAAAAAGTAGCCGGCCTTCTCCATGACGGACCGAAACGTCCTTAAACTAATGACGGACCGAAACGTCCTTAAACTAATGACGGACCGAAATGTCCTTAAACTAATAGCAGACCGAAACGTCTTTAAACTATTACCACAGCATCCATAGGCCGACGAGATAAAAAAAAAGAAAAAAAATATAATAAAAAAACGGTATGTCCATAAGCAAAAAGGGCACGGATGAAAACCCGAAATGGCTCCATGAGTAAAAACAGCAGGACTACCGGCGAGTGTTTGTGAAAACCTGAAAGGGCGCAACCTCGTTAAAAGACACTTATAGGGTCCTCTCGACCTTGTAAGGAGAAACCACCCGCGTGAGATCCTTACGACTCACAAGGGAGCAGCACACTTAGGGATCCCCACGATTCCTAAGGAGAAAATACACTTGCGAGCACCTCACGACTCGTAAGGAGACCTCTCTTATGGGACCCTCACGACTTATAAGATTTGAAAGTCTTAAGTTACAGAAACCTAAACCTATGCTTAAGCAAACCCCGCCACAACTTTCGATATTGCCCTACAAGTGGCTCAATACTGACTCTTGTATACAATCCACGGGCGCGAATAAACATTTCCCTAACCAAGATCCATCCGAGACTGGGGATATGTTCGCATAGTGAACGACCCTTGTAAATCCTTTCGATTTACAAGGAGAAAACCCTCCTGTAGGATCCTTACGACTTACAGAGGAACATACACTTAGGAATCCTCACGATTCCTAAGAAGAAAATACGCCTACAAGATCCTCACGACTTGTAGGGAGAAATAACTTCATGAAACCCTTACGGCTCATGAAGTCAAAAGCCTTAGTCGACAGGACCCTAACCCTGGTCGCTAAGCCACCTTTGTTCGACATCGACAGAGGCAGATGATGATTCGCTCCTGGAAATATCCCAGTTGTAGCGGTGCTGATGCCGAAATCGGTTTACAGCGAAAAGCCAATAGGCCGCATATGCATACGAAATAGCCGAAATGATAGGGCAACTTGCAATAAAAAAGCAGCAAATAAAAATGTATGCATGCAAAATAGCCGAAATGATAGGGCAACTCGCAATAAAAAGCAGCGAGTAAAAATAAAATAAATAGCCGAAATGATTGGGCACCGCGAAAAATAGCCGAAATGATTGGGCAATCGCGACCTTCGCGATATAAAAGCTGAAATGATAGAGCATCGCGGAGATAAAACAAAAAAAATGATGATAAGACTTTGGCCCTACAGTTAAGATCACATCGATCCCTGTATACAATCCAAGGGCATAAACAAAGAGGGAACCATACTTTCCCAGCAGGCTCCGCCAGAAGACGAAGCTAAATCTCGACGGCTCAGTCCAACTCCGAAGAAACCAGTATCTTCATCAAATTCCTCGATTCACGGATACAAACACTCCTTGACGAGAGCCTCCTGATCCGCGTCGACTCGCAGAGCCACCAGTGCCTCCATGGGAATCCTCGACTCGTTTCAAACCCCAAGGAAACAAATAATCCTTGGCGCTTGGGAAACAAATAATCCCTAGCAAACTCCTCGACTCACGGATACAAACACTCCTTGACGAGAGCCTCCTGATCCGCGTCGACTCGCAGAGCCACCAGTGCCTCCGTGGGAATTCTCGACTCGTTTCAAACCCCAAGGAAACAAATAATCCTTGGCGCTTGGGAAACAAATAATCCCTAGCAAACTCCTCGACTCACGGATACAAACACTCCTTGACGAGAGCCTCCTGATCCGCGTCGACTCGCAAAGCCACCAGTGCCTCCATGGGAATCCTCGACTCGTTTCAAACCCCAAGGAAACAAATAATCCTTGGCGCTTGGGAAACAAATAATCCCTAGCAAACTCCTCGACTCACGGATACAAACACTCCTTGACGAGAGCCTCCTGATCCGCGTCGACTCGCAGAGCCACCAGTGCCTCCGTGGGAATCCTCGACTCGTTTCAAACCCCAAGGAAACAAATAATCCTTGGCGCTTGGGAAATAAATAATCCCTAGCAAACTCCTCGACTCACGGATACAAACACTCCTTGACGAGAGCCTCCTGATCCGCGTCGACTCGCAGAGCCACCAGTGCCTCCGTGGGAATCCTTGACTCGTTTCAAACCCCAAGGAAACAAATAATCCCTAGCAAACTCCTCAACTCACGGATACAAACACTCCTTGACGAGAGCCTCCTGATTCGCGTCGACTCGCAGAGCCACCAGTGCCTCCGTGGGAATCCTCGACTCATTTCAAACCCCAAGGAAACAAATAATCCTTGACACTTGGGAAACAAATAATCCCTAGCAAACTCCTCGACTCACGGATACAAACACTCCTTGACGAGAGCCTCCTGATACGCGTCGACTCGCAGAGCCACCAGTGCCTCCGTGGGAATCCTTGACTCGTTTCAAACCCCAAGGAAACAAATAATCCTTGGTGCTTGGGAAACAAATAATCCCTAGCAAACTCCTCAACTCACGGATACAAACACTCCTTGACGAGAGCCTCCAAATTCGCGTCGACTCGCAGAGCCACCAGTGCCTCCGTGGGAATCCTCGACTCGTTTCAAACCCCAAAGAAACAAATAATCCTTGGCACTTGGGAAACAAATAATCCCTAGCAAACTTCTCGACTCACGGATACAAACACTCCTTGACGAGAGCCTCCTGATTCGCGTCGGCTCGCAGAGAAACTAGTGTCTCCGCGGGAAATTCCCGATTCGTCTCAACATGCAAATGAAACCTCAGGCAGCAGGGACTAAAAAACTTGCTTCCTGAGCAATGGGACCCTGCAAGTCAATCCAAAATGGTCTCTTGCATACTATTCACGGGTCTCACTCTCCAAAGTCGAATTTCGACGAGGAGGGAAACAACCGCTTGTGGGTCCTCTCGACTCGTAAGAAGGGAAAATTCTCTTATAGGATCCTTATGACTTATAAGAGAAAACCACACTTAGGAATCCTCACGATTCCTAAGGAGAAAACCCACCTACGAGATCCTCTCGATCCGTAGGGAGAAAAATCTCTATGAGACCCTCACGGCTTATAGAGTTGAAAAGTCTTAGGCAGCAGACCTGAACCTGCGGCCTAAGCCATCGCTATTTCTTAAGAAAGTCGGGATACTCGTCATGGTCACTAAGGTGGCATGCTGAGAATGAAAGAAAGAAAAGACGGAGAAAATGACATATCACAAAAAAGGTGTATCTTTTATTCATAAACTTGATTGGATACAAGATACATTATGTCAAAGAATAAAAAATAGGTATATATATATACATTCTTTTATTTACAAGTACAAACGATACAAGGAGAGTTACTGAGAAGGAAGCCTCTTGAATAGCTCTATCAAATGCTCGCGTACTTCGTTCCATGCCTTCTCTTGATTAGCCGCCACAGCCAATTCGGCCTCTACTTGAGCCCGCTGCTGCATGAAGGAAGCAAGCTGTTCCCCAACGACCTGCTGAGCTGCTTCACGGCCTCGGGCATCACGCTCGGCGGCATCAAGCTTCCGCTTCAGGGCTAGCCCATTAGAAATACGCTCCAGAAGGCCTTCAAAGACAGCTTTCACCTCGGCAGCATTCGTCCTGACTTCAGCACGCAAGCGAGCAGCTGCGCTTAAAGATTCCTGACGTTCCTTCAACCGTAAAGCTGCTTCTTGCTCCAAATGACGAAAATAAGAAGTGCTTTGCTCGAGCCAGGCTGTCCGTTGGGTGCTTATGGCCAAAACTTCAGGAGAAGGACACGTCGACTCCAGCCGATGTAGGCAGGCCTCGACCTCCCTGCAGTGGTTAACCCAAGATTCGACGACGCCTTCATTGTGAAAGTTTACGAGCGCCGCCAACATTGGGTTAACTTCCACAGCGAAATCTGCGGTAGAAGGGAGAGCGTCCGCGTTAAGCTCTTCGATATACCCGCTCAGCATGCCCAAACTCATCACGGCACCCTTTGAAGATGGACGTTTCAAGAAAGGGCCTGCCGGTGAAAGGATACGAGACTCAAGAGGGATCGGAGCCGGAACGATAGCTGCAAATTAAAACATTGTTAGACGATGGTTCAAGAGATGTTAAAGAATCGTCAAAAAGGAAATTTACTATACCAGCTGCAGCAGATGGTAAAGCTGGAAGGGCCGGTGGCGTGGCAGGTCTTGCGTCCCCTCCTTCAATTCGTGGCACTACAATAAGGAAGAGGAAAAGTCAGAAATCATCCCATTGCTAAAAAGGGGGGAAATAAAGACATCGAAATGAAAGTATGCTCACCGGCACCACTAGAAGGAGAAGCAAATTCAGATGGGAAGGAGAAGTGTGGGAGCAACACTTGGTATAGATGATCAAAGAGCACTCCTGAAAGGACACAGTGGTATAACGTTAGTACATAAGCTACACGTTTAAAAGACTAACTCATGAGTCGTAAATCCATACCTTCCAGCATCCGCGATGGCACGAGGGAAGGCTGGGAGATGACCACCGCCAGAGCAGTAGTTGACGGTGCTCCTTCGAGCAATGGAGCATCGGCACTGGCCGCGCCTGCATTAAAAACAAAGACAGAATTGTTAGAAAAGATCGCAAGATATGTAAAAAAAGAGGGAAAGATGGTAACTCGAAGTTTACCCGACGAGCTGCCAGCCGAAACTGAGGCAATTCCCTCCTCCATCGACATGAGGCCACCACCCGTAACCTCATCACCCGACTCGATGGGGACCGTCGTCGTGCTCGCGCGACCAGGAGACGGCAGAAGATCGTAGACGGGGAGGGCAATGATTGGAGCGTTGCCGGACTCTTGGAAGGAAGCGGCTGACTCTTCCCTAAGAGTCGTACCCATCTCACCCGCTACTTCCTCGGGCTCCGTTGTCTCCATCGGCTCATTTACCGTCACCACGAGGTCGCCAGCCTTAAGTGCCTCGTCCGCCATCACCCCGGACTCAATTGTAATGATCGTTTCATCTGCCGCCACTTCAGGCTCGGCATCAACGACCTTCTCGGCTATAGGCCCCTCAACCTCCGCACCAGGCTCCATGGCCTCAACGATGTTTCCCACTGTCGGCTCAAGTTCGGCAGGAACCGCCTCCTCTGTTCCCCTGGGTTCAACGGTCTCCGCCTCACCCTCGGTTGGACTCGGCCCTGCAAAATAATAGATATAAGAACCGTCGACATTATAACTCTCACAATAAAAATTCTGAAGGAAATGTTACCTGAAGTGGACTTATCATTTGCGCTTCGAACGGCGCGTGCCACTTGTCGGCGAGCAGTGGATAGGGCAACAGGGGCCTCTCCAGAAGGAGTATCTGCCCGAAAGACGGTACTTGGGCCCGCTCCCATAGCCAAAGCAGTCCGGCGCGCCTTCGCCTCGCGCCTCAGCCGCTTTCTCTCCTCCTGGGCCGTTGAGACGGACCTCACCAGAACCTCTCTCATTGAGGCGTCTTCGTCCGTGAGTAGGGATGCCTCCAAATTTTTCAAGGCATCCCTCGTCGTTTTGTCAAGTCGAGGCTCTTGCAACAGCCCCGACGAGACCGGGACGTCAGTAACAGGCTTGGGAAGGATCCCCGCATTAACTGATATAGCCCCTACAAAGAAACAAAGGAAGAATGTTAGGTTGACCATCAGAAGAGATAACAAATTTTTCTGATGAAAGAAAAAGGGGTGGAATGTACCAACGCCTGCTAGAGCACGTTTCTCCTCCTCCTCTTGGAAGGTTTTCAAAGAGGCAGCAATAGCCTCTTTGGTAGAGACACCTGTTGAAAATGGGAAAAGTATTAGTCAAGAATAAAAAAAAATGCGATGAAATGATGAGGAAAGCGGCTAATGATCACCTGACTCCGTGAGTTTGCTCAACATCGCTTCGAGCCTTGCTGATCGCTCAGAAGCTGCAATAGCGGCCGCCAAATTGGTGTCTGCAGGGTCTACCAAGAAGCCCTTATTGCTGCCATATTCACTTATTCCTTTGTTAAGAGGGGCCTCAGGCTCTAAATTGAGGATCGCGTCGAGAGAAAGGATCAACTTCTTCTTCTTTTGCCCGCCAGCTCTAGATGCACCTGGAATTGATTTGCGCTTGGCAGTCACCTTGGGGCGGCGGGTCCCGATATCCGCTCCTACGCCGGACTCTGGCGACATTACACTAACCGTCTTCGTAGGAACACGGGGCGCCTGTGGTGCATTCACCGTAGCAGACAGCAGCAATCCACACGGGGGGCTCAACACGCGTGGTCGGTCGACTCCGGCATCTTTTAACGGAGGAATGACCGGGATCCTTGGTTGCAAGGGGGCCTTACGATCACCGCCAAAAGGCGCACCCCTACGGTCAACCAGTATACGCTTCTCCGTTAAGATAATTGGGCCCATCGCATGCGCATACCAAGCCACATACGTGTTAAGCATCTTAGGGACACAGCTGGGTTCACTAATGAAGAAATAGGAACCCGTGTTAAGCCGTGTGAAATGATGCATTGCGTTCTTCATCCCCTCTCGGCTGACCACAGGCTTTTCCAAGAAAGCTTCCATCGGGATCCCTTGGTTATAGCTCGATTGCTGAGCAAACCGGTGCGGGTTGTACCTCATGAAAAATGCGGTCCCATTCTGCCTAAACACTAGATAGCCCGGCCGAATAGAGTAGAGGTGGAGGATTTCCCGAGCCTTCAATACGGAAGCCCCGTCCTTGAAATCATCGCGCAGTGGCACTACTGACTTAGCAGTCTCTGAGCCTATGGTTATAACCTTATCCACAAAGGAAATCTTCGCTCCGACCAAATGTGGACGAAGGAGCAGCCCCCTAGACTCCCGTGGGGGTGCAAACACAATTGAAGCGCCGACCAACCGCATGACTCTCGGGAGTCTGCATTTCTCGAAGAACGGAGGAATCTTATGGACACCGAACACCCCTTACACATGCATTTCCATCCAAGAGGTGAAATAATGCGTCGGGAAGTTAGCGGGCTGTATCCCCGGCTCGCTAGCGTCCTCCGCTACGCTAAGTCCTTTATAAAGGTAGGCCAGCCCGGCGATTCCTACCGATAACTGTAAACCAGCCACCATCCGATGTGCTGGGTAAAAGATGGAGGGCCGCATGTGACGCAGGTGCATGGGGAGTGCAAAGCTGCATAGCCACAAACCCAAGAACCCAATAAAAAAGGTCTCCTCATCCATGCCCGGGACGGCAATTTCTGAGAAAGGGACGACGGCAGCGCCAGGGAGATAAAAATCCATTTGATCATTCTCCGATACAGGTCGGCGGTCTAAGCCGAAACCGAAAGGGTCATCAAGCTGGGCAAACTTCTCACTCCGCTCTGATAGGAGCTCCGGGCGAATGAAGCGGGCAATAAAATCTGCGAAACTGACGCCCCGGTCACCCAATTCCAGATGGAGTCCTTCGTAGATCTCCAACATCTTCACCAGGCCCGGATACTGATGCTGGACGGCGTTTTCCGGAGTTAGGTCAAACATCAGCGGCTTGGTGATAAAGACGTATTCGTCAGGAAGTAGCAACTCCTCGTAATGCTCCCCCCTCATCGGTAAACCCGAGAGCTCGGCAAACTCTTCCAAGGAAATTGAGACCTCCCTATCCGCCATCAGGAAAGTGTGGGTGGGGATATTCCATTGTTCAATGAAGGCTTTGATCCACCACGTTGGAGGAGAGGGATACTCGAAGAGCGAGACGTAGATGGCCGAATACAACCCAATCTTCATCAGATGAGTCCTTTTCGCCGATAAGATGTATCGGGCCCACTACAAGTATCCAGCGGGCGGTCGCGGCACCAATCCAATATTATAGGCCTGTCCCCAAGGGCGTGCTTCACCCTGACAGATTCGCCTTCCTAAAATATCTATTGCCGGCGGCGGCTGCACGGGAATAGCACCAATTGCGGGTTGGAGGAGGTCATCCGAATTCCAATTTTTAACCTCCACGGCATACTTAGCCGGGGGTTCGTCCGCATAGGGGATTGGAGTTATGGGTTCAGACGGCGTGGCAAAACTAAAACTACGGTGACCCTGGATGATCTGGCTGTACCACCTACCCCACAGGTGGAGTTTTTTGCACTCGGGGTCATGATACTTAATAAGAGCGAGCGCCACCCGGTCCACTGGCGAATGAGGGAACCCTCCTTCCGAGCGAACAAAGGGGAAAGACAAGTCGTCAGACATGTTTCCTGTGGAAAGACAAAAATAATTGTTTAGTGTTCTAATGCTTGGCATTTTAGAATCTTACTCCACACTGTGATGCAGTGGGTAGGGGACCAAAGGGGGACCCACAAAATCTGGATGACGGTGCATCATTTAATAAGACAATCCCATCATTAGATGAGACTGTCAATTCATGGAAAAAGATCCACAAAGAATATCCTCATTAATGGGAAATCCCTAGAGACAAGGAGAAAATCTCCTCTTTTAGAGCAAAGCTCTGTCACAGAGTGACATTTGTCAAACTCTGGTCTCAGGGGAACAAGATTCCTCAAAAGAGCATAGCTCTTTGGTAATAATAGAAAGATCCATCAATTTTTTTTAACACACTTAAAAGAATTAAAATGTTGGAATATTGAAAAATCCATGGAAACTTATGAAAAATTCTTCATTTTTCAGATCTAAAAAGATCTACATTTGATCCAAGAGCAAAGCTCTGTTCATGGGTTAAAACCCATGGACAAGATCTCTGTAGATCTGTAAGTTTTTGAGAGCAAGGCTCTGGTGATAAAACTCTAAAGGGGTTTTTTTCTTTAGATCAAAGATCTATAAGAGCAAGGCTCTGTTAATTAAATTAAATTTAATTTAAATTACCTAGAGTGATTCTAAGTTCTGAACTTTGAAGTTCTTGGGGAAAGAACAAGAGCAAGGCTCTGAAAATTCTTAGGCAAGAGCAAGGCTCTGAGAATCAAAATTCTTAAAATTTGTAAGAATTTTCTAAGGACCAAGGGTCCTATTTATAGGCGCCTGCGCCCCTTCAACTTATCAGTTGATCCAAAGGCTGAGGTTTTGCCACCACTGCACTCACGTGCGCGCCACATGAGCGTAACGGTGGGGGGGCATTTGTTTCCCCAATCAGAGCAAGGCTCTGTTTAAATTTCAAAAAAATTCAAATTTTGAAGCAACGCTTCAAATACTGTGCGCTGCGCACAACGCGCCATGTGTCAGAAGTTGATACGACAGCGCAACGCCCAAGGCGGTGCGTCCAATCAGAGCAGGGCTCTTTTAAAAACTAAAAGTAAAAGAAACAACTTTCAGTTGCGCAAGCGCTGCGCTGCGCGATACGTGTCTGCGCAGTTGCCCAAGCGCAGCTGCGCAAACGCTGCGCAAGCGCGACACGTGTCTGCGCTTGCGCGCAGCTGCCCGACATGTGTCTGCGCAGTTGCGCAAGCGCAGCTGCGCTGCGCGACACGTGTCACGCGCTAAGGGAGTTGCGCAAAACAGAATAAATCTTTTCTGTTCTTGTTAAAAATAAGAAGATTTTCTTCTGTAAAACAGAGACCTTTGGATCAAAGATCCAACAGTGGGGAAAATTCCCCAAATCACTCAGAGAAAGATCTTTTTAACAAATTTAACTAATTTATGGGCACTATAAAAGGGACCCCAGACCTCAATTCAAAGAGAGGGAGATTTCTAAAAAGAGAGAAAGAGGACTCTGAAGAACTCCTCAAGAATAAAAAAGGTAAAAACCTTTGAAAGAAGAGAAATTTCTCTTATGAACAGATCAGTGATTTAAGAACAAGATCATGGATCTTCAATAAAAAAAAATAAACAAATAAAATAAAAATAAAAATAGTGCCTTGCACTTGTTATGAACTTTTGGTTCTCTGAAACAAGGAAAAACTTGTTTAGATCAAAGGATCAAAAAGTGCTTTACACTTCTGTTTTGAATCTAAAAAGATTCTTAGTGCTTTGCACAAATGCAGTGCATTTCTTAAAGGGCCAGGCCCAAATCAAAAAGACCAAGCAGGCCTAATTAAATTGATGCTCTGCATCATTTATAAATGGGCATAGCCCAAACAAAATAATAAAAATGCTATGCATTTTAAAAGGGGCAGAGCCCAAACAAAGTAGATGCCTTGCATCATTCATAAATGAGCAGAGCCCAGAATAAATTGATGCTCTGCATCTTTTATGGGCAGAGCCCAAACAAAAAAATAGAAAATAATGCAATGCATTATTTAAAAATGGGCCAAGCCCTAGCACAGGTCTAACAGACCAAAAACAAATAAAAGCGTTGAATATTTTTCAACTGGACTTAGCCCAATCATGGTCGTAAGTCCTCAAACTAAATTGACTGAGCAAGATTGCTCTCTTAAATAAATTTATCTCCGGTTCGAGGGTACATCTCCGAACTCCTCTGACACCCGTCGTTGTAATCCTTCAATGACGTCAGAGAGGTGACGGGTCCCGACGACCACATACGTATACGGACTGCGGGGTCCTTAAACTCGTGGACCGAAACGTCCTTAAACTAGTGTCGGACCGAAATGTCCTTAAACTAACGATGGACCGAAACGTCCTTAAACTAATATTCATCCCAAAATGAGATTGATGGACCGAAACGTGCTTAAACTAATATTGGACCGAAACGTCCTTAAACTAGTGTCGGACCGAAACGTCCCTAAACTAACAATGGACTGAAACGTCCTTAAACTAATATTCATCCCAAAATGGGATTGATGGACCGAAACGTCCTTAAACTAATATTGGACCGAAACGTCCTTAAACTAATATTTACCCCAAAATGGGAATGTCGGACCGAAACGTCCTTAAACTAATGTCGGACAGAAACGTCCTTAAATTAATGTTGGACCGAAACGTCCTTAAACTAATGATGGACCACCACGTCCTTAAACTGGCGATGGACCACCACGTCCCTAAACCGAAATATGGACCGCAATGTCCTTAAACTACCTATGGACCACTACGTCTCTAAACTGGAACAATGGAGCCTCCAAATGCTCTTTTGCCGGATCTAAACGGTCCCGTTTAAGTTGATCTTAGCCCCAAATACGGCTAACGTATCCTTAAACATTTAAATGGACTATAAAACTCCAAATCGACTTTGGTTCAAGGGTACGTCTCTGAACTCCTCTGACACCTATCGTTGTAATCCTTCAACGACGTCAGAGAGGTGATGAGTCCTGACGGCCATATATTAAACGGATCACTACGTTAAGTTGATCTTAGTCTCAAACAGGACTAACGTATCCTTAACGAATGTTTAAGTTGATCTTAGCCTCAATACGGCTAATGTATCCTTAAACTAAAAACACCAAACCCAAATCTAAGTAAATACGGATTTGGACTAATCCACGTCCTACGGGCGACGGCATTACTCAGTCTCCGTATACAATCCACGGGCAACCACAGACAAAACAAACACACACGACACGAAGTGAAATTCTGGAGAAGGAGAAAGTTGTTACCGCGATGCGGTAGCGTAATTAACTGCAGGGGCTTGCGCCTGCAGGGAAGAGCGTCCCCACAATCAAAAACCCCTCACCCTGAGGGGGAATCTGACGAAGTCTGCTACATCGGCCGCATCCGTCTAAACCTCCGATACACGGTGCCATAAATCAACTTGGCATCTTCGGAGAGGTAGACGGATAAAACCACATAGCATCTGCCCCGAATCTCAGACGAGACGGTCCATGTCTCGGCCGCCGTTCGGAGGGGAACACTCGGCTTCATTGTTTATCCTCGGCTCTGTTAAGGAGAAGGCAAAGCGCATTATCCCTCCTTGTGGAGTTACGAAGATGAGGCCTACCCCCGATTTGATTATGAGCGTGCTTTGTTTGCGCTTCTTCATGGAAGATGCTCCATCGAAGTAAAGTTCCCATTGGGTATCATTCTCTCTTCTCTCCCTGTCGATCGTGTAAAACGCATGTTCGTCTGGCAATTTGCAGTTCAAGGGAGAGTCGGCAGGTATTGGATGCTCAGCGAGGAAATCGGTGATGGCCTGGCCTTTCACTGCCTTGAGGGGTCGATAAATTATCAAGAACTCCATCAAGAGTAAGGCCCATTTAGCGAGTCGTCCTGTTAATATGGCCTTTGGCATCAAATATTTGAGGGGATCCACCTTTGATATGAGATGGACCTCATGTGCCAATGCATAGTGTCTGGGCTTCGTTATTGCGAAGATCAACACCAGGCAGTGTTTTTCAATGGGAGAGTAATTGCTTTCTGCCTCCAGGAGAACTCGACTCAGATAATAAAGGGCTCTCTCCTTCCCTTGGTCGTTTTCTTGTGCCCACAGTGCACCTAAAGAACCTTCAAGGGCTGTTGTGTACAGGACGGGAGGTTTTCCTTTAACGGGAGCGGCCAGTACTGGCGGATTCTGCAGGTATTGCTTGATTTCGTCCAGTGCGTTTTGGCATTTATGATCCCAGACGAAAGGTGTTCCCTTCTTCATCAGGTGACTGTAAGGATGGCACTTGCCTGAGAGATTGGCTATAAATCGCCGGATATACGTGAGCTTCCCTTGGAGAGACCGCAATTGCTTGAGAGTCCATGGCGGGGGAATTTCCATAATCTCCTTGATTTTTGACGGATCTATCTCGATGTCTCGGTGTCGGATGATGAATCCTAGGAATTTGCCCAAGGAAACTCCGAACGTGCATTTGAGAGGGTTCATCTTCAAGTTGTATTTCCGAAAGCGCTGAAATATGGTCTTCAGATGCCCTAAATGTTCCTCGTATGATTTGCTTTTAACCACGAGGTCGTCGATATAGCATTCGACGATTTCATGCATTAGGTCATCGAAATCTTCGTCATGGCCCTCTGGTAGGTGGCGCCGGCGTTCTTTAGACCGAAGGGCATCACCTTGTAGGAAAATATGCCCAAAGGGGTCCGAAAAGCAGTATGCTTCTGGTCCTCAGGATGCATCTTTATCTGATTATATCCTGATGAGCCGTCCATGAAGGAGAAAACTTCGTGAGTGGATATGTTATCTATCATCAGCTCAGTGACCGGTACTGGGAAGTCGTCTTTCAGGCAGGCTTTATTGAGATATCGAATGTCCACACATATGCGCACCATCCCATTCTTCTTCATCACTGGGACGATGTTGGCGATCCAGTCAGGATATTGGACCTCCTGGATGAAGCCAGAGTCGATTAGCTTCTTGACCTCGGCGTTGATGCTCATCTCAAGCTCGAGCCGCATTCTTCTCGGTGCCTGTTTCATCGGCTTGACGTCCGGGGATATCGCCAATTTGTGTACAGCAATCTCTGGATCTAGTCCTGGCATCTCGGAATGGTTCCATGCGAAGCAATCTCTATGCTGCATGAGCACGTCTTTTAGTGTAGCTACCCTTTCTTCAGACAACAGCTCACTGACGAACGTCGGCCGCGGTCATTGGCCAACCCCAAATCAATTTTCTTGAGATTATCTGCAGTAGTATGTATCCCATCCTCCAGCTCTTTTGGCACCGGTGGAAACTCTGAGATTACCTCGTCATCATCGTTTTCGAAGCACCAGGGGAGATCATCCATATTCTCGAATTTTTCTTCTAATAGCGTTATCATACGACAGGTACGAGATCACTTCCAAGGCCGATGTTGATCTGGTTCTACTCTCGCGGCTTTGGGTTCATACTTCTGCGGCGGGGTTACCCTCCAGCTGCTAGATAGAGCGAACCCGCCTTGCTGATACTGGTCCTCTACTCAGTCTTTGAATGTGAAGCAGTCTTCGAGAGAATGTCCTATCGCTCAGTGATAGGAGCAATAATCCGGGTGAGAGACTTCTCATGCTTGCTCGGGGTGCTTGGACTCCGGGAGGGTAATCATTTGATGTTTTATGGCAAGATCAAGTATCTTCTGTGTTTTGTCCTAGGGAAAAGAATATGCTCAACCCATCTTTTTTATAAGAGATGAATCCGGACCGCTCGATTCCTGATCGCGTGGTTTCTTGGACCCGCTTTGTCGCTGTCGAACACCTTTCCTGTTCTTTGGTTTGTTTTTGCCTCTGCGTCAGGCCTTTTCTAGAACGGGTTGACAAGGAGGAGCATTTTCATTTTTCACAGCCTATTGAAGGAGGCGTTGCGTCCTGGCTTTCTCGTAGATGGACATTTCACGATTATGGTCGTCTCGAACCTTTTGACCTGCTTCCCTTATAAGCTTGTCCATTTGTTCTTCGAACGACGGACTGGGCATTTTCACGGCGGGAGCACTTTCTGGTTCAGGGTTAGGATATTCCCATAGAGCATCTCCTTCTTCATCAAAGTCATGTATGATGTAGCAGTCACGGAGTAGCTCCCGTTTCTTGGATTGAATATACCCAAGCCCGGTCGTTTCCATTCTCCCGTTGGGCAACTTTCGTTGAGTTCCGGGAACGTTCCAGATCCTGTTATAGAACCGTGCTTGTCGCGCAGTTTGCTTAAGTGGTACACCTTGGCATCTCAAGAGTTTCTTTAGTCCGTTCGTGTAATATTTGGGCAAACGGATGGGCTGAAGCCTATCAAGTGTAGAATCCACGCCATGCTAGATTTCTTTCTCCACTTTGGTTTTCCCGGATCGGTAGAATAGGATCGCGTTTTCACCTTTTCGCATGGGAGGGACGTAGAATGTCTGCAGTTCTTCCACACTGTAGGTATCAAGCTCGTCTAGTTATTTATGATGCTTGGGCGGAACCATGGCAACTTGCAAACTTTGATCTTCATCAGCGAAGGTTTGTATTGATGGCCGAGCAGAGAATACAGCATTGACCTCATCTTCCGAGTCGCTGTCGAAGATCAACATAGGATCGGACGGTCCCGACTTGTTGCACTGGGGCGGACCTGAATAAACTATCTCTTCTTCCTCCTCGGTATCACTCCCGAAGACTGGAATAGTAGTGATAGCTTTGTTCTTATCCTCCGGTTTGCGACATCTTTCTGTGTCCTCAAAATCTGGCAGGAAGTATTTTGCATCTTCGTACTTTCGGACTTCATTCACGGAGAACGGGTTTAATTCCCCTGTCACAGTGTACTCGAGACCATCTTTGAAATACTTCATACACTGATGTTGTGTAGAAGGGATGATGTTGTACTCGTGTAACCAGGGCTGGCTGAGCAAAGCATTGTAGCAGGTCTTAGCGTTAATGACGTGAAACTTAATGTCCATGACAAGCAGCCCAAAGCGTAGTGTCAATATTACAGACCCAAGCGTCCGTGATGACTGGGAGTCAAATCCGGAGATGGTGATTTTATCGCGAACGAGGTGTTGAACGCTCATGCAGATTTCCTTCAACACCCTTACGTTAAGGAGATTGACGGAGGACCCATTGTCTACCAGGATTTTACCTATCTTGATGTCATGACAGTATCCGGATACATATAGGGGACGGTTGTGCTCGCATGTTCCAAGGAGGAGATCTTCATCGCCGAAGGTGATATCGGCTGTGTGTACTTCTTCCAGCCCATCCTTCATCTTTTCTTCGGCGAGGAAAGCTTGGAATTGCTCGGGCTCTTGTAATGCCTTGATCAAAGAATCTCTTGCTTCTTTGGATAACAGAAGGGCGTCGAGAATGCTTAACTGCGAAGGTAGCTTTCTCAAGTGTGCCTGAACGTTGTAGTCCACCTTACTTTTCTTTGGCGGGTCCTTGGCTGTCAGCTTTTCGACGGCTTGGTCATCTAGGATGATATCCTCAGGGACTTTTTATTTTCCCTTATCTTTTCTATTTGATCCACTGTTCGAGAGCCCCAGATTCTTTTCGGGCAGCGTACGATTGCGCAGCTGAATATTTTCACAGGTCTTCGGTTCTTCCTCTTTTCCCAAGGTGGACTCTTTAAAGAGAGGGCCAAGAGTCATTTCTTCGTCAGAGTCGCTCCCGAAGGCGAGAACTTTCGATCCCCCGGCGTTGACCATGTGACAGTTGCCGGTAGTTCTTTTACGCTCCTCGGTCGTACTTCTTTACACCCGACGAGTTTTTCGTTTCATCCGCTTGAAATATTGCCGGTGAGCAACATATCCCTGCCACCATCTTTTAAAAGCATTGCACACTTCGGTGGGATGCGCAATCTTTCGATGATATAAGCAGTAGCTAGGATGTGTTTCCACTTCACCAAGAATGTTTCCTTCAAAGGGTGGCAGCTTCATTCCCATTGATATGGCTTTAGCGAACCTTTTCCTCGTCTTGAACCTGTTTTTATTTGCGACGAATGTACTTTGATCTGGCGGGAGTGTCTCAACTCTTTCGTCCAGTCGCCGGCATTTGGCCTTTTCAAATATGACCATCTTGCGCTCCCGATTAGCTTTGCTTTTAAGAAGAGCTTCGTTCAGGAATGCATCAATCGTTTCGTCTGATGGCCCTAGAAGTTCCAGTTCAGGATTTGCCCCCAGTTTCTTTGCGTAAGGAGCTTCTTCATCGTCTATCGACGAGTGAGAGATCACATGGCATCTTGCTACATAACCTTCAGATTCATCCGACGAGTCTTCTCCATTGTCATCATCTCCGTCCTCAAGGACGTGGCTGAGAAATTCTTAGAGTGTGATCGGGATCCGCACCTTCTGGTTATATTCTTTCAGTGCGTCGATATATTTTTGCAGGTCCGTGCGCTTGTTACCAGGCTTCACGGGCTTTTTAGTCTTCTTCTTCTTCTTTGAAGACTTTAACGGCTAGGTGTGAATGCTTTGGCTATCACCACCAATTTTTGGAGTTGGGCGCGGCTTCAGCATCCCCTTGATGATCTCAGGTTCCAGTGGATTCTTCAACCTAATTGCCGGACATGTGTGGAGATCCTTCAGCATTCTTTTAGTTTTGGCTGAAAGAGCGACCACCCATGGAGCTTCTTTTATAAAAGAACACGATGCCCCCGGTGTATTCGTCTTCTTGAGAGCGTGCGGCTGAGGCGGGTTCACCTTCCAATTCTCGGATAATACGAATTTGCCCTGTTGGTACTGATCTTCTATCCAGCTTTTAAAGATGTAACAATCTTCGATCAGATGGCCCAACATTCGGTGATAAGGGCAATAGTTAGGATTGCTGATGTCGCATGGTTGCGCTGGGCGTCTTGGCTCCGGCAGAGTGATGAGCCTGTTGCGCAGTGCTAGCTCGAATAACCTCTTCGTCTTGTCTCGAGGGAACGAGTAAAGGCGTCTCATTTTATCTCCAAGAGATCGAGTTCTATCATTTTGGCGACCAACTGGTCTTAAACCACTGGGCTGCTGTTGAGCATTGGCGACGATGGTCGCTTTCCCCTTTCCCTTCTTGTTCCGAGGCTCCGGCTTTAGAGGAGACGGTCTATGACCCATCTGGTCCATTTAGGCCAGTTTGTCGATCAAGGCCTGGAACGTGGTCGGCTTGAAGAACATCATGAATTGGGAAATAGTATCCTGAGGTCCAGAGTGCCCACGAACATGCCCACCGCTGGCGCTTCTTCGATGCGTTGTTCGCATTTTGACCATAAGTTTCGCCACCGTATCGCGTACTGAATCCATGTTTCTCCATGTTTCATCCTAGCATTAATTAGTGCGGTAATCGGAGTGCGCTCGCTAGCGCTTGCAAATCTTTGCGTAAATAACAGCTCCATCTCCGCAAATGTCTTGACCGAGTCGTTCGGGAGTTCAGATACCACTCGAATGCCATTTCCGACAAGCTGCCGATGAATTGGCGAAGTAGCAATTTATCATCATCTCCAATGTTACCACATAGAGCCCTAAACTGGGCAACATGCTGGCGCGGATTTCCCGTCCCTTTATATACATGAAATTTATGGATCGTATATCCCGATGGGTATTTTATTTGGTCATACCAGGTTGGATATGGTCGCCCGGTTTTAACAATTTGGCCAGCCACTTCATTCGCCTGGTGAGCTCGTATTTGCTGAGCAATGTAGTCATCCAGAGCGGCCTTGGAGATGGTTTACTCTTTGGCTGCTGAAAGGGCCGGAGGAGGGTTCGATGTTTCCCCTCTGTCGTCTTCAATGATGATCGGGGGGTCTTCAGCTGGAGGTTCTGGCTGTAATATCTTCCTAGCCATGTCTTGGAACAAGAGAGCCATTCGTTTTATATTGGTTGCCTGTTCCGCAGCCTCTTTTTCTTTCCTCTCGAGCATTCTTCGGAGGAACTCGGTGTCAGTTTCTTATTCCCGACGCTGCTCCGAGGTCTCTGGATTTTCTTTTGGCCCAGTGAGTGCGGCCATTGCAGTCAGCATCTCCTGAAGCTTCTGTTGTTGTTGTTCCTGAGCCCTTGTTATTGACCGGGTAAGCGGTCGATGACCCGTAGAAGCACGGCTTTCCTCTTTTCCGGAAGCCATATAAACGGTATGTACCATCATGCCCCCAGACTTGGGGCATTTAGATTCAGCGCCTTTACGGTTTGCCACGTTCACTGGGGCTTTCTTTGGCCTCCTTCTCTTTTGAGCAGTTGAAGTCGAAGAGGCCGTTGCAGCGGGCATCCAGGTAGCTTTCGTCTTTTGTGGCTTAACAGGATGGTCATTTTCTTGCCGAACTTTTATCTTTTTCTGTTGGCGAGAGTAATCTTGATCAATTACTGAGTCCTGAACCTGTTGCCGGACTTTGTAAATTTTGGAAGAAAGCCGCTGAGGGGGTTGTTCTGGCTTCGCCTTCGGTGGATTCTCCGCGGGTGGAGGAGATCTCTTCTGCACTATAGTAGGAGAGTTCCTGCGCACCTTGTTAAGCAATTCAAAACTGTTCCCGGTTGGAACAGCAGCATCGATCTCCACTGTTGGAGCTGGTGGAGTAAATCCAGACGGAAAGCTGCCCCCAGCCTTCCTTACTCGGTGCCAGTGACGACGGCGAGCATGTCGCGCAGATGGTGTTGGTTCAGCTATGGGGATGGCTTTATCATGCCCCCTGTTCTGGTGAGGCGCTTCTGGTACCAGCCTCTTGAAGACCGATGTCCGTTGAGTAGTAGTATCCAATCTATCAAAGACAGACCTTTGAGCAGGGACGGGAGACGAAGTGGCCAGCCTCGTAAAGACTGATCCTTTGATGGGAGAAGCTTCTTTAGTGACCTCGAGAGCAGGAATGGCTATCCGTTTTTGGATGGCCGCTTCAGGTATCGTGGGCTTCTTGACGGGCCCATTGGAGTTCAGGCTCAGCCTATCGAAGACTGATATTATTAGCTTGACATTGGATGACCCGTTGAGATGGGCCGTAGTGGTAGTGAGCCGATCAAAGACCGACTTCTTTTGCGCTTCTTGCGGCAGCGGGATGTTAATGCTCACTGGTGGGAGCATGGTCCCGAAGAACAACCCTGTGATAGCCTGTGTCACCTGCTCTACCGGCATTGTGAACAGGGAGGCCGCCTGGGGCCCGTAAGTTACACCTCCAGAAGAGGTGGAACGGAAGTTGCAGTTGCAGCTGGAACATTTCGTGCAAGTAGACGCCATTGATCTTTCGTTTTCTGCACGGAGCAAGACACCAAATCTTAATACCTCGAACCCAAGGGCAACCATATCAAACCGTGATTCTTTCGCGAACACGACACACGAAGTGTGGAGTGGAAAGAGGAAAAGGTCCTACCGGGCGTGCCAGAATCTGTTCCCCTCCGAAAGACGCAGGACGCGATAAACGTCTCGCCTGAATTTCGGGGCAGATACTAATTGGTGCTATCCGTCCTCCTCTTCGAAGATACCAAGTTAATTTATGGCACCATGTATCGAAGGTTTAAACGGATGCGGCCGATGTAGCAGACTTCATCAGATTCCCCCTTGTTTGAGGGGGTTTTGATTGTGGGGACGCTCTTCCCTACAGGCGCAAGCCCCTGCAGTTAATTACGCTACCGCATCACGGTAACAACTTTCTCCTTCTCCATATGGTCACTTTGTGTCGTGGGTGTTTGTTTTTTTTTTTGTGGTTGCCAGTGGATTATATACGGAGACTAATTTATGTTGTCGCCCGTAAGGCGTGGATTAGTCCAAATCCGTATCTTCTTAGATTTGGGTTTGGGGGTTGGGTTTAAGGATACGTTAGCCTCATTTGGGACTAAGAACAACTTAAACGTATGTTAAGAATACGTTGGTCTAATTTTTGACTAAGATCAACTTAACGGGATCGTTTAGATCCAACAAGAGAGCATTTGGGCTCTATTGTTTAGTTTAGGGACATTGCGGTCGATTAGTTTAAGGACATTACGGTCCATTGTTAGTTTAAGGACATCTCGGTCCAATGTTAGTTTAAGGACATCCCGGTCCGAGGTTAAGGACATCATAGTCCGTGAGTTAAAAGACATCACAGTCGAGGTTAAGGACATCATAGTCCGTTAGTTTAAAGACCTCACAGTCAAGGTTATGGGCATCATAGTTCATAAGTTTAAGGACATCACAGTCCATAGAGTGTTTGGTTGTCGGGACCCGTCACCTCTCTGAAGACGTTGAAGGATTACAACGACAAATATCAGAGGAGTAAAGAGATATACCCTCGAACCAGTGTGAATTAGTTGAAAGATCTGTAGCCCAATTTGGTACTAAGATCTGTTAAAATATTCATGAGCAGATGGGCTCAATTAATATAAGTTGAGGTTATGGCCAATATTGGGCTAAGTCTAATAAATGTTTAACATTTTTATTCTGGCTATTGAGCCTTTATTTGGGCTTGGCCCTTCTGACAATATTTTTGCCTTTTATTGAATGCTGAGCATTCACCAGAGCTCTGGGCTTATTAAAGAACAATTTATGTTCTGTCAGTGAAACACGTGGCGTGCCAGGCGCTTTGCGCCAATCAAAGAGCGCAGTGCGCTTCTGCCGATTAGCGCACATGTAAGGGACACGTGTCGCACTCAGCGCTAGGCGCCAGATGATGAGCGCATGATGCCAATTTATGAGCGTTGAGCGCTAATTTAGTGGCGCACACGTGAGTGACACGTGGTGCGCTTGGCGCTGAGCGCCCACCCATGAACGCAGTGCGCTATTTCAGAAGCGCAAAGCGCAAGTTGTTTAATTGGGGCATACGTGGTTGACACATAGCGCATTTGGCACTGAGCGCCGATCCAGGGAGCGCAGAAGCGCAGTTCAAGAGCGCAAGGCGTTGTTCAAGAGAGCAAGGCGCATTTCATGAGCGCAAAGCGCATTTCAAGAACGCAAAGCGCATTTGATCAATTTTATGATCTGGGAACAAATTTATGCTCTTTTAAAAGAGACTTTGTCTCAAGATTTAAGAACAACAGTTCTTATTTTGCAGGAGAGATTTTCAATCTCTTATTTTGATGAAAGGCTTTGCCTCTATACATCCATGATCTGTGAGAAGAAATATGTTCTTCTTTTATTTTATGATGAGATCTTTTGATCTCTTTTATGAAAGACTTTTTGTCTTGTATATCTATGATCTTTTTTAAAGAAAAGAATTCTTCTTTTTATGGGATGATTTTATCATCCATCATCTTTACCTTGAAGAAGTATCTTCTTGCAAGAGTTTGCTCTTTATCTTTGAGTTTTTTCAAAGTTTATGGGGGGGTTTCTCTATATAAGACTTGAAGTCTTGGGGCCTTTATATAGGGCAAGCTGATTTGTTGAATCAGTTAAAGAGATCTTTCTCTGATTGATTTGGGGATGTTTCCCGCCATTGGATCTTTGATCCTAGGGCTTCTGTTTTACAGAAGGCGGTCTTCTTGTTTTTAACAAGATTAAAAAATCTTTTCATAACAGAATTTAATTCTGATTAATTAATGATTTATCATTATTATTAGATCTTTTGATCTAATGATGGGAAGTTTTTTTTAATTCCAGCGCTAGCGCACCCGTGCTTTGCACGTGGTGCGCTGCTCAGAGCGTAGCGCACCTTGCGCTAGCGCACCTGTGTCTTACACGTGGTGCGCCGCTCAGAGTGCAACGCACCCTGTGCTAGCGCACTCGTGTTTGACACGTGGCGCGCTGAGCAGCGCGCCTAGCACTGGTGCACTCATGGTGCACTGCCTAGGGCGCAGCGCACTTGGCGCTGCATCTGAAGCGTTGCTTCAATTTTGAAATTTGAATTTCAAACAGAAGCTTTGCTCTGATTGGGGGAAACAATTATACCCGTTGTCAGATAGCAGTTCCCAGGTGACATGTGTACAGGTTAGTCTATCGAACTGAGATCATCATTTGTCTCGTGTGAGTTCCCACTGTGCTTTGATTACTACCCTACCACGGCTCAAAGGAGTCGTGCAAATAGGTTTTAGTTGGGTACGGTCCCGAGCCACATGGAGGCAGTGAGCGGATCGTCAGGGGATTCGTCTCTCCCGGTATTGGGGGTTGATGTCGCGTTGTGCACGGGTGGCCATCACCAGAAATCCTTGGCCAAGGTAGTCGAGAATTACTGATTCGGATCAGTGGTTTCTCAGTGGGTAATGGGTTTCATACCGACACTAGATGTCGCGTTATTAGGGGTCTGACTTTATCCACCCCCTAGACTCGATATGCGATACTCATAGACGAACAGACCGGACTGTACGGATATTGTCACTGTCAGGCTCAGTAGGGGTTTCAGGATGAGTTTGCTCGCTGGCCTCCCTTTCGCTCAATACCTGGATAGCCGTTACGTACAGCTAGTGTCGCTGACATGCTTGTGGTTAAACTCACTGCCAGCATATTAACGAGTCTTTAGAGTCCCACACAGAGGGTTTCCCTGCTTCGGGCGAAACCATATAGAGGCAGTATGGTTTTACGGCAGGGTTCGATCACATATGTGTACTTGTGCACTGATGATGTTCGGACGGATAATACTAGTGGGCTTTAATTTAAGCTGGATCCTAGTATTATATTGTTGGATTATTTTCGTCTCATTGTATTCGTATTCTTCGGAATACGGATACGGGTATGTATATACTGATGAGGGGTATTCTTGTAATTTCTTACAAGATTACTTTTAAAAGATTACACCTCATTATGGTTTAAACCTTTTTGGATTAAAAGGTTATTGAGGTGGAGGATGAGGTGTTTATTGCATATTTTGTGGCATGGCTTAGTAATGACCCATGGTTACTATTCTAGCATGGTTAATCTTTTGTTTGTTGTGAGATTTATATTGACTTGAGATATTTTTTTGTTGACTTAAGATATTTTTGTTGACTTAAGATATTTTGGAGACCTGAGATATTTATTTGGGATGGCTCCATTATTTCTTTAACTCTTACAACACAACAAAAGACTTAGCCATTCTTTCCTCACTTGAGTTGCTCTCAAACTCTCATCCTCATGGCATCTTCTTCTACCTCTACCCTATAAGTCTCATGTGTTGAGAAACCTAAGGTGTCTTGAGACAAATTAATCCTTAATCACTCTCTTCTTCTTCTACGGTATCTAGCGTAGCGATCTAGGTACCCTAGTTACCTTGGCTATGAGGTTGGAGCTCGTTTCATAGACTTTCGGGTGGATCATCTTCGATAGAGGGAGACCGGAGATCAAACTTGATCAAGAAAACCTCGAGAAGCTTGGGAAGGTGGTTGAAGACTGAAGGACACGGATCATTCGGTATAACCATATAAACTTCTTTCTAGTTTGCTAGTCTAGGGTTAATAGTAGATCCGTAGGAATGGGTTCCGTTAGTGCCAGTTTTTGTAAATTTTTGTTCCGCATTTGGTAACGGATTGATGGCCAGGGCGCTGGCGAAACCCAACATGGTATCAGAGCTAACCTATAAACCCTATTAGCTAGTTTGCACAAGGTTAAAATTTTGATCGACCAATTTTTCCGAATCACAGCTCCATGTTCATGTGCTTGCTGTCGAATTTCAAAGTTGTTCAAAAAAAAATTTTGGGTATCTTAAAAATATGTGCAGGCAAAACTAGAGCTACAAAAATAATTTGGACACCTAACTCCAAAATTCCGCCGCGAAACCGAAGCAAGATGTCACCCTTGTACATATTTCTTTTCTGTACTAGGATTACCCCGTAGTGGAGTGCACGAAAAGCCGGGTTCTGGAGGGCAACGGGTCCGCATCTCATGGCGTTGAGACGGAGGGGACTTTACTCTAGAATTGGCGGGCTATTCTCCGCACTCGTAGGGGGTATAGGTTGACCCACGGAAGGGTGCCCAAGTTACCGGATTTCGTGAAGTGCTGGGTGGCCCATTCAGGTTGTTGATTAGGGTTGCCTCACTTCTGAGATTGGAGCGCAACTTTCCGCACTCGTAGGTGTGTAGGTTTTTATTGCACAGGCTATCCACACGACAGGGAACGTCGGGTCTCATTTGCGGCTTAAGTGAAACCCGAGGCTCCAGGATTATCCACCACTCTGTGTTTCTTGGCTGAGATTCTGTGATGTTGCTTTATAGCATGCCTGGGACGATTGTTATATATATTTATATATATACTAGTAGATGTTGTATATGTTTTGCACCAGCGTTAGTCCATCCCCCGCTCTGTCGTTAGTTAAGTAACCTAACGGGTGATGACGGGGCCCAGTGGCAAATGCGGATAGCAAATACGTATATTTTATTTTCGTTCCTTTCTGTGGTGTGATATGTTTAATTGATGGGACTGCGTTGATTCTGATCAATACAAGGAAAACAAACCTATTTAATGTTGTTGAAACCAATTTTTTTTTGAAAACAGACATTACAGACGTTTTCTTTTGCTTTGCACAGTGGTATTCATTTTGGAATATCCTGCACCTCATTCGACGGGGCAAGGGCCGAGATCCCTTCATCGGGAGTGACCCCTTGGGCAGAAGTTTGTGTCAACGTAATAACTTTTCTATAGTCGGTTCTTTTTCTTTGCATCGTGGTATTCATTTTGGAATATCCTGCACCTCATTCGATGAGGAAAGAGCCGAGATCCCTTCACCTGGAGTGACCTCTTTAGCAAAAGTTTTCGCCACTATATATTTGTAAAACCACTTGGATTCCTTTAGCGATATCAAGTTCATTACATTAAAGGTTTTTCGCCAAAAACCAACCATAGCCCTCTGTCATTTCAGTTGGGTATTCAGTAGTATTCAAGCTATGTATTTTGACCTTCGCCAAGGCAAGGTGATTGGTAGCCGCTGAATATTCATCTGTAGCATGGATAGATGCGTTGGTTTGGGACGGTCGTACTGCTATTTTAGCCTTCGTCAAGGGTATATACGGGTGGGTTCAAATTAACTTGGACAATGACGGGTAGAACTTGACATGTGACTTATGATATATTGGCCTTCGTCAAGGTCATAAGAGCATAGGGCAAAAAACATCAACATCGGGAGTTTCTAAAGAAACTGAAACTTTCCAGGCATGCGCATATCTTCTGGAGTGTGACAACTTGAGTGGCTTCCATCAAGTTATCATACGATGATAGTTGGATCCCGATTCCCACTGATGAGTTGGTTTACTCTTCGAGTGATTTTAGATGATCCCGACTAATTCTTCTTTTAGGTTTGGAGAAGAATTCGAGGAAACAGTGGGAGTCATCCTGATTAGATAAAGTGATTAACCATTCTGATCTAGGTTAGAGCGCACGCTGAGTGTTTCTTTTCTCTCTCTCTCTTTGGCAGCGACCATGGCCCGACCCTAGACTAAAACTCATGAATCAAATTAACCGAATCTTCTTAAATCACATTGGATTTTGGATTGTCATAGTTGCATATATCATTGCCACTCCTACTTTTACCCTTTGCATTTCTCCGGAACATTCCGTATCACTACGAAGATCCACATTTGTTGGATATGACCATCGTATAGTTACATACGAACTCGAAGAAACTTGTTTCAGATTCGAGAATGGTTTTCGGTTCTGGAGAAATTGAATAGGACTATTCAGTTGTCTTTGTAAGTGCACGGCGGCGCCCCGGCCTCCATCCCGAGGCCAAATGCGGAAGCGATGGCTAACTTTAATTTTTCTTGAACCGGCACCACCGCGCACTATAACCCGGATCGTACCATTAATTAGTCCTAGCTAGCTACAAGATAGGGAATAGAGATATACCGACTGATCCGAGTCCTCCGGTCTTCTCGTCGTCGTCCCGATCTCCCGCGGAATGTCCGGTCTCCACCTCCTCGCCGGAAGGGCACCACGTCGTCTGCTTCTTTTACGGGCTCCCACCTCTATACCGAGGCAACTCGGGCACGAAGCTGGCAAGTCGACGTGCCCAAGGTTTGCTGTAGAATGTGTAGAACTTGTGTCTCATTTTAGGGTTCATGGAGGTGCCATTTTGGTGGAGGGATGATACATGAACTATGTAGAGGAACTTGGGGATTTTTGGAGCATGAAATAAACAAAAACCCCCACACTAACAAAAATGGGCCGCCCCCACCTCTACCAATGGCCGGCCATATCATGTAGTGGGAGAGGAAAGAATGAGAGTGAGGACATCAAAAAGGAATAAGCCCCCATCATACAAGAAAGAGAGAAAAGGTTACAATGATAACAAGAAATCATCACAAGTAAAACCAACACTCAAACCTACCATCATCAACACCCATCACCATCACAAAAGTCATGCCATGATGAACCATCATGAAGTCAAGAAGTCAAGGGTGGAAGAATTATCATGACACAAGAATATGCAAAGACCCCCTCCACAAAAACTTATTTGCACAAATGCAAATAAGCCGTCCTCCACCAATCTTCGGCCAATGAAAGATACAAATGAAAATGGCCGAAACGGAAAGCAAACTGGCAACTCCAGAAAACTGGTCCCGTAATAAATTACAGGAAATCCCCGCTACTGAGCATACACACCCGCATTTGTATTCCGACCGAAATACAAATGCAATGAGACAAAATCTACACAGTACTATACTAGGATCCGGCTTAAACCAAAGTCGTCCAGTAATATCCGTTCGATCCTGATCCGTGCAATACCGCACGTATCTGATCGAACCCTGCCATATATCCATACGGCCTGTAGTACTAACCGTCCGATCCTGATCCGTGCAATATCGCACGTATCTGATCGAACCGTGCCATATCTCCATAAGGCCTCTACAGCGTTTCACCCGAAAACTTGAGTAACTGAACGTGGGGGACTCTAAAGACTCGTCAACACCTTGGTTGTGGATTTAACCACTAGCACGTCAGAGGTATAAGCCAATACGTAACGGGCTACCAGGTATTGACTAAAAGGGACGTCGATGAGCGAACTCATCCTGACACCCTACTGAGCCTGTCAGTGACAATATCCGTACAGTCCGGTCCGTTCGTCTATGAGCATCGCATGGCGGGCCTAGGGGGTTGGTAAAGTCAGACCCCCAAAAGCGGTACAAGTCGTGTCGGAGTGTAGCCCAGAACACCCTGAGATACTACTGGAATACCTACCAGTAAATCTCCTGCCTCGGCCGAGGGCTTCGTGTAATGGCTCTCCTAGACACAGCGCGACCTCACCCCCAATACCGGGAGAGACGAACCCCTGAAGATCCGCTCACTGCCTCCATGTGGCTCGGGACTGTACCCAACTAAAACCTGTTTGCACGTCTCCTTTGAGCGTGGTAAGGTAGTAATCAAAGTACAGTGGGAACTCACACGAGACAAATGACGATCCCCAGGTCGATGAACTAACCTGTACACATGTCACCAGGGAACTGCTATCTGACGTCAGGTATAGGACCAACTAGCATGTTCCCGGCGAGTCCTGTCCGGTGTACTCATAACCCAATGAGCACCTGTATACATCTTAGATGATCCAACTGACACCAATGGCTTGTGAGACCGGCCACCGCCCCTCGTCGGGGTCTCGACTGTATACACTAGTCTACTCTGGAGTATCAATGCCCTGTCTTGAAACTCCCACGACTAGGGACCTTTTAAGGATGTGCTTATAGACTACCAGCTCCCACTTATATGATCGCCCTCATACTGCTGGTGGTCAAGCAAGAATCCTAGGGGCTCTATCAGCGTGCAATAGTGACATGTCAGGTCACCTAAAGCAGTGCACGATGATAAAGATAAACCAGATAGCATACTATCATCTCGAGTAAGACTGTCCTATTGGGACAGTTCCTGCCTCAATCATTGCGATCACGTGCCTGTGATCCAATAATTGACTCTGAGGACACTATCTCCAACAATCTCCCACTTGCACTCAAGGCTAATTATTGCGATGTCGCATACTCACAGCCCGTGTGATACCGAGCACCCAACTCCTCTACTAGTCAGTCTCACAAAGCTCGTTTGCGAAACTACTGCGTTCGAGGAATAGCCTCAGTGAGTGGATCCGCTTTGATGTTTCTTTCTATGTCTCTCTATATCTCATGTTCGCGAAGAAACCCATCTCCCGAAATGAGCAACACCTGTCTTAGAATATGTCTAGATGTCTGATGGGACCTAGCTCATAAATGAACTCCAAATCCAAACTTCTTAGACTGTATCGTCAACTGAACTTAATCAGTATCCTGCGCCATGCCTCCCTCAGTATTGCCTTGGACCACCTGTCCAAAATACTGCCCCTCATCAGAAGGAAAAACTATAACTCTGACAACCTCCTTGTCGTCCGGGTCACCTTGGAAGCCTGGAATGATAACTGTCTCCCGAATGAGGCTGTCGTTATCATATCCCTAGAACATCCACTTATGTTCTAAAACTGCTTCCGACTGTTTCTCCAGGATTGGATCAATGTCAACTTATTGTATCTAGTGCAAGAACAACATCTGGTGTGGTACTTGACATCTCATGATTGACTCAATTGCCTGAGCAAGTGATCTGCCAATCATGCACATCCCTCTCCTCTTTAGTCTGTAAGGCACCTTTAGAGAGGGTGACTCCATCACCTGCAGGTACACTACCGTGCCAGGAGTCGTCCATTCTAAATACTCTTAGAATGCTTTCTAAGTATCCTGATTGGGAAACCACCCAAATCTAGATCTAAAACCAAAGATCTAGTAACCAGTATGTCTGATATGATGTCCAAGTCCCATGTGGAGAAACTACTGTGTGACGACCATAGTATAACCGATCGTAGTATAGGAGTTTCTTTTCCTATTCTGTGTATGTCATCCAAATACCATGACATCACACCCTACTACCTTCTCAACAAATCCATCTCCTATTCTGACGAAGTCAAACCTATGACTGTTACGTCAGAAATTGATGATCTTTCTCCGCTACATCTGCTTTAGTCTATAAATAGACATAAGCCAACTGTCCACCAATGCTTCCGCTGCTCCCACTGACTACGACAACCCTCTGGCAGAGTCATATACACGTGCACTTCTAAAGCTAGTTTAGAACGACGCTATACTCATCGTCCTGCCGGGTCTCACAGTCTGGAACAACAGCAATAGCAAGTGTGGGTAAACAAGAACTTCCCTGTCACCGTCCTTGAGGCTACCGGAGTACCTCTCGGGTGCCTGAAGTTACCCACCTTATCTGCGGAGTGGCCAATGGAATGTCAAAACCAGATTGAATCTTTAGGTTCCTTTGAAATCTTCAGTAATCGTTTGTGGTTCTGGAATCACTTCCAGTTCTACCATACTCCCACTACTGTTTTCTGAAAAAATCCATTTTTAATAAAACTGTGGCGAGTTTAGAACAATATCGCTATTGATCTCCCAGATGGTAGAAAGTCAACCCTCGTCATAGCCTGGGTCAACCCACAAACAGCCATTACAGAAACATGCATTGAGTTATCCAGCGTCTGGTTTTAAGCATAGGCCGGACAACTCCCCGTACCTTAACATCATTAAGATACGAACTGTTCTATATCCAATATAGAACCAGAGGCACTGATTTAATTGAACCAGATTCAAATCATGCAGCTGTCTCCAGTGCATGTCAATTAAATGGAAGGAGGCCGATCAGTGTTACTCAACTTAGGAATGCTTCCAATTATGAGTAACCTGAAAGAGAAATGAGTTTCTCTTAACCACTACTATCAACTGAATACCATACACAAGTATCTACACCTTCGATCAACTTGAAGAATCCCGATACTTGTAACATTTGGTTCTACTTTATTCAAATACCTATAACTTCTCAAAATTCGGACCTTGTGTTTCCACGAAACACTTGTCTAAAAACTAAAGAAGTCATAAGTAAACCGAATATAGTACGAGGACCAACCCCTCTGTCCTGATGGACCCTGAACAACATACAATACTCTGTATAAGTCCCTTGAGTCTAATAACTCATTCCCTATGTGTCGTAGGTTGAAAACTGTACTTATGGTTAAGAAGAATTACACCGATGTTTAATGCTCCTTACCTAACCATCCACTGATATAGGTAAATATCACAGACATAATTTCAAAAAGGTATATCTCACTCTATGAAAATAGACGTACAGATATATCAATTTGAAATTGGTGCATGACAGCGGATATTCAAAACCAAAATATTTGCCGACCGGCAAACAACCCAGGTGACCTCCTCAAATATCACCGATTACAACGAATCCAGATATAATGAGGATGATCACCCAATCCCCAATAACTTACTCCCACTCATCATCTGTAAAACCATACAGATGTGAGAATCATACCTGGTAAATACATACCCTGGAGAAAGTGTCTAACTGGGAAATCAGTTTTCTATTAACAGTACACAGTGAAACTGAAACATTGAAATGTTTCGTTGGGGTATCCTGGTATTCCTAGTAATGCCTCTTCCATTATCCAGATTCACAACTGTAACCGTATAATTCTTTGTCACCTCTCCAAATCCCTTTATATGTCTTTAGTCATTACCTTCTGTACACCCCTTTAGGCCAAATGGTTTTCTTCCTTCCCTACCGTTCGGCACCAGCCTATGGTTTGGAAGAAGACTATCCAATAAGCATAATGGGTGTACTGTCCTAATCCTAGGAGCACTCGCAAAACGAGAGAAGGTGAAGATAAAAGACAACCGAATAAAACCTTATTCCTATTTCTCCTGAACCAGAATCCATCCCCGAACTGGAACAAGTTCCTTTCGAGTTCGTATATAACCATACGATGGAGTATCCAATAAACTGTGGATCTTCGTAGTGATACGGAGTGTTCTGGAGAAATACAAAGGTGATTTAGGATTGGCGAAGAAATACTTGGTTTGGTCATGAATAGCAGTCGCAATTTACTTTGCCCTCTTACTAATCCCTTGCTTTGTCTTAACTTAATACCTTCTGCACACCATTGTTATGCTAATTGGTTTTCTTCATTCCCCACCGTTCGGCACCAGCCTAAGGTTTGAAAGAAGACTATCCAATTTGCGTAATAGGTGTACTATCTCCTAAACCAAGGAGTACTCGCAACCTGAGAGAAGGTAAAATGAAAAGACAACTGAATAGTCCTATCCGTTTTCTCCAGAACCTGAAACCATCCTCGAATAAATTCCTTCGAGTTCGTATATAACCATACGATGGTTTTGTCCAATGGAAGTGGACGTTCGTAGTAATACGGGGTGTCCTGGAGAAAAGGGTAAAAGTAGGAGTGGCAATGAGGTTTACAACTCTGACAATCCAAAAGCCAGTGTTTTAGAAGGTTCGATCAACTTGGTCACTGAGTCATAGTCTTAGGGCCGGGTCAATGGTCGCTGCCAAAGAGAGAGAGAAAAGAAATACTCAGTGTGCACTCTAACCTAGATCAGATTGGTTACCAATTTATCTAATCTGGAAACCTCCCACTGTAACTCAAATTCTTCCCCAAACCTGAAAGAAGAATTAGTCGGGATCACCCGAGGAGTAAACTAACTCATCAGTGGGAATCGGGATCCAACTATCATCGCATGATAACGTGACGGAATCCGCTCACAGTGTCACACTCCAGAAAGTATGCGCATATCTGGCAAGTTTCAGTTTCTTTAGAAACTCCCGATGTGATTTCTTCCTCATGCTCTTATGACCGTGACTTTGGCCAACATATCATAAGTCACATGTCAAGTTCTACCCGTCATTCTCCAGGTTAATTTGAGTCCACTCGTACATACCCTTGACTTTGGCCAAAATAGTAGTACGACTGCCCCAAACCAACGCATCTATCTATGCTGCATATGAATACCCAATAGCTACCAATCACTGTGCCTTGACTTTGGCCAACATACACAGCTTGAATACTATTGACTACCCATATGAAACGACGGAGGGCTACGAATGGTTTCTGGCGAAAACCTTTAACGTAAAGAACTTGATATCGTTGAAGGAACGGATAGCTTTTAAAAATATAGTGACGAAAACCATTGCTAAAGAGGTCACTCCCGGTTAAGGGATCTCGGCTCTTTCCCCGTAGAATGAGGTGCAGGATATTCCAACTGAATACCACGGTGCAAAGCAAAAGTAATCGGCTATAGTGATGTTAATGCCCTGACGCAAACTTCTGTCCAAGGGGTCACTCCCGGTGAAGGGATCTCGGCCCTTTCCTCGTCGACTGAGGAGCAGGATATTCCATCTGAATACCACGATGCAAAACAAAAGAGAACGTCCTTGCAATAACAGCTTTTTGAAAAGTGTTCCAACAACATCAGATTAGGTTTGTTTTTAACTTGCATTGATCTGAATCAATGCAGTCCCATCAACTAATCACACCACAAAGAACGAAAATATACTGATGTACGTATATGCCATCCGCATTCGCCACTGGGTCCCGTCATTACCCGTTAGGTTAGCTAACCAACGACAGAGCGGGGACTGGACTAACACGGATGCAAAACATATACAACATCTACTAATATATATACCAATATATTATATTTCGCTCAAGGCATGATAGAAAATGCAACATCACAGAAATGTACAACATCACAGAACAATACAGATATCTGGGATCCTCGGGTTTCACAGAGCCACTACTGAAACCCGATGTTCCCCTGGTCGTGTGGATAGCCTGTGCAATGAAATCCTAGACCCCTACGGGCGCGGCAAGTTACCCGCCAAAACCTGAAGCGAGGCAGCCTCCTTCAGCAACGTGAATGGACCACCCAGCACTTCACGGAATCCGGTAACTTGGGCACCCCTCCTGGGTCAACCTGTACCCCCTACGAGTGCGGCGAATAGCCCACCAATCCTAGAGTGAAGCCCCCTCCATCTTAATGCCATGAGATGCGGGCCCGTTGCCCTCTAGAACCCGGCTATCCGTGCACCCCTCCGCGGGGTAATCCTAGTACAGAAAGTAAAATATACATACAACGGGTACATCGACCGCAACCTGGGCGTGCCCCAAAATAATAATACAAACAGGCAGTGACGGCAGTCCACATGTCGGACGCTCGCCCCGCAATATCAAATGTACATAATACAACAAAAACTGTACTAGCATTGCATCCAGGCTATCACCACCGACCGATCCACAACATCACAGCAATACATAGAACATCAACGTGAAAGTCACGTTCGCAAATCCGTCTAACCGGGCTATAGCAGTTAGACTGGATTTACCGATCAAGTGACATTCACGGTCGCAGATATAATGTAAATACTGTGAAATAATGTGTTTAAAATATCCGATCGATTAAAATTTTAACAAGTGGGCCCCAAGTACTACTGTAGCACATCAAGAAATTCTGGGCCCAAAATTAATATTCCAAAAACCCTATTTTCAACCCAGAAAGCAACTGCAGAAATTTGACGCAGTGATCACACTATAATGCGGCGGAACCGCGGCCACAAGGGGGTTTTGGCCGCGGTTCCGCGCTCATATAGTCGATTCACTGTGTCGAATTTCTACAGAACTCTTATAACTTCCAGTACATCACTTTTCTACAACCTGAAAAAAATTTCGAACCAGAAAAAATTCAACAGAAAACTGATGCATGGAAAAAACGCGGATTTTGGAATTTTTGATCGATCGAAAATGTAAACACATTAAACAAAGCTAGACTATGTTAATGGCGAGGCTCTGATACCACTGTAAGTGCACGGCGGCGCCCCGGCCTCCATCCCGAGGCCAAATGCGGAAGCGATGGCTAACTTTAATTTTTCTTGAACCGGCACCACCGCGCACTATAACCCGGATCGTACCATTAATTAGTCCTAGCTAGCTACAAGATAGGGAATAGAGATATACCGACTGATCTGAGTCCTCCGGTCTTCTCGTCGTCGTCCCGATCTCCCGCGGAATATCCGGTCTCCACCTCCTCGCCGGAAGGGCACCACGTCGTCTGCTTCTTTTACGGGCTCCCACCTCTATACCGAGGCAACTCGGGCACGAAGCTGGCAAGTCGACGTGCCCAAGGTTTGCTGTAGAATGTGTAGAACTTGTGTCTCGTTTTGAGGTTCATGGAGGTGCCATTTTGGTGGAGGGATGATACATGAACTATGTAGAGGAACTTGGGGATTTTTGGAGCATGAAATAAACAAAAACCCCACACTAACAAAAATGGGCAGCCCCCACCTCTACCAATGGCCGGCCATATCATGTGGTGGGAGAGGAAAGAATGAGAGTGAGGCCATCAAAAAGGAATAAGCCCCCATCATACAAGAAAGAGAGAGAAGGTTACAATGATAACAAGAAATCATCACAAGTAAAACCAACACTCAAACCTACCATCATCAACACCCATCACCATCATAAAAGTCATGCCATGATGAACCATCATGAAGTCAAGAAGTCAAGGGTGGAAGAATTATCATGACACAAGAATATGCAAAGACCCCCTCCACAAAAACTTATTTGCACAAATGCAAATAAGCCCTCCTCCACCAATCTTCGGCCAATGAAAGATACAAATGAAAATGGCCGAAACGGAAAGCAAACTGGCAACTCCAGAAAACTGGTCCCGTAATAAATTACAGGAAATCCCCGCTACTGAGCATACACACCCGCATTTGTATTCCGACCGAAATACAAATGCAATGAGACAAAATCTACACAGTACTATACTAGGATCCGGCTTAAACCAAAGCCGGCCAGTAATATCCGTTCGATCCTGATCCGTGCAATACCGCACGTATCTAATCGAACCCTGCCATATATCCATACGGCCTGTAGTACTAACCGTCCGATCCTGATCCGTGCAATACCGCACGTATCTGATCGAACCGTGCCATATCTCCATAAGGCCTCTACAGCGTTTCGCCCGAAAACTTGAGTAACTGAACGTGGGGGACTCTAAAGACTCGTCAACACCTTGGTTGTGGATTTAACCACTAGCACGTCAGAGGTATAAGCCAATACGTAACGGGCTACCAGGTATTGACTAAAAGGGACGTCGATGAGCGAACTCATCCTGACACCCTACTGAGCCTGTCAGTGACAATATCCATACAGTCCGTTTCGTTCGTCTATGAGCATCGCATGGCGGGCCTAGGGGGTTGGTAAAGTCAGACCCCAAAAAGCGGTACAAGTCGTGTTGGAGTATAGCCCAGAACACCCTGAGATACTACTGGAATACCTACCAGTAAATCTCCTGCCTCGGCCGAGGGCATCGTGTAATGGCTCTCCTAGACACAGCGCGACCTCACCCCCAATACCGGGAGAGACGAACCCCTGAAGATCCGCTCACTGCCTCCATGTAGCTCGGGACTGTACCCAACTAAAACCTGTTTGCACGTCTCCTTTGAGCGTGGTAAGGTAGTAATCAAAGTACAGTGGGAACTCACACGAGACAAATGACGATCCCCAGGTCGATGAACTAACCTGTACACATGTCACCAGGGAACTGCTATCTGACGTCAGATATAGGACCAACTAGCATGTTCCCGGCGAGTCATGTCCGGTGTACTCATAACCCAATGAGCACCTGTATACATCTTAGGTGATCCAACTGACACCAATGGCTTGTCAGACCGGCCACCGTCCCTCGTCGGGGTCTCGACTGTATACACTAGTCTACTCTGGAGTATCGATGCCCTGTCTCGAAACTCCCACGACTAGGGACCTTTTAAGGATGTGCTTATAGACTACCAGCTCCCACTTATATGATCGCCCTCATACTGCTGGTGGTCAAGCAAGAATCCTAGGGGCTCTATCAGCGTGCAATAGTGACCTGTCAGGTCACCTAAAGCAGTACACGATGATAAAGATAAACCAGATAGCATACTATCATCTCGAGTAAGACTGTCCTATTGGGACAGTTCCTGCCTCAATCATTGCAATCACGTGCCTGTGATCCAATAATTGACTCTGAGGGCACTATCTCCAACAGTCTTTTCCCTTTACCTTCTCTCAAGTTGCGTGAGCTCCTGGTATTAGGAGAGTACACCTATTACGTTTATCGGATAGTCTTCTTCCAAACCATAGGCAGGTGTCGAAAGGTAGGGAAGGAAGAAAACCAATTAGCTTAAGTGTGGTGTACATAAGGTAATAAGTAAAGACAAATAAAGGGATTAGAAAGAGAGCAAATTAAAATATGACTGCTATTATTCACTACGAAACCGCGTATATCATTGCCACTCCTACTTCACCTTTGAATTTCTCCTGAATATTCTGTATCGCTATGAAGATCCATATTTATTGGATAAGCCATCATATAGTTACATACGAACTCGAAGGAACTTGTTCCAATTCGAGAATGGATTCTGGTTCAGGAGAAATAGAATAAGGATTATTCAGTTGCTTTTTGTCTTTACCTTCTCTCGGGTTGCGGGGGCTCCTAGGATTATGAGGGTACACCTATTACGCTTATTGAATAGTCTTCTTCCAAACCATAGGCTGGTGTCGAACGGTAGGGAAAGAAGAAAACCATTTAGCATAAGGGTGGTGTACAGAAGGTAATATGTAAAGACAAATAAATGGATTGGAGAATGGAAAGGAAATATACGGTTACAGTCATGAATATGGATTGTGTAAGAGGCATTACTAGGAATACCCGGATACCCCTTCAAAACATTTTCATGTTTCAGTTTCACTGTGTATTGTTAATTGAAAACTAATTTCCCAATTAGATTCTTACTCTAGGATATGTATTTACCTGATTTAATTCTCACATTTGTATAGTATTACAGATGATGGGTGGGAGTAAGATATTGGGAATTAGGTGATTATATCCTCATTATATCGTTGTAATTGGTGATATTTGAGGAAATCACCTGGCCTGATGGCAAATATTTGGTTTTGAATATCCGATTGTTATGCACCAATTTCAAACTGATATATCTGTACATTTATTTTATAAAGTGAGATATAACTTTTTGAAATTATGTCTATGAAATTTATCTGTATCAGTTGATGATTGGGTAAGGAGCATTCAACAGCGGTGTAATTCTTCTTAACCATAGTACAGTTTCCAAACTACAACGCACAGGGATTGAGTTATTAAACTCAAAGGACTTATACAACGTATTGCCCACCGTCCATTAGGACAAAGGGGTTGGTGCTCGTACTATATTCTGTTTACTTGTGACTTCTCCAGTTTTATACATGTATTTCGTTCAAATACAATGTCCAAGTTTTGAGAAGTTATAGGTATATGAATAAAGTAAAGAACCATATGTTGCAAGTATCAGGATTCTTCAAGGTGATCGAAGATGTAGATACTTGTGTTTGGTATTCTGTTGATAGTAATGGTTTTGAGAACTTGCTTCTCTTTCAGGTTACTCATATTTGGATGCACTCCTAGTTGAGTAATGCTGATTAGCCTCCATCCATTTGGTTGATATACACTGGAGACAGCTACATGATTTGAATCTGGTTCCAATTAAATTAATGTCTCTGTTTCTATATTGTATATAAAATGGTACATATCTTAACGATGTTAAGGTATATGGAGTTGTTCGGCTTATGCTTAAAACCAGACTCTGGACAAACTCAAGGCATGTTTCAGTAATAGCAGTTTGTGGGTTATCCCGGGCTATGACGAGAGTTAACTTTCTACCATCTGGAAGATCAATAGATATATTGTTCTTGACTCTCCACAGTTTTAGTAAAATGGATTCTTTTCAGAAAACATTAGTAGGAGTATGGTAGAACAGGAAGTGATTCCAGAACCACAAACGATTACTGAAAATTTAATAGAACCTAAATATTCAACTGGTTTTGACATTCCATTAGCCACTCTGCAGATATGGTAGGTAACCTCAGGCACCCGAGAGGTACTTCAGTCTTCTCAAAAACGGTGACAGGGAGATTCTTGTTTACCCAGACTTTCCATTGCTGCTATTCTAGACTATGAGACCCAGCAGGAGATGAGTATAACGTCGTTCTAAACTAGCTTTAGAAGTGCATGTGTATATGACTCTGCCAGAGGGTTGTTGTAGTTAGTGGGAGCAGCGGAAGCATAGAGGGCAAGTAGCTTATGCCTATTTATAGACTAAAGCAGATATAGCGGAGATAGATCATCTATTTTTGATGTGACAGTCATAGGCTTTGACTTCATCAGAATAGGAGATGGATCTGGTAAGAAGGTAGTAGGGTGTGATGTCTTTGTATTTGGATGACATGCACTTTATAGGAAGTGAAATTCCTATACTATGATCGGTTATACTATGGTTGTCACAAAGTTGTTTCTCCACATAGGATATGGATATAATATCAGGGTTTCTGGTTACTATATCTATGGTTTTAGATCTAGATTTGGGAAGTGTCCCAATTTGGGTACTTTGACACTATTCTAAAGGTATTTTAGAATGGACGACTCCTAGCATGGTGGTGTATCTGTAAGTGATGGAGTCACCCTCTCTGAAGGATGTCATACGTACTAAAAGGGGAGAGGGATTTGCATGATTGGCATATCACTTGCTTAGGCAATTGAGTCAATCATGAGATATCAAGTACCACACCAAATACTGTTTTTTAACTAGCTGCAATAAGTTTATATATTAATCCAATCCTGGAAAAACATTGGGAAGCAGTTAAGAACATAAGTGGATGTTCTTGGGATATGGTAATGGCAGCCTCCTTCGGGAGACGGTTATCATTTCAGGCTTCCAAGATGACATGGATGACAGAGCGACTATCAGAGTTATAGTTTTCCCTCTTTTGAGGGACAGTATGTTGGACAGATGGTCCAAACGGATACTGAGGAAGGTATGGCGCAGGATACTGATTAAATTTTGTGGACGATACAGTCTAAGAAGTTTGCTGGATTTGGAGTTCATTTGTGAACTGGGTCCCATCAGATATCCAGACATATTCTAAGACAGGTAATGCTCATTTCGGGAGATAGCTTTCTCCGCGAAGTTAAGATATAGAGAGATACAGAAAGAAATATTGCACCGGATCGACTCACTGAGGCTATTTATCGAACACAATAGTTTCGCAAACGAGCTTTGCGAGACTGATTAGTAGAGGAGTTGGGTGTTCGGTATCATACGGGCTGTAAGTATGCGACACCGCAATAATTAGGCTTAAGTGCAAGTAGGAGATTGTTGGCTATAGTGCCCTCAAGGCAATTATCATAGTCGTAGGCAGGTGATTATGATGATTGAAGGAGGACCTATACCGGTAGAACAGTCTTACTCGAGATGATAGTATGCTATCTGGTTTGTCTTTATCATCATGTACAGCATTAGGTGGCATTACAGATCACTATTACATTATTGATGGAGCCCATAGGATTCTTGTTTGACTACCAGCATTATGATGGCGATCATATACGTAGGAGCTGGGTGGTCTATAAGCACATCCTTAAATGTCCCTAGTCGTGGGAGTTTCGAGACTAGGTATCGATACTCCAGAGTAGACTATGTATACTGATCGAGATCCCGACGAGGGGCAATGGTCGGTCCCACAAGCCATTGGTGTCAGTTTGTTCACCTAAGATGTATACAGGTGCTCATTAGGTTATGAGTACACCGGACGGACTCGCCGGGAACATGCTAGTTGGTATTATACCTGTTGTCAGATAGCAGTTCTCAGGTGACATGTGTACAGGTTAGTCTATCGACCTGAGATCGTCATTTGTCTCGTGTGAGTTCCCACTGTGCTTTGATTACTACCTTACCACAGCTCAAAAGAGTCGTGCAAACAGGTTTTAGTTGGGTACAGTCCCGAGCCACATGGAGGCAGTGAGCGGATCGTCAGGGGATTCGTCTCTCCCGATATTGGAGGTTGATGTCGCGTTGTGCACGGGTGGCCATCACCAAAAATCCTTGGCCAAGGTAGTTGAGAATTACTGATTCGGATCAGTGGTTTCTCAGTGGGTGATGGGTTTCATACCGACACTAGATGTCGCTTTATTAGGGGTCTGACTTTATCCACCCCTAGACTCGATATGCGATACTCATAGACGAGCGGACCGGACTGTATGGATATTGTCACTTTCAGGCTCAGTAGGGGTTTAAGGATGAGTTTGCTCGTAGGCCTCCCTTTCGCTCAATACCTGTGTATCCGTTACGTACAGCTAGTGCCGCTGACGTGCTTGTGGTTAAACCCACTGCCACCGTATTGACGGATCTTTAGAGTCCCACACATAGGGTTTCCCTGCTTCGGGCGAAACGATGTAGAGGCCGTATGGTTTTACGGCAGGGTTCGATCACATACGTGTACTTGTGCACTAATGATGTTCGGACGGATAATATTAGTGAGCTTTGGTTTAAGCCGGATCCTAGTATTATATTGTTGGATTATTTCCGTCTCATTGTATTCGTATTCTTCGGAATACAGATGCGGGTATGTATATATGGATGAGGGGTATTCTTGTAATTTCTTACAAGATTACTTTTAGAAGATTACACCTCATTATAGTTTAAACCTTTTTGGATTAAAAAGTTATTGAGGTGGAGGATGAGGTGTTTATTGCATATTTTGTGGCATGGCTTAGTAGTGACCCATGGTTACTATTCTAGCATGCTTAATCTTTTGTTTGTTGTGAGATTTATATTGACTTGAGATATTTTTTTGTTGACTTAAGATATTTTGGAGACTTGAGATATTTATTTGGGATGGCTCCATTATTTCTTTAACTCTCACAACACAACAAAAGACTTAGCCATTCTTTCCTCACTTGAGTTGCTCTCAAACTCTCATCCTCATGGCATCTTCTTCTACCTCTACCCTATAAGTCTCATGTGTTGAGAAACCTGGGGTGTCTTGAGATAAATTAATCCTTCATCACTCTCTACTTCTTCTACGGTATCTAGCGTAGCGATCTAGGTACGCTAGTTACATCGGCTATGAGGTTGGAGCTCGTTTCATAGACTTTCGGGTGGATCTTCTTCGATGGAGGGAGACCGGAGATCAAACTTGATCAAGGAAGTCTCAAGGAGCTTGGGAAGGTGGTTGAAGACCGAAGGACACGGATCATTCGGTATAACCATCTAAACTTCTTTCTTGTTTGCTAGTCTAGGGTTAATGGTAGATCCGTAGGAATGGGTTCCGTTAGCGCCGGTTTTTGCCAATTTTTGTTCCGTATTTGGTCACGGATTGATGGTCGGGGAAATGTCGAAACCCAACACTATACCTATCGTCAGATAGCAATTCTTTGGTGACATTTGTACAGGGTAGTCTGTAGACCAGAGATCGTCATAGTATCTCATGTGGTCCCACTGTACTTAGATTACTACCCTTCTATAGCTTTAAAGAGCTGTGCAAACAAGTAGTAATTGGGTACAGTCTCGGATCATATGGAGGCAGTGAGCGATCGGAAGGGATTCGTCTCTCTCGGTATAACGAGTTGATGTTGCGCGGTGCGCGATTGGCTATAACTATAAGTCCTTGGCCAGGGCAAGCGAGATTTACCGATAAGCATTATCGGTAGTTTCTTATTTGGTTATAAGCTTGACATCGGCATGATTTATCGGGCTATTGGGAGTCTGACAAATTCCACCTCCCAGGCCTGGTATGCGACACTCGAAGAAGAAGAGACCGGATTATACGATGTGTATCATCGATAGGCTTTGTAGGGTATGGACAAGATTTCTTATTGACTTTTTCTTTGTTCAATGCCTGGGAGCCGTTACGTACAGCTAGTACCGCTGATGTGTTTGTGAGTTGCAGATGTGATCCGATAACTTACAGTCGGCGTATTGTCGAGTCTTTAGAGTCCCATATAGAGAGATTGACCACTCGAGCGAAATGATGCAGTGCACGCATGGGGATGCATGCGGGGGTCCGGTTAGATATTTTTCTTGAACCGGACGGATTATGATACTAGCCGGTTTATGATTAAATCGGTTCATTAAATTAATTGTTAATTTAATGACTGATTAATTATATGATATTATATGATAATACATGTCATTAATCTAGTATTATAATCTTTTCTCTCTCTCTCTTTTGTTTAGTGTTCCATGTGATGAGAACAATATGTCATGTTTTATTTAAACATAACATATCTTTTTTTCTAATTTAATTTTTTCTTTCTCTTTGTTGCATGGCTATGGGTGAGATGGAGACATCTCACTTTTCTTATGACATGTGTTAGCATAAAAGGTGAAAGGGGTGTGGGTCGTGTCATGGATGTGGCATTATTCTTGCCATAACCTAATAGATTTTCTCTTTCATATTTGAAGAGAGAGAGAGAGAATTGAGAAGAAAATGAAAGAAAGAGAGTAGAGAGAGTTCATTGCTTCTACGTCATCTTCATCTTCTTTTTTTAGCAAAGAGTGAGGTTTAAGAAGTAGTTCTTGTGCTCCATCTCTCGAAGTGGATCCATCTGGGACAACAAGGTCTTCACCAAGCTCATCCGGATCTTCAAGAGGCCTAGAAGGAGTCCCTACAATATCAAAGGAGATCAAAAGGAGGTGTTTAAAGACCCGAAGGACTTGATCATCTCGGTATAAATCTCATCATAGTAGTGTAGTTCTTTTGGTTTTCGTGTTTCAAGTTTAAATCATTAAGTGTTTTATGGGTGTAGTTTGTCATGCTATCTAGAAAAAATTTGTTTTACCGTTCCGCCTCGAACCAAACCCCTAGCGGGATGCATGACAAACTAAAATGTATTTCGGTTAAAAAGCCTCTACAAACACATGTTTTTCTATCACTTCACGTCGAAAACGTGCTCTATTCTTACATTACTTGCAAGGACAGAATAAAAGTCCATCACCGCTACGCTTTGGGTTCTTATCTGTGTAATCTAAAAAGGTTTTAAGCCTATTTTTAAATCAGGTGTCTCTCAAACTATACCTATATTTTTTCCCTATGTGCATAAACGATTCATCTGGAAGAATTCTCGTCTGTTATCACACAGATAATAATATGAGTTTAACATATCTTATGAGTTTATTACAAGCTCATCATTAAATAAATTTTTAGTCTTAAATAAAATTGCATGATGTGGACGCATCAAAGCATCTGAAGTCATTTAAGATTGGCGTAAGTACTTAGGGCAAAAGGTCAGGACGAATAATTAGTTTCACGGCTGTCAGGGATAAAGGTCCTAATTCCCACTACGAATGCAACACTCGCATCTCACTTCCTCCTGTTTTTCGTCCATTTTAAGAAAATTTCGGCGGCACTTTCCCCATGTTCTCCGTGTTCATACATAAATCTATACATGAGGAACAAGTGGAAAGCACCGTCGAAACTTCTCCAAATGGACGAAAATATATGAGGATGTGAGATGTGAGTCTCGTTGCATTCGTAACTGTAAGTCTATGTTACCCACCCCGGTACTTACGGGGAGGCGGAAAGAGTAAAAATCGGATTTTTATCACAAGGAAACATAGACTAACCATAAAGGATCTTTGCTAAACAAAAACTAACAAACATACAAGAAGCTTTAACTACTAGGTTAAGAGGTTATACCAAAAGCTTGAACTCCTTCTCTTCTTGTGTTGCTTCCTTTTCTTGTGTGCTCCTTTGAATGGTGTAGACAGTTCCTCATCTTCGTCTTCTCTTTGCCAAAGAAAGATCCACCCGAAGACCTCTACCTTGAGCTCCTACCTCAACAAAGAAGTAACTAGAGTGCTTGGCTTGCTAGACTAAGAACCCTAGAATGACTAGAGAGGTGTTTTGATGGTTTAGTCTCAAAGCTTGGATTTTCAACACATGAAACACTTAAGCTTTTGAGGAAGAGGGAGAGCAAACCATGAGAGAGAAAACTTATGAGAGAATGAGAGTGAAGAATGAACCTTGCTCTCATATAGAAATATATGATGATAATAATAATAATTAAGAAAATTGTGATGGTTAGTTGATTTGACCATTATCATTTCATATTTAATGCTAAGCAAGCTTCAAGAAGCATCTTTTGCTTAACAAAAGAAAATATCAAGGTCAATGAAAGTCAACAAGTCAAATGGTCAACCCAACCCTAACCATGACACAATTATCCTTAATTAATATTATTAATCATATTTCTCATTCTCATTAGGGTTTTGAAAAAGTCAATGGTCAAAAACCCTAATGAGGTTTCTCCCTCTCCGCCTCTGTCAACTGTACGTACGTACCCGCATTCGTGTTCCGAAGAAACACGAATATAATAAGACAAGACCAATCCCAAAACAAATACTAGGATCTGGCTTAAACCAAAGCCCACTAGTAATAACTTCCAAGACACCAAACGTGCACAAGTGCGCGTATGTGAACGAACCCCGTCGTAGAACCATACGACATCTACTCTGTTTTGCCTAAAGGTGAACAACCCTCTGTGTGGGACTCTAAAGACTCGACACTACGCTGGCAGTAGGTTTAACCACAGGCCGCAAGCGGTACTAGCTGTACGTAACGGTCCCCAGGTAGATGCCGATAAGAAGACCGATAGGGTGAACCCATCCGAACTCCTACTGAGCCTGAATGTGACAATCTCCGTACAGTCCGGTCTGTTCGTCTGAGAGTATCGCATGTCGGGCCTGGAGGGGCGGTAAACGTCAGTCCCCTAATAGCGGTACAATTCATGTCGAAGTGTAGCCCAGAACACCCTGAGAAAATGCTGGAAACACTACCAGTAAATCTCGCTTGCCCTGGCCAGGGACTTTGTGTAATGGCTCTCCTAGACACAGCACGATATCAATTCCCAATACCGGGAGAGACGAATCATGTCTAACCGTCACTGCCTCCAAGTGCTTCGGGACTGCACCAAACTACTACCTGTTTGCACGACTTAATAGAGCCATGGTAGGGTAGTAATCTAAGAACAGTGGGAACACACTTGAGGCGAAGTGACAGTGTCAAGTCAACGGACTAAGCTGTACTCATGTCACCTGGGAACTGATAACTGACGATAGGTATAATACCAACCAACGGTTCCCAGCGAGTCCTGTCCAGTGTACTCGTAACCTAACGAGCACCTGCATACTATCTCCAGTACGACGTACTGATGGCTGTGGGACAGACCATCTCCCCTCCTGGGATGAGAAGCGTATACACTAGTCTACTCTGGAGTATCGATGCCCTGTCTCGATAATCCTACGACCAGGGACCTGTATAAGGATGTGCTTATAGACTACCCAGCCCCCACTAGTGTGACTGCCATCACAACGCTGGTAGTCAAGCAAAAGATCCTAAGGGCTCTATCAATATGTATTAGCAATGTGTCAAAAGAAATACATGCACATATTAAGATAGATACAAACCAAGTAGCATACTACTATATTGAGCAAGAATGTCAATCCGTGTATATATCCCAAGCTTCCAAAATGTAATATACAAACTAGTACTATACAATAATGGCCTCTAGGGCATATCACACTAACAATCTCCCACTTGCACTAAGGCCATGTGCTGGCATATCGCAGACCTATCATCTCGAATAGCCTCTCGAACTGCGTCTGAGGAATGGCCTTTGTGAATGGATCTGCAGTGTTATCTTCTGTAGCAACCCTCCGAACCTCAATCTCCCGGCGATCCACGATCTCCCTGATCAGGTGATACCACCTCAAGATGTGTCTGGACTTCTGATGGGAGCTGGGTTCCTTTGCTAAAGCTATAGCCCCGTTGTTGTCACAATACAGAGGTATTGGATCAACAATTGACGGAACCACCTGAAGTTCTGTCAAGAACTTCCTCATCCAGACGGCTTCTTTTGCGGCATCAGATGCTGCGATATACTCCGCTTCCATCGTCGAGTCAGCAACGGTTTCCTGCTTGGAACTCTTCCAACACGCCGCCCCTCTATTGAGAGTAAAGACATAACCCGGCATGGATTTTGAGTCATCATTGTCACTCTGGAAGCTCGAGTCAGCAAAGGCCTCAATCTGGAGGTCTTTTCCGCCGTAAACCAAAAACATATCCTTAGTCCTTCTCAGGTACTTCAAAATGTTCTTTACCGCTATCCAGTATTTCTCCCCAGGGTTTGACTGATAGCGGCTTACTACACTCAGTGCATAAGCTACATCTGGTCCGGTTCATAACATCGCATACATTATAGAGCCTACCGCAGAGGCGTAGGGTATAATAGACATGCGATCCCTTTCCAAATCAGTCTTAGGAGACATCTCTTTGGAGAGGGTGATCCCGTGACAAGCCGGTAAATTACCGTGCTTAGAATCTTCCATACTGAATCTTTTCAGTATGATGTCGATGTACCTGGACTGTGAAAGTCCTAATATCATTTTAGAGTTATCACGATATATCCGGATCCCCAGAATGTAAGAGGCATCACCCGGGTCTTTCATGGAGAACCTGTGTGACAAGAACCCTTTGACAGATTGTAGCATAGGAATGTCATTTCCTATCAAGAGAATGCCATCCACGTATAAGACGAGGAATACAATAGTTCGTGCTACAATCTTACTATAAATTCATGGTTCATCTAGATTTTTGATAAAGCCAAATTCTTTGACCGTCTCATCAAAACAGATGTTCCAACTCTGCGATGCCTGCTTTAGTCCATAAATGGACTTAAGCAACTTGCACACTTTCCCGCTGCTCCCACTCTGAGTGAAAACTTCTGGCTGGTCCATATAGACACACTTCTCTAAATTACCATTTAGAAAAGCGGTTTTTACGTCCATCTGCCAAATCTCATAATCGTGGAAGGCAACAATGGTAAGAAGGATCCGAATGGATTTGAGCATAGCCACTGGAGAAAAGGTTTCGTCATAGTCCAAACCAGGTCTTTGACGAAAACCCTTTGCAACAAGTCTAGCCTTATAGGTCTCAACCTGTCCATCTACACCAGTCTTCCTTTTGAAGATCCATTTGCAGCCTACGGGTTTTACCCCTTCTGGAGCAAAGTCCAAAGTCCATAATTTGTTGGTGTACATGGACTCCATCTCAGTCCGCATTGCATCCAGCCATTTTACCGAGTCAGTGCTCTAAATGGCCTGCTGGAAGCTAGTCGGCTCATCATTATCAATGATGCAATCCTCTCTATCCCCGTCTATGAGAAAACCGTAGTATCTCTCAGGTGGATGAGAAAGCCTACTACTCCTGTGGAGCGGCGCAGGAATATCCTGTCCTTTCGAACCTTCTGGTTCTACTAAGCTTTCAGTAATAGCTCGTGGTTCTGGAATTTCTTCCAGTTCTATTGCGCTCCCACTTATCTGATTTTCTAAAAATTCAGTTTCCAAGAAGCAGGCATGACGAGAAACAAATACCTTTTGTTCCTCTGCGTAATAGAAGAAATATTCCTTAGAGTTCTTTGGATATCCCACAAACTTGCACTGTACTGAGTGTGCCTCGAGTTTGTCCTTATGCTGCTTTTTAACAAAAGCTGGACATCCCCATATCTTAATGTGTTTAAGATAGGGCTTCTTCCCACTCCATATCTGATATGGTGTGGTAGGCACTGACTTAGTTGGAACCCGGTTCAAAAGATATGCAGCTGATTCTAGTGCATATCCCCAGAATGATCGCGGTAACTCAGCGTTACTCATCATGGAATGTACCATATCCAATAGGGTTCGGTTCCGTCTCTCCGATACACCGTTATGTTGTGGAATGTATGGAGGAGTAAGCTGAGAGAGAATTCCATTCTCTTTTAGGTAATCCAGGAACTCGGCACTTAGGTATTCACCACCTCGATCAGATCTCAATGTCTTGATACTTTTGCCGGTATGTTTTTCTACTTCATTCTTATATTCCTGGAATTTTTCAAAGGCCTTGGATTTATGCTTCATTAAGAAGACATGCCCATACCTTGAGAAATCATCCGTAAAAGTAATGAAGTAAGAATAACCATTTCGCGCATGTGTAGACATTGGACCACATACATCGCTGTGTATGAGTCCCAAGAGCTCGCTCGCTCTTACTCCATGTCCGGTGAACGGAGTCTTTGTCATCTTTCCTTTGAGACATGATTGACAAGTTGCATATGATTGATATTTGAACGGATCCAAATATCCTTCTTTATGCAACTTAGTTAACCTTGTCTCATTGATGTGACCCAGTCTACAATGCCATAAGAAAGCATGATTTATTTCTGGAGACTTTCTTTTGTGTGTATTCTGGATATTGAAAATCTGCGGTTGGTTTAATACGTATATCCCGTTGCTTAATGTACCCGACCCAATCAAAACATGATTAAGGTGAATGTTTACAACATTGCTTACAAATGCAAAATCATAACCTTCTTTAGACATTAAAGATACAGATATGATATTACAAGTCGAACTGGGTACAAAATAACAGTTGCGCAAAACCAAAACATGTCATCTGTCAACCCTAAGTGATAGTCCCCCACAGACTCAGCATCCATGCTTGCTCTGTTTGCAACTCTGAGAGTCATTTCACCTGCCTTCAAAACTCTACGCCTTCTTAGTGCCTGCAAAGAATTACAGATATGAGATCCTGATCCGGTATCCAATACCCAGGAAGTAGAGTTGATTGACAGACAGTTTTCAATAACATACACACCTGAAGCCGAAGCCACAACTTGCTTCGGGTCCTGGTTCTTGGCCTTCCAAGCCCTGCAATCTTTCTTCCAGTGTCCTTTCTTGTAACAATAAAAGCATTCTTCCTTCCCCACAATCTGTCCCGCTACCTTTGCTACCTTTCTTTTCCCTTGGCTTCCACCTTACTAACACCACCCCTTGGTTTGGTGAGAGCCTTCTTCTTCTTTCCTTTGGCTTTCACCTTGGACCTAGAAGAGGAAGCTCCTCCAACAAACAAAGCGGGTGTTTCTTTGACATTCTGCAGGGTGCCTTCTGCACTCCTCAACATGTTGAGGAGTTCTGGAAGTTCAACTTCTTTTCCTTGCATGTTGAAGTTCAGGATAAACTGGGTGTAGGTGGAAGGAAGGGACTGGAGAATCAAGTCAGTGTAGAGCTCGTTCTCTAACGTGGTCCCGAGGTCCGCAAGCTCCTCAATGTAGCCAATCATCTTAAGCACGTGTTCCGCTACAGATGATCCGACGGCCAACCTCGCTGAAACTAACTTTTTCGAGGTTTCGTATCTGGCGATACGGGATTGCTCTCCATATAGATCCTTAGTATGGAGAAATATGGATTCAAGGTCCATATTCTCGTGCCTCCTCTGATGTTCATTGTCCATAGAGGCAAGCACGAGGCACTTGGCCTTCGCGCAGTCAATCTCCTAGGTCTTAAGAATTTCTTTATCCGCGACACTGGATTCTGGACCTGGGACGGCGAGGGCTTTAGTGGTAAGGAGATACCCCAACTTGTCATAAGTGATTGCCATTTTGACATTCCTGAGCCAATCTTTGTAGTTTGACCTTGTCAGTATATTTTTATCTAATAGTAACTTAAGGCCGGTCATGATGTTTGGTCGCTGCAATTAGAAGAAAGAGAAAAAACACTTTAGCATGATGCTCTTGCAAGTTTAGAGTGGTTTTTAGTTTGTATAAACAGGATGGCTCCCACTGTTTCTCGAATCCTTCCTCAAACCATAAAAGAAGAACTAGTCGGGATTGATCTCACCGTAAAATACTTGCTTAACCGTTCAGCCAGGCCAGTGTCGGTATTTCGAGGGAGGTTTTACAACGCTTTCGCGAAGTTCCTTAATTAAATAATCTCTTTTCCCTGTGGGCGTAGCCCCGCTAACACCTTTCTAGACACCTACTTGGTTTATAGCATTGATCGTTAAATGAGAAAATTTCCCGAGGAGTAGCATATACTCACAGTAGGATCGGGATCCAAATATCATTGTGTGATAAAGTTGAAGGAATCCTACCAAAATCATCACTCCAAATGGTATGCAACACTAGCAAGTTTCAGTTTCTTTAGAAACTCCCGATGTGGATTTTTGCCCCATGCTCTTATGACCTTGACTTTGGCCAACAAATCATAAGTCACATGTCAAGTTCTACCCGTCATTTTCCAGGTTAATTTGAACCCACCCGTACCTATCCTTGACTTTGGCCAACAAAGCAGTACGACTGTCCCAAATCAACGCATCTATCTATGCTACATATGAATATCCAATAGCTACCAATCACTATGCCTTGACTTTGGCCAACAAACAGAACTTGAATACTATTGACTATCTATATGAAATGACGGAGGGCTACGAATGGTTTTGGCGAAACCGTGAACGTAGTGAACTTGATATAATCGAAGGAACCTGATAGCTTTTAAAAGGAGTGGTTTAAGCTCCGCGATTTTTAAAAGTTTTCTGTTTTGGAAAAAACCGAGTGGTTTTGAAATTGTTCCAACGATTTAACTTTGGTTTATTTTCTTTGCATTAATATAATGTGTCCCATCAATTAATCCTACCATTGCAGAAAACAACGAAAATATGACATACGCTTATTCCATCCGCATTCGCCACGGGGCCCCGTCATCACCCGTTAGGTTACTTAACTAACGACAGAGCGGGGGCTGGACTAGCGCGGATGCAAAACATAAGCAACGCCTCCAAGATATCATATATAGATATATACATTCGTCAGAAGCAATGATAGCCATTCCAGATCACAGATGAACACAATGGATATGCTAAGAATCCGCATTTCGTTCGAGCCTACAACGAAAGACGGATTACACGGTCGCGATGAATAGCCAAACCCCACCCTAGACCCCTACGGGTGCGGCAAACTACCCACCAAATACGCGAAGTGAAGCAGCCTCCCTCATCAACGTGAGTAGGCCACTCAGCACTTCAAAGTACCCGGTAGTTTGTGCACCCCTCCTTTGGTCTATCCTAGGAGAAAAAACATAAAAAGAAATAATATACAATTATGGCTACAACCTCAACCCGGATGTGCGACCAAAAAAAATAATATTACATCAATTTACAATTTACAACAAATAAAAGATAAATAAACACTCATCTCTGTTGGGGTAAAAATTTACACCCCAGTTGACCAAGTCAAAATCAAAGTCAACCCCAAGCCAAGTGGGCCCAAGCCCAGATCCAGTGGGCCTATGCCCGAGTCGAGCCCGAACATGAAGCGGCCGGCCTCCCCCATGCCAAGATAAAAAATTTGTAATAAATAATTTTGTTATATTTCTTTTATTTTATTTTATGGATAAATGTAAGAAAAATAGGCATAAAGCCAAATTTTTGTAAAGCCCATGGCTTATGTGCAAAAAGAAATAGCACATGAGCCATAGGATAGGCAAAATGCCATTTTGTGAAGCCCAAGGGGCTATGTGTAAAGTGTATAGCCTATAAAGGCAAAGATAATGAAATATCTCAACAACTTTTTCTCTCTCCAAAAAAATTTTAGATCTGAGATCTTTTCTCCTTCCTCAAGGTTCCAAAACCTTCTTCTTTCTTTTGAATTAAATCAAGAGTTTTACTCTTCATTTTATAAAACTAAATAGTTTTTCACCACAAAACCCATAAAGGGGAACTCAGATCTTCCATTAGATCTCAAAAAGAAGAGATTTTTAAAATCTCATATCTCTTGATCTTCAAGATCCAGCAACCAGAGGAGAAAGAAGAAGAACCCCTTTCATCAACCCCAAAACATCTTAGGAGTTTAACTCCACTCTGATTTCTCTTTCGAGAATTTCTGGGGCTAAAAGCCTCATTTTCTCGCCGGCGCCCAGCGCTCCAGCGCCAAGCGCCCACGTGCCGACACGTGGCGCGCTAGCACTCAAGCGCTCAAGCGCAAAGCGCCCACGTGCCGACACGTGGCGCGCTAGCGCTCGAGCGCCCAGCGCTCAAGCGCAAAGCGCCCACGTGCCGACACGTGGCGCGCCTGCGCTCCAGCGCCCTGTGATTGATCGTTTCTCGTTGTGTCGGTATTTAGAAACTTGTATGAAACCACAACCAAAAATATTTAACCGCAATCAATAACGGTGTCGGTTTGTAGCGCATTGGTGAGTGCGGATCGTCCACAGGGATTGTGCGATTCGTTCGTATTTTATTTTGTTTGAATCGAAAATTTAATAGAAAAGAAAAGCAAAACGATTCAAGATTTTATATTGATGAATTTCAAGAATCAACTAATCTAATCAAGAATCAAGAAAACGATAAACATCAAGAATCAAGTATTGATAAAGTTCCAATCGATTTAGGTTTCAAGATTTGAAGTAAAACTCGTAGGAATCGATTAGATCGTAGATGTGAAGAAGATTCGAAATTACGATTTCTTATCCATTAACAAATTGATGCTAAATCGATGTAGATTCATCGAGGATCAAGGATCTTACGAAGAATTAGGGTTCCTCATCCTATCCTTTGTCCTTTTGATGAATCACATTCACTAGATAGCTTCTAGGAAATCGAATGATCAATCGTTGATCTCTAGATCGTGCGAAAAGAATCAAGAATGCATTTCGCATCGATCTAGCTCATCGATCATTCAATTTTCAAGAATTTACAATTGTTATAGGACTTAAGAAAACGTTTAAAGATTCGTCAACATCATCATTCTACAATCGTCTCGATTCCTCCACGAGCGGAGTTTTACTCAAGCATCATCACGAAGAATACATTCAAGAATTGAATATGAATCATAATGCTCGAATTGAAATATAAGCAAGTTTAAAGAATCTTCACCTTTATTATATCAACAATTAGTTACAACTCTCAAGAACTACAAGAGGAAGGAACTTTGATCGTCGAATCTAGCGTCGCTCGGCTCTTTGAGTCTTGGATCGGCTTGGATCTCGTGCTCCGTTGAAGTCCGGCTTCGCTTCTAAAGGATCGTTGAAGACTTGCTTTGCTTGCACTCAAAGGATCTTGAATTTGGAGTTTGTTGATTGGATTAGGGTTAGGGTTTGGAGGTGGCAAGAGTTGGGTTGAAGATGAAGAACAACACTCAACCACAAATGAATTGAGGAACAAACTATTGAACAACCTTTTCAAGTGAGCCTAGGGTCCTTTTTATAGGTTTCCAAAACCATAGGTCTATGATTTGAATTTTGAATTTCCCTCCAAAAGTTTGTTATAGGGAGAGGCTTCTAGAAGTAGTTAGTTAGGGTTTAACTTCTACCTTAAGCTAGGAGGTTAGGGAGAAGGTTCTAGGCCCTTAATGTAGTTTAGGTGAAGCTTGTTATGGAAGCTAAGAATGTTTAGTTTTAGAACTCAAGGCTTGCTGATCTGGCAGAATATTCTGAAGTAATCTGGAGAATGTAGTGTCTTTCTGAAGTGTGGAAGCTGAGATAGGAGTTCTGGGCTGAAGCAGAGGGGCTGACGTGGCATAGCCGCCGCGGAACCGCGGCGCAAGGCGGCTCCGGCCGCGGTTCCGCGGCCACTTGGCTGCCTTAGGGCTTCAAACTTCATGTGATGGCTTCTTCTGACTTCAGATGTACTTTATGATATGTTGAATCTCTGAATGCTTTTTAGATCATTGCCAGATTCCAAATCCTTGAGTTGGCGTCTTTTTAACAGTCTTTATTTTGTAAATTTGATCGATCTTCTGTAATCTCCTGCACAGACTTCGAAACACAAGTTGCGATATACAAGAATGATGCGATGCTATAAAATACAGTCAATTTCCCTTATAGTGCCGGTTTTAAAGTCTAACACATGCAATCTGATATTTTACGACTGTTTTGCTAATATGTGCTATATGAATGCCGAACACTTCTAGATGAGTGCAAATGATAGGGAAATTGCCGGTTTAAAGATGCTGTATTTTCTACTGATCAAATTCCCCCAAACTTATTTTCGATCGTCTCGAGCGAACTGTTTTATTAAAAAGAGAAGGAGAAAATAAAGAAAAAGAAAAACTAACTAGCACACTTTCGTAGGCAACACGATTGCACTGAGCACGTGCAACAAGCCTTTAAACCTCTAGGTGTCCCTGGTAGGAGGAGTGTTGTCTCCTGAGGGTTTTCAGCGGATTGCACCCACAAAATCCAATAATAAAAGGAAGATTATGAATAGTACATTTAAAGACAAGAATTGTAAAAGAAAAGCTTTGAAAATTAGGGTTTCCAACTAAGCTAGCTTTTCGGTTGTCATGAGCCCTATCTTAATAGTCATGAAAATATGTCAGAAATCACGTCATCCCTCAATAAAACATCGTCTTATTCTTCATTCCTATCTTTCTTCCAAGCATCGATCATATCACCCTACGTGTGTGTAATAAACATCCTTACACCCGGAGAATTCAATTCAAGCTATCATACTCTTGCTCATCAGCCTCGGTACTTTTTAATTAATGAATATTTAGATGAGATTGCTCACACACTTTCATGCGACCGTTAATACTTCTTGAGGTACTAACCTACCGATTACTCATGTGCTTGCTTATTTGGTGTATTTTCCTCGTCTTGCACCACCTAAGGCTTAGCAGTGACTCCCAGACCAGTTGGCCTTAGGGCACTAGGTGAAGAGGCACCCTCGCTATATTTTTTTATTGCCGCCTTGGCGATAACAAAACCAGTGTCCATTTTTCTCACCATTTTATATTTTCTTCATTTTTTTATTTCCTTCATACTTTTGGCTTTAAGACAAGAGCATTTCAAGGTATCCTCTACTATCCCGAGCTTCAAGACGTGTGTAAGTGCGAATAGCAGGGTATCAACGTTCAAAATGTTTGGCTTCCAGAATAGGAACTATTTTTCAGACTTATTTTTATCCTCAGATTAGTGACTTCCTTCATCTTACTAACCCTTGGGACAACGGCTCATAACTAGTTATTACTAGTTCGTATAAGAAAACTTCTAATTTTCTTGGTTTTCTTAAATTTTTCTAATCTCATGGATGTAATTTTTCACTATCTAATCTTTTATTATCTTATTTATGTATAAAAAATGTTAAATATTAAAATATTTTTATATTTTGAAAATTTTTAAATTTTTATGGGTTTTGAAAAATTTTAAATTTTTATAGGTTTTTAAAGAAATATTTTGTGCTTATGCAAATGATATGCAAATGATATGCAAATGGTGCAAAAATAAGCACAAACCTCCCCCAAACTTGTTTTCAACAGTGTCCTCACTGTTGCCAACCGTTATATCTACAAAACATGTAAGCCTGGGAGGAATTTATTAGTAGGGGCAAAATATATAAGTGAAGATCCTCTCCCAAACTTATTCTATTCACTCACCTCCATTCAAAAAAATGGTGCAATGATATACATGATATGGGGTGAGACGGAGGAATTTTAATCTAAATAAAATGGCTCCTGTAAGAACAGGAGCTCCTCCGTGGGGTCAGTGGAAAAATATGGCTTTAGTCTATGTCCATTCACTTTAAAAAATATGTCGTTTTTAACATTTTCTACTTTTACTGCCCCGTGCGGGTATACAGACCGCACAACAAAAGGTCCCTTCCACCGAGATCGAAGCTTACCCGTGTGAAGGTGTAGTCGTGAATCATAAAGAAGGACTTGTTGACCTTGTGTAAATGTTTTCCTCAAAATGTTTTTATCGTGAAAAACCTTAGTCCTATTCTTTACGATTACATCGTTATCATAGACTTCATCGCGGAGTTCGCTTAGCTCATTTAATTGCAGCTTCCGAAAGTTGCAGGCTTGGTTTAGGTCAAAGTTGATTTCCTTAATAGCCCATAATGCTTTATGCTCAATCTCGACAGGTAAGTGACATGCCTTCCCAAACACTATCCTATATGGAGACATCCCTAGGTCAGTTTTAAATGCAGTTCGGAATGCCCAAAGAGCATCCGTCAGTTTGGTCAACCAGTCTTTTCTATTCTTAGCAACAGTCTTCTCCAGGATTTGTTTGATCTGTCTGTTTGAAATCTCAGCCTGCCCGCTCGTTTGGGGATGATAGGGTGTAGAAAGTATGTGGTTGATTGCATATTTCCGCATCAGAGTCTCGAAAGACCTGTTGCAGAAATGTATCCCATTATCGCTAATGATAGCGCGTGGGTGTCCAAATCGCGAAAAGATATTCTCTTTTAAGAACTTAATGATAACTTTCTTGTCATTAGTGCGACATGGAATGGTTTCAACCCACTTTGAGACATAATCAACCGCCAGCAGTATGTACAAATTCCCAAAGAAGTTGGGAAAGGGACCCATAAAATCAATGTCCCAAACATCGAAAATTTCAACAACTAAGATGGGTTGCTGAAGCATTTCATTTCTCCGGGAAATTCTACCCGTGTACTGACATTGTGTACAGGTTTTACAATAGTCAAATGCATCCTTGAACAAGGTCGGCCAATAAAATCCACATTGCAAAACCTTCTCCGCCGTCTTTTTAGGACCGAAGTGACCCCCACAGACCTGATCATGACAAAAAGAAAGAACACTCTTGAACTCTTCTTTCGGAACACACCGGCGAATGATCTGATCAGGACAATACTTAAACAAATATGGATCATCCCAGTAAAAGTGCTTTACTTGGGATAGAAAACGGTATTTGTCCTGTTTTGACCAATCGCTGGGTATAAGTCCCGTGACAAGATAGTTCACAATATCCCTGAACCAAGGTTCATTGGATACGCTCAAGAGTTGTTCGTCCGGAAACGAATCATTGATCGGCAGGGTCACAGGGGAAGAAGAGATGCGTGAAAGATGGTCGGCTACTACGTTTTCACATCCTTTCTTATCTTTGATAACAAAATCAAATTCTTGTAATAGAAGGATCCAACGAATTAGCCTACCTTTAGCATCTTTCTTCGCCAGAAGATGTTTCAAGGCAGAGTGGTCAGTGTACACAACTATTGAAGAGCCAATCAAGTAAGGCCTGAATTTTTCTAATGCAAATACAACCACCAAAAGTTCTTTTTCGGTAGTTGTATAATTGATTTGAGCATCATTCAGGGTCTTACTCGCATAATAGATCACGTGTGGCATCTTTTCAATGTGCTGTCCTAAGACTGCACCTACTGCACAATCAAATGCATCACACATCAGCTCAAAGGGGTAGTCCCAATTTGGAGATGATAGAACGGGGGCTGAAGTGAGGGAGTGTTTGAGTGAGTCGAAAGCTGCCTCACAATCCGAGTCAAAGTGGAAGGTCGTATTCTTGGCTAAGAGAAGAGTTAAAGGTCTAGCAATTTTGCTAAAATCCTTAATGAACCTCCTATAAAAGCCTGCATGGCCAAGAAATGATCGAATGTCCTTGACGCTTTTGGGATGAGGGAGATTTTGAATGACATCTATCTTAGCTCTGTCAACCTCAATGTCTTTCTGTGAAATAACATGTCCAAGCACAATTCCCTCTTGGACCATGAAATGGCATTTTTCCCAGTTCAAAGTTAAGTTCTTCTCTTTGCAACGAGTAAGAACTGCGTCAAGATTCGATAGGCAATCAGAAAAAGAGTCTCCAAAAATCGAGAAATCGTCCATAAAGATCTCCAGAAAATTCTATACCATGTCAGAGAATATCCCCATCATACACCGCTGAAAGGTAGCGGGAGCATTGCATAACCCAAAGGGCATGCGTCTGTAAGCAAAGGTACCAAAAGGACAAGTAAAAGTGGTTTTATATTGATCCTTTTTGGCGATGGGGACTTGATTATAGCCAGAGTATCCGTCCATAAAGCAATAATACTCTCGTCCAGCTAAGCGTTCCAGCATTTGATCAATGAAAGGTAGAGGAAAGTGGTCTTTCCTCGTAGCGGCATTGAGTTTTCTGTAATCAATACATACACGCCACCCAGTTTGGGCGCGTGTCTGAATCAACTCATTTGCCTCATTGGTAATAACAGTGATGCCGGATTTCTTAGGGACGACATGTATAGGACTCACCCATTGGCTATCGGAGATTGGGTATAGAATACCATTATCAAGGCATTTGACGATCTCTTTCATCACCGCTTCCTTCATGACGGGATTTAACCGTCTCTGTGGTTCTCAGGTTGGTCTGGCATCATCCATCACATGTATATGATGTTCTACAATCAAGGGACTAATCTCTTTGATGTCCGCCATAATCCAACCAAACGCCTCTCTATTAGATCTCAATACCGATAAAAGTGCATTCTCTTGCTCTGATACTAGAGAAGCGGATATGATAACCGGTAAAGACTCATTCTCACCTAAATAAGCATATTTAAGATGAGAAGGTAAAATTTTGAGATCTAATGCGGGCGGAGAAATAATAGAAGGTGGGATCATCAAGTGATTTTTGGAGTCACAAAGAAGCTCATAGCCTGTGAAAGATATAGACTCGGGTGGTGATAGGTCAGGACTGTCGGACTCAAGTGTGGGAAAAGTGTCCTCACTAAGATCATGTGTGAGATCAAACAGTGATGCGGTAGTGTCGTCGAGATCTGTAAAGCAAAGTTCCTTAGCTCCGCAACTTTCGGGAGCAATCTCGTGGACAGAGCACACATCAAGAATATGACCAGAGGGTTCTGATGGCTGACTTCCAACTTTGTAGATGTTTAGTTCAATGGTCATATTTCCAAACGATAAGTTCATTGAACCATTTCTACAGTTAATAACAGCGTTGGAAGTGGCAAGGAAAGGTCGACCCAAAATCACCGGAATTTAGCCCCGGGGGTTTGCTACAGGTTGTGTATCGAGTACAATGAAGTCTATAGGGAATACAAATTCCCCGACCTTTATCAACACATCCTCTAGTTCACCTCTTGGTTTGGTGATTGAACGGTCTGCCATTTGGAGAGTGCAGTGAGCAGGTTTCAACTCTCCAATCCCTAGTTGCTCATAGACAGAATATGGAAGTAGGTTAACACTTGCGCCAAGGTCTAAAAGAGCACGATTTATGTTTTTACCCCCAATAGAAATCGATATAGTAGGACATCTTGGGTCCTTACGTTTCTTTGGTAGCTGGGGGATAAAAGCAGTGCTAATGTTATTAGACATGAAGACCTTCTTCGGCACTTGAGTCTTCCTCTTCCTAGTGCACAAGTCCTTAAGAATTTTCGCATAAGCGGGGACTTGCTGAATCGCATCTAGAAGAGGGATATTGATGTTAACTTGTTTGAACATTTCCATAATTTTCTCTATATGTGGACTCGATTTGTTACCCCTTAACCGATTCGGGTAAGGAGCTTTCGCAATAAGCGCTGGGTCCATCATAGAAGAAGGAAATGGGGGTAGACGTGATCCCAAAAGAGGAGTGGGGATCGTCTGTGGAGAACTAGAAGGGCTATACTGAGGTGTCGAGCCTAGTGGGAAATGGAGAATAGGCTCGCGAGAAGGCGGTGGGGTAGAAGAACAAGGATCAGAAGTAGAAGTGTGTGTGTGAGGAAAGGTCTCAGCCGGGGTGTTACTGATAGGATTTTCAATATCATCAATTCCTTCCCCGACATGGTTATTCAGCACTCTTCCCGATCTCAACGTTGTGATGGCATTTACATTGTAATGCCCAGGATTCGGTAGGGGTTGAGACGGAAGTTTCCCTTTTTCTCTCGCACTCATTTCGGCTTTAAGTCGTGCGATTTCAGCTTCCATCGATCTGATACTCTCAGCTTGAGACGCTGAGTTTTTCTTTATCTCACTGACGGAAGATCTAACCTCAGCCGAAACCTCTATGAAATTTGACAAAAGTATTTCATGGTTTGAGTGAATTGAGAGAATTCGTCAGAACAGGACAACTGCATAGGATTAGACGGTGCAGGAGTGTTGACCTGGTTTTGGAAATTTTGTGACTGGTAGGGGTGCTGAGTGAGTTGAAGTGGCTGTTGTTGTGGTGGAAGAGCCCTTTGAAAATTATTTTGGCTTGGAACCGTGTTTTGAGATTGTTATTGTTGGTTCCAAGCAAAATTCGGGTGATTCCTCCAACCCTGATTGTACGTGGAAGAATATGGATCGTTTCTAGGTCTTTGAAATGCGGCATTAGTATGCTCGTGACCTTGAAACGCAGAGTTTAATGGACATTCTTCCGTTAAGTGAGACGGATCAGAACAGCACCCACATACAGTTTTGGGGAGCGACATTGGGTTTAGGGAGGCTGCTGAAAATTTGTGTTCCATAGCCTCGAGCTTCTTTTGCATTGCTGCCATCTCAGCTCGAACACCTATGGACACATCAATTTGGTGTACGCCACCCCTATTCAATGATTGGGTTCCACTCTCCCACTGTAGTGATTTTTCAGCGAACTCTTCTAAAAATTTCCAAGCTTCCTCATCATCTTTGGTCATAAAAGTGCCTTGACACATGTTTTCAAGGTTCTGTTTAGTGTTTGGGTTAATGCCCTCATAAATGATTCGGCAAAGATCCCATCTCGGGATGCCGTGATGAGGACATTGAACCAAAAGATCCTTGAAACGTTCAAAGCATTTTGAAAATGGTTCAGTCGGAAGCTGGGTGAATTGATTCAGTTCGCTACGGATTCCAGCTGTCTTTTGCATTGGGTAAAATTTCTTAAGGAATGCCGCAACGAATTCTTCCCAATTCGTGATTGAATGTGCGGTAGTGTTACATAGCCACTTCTCGGCTATATCGCATAAAGTAAATGGAAGAAGTCGTAGACGCATAGCATCCACTGAAAGTTGTGACGTACCCATCATTGCGCATACGTTTTCAAATTTAGTGAACGTAAGCGTTTTCAGTCTCGAGTCTGTGGAATTTGGGTAAAAGGTTGATGTATTGGGGTTTAATTTCAAAATTATCCCCGTTGGTTGGTGGAATGGATAAGCAGGTCGAAAGAGGACCTCGCAAAGGATAGCACCTCTCTTGGAGAGAGATGCGGGGTGGATTCTGCGCACCAACGGACGGCGGCAAATTAGTGTTAAAGAAATTCAATGGAGACGGATCCATCGGTGTGGGTGTGGTAGTGGGTAAAGAAGAAGTAAATGGAGAAATACCGACTTCGGAGTCGATAAAGGGTACGCGGACTAAATGGGCACTAGAATCCCGTGTCCAGCCTATCTTGCACTAAAAAGGGTTAGTACAAGTGGCAGCGTGACTTATAATTAGGGGAAATAAATGAATGAATGTGATGTTTGTTTTGAAAATTGATACGGATTTTTGAAAATATGATGCAAGCACAACAAATGCAACAACAAAAACCCTAATTCTAGGGGTCGCCTAGGTCAAATCTCTAGACCGCTCCTAACTGCCAAAAGACAAGTCGCAGGATAAATCCTCCACTGCATCTTTGTCTCTCCTGTGGCCAGGTAAGTGCCAGGTAAGTGGGAGGTTCTCCACTACGTAAGTAGTGGGCCTAATTAAGTAACCACTAGCCTTCGACACACTTGCCTTAGACACCACAAAAGAAACGCGGATAAGCAATGAATTACCCACGGTCGTCTTCTGTCCTAAGTGAGCGCGACGGTCCTTAGAGTCATCTCTAGATATTTTTTAGTTAATGAGGGTAAATACGGATGCAATTTTGCGATTTTCGGGGCTTAGGAAGGGTAATGAATTCCCCACCTAATCTGGATTTGGTCTTTGCCCCTTAATGTCCGTATTAATATGCAAACAACTACAAAATCAAAAACACGCACAATTTAATTTTTCTTTTTGCGGCGCTGCGATTTTTGCAAAAAAGCCTGCAGAAATTTGTTATTTGGAGCAGACAGAGAAGGAGATAAGAAAGTTTTAGAGGACCTGAGAGCAAAATTGAATATAGGGGCTTCCACAGACGCGCGGAACTGCCGCAGGAGTAGGCTAGGGCCGCGGAAACGCCACCGTCGGTACTGTTCACTGCACAGAAATTCAACAGCAAGCTGTTGTTAAATCCTTCAACTCTCTGGAAATATCTGGAAAAAATTTCACTTTCTCCACAGCTTCCAGAATTTCTCGCAATCAAATCACAACACACGTTTAGATTTTGCGCGAATTTTGATCACAAAATTGTAATGGAATAAATCTTTCAATTCAAATTTCAAATAAAGAACGAATTAGCGCGCGATCCCCGGCAACGGCGCCATTTGATTGATCGTTTCTCGTTGTGTCGGTATTTAGAAACTTGTATGAAATCACAACCAAATATATTTGACCACAATCAATAACGGTGTCGGTTTGTAGCGCATTAGTGAGTGCGGATCGTCCATAGGGATTGTGCGATTCGTTCGTATTTTGTTTTGTTTGAATCGAAAATTTAATAGAAAAAAAAAAAGCAAAACGATTCAAGATTTTATATTGATGAATTTCAAGAATCAACTAATCTAATCAAGAATCAAGAAAACGATAAACATCAAGAATCAAGTTTTGATAGAGTTCCAATCGATTTAGGTTTCAAGATTTGAAGTAAAACTCGTAGGAATCGATTAGATCGTAGATGTGAAGAAGATTCGAAATTACGATTTCTTATCCATTAACAAATTGATGCTAAATCGATGTAGATTCATCGAGGATCAAGGATCTTGCGAAGAATTAGGGTTCCTCATCCTATCCTTTGTCCTTTTGATGAATCACATTCACTAGATAGCTTCTAGGAAATCGAATGATCAATCGTTAATCTCTAGATCGTGCGAAAAGAATCAAGAATGCATTTCGCATCGATCTAGCTCATCGATCATTCAATTTTCAAGAATTTACAATTGTTATAGGACTTAAGAAAACGTTTAAAGATTCGTCAACATCATCATTCTACAATCGTCTCGATTCCGCCACGAGCGGAGTTTTACTCAAGCATCATTACGAAGAATACATTCAAGAATTGAATATGAATCATAATGCTCGAATTGAAATATAAGAAAGTTTAAAGAATCTTCACCTTTATTATATCAACAATTAGTTACAACTCTCAAGAACTACAAGAGGAAGGAACTTTGATCGTCGAATCTAGCGTCGCTCGGCTCCTTGAGTCTTGGATCGGCTTGGATCTCGTGCTTCGTTGAAGTCCGGCTTCGCTTCTAAAGGATCGTTGAAGACTTGCTTTGCTTGCACTCAAAGGATCTTGAATTTGGAGTTTGTTGATTGGATTAGGGTTAGGGTTTGGAGGTGGCAAGAGTTGGGTTGAAGATGAAGAACAACACTCAACCACAAATGAATTGAGGAACAAACTATTGAACAACCTTTTCAAGTGAGCCTAGGGTCCTTTTTATAGGTTTCCAAAACCCTAGGTCTAGGATTTGAATTTTGAATTTCCCTCCAAAAGTTTGTTATAGGGAGAGGCTTCTAGAAGTAGTTAGTTAGAGTTTAGCTTCTACCTTAAGTTAGGAGGTTAGGGAGAAGGTTCTAGGCCCTTAATGTAGTTTAGGTGAAGCTTGTTATGGAAGCTAAGAATGTTTAGTTTTAGAACTCAAGGCTTGCTGATCTGGGAGAATATTCTGGAGTAATCTGGAGAATGTAGTGTCTTTCTGAAGTGTGGAAGCTGAGATAGGAGTTCTGGGCTGAAGCAGAGGGGCTGACGTGGCATAACCGCCGCGGAACCGCGGCGCAAGGCGGCTCCGGCCGCGGTTCCGCGGCCACTTGGCTGCCTTAGGGCTTCAAACTTCATGTGATGGCTTCTTCTGACTTCAGATGTACTTTATGATATGTTGAATCTCTGAATGCTTTTTAGATCATTGCCAGATTCCAAATCCTTGAGTTGGCGTCTTTTTAACAGTCTTTGTTTTGTAAATTTGACCGATCTTCTGTAATCTCCTGCACAGACTTCGAAACACAAGTTGCGATATACAAGAATGATGCGATGCTATGAAATACAGTCAATTTCCCTTATAGTGCCGGTTTTAAAGTCTAACACATGAAATCTGATATTTTACGACTGTTTTGCTAATATGTGTTATATGAATGCCGAACACTTCTAGATGAGTGCAAATGATAGGGAAATTGACGGTTTAAAGATGCTGTATTTTCGACTGATCACCCTGCGCTCAAGCGCAAAGCGCCCACATGGTGCGCTGGCGCCTACGAGCCCAGCGCTCCAGCACTCAAGCGGCCAGCGCTCAAGCGCAAAGCGCCCACATGCCGACACGTGGCGCGCTGGCGCCTACGCGCACAGAGCTCAAGGCGTTGACCCCACGCGTCCTTTGGACGCTTTTTCCCTTTTTTTTATATATATACATGTGTGTGTATATATATATATATATATGTACAGATACACACATTCTCCACAACACTGTCCCCCCCAAAAAAAATTTGGGCCGAGGCGCTACCCCGAACCCCGTAAGGGGGCTGCTAGCCCCCTTGACCCCCACCCCGCTATCCGGATAGCGGGACCCCCGTAAAAACTCTGCGTGGCTCCCGATATATCCAAGCCCCCCTCCAAAAAAAAACACAACACTGCACATTGAGTTCGCATGACCAGTTTAACCAGTTAATCGGAGGTTCCCTCGCCCCAAAGGCGAGGGGTAATTAACGGCAGCTTAGTCCGCGGCTGCCGGAGATTCGGATCCCCACAATCATTAAACCCCGGCCTACCCTAGGCAGGGGGAATCTGTAATGCGCCTGACAAGCGCGCGCGTATTCCCATCTCAATGGGGTGACGAAAAACACCCTACAGATTCTGACACGCCCGGTGGGACCTTTCTCTCCTCCCATATTTCGGGTTAAATGTCCATGCGAACTCAATCAATATACATATCGATTGCCTATACTGAAATGATGTTTTTTTCCCGTGCAGCAATCAACCTTCGACGACAATCTCTCCGAAGACGAATTCAGCTTCCAACGCGACCCCGATCCCGTACGTGGTCAAGGTCAATGCTCGTGTGGTTCTCCCCGCAAGCCTCAGTCGACAGTGGGAGGAACTGCCCCGCCAGTTTGGCTCCATCATCATCTACCCTGCCGGAAGCGCTCATCTGGCAGAAATCCCGGCAAAACAGGTAGCCAAGCCGGTCTCAAGAGGCCGAATGTTGTGATCGCTAAGGCACCACAACCGAAACTTAAGATGGTGTCTGAACGACTCTCTGGCGCTCCAACTGGGGGCAAGACTTTCGGTACAAAGGGCAACATCAAATGTTGCGGACGAGCTCAGGCGATGACTCCAACAAATGCACAATCGAGCGTATCTCCAAAGCCCTCTATCGCCCGGTCTGCGGCGTCTTCCCAAAGAGCCGAAGTCTGCCAGGTGCTTAGAACAGAAAAGTTAAGGCAGAAGCGACTCAGGTATCGAGCCAACAAGAGGGCCAGGGTTCGGCCAAGTGGAATCTTGTGAAGTTCCAAGAGCAGGGTTACTCTGTGACGACGGCTGAGTCGGCCGTAAAGATCAGCAATTCCTTCGAACCTCTGAAGTGGGTTCAGAAAAATGCCATGACCGCCCGAATCAAGAAGACAGCGGTCCGAACGTCGCTACAAAGAGACGTGTCCCTGCCCCAACAGAAAAAGTATGACACTGTCTCTTCAAGAATCTATCAGGCGCTCTGTGCCGCACGAAAGCAGCGGGGCAAACCCAGAAAAGAAGCGCCAGCACCATTCAAGAACCTGTTCAGGCCAGCCGCCGATAATAAAAAGACGGCTGGATATATTATCCATACGGTCTATATGGCGGGCGAGCGCCCCAGCGATAACCTTCGCAGCAAAAGCAAGGATGGGGCCACCACATCCCAAGCCCAATCTGGCTTGAATGTGGTTGCCGCTGCCCAAGAACAGCCGCCTCCACTGGATGAAGAAAACCCTCTCGATGAGGATGATAGGCAGAAAGACCCCTCGGTCCATGCAGAGTCAAGCTCAGACAGCGAGGAAGAGCCGACTTTCCGCCCCAGGACCGCGGAGCAAGAGCTGCTTCAAGAGCTTTGAAAACAGCTCAGGAGCAAGGATAAAGAGATGGCCAAGCTCTATTCGAAAATTGACGACCTAACAAACGTTGTGATGCAGCTTACGGCTCAAATTGCTCGAGCGCCTCCCAATCAAGCACAAGTCGCTACTAATCAGCCGGGTGATGACAATCCGAAGCAGCCAATGCCTGTTCCTTTGGGTCCAAGGCTGGTCGAGCCGCACGAAAGCCGGCCACATTCCGCTTCTGGGGACGCCTTGGCCCCAGATAGCACTATCCTACTAACACAAGATCGGATAATGGATTTGGTCACCAGCAAAGTTAAAACATTGGTGGCTGAAGCTGAAGCTCAGAAAGAAATTGACAGTAGTGGACGGCCATATCCCGCACAGTACGATCTGATCGAGTTCCCGAGCGGCTACGTCATTCCTAAGTTCGGAAGATTTGACGGAACGGGGAATGCAAATCAGCACGTCGCCCACTTCAAAGCCTCGTGCGGAAATACAGGGGGCAATGATGCACTCCTTCTTCATCAGTTTGTCAACAGCCTGACCGGTGTCGCTTCTGACTGGTACGCGAGTATACCAGATGGTTCCGTCATTACCTTTGCCCAATTGGAGTCTCTGTTTCGGCAAAGGTTCATGAGTGTCAGTGATAAAATCTCCATTGCCGACCTTGTGAGGACCAAGCCGGGGAAGAATAAAAGCAACACCGACTTTATCGCCTGATGGCGTAATCTCACGGTCAAGTGCGAACCGCCGCTGGAGCAGGACCAGTCCGTCAGCCTTCTCGTTGGGAACCTCAGCAATTGGATGGTCCCATTCTTGTGTACAGCAGGCCTCAAGACGTTTCAAGAGCTAACCAAGAAAGTACAAATGCTGGAACGCTCGAAGCAAGAGTCTACCCCGGACTCTTAGAGAGACAAGACTTGGAAAAGCAAGCGGGACGACAACCGCAGAAGCGGGAGTTCCAGCAGTACCAATGTCTTCAATGCGTTCGACAATGAAGAAAAACGAAGGGCGGGCGAATCCAAAACCAACCGGTCTCGAAAGCCATTGCTGGGAGGAGATGGGCCTTCCCTGGAAGAGAGAAAGAACAAGGTTTACTCTTTCAGAAGGGACAAGGTCCGCAAGATTTTTAAAGATGCCCTGAACAACGGCCTACAATTGCCGGAGTCGAAAAGACCCCAAGAAGCAAAAATGACCGACAATCCCTTGTATTGCCGGTACCACCGAGTAGTGAGCCATGCGATCGAGGATTGCTATATCTTCAAGGACTGGGTCAAGAAGCAGTACAAGGCTGGAGAGATCGAGCTGTCCAAAAGCGTGTTGGTGAACAATCAAGTTGCAACCGCCAACTTTATACAGACAGAAGTTGAAGCCTTCTGGGAGCAGACAGCTGAACCCGCTGCCCTGACAAACGAAACTGACTCATCGCAGCCTCCGTGGAGTACGCACATATCTAATAAGACGAAGAAAATGATAAAGCTACTTCGGAAAGAGCCCAGGACGGAATGGGAAGGTTAGAAGAAGCCTACCAGTCCAGCTGCCAATGCGGCTCCATCAGGCTCAAAATCCAAAAAGCTCAAGAAGAAGAAAAGTGCAGCTCGACGCGAAAAGGAATTTGTAAGGAGATCGACCATTCAAAAATATATCGATTCCCTCGAAGAATATGAACAGAAAGAAAGAACTTTGATTCAATTGAAGGAGTTCTTCCCTGTACAAGCGGCTGAAATTCTGGAGGAGTTAGAAGAAGGCTCCAATGAAGAGATCCCTATAGTGACCTGCTACGCCATCCATCTGGGCAGCGACTCTGAGGAGGATCTCTGTTTTCCCGAAGAGGACGAGGTGTTCGCCACAAAGGCCAACCAAGTCCAGCTCAGAAGCGGCAGGGCTCTACCGCCAAATCAAGGAAACGCCTCAAAAGAAAAGGAAAAATAGGTGGCTAATGAGGAAGACGACAGAGAGCCGGCTAATGAGAACTCAAGTCCTCCCTCAGTGGACTACAATGTCTTGGCTCACCTCCGAAAGCTTCCGTCTCTCCTTAGCATCTACGATACCTTGGTCCTATCTAAGAAGCTTAGAGATGTTCTCATTCACGCTCTACAAAACCCCGAGCGGTATCAGGCTCGCTTTGCGGAAATTAGTATGAAAGAAGCCCAGTATGCTTTGTATGCCGCCGCAGTTACGTTTAAGGACGAAGACTTGCTACTAGGAACGGCTGAGCATAATCGGCCGCTTTACGTGACCGGGTACAGCGACGGAGATCGAATTAATCGCATACTGATTGATCCAGGGTCCTCAGTGAACATCATGAACTTGCGAACTCTGAAGAGTTTCTCAATGGACGTCCGACACCTGTCAAGGGAAAGGATTGTCATTCAAGGCTTCAACCAAAATTGCCAGCAAGTTCTGGGGTCCATAGCTCTGCCAATCAAATTTGGGGATCTGCAGATCGAAGCTAAGATATACGTGATCGATGCTGACACGTCTTATAAGGTTCTCTTGGGACGGCCATGGCTCCACGATTACGGCATCGTTCCGTCAACTCTCCATCAATGCATGAAGTATACTAAAAATGGCGAAGAAAAACGCATTGACGGAGACACCAGCCGTTCGGTGTGCATGAAGTCCGATATGAAGATTCTCGGTGCTTTATGAACCACCAAAATGCCAAGCCACAACTGACTGAGGATAGAGCGGCCCCAAGACTCAAAAGCAAATCAAAACCAGCTGTCACTTTCAAAAGCAGAAACGCCCAGGTGCGCCCGCGTTTCGGTAGTGACACTGATGAGTCCGACGCTGGAAGTCCGTCCTTCCGTAAAACTCGCCCTCGTTTCGGTAGCGATACGGACGAATCTGTTACTGAAGCCCCATCTAGCAGCAAAGTCCGCCCTCATCTTGGCAGCGACACTGAAGAGTCGGAGGAAGAGAACCTGTCGTGCGACAGCTGTGCAGATTGGACCCCCATGCCATAAGCGAAACTACGAGAGACCTTCAAAACTGCAGAAGGGTCCCTAGCCATCACAAGGGTGCCGAAACGGATGTGTAAAGAGCTCGATGCATTGTCAGTCTCTACCGTGGACCATCTGAAAACTTTCTACGTTCCCGGGAGGAAAAGTGGACAGAAGGGCATCCTGTTTTACGGGTCAAATCTTGTTGTGCACCCGGACGATTTGTCTGTCGCGTGCCTTCCATGTGAGAGAGGCATAAGAGCCGTCCTCAATCCCAGATATTATGCACCCGAGATGCGGGAATACTTTAAAAAGTGCGGATGCCGGTTATATCAAACGGAGTCCGAAGCAAAGTTTTACGAAGGGTTATGGCATCCACCTCAGGTCCGAGCACTCATCGATGGACGAATTCCAGATAGGAGGGGCATAGGTTTCATCCATCCTGAGTCTAAGGCATGCTGCATGATCCATATTGGTGAAGCCAGTAGAAGATCAAATGATGATGATGAGATAGCCGAACTAGAAGAAGCTCCTCAAGAGCTCGAAGATGGCGGACAAGCAACCTTTGACGAGCTAACCGAGATTGACTTAGGAACACCCGATAATCTAAGGCCGACCTACATCAGCTCACTCTTGTCGGAGGAAATGAAAGAGCAGATAATTGCCCTGCTGCATGAGTTTGTCGACTGCTTTGCGTGGACATACAAAGAAATGCCTGGTCTTTCCCCTTAAGTAGCCGTGCATAAACTGGCCATATCTCCTGATGCTAAGCCAGTCAAACAAGCTCCTCGAAGAATGAGAAAGGAACTAGAAGAAAAGGTCATCGAGGAAACCAAGAAGCTCATCGATGCCGGCTTCATCAAGGAAGAAAAATATGCGGACTGGATCGCTTGCATAGTCCCAGTGAAGAAGAAAAATGGGCAGATCCGAGTTTGTGTCGATTTCAGGGACCTCAACAAGGCATGTCCTAAAGACGACTTCCCGCTACCGGTCATGGAAATGATGGTCGATGACACCTCAAATTACAAACTGTTCACCTTTATGGATGGCTCGTCTGGGTATAATCAGATCAAAATGTCGCCTGAGTATGAGAAGCACATAGCATTCCGAACTCCGATCGGAATATACTGCTACAAGGTGATGCCGTTCGGACTGAAGAATGCAGGTGCTACGTACCAAAGGGCAATGACCAATATCTTTGATGACCTAATACATAAAGTCGTCGAATGTTATGTTGATGATCTGGTCGTCAAGACTAAAATCAAGGCCGATCATATCCAAGATCTTAGGACCGTTCTTACCAGACTGAGGGAATACGATCTGAAGATGAATCCTCTGAAATGCGCTTTTGGCGTGTCATCGGGAAAATTCCTGGGCTTCATAGTCCGACATCGAGGGATCGAAGTTGACCCATCAAAGATAAAGGCCATCATGGAGATGCCCCCTCCGAAGAGTCTGACACAGCTAAGATCTTTTCAAGGCAAGCTTGCTTATATACGGAGGTTTATCTCAAATTTATCGGGGAGATGTAGGCTCTTCTCAAAGCTCATGAAGAAAGGAGCTCCTTTTATCTGGGATGCCGAATGTCAAGCAGCGTTCGAAAGCATCAAACAATACTTGTTGCACCCTCCAGTGCTGGCCGCTCCCATTCCAAATTAACCGCTGATCCTCTACATTGCCGTGCTAGATGAGTCACTCGGTGCACTCCTTGCCCAGAATAACGAGGAGGGAAAAGAAAATGCCCTCTACTACCTCAGTCGAACTCTAGTCGGGGCAGAACACAACTATTCCCCAATGGAAAAGCAATGCCTGGCTCTGATATTTGCTGTGAAGAAGCTGAGGCACTATCTTCTCGCTCATCGGGTTACGCTGATCTCCAAGGTCGACCCGCTAAAACACTTGATGACCAGAGCAAGCCTAGCCGGCAGAATGGCAAGATGGGCTGTCATGCTACTTGAGTTTGACATAGTTTATACTCCTCGGAAAGCAGTAAAAAGGCAAGCTCTTGCGGAATTTCTCGCTGCTCATCCCATACCGGAAGGGTCACCGCTCAATTGTGAGTTACCCGATGAACAAATATTGCACCTCGAGGATAGCGAGCCGTGTTGGGAGCTCTACTTCGATGGAGCCTCATCAATGAGGACCTCCAGCAAATCAAGCGTCCCGGAGATAAAAGCAGGGATAGGATTGGTGTTCATCACGCCATCAATGGGAACCCCACGGCGTTCTTTTGCTCTCACCGAGCCTCGCACAAACAATGAGGCCGAGTATGAAGCTCTGATAGCTGGTATGGAGCTCGCCATAGAAATGGAAATCCTTCAGCTACGAGTCTACGGTGACTCCCAGCTTGTCATCAACCAAGTAAGCGGCGACTATAAGATATACAAACCCGAGTTAGCGCGGTACGGAAGCTGGGTGGTGGAACTCATGAAACGGTTCACTCACATTGAACTAACGAGAGTCCCTATAGTGTTGAACGGAAAGGCTGATGTACTCGCTCGCTTAGCCAAGGAGCTGGCTGATCCTGACATAGACGAAATTCTGATCACAGTTAGGAGCCGGCAAATTCTACCCCCGGTCTCTCTACGAGAAGTGAAAGGCGCGGAACAGAAGAGCAGCCCTGCTGAAGAAGCTTCGATCATCCAAGACGAGCCCAATTGGAGAGAACCCTTCAAAGAGTACCTCCGATACGACAAGCTGCCCGAAGGAAAATCTGCAAGGATTCAGCTGAAGAAGAGAGCTCTCCGATACGTGTTTGTAAATAACACGCTATACCGCAGGTCATACGACCAACTCTAGCTCAGATGTTTGTCATTGGCCGAAGCCTAAAAGGTCATGAAAGAAGTTCACTCGGGCGTTTGCGGTGCTCACCAATCTGGCCCCAAGATGTGACTTCAAATTAAACGGCTTGGGTATTACTGGCCCACCATGATACGGGATTGCGGAGAGTATGCAAAGAAATGTTATATTTGCCAAATTCATGGTGATTTCATTCACAAGCACCCCAATCCGTTGCATCCTACGGTGGTGTCGTGGCCCTTCGAAGTCTGGGGAACCGACATAGTTGGCCCAATTGATCCTCCATCATCCAAAGGCCACCGGTTCATACTGGCTGCAACAGATTACTTCTCCAGATGGGCTGAAGCTGTCCCGCTAAAAGAAGTCAGGACAGAAGATATTCTGACATTCTTCCAGCATAATATTCTATACCGCTTCGGTACACCAAGAAGAATCATTTCTGACAACGGGCCTTCTTTCAAGAGCTTCAAAGTCTCAAGGTTCGCTACTCAGCACAAGATAGACTGGAGATATTCCTCCATCTATAATCCAAGAGCCAATGGGCTAGCCGAAATCTTCAATAAGACTCTATGCAAGCTCCTGAGGAAAAATGCTTCAGCCAACAAGAGAGACTGGAATCTCAAGCTTCACGAGGCGTTGTGGGCATATCGTACCACGCTCCATACTCCAACTCAGTCCACTCCATACTCATTGCTCTTCGGAGTGGAGGCGGTCCTCCCCCTCGAAGTCGAAGTTCCAAGCTTAAGGATGGTCATCCAGCACAAACTAACGGAGGAGGAAAACGTGCTCCTTCGGCTCGAAGAGCTCGACGCCCTCGAAGAAAAGAGGCTTGCAGTACAACAAAATCTGGAGCTGTACCGAGCCCAAATGACATGGGCCTATGACAAGATAACCCGTCTCCGTGCTTTCAAGAAAGGTGAATTGGTGTTGGTGCTCAAAAGACCGATCATCCCCAATCGACACGCCAAGGAAAAATTCGAGCCAAACTGGGAAGGACCATACGTCATCGAGAAAGTATTCGATGGAGGATCCTACCAACTAATAAGTACCGAGGGAGAAAGGCCCATGCCACCCATCAATGGCCGATATCTCAAGAAATACTACGCGTGAATGCTCCAAGTCACAGGCGAATTGAGCACATCAGCCCTACGGTCTGGATCATACATCCTGCAAAACCGTATACAATCCACGGGCGTAAACGACCCCTATCTCTCCCAAATCCTGCCGGTGAGACTACTTTTAAAGTCCCACCCGCGGCAAAAAAAAAGGTATGTCCACAAGCAAAACGGGCACGGATGAAAACCCGAAAGGGCTCCGTGAGTAAAAATAGCAGGACTACCGGCGAGTTTGTGAAAACCCGAAAGGGCGCAAACTCGTGAAAAGAGATGAAATACACTCGCAAAGTCCTCTCGACCTTGTGAGGAAAAAATCCCTGCGTGAGATCCTTACGACACACAAAGGAGCAACACACTTAGGAATCCTCACGATTCCTAAGGAGAACATACACCTGCGAGATCCTCTCGACTCGTAGGGAGAAAATGCTTTTATGAGACTCTTACGGCTCATAAAATTGAAAAGTCTTAGGTGACAGAGACCTAAACCTGTCTCCTAAGCCACCGCTCCCCAACGGGAAATGGCAAATGATGAGTCGCTCCTGGCATTACGCTTCAGTGTTAGCGGTGCTGATGCCGACCAAAAACACAAATCCCAAGTCCTTCCGAGGCAAATGATGAGTTGCTCCTGGCATTGTTCCAGTGCAGCAATGCTGATGCCAAACAAGATCCAAATTCCAAATCCCCAAACGGCGAATGATGAGTCACTCCTGGTATCATATGCCAGTGCAGCGATGCAGACGCCAACTAAAACCCAATTTCTCAAAATTCTCCCGGCCCTACGGTTAGTCCCCAAATCGACTACCGTATACAATCCACAGGCTTAAATAATTCTCATCATACCCATACCCCACCGTAATCACCAGTCCCGCGGTTGGTCTCCGCCCTGGGAATTATGCTCCATTGGAAAGACCCACTCATGTGTCCTCACGATGCATGAGGAGAACAAACCTTCGTGGGATCCTTACGACTCACCAAGGAAAAACACACTTGGGGGTCCTCACGACTCCCAAGGAGAAAATACACCTACGGTATCCTTACGACTCGTAAGGAGAAAATGCTTTTATGGGACCCTCATGGCCCATAAAATTGAAAAGCCTTAGGTGATAGGGATCTAAACCTGTCTTCTAAGCCATCGCTCCCCAATCCCTAAGTGGCGAATGATGAGTCGCTCCTGGTGCCATATTCCAGTGTAGCGATGCAGATGCCAACCAAATTCCAAATCCCAAAACTGCGAATGATGAGTTGCTCCTGGTACCATATTCCAGTGCAGCGATGCAGACACCAACCAAATTCCAGATCCCAAAACGACGAATGATGAGTCGCTCCTGGTACCATATTCCAGTGCAGCAATGCAGACGCCAACTAAATTCCAGATCCCAAAATGGCGAATGATGAGTCGCTCCTGGTACCATATTCCAGTGCAGCGATGCAGACGCCAACAAAGTCCCAAAATTTTTCCGGCCCTACGGTCTGGATCATACATCCTGCAAAACCGTATACAATCTACAGGCGTAAAACGATCCCAATCCCTCCCAAGTCCTGCCGGTGAGACCACATTCAAAGTCCCACCGGTGGTAAAGAGAAAAAAAGGTATGTCCGCAAGCAAAATGGGCACGGATGAAAACCCGAAAAGGCTCCGTGAGTAAAAACAGCAGGACTGCCGGCGAGTTTGTGAAAACCCGAAAGGGCGCAAACTCGTGAAAAAGAGATGAAATGCACTCACAGAGTCCTCTCGACTTTGTGAGGAGAAAATTTCCGCGTGAGATCCTTACGACTCACGAAGGAGTAACACACTTAGGAGTCCCCACGACTCCTAAGGAGAAAATACACCTACGGGATCCTTACGACCCGTAGGGAGAAAATGCTTTGTGAGACCCTTACGGCTCACAAAATTGAAAAGTCTTAGGTGATAGGGACCAAAAACCTGTCTCCTAAGCCATCGCTTCCCGATAAGAAAGCACAAATGATGATTCGCTCCTGAAACCATATTCCAGTGTAGCGATACCGATGCCAAGCAAAAACCAAATCCCCAAATCCTCTCACGATAGATGATGATTCGCTCCTGGTACCATATTCTAGTGTAGCGATGCTGATATCAACCCAAATCACAATCAACAAGTCAACTTCAACTCTGACACCACAGAAAGCGGAGCAAGTCAGAATCCAATCTCAACACCGCAAGAAGCAGAGCAAGTCAAGTTCACCCCTGACACTGCAGGAAGCAGAGCAAGTCAAATAGAGCTTCGACCGTCCATGTCGCAAAAAGGCAGTGCAGGCTTCCCACAAATCGGGAACCAAATCGCTCCAGATCAGAGCGTCGACCGTCCACGTCGCAAAAAGGGCAGCATCGACCGTCCAAGTCGCTAAAAGGGCAGCATCCACCATCCACTTCGCAAAAAGGGCAGCATCCACCATCCAAGTCACTAAAAGGGCAGCATCGACCGTCCACGTCGCAAAAAGGGCAGCATCGACCGTCCATGTCGCAAAAAGGGCAGTGCAGGCTTCCAACAAATCGGGAACCAAATCGCTCCAGATCAGAGCGTCGAAGTTCCACGTCGCAAAAAGGGCAGCATCGACCGTCCAAGTCGCAAAAAGGGCAGCATCGACCGTCCAAGTCGCTAAAAGGGCAGCATCGACCGTCCACGTCGCAAAAAGGGCAGCATCGACCGTCCAAGTCGCTAAAAGGGAAGTACCGACCGTCCAAGTCGCTAAAAGGGAAGAACCGGCCGTCCAAGTCCCTAAAATGGCAGAACTGACCGTCCAAGTCGGAAAAAGGGCAGCATCGACCGTCCACGTCGCTAAAAGGGCAGCAACGACCGTCCAAGTCGCAAAAAGGGCAGAATCAACCGTCCACGTCGCTAAAATGGCAGAACCGACCGTCCAAGTCGCAAAAAGGGCAGCATCGACCGTCCAAGTCGCAAAAAGGGCAGCATCGACCGTCCACGTCGCTAAAAGGGCAGCACCGACCGTCCACATCGCTAAAAGGGCAGCACCGACCATCCAAGTCGCAAAAAGGGCAGCATCGACCGTCCAAGTCGCAAAAAGGGCAGCGCAGGATTCCTACAAAGCGGGAACCAGATCACTCCGGGCCAGGGAAACGTCTATCACGGACACTCCGTCTCGGAGACATGTCAAGCAACGACCGTCCATGTCGTAAAAAGGGCAGTGCCAGCTTCCCAAAAAGCGGGAACCAAATCAGGTCGCCTCCAAGTAAAAGAAGATCCATCAATTTCATGCACACGACCCACATATGTGGTGTGCATTTATTGATGGCGGGCAATTTGTTGGGCTAAAAATTTACAACCCGGTTGACCAAGTCAAAATCAAAGTCAACCCCAAGCCAAGTGGGCCCAAGCCCAGATCCAGTGGGCCCATGCCCGGGTCGAGCCCGAACATGAAGCGGACGGCCTCCCTCCATGCCAAGATAAAAATTTTGTAATAAATAATTTTGTTGTATTTCTTTTATTTTATTTTATGGATAAATGTAAGAAAAATAGGCATGAAACCAAATTTTTGTAAAGCCCATGGCATATGTGCAAAAAGAAATAGCACATGACTCATGGGATAGGCAAAATGCCATTTTGTGAAGCCCAAGGGGCTATGTGTAAAGTGTATAGCCTATAAAGTCAAAGATAATGAAATATCTCAACAACTTTTTCTCTCTCCAAAAAAATTTTAGATTTGAGATCTTTTCTCCTTCCTCAAGGTTCCAAAACCTTCTTCTTTCTTTTGAATTAAATCAAGAGTTTTACTCTTCATTTTATAAAACTAAATAGTTTTTCACCACAAAACCCATAAAGGGGAACTCAGATCTTCCATTAGATCTCAAAAAGAAGAGATTTTTAAAATCTCATATCTCTTGATCTTCAAGATCCAGCAACCAGAGGAGAAAGAAGAAAAACACCTTTCATCAACCCCAAAACATCGTAGGAGTTTAACTCCACTCTGATTTCTCTTTCGAGAATTTCTGGGGCTAAAAGCCTCTTTTTCTCGCCGGCACCCAAGCGCCAAACGCCCACATGCCGACACGTGGCGCGCCAGCGCTCTAGCGCCCAGCGCTCGAGCGCTTAGCGTGCTAGCGCTCTAGCGCCCAGCGCTCAAGCGCCCACGTGCCGACACGTGGCGCGCTAGCGCTCGAGCGCCTCGCGCTCGAGCGCCTCGCGCTCCAGCGCCCTGCGCTCAAGCGCAAAGCGCCTACATGCCGACACGTAGCGCGCTTGCGCTCCAATGCCCAACGCTCAAGCGCAAAGCGCCCACATGCCGACACGTGGCGCGCTAGCGCCAACGCGCACAGCGCTCAAGGCGCTGACCCCACGCGTCCTTTGGGCGCTTTTTCCCTTTTTTATATATATATACATGTGTGTGTATATATATATATATATATATGTGTGTGTGTGTGTGTATGTACAGATACACACATACTCCATGTTTCCTGATTTAAAATCAGGAAAGCCTACGGAAAAGGCTTCAGAAAAGGGTCACGTGCTTACACGTGACCAGCTGTCACGTGTTGGCGCGTGACATCTAAACGCATCGGCAAGGCAAATTCAGTTTCCCAACTACATCAGAGAAAAGGGCTTCAGAAAGGGTCACGTGCTCCCACGTGACCAGGGTCACGTGCTCCCACGTGACCAGGGTCACGTGTTGGCACGTGACACTCAAAAGCGGCAGACTCAATTCCCTGATTGAATCAAGAAAAAGGCTCCAGACGAGGGTCACGTGCTCACACGTGACCAGGGGTCACATGGTGGCACGTGACAGCTAAGCAGCGACCAGAAAGCAGAGCACAGAAAGAAAGAAGAGGGCTTGTTCCAAGGGGGTCACGTGCCCACACGTGACCAAAGGTCACGTGGTCACACGTGACCGGCTTTCAAAGCCTATCTGTTAACAGAAATTAAATTCTGAGAAAAGACCTCTTAAATCTTTCCAAAGCAACCGATTAAATTAAAGATTTAAAGGTGATTAAATATCATCTATCTATGGGAAAATCTCGAATTTGGAAAGATTTCCCCTTTAAATCTAACCAAAATAACAAAGGAGAATCTCTGGATTTAAAATCCAATGGTGAATAAAATTCACCTAATAATCCAAAGGTCCAAAACGAATGGTGAATACAAATCAAATCTCCCAATGAAAGATTCACCAAAACTAATTGATTCGGCTGCTTCTCCTATAAATAGGAACCAAGAGACACAGCGAGGGATATATAGAGATAGAGAGAGATAGAGGCAGAAAGGAATCGAGACAAAAAAGAGGAGATCCTTGATACTTTGGAGAAATTTGGATCTTCTGCAAAAGAAAACCCTAGGTAAGAAGTGGAAGGCCTTTTGAAAGGAAAAGAAAGTTTAATTCTCAACAGAGTTTAACTCTGATATAAAAATAGAAGAACATAGTTCTCTCTTTGGTGGAGGATCTGTAAAGTGCACATCTCCCCTTGAGTTGAGAATTTAATTCTCAATGGGTTAAGATCCTGCCATGCAGATCCAAAGCATAGAGAGGGAATGGAAGCACGAGAATTTAATTCTCACAGAACTATAGGAATTTAATTCCTTTAAAATAAAATTAGGGTTTGACCCTGTGTTATGGGAATTTAATTCCTTCAGAACGAGCAGAATCAGGGTTTAACCCTAGTTAAGAACTTAGTTCTGTTAAAACAACAGGAATTTAATTCCCTTAATCTCATTCCCAGAATAATTCTTTAACAGAGAGTGGGAGTTTAATTCCTTAAAGCTTTTATTAGGGTTTAACCCTATTCAGTTCTTCACATATATGAGGAATTTAATTCCTACAGAAAATTCAGAGTTCAACTCTATCCCAGAATATAAATCTTCAAAAGGAAGTAGGAATTTAATTCCTCTGAAATTATTGTCAGGGTTCAATCCTACGAGGAATTTAATTCCTGAAAGGGATTAACAGATCTTCTAAAAAACATACATAGAGGCAGGGTCACGTGTCACCACGTGACCCCCAAAAAGATCTACAGAAAAGCCCCTTTGAGGCAGTGCCTCACGTGACCCACGTGACCCTTGGCAAAGGTTTTAACATACTCCATTTAAACACCCATCACGTGATGGCACGTGATGCTCCAAAAGATGCGATGTTCTCAGCAGAACAAATGAAGGGAGGGCGCCCTCACGTGCTACCACGTGACCCCTCTTACTTTAGCGTCTAACGCTAAATTGGAACCCCTGAATCCAGTGTTAAAACACTGTTTGGCCTTAGTGTTCAACACTAATCAAAGAGCTTTATTTGCAGTGTTCAACACTGATTACCTTAGTGTTTAACACTAATTTGAGATCTCTGTTGCCAGTGTTTTGATCTGTTTTAGTGTTTAACACTAATTTGAAAGCCTTGTTGCTGGTGTTTAACACCAACTATCTTTTAGTGTTAAACACTAACTTATCAATCTCATTCCCAGTGTTCAACACTGATTGGTCTTTAGTGTTTAACACTAGGCATTGGCCCAATTGGCTAAATGGCCAGAGGCAAAGCCTCTCCTTCAATGGACCAACAGGAAGCCAATATTCCAGACATGATTGGGCTTAGCCCAAGATGGCCATAAGTCCTCAATTCAGACTTAACTGGGCTAATGGGCTCATAACATAATTAATTGGTCTTGATCCCAAATTGGGCCAAAGACTATTTAATCCACCCCGGCTCAAGGGTACATCTCTTCACTCCTTTGATACTTGGCGTTGTAATTCCTCAACGTCTTCAAAGAGGTGACGGGTCCCGATGACCACACATTGACATGGACTGTGGGGTCCTTAAACTCATGGACTATGAGGTTCTTAACCTTGACCGAGATGTTTTAAAACTAACTATGGACTGTAGGGTCCTTAAACTCATAGACTATAAGGTCCTTAACCTTGACCGAGATGTCTTAAAACTAACTGTGGACTGTGGAGTCCTTAAACCTATGGACTATGACGTCCTTAACCTTGACCGAGATGTCTTAAAACTAACTTTGGACTGTGGAATCCTTAAATCCACGGACTATGAGGTCCTTAACCTTGACCGCAACGTCTTAAAACTAACATTGGACCGCAATGTCCTTAAACTACCTATGGACCGCAATGTCCTTAAACTACCCATGGACCGCAATGTCCTTAAAAATACCTATGGACCGCAATGTCCTTAAACTACCTACCGACCGTGATGTCACTAAACTAAACAACAGGGCTCCCTTAATTGCTCTATTGTTGGATCTAAACGATCCCGTTAAGTTGATCTTAGTCTAAAAACTAGACTAACGTATCCTTAACAAACGTTTAAGTCGATCTTAGGCTCAAATGAGGCTAACGTATCCTTAAAACCAAACCCCCCAACCCAAATCTAAGATAATACGGATTTGGACTAGTCCACGCCCTACGGGCAACGACATAACTCAGTCTCCGTATACAATCCACGGGCAACAAAACACAAAACAAACACACACGACACGAAGTGACCATCTGGAGAAGGAGAAAGTGGTTACCGCAATGCGGTAGCATAATTAACTGCAGGGGCTTGCGCCTGCAGGGAAGAGCGTCCCCACAATCAAAAACCCCTCAAGCGAGGGGGAATCTGACGAAGTCTGCTACATTGGACGCATCCGTTCAAACCTTCGATGCAGGGTGCCATAAATCAAGTTGGCATCTTCGAAGAGGTGGACGGATAGCACCAATTAGCATCTGCCCCGAATCTCAGACGAGACGCACAGTCGCGCCGCCATTCGGAGGGGACACTCCACAACACTGTCCCCCCCCCAAAAAAAATTTAGGCCGGGGCGCTGCCCCGCACCCCGCAAGGGGGCTGCTAGCCCCCTTGACCCCCAGCCCGCTATCCGGGTAGCGAGACCCCCGTAAAAACTCTGCGTGGCTCCCGATATATCCAAGCCTCCCTCCAAAACACAACACTGCACATTGAGTTCGCATGACCAGTTTAACCCGTTAATCGGAGGTTCCCTCGCCCCAAAGGCGAGGGGTAATTAACGGCAGTTTAGTCCGCGGCTGCCGGAGATTCGGATCCCCACAGTCATTAAACCCCGGCCTACCCTAGGCAGGGGGAATCTGTAATGCGCCTGAAAAGCGCGCGCGTATTCCCATCTCAATAGGGTGACGAAAAACACCCTACAATCTCATAACCCCGGCTATTCATCTGCGGCAATCCAACAAGTTCATATACACAATCCAACATCACAGATCACAGATATGTACAACCCCCACTAATCGACGTATAGCGATTAGTAGACGTTCAGTACATATATCACATTACAGATATAATCAATTAGCTAAAGTTTATAGAATTTCGATCAATATTCCAATTTGAAACTACCCTTAATGCAACACTGTTCTCAGAAGAATCTGGGCAGAAACAAAGCATCTGAAAAATCATAAAACATCAAGCTGTACATTCTGCAGGAAAAACGAGTTGACTCTGAATCGACTCGACCGCGGATCCGCGGCGAAACGCATGGTTTCGCCGCGCTTCCACAGCTGTTTGACCGAGTCACGAGCTCGTTTTTCTTGGGTGTCCTTAAAAAACCGTGCACGTATTTTTCAGGTCTCTGAAAATATTTTTAGACCTGGTTTTGAAAACGGCAGAAAACACTAGATTTTGATGTTTTTTGTGATTTTTTTTCGGGATCGAAGTTCTAAATACTTTGCTAACATGTTAGTTGTTGTTTAGCTAGGCTCTGATACCACTGAAAGTTTATGTTACCCATCCCGGTACTTACGGGGAGGCGGAAAGAGTAAAAATCGGATTTTTATCACAAGGAAATATAGACTAACCATAAAGGATCTTTGCTAAACAAAAACTAACAAACATACAAGAAGCTTTAACTACTAGGTTAAGAGGTTATACCAAAAGCTTGAACTCTTTCTCTTCTTGTGTTGCTTCCTTTTCTTGTGTGCTCCTTTGAGTGGTGTAGACGGCTCCTCCTCTTCGTCTTCTCTTTGCCAAAGAAAGATCCACTTGAAGGCCTCTACCTTGAGCTCTTATCTCAACCAAGAAGTAACTAGAGTGCTTGGTTTGCTAGACTAACAACCCTAGAATGAGTAGAGAGGTGTTTGATGGTTTAGTCTCAAAACTTGGATTTTCAACACATGAAACACTTAAGCTTTTGAGAAAGAGGAAGAGGGAGAGCAAACCATGAGAGAGAAAACTTATGAGAGAATGAGAGTGAAGAATGAACTTTGCTCTCATATTAGAGATATATGATGATAATAATAATAATTAAGAAAATTGTGATGGTTAGTTGATTTGACCATTATCATTTCACATTTAATGCTAAGCAAGCTTCAAGAAGTATCTTTTGCTTAACAAAAGAAAATATCAAGGTCAATGAAAGTCAACAAGTCAAATGGTCAACCCAACCCTAACCATGACACAATTATCCTTAATTAATATTATTAATCATATTTCTCATTCTCATTAGGGTTTTGAAAAAGTCAATGGTCAAAAACCCTAATGAAGTTTCTCCATCTCCGCCTCTGTCAACTGTACATACGTACCCGCATTCGTGTTCCGAAGAAACACGAATATAATGAGACAAGACCAATCCCAAAACAAATACTGTGATCTGGCTTAAACCAAAGCCCACTAGTAATAACTGCCCGGACACCAAACGTGCACAAGTGCGCGTATGTGAACGAACCCCGTCGTAGAACCATACGACCTCTACTCTGTTTTTTCCAAAGGTGAACAACCCTCTGTGTGGGACTCTAAAGACTCGATACTACGCTGGCAGTGGGTTTAACCACAGGCCGCAAGAGGTACTAGCTGTACGTAACGGTCCCCAGATAGATGCCGATAAGAAGACCGATGAGGTGAACCCATCCGAACTCCTACTGGGCCTGAATGTGACAATCTCCATACAGTCCGGTCTGTTCGTCTGAGAGTATCGCATGTCGGGCCTGGGGGGCGGTAAACGTCAGTCCCCTAATAGCGGTACAAGTAGTGTCGGAGTGTAGCCCAGAACACCCTGAGAAAATGCTGGAAACACTACCAGTAAATCTCGCTTGCCCTGGCCAGGGACTTTGTGTAATGGCTCTCCTAGACACAGCGTGATATCAACTCCCAATACCGGGAGAGACGAATCCTGTCTAACCGTCACTGCTTCCAAGTGCTTCGGGACTGCACCCAACTACTACTTGTTTGCACGACTCAATGGAGCCGTGGTAGGGTAGTAATCTAAGAATGGTGGGAACACACTCGAGGCGAAGTGACAGTGTCAAGTCAACGGACTAAGCTGTACTCATGTCACCTGGGAACTGATAACTGACGATAGGTATAATACCAACCAACAGTTCCCAGCGAGTCCTGTCCAGTGTACTCGTAACCTAACGAGCACCTGCATACTATCTCCAGTACGACGTACTGATGGCTGTGGGACAGACCATCTCCCCTTCTGGGATGAGAAGCATATACACTAGTCTACTCTGGAGTATCGATGCCCTGTCTCGATAATCCTACGACCAGGGACTTGTATAAGGATGTGCTTATAGACTACCCAGCCCCCACTAGTGTGACTGCCATCACAACGCTGGTAGTCAAGCAAAAGATCCTAAGGGCTCTATCAATATGTATTAGCAATGTGTCAAAAGAAACACATATACATATTAAGATAGATATAAACCAAGTAGCATACTACCATATTGAGCAAGAATGTCAATTCGTGTATATATCCCAAGCTTCCAAAATGTAATATACAAACTAGTACTATACAATAATGGCCTCTAGGGCATATCACACTAACAGTAACATGTCCGAACCCGATAATTACTGTATGTCAAATCCCCTCATCCAATACTACACATATGTTTGAAAAAATTGAACATGACGCTTAACTCTCACAAACATATAATGTGATCCTATCAATTCGACGGGAAAAAAATTTGACATACACCAATTGTCAGATGAGAAACTATAGATCGATTCTAAACATGTTTAAAACCTTTCGATCTTAGACTTACTAATTAAATGAAAATATAAAACCCCAGTTAAGTTTCTAATCAAAATTTTAGGGTATCGCTTAATTTTCTATCTAATTGTTTTTTAATCAGGGTCTCGGTTCACTATTATTTGGTCTTAATTAAGATTTCTTAATTAGTGTAATTAATGTTATAGGTTAATTAGTGTTAATTTTTCTTAATCGGTTTGATTTTATTTTTGATTTATGCATCTATGATAGCTTAATTGGTACTAAATGATTTGATTTATTAGGGATCGTATAATATATATGGCCGTTAATAATTTATTAGGGACCGTATATATTTACACGGTCCCTAATAAACGGTCTCCAATGCGCACAGTTTCTACTAGTGAGTTAATATTATATATTAATTAGTTAATTTTTTAATTAGGGATTATAAGTTGTCATTAGGGTTTTAAGGTTTATAGATTTGTTATTAGGGTCTATAATTTGTAATTAATTTTAAAAAATTTTACTAGGGTTAATAAGTTGTTATTAGGTTAGGGTTTTTTAGGGTTTATAGATTATTCAATTCCTACAACCCAATTATCTCAAAAACAACAAAATTGTATATCCTAACATCACAATTACATCACAATTTCATATTTAATTGAAAAAATTCATAACCTAACAATCATATCACAATTTCATAACCTAACATCACAAATACATAACAATTAATAACCTAACATTATAATTCATAATCTAAATGAAAAATTATAATTTGAGGTGGAAAAACCCTAACTTTTTCGCCAAATTTTAAACGAGGAAGGCGATTTCAACCACCACCAGCAGCAATACCTGAGAAACAAAAAAATAGATAAGAAATTTTTTATTTTTTGGAAGAATTAGGGGAAATGAGATGAAAATCACCTTTGGGGGGAGGGAATTCACAGGCTCGGAAAAAAATTGGGAAAGAATGGGAAAGAGAAAGCTCTCTCGTGGGCTTATTGTGAAGAGAATATTAGCGACCGTTGTGAACAGTCGCTGATAATAAATGAACGGTTGCTAATATATTAGCGATCGTTCATTTGCGACCGTATATTATATACGGTCGCTGATATAATATTAAAGACCGTTAAGAATTAAATGGTTTCTAATATACCGTCCCTGATACGCACAGTTACTACTAGTGAACCGACTTTTAAAATGCTAGACGACTTCGAAATGGATTCGGAGCATACATTTAAATTCTAAAATTTCAAGACATATTATTTAAGATAGAATATATATTTTTATGCGCTACAAAAAATTTAGATTGCACCGGGCTACGGTTTAGATTTTACGTCACTTTTAGTCGCTGTTTTTGTTATCTTTGAAAACTGTTTTTAAACGCCATTTTCAAACATTTATAACTCTGTGTTCAGAGATTCAAACTAAATGAAATCAATGTGTTTTGACAATTAAATCTAAAGATTTGTCTTTTCTTAATTCAATCCGACTTCTGAAAACCGATGGAAACAATTTAATTCTGTCCTTTTAACTTATGTGTCAAATCTGGATAGATTTTGTCATGATCTCCGCACTGTTTTTCAATGCGTCATATCCAAAACCACAGAACTCGGTTAGCGACAAAATTTAGATGTATGGATACCAAATTGACAGCCCTACAATTTTCCTATAGAACTCGAAACTTAGAAATGTGTATTTCGACACGATATATGCTCCACAAGTTACCCCTTCTTTGTTGTCCAGAAAAATAAAACTGTTTTAAATCCCTAGATTGAAATAATCATAACTATAGATTCAGATATTCAAATCGCACAAACTCAAGTAGTTTTGATAACTATACTGAAAGACGTACCTTTTCCTAGTTCAATTCGAGACCTGAAAACCGACAGAAAATATCATAAACTGCATTTCTAAAACATATGAAGGTGCTGGACAGATTCTGATCTACCCTGCGCAGCGATACCAATAAACTTTTTTCTCCTAAACCAATAGTCGGAATTAGACGAGACTTGAACTCATGTCTTCATAACTGCTAGAACTACCTTTCTTGTTTTATTCCTAAGTTCATATGAGTTGAGTAATTAATAGTTTCCATTATTTCTTTAAGCTATTGTTTCTACTTTATGCTTAGATATTTCACTTTGTATCATTTCATGCCATGTTTCCTATAAAACCCGGGACTTAGAAATGTATATTTCGACACAAAATATGCTCCACAATTTACCCCCTCTTTGTTGTCCTAGAAAAATAAAACCATTTTAAATCCTAGATTAAAATAATCATAACTATAGATTCAGAGATTCAAATCATGCAAACTCAAGTAGTTTTGATAACTAGACCGAAAAATCTACCTTTTCCTAGTTCAACTCGAAACCTGAAAACTGACAGAAAATATCATAAACTGTATTTTTTAAACATATGATGGTGTTGGACAGATTCTGATCTGCTCTGCGCAGCGATACCAAAACACATCTTTCTCCCAAACCAGTAGTCGGAATTAGATGAGACTTGAACTCATGTCTGCATAACACTTAAAACTATCTTTCTTGTTTTATTCCTAAGTTCATATGAGTTGAGTAACTAGTAGTTTCCAGTCTTTTTTTAAACTAATGTTTTTGGTTTATACTTAGATATTTCACTTTGTATCATTTCATGCCATGTGAACTTGTGTAACCCGACTTCCGCATTATTGCACTTACATGAATCATATGATTAGATATATTGCATGTCTGATATGAACCTGACTCAAATCGTGAATACGTAATTACATGAATGGGACGGTCCTTTCCTCGTCTCCGAGGTCCTGCCCGGCAGAGCCTACCGCTTACAAGGCGCGGATGGTTGTAAATTTCCACGACCTTACAACGCTGAGAAGCATAAGTTGTACCTCTGAAAAGAATAGCTACGCATGTATATTTCTTCTTTCACAAAGGCGATGTAAACCTTTCTAAAGTTCTTTCTATTTTAATAATAAAAAGGGAACAATAGAGCATTGCAAAAAGGAAGAATTTTATTCACTCAAAGGTATTACGGGCTCCTCGGTCTTACAGAAAAAGAAGAAAGAAAATTTACAACAGAGGTGGAACGGGGTCGAGGAAGCACTCCTGGTGATATTCAGAGTAGATTTCCGCTAGCCGGGCCCTAACCTCTACAGCCCGCTCCCGCCGATGCTGCACGCGAACCCGGGACGCCACGGAAGCACCCAACGCTCCGCCCTCTGCGCCTTGGCTCACGATGTACCCCAGAATGAGGGCTAAGGATCGGTTGTGCCTGGCCTTCGAGATAAGGCCGAGCAGGAAAATCAAGCTCACATTGTCGAGCGCCTCATCCAGCAACTCCTCAGAGAAGGGGTTGTCCAACCCCGGGGACCTCCTCCAAATCGTGTACATCAACAACTGAAGCAGGGACGACCGCCGAGGGAGAATCCGGCCGACATGACCCTCGAGGCGCTAAACCACTCCCCGGTACCCATCCTCGTCCAAGGATTGGTCATACACGGAGACGTCGCCGAGGGCGATAATCTCTTCAATCGAATACATGCGCGCAGTCATCTCAAAAGAAAGCGATGCCGAAGGAGTTGCCGTCTTCTTCTCTATTTATAACCTCAAGCAGGATCCTTAAGGACCCAGATTATCCACTAAGATTACTCCAATACCGCGCCGCCATGTGGCGGAACTGACGCGGCTTCCCGAAATGTTACGCCTCCCCTAAGATTTCCTGACACGTGCCGCCTGCGACGGTCGCTCCTCCCAATGTTCACGAACCAAGGAAGGTTAGACTGAGCCTCGGGATCCACCGAGCAGCTACCATGCTCGGTCCATCCTTAGCAGGCCACTACTTGGTTTCTTCAACAAAGCAATGTAAATTTTTCTAAGTTCTTTTTTAAAACAACAAGAAGGACACGATATAGCATTGCAGAAAGAAGAATTTTATTGATTCAAAAAGGTATTGTGGGCTCCTCGGCCTTACATAAAAAAAATATAAAAATTACAGCAGCGGGGGAAGAGGGTGCAAGAAGTATTCTTCGTGGTACTCCGAGGAAATCTCCACCAGCCGAACCCTTGCCACCTCGGACCTCTGCCTCGGATGCTGTCCGCGAACCCTTGTAGCCATGGACGAGCCATAAAGCTCCACGGGCGGGCACCCATCAGCGAGATGCCTCAATTGGTAACACTCGAGGATGAATGCCACCGATCGATCCCGCCGACTCATCGAGATCAGGCCAAGACGACATAAAGACCTCAGCTTCCCAACCGCCTCGTCCTTCAGCTGTTCGGACAAGGGGTTGTGCAGCCCCGGCGATGCTTTCCAAATGGAGTACATGAGCAGCTGGAGAAGGGGCGATCGCCGGGGGAGCAGGCGGCCGATGTGATCCTCAACCCGCCGGATCACCGCCTGCCGCATCTCCTCGGAGCACAGCTAGTCGTACAGGTACACGTCCTCGAAGGAGATGATCTCGGGGATGGTGAAAGGGAAAGTGTCCATTCTTACGTTTTGGGGATGAAGAAAGGAGTGATCAACACACTCTCCGTTTTATAGCCCCACAGTGCCCCCAAGAGTCCAACAGTCGCTCGTTCCTCCCACTACTGTACCGCCACGAGGCGGACATCCCGCCTTTCTCGGTGAAATCGAAACGACGCTGCTCTTACGCTTCGCCTCCCCCCCACGCGTTCATAACACGTGTCGCCCGCGATGGTCCCTCTTCCCGATGCTCACACACCAGGGAAGGTCGAACAGAACCTCACGAATCAACCGAGCAACTACCCTGCTCGGTCCATCCTCGGCTGGTAATTTCTTACCCCATGACGCCAAGGATCAAAAGCCCTCACCAAGAGGCCACCGGGAAGCTACCCTGCTCGGTCCATCCTTGGCTGGTAATTTCTTACCCACCGACGCCAAGGATCAAAGCCCTCACCAAGAGGCAACCGGACAGCGGCCCTGCTCGGTCCATCCTTGCAGGCCTCTCCATGCCCTCCTGCGCTAAGGATCAAAGCCCTCACAAAGAGGCAACCGGGCGGCAACCCTGTTCGGTCCATCCTTGGCTGGTAGTTCACTACCCACTGACGCCAAGGATCAAAGCCCTCACCAAGAGGCCACCGGGCAGCTACCCTGCTCGGTCCATCCTTGGCTGGTAATCTCTTACCCTACGACGCCAAGGATCAAAGCCCTCACCAAGAGACAACCGAGCAGCGGCCCTACTCGGTCTATCCTTAGAAGGCATCTCCATGCCCTCCCGCGCTAAGGATCAAAGCCATCACCAAGAGGCAACCGGGCAGCAATCCTACTCGGTCCATTCTTGGCTGGTAGTCCACTACCCACCGACGCTAAGGATCAAAACCCTCACCAAGAGGCCACCGGGCAGCTACCCTGCTCGGTCCATCCTTGGCTGGTAATCTTTTACCCCACGACGCCAAGGATCAAAGCCCTCACCAAGAGGTCACCAAGCAGCTACCCTGCTCGGTCAATCCTTAGCAAGCCTCTCCATGCCCTCCCACGCTAAGGATCAAAGCCCTCACCAAGGCGCAACCGGGCGGCAACCCTGCTTGGTCCATCCTTGGCTGGTAGTTCACTACCCACCGACGCCAAGGATCAAAGCCCTCACCAAGAGGCAACCCTGCTCGGTCCATCCATGGCTGATAGTTCATTACCCACCGACGCCAAGGATCAAAGCCTTTACCAAGAGGCCACCGAGTAGCTACCCTACTCGGTCAATCCTAGGTTTGTAATTTCTTACCCACCGATGCCAAGGATCAAAAACCTTCATCAGGAGTCCACCGAGCAGCTACCCTGCTCGGTCCATCCACATCTAAGTGATCTCCACCTCGACTTCGGGGCCATGGAGATACCGACCTTTCACCGGTCTTTGCACGCTTGGAAAATGGTCGACTTCAACTCTCAACTCGACGTGGGAGTGCTAGACGAAAAACCGACCTAAACATGAAAGCAGTACCGCGCAAATAAAAATGTTTACCACAAACAAAAGAACACTGCAAAAAGATTTTTTTTATTCATAAAAAAATCGCAAGTCTTTACAGAGGTATTATGAGCTTCCCAACCTTACAAAAACGCCCGGAGGCTTACAAAATTTTGGCGCAAAGAGAATAAAGAGGCGAGGAAGTTCAGGCCTCGGGGCCGGGAAGAACCTCGATGAGCTGCGCGTCCACTGCAACAACCGGGGAGGCGTCTTGAAGGTCGGCGTCCATCGCAGGAGCCTCGGTGCCGGGAGCCGGGAGAACCGACTTCCCCCCAACGCTCCCACCGGGGGCCTCTCCCTCTGCAGCGCTTTCGGGGGCATTCCCCTGCGCGTCATCCCCGAGAGGGTACTCGCCCCATAGGTCGCCGTCAGGGAACTCCGGCATCAGAGACTTGACAGCGTCGAGGGCGTCATGCCAGACGACAGCAGCGGCTCCAGCAAGGTCGGTATAGAACTGGTCCGACTTCTTGTAGTTATCCACCGCCTTTGACGCTCGGAGCTCGAAACGCCTCGTTCCCTCCTTCGCCGCCTCATTCTCCTTCCGGAGGGTGCTCGCCGTCTTCTTCAGGGTGGCGACGAGCACCTTAGAATCTTCTAACTTGGCATCGGCGGCTCGGGTGGCCTCTCGGCACCTGGCGATCTCCCGGTCCCCGGCCGCCGCCCGTCTTTGAGGGCAGCAAGCCTTTCCGTCGCCGCCTCCAGCTCCAGCCTTGAGCTCTCCTCCCGCGAGAAGAACTCTCCCACGGCCTGCATCGCCGGGGCTATCTCGTCGTCCTCCATGTTAACGATGAGGGCGGCGTGCTGGAGGACCTGAAGAAAACAAAGAGGGTTAAAAAGGAAAGGGGGCACCTAATCATGCGAACAAAAATACTGAATGAAGAACCAAGAGGGGTGCGAACACTAACCTGCACGGCCTCTTGAGCTATGGCCGCCATTTAGGCCCGGAGGGTCCCCCGAGGGATTCTGCCCCTGGCCGACCTTTCCATCTCCGAAAGCAGGCTGTCGGCAATGGAAAGCCTCGAGGGCATCTCGAAGCGAAGCTCCCCATCGTCCACGAGAATCGGGAAAGTCGGGGAGCGGGGCGCCGTCCTGTGAAACCTCTTGAGGAGCGATGCGGGAGAACTAGTCTCACCCTCCACCTCTGGAGCCCGGGGCTCTTGCTCCCGAGCACGTTTTCGGCTCGGCGCACGGATGGACTCTGGGGCCCGGGACGCGCTTGGGCGCTTGGATGGAGTGGCGGCCGGTGGAACCAGAGCCGACGGCGAGCGAGAAGGACCAGCACCTCCGGCCTTCTTCCCCTTCTTCGTTTCGACCAGGGCTGCCCGAAATTTGCCTAGTTCCATGGGTTCTGCATAAGACAAAATACAGAGGAGTCAGTAATGCCAGAAAAGTAAAAGAATGCACAAATCTAAACAGGTCGCCTAAAAACTCCTAACTTACCCGCGAACTGGGCGGGACTGAGCCCGGCCCAACTGAGGGCCCGCTCAGACAGTAGCACATCAGCCCGAGGGAGGGGCTCCCACTCCGACACCGCCACCGCGTCGGGATGATTCGACCGACTCATCCGCGGGCAGCTTCCCCCATGCCACTAGATGGGCACAGGCCAATCCTCACCCTCGGGCGGCCCAACAAACAGAAACTTCTTCTTCCATTCGTGAATGGAAGAAGATACTATGACGACCCCCGACCCGGCGGCGTCCCCTCGTTGTTTTCTAAAAGAGATGTATACCCAGCTCGGCTCGCCCCTACGAGCGCCAGGATGGTTTTTTGTAGCAAAGAGAAGAAACGAGAAGGCTCCGGCTGAAAGGGATCAGACGCAATTTCAACCGGACCAGGAACCCAAGGAGAATCCTCCAAGAGTTCGGCACTAACTGGTCCGGGACTAACCCAAAACAATTCAACGCCGCAATAACCTCGGGGGAAAAGGGCAGGCGCATCCCGGTCCAAAAAGCTTCTAAGTACAAGGAAATCTCCTTACCCCGTACCTGGTCTGCCTTCTCCCCCTCCTCGGCCAGACAAAGCGAATAGCCGGGAGGAATGTAAAAACGAGTCCAGATAGTGGCGAGCTCATCCGCATGCCTGAGCGTGGATGACGCGCCAAGAACACCCGTGACCAGCGCTCTGGGGACCACCCCCGTCGCACGACCCCGGGGAGCATGACTAACCCTATCTTCCCGGGGGCACTCCGACTCGGAAAAGGAAGAAGTAGAAGAGGAAGCTTCAGAAGACTCTCTAGACTCTACCCGGACTATTTCTACAGACTCCTCGGAAGAAGACATCTAACCTGATCAAAGGGATGTGTCCTCGTGGGAGAAAACGCAAAGGATCCGATCTGAGAAGCATAGCGCCGGGCTAACACGACTAGGGACGAGGAAATTATGAAGAGGTATGGGCCCTGATGGGGATCCCACCTCTATTTATAGCTGCCGGCATACACATCCTACGGCTCCGATCGCCTTCTACCAAAACAACGTTTCGCAACCAACGGCTGACAACATCCCACCTATCGCACTCACATCGGGTGCGTCCCATCGAGCGCGGGAACGCCTGCGGCCTGTCTCGTCAGCCAACCAGCGCCGGACACGCGGGCTGTTGCTCCGACGAACATACACACGATCCGGCGCTTCCCCTTTAATGCGAAATCTCTCCTCTGATCTGCTGGCGTCATCAAGAAAATAATACTCTTTGCTCGGGAATGCGCGCCGACGATATTTTCGAGTGAGAGCTCACCCCGGGTGACCGGTCAGACCACACTCAACCCGACCCAGGGACGGGTCGAGACGAGAGTGGGGGGATAATGATGATGCTCGATATCGGTGACTCCCCAGATGCTGACACGTGGCGGATGACGTGTCCCAGAGCTTACAAGAAAGGACCAAGAACGTTACATTGAGATCACACCCCGGGCCTCCGGTCCGAGGATGTTATCGACTTTCGGTGGCCTTCTAGACCATCCCCGGCTCGCCTCCGAGCTATCACAAAACCAAGATGCCTCGGCCTCCCGCTCGTTCCTAAGCCTCCGCCGAGCTCATCTTCCTCGGTCTCACCGACCGACCCACAGCACCGATCACAGGCGCCTTCGCCACGGCTCCGCGAATCTTGCCATGCGCGAGATATCCGCCGCTCATGATCACGCGATCCACGCCATCACGATCCCCCATTAACGAGCTTGTCTCGTCATTAATGGGGGGTCCCGCTTATTACGCGGGCGTGATAACGACCGGCGTGAATCTCGCACCCGCCTGCCCATTGCTGCCGGTATATAAACCCCTCTCTCAGACGACTCACGTAAGCCAATTTTACTCCAATAGGCCGTTACTCTGCCAAAATAGCCCGTCTAACTTGATCTTCGGAGAGTCCTCGGTGGCACAATCACCCCGGGACTTCTTTGTAGATAGCTCGGCCTCAACCACACAAAAACCATTGAGATCCACACGCTCCAGAAGGTAACCCTCCAACTCAATCTCAGCCGTCCATCAGCGCTCGCAGCAGATCAACGGAAGATAACATCTGAAGGAGATCCAGAGATCCATCAATAAGCAAAACCAATTTTTTTTACATTTTTAATAGTAATAAATTATTACTTTTTCGAAGTAATAAATAGAAGCATTAAATAATTTTAAAAAAATCTTATTCTTTATGCTCCCTAATTACTTTCCATTCAAAATGCGAGTAATAAAATTTTAAAAGTAATCATGCCGCGTAGAATCCACATCATTACTTTGAATTAATTTTCAAGTTCGACTACCATGCAAACAAACAACTAAAATACTTGAAATAGGCTTATTTTCGATACTTCCATATTATTTCCGTGCAAACATACAGTCCCATATCTATTACGATAACACATGGCAAGTGGACCCCACAAGCCTAGCAGCTGGTTGAGTCGCTGATCAGTGATCACAAGCCGTTAAAAAATCTTCTCTTTACTGAATTTAATTAGTTATCTTGGGCTTATGATTGACGGTAATGATTTAATTTCTACTGGCTCTATTTTTGGCCATTGGAATTTGCGAAAAAGTTATATCCGTTAGTGGTGGGCCACGTGATTGTCCTTTCCCTATCCAACAAGAAAAAAACTTAGGGCTTGCATGGTGCAAGCCACTTGCAAACCCTTTGATGTATTTTCTTGTACAAATTTCAAACTCATCCAAAAACTTACAAGTGGCTTGCATCATATAAGCCTTTGCATACTAGTTTTTTCCATTCAATAAGGCTTGTAGTTCTTTCGACAATCTTTATTATTATAATGCATACTCTCATATATATCTAGCAACTTTGCTTGTAAGGGCTAAATATAGGAGTAAAATCTAAGATCCAATGTTATTTATGAGAAATGCATAAGAATTGAGGAAGAAGCAATATAAAAGGAGAAAAGAAAAAACTTGCATGATTGAGAATTATATATATTGGATAGGTTAAAGTGTTCTAGAATATAGAGTAAATATAAAAAAAATAACCGGCCTTCCTAAGAAGTAGCTATAACTAGACCAAGTATTCATGTGGCTGAATGATCGGTTCTAACTAATTCGGTCTTCTTTTCAACAACTTGTTATTCCGTGGAAAAAAAATCATTTAATTAAACGCGGAGGCAATTGTCTACGTATTATCCCAAAAAAAACTTGATGCATTCAAACATTGAGATTTTAGAGATTAACGCCGGAACAATATGAATGTGCCTGCGGTGTTGTCGTAGGATAAGAGGAAGGAGGGGGTGTCATGACCACACCGCAACCAATGGCATTTTGATTTGTGAGAAGAAAAAAAAACCGTCTGAAAAATCCATATGTTGAAAACCAAGAGGTAAAAAGGATATTTACTAAAGAAAATGATTTGTGATTTGAACTGTTTACCTAGAAATATGCACCGTTAGCGAAAAACACCCTGCACTGTTAGCGAAAAACCATTCTGCTTCGTGTTTTTTCGCTAACAATACATACTTCACGATGGCCTTTCCCTAAAACCATCAAACCGCATTCATGGTGTTTTTCGGTTTATAAGCCAATTTTGAGTAGTTAAAAATAAAAATAGAAATGTCATTTAATAATGTACCTAGCAGTAGAATAGTTTTTCGCTAACGCAAAATACAGAACGTCATGAGATTATGAAACCATAGGATGATATCAGGTAAATACCCCAAGTAAAAGAAAGAAGTCTATATTGGATTTCACATAGTATTCTTCTAGAAAAAATTAATTAATCTATGGCTTTAATGCCATGAACACTTCTCATGACATTGTTCCCTGAGAATGTTACTTAGGGCCTAGTTGTGGTACAGGGGGTCCCACATTCTCTGGGAACAAGAAACAGTGCCACGTTCTCAAACCAGTTAGCTCTTAATATAATATGGTATATTATTTGGCATAAATGGAACATATCTAGAATAAAGCTAGATCTCTCTCTATCTAGCATCTAGAATAACTTCTTGTTACAAGAGAACTAGCCGATTGTTCCTTGGACAAATATACTATGTTTGGCATACAATGTCTTTTGTCATGTAAATTAAATACTACCACGATTTTGGATTTAAAGCTCATTTCAAGGACGAGGGAATATCCTTACCATACACCACATGGAGCAGCTTGACGAATTCATCACAGCTAAGCTGCACAAAGTCTTGAATTAAATTAAGAAGCTGACTTTTTTGTTTCAAATAATGAACAACTTTACATTTTTCTTTTCCTACGCATACACATACGATACTCTAAAAGATTTCTTGTACGTAAACTCATATAACTCTTTTACTATATTTCAACATACAATGGATACGGTTCGAATCGAATACGATTTCAATTGATCATTGAATGACTCAAGATGAACTGCTCGAGCGTCACCGGTAGCACGAAAAAAACCATGCAAAAGTAAGTCACGAAGCAATTAATGTACCGCACCAGTCATAATAATCAACTAAATGGTTATCCAAATAAAACATGGCTATATAATACATAAAAGACAAAAATCATATATAAATATCCTCTGACCTAATCTAGACTTTTTATAGTTTATCACATAATTAGCTTAATATAAAAAGTTTTAAAATCAACAGATTAAAGTAGGCCTAGTCCAACTCTACTGTCTTAATTTGTATGTATTAGGATTCTTGTTTTATACTGTATGATTATAATCTTGTAGTGTTAACAAACATGTATATTGTGATTCTGGAAGGTTTTTCAGATTATTAAGTAAATTTTGGCTTGTAAATAATTGTCTAAAACAATTTAAGAAGTTGAGAGAGAGTAAACTAACACAGAGAACATATCAAATAAAGCTTTTTGGGGAATTTATACAGAAAAAGAAAAACTATTATATATTCTGCTTAGAAGACAAATGGGATTCGGATATTCTCCTGTGATGGGATTCAGCGAATTCATTCATTGAATCCCATCTAGCTATCCATTTAAGATTCAGTTAATCCAGACCGTAAAACAAATAAACAGCGATGCCCAGTATATTTCTCATGAGGAACAGATCCAGATCCAAGACAAATGGGGCATCTAACATTTTCTCATTTTTTCCCACAAAAGTAAAATGCTAAGAAAATTTCTTCTTCTATTTCTAAACTCTTGCCAGAGATGTCACTCAACATAGTTTTCTTTCTCACTCATTTAATTAGCTATTTATTGAACTCGCTCGTAAGTCTAATCCACACACACACAGTGAGCACAACACATGCATTCAGGGGGTCCACAAATTTGCTCTGAAAACATTAAATTGTGGCCACATCCTCTCCAGGGGATTGAACCCTACACTCTCGACAGGAGGGGAAGTGCCATACCAATTTAGCTATTGCACTTTGATCTTTCTCACTTATTTATTACCCACAAAAAAGTTGCAAGGTAAAAAGGACCAATGGAGTATAGTTTGCGGTACAACTTTTATTTTCAATATGAAAGGTTTTCGTTTCAAGTATACTCTAAATTTTTTCCGCATATCATCTAAACTTTCAATATCTATCTTTAGCATTTAAGAGGAGGTTTGAAATCGAAATTTCAGATTAATTATTTTCCTGTCACATAGCAACAAATATTCACATGCCTTTGAGAACACATATAATATTTAAAACAATTGATTAATAATACTCTATATCATCTCAAATTGGTAAGAATAAATCTTTACTTTTATAACTAAATATCCCCAGATGATGTCATCAATCAACAAAATAAAAAATAGAAAAAATAACAAAATTTTAATAGCCAAACTTGAGAATTGGAAATGTTCCTCTCATCCATGATAAAAGACAAAAATAATAAAATAAAAAGCCAACAACCCATTTTTCTTTCTCATAATCGCATCCATTACACATTCTTTTCTCATGCTCAAATGCCTAAAAAATTATGCCTTATAAATTTATACATAAGCCATTACATCCTTGTTATACTGTAAAACTCATAAATTTATCAATTATAATATCACCACTAACCGCATTCATTTAATTTAAATTATCTTTAGAAGTTTAATGTAGTGTTTAGGATAAAAAAAATTACACCGCCTTCGGTATATATTGTTCAAAATATACACATGTGTATTGCACGTGCAAAATACTAGTTATTATAAATAAAACAAATGAGGGTATCCAAAAAAGTTTCTTCTTTTTTCCAATTAGATATTGCAAAAAATGAGAAAACTCCTTTATCTCTATCTCTACTATTATAATAGCAGCTCTTTTGTAGCTCACTCATATGCCATTATTTTTAAAAACACAAGGGAAAAAGTTGGTATTTATAATTGATTATAGAATGTCATGTCATCATAATAAGACAAATCTTTATTATATTATAACCAGAAGACCTTACATGATGTGATTAATCAACAAAATAGAAAAATAGGAAAAAAAACGACAAAATTCCAATAGCTGAATTTGAGAATTGAAGATATCCACCTCATCCATCGTAAAAGATAAACATAAGAAAATGAAAACTGAACGGTCTTCATTCTCTCTCTCTAATAATCTCATTCATTACATGTTCTCTCTCATGCATGCTTAAAAGCCCAAAATGGATATGACTTACAAATTTATACATAAGCCCTTATATTTTTGTTATTTTATATAACTCATAAAATTTTCAATTCGAATATTATCACCGACGCTAACAACATTCATTTAATTTAAATTTAAAAAAATTATATATATCTTTAGAAATTTTCATGTATACTAACGGCCTTCAGTATAGATACTGCTCAAAATATACACACGTGTATCGCAAGTGTAGAATACTGGTACTACAAACCATAACGCATCTACAAAAATTTCTGCGCTCAAATTATACAATGGGAAATTTCACCAAAACTATCCCGTAATACAGCATATGGTTTCAAAACTACCCTTAATTTTTTTTTTGTATACAAACCCATAAGCTTTCTTCCGTTAAACCTAACCCTTCTCGAGACCCCCTGCCATTAATTTCTTCATATGAAATAACAAAAAACCCATGCTATACAGTAGATTCTTTGACGGGGATGAAAGGGCATTTTCGGAAGAAAAATGTAAAATTTTAACTAAAAAGGTTTAATTTTAACGGCAAGAGGTCGGAAGAGGATTACTTGTAACGGAGAAAAGTTCGGGAGTTCAGTATACAAAAAAGTTTTCAGGATAATTTTGGAAACATAGAGTAAGACATGGTTTTGGTGAAATTTACAATATAGGATTCGATATTCACAAGGGTCCAACTGAAAAATGGCTGCCCCTTTACCTGTTTCGCATGATAAGTATGGGAATCGCGCGATCTAACGACAAGACGCTCCTTGGGCGCTCGCGTTCCCCCACATTCCTCCTCCGTGATATCTATTATTATCACTCACTACTCTCTCCAACTTTCTCTCTCTAAAATCGTAGCCAAAAAAAAGTTTAAAATAAAAAAGAAGAAAAGAGTAAAGAGAGACAAAGCCAAGACTCGAAGCAAGAATCCAAAAACCAACTTCGCTCTCTTCTCCCCCAAAAACAAGGCACCAAATCTCTAACCCTAGCTCTCCGATCTCACCAATGCCTCCTATAAAACCCTAACCCTAACATTCTCTCTGTCTCCTCTCTCTCCCATGGCAGGCATCGGCGCCCGCCGGCGCTCCGCCGCCTCTCGCCGGCAGAAACCCGCCTCCTTCCGCTCCACGTGGTGCTGCTCCTTCGCCGTCCCCCCGTCGAGCCCCGACGTCAGATCGTCCTTCACCAACCCCACCGCGAAACCGCCGCCGCCGCCGCCGCAGAAGGGCTCTTGCAACGGCTCTTACCACAGCTCGCCGTCTCCCAGCAGCAAGCTAGGGCTCGGGATCATCGATCCGCGCCGGATCCTGTCCCCTGGTCGGGTTTCCCCCATCGATTCAGATCCGCCGCTGGCTCCCTTGCCCGAGATCGCCGCCGCCGTTGAATCGGTTGTGGAGGCGGTAGGTCCCCCGTTGGAGGAGGAGAGAGAAGTGGCGGCGGTGAGGGAAGGGGATGGATCTTTGGATCTGAGGGTGAGGTTGAAGGGGAAGGATGGGAGGTTGCTGGTTCTTGAGCTGGATTCTAGGGTTTTGTGTGGGAGCAGCTCGTTCTTTAAGGCGATGGTGATTGGTTCAAGGGGGAAGGATGAGATTGAGGTTGATGATGTGGAGGACTTGGTGGCGTTCCGGGAGACGATTGAGATGATGTATGAAAAGGATTCGATGAGGTGGTTGATGAATGCTGGGGTTTCGAAATCGATCGATGTGCTTGCGGTGAGGCTTGTTCTCTACTTCGTTTTGTTTAAAAAAAATTAATTTAATAGCGAATCAACAAAGTTAGGAGTTATGTATTATAGAATCTTAGTCACTTCAAAAGTCAGAAAATTATATTTCTACATGGTTTAGATTTTCTTTTGTTTGTCAAAGGGGTTTGAAATTATGATGGATCGCTGTCCATGACAAGTTCAAGTTATATATGAATATATATTAATCAAAGGGAGCTGTCATTTTTGTGTCTTGGATATCACCGTCATCGGCTCATCTAAGCAGTTTTTAAGCAAGGGGACAGGCGCTATGGAGCAACTCTCAATGGAAACATGTATTAATTAAGTTTTATGACTAATTGCCAACTTGATGGTAGACCTACCTTAATAAGCCAAATTTGTCTTAAGAAACTGTGGACAGGAAACGTGCTTGCCATGACCCTAAATTTGGTTTTTTTGGTGTCGTTAGTGTTTTAGTCGTTTTAAAAGAAGAGGATAATGTCTTTGGTAGTGTCTTAAGGAAAATCTAAAAAGTTTAAGGTGATTACTGATTAGATATTTATAGTATTTTGAATACCACTCATGTCCCACAGGAATTTAGGAATAAATTGTGGGGTGGGGGCGGGGGGTTGCATGCGACCGTCAGTGTCACACACATTATTGCAAATGACAGACATGGGCTTAAGTTTGCATTATTCGATAGCGAACATATTGGACTACATAGGAGTTCCATTCCTATTTTTCACAAGAATGACTAGTTTCTATGCTAAAGTCAGCGGAACTTGTAAAGTTTTCTAATGTCCTTTGTTCATTTACCAATTAAATATGATTTATTGCGAGTTCCACTATAGCATGTGGTAAAGCCTCTTGTCGTCAAGCAAGAGGTCAAAGGTTCAATTCCGGTTTGCATCAGGTTAACCTCTTATTCTTGAAAAAATCTAAACGTCATTTATTATATGAGAGTGTAGAAACATACATACGTTTGCTATTGATCTAATATGGATTTTGCTAGAGTATTGAAGAGTTTATTTTTTGTGTAAATGCAAGTAGGCAAAAATGTTTTTGATGGATGTTAAGGGAATGTATGCTAGAGGGTGGCAGGTAAGGAAACTACTTTATGAGATTATCAAGTCCTTTGACTCAATCAAATATATTTTTGTACTCTTATAGATTGATGCTTGTGGCTATCAATTATGATTTGGAAGGGTTATGTGTGTTGGTTAGAGAAAACAACAAGCAGTAGTTTAGAACTTTTTGTCCGGTTAAATGAGTTATAGATGTAAAATTGGACTGCTCTCAAAATAAGATCAGTAGGTATTGTATCTTCACATGAACGGTGTGAATCATGTATAATCGTGAAATTTCTAAATTGCTTATTTCCGCAACCAATTTTTAATAGATAATTGGTGTGTGTGTATATTTTGTGTTTGTCTCATAGAAGGAAACAAAATATGGAGTGGTAATGTAGAGCCGTCAAAAAGTCCAACTCGCCACTGGGCGTTTTTTTTAATGATCAACACCTTTTATTTTGACCATCATGCCTAAACATGATACATTTTTCAGTCAATCATAATCTGCCCGTTCATATAGAGAGAGTAAACTTTTTTATTGTCAAAATTGTTAAATAGGAACCTATCATCATCTACTTTTAATATAAATTTTCATTGTCAAAGTTATGAATATTACACTTATCTTTGCATATCAAAGTGTGGATGGTACATCAAAAATAGTGGTTGGTAGTTGACTTCTGGACCGCCAAGATTAGAAATTTTCTTGGGGGCAATGGACCGTATCATGATTCATCTCTATTACCTTTTGATTAGATTTGTTCAATCTGGATGCTTTCTCGTTGTCTGGTTAGTTCTTCCGTCGTCTTTTAGTGAAGGCAGGGTCATGATACACTTTTTGGAGAGCAAGTCTTCTTTCTTCCCTTCCGTCTTGAGTTCCATTTTTTTTGGCTGCTTCTTCCTGCTAGCTGGTCTTGCCCTATGCTTTCCAAGCTAGTTGAGTTGATATTGTACTTTCTTTCACGTTCTGATGGTTTGTAGCTCTTTTCCTTTTGGCTGGGAATGAGTCTCTCACCCCTTGATTTTATTCATTACAGTAATTGAAACATAATATGTTTGATATAAACTATGTATGGGAAGAAGATGTTGGTTAGACATGGGCAAAGTTGCTCCCTATATAGTTTGAGAGAGAGGCATTGAGAATGTAACTCACTTTGTCGAGACAAGGAATAGGACAAAAAAAGCGTGTTAGTTAGAAAGGTACAAGGACCTTGGTTTTGAGGCTATATATGGATATAATAAATTCGATGGTGCAATGTCTTAATTGCCCCCGACGTGTGTCCAATATGCCTCCAGCAATGTCCTTATCGAGTACTAAACGACACGATATATGCGAGAATAAAAAGTTTATAGCATGATTCAGATAATATTCCAACATATTCCATTTGTCCCCAAATATCTCCTAACTTGGAACTTTTAGCATGAATTAAGACGGTTAGTTATCGTTCATTTATTTGTCTATTATTATGGTTGCAAAACTCGGTTTGGGCCCACAACACATGACCCACACATAGATACATATGGGCTTTTAACATAGTGGGACCCCAGCCAAAAAGACTCAAGCTTTATGGAGGTTTATCTCATCTTATATTTTATACCCATATGCATCTCATAATTTTTCTAATATGAGACTAAATGTTAACCACATTCCCAACACTCCATCCATGTGGACAAAGAGGACTTCACGTGCGAGGGCTCAAACCTCATATGCAACGTGGATAAACAAGCACTCAAGCTCTGATACCATGTAAAACTTAGTTTGGGCTCATAACACATGGGCTCACACATGGATGCACATGGGCTTTTAACATAGTGGGACTCCATTCAAAAGACTTAAGCCTTATGGAGGTTTATCCCATCTTATATCTTATACTCATATGCATCTCACAAAATTTCCAATGTGGGACTGAATGTTAACGACATTCCCAACAATGGTTATATTATATTACTTAACAGTTGCGCATTATTAATTCAAGATAAGTATACATTTATTTTCTTGTACGAATTTTGTTTTTGAGTTTTTTTTCTTTATTGTACTCTCAAGCTTCATTATTTCTAGATAGGACCCATATAATCCAAATTTCGAAAGACCTCAAATGTTTTAAATAATCTGGATTGGTTTCCTTTGGTAACTTGGGCAGTTTTCCATCCAAACCCGGTTGTAAGAGACCATTTCCCCCTCATCTTTTTACCCCATTCACCAACACGATTCTTCTCTTTCTTTCTAATTTCCACATCATTCCACTTCAATCACCTATTCAAAGTTCACCCTACCTACAAGGTTACAACCATGAGTCTCGTGGTTCCGCTTGAGGCACCCTTATTTGTAGGTTATAAGTTGCATAACATTGATGGACACGTTATTCTTTTTTAGTTGTAAATTACATAACATTCATGGACACTTGATGTGAGTGTGATCTAATTATTTAAAGTTTCACCTGAAAATTTGACGGAGTTCAGACCACATTTTTCTTTTTGAGTTAAATTACATAACATTCATGGACATTTGATTTGATTAGTTTTGTCATGTGGCAAAACCGTAGTGACTTTGCCTATAGCAAAACCTTGGTGAAAAGTTTTAAAGAACAACCTATTTTTTGTGCTGAAAGCTGGCAAATTAAAATGCTCAGCGTGATCCTATTATACAAAGTACCAATAAGTTCACCGTGATCAAAATGTTATATGCGGTTCTGAATTTTGGCTATTTCTTTTCTGTGACGTTCGATTCAATGTTTGGCTCTCAGGTATCATCCAAATTAATGTTTGACAAAGGTGTGACGTCCTGTTTGAACTATATCGAAGCTGTTCCATGGAGTGAGAGCGAGGAGGAGAAGCTTAAAAACCTATTCACAAGGTGCACATTCAATGAAGCAGTGACCCAAGATATACTGGCAAGGCTTCAACAGCCTGAAGATGAATCATCAAGCGCCTCCAACAATTTAGCAGTACAACTAATACAATCCATCGCAAATGGAAACAACAGCAGCGCTCGAAAGGAGCTACAGTCTCTAGTAAACGGCCTTTTATCCAAAAGCTCAGTGTACCAAAAAGACCCAGCTGGGCTCAACAAGGAGAACTTATATACCATTTGCCACTCATGCCTAAACTCAGTAGTAGACCTATTTGAAGAAAAGCCATCGATTGAACGAGTCTCAAAACAAGTCGAGAACATCAACTGGCTATTTGAGATCCTGATAGAGAAATCAATGGGGGAAGAATTTGTCTACTTGTGGGCAAATCAGAAGAGACTACTTAGATTGCACCAAAAATCATCGCCTATGGTGCGGTACGAGCTTAGCCGGGTCTCAGCGCACGTGTTCATTGCATTAGGTAAAGGGAAGCTGAGGTGCCCTGGCGACGTGAGGTTTGGTGTGCTGGAATCTTGGTTTGGGCCGATGATGCTAGATTTCGGTTGGTTGCAGAGATGTCCGAAGGGATTGGACGTTCGGGTTTTGGAAGAAGGGTTAGGTCAGGCTCTGCTGACTCTCACGTTGAAGCAGCAGCAGGGTTTGTTTATGGAATGGTTTCGGTGTTTTGGACGAAAGGGGACGGAGTGTCCTAATCTGAGTAAAGCGTTTCAGGTTTGGTGGCGAAGGGTGTTTGTGAGGTCGGGAGAGGCACGGAGCTAGATTTTTTTCTTTTCTTTCTTTTTTAATTTTAGCTATTTGATTGCTGGTTTTTGTTTATTTGTGTGTATGATGAATGAAGTCAGTGTAATGTAATGTCCTGAGGTTGGTTTAGTCATTTGGGGTAGGGAAGTGGATGAATAATAATGTAATTTGATAGCTTCTTTCCTAGTTTATTGATCAGGAAACATGTTCTGCTGCTTTTGGCCGAAGCTAGATTTGTTGTTTTAATTTTTCTTTTTATCTTTTTATTGGGGTCCCTCCCACCCACCCAAAGAGAAACTGCTGAATTTTTTCGTTTTAGCCTTTCTCTGGTTCGTGTTCCATGGGCTTATCATGTATGATGTTAGAAAGAGGTGCTGTGAGGGAAACGGTTTCGTGACACGTTGGACTGGTTGCAACTAATTTGAGTAAATAACAAAGTAGCTATAATAAACCTTAGAATGGTTTCATTCCTTGCGTGAGTTTTTCATGAGGAAATTGGAGGCATGGTTTAGATCTGCAAATTGTTTATTCCATCAAGTTCTATATTATGTTATGGCACAAATGCATCTTTATAGTTAAAAAGCTTAAAATTAAATTTAAAAGTTGAAGATAAGAAGAACAATTGGAAACATTGAAAATCTTTTTTTTATCTCAATTTTGCAACTAAATTTTACTTTCAAAACTGTAATCCTAAATTACTAAGATAACTTGATAAAATAGAACTCACGGTTTACAAAGGTACCACAGTTTCTAAGAATCTCCAAACTTAGCGATTGCTATCTATATTATTTATAATAAGTAATTAAACATGCCTGCTTTGACATGTCCGATTTGAAGAGATATAGATCGACCCATTATAAGTCATTAAACAAGTTTGTGCCGCCTTTATAAAAAAAAAGGAGTTTGGATCGTTTCTGGATCGGATCCAAATGCATTGATACTGAACCTAGATTTTTTCAATAAATCTGGGTTGAGTCTGAGTCCAGAACCGACTCATTGACATGCCTATATGCAAATGTGGTTTTTTGCTAACTTTTTAAATTGCAGATAGTTTCTTGCTAATGAAATTATTTTGGGTTTTTTTTTATTAGCGGACTAACCACCTGGTGTTTTTTGGTATTCCCACGCTCACACTCTCGCTCTCTCTCTTAAATACAGAAGAAAACTCGCAAAGATTCAAATTAATGACGAGAGGAAAAAGTTTTTAAAAAAATAAAGGAAAGAGAGAATACAAGAAGTTGGCGGTTGAGGTATCAGAATCAGAGCTCGAAGAAACCCTAACCCATGATTTCTCAAGAAATATCCGAAGATTCAATCTTTGTAAGTTCACTTGGCTTATTTTAGTTTCTTTATGGAATCTCTGTATGAAATTACCGTAAATAGTTGGAAAAAATGATCAAAATAGGAGGTTTGAGGGTCGAGTTATAGTGGCTATTAATTTTTCATAATGTTGTCGTCTTTGAATCTGTGTGAACGAACCAAGAAAGTTAATTTAATAGAAAAAGATCAAATCTTGTGGCTATCTGTTGTGTTTCAACACGTGTTTCTATTATTTTCCAATTTTGAAGATTCCTTTTGTTGATTTAGCTTGATCAAAAATCATGTATTAAACAAAAACTACCCCAATTTTTGTCAATTAGTGTGAAGATGGCGAATTGGGGTTCTGGCTTCAATGGAGGAAACCGACCCAATTTGATTTTAGGCAATGCTCATGGAGAGCAGATGAGATGGAATCTACAACAAAATCAGCGGCTCCATTTGCAGTGTGCTCGGAGATTGATGCAGTACACGTATCACCTGAGGCATAGACCTGAAGTAATTTCCATCTCTTGTTGTCAAATTCATTTCGCAGGGTGTATTGTAATGCACGATATGAACACAAGACAAGACATGAAACATAAACGAGACACGGAAAGTTTGTAAAATAGTAGTGCACGGGTTTACGGACACACATTCTTGCGTGTGTATCAGTTCCTCTCCGAAGGATCTTGAGCAAAATCCTTCACGTTTAGTTTTGTTGATATATTACATAATCAACTTTAGACTGAGTTGTGTTATTGATGAATTGTTATGCTTTCAACCCTTAATAAACCATTTACAAATAACTCTTAATTTTATATGATTGTAAACAAATCTTAAAGAACTCTTCAAGAAATTCCTGATGAGTCTCAAATCCATAAAACTCTGAGAGACAAAATATTTTATTTATCAAATAATTAGTCACAAATCATTACACAGTAATAAAGCAACATATATAGACTAAATCATTATGAAATAATGTCCAGAAATTTTTTTGGGATACATTTACTTTAATATACAATCAAAATGAGCATGATATGGTAATCAAGCCGTGCCCAACATGTGTATTGTGTCGCCGTGTCGGTTATGATTACAAAACAATGTTGGAGGTGTCGGTGCTTCATAAAGATTGGTAGAGATGCTAGCTTGATCTTGTGTGCTCATCCCTTCCTTTCTTTTTACTCTTAGCTTCATAATTGCAGGATAACAATATTAATTTTTGGAGGACGTTTGTTGCCGAGTACTTTGCCCCCAATGCCAAAGAGAACTGGTGTTTTTTCCATTATGGAAGTGCCAATCGAAGAGCTGATTTTTTCTGAAAGGTATATCAATGAGGCTAATGTACACCAATGTTGTAAACCACAATCATTCTTTATTTAATCGGCTGATGCATACCGCCTAAATGGATTATTGAACTATGCGATGTTACTCAAAAATGAAATTTCCATATATATATATATGTGTGTGTGTGTGTGTAAAAACTTTTTGAAAAAAGAGAAAAAAGAAGAAATAAATGACAACTTTATAAGTCCATTCTACGAACTAAGGCTATTTTGTTATTACTGGATTTATTATTTTTTCCTCTTCAAATATTTTTCCCTCGATTGCTTTCTGTGTAGTCATTTCAAAGATTTAATCATCCTTTTTGCTTATAAGCTTGTTTCTTCAAGTGAAATTTAGCGTCTTTACACATCCTTTGCAGAATGGATTCCATTGTGATTTATGCTGCCGGTTGCCTGGCTGTGGTTTTGGTATGTATAGTCCTTGTCACAAATCACAATCATCATTTGAAGGTGTTCCTGTTATTAATTTTTCCTAGTTTTGGTTAATGTTCCCTAGAAATAACTGTTGACGTTTTGCCGAGGCTATTGCAAAGCAAATACAGAAGAGGCCATTATGGTGTGGAGAATCTTCCTAAAAATTATGATGAATTTGAATCAAGTTAGTTGGAATTGAATGTAGGGATTTATGTTAACCTCTACCAAAATTCTAAGTTATCTCTAAAAACCTATGGATATATATATCATAGATTAATTGGATTTTGTGAAAATTTAAATTAATCTAAATTTAAATTTCACATTATCTATGAGAAAACCATTCACCTATATATAGTTAATTTATGTATGCATCCACCAGAAAAAAGAAAAGGAGAAGCCATGTTAATTTAACATAGGCTTATTAAAGGACGGCTGCTGCTATGTTAAATTAATTTTACAAGGGCACGATGAATTAATTTGAGAGATCATTGTATTGAGAGAGTTACGGCTAATAGAGAGATTTGAGACAAATCTCCTAACGTTATTTGTAAACTTGATTCAAGGATTTAGTAGGTGTATGCAGATTCCGCTCAGCCGGGGACTAGCCATACGGTATGTGAACCCCGTCAACAAATCCTTCTGCCTCTCTGGTTTATGTTTTTTATTTTATTCTCGCACTTATTTATTTATCTTTCATTGATCAATTGCGTGATTGCTGTTATTGCGTGATTTGGTTTGTCGTGAGTATTGTTCCGTGAATCGATTTTCTCCCAACTACTGGTATTAGAGCTTCGTTAAGAAACCTAGGGTTCTTCAAATCTACGATCTAGGTCAACGGTGGATAACGACAACTACGTCCTCTTCCCTACTTCCTTAGGTCGACGTTTTGAAGGCGTTGGTTCAGATCAAGGAAGAAGTCAAATTTGTTATGAAGTTATGCGAAAGATGACGGAGGATAAAATAAGGAACGAAAAGTTCAATGGTCACAATTTTGCTTGGTGGCGTATGCAGATGGAGGGCTATCTGTATCAAAAGGACTTGTATTTCGTTGTTTGGAGAAAAACTCGAGAATATGACCGATGAGGTATGGAACCTTTTGGATAGGAAAACCCTGACGACAATCCGATTATCGTTGACTCCGCAGGTGGCCTTTAATATCTCGAAGGAGAAAACAACTAAGACGCTAATGACGACATTAGCGAAGTTGTATGAGAAGCCTTCTATATCAAACAAAATCTTTCTGATGAAGAAGCTTTTCAATATAAAAATGGCTGAAAACGGCTCGGTGACGGAGCACCTGAATGAGTTTAACGGCATGACGAGCCAACTCGAATCGGTTGAAATCGTCTTTGAAGAAGAGATTCGAGCACTTTTATTCCTCTGTTCGTTGCCGAAGAGTTGGGTGAACCTAGTGATGGCGGTTAGCAACTCGATCTCGGAGACTCTCACGTTTAATGATGCGGTGAGTTGCATATTAAACAATGAGATGCAGAGAAAGGCCGTGAGTGGGAGTTCGGGAACTTCTGCATTTTCGGTGGAGAATCGCGGTAAAACGATGGAAAGGAGAAAGGGCAAAAGAGCAAAGTCTAAGAGCCAAGGAAAATCTCAGGCGAAAATGCAAGACGACTGTTGGAACTGTGGAAAGAAGGGTCACAGAAAAAGTAACTGTAAAGCTCCAAAGAAAGACTTAAATGAGAAGGCAGATGGAAAGGAAGATAATGTGGTGTCTACACGAGAATATAGGGAACACGGTCTTTGTTTATTGGCGAGTGAGAACACAAAGGCGGATACTTGTTTTCTTGATCCGGGGGCATCCTTCCATTGCACTTCGAGGCAACATCACTTCAGCGAGTATGTTCAGGAAGATTTTGGACATGTGACGGTGGAGAACGGTTAACCATGTAAGATCATTAGAAAGGGGACGATCATCTTGCAATCGTCAGGAGATGGCCAATTAAAATTGAAGAATGCTCGTCATTGTTGGGGTCAAAAATTACACCCCGATTGACCAAGTCAAAGTCAGTCAACCCCCAACCAAGTGGGCCCAAGCTCAAGCGAAGTGGGCCCAAGCCCAAGTCAAGACCAAACATGGAAGGGGCCGTCTCCATGCCATGAATGAAGCAATAAATTAGTTCAATACAATTATTTAGAAATAAATATATGAAAAATGGACGGAAATCCAAAATTTTGTAAACCCCATGGCTTATGTGCAAAAAGAAATAAGCACATAAGGTATGGGGTGACACAAGTGCCATTTGACAAAACCTAAAGGGCTATATGTAAAGTGTGTAGCCTATAAACGAAAACATAATGAAAATATCAACAACTTTCATTCTCTCAAAAAATTAGGGTTCTGTGTCTCTTTTTCCTTCCTTAAGGTTCTAAACCTTCTTCCTTTTTCTTGAATTTAATCAAAAGTTTAACTCTTCTTTTCCTAAAATTAAATAGTTTTTCACCACAAAATCCATGAAGGGAAGCTCAGATCTTCCATCAAATCCCTAAAAGGAAAGATTTTTAAGTCTCAACCCATTTCCTCCAAGATCCAGCTAACAGAGAGGAGGGAGAAGGAGATCCATCTCCAAAAATCCCACTTTGGGGAAGATCCAAGACTTAGGAGAGGATCTAGGGCTCAAGAAAGAAGAAAGGGATCCCTTTTGATCATCTCTGAAGATTTTTGGGAGTTCAACTCCATTTGTTAAAATGTTTTGGAGTTCAACTCTATAAATAAAATTCTTTTGAAAGTTTAACTCCACTCAATCCTTTTGGGAGTTTAACTCCATAAAAATAAAAGTTCTTCCTTTTTCTGGGAGTTTCAAAGTCCTTCCAGAGTTTAACTCTTAATCCCGGAGCTAAGCCCCCTTTTTCTGCAAGCGCTCAGTGTCCATGCGCCGGGTGCGTGAGGCGCCCGGCGCCCATGCGTATTGCACGTGGCCCGCGGGCGTCTTTAGGACGCTACTCACCCCTTTTTTTCTTATACACTCCACACTAAAAATATCTCACCCGTTAAAAAAAACTTCTAACGGGTGCTGCCCCGCACCCCGCAAGGGGGTTGCTAGCTCTCTTGACCCCCAGCCCGTTATTTGGGTACCGGGAGCCCCGTAAACTTTGCGAGACCTCGGATATATCCAAAACTCTTCAAAACACACGCACACGGCACATTGAGTTCGCATGACCAGTTTGACCCGTCAATCGGAGGTTCTCTCGCTCAAAAAACTAGGGGTAATTAACGGCAGCTTAATCCGCGGCTGCCGAAAATTCGGATCCCCACAATCAATAAACCCGACTTATCCTAGGCAGGGAAAATCTGTATACGCTTGACAAGCGATCATTCTCATCTCAATAGGATGACGAAAAGCACCTTACAGTCATATTCCAGATTTGAAGAAAAACTTGATTTCTACTAGTCACAACGAAGATTTTATTACGATATTTAGGAATTCGCAGTGGAAAATTACCAAATGGTCGTTGGTGGTTGCTAGGGACAAGTTGAGCGGTTCGTTGTATTCCTTTAGTAGGAGTAGTGGAGGTTCGGTTGCATTGGCAACGGATCCGGAGTTAAATTCGGAGACTTCGTTGTGGCATAGGCGATAGGGATATCTTAACGAGAAGAACATGAAAATTCTTCAAGGAAGGGGGCTTTTTTCAGGGCTGAAAATGGTAGAGTTGGGGCTGTGCGAGAATTGCACTTGCGGGAAGCAAAACACGCTCAAATTTCATATTGAAGGCGTGGCAAAGAAGACTAAGAAACTGGAGATGGTACATACGGACGTATGGGGTCCGGTCTCGGTGGAGTCTTATGGTGGGAATCGATACTTCGTGACGTTCATCGACAATTCAAGCCGGAAGATATGGGTATATGCGATGAAGAAGAAGTCCGATATGTTTGGCATTTTCAAACACTAGATTACGCAGGTTGAGAACCAAACAGGGGCTAAGGTCAAATGTCTTAAGTTCAATAATGGAGGGGAATATTGCACACAGGAGTTCGAGGCCAATAAACGGTCGCTTCCTGAAGAAATACTACGCTTGACGGGTTAAGGCCTAGGTCAATGATAGATGACGACGACTATGTCCGCTCGTTATCTTCCTAAGTCTAAACTCTATAAAGTAGTGACAGGCCTTAAACTAACGACGGACCGAAACGTCCTTAAACTAACGACGGACCGAAACGTCCTTAAACTAACAATGGACCACTATGTCCTAAAACTGGCTGTTGACCGAGATGTCGATAAAATACGGTGGATTGCAGTATCTCAAAGCCGATATATAAAAAAAATAAAATAAAAACGGTATGTCCATAAGCAAAATGGGCACGGATAAAAACCCGAAAGGGCTCCGTGAGTAAAAACAGCAGGGCTACCGGCGAGTGTTTGTGAAAACCCGAAAGGGCGCAACCTCGTTAAAGGACACTTGCAGGGTCCTCACGACCTTGTAAGGAGAAACCACCCGCGTGAGATCCTTACGACTCACAAGGGAGCAACGCATTTAGGAGTCCTCACGATTCCTAAGGAGAAATTATGTTAGTTGTATGTATGCCCTAGAGGCCAGTATTGTACGGATGATGTATATTATATTGGACGCTTGGACATATATAGAGATGACTTTCTTGCTCGATATGATAGTATGCTATCTGGTTGCTCTTTATCTTAACATGTATACTAATCTCTTTATACTGTCTTATAGTTACATGTTGGTAAAGCCCTTAGGATGTGTACTTGACTACCTGGACTATGATGATGATCATACTAGTGGGGACATGGTAGTCCATAAGTACATCCTTCAAGGTCCCTAGTCATGGGTGTATCGAGACGGGGCAACGATATACTAGTGTAGACTAGCGTATACGCTTCTCGATCCATGAGATGGGCGATGGATGATCCCATATCCATTGGTGTTTGACATCAGAGATGGTATACGGGTGCTCAGTGGAGACTGGGTACACTGGACGGACTCGCCGAGAACTCCCAGATGATATTATACCTCACGTCAGATGGCAGTTCTCAGGTGACACTTGTGCAGGTTAGTCTGTAGACCCGAGATCGTCATAGAGTCTTGTGTGATTCCCACTATGCTTTGATTTCCACCTTACCACGTCCATGAGGGCGTGCAAAACGGTGGTTTTTGGGTACAGTCCCGAGTCACATGGAGGTAATGAGCGATAGGAGGGGTTTCGTCTCTCCCGGTATTGGGGGTTGATGTTGCGCTGTGCTCGATTGGCCGTAACAGGGAAGTCCCTGGCCAGGGCTGATTCTGAGATTTGCTGGTAAGTGTTACCAGTAGTTTCTCGACCCGTTATGAGTCTCACATCGGCACGACTTATCGGTTATTGGGGTCTGACGTTTACCACCCCTAGACTTGATATGCGACATATCAGACGAGGAGACCGGACTGCACGGTAGTGTTGCCGGTTGGCTCGACGGGAGTTGTAGCAGGTTCGCTTGTTCTCTTCTGATCGTTCAATACCCGGGTGGCCGTTACGTTTAGCTGACCGCTTGCGGCTTGGGGGTGCTTGATATGATTATCACCCACTGCCGGAGTATTGACGAGTCTTAGAGTCCCACAAAGGAGTTACCTAGTCCAGGCGAAACGTTGTGGTGCGCGTATGCGATATGCGCATGAACCAGATTAAAATGCGTGTATAGGATACCGTATATTGATCGGGCGGCTTGCTTTTTGTGGGGTCATATGTGATATGGCTGGATTGATAAATCAAGTGTTGATTTATCATTTAACCATTAGAATCTCACTAGAAATCTTTTCTTGTATCTTTAGATGTATGGATGCATGTATGCATTCCTTATTGATTCATGCACATATGGATGTGCATGCACACATACATACATACATCATCTATCATGGTTGTTTATACATAGAAAATGGTGGATATATAAGACTCACACCATGGTTTATATTATGGATATTTATTTCTATTTTTGCTAAAACAAAAGAAAAAAGATAAGATTGAATCATGGTCAAAAGTTTCTACACTCTTCTTTTAACCTAACCATTAGCACCTACCTTTTGATCATGGTTTAATCTTTCTCTTGTGTTTTAACTAAAGTAAAATTAAATATCCATAAAGAGATAACCATGGTTTGAGATGAAGAAAGAAAAATATATATACTTGTCATTTTCTTTTTCTCAATATGAGTTATTCTTCTCTTCTTGAAATATATCCATCATCTTCTTCAACCTTGAGCTCTTGCTCTCTAGAATTTTCAAGTGAGCTTAATATTCATCAAGATAGGATTTTGAAGTGAGAAAAGCCACCACAACACCATTCTACACAAGTCTAGCCCACTTATTTAGAGTGTTAGCTTCGATTTTCATTCTTGATCTTGCGAAGTTGCTAGCTTGGACAAAGCGGACTCCGGGTGGATCATCGGTGACCTAGAGGAGTTCAAGCGGAGCTTTTCCAAACCCCAAGTAGCCAAGTAGTCCAGCGTAGGGAGCTACAAAGGTTGTACTCTCCAAACCCTAGCTTTTCATTCATGTGATGATATGCATGTTTTAGAAACCCTAATTTTTCTAGGAACAATTCGATGTTTGTTAACTTAGCACCCTAAAAATTCCATCTTTGTGACATGTGATACTTCCAAACTCTACATAGGGTGCTAGGCTAACCCAACAGTGGTATCAGAGCCGACCTAGAACATTGGGCGACACTTTAACGAAGTTAAAACCCCGATCGAACCCGATATCGACAAAATCAACCCCTCTCTGGACATTTTTTAAAATCTGGGATTTTTGTGAATTAAAAATACTTAAAAAATACAGCAGGGATTTTAAAGAATTACGGCGCAAAAATGATCACGTGATCTGTACGGACCGCCGCGGTTCCGCGGCAATACCCTGCTTGTGCCGCGGAACCGCTGCCGTACAGTGAGACTTTAGAAGTTGGTTTGCACAGTAATTCTTGGTTCTGTTATTCATATTTTCTGGGTATTTTTAATTTGACTCAAGTGTTGAGTATTCAGGGGTTCATTTTGTAATCGTCGATTCGATCGGAGAATTTAATTTTGTTTTGCTTTTCCGGATAAATTAGAAAGTATTGAAGTGTTTGAACGAGTATCATTTGCTAACTTTTCACGGGGTTTAAATATTTTGGAGATACGTGCAAGTTTTGTGGTGGACCCTCTAGAAGACAACAAACCTTAACTCGATTATGTGACCGTCTTGAACTGCCCTTTGAACCTTAGGGTTTGGGGCAGTACGGCGTGCCACATGTGAGGCGTTGGCTTGACCCTTCTACGGCTGGACCGCTACTACTGTGTCACACTCCGGGTTTTTGAACTCCGCTCAAGTGTTGAGCTTCAGCGAATCTTGGGTATTTGATCGTTCGTTCGAAAACTTTAATACCGTCTATTTATCTGGAATGTGATGCAATATGTGGAATTCATATAGTTGGACATGAAATACGAAGTATGTGATATTTCGCATTTATGATGTCTAAAAAGAATGTGGATTCCAAATATTGCAGTTTTACACTTTCTTTTCTGTGACCGTAAGTGTAGTATGTCGATATCGCCGGTTTCGTTGCTATACATTAACGACAATTGGGGTACGCATACTTACTTACGTTGATAATATGTGATATTATGTGTTGCTGAGATATGATGTGCAGGATTGTCGCGATTGAATAGCCGGATTTTTTTTATGTGAGATGAGAGTTTTATATTTTCATTCATGTATATTCAAATGTAATGTAATATTCTTTTATTTGGGGCACTTCCGGGTTGAGGTCGATGCCACCAGTGTTGTATATTATTTACATTTCCGCATTAGGATGGACCCAAGGAGGGGAGCATGGGTGACCGGGTTCTGGGGTTCAGTGGGAGGCCATCTCGAGGAGTCGAGACCGGGTCTCCTAAACTCTAGAATTGGTAGGGTCGCTTGCCGCTCTCGTAGGGGTCCAGGGTGTGGGCGTGGCTATTCATTGCGACTGTGGAATCCGTATTTTCTATTGTTGGCTAAATACTAAATACGGACGTCCTAGTATATCCCACATTATATCTATGTTTCTGCTGCGATATCTGTGATGTGATCATGTGATGTACTGTGATAGATACTTTATATAGTATATATGATATATTATATAGACGTTACTTATGTTTTACACCCGCGCTAGCCCTACCCCGCTCTGTCGTTAGTTACCTAACCTAACAGTGCACGGGGGGACATCGAGGCGAATGCGGATGGCATAAGTGTACGTCGTATTTATCTGTGATGTTTAGGTGAGTTAAATGATGGGACTTCATTAATGTGATTAATGAAAGAAAAGAAACCTAAAAGATGTTGTAGAATCAAATTTTAATAAAAAAGGGTAGCTACAGTTTTGCTTTGCATAGCGGTATATATGATATACCCCGCACCTTATTCGATGAGGAAAGAGCCGAGATCCCTTCACCGGGAGTGACCACTTTAGCAAAACTGGCAGATGCTACAAAACTCGGTTTGGTTTTTGATTGCTTTTGGAGTTTTTGCTTTGCACAGTGATGTATATGATATATCCTGTACCTTATTCCATAAGGAAAGAGCCGAGATCCCTTCACCGGGAGTGACCTCTTTAGCAAAACTAATAAAGGCCTCAAAATCACTCCATTTCAAAATTCATATGATTCTACGATGATATCAAGTTCATTACGCAATAGGTTTTCAGAAAAACCTGTCGTAACCCTCCGTCATTTCAGATTAGAACTGTTTAGTATTCGTGCTGCGTTTGTTGGCCTTTGTCAAGGCGTAGTGTACGGTAGTTAAATGGTGCTTATCTGCTTATGCATATGATGCAGATTGTTTTGGGGTAGTCGTACGACCTTGTTGGCCTTTGTCAAGGGTCGTGCGGGTGGGTTTGATTCAATCAAGAAATGACGGGTAGAACTTGACTGACATCCTATGATTTGTTGGCCTTTGTCAAGGTCATAGGGGTTAGGGGAAAAATATTATCGGGAATTTCAAGTGTTGAAATTTGCAATGAGATTGCATACCTTCTATGAGATAGTTGGATCCCGATACCCACTGCCAGTAATTGTTACTCCCGGGAGAGTTTTACACATGACAATTAGCCGATCAAGTAGGTGTCTAGAAAGGTGTCAACGGGGTTACGCCTCTGGGAAAACGAGGTTTACTTTAATTAGGTCCGTGCGAAAGCACGGGGAACCTCCCTCAAAGTACCGACACTGGCCTGGCTGAAAGAACGGCGAAGTTGTAGGGTGTAATTAATCCCGGCTAATCTTTCCTTTTAGGGTTTGAAGGAAGATTTGATAAAAACCAGTGGGAGCCATCCTGATTAGATAAGATAATAACCAATCTGATCTTGCAAGAGCATACGCTAAAGTGTTTTCTTCTCTCTCTCTCCAGGTAGCGACCATGTCATGCCTTAATAAAGATAATAATATGGATGTATTGACCGAACCCGCATGTTATACTGTGCTGGGGAACGTTGGTTCCGTTCTGTCTTATAAGAGTTATAGGACTGAACAGGACATAGGGGAATACCAGGATTCCCATGCCACCTGAATGAAGAAAGTACATGATGATGCATTTTCTTCGGGTGTGTTCGTTACAGAGAACTGTTTCTCCATTTGCCCTACGTCCTGGGTATTAGATACCGGGTCAGGATACCATATATGTAATCAGTTACATGGGCTTAAGAAAGGTAGAGAACTTGGAGAAGGTGATAAAGACATAAGGGTTGGAAATGGTGCAATTGTTGCAGCTAAGACCGTCGGGGAGTATCACCTTGTATTACCAACTGGTAATACATTGATTCTGAACGAATGCTATTACATGCCGAACCTGATATGCAACATTATATCAGTTTCTTTATTGAGTAAAGAAGGATATAATTTTATATTACAGGATAATATTATGAACATTTTCCTTAACCAAAAGTTGGTTGGATCAGGCACGTTGTGCTATGGCATTTATGTTTTAAATCAATCAACAGTTCTAAGAATAACAAACACACACAAAAGGAAGAGTTCAGAACTGAACGAATCCTACTTGTGGCATTGTAGACTGGGTCACATCAATGCGACACGACTAGCTAAGTTGCATAAGGATGGATATTTGAATCCGTTTGAATTTTCATCTTATGACACTTGCCAGTCATGTCTCAAAGGCAAGATGACCAAAACATCGTTTTCGGGACACGGAGAAAGAGTTACGGAACTCTTGGGACTGGTGCAATGGCATTTATGTTCTAAATCAATCAACAGTTCTAAGAATAACAAACACACACAAAAGGAAGAGTTCAGAACTGAACGAATCCTACTTGTGGTATTGTAGACTGGGTCACATCAATGCGACACGACTAGCTAAGTTGCATAAGGATGGATATTTGAATCCGTTTGAATTTTCATCTTATGACACTTGCCAGTCATGTCTCAAAGGCAAGATGACCAAAACATCGTTTTCGGGACACGGAGAAAGAGTTACGGAACTCTTGGGACTGGTGCATAGTGATGTATGCGGTCCAATGTCTACACATGCCAGGAATGGTTCTGCGTACTTCATTACATTCACTGACGATCTCTCTAGATTCGGATATGTGTTCTTGATGAGATACAAGTCTGAAGCTTTTGAGAAATTTAGAGAATATAAACAAGAAGTCGAGAACCAAACCGGAAAAAGTATTAAAATCCTACGATCTGATCGAGGAGGTGAATACTTGAGCAATGAATTCCTGGACTTCCTAAAAGAGAATGTGATTCTCTCTCAGCTGACTCCTCCATATACACCACAGCACAACGGTGTATCTGAACGGAGGAACCGCACCCTATTAGATATGGTACGCTCTATGATGAGCACAGCTGAGTTACCTATTCCCTTCTGGGGGTATGCGCTGGAAACTGCGGCATACCTATTGAATCAAGTTCCATCTAAATCTGTACCTACTACACCATATGAGATATGGAGTGGGAAGAGACCATGTCTTAAACGTGTTAAGATATGGGGTTGTCCGGCCTATGTTAAAACACAAAATCCGGACAAACTCGAGGCACGGTCAGTTCTATGCAAGTTTGTGGGATATCCCAAACATTCACATGGATATCTTTTCTACCATATCGAGGAACAAAAAGTGTTTGTTTCTCGACATGCCACCTTTTTAGAAAAGGAATTTCTTACAAAAGAAATTAGTGGCGACAAGGTAGAACTGGAAGAAATTCCGGCTACACAAACTCAAACTGAAGATTTAGTGGAACCAGAGGATTCGTAGCTCCCAACGAACCTCAGCCTCTCCGCCGATCTAGTAGGGTTCCTCGCCAACCTGAGAGATACTACGGTTTTCTCATGGACGGTGGGAGCGAGGATTGCATCATGAAGGATGATGACCCAACTAGCTTCGAGCAGGCTATCACGAGTGGGGACTCAGTGAGATGGCTGGATGCAATGCGGTCCGAGATGGAATCCATGTACATCAACAAAGTATGGACTTTGGAAAATGCTCCTGAAGGGGTAAAACCCATTGGGAGCAAGTGGATCTTCAAGAAAAAAACTTGGTGTAGATGGGAAAGTGGAGACTTTCAAAGCTAGACTTGTAGCAAAGGGTTTTCGTCAAAGACCAGGTGTGGACTATGACGAGACCTTTTTTCCAGTGGCTATGCTTAAATCCATCCGGATCATGCTTGCCATCGCTGCATATCATGATTACGAAATCTGGCAAATGGATGTTAAGACCGCCTTTCTAAATGGTGATTTAGAAGAGTGCGTGTACATGACTCAGCCAGAGGGCTTCGTAGATAGTGGGAGCAGCGAGAAGGTGTGCAAGCTGCTTAAATCCATTTATGGATTAAAGCAAGCATCGTGGAGTTGGAACATCTGCTTTGACGTCGTTATCAAAGAGTTTGATTTCGTCAAAAACGTAGATGAACCTTGTATTTACAAGAAGGTAGCAGAGAGTAAGGTTGTCTTCCTCGTATTGTACGTGGACGACATACTCTTGATAGGAAATGACATTCCTATGCTGCAATCGGTCAAGCTCTTCTTATCACAAAGATTCTCGATGAAAGATCTTGGTGATGCCTGCTGCATATTGGGAATTAGGATCTATAGAGATAGATCCAAACGGATATTGGGATTGTCCTAATCCAGGTACATTGACACCATACTAAAGAGGTTTAGTATGGAAGAATCCAAGCGTGGGAACTTACCCACGATCTCTGGAGCCACTCTCTCCAAAGAGATGTCTCCCAAGACTGATTTGGAAAGAGCTCGCATGCAAGGGATACCCTATACTTCGGCTGTAGGCTCTATCATGTACGCGATGCTGTGTACCAGACCCGATGTAGCATACTCACTAAGTGTAGTGAGTAGGTATCAAGCTGATCCTGGAGAGAGGCACTGGACAGCTGTGAAGAGCATTCTCAAGTACTTACGAAGGACTAAAGAGATGCTCTTGGTGTATGGTAATGGAGAACTCCAAGTGGAGTCCTTTACCGATTCGAGCTTCCAGAGTGATAAGGACGACTCTAAGTCGCAGTCGGGATTTGTCTTTACCCTTTACGGAGGGGCGGTTAGCTGGAAGAGTTCCAAGCAAGAAACCGTGGCAGACTCGACGATGGAGGCTGAATACATCGCTGCCAACGATGCTGCCAAAGAGGCTGTCTGGATCAAGAAGTTCATTACTGAACTTGGAGTGGTTCCATCCATTGAGCATCCAATACCTTTGTATTGCGATAACAATGGAGCGGTGGCTTTGGCCAAGGAACCCAGGTCCCATCAGCGATCCAGGCAAATTCTGAGGCGGTATCACCTGATCCGGGAGATAGTTGATCGCCGGGAAATCGAGGTCAGGAGAGTTGACACGAAGAACAACACAGCGGATCCACTCACGAAGGCCATTCCCCAGATACAGTTTGAAAAACTCTTCGGGATGCTCGGTATGCGATACTACAGCAGCTGGCCCTAGTGCAAGTGGGAGATTGTTAGTTGTATGTATGCCCTAGAGGCCAGTATTATACGGATGATGTATATTATATTGGATGCTTGGACATATATAGAGATGACTTTCTTGCTCGATATGATAGGATGCTATCTGGTTGCTCTTTATCTTAACATGTATACTAGTCTCTTTATACTGTCTTATAGTTACATGTTGGTAAAGCCCTTAGGATGTGTACTTGACTACCTGGACTATGATGAGGATCATATTAGTGGGGACATGGTAGTCCATAAGTACATCCTTCAAGGTCCCTAGTCGTGGGTGTATCGAGACGGGGCATCGATATACCAGTGTAGACTAATGTATACGCTTCTCGACCCATGAGATGGGCGATGGATGATCCCATATCCATTGGTGTTTGACATCAGAGATGGTATACGGGTGCTCAGTGGAGACTGGGTACACTGGACGGACTCGCCGAGAACTCCCAGATGATATTATACCTCACGTCAGATGGCAGTTCTCAGGTGACACTTGTGCAGGTTAGTCTGTAGACCCGAGATCGTCATAGAGTCTTGTGTGATTCCCACTGTGCTTTGATTTACACCTTACCACGTCCATGAGGGCGTGCAAAACGGTGGTTTTTGGGTACAGTCCCGAGTCACATGGATGCAATGAGCGATAGGAGGGGTTTCGTCTCTCCCGGTATTGGGGGTTGATGTTGCGCCGTGCTCGATTGACCGTAACAGGAAAGTCCCTGGCCAGGGCTGATTCTGAGATTTGCTGGTAAGTGTTACCAGTAGTTTCTCGACCCGTTATGAGCCTCACATCGGCACGACTTATCGGTTATTGGGGTCTGACGTTTACCACCCCTAGACTTGATATGCGACATATCAGACGAGGAGACCGGACTGCACGGTAGTGTTGCCGGTTGGCTTGACGGGAGTTGTAGCAGGTTCGCTTGTTCTCTTCTGATCGTTCAATACTCGGGTGGCCGTTACGTTTAGCCGACCGCTTGCGGCTTGGGGGTGCTTGATATGATTATCACCCACTGCCAGAGTATTGACGAGTCTTAGAGTCCCATAAAAGAGTTACCTAGTCCAGGCGAAACGTTGTGGTGCGCGTATGCGATATGCGCATGGACCCGATTAAAATGCGTGTATAGGATACCGTATATTGATCGGGCGACTTGCTTTTGGTGGGGTCATATGTGATATGGCCGGATTGATAAATCAAGTGTTGATTTATCATTTAACCATTAGAATCTCATTAGAAATCTTTTCTTGTATCTTTGGATGTATGGATGCATGTATGCATTCCTTATTGATTCATGCACATATGGATGTGCATGCACACATACATACATACATCATCTATCATGGTTGTTTATAGATAGAGAATGGTGGATATATAAGACTCACACCATAGTTTATATTATGGATATTTATTTCTATTTTTGCTAAAACAAAAGAAAAGAGATAAGATTGAATCATGGTCAAAAGTTTCTACACTCTTCTTTTAACCTAACCATTAGCACCTACCTTTTGACCATGTTTTAATCTTTCTCTTGTGTTTTAACTAAAGTAAAATTAAATATCCATAAAGAGATAACCATGGTTTGAGATGAAGAAAGAAAAATATATATACTTGTCTTTTTCTTTTTCTCAATGTGAGTTATTCTTCTCTTCTTGAAATATATCCATCATCTTCTTCAACCTTGAGCTCTTGCTCTCTAGAATTTTCAAGTGAGCAAAATATTCATCAAGATAGGATTTTGAAGTGAGAAAAGCCACCACAACACCATTCTACACAAGTCTAGCCCACTTGTTTAGAGTGTTAGCTTCGATTTTCATTCTTGATCTTGCGAAGTTGCTAGCTTGGACAAAGCGGACTCCGGGTAGATCATCGGTGACCTAGAGGAGTTCAAGCGGAGCTTTTCCAAACCCCAAGTAGCCAAGGAGTCCAGCGTAGGGAGCTACAAAGGTTGTACTCTCCAAACCCTAGATTTTCATTCATGTGATGATATGCATGTTTTAGAAACCCTAATTTTTCTAGGAACGATCTGATGTTTGTTAACTTAGCACCCTAAAAATTCCATCTTTGTGACATGTGATGCTTCCAAACTCTACATAGGGTGCTAGGCTAACCCAACAAATTACACTTGCGAGATCCTCACGACTCATAAGGAGAACTCTCTTATGGGACCCTCACGGCTCATAAGATTTGAAAGTTTTAAGTTGCAGAAACCTGAACCTGTTCTTAAGCAATCCCCCCACAACCCTCGATAATACCCTACAAGTGGCTCAATACTGACCCTTGTATACAATCCACGGGCGCGAATAAACATTTCCCTAACCAAGTCCCATCCGTGACTGGGGATATGATCGCACAGTGAAAAACCCTTGTGAGTCCTCTCGACTTATAAGGGGAAAATCCTTTTGTAAGATCCTTACGACTTATAGGAGAACATACACTTAGGAATCCTCACGATTCCTAAGGAGAAAACACACCTACGAGATCCTCACGACTTGTAGGGAGAAATACCTTTGTGAGAACCTTACGGCTCATGAAGTCAAAAGCCTTAGTCGACAGGACCCTTAACTCTGTTTACTAAGCCACCTTTGTTCAACATCGACAGAGGCAAATGATGATTCGCTCCTGGCAACATCCCAATTGTAGCGGTACTGATGCCGAAATCGGTGTCTAAAATCCAAACTTGCAGCGAAAAGCCAGCAAGCCATACATGCATACGAAATAGCCGAAATGATGGGGCAATTTGCAATAAAAAGCAGCAAGTAAAAATGTATGCATGAAAAATAGCCGAAATGATTGGGCAACTCACAATAAAAAGCACCGAGTAAAAATAAAATAAATAGACGAAATGATTGGGCACCGCGAAAAATAGCCGAAATGATGGGGCAATCGCGACCTTCGCGATATAAAAGCTGAAATGATAGAGCATCGCGGAAAAAGAAATAAACTAAAAATGAAATTTATGCCCTACAGGTGATGTTACATTTATCCCTGTATACAATCCAGGGGCGCAAACAAAGAAGGAATCGCACTCCTCCTCGCCCAGGTTTCATCAGAAGAAGAGGCCAAATCTCGATGAGTCGCAGATAGCCTAGAGATCATCTCGACGTTCGTCTCGTTGCAGCGGACACAACATCAAGCAAAGCGGAACAGCGGCAACTCCCAGTTCCATGACTCGGCGATGTACTCCCACTGAGAGTCGAATCCCAACTTCGTGAAATGCGGATACAATCAACAAAATTCCTGGTCACGTGGAACGCGGATAACGTCACTCTTTGACCCCGTGGAAAACGTCCAGAGCGGATCCTAGTCCTCGCAGAGCACGACAGTGAACCCGTGTGAAGCATCCAGAGCGGAGCCTGGTCCTCGCCGAACACGGCAGTGAACCCGTGGGAAGCATCCAGAGCAAAATTCCTGGTCACGTGGAACACGGATTACGTTACTCTTTGACCCCGTGGAAAACGTCCAGAGCGGATCCTGGTCCTCGCGGAGCACGGCAGTGAACCCGTGTGAAGCATCTAGAGCGAAGCCGGGTCCTCGCAGAGCATGGTAGTGAACCCGTGTGAAGCATCCAGAGCGGAGTCTAGTCCTTGCCAAACACGGCAGTGAACCCGTGTGAAGCATCTAGAGCAAAATTCCTGGTTACGTGGAACGCGGATAACATCACTCTTTGACCCCGTGGAAAACGTCCAGAGCGGATCCTGGTCCTCGCGGAGCACGGCATTGAACCCGTGTGAAGCATCCAGAGCGGAGCCTGGTCCTCGCAGAACACGGCAGTGAACCCGTGGAAAGCATCCAGAGCAAAATTCCTGGTCATGTGGAACGCGGATAACGTCACTCTTTGACCCCGTGGAAAACGTCCAGAGCGGATCCTGGTTCTCGCAGAGCACGGCAGTGAACCCATGTGAAGCATCCAGAGCGGTGCCTAGTCCTTGCCAAACACGACAGTGAACCCGTGTGAAGCATCTAGAGCAAAATTCCTGGTTACGTGGAACGTGGATAACGTCACTCTTTGACCCCGTGGAAAACGTCCAGAGCGGATCCTGGTCCTCGCGGAGCACGGCAGTGAACTCGTGTGAAGCATCCAGAGCGGAGCCTGGTCCTCGCAGAGCACGGCAGTGAACCCATGTGAAGCATCCAGAGCGGAGCCTAGTCCTCGCCAAACACGGCAGTGAACCCGTGTGAAGCATCTAGAGCAAAATTCCTTGCTATGTGGAACGCGGATAACGTCACTCTTTGACCCCGTGGAAAACGTCCAGAGCGGATCCTGGTCCTCGCAGAGCACGGCAGTGAACCCGTGTGAAGCATCCAGAGCGGAGCCTAGTCCTCGCCGAACACGGCAGTGAACCCGTGTGAAGTATCTAGAGCAAAATTCCTGGTTACGTGGAACACGGATAACGTCACTCTTTGACCCCGTGGAAAACGTCCAGAGCGGATCCTGGTCCTCGCAGAGCACGGCAGTGAACCCGTGTGAAGCATCCAGAGCGGAGCCTGGTCCTCGCCGAACACGGCAGTGAACCCGTGGGAAGCATCCAGAGCAAAATTCCTGGTCACGTGGAACGCGGATAACGTCACTCTTTGACCCCGTGGAAAACGTCCAGAGCGGATCCTGGTCCTTGCAGAGCACGGCAGTGAACCCGTGTGAAGCATCCAGAGCGGAGCCTGGTCCTCGCCGAATACGGCAGTGAACCCGTGGGAAGCATCAAGAGCAAAATTCCTGGTCACGTGGAACGCGGATAACGTCACTCTTTGACCCCGTTGAAAACGCCCAGAGCGGAGCCTGGTCCTCGCCGAACACGGCAGTGAACCCGTGTGAAGCATCCAGAGCAAACATCGGACTGTGGAGTCCTTAAAATCCACGGACTATGATGTCCTTAACCTTGACCGTGATGTCTTAAAACTAACAATCAACCACCATGATTCTAGACTGATTTTACCTTGGTTCAAGGGTACATCTCTTCACTCCTTTGATATTTGTCGTTGTAATCTCTCAACGTCTTCAAAGAGGTGACGGGTCCCGGTAACCACACATTGAACTGTGGAGTCCTTAAATCCACGGACTATGACGTCCTTAACCTTGACCGTGATGTCTTAAAACTAACATTGGACTGTGGAGTCCTTAAATCCACGGACTATGACGTCCTTAACCTTGACCGTGATGTCTTAAAACTAACATCGGACTGTGGAGTCCTTAAATCCACGGACTATGACGTCCTTAACCTTGACCGTGATGTCTTAAAACTAACATCGGACTGTGGAGTCCTTAAATCCACGAACTATGACGTCCTTAACCTTGACCGTGATGTCTTAAAACTAACGTCGGACTGTGGAGTCCTTAAACCCACGGACTATGAGGTCCTTAACCTTGACCGCGACGTATTTAAACTACGGTACCCTGGAAAACATCCCAAAGCAACCCCTGATCCCGTGAAATACGGATAAGGGCGACCGCACCCAGCACTTGCGAGTCCTCACGACCTGTAAGGAGGAAAACTCTCTTGTGAGATCCTTACGACTCCCAAGGGAAAACCCGCTTAAGAATCCTCACGATTCTTAAGAAGAACTTACACCTACGGGATCCTCTCGACCTGTAGGGAGAAAAACTCTTTATGAGACCATCACGGCTCGTAAAGCTCAAAAGTCTTAGGAGGCAGATCCTAACCCTGTCTCCTAAGCCATCACTGCTCTACAGAGAGGTCAAGATGGACCATCTATGGGCCACACTTGCCATGGCTACATGCCACTGAAATGAAGAAGTTACTCATGAGCATATAAACTACTTCACGCCAGAGTAAAACATAAAGAGATAGAAGGGTGCGGCTCATGGAGTTAAGGGTTTGGAACTATATCTCTTAAGAGTCGAGATTTGAGTCAATGATAAATGACGACGCTTGTGTCCGCTCGTTATCTTCTCAGATCAAGATTCTGAAAATTATATACCATCCCGAAATTGGTCATACGCCATGCATAACTCCGCACTACTTCACCCACGTACATACTTACGTAGGCAAAGTAGTGGGGGGAATTTGTTCCCGCCAAATTTCTGTGCAAAAGAGTCCAAGGTATCAAATGGCAGCGATACGCTTAAGAAAATGCGAACCAGTATCTTCCGACCTGTATTTTGATAAACTCCCAAAGGAGAAACAGCTAAATTCTGATGATATTGGAGGCATCTCGGAAAACCCTTCGATTTGATATATTATGGGCTTCATAATTCATCCGGGATCAAAAGTTATGAGCAAATATACTATGCACTGTTCCCTGATTAAAAATTAGGAAAAAGCTTCAGAGGAAGTATCACGTGCTAGCACGAGACCAGTGGTCATGTGTTGGCACGTGACGTTTAAAGCAGCGGCACAGAGCACATTCATCCCCTGATTGAAAAGCAAGAAAAAGCTTCAGAAGAGGCATCACGTGCTCACATGTGACCAATGGTCACGTGTTGACACGTGATAGTTAAAACAGAAATAAAAGCAAACGGTTGAAGGAAATACCTCAATCAGGTGTCACGTGCTCACACGTGACTAATGGTCACGTGTTGACACGTGATGGTTAAAACTGAAGCATAAATAAACGCTGAGAGAAGGACTCAATTGGGGGTCACGTGCTCACACGTGATCAAGGGTCATGTGTCAGCATGTGACTGGCTTCGAAAGCCTTACAGTTTAATAAAATTAAATTCTAAAAGCTTCTAAATATTTCCAAATGGAAAAAGATTATGGGGACCGTTGGATTAAAGATCCAAGGGTGATTAAATATCACCAATTTATGGAAAAATCTTAGACAAGGAAAGATTTCCCCTAAAATCTCACCGGAAATAACAAACAGAATATCTTTGGATTTAAAATCCAACGGTGAATAAAATTCACTGAATGATCTATAGGATCATATTAATCATGAAATCAATTAAAATCTTTCAATGAAAGATTCATTGAACAAATTGATTCTTTTCTTTCTCCTATAAATAGGAGCCAAGAAGAGAAAAGAGGGGGGGACCTTTTGGAGAGAAGAACAGAGAGAGGAGAATTTAATTCTCAAGAGGGAAGAAAAGAAAGGAGAATTTAATTCTCAAGAAAGAAAACCCTAGGTGAGAAAAGAAAGGGATCAAAACTTCAAAAAAGAGAATTTAATTCTCAAAATCTAAGAGTTTAACTCTTCTGCAAGAGAACTTAGTTCTTCCTCTGGTTGAAGATCTGCAAAGAGCACATCTCCCCATAAGTTGAGAATTTAATTCTCATCGGGTTGAGATCCTGCCATGCAGATCCAAGACTTAGAGGGGGAATTGAGTTTAGAGAATTTAATTCTCCCAAAACAAAACTAGGGTTCAACCCTATATGAGAATTTAATTCTCCTAAAAATATAGGAATTTAATTCCTTCAAGATGGACAGAATTAGGGTTTAACCCTACTCAAAAATTTAATTGTTTTACATATATGGGAATTTAATTCCTCTAAAAAGAAATTGGGGTTTAATCCTACTTAAGAATTTAATTCTTGCACAATAGGAATTTAATTCCTCCAAAATCATAATTAGGGTTTAACCCTACAGAGAATTCAATTCTTAAAATAACGAGACTAAAGAGATCTCTGTGCATGAAAAGGACTAAGGTCACGTGTCCCCACGTGACCCTTGAAAAGATCCCTGAAGAAAGAAGGTTTGAGGCAATGCCTCACGTGCTCCCACGTGACTCCCAAAACGCAGAAAGAAAAAGCAAAGGAAATGAAGGCTTTGGGCGCTCTCACATGTTACCACGTGACCCCTTAGCAAACGTTTTAACCGTCAGCGCATAAATCCCCATCACGTGTCAACACGTGATGCTCGAAATAAAAATGAAAAGTGTTTAACACTTATTCGCAGATTTGAGGATAAAACAAAGGAGATCGGCTCCACATTTAAGGCGCCCTCACGTGTCCCCACGTGACCCCTAACAAATCCCTTTAATATCCAATGGATGGATGCCTATCACGTGCCCACACGTGATGGCCAGGAAATGAAAAGTGTTTAACACTTAATTGCAGAACGAAGAAAAGGGATCTGGTCCCCCCTTTGGGCGCTCTCACGTATCCACACGCGACCCCTTTGTCTTTAGTATTTAACACTAATTTGGGGATTATATTTCCAGTGTTTAACACCGATTGTTTCTAGTGTTTAACACTAAATTGAAGATTATATTTCCAGTGTTTAACACTGATTGTCTTTTAGTGTTTAACACTAATTTGAGAGTTCTATCTCCAGTGTTTAACATTGTTGTTCTCTAGTGTTTAACACTACTTTTAGCCAAATTGGCTAATTTTCCAGAGGCAAAAGTCCTTCCTCCAATTGAATCTCAAAATTGAGGAAATCAAAGACAAAATGTCGCTAGAGCCCCCAAACCTCTATTTAGTACTGCTGAATGATGAGGGGCTGAACCTAGACAAATGTCTAATGGCCCAAAGGGCCAATATTTCAAACATAATTGGACTTAGCCCAAACTGGCCATAAGTCATCAAATCATCTTGAACTGAGCACATCTGCTCTTTCAACCAACTCATTGGTTCAAGGGTACATCTCTGAACTCCTCTGATATTTGTCTTTGTAATCCTTCAACGTCTTCAGAGAGGTGATGGGTCCCGACAGCCATACATTTTATGGACCACCATGTCCTTAAACTGGCAATGGACCCCTATGTCCCTAAACTGGAAATGGACCACCATGTCCCTAAACTGGCAATGGACCGCAATGTCCCTAAACTACCTATGGACCACTACGTCCCTAAACTGGAACAATAGAGCCCCCAAACGCTCTTTTGTTGGATCTAAACGATCCCATTTAAGTTGATCTTAGCCTCAAATATGGCTAACGTATTCTTAAACATTCAAACAGACTTTAGTCCCAAATTGGACTATAAGACCCCCAATCAACTTTGGTTCAAGGGTACATCTCCGAACTCCTCTGACACCTGTCGTTGTAATCCTTCAACGTCGTCAGAGAGGTGACGGGTCCCGACGGCTATATATTAAATGGACCACTATGTCCCTAAACTAGAACAATAGAGCCCAAATGCTCTTTTGTCGGATCTAAACGATCCTGTTAAGCTGATCTTAGTTTCAAATTAGACTAACGTATCCTTAATAAACGTTTAAGTTGATCTTAGCCTCAAATATGGCTAACGTATCCTTAAACCAAAACCCCAAACCCAAATCTAAGAAAATATGGATTTGGGCTAATCCACGTCCTACGGGCGACAACATAAATTAGTCTCCGTATACAATCCACGGGCAACCACAAACAAAACAAACACCCACGACACGAAGTGACCATCTGGAGAAGGAGAAAGTTGTTACCGCGATGCGGTAGCGTAATTAACTGCAGGGGCTTGCGCCTGCAGGGAAGAGCGTCCCCACAATCAAAAACCTCTCAAGCGAGGGGGAATCTGACGAAGTCTGCTACATCGGCCGCATCCGTCTAAACCTCCGATACACGGTTCCATAAATCAACTTGGCATCTTCGGAGAGGTGGACGGATAGCACCAATTAGCATCTGCCCCGAATCTCAGGCAAGACAGTCCGTCTTGCACGTCTTTCGGAGGGGAACACCTGCTCGGTCCATCCATGGCTGGTAGTTCACTACCCACCGACGCCAAGGATCAAAGCCCTCGCCAAGAAGCAACCGGACAGCATCCCTGCTCGGTCCATCCATGGCTGGTAGTTCACTACCCACCGACGCCAAGGATCAAAGCCCTCATCAAGAGGCCACCGAGCAGCTACCCTGCTCGGTCCATCCTTGGCCGGTAATTTCTTACCCCACGACGCCAAGGATCAAAGCCCTCATCAAGAAGCCACCGAGCAGCTGCCCTGCTCGGTCCATCCTTGGCTGGTAGTTTCTTACCCCACGATGCCAAGGATCAAAGCCCTCATCAAGAGGCCACCGAGCAGCTTCACTGCTCAACTTCCTACACGTCTTTACTAAGCGATCTCCACCTCGACTTCGGGGCCATGGAGATGCCGAACTTTCACCGGTCTTTGCACACTTGGCAAATGGTCGAATTCAACTCGACATGAGATCGCTAGATGAAAAACCGACCTAACATGAAAGCAGTACCGCACAAATAAAAATGTTTACCACAAACAAAGAGAAAATGCACACGCAAAGAACACTGCAAAATTATTTTTATTCACAAAGCCGGAGGTCTTTACAGAGGTATTATGGGCTCCTCGGCCTTACAAAATCGCCCCGGGGCTTACAAAATTTTAGGGCAAAGATAAGGAGGCTAGGAGACTCAGGCCTCGGGGCCTGGGAGAACCTTGACGAGCTCCGCATCCACCACCATGATCGGGGTTGTGTCTTGAAGGTCGGCGCCCATCGCAGGAGCCTCGGAGCCAGGAGCCGGGGGGACCGACTTCTCCCCAATGCTCCCACCGGGGGCCTCTCCCCCTGCAGCGCCTCCGGGGGCATTCCCCTGCGCGTCATCCCCGAGAGGGTACTCACCCCGGAGTTCGCCATCAGGAAACTCCGGCATCAGGGCCTTGACGGCGTCGAGGGCGTCATGCCAAACGACGACAGCGGCTCCAGCAAGGTCGGTGTAGTACTGGTCCGACTTCTTATAGCTCTCCACCGCCTTCGACGCTCGGAGCTCGGCACGCCTCGTTCCCTCCTTCGCCGCCTCGTTCTCCCTCCAGAGGGTGTTCGCCGTCTTCTTCAGGGTGGCGACAAGCACCTTAGAATCTTCCAACTTAGCCTCGGCGGATCGGGCGGCCTCTCGGCACTTGGCGATCTCCCGATCCCCGGACGCCACCCGGTCTTCGATGGCAGCGACCCTCTCCATCGCCGCTTGCAGCTCCAGCCTTGAGCTCTCCTCCCGCGAGGAGAACTCACCCGCGACCTGCATCGCCGGGGCAATTTCCCCGTCCTCCATGTTGACAACGAAGGCGACGTGCTGGAGGACTTGAAGAAAACGAAGGAGGAGTTAAAAAGAAAAGGCGGCACCCAACCTTGCGAACAAAAATACTGAATGAAGGCCTGAGTGGGGTGCGAACACTGACCTGCCCGGCCTCCTGGGCTATGGCCTCCATCTGGGCCCGGAGGGTCCCCCGAGGGATTCTGCTCCCGGCCGACCTCTCCATCTCCGAGAGCAGACTATTGGCAACAGAAAGCCCCGAGGGCACTTCAAAGCGAAGCTCCCCTTCGTCCACGACTATCGAGGAAGCCGGGGAATGGGGCACCGTCCTCTGGTACCTCTTGAGGAGAGGCGCGGGAGAGCCTGTCTCGCCTCCCGCCTCCGAAGCCCGGGGCTCCTGCTCCCGAACGCGTTTCCGGCTCGACGCATGGCTGGACTCGGGGGCCCGGGGTGCGCTTAAGCGCCTGGATGGAGCGGTCGCCGGTGGAGCCGGAGTCGACGACGGGCGAGAAGGGCCGGCACCTCCGGCCTTCTTCCCCTTCTTCTGTTCGACCAGGGCTGCCCGAAATTTGCCTAGGTCCATGGGTTCTGCATAAGATAGAAGTACAAAGGAGTCGGCAATGCCAAAAAAAAGCGAAAGAATACACAAGTCTAAACCGGTCGCCTGAAAACTCATAACTTACCCGCGAACTGGGCGGGGCTGAGCCCGGCCCAACTGAGGGCCCGCTCAGACAGCAACACATTAGCCTGGGGGAGGGGCTTCCACTCCGACACCGCCACTGCGTCGGGAACATTCGACTGCCTCACCCGCGGGCAGTTGGCCATGTGCCACTGGATGGGCATAGGCCAATCCTCACCCTCGGGCGGCCCAACAAACAAAAACTTCTTCTTCCATTCGTGAATGGAAGAAGGTACTACGATGACCCCTGACCCGGCAGCACCTCCCTGGTGTTTTCTAAAAGAGATGTATACCCAGCTCGGCTCGCCCCTGCGAGTGCCAGGGTGGTTTTTGTAGCAGAGAGAAGAAAAGAGAAGGCTCCGGCTGAAAGGGATCAGACGTAATTTCAACTGAACCAGGAACCCAAGGAGAATTCTCCAAGAGTTCGGCACTAACTGGCCCGGGGCTAACTCAAAACAATTCAACGCCGCACTCACCTCGGGGGAGAAGGGCAGGCGCATCCCGGCCCAAAAGGCTTCCAGGTACAAGGCAATCTCCTTACCCCGTACCTGGTCTGCCATCTCCCCCTCCTCGGCCAGACGAAGCGAGTAGCCGGGAGGAATATAGAAACGAGTCCGGATGGTGGAGAGCTCATCCACATGCCTCAGTATGGATGACGTGCCAAGAGCATCCATGACCTGCGCTCTGGGGACCGCCCCCGTCGCACGACCCCGGGAAGCATGACTAACCCTAACTTCCCGGGGGGACTCCGACTCAAACGAAGAAGAGGAAGAAGAAGACTCCCTAGACTCTTCCCAGACTATTTCTACAGACTCCTCGGTAGAAGACATCTAACCTGATCAAAGGGATGACTCCTCGGAAGAGAAAACGCAAGGAATCCGACCTGAGAAGAAGAGCGCCGAGCTAACACGACTAGGGACGAGGAGAGTATGATGAGGTATGGACCCTGATGGGGATCCCACCTCTATTTATAGCTGCCAGCGTACACATCCTACAGCTCCGATCGCCTCCCACCAAGACAGCGCTTCGCAACCAACGGCCGACAACATTCTACCTGTCGCATTCACATTGGGTGCGTCCCATCGGGCGCGGGAACGCATGCGGCCCGTCTCGTCAGCCAACCAGCGCCAGACACATAGGCTGGCGCTTCGACGAACATACGCACAAACCGGCGCTTCCTCTTTAATGTGAGATCTCTCCCCAGATCCGCTGACGTCATCAAGAAAATACGACTAATTGCCCGGGAATACGCATCGACGATATCTTCAAATAAGAGCTCACCCCGGATGACCGGTCAGACCACTCTCAACCCGACCCAGGAACGGATCGAGACAAGAGTGGGGGGCTAATGATGATGCTCGATATCGATGACTCCCTAGATCATGACACGTGGCAGATGACGTGTCCCGGAGCTTACAAGAAAGGACCAAGAACAGTACGTTGGAAGCATACTCGGGCCTGCGACCCGAGGATGTTACCGACCTTTGGTGGCCTTCCAGACCACCCCCAGCTCGCCTCCGGGCTATCACGGAACCAAGATGCCTCGGCCTCCCGCTCGTTCCCGAGCCTCCCGCTCGTTCCCGAGCCTCCCGCCGAGCTTATCTTCCTCGGTCTCACCGACCAACCCACATCACCGATCACAGGCGCCTTCGCCACGGCTCCGTGAATCTCGCCAGGCGTGAGATATCCGCCGCCCATGATCCCGCGTTCCACGCCATCACGATCCCCTATTAACGAGCATATCCCGTCATTAACGGGGAATCCCGCCTATCACGCGGGCGTAACGCCAGGGGCGTAACGGCCAGCGTGAATCTCGCGCCCGCCTTCCCATTACTGCCACTATATAAACCCCTCTCCCAGACGACTCAAGTAATCCAATTTGACCCCAATAGGCCGTTACTCTGCCAAAATACCCCGTCTAACTTGATCGTCGGAGGGTCCTCGGTGGCACAACCACCCCGGGACTTCCTTGCAGGTACCTCGGCCTCAACCATATAAAACCAATTGAGATCCACACGCTTCAGGAGGCAACCCTCCAACTCAATCTCAGCCATCCATCAGAGCTCGCTGCAGATCAACGGAAGGTAACATCTGAAGGAGATCCAGAGATCCATCAGAGATTGAAGGAGACGCCGGAGAGGGATGAGTTCAGGAGAAGAGGTGGCCGGAGTTGGTTGGGTTGGTGCAGGAGACGCTCGGGGCTTGGAGGCGATGGATTGAGGTTGATGACGATGGTGTTCTCAGGTGTTAGAGGAAAACAGTGAAGATGATGTGTTCTTGGTTTATGATGGGTTGCAGCGATGGAGATGGTGGCGTGGGTGCAGGTCTCGAGGAAGAGGGAGTTTGCGGTCGAGGGTTGAAGGTGATGAAGATGGTGGTTGCTCGGTTGTGGGTGTTCGAGGAAGATGAAGACGAGGGCGAAGCACCGACAATGGAGGGTTTCAAGATATGGGGATCTCGAGTGTTGCAGGGAAAAGGAAGAAGACGACGATGGTGGCTGTGATGATGGTCAAAGGAGGGTCTTGGTCGACTGGAGACGATGAAGGTGATGATGGTGATGATCGGTGATGGGTATCAGCTGAAGTTGGTGAAGGTGCTCGAGGTTTGAAGATGAAGTCGATGATGGTTGCGGTGAGGAGATGAGTACGGTCGACGACGAGGGTGAGGGTAATGATGGTGAGCGTGGGTTTTGAGAACGAGGGAGAGAGAGAGAGAGGAAGAGAGAGGGAGATAGGTTTACTTTATTTTTTTATTAATAATAAAGTGTGTGTGTGTGTGTGTGTGTATAACCCCTTTAACTAAAACAATATTATATAAAAATATTATAAGCTCCCATCAATTTCTACGAAATCTCAAAATATATCCAGAAGTTATCCACACATGCTTATACGTACATACTATCTTAACAGCCTAATTAACCATAATATAATGGCTAGAAAAAAATTCTAATCTAATATTTCATACATAATATTTTAGGATGTATATGGATTTACATGCAATAGATAACCGTCAATAAAATATCATAGGAATATTTAAATAGGATAATAGCACACTAGCAATTAATGGTTAGATATATAATACCCAAATTGTATAACCATAATGTATGGCTATAAAATATATACCAGTTTAAATATTGTATGTCTATTATTTGGGATTCATATAGATTTATATTCTATGGATAAATATCAATAAAATATATTCTATATGAATATCAACCCATAACGGATTTCACACAAGCGGGTCGGGTCTGATAATGCCGCATACTATCCAAACACCAATCACAACCCAAACAAAAATAATTAAAAGAAACCTAATATACTATTTTATATCATCAACTAACGTACGATTGTGCTAGGGTGTTATATTATACCCAACTACAAAAAGAATTATGTCCTCGAAATTCGCGGAAACAGGGAAAAGGCAAGATAAAGGAAATACGGATTCAAGAAAACAGATGTGGAAACTTTTGTCGAATTTCTTCTTCATGTTCCCATGTAGATTCTCCATGCGAACGATTTCCCCATGAAACAAGAACTAGAGTGATCGTTCTATTCTTGAGAACCTTTTCTCGTCGATCCACAATAGCCATCGGTTGATCTTCATAAGTCAAAGCATCCTTCACTGTCAATTCCGAGTGATCTAGGACGTGCGTTTCATTTTGAACATACTTGCAAAGTTGAGATACATGAAACACGTCATGCACTCCTGCCAAGGACGGTGGTGAAGCCAATCGATACGCCACTTCTCCAATACGCTCAATGATATCAAAAGGCCCCACGAATCAAGGACTAAGCTTGTCTCGACTACCAAACCGAATTACTCCTCTAGTCGGTGATATCTTCAAGAACACATTATCTCCTACAACAAGCTCTAAAGTCCTTCTTCCAGTATCAGTCCAACTTTTCTCTCGATCTTGTGCCACTTTCATATGATCATGAATCAAGTTAATTTTCTCTATAGTTTGTACAATCAGTTCCGGTCCTAATAATCTTCTTTCTCCATTATCGTCCCAACACACTGGCGAGCGATACTTACGACCGTATAATATTTCAAATGGAGTCATCTGTATAGTCGCCTGAAAACTGTTATTGTACGAGAGCTCCAATAAATGTAAATGATCATCCCACGAACCCTTGAAAACTAACATGCAAGCTCTCAACATATTTTCAAGAGTTTGGATCATTCTCTCGGACTTTCCATCTGTCTGAGGGTGATAGGTCGTACAAAATTTCAAGCGAGTTCACAAACTTTCTTGCAGACTCCATAAAAAATGTGATAGGAACCGGATGCCGCGATTAGAAACAATACTCACTGGTACTCCATGCAATCTCACAATCTCTTGCATGTACCTCTCTACTAAAGCCTTCATCGACTGACCAACTCGAAATGGTATAAAATGAGCTGCCTTGGTCAGTCGATCGACAATCATCCATACTGTGTTATTGCCCTTTGGAATCCATGGTAATACTGTCACAAAATCCATGCTTATATATGTTAGTCCACGGTAGCGTCCTGGCCGTCTAACAGACGCCAAATACGGAACAAAAACTTTTTACAATTGGTGTTATCGCGTACTATAACCCGGATTTGCCATTAAAGCTAAACTAACAAACTACAAAGTAGGTAGAAATGTTATACCGAACGATCCGAGTCCTTCGGTCTTCAACCATCATCCCACGATTTGTTGCGGCTGCTCCGATCTCCTGAATCTCCAGTCTTCTCGTCCAGGTGGCACCACGTCGACGAATCTTTAAACGGGCTCCCGCCTCCGAACCGAGGCAACTCGCTCGTCAAGTTTGCTAAAAGAGACGACCAAGATGAAGTAGAGAATGAGTAGAACACTTTGTCTCGTTACGTCCAAAACCACGGACGAACGGTTAATGAAGCTGCCCTTTTGGAACTGTGATGGAAATGAAAAGAGCTATGAAATTTTCATACACTATAAACTATATCTTTTCTCAAATGAACAACCATGATCAACACCAAGAGGGGGCCGGCCATATTTGTAGAGGGGGGATGTGAGTGTAGGAACAAAGGAGGTGACCATAAGAATAAATGAATGAGTGAGTCATTAAGCTTAGTCATCAAAACCATTAATGATATGAATGATTCATCATACACCTTGTATGAACACAATAAATGCACAATTAAAGCACTAATGACTCACAAGCCTAATCACCACTTCTAGAAGCCTCTAGAAACATCCACACTCATGACTCACCCTCAAGACGAAAAGATAAATCCGCATTTAACCGAATGTTAAATACGGATGATAGAAAACTGGAAACTGACAACTTCCAAAAGTGATCCTGAAACAAATTTCAGAATAACCCCGTATCAGTATAAACATACCCGCATTTGTATTACGACCGAATACAAATGCAACTGAGACAAAGATATTATATCTACACAGTATAATACTGGGATTCAGATTAAATCAAAGCCTACCGGTATTATCTGCCCGAAAAATGACACGTGCGAAAACGCACGTGCTTTTTCCGAACCTTGCCATAAAACCATACGGCCTCTACAACATTTCGCCCGAACTTGGGAGACAGTCTGTGGGGGACTCTAATGACTCATCAACACACTGGCACTGGGTATAACCACTAGCTCGTCAGAGGTACAAGCTGTACGTAACGGTTGCCTATGTGTTGATTGGAAGGGAAGCTGATGAGCGAACTCATCCATAAACCCTACTGAGCCTGACAGGGACAATATCCGTACAGTCCGGTCCGTTCGTCTAAAGAGTATCGCATATTGAGTCTAGGGGGTGGATAAAGTCAGACCCCTAATAACGCGATAAATCGTGTCGGCATGAAGCCCATCACCACCTGAGAAACTACTGATCCAAATCAGTAATTCTCCACCACCTCGGCCGAGGATTTCTAGTGATAGCCACCCGTGCACTGCGCGACATCAACCCCCAATACCGGAAGAGACGAATCCCCGACGATCCGCTCACTGCCTCCATGTGGCTCGGGACTGTACCCAACTAAAACCTGTTTGCACAACACTTTTGAGCGTGGTAGGGTAGTAATCTAAGCACAGTGGGAACTCACACGAGACAAATGACAATCTCAGGTCGACAAACTAACCTGTACACATGTCACCAGGGAACTTCTATCTGACGATATGTATAATACCAACTAGCATGTTCTCGGCGAGTCCTGTCCGGTGTACTCATAACCCAATGAGCACCTGTATACATCTTAGGTGATCCAACTGACACCAGTGGCTTGTGAGACCGGCCACCGCCCCTCGTCGGGGTCTCGACTGTATACACTAGTCTACTCTGGAGTATCGATGCCCTGTCTCGAAAACTCCCACGATTAGGGACACTATAAGGATGTGCTTATAGACCCTAGCTCCCACGTATATGATCACCATCATACTGCTGGCTGTCAAGCAGAATCCTATGGGCTCTATCAATCATGCAATAGCGAACTAAAGCATGTATACGATGATAAAGACAAACCAGATAGCATACTATCATCTCGAGCAAGACTGTCATATCGGTATAGGTCCTGCCTCAATCATTGCAATCACGCACCTGCGATCCAATAATTGACTTTGAGGGCACTATCTCCAACAATATATTCTCACTTCCATTGGGAAATCGAAAGTTGTTGAAACAAACCAGCGACCCTTTGATGTTCAGCCTTGACTTGCTGACACACCAAGAACTTCGACACGTAATGAGCGATCTTTCTTTTCATGCCTTCCCACCAAAAGCGTTGTCGCAAATCTCTTTATATTTTTGTGCCTCCCGGATGTACCGAATATGCAGAACTATGAGCCTCCTTCATGACTTCTTCACGAACTTCTCTTTTAGGCACACACAATCGACTTCCATATCTCAAAGAACCATTTTCATGAATCAATAAATCTGTTCGAAGACCTGCCTCTGCCTGTCCTCGAAATTTCTGCAATCTAAGATCGTGCAACTGCGTTGCCTTAATACTATCAATCAATGATGACTGTACTCGCAATTGCATCAGCTATCCCGAAGAATCCGGTGGTACGAGCTTCAACTCGAATCTCTGAAAATCCGCAATAATCTTCTTCTGCGAAGTCAACATCCTTATTGTTGGCAACTAACTTAAAACATCTGGTACTACATTAACCCTCCCCGGATGGTACTTTAGATCAAGGTTATAGTCGGCCATCAGCTCCAACCACCTACGCTGTCCCATATTGAGTTCTTTCTGCATGAACACATAGTTTAGGCTCTTATGATCGGTAAATATCTCGACCTTCTCGTCCAAAAAGTAGCGTCTCTAAATCTTTAGCACAAACATAACTGCTGCTAGCTCCAAGTCGTGAGTTGGGTAGTTCTTTCCATGAGTCTTCAACTGTCTCAACATATAAGTTACAACTTTTCCATGCTGCATCAAAACACATCCCAAGCCTTTCCCAGATGTGTCGCTGTGAATAACTAATCCCCTAGAACCATCTGGCACCGTTAAAATAGGAAAGGTTATCAACCTTTGCTTCAGCGCCTCAAAAACTAACGCACACTTCTCGGACCAAACAAACGGTACCTCCTTTTGTGTTAGCTTGGTTAATGGCTCTGTTATCCGAGCGAAGTTCTCTACAAACCTTCAATAGTATCCAGCAAGCCCAAGAAAACTTCTAATCTCCCTTACATTCTTTGGAGTCGGTCAATCATGAACAGCTGCAATCTTTTTAGGGTCAACTGTGATTCCATCTCCGGATACAACATGACCTAAGAAATTCACTTCATCGAGCCAAAACTCGTACTTGCTCATCTTAGCATACACCTTCTCTTGTCTCAATATCTGCAGTGTGATCCTTAAGTGTTCATGCTCTTCCTTGCTCCTCGAGTAAACCAGAATATCATCGATGAATACCACCACGAACTGATCCAGATATGGTGAAAATATTTGGTTCATCAAGTCCATAAATATCACCGGTACGTTAATAACTCCAAATGGCATAACTAAATACTCGTAATACCTATATTGAGTTCGAAACGCCATCTTGCAAATGTCTTCTGTTTTCACCCAAACTTGGTGATAGCTCGATCGCAAATCCAACTTCGAAAATACTCACGCGCTACTGAGTTGATCGAATAAATCGCCTATGCGAGGAATTGGGTACTTATTCTTGATAGTCACTCGATTTAGCTCTCGATAGTCGAAACACATTCTCCGCGTGCCATCATTCTTCTTGACCAAAAGAACTGGAGCTTGCCAAGGTGAACCACTGCTGCGAATCCAACCCTTCTCTAATAATTCAGAAACTTGTCTCTTTACCTCATCCAGTTCCACCGGTGCCATCGGATACTAAGCCTTCAAAATTGACGTTGCTCCAGAAATAAAATCAATCGCAAACTCCACATCTTATTTTGGCGGTAAATCCGAGATTTCCTTGAACGCATCCATAAAATCCCGAACTACTATTGGTGCTTCCTCCTCGATCACTTATATCGACGAAAAAACGGCATCTATAGGCTTAGCCCTAAATTCGACTGGCCCGGCTGATTTGCTGCCTCCCAAGAATTTGAACCATGGATGTCCGGAAATTTAGAAAATCGCCTTCTTTGCTCTACGGTCTATGTGAGCGTGGAAAATGCTAAGAAAGTCCATTCCCAATATAACGTCATAACTGCCTGTATCTATCACCAAGAAATCTGCGAACAGCTCCCGTCCACAAATAACAATAGAACAACCCTTGCATTCACTACTAGATATAATTCTCACATTCCCAGTGTGTATGTCCCAACTGCTAGATAGGGTCGTGTGTGGAATAGAATGTGCACCAATAAATTTGGACGACATAAAGCAATGGGATGCACCCGAATCAAATAATACTAATGCGGGAAAAATTATAGACAAGTAGGATACCTAAAGCAATATCGTCTGAAGGTTTGGCCTCCTCGACCGTCAAGGTGAAGGCCCATCCCTGATTAGGCCTCTGAGTAATCTGCTTCTGTCCATAAGTCTGCTTCTGTGGTGCTTTCTGGATATCGCCCTTCAACTGTAGCTTCGAAGGCCGCGTACCAATCGAATGGTCAGCCGATCCACAAACTAAGCAGAGTCTTTGTTTCCTCTGACAATCCTTCTGCATATGGTCGGGTAAATAGCAGAAATCACAAACCACATTCCTTTTCTGATTTGACATGAAAGGCTTTTTCATAGGTACTATCCCCTGTCTACTGACCGGAATGCCCTTATGTCCAGGAGCTCTGGTTGGTGCATGCAAGGTCTTCCGCGCCATAACCTCTTGTTGTTGAGTACCCTTTTCTCTCTCTGATAATCTCTGTTGTTCTTTAGCCGCCGTAAGAACTTGAGAAAAAGTGGTCAACCCCAACGATGTGATATGCCTCTGAATCTCCACATCAAGACTGTGCATGAACCGCCTTACCCTATCTGCCTCGTTAGCAACCAAGAGCCCTGCAAAGCAACTGAGCCGGGTCCACTCAGCCGCATGTGTATTAACAGTCCGCCTTCTGTTTTAGGCCAATAAACTTCTCTTCCATTTCCACTCTAGCAGACTGCAGAAAGAACTTCTCCAAGAAACTCTGTATAAAAGTCGCCCAGCTGATCGTCTTTGCTAAACGTATCTCCTTAACAAGCCACCATCCCGAGCATAATCCACCAACTGGATGCGTACCACATGCATCCTTTTTTCGTCCGGGATCTGTGCAGCAACTAAAAGATTTTCCGTATCCAGCAGCCACTGCTCCACCGATAATGACTCCTCCAATCCTGTGAACGTTGTCGGACTGAGCTTCCTAAAGTCTGCCACCGTACCCTCACGCTGAGCTGGTCTAGGAACTGCCGCCCTCTCGGCTGCCGTGATAGCAGTCTGTTGGGTCGTCCTCAAGCCTTCTTGAAAAGCCTCATCCTGTCGCTGGTTCAGCTCTGTCTGGCGTTTCTGGTTCTCCAGCATACCGCGTATGACCCCAAGGAGTGCGGCGTCGTCTACACACCTCTGATATGCTAGTAAATATTTTCCCGCCATGATTCTTAAGTCAAGAACAATTGAAGAGGATTAGCAACGGAAACACTATTCAATAAAACAAGTAATCAATAAACTATAGATTCAAGAATGGTAAGGCAGTAATGTAGCAGGACACGTTCTTTATTCCGGGTTTTTAGGTCTGTGTATTGGGTACAATACCCAACTACAAATTAAACTAAGCCCAGCTAACCTAAACCCTAAGCTCTGATACTAACAAAACCTTGTCACGCCCCGCTTTCCAAAATACAGAACGTAACAAAACCAACCATGCTACCTATAGTGAGAAAATATCCTTCCATAGTCACATTACGGTTGTCAATCAGATATCAAAAACGGAAAATAAACATCTATCTATCACATGTCCAAACTGCCTCAACAAATAATAACGAGAAAGGTAGCAAAAGTAAATAAAGATCCAATAAAAGAAACAATATCCTAGGCTCATCCTTATGAGATCACAACGATAAAATGACAAATCCATAACTAGAAAATAAATCTAAAGTATCACTAAACTAAAATAAGCGGAAAGCTCTTCACTGCTCGGCAATCAAATCAAATTATTCCTGATCCTCCTGTGATAAGGTCAAAGGATCTGGGCTATGTAAAATCCAGACGTCAGTGCATCAAAGATATCATAATAATAATATGAACAGTATGCTGTATAGGATGCCATGTGTAAGAGTGAGATATCACAAGCAATCACATGTGATATAACAAGTAAGATATAGCTAGTCAAACACGTTACGTGTATCCTATAGATCTATGTTTCTATGTTATCTATCCTACAGGTATTTGAAACCAATTAATATATTTCTCCATGTAACTCAAAACTATATATCTCATTACCCCCCGGGACCACAGACGCAAGATACATCCTGTTACCCTCCGGGACCACGGATGCAAGATGTATAAATCAAGAATGATTTTTGTTCCGTTAACCTCCGGAACCACGGAAACATGTAATATCCTTTTGAGTTACACTTCAGTTACACTTTTGATTTCCCCATTTCCCTAGGTTTCATTTTCCAAGTTATGTATGAATATAATATTGACCTAATGCCAATACAAGAACGGGCAGGTACAGGTTATGTCTATCAAGACAATAGGTCACGTCCTTCAGAACAACAAGTCAGGATTATTGGCATCAGTAAGTACTACAGGCAAATAGCTAATAGCATGATAACGATAACATTAATAAGATGGCGGGTTATAAGCATGTCAGGGATAGTGTACTAAATCAGATGAAGTGTTTATCTCGCAATAATATCACGTACACAAGTTATGATGAATATAGTTGTATCTGTTATCTAGGTACGATATGTGATGTAAAGAAAATGACCATATCAATTCCTACAAGTTCAATTTATCGATTTGACCATACTAGAGTAGTTTGTTATAATTACTAGGTATTGTTATTTAGATATATTTGCATAAAACTAAAATTGTAAAACTTATTAATGTTAAAGTATCTAACGGCATACGAATCATAAATATATATAATAGTACAATAATAATAATATTACGACAATATATATGTATATTGCGTAAACTATAGTATGTAGCAAGTTGAAAACTTGCCTCGATCGATCACGGAACGAGATGATATGCAAAACACAAAACACAACACGATTCGATGCGCGATTACGGCTAAACTTGGGCTCGGTTAGAAACTGCTCTCGGCTAGATATACACTTGAAAAGACAATCACGACGACGATGGATCGATGCAACAACGGCCATTGGCACGCCCGCGGCAACTCTCTGTTGCGATGATGGATTGCGATGTTGCCGCCGTGAGGGTTCTCACCGGTGAAGGTCTCGGTGAAGGAAAAGGTGGCACTGTGGGTTGATATAGCTAGAGTTGGGTTTGGGGATAAAGGAAGCGTCCACGGTAGATGGAGGCGATGGAGATTGAAGGAGACGTCGGAAAAGGATGAGTTCAGGGGAAGAGGTGGCCGGAGTTAGTTAGGTTGGTGCAGGAGGAGCTCGGAGCTTGGAGGCGATGGCTGGAGATTGATGACGATGGTGTTCTCGGGTGTTGGAGGAATACGGTGAAGATGATGGGTTCTTGGTTGATGATGGGTTGCAGCAATGGAGATGGTGGTGTGGGTGCAGGTCTTAGGGAAGAGGAAGTCGGCGGTCGAGGGTTGAAGGTGATGAAGATGGTGGTTGTTCGGTTGTGGGTGTTCGAGGAAGAGGAAGACGAAGGCGAAGCACCGACGATGGAGGGCTTCGAATATGAGGATCTCGGGTGTTGCAGGGAAGAGGAAGAAGATGACGGTGGTGGCTGTGATGGTGGTCGAAGGAGGGTCTTGGTCGACTGGAGACGATGAAAGTGATGACGGTGATGATCGGTGATGGGTATCGGCTGAAGTTGGTGAAGGTTCTCAGGGTTTGAAGATGAAGTCGGTGATGGTCGCGGTGAGGAGATGGTTTTGGTCAACGACGAGGATGAGGGTAATGATGGTGAGCGTGGGTTTGGAAAATGAGAGAGAGAGAGAGAGAAAGAGAGAGAGGAAGATGGGTTTACTTTTATTTTTTTATTAATAATAAAGTGTGTGTGTGTGTGTGTATAAACAATATTATATAAAGATCTTATAAGCCTCCATCAATCTCTACGAAATTTCAAAATATATCCAGAAGCCACGCACGCTTATACGTATATATTATCTTAACAATCCAATTAATCATAATATAATGGGTAGACAAATATTTTATTCTAATATTTCATACACAATATTTTAGGATGTATATAGATTACATGCAATAGATAACCGTCAATAAAATATCATAGAAATATTTAAATAGAATAATAGCACACTAGCAATTAATGGTTGGATATATAATATCCAAATTGTATAACCATAATGTATGGCTACAAAATATATACCAGTTTAAATATTGTATATCTATTATTTGGGATTCATATAGATTTATATTCTATCGATAAATATCAATAAAATATACTCTGTCTAAATATCAACCCTTAACGGATTTCACGCAAGCGGAATGGGTCTGATAATCCTGCATACTATCCAAATACCAATCACAACCCAAACAAAAATAATTAAAAGAAACCCAATATACTATTTAATATCATTATCTAACGTACCATTGTGTTAGGGTGTTACAAAGAAACATAAGGAAGAGAAATCCAATGAGCTTGGCATTTCTAACGAACCAGATAGCAGTCTACTTCAATGTGTTTTGTTCGCTCATGTAATACTGGATTAGTCGCAATGTGAATTGTGCTTTGGTTATCACAGTATAAAGGAATGTCGGGAGGTGTAAAGACACTTATGTCTTGTAACAGATTTCATAGCCATTTTAGCTCAGTAGCAGTGCCAGTCATTGCTTGATATTCTGCTTCAGTGCTGGAACGAGAGACGGTGTCTTGACGCTTACTTCTCCAAGTTATAAGAGAAGATCCCAAGAATATACAATATCCAGTAATAGAGCGACGAGTGTCGGGATCATCCGCCCAACCAGCATCAGAGTAAGCAAGAAGAGAAAGAGAGGAACCCGGGGGAAATAGTAATGACCTAGTCATGGTGGTACGAAGATAGCGTAAAACATGCAGTAAAGCAACATAATGTGTGGATATAGGGGAACTTACAAATTGGATTAAATTATGTACTGCATGGGCGATATCCGGGCGGGTGATAGAGAGATAGATGAGGGCACCTACGAGTTTCCTATATCGATTCAACTGTGGCAAAGGATTGCTATCATTTCGACGAAGTTTCAAATTCAGCTCTATTGGTGTAGAAGTTAGAGTTGAGTTAGAAACAATTGAGTCTGTAAGAGCAGCTCGATGAAGAATATCATAAATGTACTTTTGTTGAGAGAGTAGATAACCCCTGGTGGAAGAAGCAATCTGAATCCCCAAAAAATAACGAAGAAACCTTAGATCCTTTATCTCAAACTATTTTTGAAGATGCTACTTCAAGAAAGTGATGGTGGATGTATCATTCTCTGTAATAATCATATCATCGACGTAAAGCAATAAAATGACATGACCTCGTGATGAGTTTCGATAGAACATAGCATAATTAGCAAAGCTTTTAGTAAAGCCGAGAGGGAAGAGACCGACGGAAACGTTCAAACCAAGCTCGTGGAGTTTGTTTGAGGCCATAGATAGCACGTCGAAGACGACAAACACGATTCAGCAGAGCTAATATTCCAGTAGGAGGTTGCATGTAAACCACTTTGGAGAGATCACCATTAAGAAATGCATTCTTAACATCCATCTGATATAGGGGCCAGTTCTGGGCAACAACTGCGATAAAGGTGCGAACATATGTCATTTTTGCAACTGGAGCAAAAGTCTTTTCATAATCGATGCCATATTCTTGGAGAATCCACGAGCCACAAAACGGGCTTTGTAATGCTCAATGGATCTATCAGACTTAGTCTTGATCTTGTAAATCCATTTGCAACTGATAGGTTTGACCCCTGATGGTAATGGAACGAGATCCCAAGTATGCGTACGGTGAAATGCCTTCAGTTTTTCCTGCATAGCATGTTGCCATTCTGGAATCTTTACAGCCTCAGGATAAAACTTTAGTTCCTGAAGAGAATGAATAGCAGAAAAAAAGGATGCACATTGAAGTGAATAAGAGTTAGTCATAGAATAACTATAACAAGCAGGAGGTCGTTGATCTTGAGTAGGATTGCGATGAGGATGAGGAGAATTTCCCAGAGAAGATGAGTTAGCCGTAGAGGAACTTTCTGTCATCTGCGGAAGGTGTGACGGTGGCAGAATCAGAATTTGTTATCGACTCAGAAACTGGAGCAGGGGATGTATTAAAGGAAATAAGGGTAGGAACACATGAAGGTGTGGTGGTGGAAGGTGATATGGGTGAGTGATGTGTAAGGTCAAGAAAGGAGAGATATTGTCACGACCCAAAAGAGCACGTGACTGGCCCTTGAACCATATGAAGTCTATAGGACCCCATCTGATCCAAGTAAGCCAAAAGCCCAGAAATCTAAAACCATTTTAAGAGTAAATAAAGAAACTGGTTTAAAGAAGCGAAGGTTTTTAAATAACTAAGCCGAATATGCATTTTTAAAAACAGTAAAGTCTTTTCTAAAAATTTCGGCAGAGTTTCTTTTGTAAAAACTGGCCCCGAATGGGGTACAACAAGAATAACAATATATGCAAAGAAAAAGGCATCCCCAAGCGGGAGCTAGCTCTTCGTCAATTGACGGTCACAACCACACATGCAATATAATATACAACGCCGAATGGCGAGGATCAAATCCAAAAGAAACTCAGTAAGCATGAAAACCGCAATACTACTGAGCGCGACTCTAAGGCCGAATAATACATCACAGATGTCTAAGTCTGAAACAATACACAAGTTTGGTTGATGGAATTTCTAGATACAAGAATAATACAAGTACAATGGTGGTTCTTGATGCAAAAGAACCCACCTACCCAAGCAAGTCACCCTTAAAGAAGCAGTGTGCCAGAAATGCCGCTACGGAACCTGTACGGCAAAACCTGCAAGAACTGCGGCACAACGGGGGTGAGTTGCCAACTCGTGAATAGAAATATCTACAAGCAGAAACCGAATGCAAGACATAAACCTAGGTCAACAATCAGTAATATAAACCACAAGAGTACGTCTGAAGAATGATAAGGTGGCAATATAACATCTAAACATGTATGTAGTGCCGAGTACTCAGGTAATAACATGTCATCAGTATAAGGTATGTCTGCATGAAGTAAAAATGATGAAGTATCAAATGAATATCAATACACATATATTAGCGTCCCATTCCACTAATATTGGTGTAAGGGTATATATAACAGCGCCCTCATACCCTGTTATATATACAATGAAGTATGATCAATGTAAATCCAGTCTGTGTGTGATCAAGTCTGTAAAAACGTGGAACCCGTCCACCCGTCACCCAATGACAATAAACATCATGTATGTAAATATGAGGATATAACTAAAGGCATGGAATCTGAGTGCCTAGCATCGACACTCGAAAACAACATGAAAACCTGTGCCTAGCATCGGCATGTAAATCCTCATATACCGGGCATCCGTCAGTCCGGGTCAGCCCACTCTCTCATATATCGGGCATCCGTCAGTCCGGGTCAGCCCTCTCACAATATATCGGGCATCCGTCAGTCCGGGTCAGCCCTCTCACAATATATAGGGCATCCGTCAGTCCGGGTCAGCCCTCTCATAATATATCGGGCATCCGTCAGTCCGGGTCAGCCCTCTCACAATATATTGGGCATCCGTCAGTCCGGGTCAACCCTCTCTCAAAAACCAGAAATATCATAGAAACAACATATCTCAATGCGCAAATCAGAAAGCATGTAACAATATGTCCTAGCAACATGATAATAATATATCAATAAGCACAAGCAATGCAATGCAAATAGCATGAATATGCGGAATCAACTAATCGACGCAACAGTGAAGAATCTACCTCATTAACTATATCATGCAGCCTTGCCTTTTGAAATGAGACGAATCAGGGTTTTTGGTAAAATAAGGGCTACGGTGTTTTTAAGAAAAGATGTGTCGTTTGAAAATATCCGTAGAATCCCTTTATTTTACCTATCTTTAAAATATCCCCGATTCGTTAGTTTTGAAATAGGTATGACACGGGTCTAGTCTAACGCCTACTATGCGAAGTCCATCAGGAGGGGTATGGAAACCACCTAAAGCTGAGTCGATATATATAAATAATATAATAGTCGGTGATCCCGCCTCAATAGCATCGCGTACGATACAGTATATCATCTGACATCCTCGAGTCATGAGTGCGGATCTATCATCAATATAAAGCTCGTACGGTAAATCGTCGTACGACATCCCAGTAGTTGGGTACGGATCAAATATCACAATCAGCTCATCGATTATTAGGTATCATTATCATCATATCACATAATCTGGGATACTGATCTAAGTCTAGTACAACTGATACCATCAATATACTGCGTGTGCAAGCACACGTCCCAAGGCCCGCTAGAGATCACGTATCGTATCCCAATACGAATCACATCAAATCACCGATCTCACGGCACAAGGCCCAACATCATCAACTCATCTCCAATGTCATCCAATATCATCATCACAGTGCAAGTATAAGGAATATGCAAGGGTGTGCGTGTAGGTGTAAATCTATTCTAGGGTTCGCGACTATGAACTACACTAGTCACTCATAACCCTACGCTACCCATAGTACACCTAACTATCATATATAATATAACAACTACGGACTGCGGGGGTGCTATACGCCATCCACCCGACTTCCCCCAGTAGATATAATCTACTCACCTTGCGTCTTCATTTGTGGATGTCGCCACGCGCTTGCTTGTTGTCCCGAAGTCTTCATGGGTACCTACATATCAAAATATCGTATATGCGCATTAAAACCAAATCAAAGCTAAAACGGCAAACGAAACCCAAAACGATACGATAAGAGGCCTATAGGTTAGAACCTATGGCACGCCTTCAAAACCATCAATAAATCCTCTATATCGTCGTATAAACGACAAATAGTCGAGGTAAAACACAAGACACAAATTCAGACTTAAGAATACGGAATACGGAAACACGAATCCAAAACAGCAACTTAGGAAACATGTTCCAGATTTCACCCTAGGTCCAATTAGACAAATCTATATATACCAGGGGCCTAATCTACAGATAAGGGAACACCAAAACCAAAACGAGCCAATTCCACCATGGTCTGGCCGCAAATTGCGGCCAGAATGGATAAATCTGCGGCCGGCTTGATGAGTTAGGGGTTGGGGTCTTGGTGGTAGCTTCCTGGGTGCCTGCACATTTCACTGTCCAATCAATTTTAATTTAGGGTGTCTCGGGTGATAGCAGATTCAATATACCCTTCACAGATTTCACAAATTCCCCGATATCGGTTTCTAAATCCGTATTCCGGGTTTCAACTCTTAGGTTTTGGGTCTCCATTCATGCACTAGGGTGTTTATATAACCTCAACTGAGCTCAATTTCACAATACAACACAAGTTTCCCTCAAACCCTAACTTGGTTATCCTCAAATCCACAATATCAAACAATATCGGTTCAATCATAAAATGGGGGTAAAGGAAATGCTAAAACTAAGTTAATGATCCAGAAAATACCTCATTTGGCAACTCAAGAATTTTCTTGAGTTGCCCCTAGTGGCCAAAATCCTTGCTTCTTTAGCCCAAAGTGTAGACCAAGAGCTTGTGCACACATTTAATGAAATGGAGATTGGGTTTTGGAGTTGTTATGGATGTGTTTAGAGGGCTTGAAGAGGGGAGGGAAGTGAGGGAGGAGCAGCAGCAGGAGCAAGCAAGGAAGAGGGAGAGAGGAATGGTGAAGAAATGGAGAAATGGCCAAGTCTTGGTCAAAGGTTACCCTTCTCTCTCTCACCCATACCTCATTATAATAATCCTTTTCCATTTTCTTTTCTTTTTTCTTATTTTCTTCACGAAATCCCTTCTCACTTGAATAGTAAACCCAAAAGAAAACCATGGTAGAAATGCACAAGTGTAGAGAAAAAGATATGTGCATGTTTTGCACAAAAATGCTAAAAAACCGATTAGCGATTTTTAATCGCGATTAGCACTAAATTAGTGTCAAACTAATCACAAAAACTTTAAAATGTCATAATCCCATAAAATACCCTATTTTGGAATTTTCCATAATTTTTCCCATTTATTTGTATTTAATAATACCAAAAATATTAAAATATTCAATAAAATAATATTAAATTATAAAAATTCCCAAAATTAATATTTTATCCTTTTGAAATGTTACAGATATGGTGGAGAGGATGTAGGAAAGTAGGGTACGGTTTCAAAGAATGTAACATGACGAGCTATACGAATGCACTTCGTTGTGGGATCATAGCAGCGGTAACCTTTGTAAGCAGAACTATATACTGTGAATACACATTTGACTTGACTGACTGTGGAGAAAGTTTATTTCGTTCATGGGAGGGAAGAAGAACAAAACAAATACAACCAAACATGTGGAAAAGAGAATAATTAAATGTTGCGGAATGGAGGCGAGAATAGGGAGAAAGGTATGGTAGGACGGATGATGGGGTGATGTTGATTAGTAGAGTAGCAGTCATAATAGCTTCTACCCAAAATGAACTAGGGACAGATGATGAAATGAGTAGAGCTCAAGTCGTTTCAAGGATGTGACGATACTTGCACTCAGCAACACCATTTTGTTCATGAGTATGAGGACATGATTGTTGAGGAATAGTACCATGGGATTTGAGGATGTTTTGCATGGATGACAAAATATATTCAAGGGAATTATCAGATCTAAATACTTTTATACGTTTATGAAATTGAGTATGAATCATATTAGTAAATTCTATGTAAATGTGAATATGATCAGAATGAGCACACAAAAAATAAACTTATGTATAGCGTGAGCAGTCATCAATAAAACAAATATGGTATCTATAGCCATATAAAGATGGAAATGGTGCGGGTCCCCAAATATCAGAATGGATTAGCTCAAAAGATTCAGAAGACACATATTTACTTGATGAAAAAGGTAAAGCAATTTGTTTTTCAAAATGTCAAGTACTACAATTTGACACAGAAGTAAAAGGGAAAGAACCTAATAATCCAGAATCAGATAAGACTTTCAGTCAAGGACCAGAGTGATGATCTAAACATCGATAACAAATATCTGATGTGTAAAGTCCAAAACCTGCAGCAGGGAAAGGGGGTAGATGAAGATGCTCCAAATGATAAAGTCCATTTACTCTACGACCTATCCCAATCTTCTGGCTGGTTCGAGAATCATGCACGGTACAAGAGGTGCATAAGAAAATGACTGTGTAACCGGCATCAGTAATTTGACTTACGGACAATAAGTTTATAGTAAGCTTGGGGATAAGCAAAATAAAAGATAAAATCAAACAACCAGAGGTGTAAGAGCTGTTGGATATGTATGCCGTAGAGGCCATTATTGTATATGTATACATGTAGATGCTTGGACATATGTATGTACAGAACAATCTTGCTCGATATGATAGTATGCTATCTGGTTTGTCTTTATCTTAACATGTGCATATGTTCTACTTGTTATTACGTATCATCTATACATCTTAATAAAGCCCGTAGGATCATTGCTTGACTAGCTACGTTGTGATGGCGATCATCTTTGTGGGAGCAGGGTAGTCGATAAGCACATCCTTAAACGGTCCCTAGTCATGGGAGTATTGAGACTGGATATCGATATTCCGGAGTAGACTGGTGTATACGTTTCTATACACCGACGAGGGGTAATGGTTGGTCCCGCAGCCATTGGTCTTTTGCACCCAAGATCGTATGCAGGTGCTCACTGGGGGTGAGTACACTAGACGGACTCGCCGAGAACTTTTAGATGATACTATACCCATCATCAGATAGCAGTTCTCAGGTGACATGAGTACGGGGTAGTATTCAGACCTGAGATCGTCATTTGTCTCGTGTGAGTTCTCACTGTGCTTTGATCACTACCCTACCACGGCTCTACTGAGTCGTGCAAACAGGTTTTGGTTGGGTACAGTCCCGAGTCACATGGAGGCAGTGAGTGATTGTTGGGAATTCGTCTCTCCCGGTATAGGGAGTCGATATCGCACCGTGTTCGATTGGTCAGGACCATAAGACCTTGGCCAAGGCAGTTGGGATTTACTGATAGGTTGATCAGTAGTTTCCCGGATTGGTCCTGAGCCGCATCAGCACGAATTATCGGGTTATTAGGGTCTGACGTTTACCACCCCTAGACCCAGTATGTGATACTCTCAGATGAAGAGACCGGACTGTATGAAGATTGTCACAGATAGGCTCAGTAGGGATCCGGATGAGTTTGCTCGTCGGCCTTCCTTTTCGACAGGTACCCGGGTAGCCGTTACATACAGCTAGTACCGCTGATGTGTTTGTGGTTATGGATTTATCCAGTAACTCACTGCCAGCGTACTGTCGAGTCTTTAGAGTCCCATACAGAGGGTTTCCCTGGTTCAGGCGAAATGATGTAGTAGCCGTATTGGATACGTGCAGGGTTCCGATCGATTGATTGTACTATGTACCAGGACTTTCGATCAGACAGTTGATAATACTAGCCGACTCGGGATTGAGCCGGATTATTAAATCATGTATTGATTTAATAATGTATATTCTAGTATTATGTTCTTTGTGTTATTCTATCTCTTCGGGTATTCATATTTTTATACGAATGCAGGTATGTATATACAGTAGACTGTAATCCGTATTTTATACGGAAAGCATTCTAGAAGGTGGACACCTCATTTTAGTATTATCCATTTATTCTTAAATGGAAAATGAGGTGTAAAGTAAAGTGAGGGGAGTATAGTGAGAACCATGCCTCAATAGTATTGACAAATGAATTCTTAATTTATTTTTACTCATTATTGAAGCATGGTTGGATATTTTTAATTGTAAAAATCATTTTACAAAACCATAGTGAGGATTTTCTCTCACTTGGATGCTTCATTGTTTTCTTGAGCTCACCATTTGCTTCACTCTTCTCTCCTTCTCTTGAGTTCCTTCACCTTCATCATCTACCTCTTCTCTACACTCCCATGTGTTGAGAATCAAGAGAGGAAACACATCTTGAATCATACACTACATCCTAGATCCCTTAGACTAGCAATCTACGGCCTCTAGTTGCTCTACTCCACACTTAGTGTGGAGCTAGAGCCATGGACTATATCCCTCGGGTGGATCATCTTCGACGGAGGAGGACCGGCGAACAAGCTCATTCAAGGAGGTAACTGTCACGACCCAAGTTTGGATGTGACAGGCACTTAGATTGTATCATATCTAAAGATATGCACAAGTCCAAGTAAGCCAAAAACCAAGATCAAAATACCTTATTTCGGAATTTATTTTGAAAGTTTAGTTTTTAAGTAGAAATCTCAAGTTATGAATTTAAATCAGTAAACAATTAACAAGGTTAAGTTTAGTTGCATTCCGAGTTGGAATCAACAATATCAATAATGAACATGAATATAAGCATATGAAATATCACTGAATCTCATAAAGAAAAAAGCTATGAAAACTGATCAACCGATCTCAACTGTATATATACATACCATCTCTCATTTCTAAGTCAAAATACAGTCTGATGGAGTCTTTCTAGATACAAAAGTACAAAAATCAAAAGGGAGGTTACTACACATGTAACCTACCGATCAAAAGATGAAATACGACCGCAAAAGTGATCCTGCCTCGCAGCTACCCGTCCACTCTATCCCTGTAAGGAACTGTGGCACAACGGGGATGAGTTGCCAACTCAGTGAATACGACTAACATATAACGGCGAATAAAGTAAATATGACAATCATGCTACTGAATATGAATCAATATGATATATGAGTATATGTGAAATCCAACAATAAATCTCATTATACTTCTGAAATCACAACTCAAGTAAATCATTTCTCGGTGTCCATCAATGACACAAATTCTTCATTTCTTATAGGCATCATTCCCCGAATGATCCTATACTCATAATATCGGTCGTTATCCTCTAGATACACGCCGTATTTCTATAACCAACTCCGGTATCGAGTAACCTCGCTAGGCTCCCCCGTCTCAATACGGCTATCCTGCCCCTCGGTCTCGACCGGGTCCACCCTGTATCCAACTGTATATCTCCCCCACTCAGTATGGATAACGTAAATCCGCGACCGTATATCTCCCCCACTCGGTCCGGAATAAAACCAAAACAGAAATCATCTCAGGGTGGACATGTCACATCAATCATGAAAAACTGGATTTATGTAGTAGTATTCAAAACTCAAAATCATAAATCCTCAATTCTACATCTATCTCATATCCAACATGGAAGTACGCATAAAGCAACAGAATGTAAATAAGGAATTCTACCAATATACTTGACATATGAAAGACAATATAATCCATGTTAATAAGTATGATATTTAAGTGTATGTGACATGGCAATATCGACGAGGTGTGTGTAGCATATAAGATGTGCACGTGGCATGACTCGTCGATACTTGTGAAGTGTTCTAACAACTAAGCAATATACACATATTTTAATGTATGAAATTCTAACATTTAAACATGATGATATGAATATCACATTAAGTAAAACCATGGGCGAAACACGCCATCTTTACTAAATTCCCCGGTAGATGTTTAGTCTACTCACCGGAAAGTCGAATCTACTCCGGAATCGCTAATCCTTTCCCTTTCCTCGCGGCTTCCGTATTTCTCGTATCCGTGTCTAAATATGCAAAGTTAACGCGTATAAGCAAAATAGCTATTCCGACATAACGGAAATAGAAACACGTTATCCCTTTTTGCTAGTTATCTATTATCAGATTATCAAGTTACAAAACACTTAGTTTCGCTGGATTTTAACTTAAATCTGTACTGGTTCAGAAATTAAAACGCGACTTGATTTCATCGTGTCGTATTTAGCGTTTTACGATTCTTTTTCCGATATATCTTCCCAGATTTTAATTACAGTAACACTAAGTTAAATCAACAGTGCCAAAATATCCTAAATTGTACACTGTAGATACCCCAAAAACCAAAACCCCAAATTTCCTCCACTTGGCCGGCGACGCCGGCCAAAACCCTTCTGTCGCCGGCCCAAAACCGGCCCCCCATGGTCGTTCTCTTGTGGTGTGTTCTAGTTGTTACCTACATCATTTCTACTCTGTTGAATTTATTTTATTAAGTTCCAAATTAAAGCAGATATTAACAGACTCTAAATTTATCTAAAATACGATATTATGTGACATGTTAAATCGATTTTTAACTAACCTACAGAACTTAATTATCTACTGTGATTAAGAAGTTTACCCTCCTATTAGTTGTAGGAATAACCCCCAAGGATCTACAAGCTCCTCCTAGCTTGATGGTGAACTACCTCCATGAACAAGCTCCTCATCATCTTCTTCTTCCTCTTGTTCTTCTTTCTCTCTCTTACCTTTCTTTTCTTTTAATTCTTTTCAGTTTTTAATTCATGTTTTGATCTGAGAATGAATATATATGTGTGATGAGGAAAGGATGAGGTAAGGTGGAGGTGTCAAATGAAGGAGTGTGCATGATTCATGCAAGAAGGAGGTGGAAAGAAATTGGAATCATGCAAGCATGAGGTGTTCTTACATTATCTTCTATTTTCCTTTGATTTATCTTGAATTATTTTCAGAACTGAAATGATTTCATTTATCCACTTAAACCCTTGACAAAAACCTAATTGCATAAAATCTAACTTTTTACAATTTAACCCCTCACAACTTACTTATTATAAAACATATCTTTTATTAAAATGAAGCTAAAATTATCATTAAAACCCTTATAACTTATTTATTTTACATTCTAAAATTCTAATTTAATTTGTATTACATATAACTTATGAAGATTGACATATTTGGTTTTAACCAATTTGTGATTTATCAGCTTATTCTTATTTTAATTAAATTTATTTATTTCTAGCTTTTTCCTAAATGTTACAATATTCCCCCCTTAAGAAAATTCTGTCCCCGAATTTAAACTAATTACTATACATTCCTAAGAAAAGATGTGGAAATTTCTTCCGCATCGCGTCCTCCGTCTCCCAAGTAACCTCTTCGCGATCCTTTCCTTGCCAGAGAACCTTTACAGATGGCAGTGTCCTCGATCGTAGTTGCTTTGCTTGTCTGTCCATAATAGCTACTGGCTGCACTGTGAAGGATAGATCTGGCTCAAGCTGTAGAGTCTGATGCTGGATCGCATGAGATGGATCGTGAAGATATCTGCGTAGCATCGAAACATGGAACACTGGATGTACGTCGGGAAAACCAGGTGGAAGTGCTAACCGATAAGCCACAGCGCCCACTCTCTCTAAAATCTCGTAAGGTCCAACATATCTGGGGCTGAGCTTCCCTTTCTTCCCGAAGCGCATCACACCCTTCATTGGAGATACTCGAAGGAACACATGATCTCCCACATCAAACTCGAGTTTGCGTCGTCTTCGATCTGCATATGACTTCTGTCTGCTTTGAGCCGCTTTCATTCTATCTCGTATCAAGTGAATCTTCTCTGTAGTTTCCTGTACTATCTGCGGTCCCAATATACTACTTTCACTAAGTTCCGTCCAGCAAACAGGTGATCTACATCTCCTTCCATACAAGGCTTCAAAGGGTGCCATCTGGATCGTCTCTTGAAAACTGTTGTTATAAGAGAATTCTACCAAAGGTAGGTGACGATCCCAACTACCACCGAAATCTAGGCTACAAGCCCGAAGCATATCCTCTAGTATCTGAATGGTCCGCTCCGACTGACCGTCTGTCTGTGGGTGGAAAGCTGTATTAAAACTCAGTCGTGTACCAAGAGCGTCCTGAAGTTTCTGCCATAGCCTGCTCGTGAACTGGGTACCTCGATCTGATACTATGCATGTCGGCACTCCATGTAGACGTACAATCTCATCGATATAAACCTGTGCATACTGAGCAAATCCATATGTTGTCTTCACTGGAAGAAAATGAGCTGCCTTCGTCAGCCTGTCTACAATCACCCAAATGGAATCATACCCTCTGCTAGTCCTGGGTAGACCCACCACAAAATCCATGGAAATCTGTTCCCATTTCCACTCTGGAATGGGTAAGGGTTGCAGCTCTCCGGCTGGCCTCTGGTGTTCTGCTTTAACTTGCTGACAAGTCAAGCATCGAGAAACAAAATCCGTAACATCCTTCTTCATTCCTTCCCACCAATAATTTTCCTTCAAATCACGATACATTTTGGTGGAACCAGGATGAATACTGTATACTGACCTGTGGGCATCCTCCAAAATCTCACGCCTCAATCCGTCAGAATCTGGCACACAGAGACGAGTCCTAAAACGTAATACTCCATGATCATCAATCACGAACTCCGTCCCCTTGCCCAGCCTAACATGATCCATAATCTCCATCAAGCGAGTATCGGTAGGCTGCGCATCTCGAATACGATCCAATAGCTGAGGTCTGGTGCGAACATGTGCTAACTGACCTCCTGCCGATGTAAACTCAAACTGTATACGGCTATCACACAAGATCTGCCAGTCTGTAGAAGACTGTCTCTGCAAAATGCTCAAATGAGATAATTTACCTCCAGGCCTCCGGCTCAAGGCATCTGCTACAACATTTGCTTTGCCTGGATGGTACAAAATCTCACAGTCGTAATCTTTCACCAATTCCATCCATCTACGCTGCCTGAGATTCAAATCCTTCTGTTGAAAGATATACTTTAAACTTTTATGATCTGTGAAGATTTGACACGTTTCTCCATACAAGTAATGTCTCCAAATCTTCAATGCGAAAACTACAGCAGCCATCTCTAGATCATGAGTGGGGTAATTTTGTTCATGCCTCTTTAACTGTCGAGAAGCATATGCTATAACCTTGCCGTGTTGCATCAACACACAGCCTAAGCCCACTCTAGAAGCATCGCAATACACAACGAAACCCCCTGACCCGGAAGGTAAAGATAATACAGGTGCAGTCGTCAAACGCGTCTTCAACTGTTGGAAACTCTGCTCACATGCATCTGTCCACTGAAAAGGAACTTCCTTCCTAGTCAATCCTGTCAAAGGTGCCGCTATCCTTGAGAAATCCTGCACGAAGCGTCTGTAATAACCTGCCAGACCTAAGAAACTCCAAACCTCTGTAACTAACATAGGCCTGGGCCAATGTTGTACCGCTTCAATCTTCTTTGGGTCAACGCATATACCTTGTCTTGTAACTATGTGACCCAAGAACTCCACACTATCGAGCCAAAAAGCACACTTAGAAAACTTTGCATACAACTGATGCTCTTTCAAGGTTTGCAACGTGATACGTAAATGCTGCTCGTGCTCCGTCTGACTCCGAGAATATACAAGAATATCATCTATGAATACTATAATAAACCGATCGATAAATGGTCTAAAGATACGGTTCATCATATCCATAAAAGCTGCTGGAGCATTGGTGAGTCCGAACGACATTACCAGAAATTCATAATGCCCATATCTCGTACGAAACGCTGTCTTCGGAATATCGTCCTTCCGAACCCTCAACTGATGATATCCTGACCTCAAGTCAATCTTTGAGAAGAATCCGGCTCCTTGCAACTGATCGAACAAGTCATCTATTCGTGGTAATGGATACCTGTTTCGCACCGTGACGCGATTCAGCTGTCGGTAGTCGATGCACATCCTCATACTACCGTCCTTCTTCTTTACAAATAACACAGGAGCTCCCCACGGTGAAACACTGGGACGAACAAGTCCTCTATCTAACAACTCTTGCAACTGGCCTTTGAGTTCTTTCAATTCCGTCGGTGCCATTCGATATGGTGGTATAGAAATAGGCCTTGCACCCGGAATCAAATCGATACAGAATTCAATCTCTCGATCAGGTGGCAATCCTGGTAACTCAGCTGGGAATACCTCAGGAAATTCTCATATGATCGGAATTTGGTCCAATGGAACTTCAGCGACCCCTATGTCCTGAATAAAAGCCAAGAACCCAAGACAACCCTTCTTCAAAAGCCGTCTCGCACAAAAAGCAGAAATCATGTTGACAGGGGTTAACTTGCAATCCCCCTGCACAACAAACACCGGTTCACCTGGAAAACAGAAGCTAACCGCTTTTCCTCTACAATCTACATAGGCATGACAAGCGGCTAACCAATCCATCCCAAGAAGTATATCAAAATCCAACATGTCCAGGAGAATCAGATCAACTAGCGAATCTCTATTACCAATACGCACCGAACACGATCTAAATACGTGCCGAGCTATAAAGGAATCTCCAACTGGAGTAATCACTACCAATGGTAACTCTAATAATGACGACTCCTTCCCCAATAAAAGTGCGAATCGTGAAGATATATAAGAGTGTGTAGAACCGGGATCAAATAAGACATGTGCCTCTAATGAGCATACTGTAAGAGTACCTGTCACGACTGCATTTGATGCCTGGGCATCCTGTGGAGTCAGTGCAAAAACCCGTGCCTGGCCCCTGCCCGCATCATGTCGCCCTCTACCTCGATCTCCTCTACCTCTCTGAGCACGTCCTGCATAGCCTCGACCTCGTGGTGCAACTGCCTGGCGTGTAGCGCCAACTGGGGGAGGAAGTAAAGCCATCGGTGTAGGAGATGGAAGGGGTAAAGCAGCCTGTGGAGCAACGGTCCCGCCCTGAGATCTACAATCTCGCGCAAAGTGTCCGGGAAGTCCACAACTATAACAGGTAGGTGGTGGTCTCTGATCACCAGGATAAGAACTGAACATCTGGCCCTGTGTCCAATCTCGTCCAACACTACGGCCTGGAGTATATCTGCCTGGATAAGACCCTCTACCTCGGCCAAACTGTCTATTTGTCGGCACGAATGGTCTACTCCTCTTTGGCTCCGGAACAACTCCTGACTGGCTCAAACGCTCCTCTACTCGTATCGCCGCATCCATGGCCTGTGCATATGTATCAAAATGCTGGGAGCCTATCGCCAGATACAACTGTGTGTCCAAACTCCTTAGGAACCTTTTCACCCGAAGCTCCTCTGTAGGTACTAAGTATGGGGCATATCGCGATAGCTGGGTGAATCGTAAGTCATAATCGGCTACTGACCTACTTGCTGATTTCTTCAACGCTTCGAAACTGCTAGCTCTAGCATCCCTCACACTCTCGGGAAGAAATCTGGCAAGAAAGACTGTAGAAAACTCGGTCCACGTCATCGGAGGAAGATTCGTAGCTCGCCCTCTCTCCATCGACTCACACCACTCCTGTGCAAGTCCCTCCAAACGAAAGCTAGTCAGCTCAACCGACCTCGCATCAGAACATCGTAATGATCTGCCTATCCTCGCCATTCTATCAAGAAAAGACTGAGGATCTTCCGCCACATCGGTCCCTGTAAATACCGGTGGTCTCAATCTCATAAACTCCGCAAGTGATACCTCCATCACTCTCGTATTTACTGGTGCTACCGTCTGTGTAGGCTGTACCTCGGATTCTGTTACGGTCGGTGCTGGATCTGATCTCAAAGCTCGAGTGGTCTCAGCTAACTGTCCTACCACTCGCTGTAATCCCAACATACCCTCCTCGATCCTAGTCATGCGATCTGGAGGAGGAGGATCAGCATGCTCATGCACCTCCTGCACGTCCGGTGTACCAGTCCTTGTCACAGGCGGACTCGCCCTAGCTGCATTCCTGGCTGCGGCTCGCCTAGCCCGCGTAGCCATAGCAACTGGAACAAGAAACGAGAGTTGATAAGGTGTGGGAACAGAAGAATTCAATAACGGAGAATCAACGGAAGAATAGATCAAAATAAACATCCTAAGGTTAGTTAGGCTGAATACGATAACGTAAATATGCCGCGGAACATACGTACGGTACTGCATTCGTCCTAATTCACCTACTCCATCAAACCAAAGGTCATCCTAACTCTCAGACTTACTTCAACCTATAGAAATCCCTTACTGAATTCCGTAAGGTTACTCCTAAGCTCTGATACCAACTTTATCATGACCCAAGTTTGGATGTGACAGGCACTTAGATTGTATCATATCTAAAGATATGCACAAGTCCAAGTAAGCCAAAAACCAAGATCAAAATACCTTATTTCGGAATTTATTTTGAAAGTTTAGTTTTTAAGTAGAAATCTCAAGTTATGAATTTAAATCAGTAAACAATTAACAAGGTTAAGTTTAGTTGCATTCCGAGTTGGAATCAACAATATCAATAATGAACATGAATATAAGCATATGAAATATCACTGAATCTCATAAAGAAAGAAGCTATGAAAACTGATCAACCGATCTCAACTGTATATATACATACCATCTCTCATTTCTAAGTCAAAATACAGTCTGATGGAGTCTTTCTAGATACAAAAGTACAAAACTCAAAAGGGAGGTTACTACACATGTAACCTACCGATCAAAAGATGAAATACGACCGCAAAAGTGATCCTGCCTCGCAGCTACCCGTCCACTCTATCCCTGCAAGGAACTGTGGCACAACGGGGATGAGTTGCCAACTCAGTGAATACGACTAACATATAACGGCGAATAAAGTAAATATGACAATCATGCTACTGAATATGAATCAATATGATATATGAGTATATGTGAAATCCAACAATAAATCTCATTATACTTCTGAAATCACAACTCAAGTAAATCATTTCTCGGTGTCCATCAATGACACAAATTTTTCATTTCTTATAGGCATCATTCCCCGAATGATCCTATACTCATAATATCGGTCGTTATCCTCTAGATACACGCCGTATTTCTATAACCAACTCCGGTATCGAGTAACCTCGCTAGGCTCCCCCGTCTCAATACGGCTATCCTGCCCCTCGGTCTCGACCGGGTCCACCCTGTATCCAACTGTATATCTCCCCCACTCAGTATGGATAACGTAAATCCGCGACCGTATATCTCCCCCACTCGGTCCGGAATAAAACCAAAACAGAAATCATCTCAGGGTGGACATGTCACATCAATCATGAAAAACTGGATTTATGTAGTAGTATTCAAAACTCAAAATCATAAATCCTCAATTCTACATCTATCTCATATCCAACATGGAAGTACGCATAAAGCAACAGAATGTAAATAAGGAATTCTACCAATATACTTGACATATGAAAGACAATATAATCCATGTTAATAAGTATGATATTTAAGTGTATGTGACATGGCAATATCGATGAGGTGTGTGTAGCATATAAGATGTGCACGTGGCATGACTCGTCGATACTTGTGAAGTGTTCTAACAACTAAGCAATATACACATATTTTAATGTATGAAATTCTAACATTTAAACATGATGATATGAATATCACATTAAGTAAAACCATGGGCGAAACACGCCATCTTTACTAAATTCCCCGGTAGATGTTTAGTCTACTCACCGGAAAGTCGAATCTACTCCGGAATCGCTAATCCTTTCCCTTTCCTCGCGGCTTCCGTATTTCTCGTATCCGTGTCTAAATATGCAAAGTTAACGCGTATAAGCAAAATAGCTATTCCGACATAACGGAAATAGAAACACGTTATCCCTTTTTGCTAGTTATCTATTATCAGATTATCAAGTTACAAAACACTTAGTTTCGCTGGATTTTAACTTAAATCTGTACTGGTTCAGAAATTAAAACGCGACTTGATTTCATCGTGTCGTATTTAGCGTTTTACGATTCTTTTTCCGATATATCTTCCCAGATTTTAATTACAGTAACACTAAGTTAAATCAACAGTGCCAAAATATCCTAAATTGTACACTGTAGATACCCCAAAAACCAAAACCCCAAATTTCCTCCACTTGGCCGGCGACGCCGGCCAAAACCCTTCTGTCGCCGGCCCAAAACCGGCCCCCCATGGTCGTTCTCTTGTGGTGTGTTCTAGTTGTTACCTACATCATTTCTACTCTGTTGAATTTATTTTATTAAGTTCCAAATTAAAGCAGATATTAACAGACTCTAAATTTATCTAAAATACGATATTATGTGACATGTTAAATCGATTTTTAACTAACCTACAGAACTTAATTATCTACTGTGATTAAGAAGTTTACCCTCCTATTAGTTGTAGGAATAACCCCCAAGGATCTACAAGCTCCTCCTAGCTTGATGGTGAACTACCTCCATGAACAAGCTCCTCATCATCTTCTTCTTCCTCTTGTTCTTCTTTTTCTCTCTTACCTTTCTTTTCTTTTAATTCTTTTCAGTTTTTAATTCATGTTTTGATCTGAGAATGAATATATATGTGTGATGAGGAAAGGATGAGGTAAGGTGGAGGTGTCAAATGAAGGAGTGTGCATGATTCATGCAAGAAGGAGGTGGAAAGAAATTGGAATCATGCAAGCATGAGGTGTTCTTACATTATCTTCTATTTTCCTTTGATTTATCTTGAATTATTTTCAGAACTGAAATGATTTCATTTATCCACTTAAACCCTTGACAAAAACCTAATTGCATAAAATCTAACTTTTTACAATTTAACCCCCCACAACTTACTTATTATAAAACATATCTTTTATTAAAATGAAGCTAAAATTATCATTAAAACCCTTATAACTTATTTATTTTACATTCTAAAATTCTAATTTAATTTGTATTACATATAACTTATGAAGATTGACATATTTGGTTTTAACCAATTTGTGATTTATCAGCTTATTCTTATTTTAATTAAATTTATTTATTTCTAGCTTTTTCCTAAATGTTACAGTAACTTGGAGTTAATGAAGAGGAAAGAAGACCGAAGGACACGGATCTTTTGGTAAGGTTTTTCTTTCATAGTAGATAGCTCCTCTAATTATCTAGATTAGGGTTTATGGTAGTTCCTAGATAGGATTATTCTAGCGCCAGTTTTACAAACTCTAGAAAAAATTTGTTCCGCAAATGGCCACGGTAGATGGTCAGGACGTTAGTGTAACCCAACATAGAGCTTGGTGTGATATCACCATAATGAGTTACTGCAAGAGGAGTGATGTTTGCAGTATGAATGAAAAGTGAAGAGACATGCGAGCAGTTTATGAGGAAGGAGGAATCGAAAGTCATATGATGAGAAGCACCTGACTCAAAAATCCAATGAGTGGAGTTACCAAGAGAGGCGGGCAAGGCGATGAAGTCAGAACTAGAGGATGCCCCATTGAATCCAAGATTCTGAGCAACATAGGTGGCAATCTCCGCAAGTTGAGCATAAGTAAGAGAACCAGGTGGCGGAGCTGCAGGAGATAGAAAAGACTGTGACCGTTTTGGGATCGAGTCTGGTGGTGCTGGTGTAGACCCATCTGATGAACTTGCAGAAGCAGCAACAGAAGGAATGCGGCGATTGTGGAGCGGTCGCCTTGACGGCCTTGTTGGGCAATCATGAATCAAATGACCATTCTTTTTGCAATATCGACAGAATAGTGATTGATATGAGGTGTTGTTGAGAGAGTCTCAAGATGAAGGATAGCGATGCTGCATAGCTAGAGCAGTGGTGGATGACGTTGTCACGCCCCGCTTCCCAGAAGATGGAAACGATAACGTGGCAAGCCCACAGCGTATTTATTATGAGAAGGCCGTTTCTCGAAATAAATACGCTAAGCGTCTAGAAGCGTCTATAAGCAACATAAAGTAACAAGAACAGACAAAAGAATGAAATCCAACTTTGATTTATTAAATTCATGATTTATAGTAGACAAAATATCTGAATACAAGATATTTAACATGATAAGCCTTAACAAGGAGCCATACATAAATAAGGTGAAATGAAATGAAAAGCTGAATGAAACTATACGTCTGTTTGTGATGCGAACTGGTTGTACTCCTTTCGACCACTTCTATCTTCTCTGTCTCAATGTCACCTGACGAACATTCCAAGAATAGAAAGAAGTGGGTGGAATGCCCGTCAGCGAACTAACGCTCGGTAAGTCCCAATAGAGATGTGTAATATATAAATTGAGTGCAAGATTACATGTAATTTAGTATAAATAGAAATTGTAATATGTGAAAAAGTATGGTAATGTATATGACAACTATATCAGCATGGAAATGTAACATGAGCATAACAAACAAGTATAGCATGGCCGTGGAGTGTAGGTATAGTGAATATAAAGTGAATGTAAGTGTTCTAAAAAGTCTCTAAAAGGGTACAAGTAACTAGCGTGAGTTCAAGTGTGAATGTCAACCAATCTCAAGAGTATTCTCGAACCCAAGGCTATCGTCCAGGGGCAAGGAACCACGGGCCCAAAATAGAGGGACTTCAATTGTTATTGAACTATTCCAAACCCAACAGGCTATCATCCAGGGGCTTGGAAACACGGGCCCTCATTCGTGAATTCATGATTTATACCGTTTCAGCCTGGTACCACAGCAGCATGATTTGTACCGTTTCAGCCCGGTACCACAGCAACATGATTTGTATTAATGGGACTCATGAGATTCCGTTGGATTCATACTCAAACTACCCAACACCCCGTGTTTATTAGTCTATGATTAATATTATGAGTCTTGATCGAATTCATGAATACAAAAGATGATGTATGATATCAAGTTTTCAAGATTGTGTTCATGTAGTCATGTCAAGTGCAAGTCATGCCATTTGTATTCATGGTTCGAGTCAAGTTGGTTCAAGTGTACATATTGGTTTCAAGTATTCATGATTGAGTCAGGTCAATATCAAGTCAATTCTAGCATGTAATGGTTAAATCACAAGTCATATAGATAAAAATAAATAAGCAATCACAGAACATGATATGAGATAAGTATACAAGAAACGTCTAAAAATAATATTGTAAATATGTGATATGCACTAGTTAATCAAGTCATTTGATGCCAGAATATAAACGAAAACATAGCCTTAAGTGTTATGCACATGTAAGTTCCAGTCTCGCCTAAATACGACTACCTATTTGGGAGATATACATGTTTTCGTATCGTCGCGCAAAACGGATCAGAATCTGTTCAGCACCGTCACACATTTTTAAAACACGGTTTGAGTTAATTTCTATCGGGTTTCAGGTTACAAAAATTATTAGAAAATTGTAGGTCTTTAGGAATACGTATGCAAAACACTAAGATTCGTGTGATTTGGATTTCTGAAGCTCTAGTTATGATCATTTTAATATCAGCATTTAAAACAGAAATTCAGATTTCGGGACAGCAACTATATGTTATATTGCAAAGCCTATATCGAGTTGTTTCATGCGTTTCTAGGTAATATAATATACAGGAAATTATAGATCTATCAATTGTGCATCTACACATCAAAATTTTATCACGAATGGATATCGGGAGTTCGAGTTATGTCCTATTTAAAAACAGTGTGCGAATCAGGACAGATTCTGTCCAGATCCGTCACTTAATATTGTAACGCGGTTTTCTATATTTTACATCGGTGTTCAGTAAAAACATAAAACTAAGAAAATATAGATCATTCGATGTAGATATCCAAAACACCTGAGTTTGATCAATTTGAATATCGGTAAACCAAATTATATGTCTTAGAAGTTGACCGATAAATACAGTTTTCTGTTTTTACGAACAGTGAATAAAAACGATATAATTCCTAAACCGTTAAGTGATTCAATCTAAAAATTTTACAGCATGTACAAAATAATATATTCTGTCATAAATAAATTTCTTGAAATTTCCAGAAGTAAAAATTAATTTCTAAAAATTATTTTAAATATAAAAGTATTGATATATATGTCATATGTAAGAATAAGGAAATCATGGTATTTATTTGTAACTTCATTTTTTTTTACAAATTTAAATAAAGTAATTTAAAATACAACAACAAACGATGCAATCTTAATTGGTTACTATGAAATCTTAACATATGGATTGAGGGTAATGAAAAAGACTTTACAAACTATATATTTGTGTATGTTCGTGTGTGTTCATTATTTATATATATATCCATTTAATTAATTATTTAGGAACTATGATATGTCAAGAGAAGTTTTTCATGGCAATATAAAAAAGAGAAAGATAAATAGAAAGAGATGCAGGGAGGGAAAGAGAGAAGGGACCTACATACACAAGCCGGTATTGCCACCGGGCTTATCTATCCGCCGATAGCCTCGCGTTTCTAACGAGACATTTTTGAAACTTCTTGGTGTTCTTCTTCTAGGACTCTAGTTGAAAAGGGAGAAGGGAGGGATAAAAAAATGTGAGAAAGAAAAAGAAAGAGGGGGACAAATAAAGATTATGTAATGGTGAATTATCTATAATAATATATGCATTCAACGAATTAAAAGAGAAATGAAAGGTCACCATTCATTTTGAAAATGAAAGCTCTCATTTGTAAGTTATGAGAAGAATAAAAATTGATAAAAATAATTGCAAGAATGAGGGATTTGAACATGTGATCTATAGAATAACTATGCAAAGACTTAACCAATAAGCTACAAGGTTGTTCATATACATATTTAATAAGAATTAAATATATGATATTGCTTAAAAAGAAAGTGGGCTTTTGGGCTCTAAATTTTATTAAAGAAAATGAAAATGAAATTGGATTTGAGTTATGGGCTGGGTTAGGTCTTATGTTTAATTTGAAAAAAGTTAAAATTTAGTTTTAAAGAAACGTGTTTGGGAAAAATAAATGGAATAATAAAATAATATATTTATAAAAACAAAATATACAGAAAATACTAAGAATAAATAAATACAATATTTTACTAAAGAAAGAAAATGCGGAGGTATATTAATATTGGGGTCGTTACAGACGTAGTGGAGGGGGGTCACAATGTAAGCATCTTGAGGCGCGTCTCTTCAGCCAAGAATTCTGTTACAGCATCAGTGAGATTTAGAAGAGGACTGCGATGTAGGATGTAGCCACGAAACCCTTCGAACTCAGGAGGAAGGTGCATGACAAAGTGATAAAGATGTTGCCTATCACGTTGCTTCTGGAACTTAAGTGCAATATCAGTCAAATCGACTGGAATGGCTTCCTCCATAGTTTGTAATTCTTCCCAATATCCGGATAATAGTGCGTGAAAATCATGAATGGAACGATCTTCTTGACGAGCATCCTGAAAGGCCTAATGCAGCTAATAATCACAAGCAGCTCCAGTTTGAACATACATTCGGCTGAGGGCGAGCCATTGATCACGAAAGATAGTTAAACGTCCAATTGAAAGACGAGTAAGAATTGCAACTGAACGCAAGATTTACGCCATGATTTGTTGATCGGTGTGATTCCACTTATTACTAGTGAGACGAGACTCGCCATCTGAGATAGATGACAAGAAGGATCCTGAAGTTTGAACAGCTGTAGGAGCGCACTTTGTGCATCCATCAACATATCCTCAAAGTGCAAATTCCCTAAGATTATATTGCAAGGTGAGAACCTATGCAATATAATTCGTAGGACTGGTGAGTCGAACATCTAGCAGGAGAGGGGGGAATTATACAACCCTTGCTTATTCATGATTCAATACCTTTGTTCGATCTAAGGAGGTGAACCGGAGGAGAACAGATAACCGCAGGTAGCTACTGCTACGGGCGGGCGCAGCAATAATCTGGTGCGGAAATGGGCTGGTGTGGGTGTTGCGTCAGAGGGAATTACTGACGGATTAGGAGTGGGCCTTCGATGAAAACGCCGGTGGGTCAGGATTGGGAGCGGTCGCCTGAGGATTGAGCTGGAGAGTAGCGGTCGGTCGGGATTGGGAGCGCAGGTCTGGGGGGAGAGGTTCGTCGATGCCGGTGGGTCCGAGTTGGGAGCGGGCGCCTGAGGAGGATCGAGCGGGCTCCTGGGCGGTCGGGATTGGGAGCGTCGGTCTAGGAGAGGTCGGGCTGGAGGTCAGATGATGGGGATTGGCGTCGAGGAGGAGGGGTTGGGTCGCCGGAGGATGAAGATCGGTGCTTGAGGAGGAGATGGTCGCCGGAGGAGCACGAGAAGGGGATCGAGCCAACGGAGGAGGAGGGGATTGGGCTGGTGTTTTGAGTTTCGAGGGGAAAAAATTATGGCTCTGGTACCATATTAGAAACAATAATACATGGTAAACAAGAATTTTCCTCGACATAAAATAAATGTGTACTTGCCCACTTATACATACATGTTGGGAGACTCCTAAAATGGAAAATACTAGAAAAAGGAAGAAAAGCCGTAAATATACAGATTATTCTATCCTACTAAATATAGCTAATTGTCTGCTATATTTAACAATACTAAAAAGGAAGAAAAGCTGTAAATATACAGATAATTATATTAGTATCTACTGTATTTAACATTGTGAAAAGTATTCGCAGCTAAATTTTACCTGTTGTAGCCATAACAGAAATGAAGGTTCTTGAGATGTACAAGCAATGGAGCATCTCCCCATTGTTTGTTTAGGGCCCATTGTACCTTCTATGGTGTAAATCTAATTTACCAATATATCATATATGCAATATGATCAATCATAGTTATTATTAGACATGATTCTTGAAAACTGCCAAAACGTGTAAGTGGTTGCAGATAAGTATTGAACGGTTTGTAAAATACGAAAAGCTGCCATGGTTAACTTGAAACCATTCGGTAGTTTTTTGAAACATCTCCAAACTACTGATGCAATACACTTCATAAACTTAAGCAATAGCTTTCATTATATGAATGAAACGGTAATATTCCTTACTCTCACATCTTTGTGTAACATAACATAGTTGCAAAATTTCCTTCCTATTAAATATAAATATACAATTAAGAACTCAATGCCTTTGCATCTCGGAGAGCCAAATCAAATTCACCCCGTTTGGGCCCCAACACCAACCACCACAACAACATGAAGAATATCGATCAATGGCCAAGAATTCAAACCACACCAACCCGGATTCTACACGTACCACCATTAGCAAATGGATTTTCCCAAAATGTGAATTAACTTGGTAAATTTCCCTGTTTTCAGATAACAATCCAACTCAAATCGGTTCAGCAATTCCACCTGCAGATGCATCAAGAATACACCGCATGAAGCGACTAGCGGTGATGAAGTTCCAGCATTCAGCAAAAATTCGAAAACAAGGTGAAGGGGACTAATGGAATCGTCATAGAGTCTTGTATGATTATACCTCACGTTAAGATGGCAGTTTTCTGGTGACACTGGTACATGTTATTCTGTCGACCCAAGATCGTCATAGAGTCTTGTGTGATTCCCATTGTGATTTGATTTCCACCTTACCACGTTCAAGAGAACGTGCAAAACGGTGGTTTTTGGGTATAGTCTCGAGTCACATGGAGGCAATGAGCAATAGGAGGGGATTTCGTCTCTCCCGGTATTGAGGTTTGATGTTACGCTGTGCTCGATTGGTTATAACAAGAAAGTCCCTGGCCAGGGTTGTTTATGAGATTTACTGGTAAGTGTTATCAGTAGTTTCTCGACCCGTTATGAGCCTTACATCGGCATGACTTATCAAGCTATTGGGGTCTGACGTTTACCACCCTCAAGCGAGATATGCGACATATCTGACGAAGAGACCGGACTGTATGGTAGTATTACTGATTGGATTCGCAGGAGTATGAGCAGGCTTGCTTGATCTTCTGATCGCTCAATACCCGGGTGGCCGTTACATTTAGCAGACTGCTTGCGGCTTGTGGGTGTTTGATATGATCATCACCTACTGCCGGCGTATTGACGAGTCTTTAGAGTCCTACACAGATGTTTCCTAGATTATGCGAACGAAGTAGGAGCACATATGTGATATGTGCGGGAACGAGATTAATGCGCGTATGTGATACCGCATTCTATTCTCGCGATATGTGATATCGGTCGGTTATATGTGATATAGCCGGGTTATCGGATCAAGTGTTGATTCGATGGATTGTTACATTTGATATTAGTCGGTTGTATGTGATATAGCCGGATTATTAGATCAAGTGTTGATTTAATAATTTAATGTATAATTATATATGTGATATATTAATTTACATTAACTAATATTAGCTCACTTAAACATTTCTTTTTCTCACTTATGTACACTTAGTATATATGTGATATATATTAATGTACAACTTTTGTGTCATGCTAGATGCCACATGTGATATGGGTGTATGAGACTTACACCATACTTATAATAATGGAATGGTTTTATTTATTTAAACTTAATCAAAATTAATGGTAATTAATCACATGCTTGGAAGCTTGGAGAAACTTGTAGCATCTTTGACTTAGTCCACTAGTTTTATTTTACTTGTAGATAATTATTAACCTAACCATTATTATAACACATGGTTTATTCTCTACATGAGTTAGCGTATGACACTAACTCACCCATGGTTGTTATTCTCACCTCATGAGTTCATTCTCTCATTCTTCACTTAAGCTTCTTCTTCCTCATGAGAAAAGCTCACTAGCTTTTCTCAAGATGAGAAAATATTGTGAGAAAAAAAAACTAAAATGAGTCCATTTCCTACTTCATCATCCTCTACTATTAGCCATTTAGTTTAGAGTGTTTGCTTCACTAATTTCACCATTAGTGAAGAGGTAGCATGAGCTTGAGTCTTCTCGACGTAGATCATCTTCGGCTTCGAAGACTTCGAGCAAGCTTGTTCATTTCTTCGGGAGAACCCTTTCTAGAGTTCGGGTGTTCATGACTTGCAGCAAAAGGACTACTATACGGAGCATTATAAGTGAATGACCGGTCTACAAAGGTTGTATTCCTCATTCACTTAGATGTAAAGTTGTTTACATGTTGTTTTATCGCATTTTCTAGTAAAGATTATATGGTTAGGGTTAACTAGAACGGCAAATTTTTGAAATTAACATGGATGATACCTTCTGAAACCTTGCTACTGTGCTAGAGAACCCTGCAGTGGTATCAGAGCCATGCTAGAAAATTAGACGATATTTGTTAGATTACGAAACCGAAACGATTCCGAAACTTGAAACACCAAACTCTAGTTTCTGTCGATTTTAAAAGGTCTTCAAAATTTTTTTTAAACAACTGCAGAATGTTGTATGAGATGCAACATGAACACACAAGAAAATTTAGCCCCTCTCCTCGGAAAATGGCCGGCCACATGTGCTGTAAAACCGGCCTGCTCGGCCCAGTTTGGGAATTCAGGGTTGAATTTTTTGGTGTGATCCAGAATCTGGGTTTTGGTATTTCAGGTGTTGTTTGTTTTTTCTAAGTTTGCAGGTGATGTAATCTTACAGTATAGGCAATTCGGAATGTTTCGTATTCGTAGTTTTAACATTGTTTCTGGTATTCGCATGATTGTCTAGGCGAAATTAAAAAGTTCGAACGAATATCAAAAACCCATTTTTCCAAGTTTAAGGTATTCGGAAAAACATGCAAGTAAGTCTGTGGACCCTCTAGAAGAATGAAACCCTAACTCGACATAATGACCATGGAACGCTTAGGAACCTTAGGGTTTGCAGCAGTTCCGCGGTGCCATTAATGAGGCTTGGGTTTGCCCTTCTACGGCTGGTCCATAGGTACTGTGACATGTTCTGGGTATTTATGAACTATGCTCAAGTGTTGAGCTATCGGGAAATTGTGGGACTTTGATGAATTGATCGGAAAGTTTAACGTCGTCCGGATATCATGTGATGGGATACAATACTTGGAATCCACACTAATTTGAATTTTATAAATCTAGCAATTTTGTCTCATTTGATCGGTTGCCACGGGATTTTGATGTGACCAAAAGTCCGTCGCAATCACGTAGCGTACGCGAATACTCGCCGGGTAACCTTATTAGATAGCCACGCCCCATAGCCCTGACCAAGTGACTGAAAGAGAACCCCGTTGCCAAAAGCATCCATCCGGGTGCTCGCGGCCGCGGTGTTCCGCCTAAGTGCACTTCGTCGACGGTATCGGGGGGTGTGGCCGTCTACTAAAGTTTCCGACGAGCATTCGATTAGGATATCGGGAATCTTGTTGAATTACCCGACTTGATATTGAAAAGTGTTTTCGAGATCGAGACTAAAATGCGGGGTTTATAATCGTTAGGCATGTGATGTCTAAGGAATTCAATTGGTTAGGCATGAAATCAAAAGTATGGGATACATTTGAGTTATGATGTCTAAGTGTAAGTCCATGATGCACACCCCACGGGTCGCGGGGAGGCGGAATACTTGAAAAACGATTTTCTCACATCAAAAGAAACTAGTTTTTGCTTTGCATCATGAACTTTTTCCCACTTTAGGATCTTGATTAAACCTTAACTAGAGAGAGAGCTAACTACTATGTAAAGGAGTTATACCCTCGTTCCTAGTCCTTCGGGTCTTCAAATTGCTTTTTGCTCCTTGGTTCAAGCTCCTTCTTCTTGATCTCCTTTCTTCGGCTTCTTCTAGGTCTTGGAAGAGTTCGGTTGCCGGTCTCCTTTGCGTCGAAGATGGATCCACCCGAGGGGCCTATGATCAAAGCTTCAACCTCCATGAGATACCTTAGTGATCTAACTTGCTAGGAGAGATTACTAAGTGGATGTAGAGAGAGTGTGTATTGGACTAGTTGATCTCAAAGCTCATTATTTTGCAACGCATGCAAGTGTATGAGCTTGAGGAAGAATGAGAGAATGAAATCTAGGAGAGAGAAAGCTTTTGTGAGAATGATCAAAGAAATGAGAAGAGAGAATGGTTAAGTATTTTTGCCAATAATTCAACTATGGTATATTAAATCATATAATCTACAACCATGCTTGAATAGTGGTTCCAAAAGAAATAAACAAATACATAACCATTCTTCAACCCATGCCTCCTAATTTCCACCTCATTAATTCTTTAATGAAAAAGAATAAAACAATAATGAGGTGTCTCCTTCTATAAGGTCAATCTTGTGAATTTACAAGAATGCCCTTTTTCCGTATTTTCATACCCGTATCCGTATTCCGAAAAATACGGATACACTGAGATCAGTATAATCCAATACTACAATATTAGTATCCAGCTTAAACCAAAGCCTACCAGTATTATCCGTCCGATCGTCATTCGAGTGCCAGTACACGAATGCGATCGAAACCCTGCCGTAAGACCATACGACAGCTACATCGTCTCGCCTGATCCAGGGAAACCCTCTGTGTGGGACAATAAAGACTCGACAGTACGCTGGCAGTAGGTTTAACCACAAGTCCGTCAGTGGCACTAGCTGTACGTAACGGCAACCCAGGTACGTGTCGAAAAGTAGGCCGACGAGCGAACTCGTCCGTAACCCCTACTGAGCCTGTCCGTGACAATATCCGTGCAGTCCGGTCTGTTCGTCTGAGAGTATCGCATGTATGGTCTAGGGAGGTGGTGAACGTCAAACCCCTAACAACCGTACAAGTCGTGCCTGTGTGGCTCAAGACCATCCGAGAATCTACAGGCCAGTCCACCAGTAATTCTCTATCAGCCCTGGCCAGGGACTTATGGTAATGACCAACCGATCACAGTGCGATATCGACTCCTGATTGCATGAAATTCTTCGTTGTGTCGTGGTTTTTAGAAAATTGTATTTAGAAATCACAACCAAAAATATTTTGACCGCAATCAACTACGGTGTCGGATGTAGTTTGTATGTGAGTGCGGATCGTCCACAGGGAAAGTGGAATCTGGAGAATTCTGGAATTTGACGTGTCAGAAATGAATGTGGGCCCAGAGATGAGACTTTTGCACTGAAAATAAACTGCTGACGTGGCAATAATGCGGCGGATCCGCGGCGCAAACAGGATCCTGCCGCGGATCCGCGGCGCTTTGTGGGCCTTGGGTTTTTATTCTTCTGGTACTTGTTTGGGATGTCTCATGGGCCTTCTTTTGATGTGTTGATTTGTATTTCTCCATCTGAATTGCTACCAGGTCTGAAATTATTGAGTTGGCGTATTTTTTATCAGCTCTTTGGTTTTTCTTCCGTATTTTCCTGCACAGACTCAAGACAAGTGTTGCGCAAATACAGAAATGATGCGATGCCATGAAATGCGGTTAATTTCCCTTAAAGTGTCGGTTTAAAAGTATAACACATGAAATCTGATATTTAACGATTGATTTGCTAATATGTGAAATATGAATATCGAACACTTCTAAATGAGTGCAAATGTTAGGGAAATTGCCGGCTAAAATATACATTATTTTCGACTGATCAACTCCCTATACCGGGAGAGACGAATCCTTAACAGTCGCTCACTGCCTACATGTGGCTCGGGACTGTACCCAACTAAAACCTGTTTGCACGACTCCTTTGAGCCGTGGTAGGGTAGTAATCAAAGTACAGTGGGAACTCACACGAGACAAATGATGACCTCAAGTCGACAGACTATCTGCACACATGTCACCTGAGAACTGCTATCTGACGTTAGGTATAATACCATCCAGTCAGTTCTCGGCGAGTCCTGTCCGGTGTACTCACACTCAGTGAGCATCTGTATACAATCTTAGGTGCACATCACCAATGGCTGCGGGACCAATCCATCGCCCCTCGTCAGGGTCTAGATATGTATACACTAGTCTACTCTGGAGCATCGATGCCCAATCTCGATACTCCTGCGACTAGGGACATTTAAGAATGTGCCTATTGACTATCCAGCTCCCACAAGTATGACTGCCATCACAACGCCGGTAGTCAGGCAAACACCCTACAGGCTTTATCAACATGTATATAAATACAAAGTAAAATATATCACACGTTAAGATAAAGACAAACCAAATAGCGTACTATCATATCAAGCAAGATTGTCATGTACATATATATCCCTAGCATCCTATACAATGAAGGCCTCTAGGGCATATATATCCAACACTAAGGTGGTTGCGGATTCCAATTGTTGTAGTTTTTCACCTTCTTTTCTGCGACCGTAAGTGTAATATGTGGTGTATCGCCGGTTTCATTGCTATATGTCAACAACAATTGGGATACGCATATTTACTTACGTTGATGACATGTGATGTTATGTGTTGTTGGGATATGTTATATTGGATCGTCGTGTTTGAATAGCCGGGGTTTTTATGTGAGATGGGAGTTTTTCATTTTCATTCATGTAAAAACTTGTATGTAATATTCTTTTATTGAGGCACTTCCGGGTTGAGGAAGGAGTCACCGTTGATGTATATTATTTACTTTTCCGCATTAGGATAGATCCAAGGAGGGGAGCACAAGTGACCGAGTTCTAGACTCCAGTGGGAGACCATCTCGAGGAGTTGAGTCCGGGTCTCCTAACTCTAGAATTAGTAGGGTTGTTTTCCGCTCTTGTAGGGGTCTAGGGATGTGGGTTTGGCTTTTCATCACTACCGCGGAATCCGTGTTTTATACAGGCTTAATATAAAACCCGGAAATCCTAGTATATCCAATATTTCATATGTTGTTTTCTGCTGCGATATTCTGTGATGTGATCACTTTATATGATGAGATAGATACTGTATATAGTATTTGTGATATATTATATAGACGTTGCTTATGTTTTACACCCGCGCTAGCCCTGCCTCGCTCTGCCGTTAGTTACCTAACCTAACGGTACATGACGGGTCATCGAGGCGAATGCGGATGGTATAAGCGTACGTTGTATTTATCTGTGATGTTTAGGTAACATAAATGATGGGACTTCATTAATGAGATTAATGAAAGAAAAGAAACCTAAAAGATGTTGTAGAATCAAATTTTCAAAAAAAAGGTAGCTCTAGTTTTTGCTTTGCATAGCGGTATTCCTTATAGAATATCCAGCACCTTATTCGATAAGGAAAGAGCCGAGATCCCTTCACTGGGAGTGACCTCTTTAGCGAAACTAGCAGATGCTACAACTCACTGGGTTTTGTTTTTGGTTGCTTCTTCTAGTGCTTGCTTTGCATGGCGGTATTTATGAAATATGCTACGCCTTATTCGATAAGGAAAGAGACGAGATCCCTTCACCGGGAGTGACCTCTTTAGCGAAACTAGTAAAAGCCTCAAAAACACTCATTTTCAAAAATCACTTGTTTCTACAACGATATCAAGTTCATTACGCAAAAAGTTTTCATAAAAACCTGTCGTAGCCTTTCGTCATTTCAGATAAGTACAAATTAGTATTCGTGCTACGTTTGTTGACCTTGTTTAGGCGTAGTGTGCGGTAGCTGATTAGTGCTTATCTGCTTAAGCATGTGATGCGATTGGATTAGGGTATTCGTACGACTTTGTTGACCTTGTTAAGGGTCGTACGGGTGGGTTTAATTCAATCATGAAATGTACGGGTTGAACTTGGATAGCGCTTATGATTTGTTGACTTTGTTAAGGTCATAAGTCGCTAGGGGCAAAATAATATCGGGAATTTCAAGTGTTGAAATTTTCAATGAGATTGCATACCTTCTATGAGATAGTTGGATCCCGATTCCCACTGCGAGTAAGAGTTACTCCTGGAAGAGTTTTACACATTACAATTAGCCGATCAAGTAGGTGTCTAGAAAGGTGTTAACGGGGTTACGCCCATGGGAAAACGAGGTTTATTTTAATTAGGTCTGTGCAAAAGCACGGGAAACCTCCCTCAAAGTACCGACACTGGCCTGGCCGAAAGATTGGCGAACTTGTAGGGTGTAATTAATTCTGGCTAGTCTTTCCTTTTAGGGTTTGAAGGAAGATTTGATAAAAACAGTGAGAGCTATTCTGATTAGATAAAATAATAAACAATCTGATCTTGCAAGAGCGCACGCAGAGTGTTTTCTTCTCTCTCTCTCCAGGTAGCGACCATGTCATGCCTTAATCAAGATAATAATATGGACGTATTGACCGAACCCGCTTGTTATACTGAGCTGGGGAACGTTGGTCCCAATCTACCTTATAATTGTTATAAGATCGAGCAGGAGATAGGGGATTACCAGGATTCCCGTGCCGCCCAAACAAAGAAAGTGCATGATGATACATCTTATTCAGGTGTGTTTGTTACAGAGAACTATTTCTCAGTATCATCTACGTCCTGGGTATGAGATACCGGATCAGGATCCCACATATGTAATCTATTACATGGGCTACAGATAGGTAGAGAATTGGGAATAGGTGATAAACGGTGCAATTGTTGCAGCCAAAGTCGTTGGCGGTTATCACCCTGTATTACCAAATACATTGATTCTGAACGAATGTTATTAGATACCGAACCTGATATACAACATCATATCAGTCTCTTTATTTAGTAAAGAAGGATATAATTTTGTATTGATGGATAATGTTTTAAAGATTTCCTATATCAAGAGTTGATCGGATCAGGCACGTTATCTAATGGCATATACGTTCTAAATCAAACTGCAGTTCTTAACGTACAAAACACACAGAAGAGAAAGAGTTCAGAAATGAATGAATCCTTCTTGAGACATTGTAGACTAGGTTATATCAATGCGACCCGACTAGCTAAGTTACATTAAGATGCATATTTAAATCAGTTTGAATTTACATCTTGTGAAACTTGCCAGTCATGTCACAAAGATAAAATGACCGTAGCTCCTTTTACTGGAAACAGAAAAAGAGTTAGTGAACTCTTGGGATTGATACATGATGATGTATGTAGGTCCCCTGTCTACACATGCCATGACAGGTTTTTTGTACTTCATTACATTCACTGATGATCTCTCAAGATTCGGATATATGTTCCTATTGAAACACAAGTCTGAAACTTTTGAGAAATTCAAAGAATATAAGTCTGAAGTAGAGAATCAAAACGGGTATAAGTATTATGTCCTTTGATGCGATCGGGGAGGTGAATACTTGAGCATGGAGTTCCTGGAAAATTCAAAAGGAGAATGGGATTCTCTTTCGGCATTACTCCTCCGTATATACCACAGAACAATGGTGTATCGGAGCGGAGCAATCGCACCCTATTAGATATGGTGCGCTCTATGATTAGTATTACTGAATTGCCTATTTCCTTTTTGGGAATCATGCACTTGAAAAGTTGCATACCTATTGAGTAGGGTTCCAACCAAATCAGATGCCTACCACTTCATATGAGATATGGTATGGGAAGAGCCCATGTCTTAAGTAAGTTAAGATTTGGGATTGTCCGGCCTATGTCTAAAAGCAAAATCCAGAAAATCTCGAGACAAGGTCAGTTCTGTGGAAGTTTGTTGGATATCCCAAGCATTCGCAAGGGAATATCTTCTACCTTACCGAGGAGCAAAAGGTGTTTTATTTCTCGGCATGCCACCTTTTTAGAAAAGGAATTTCTTGTGAAGAAATTAGTGGTCATGAGGTAGAACCGGAAGGAGTTCTAGCTATACAAACTACAGCTGATGATTTGGTAGAACCGGAGGATTCAATAGTTCCCAACGGACCTCAGCCACTCCGCCGATCTGGTAGGGTTCCTCATCCACCTGAGAGATACTTCGGTTTTCTTTATGACGGTGGGAACGAGGATTGCATCATGAGATGATGACCCAACTAGTTTCGAGCAGGCCATCAAGAGTGGAGATTCTGTAAGAATGGCTGGATGCTAAGCGATCTGAGATGGAATCTATATACACCAACAAAGTATGGACTTTGGTTGCTATATCTGAAGGGTTAAACCCCTATCAGGAGCAAGTATATCTTGAGAAGATTACTTGGTGTAGATGGAAAAGTTGAGACTTTCAAACCTGGACTTGTTGCAAAAGGTTCTCGTCATCGATCAGATGCGGTTTATGATGAAACATTTTCTCCAGTGGCTATACTTAAGTCCATCGGGATCCTACTTGCCATTGCGGTTGGGTGTCATGACTGTTTTTCTAAATAGTGATTTAGAAGAGAGCATCTATAAGTACACAGCCAGAGGTCTTCGTAGACAGTGGGAGCAGCGGAAACTTGTGCAAGTTGCTTTGCGGGTTAAAGCAGGCATCGCAGAGTTGGAATATCTGTTTTGATATGGTAGTCAAAGCGTTTGACTTCATCAAAATGGTAGATGAACCTTGTATATACAAAAAGGTAGTAGAGAGTAAAGTGGTCTTCCTCGTATTGTACGTAGATGACATACTCTTGATAGGGAAGGTGTTTCCTATGCTACAATCGGTCAATCTCCTCTTATCATAAGGATTCTCCATAAAGGATCAAGGTGATACATCCTAAATCATAGGTTTTGGATCTATGAGATAGATCTAAGTGGATGTTAGGATTCTCACTGGGTGTAGTGAGATGGTATCAATCGATCCTGGGAAGAATCACTGGATAAATCCGTAGGAGCAAACCACTGCCCCTACGGCTATAGGGAAAGAAATTACGCCGTAGGTGCAAACGCCGCAGGTGCAAGTCTTAGCCTTAAACATGCCCCTACGGTTAAATACTTGCTCCTACGGCTTAATGCATAGGTCCATATGTCCCTACGGATTAGACTGTAGGGACAAAAAAGTTATTTAATTTATCGGTTTATAAAATAAAATAGTTGTCGCTACGGATAATTCCGTAGGGCCAAATTGCTGCCCCTACGGATACATGCATAGGTCCAGATATGTAGGGGCTGTTTCCTGATTTAAAATCAGGAAAGTTTGCAGAGGAGGCATCACGTGCTAGCACGTGACCAGCAGTCACGTGTTGGCACGTGACATTTGAAAGCAGCAGCAAAGGCAAATCAGTTCCCTGATCAAATCAAGGAAAAGGCTTCAGAAAAGGTCACGTGCTCACACGTGACCAGGGGTCACATGTTGGCACGTGACGGTTGAGCAGCGGCCAAAAAATAGAGCGCAAAAAGGAGAAGGAAAGCTAGTTCCAGGGGTCATGTGCTTACACGTGACCATGGGTCACGTGGCCACACGTGACCATGGGTCACGTGGCCACACGTGACCGGCTTTCAAAGCCTCTCTATTTAACAGAATTAAATTCTGAACAGCATTCTAATCTTTCCAATGGGGAATGATTATTTGAAACCGATTGGATTAAAGATTTAAAGGTGATTAAATATCACCTATCTATGGAAAAATCTCGAACTTGGAAAGATTTTCCCTTTAAAATCTAACCGAAACAACAAAAGAATATCTTTGGATTTAAAATCCAATGGTGAATAAAATTCACCTAATAATCCAAAGGTCCAAATAAATGATGAATGCAAATCAAATTTCTAATGAATACAAATCAGATCCCTCAATGAATGATTCGTCGAAACTAATTGATTCTGCTCCTTCTCCTATAAATAGGAGCCCAAATATACAGAGATCCATAGACAGGGAGATAAAAAAAAAGAGAGAGAGCCTTGAGACGAGGGAAGAATTTGATCTTCTGCAAAAAGAAAACTCTAGGTAAGAAAGGGAAAGCCTTCAAAGAAAAAAAAGAGAGAATTTAATTCTCGAAAGAGTTTAACTCTTATTTTAAAAGAAGAACTTAGTTCTCTCTATAGTGGAGGATCTGCAAAGTGCACATCTCCCCTTGAATTGAGAATTTAATTCTCATTGGGTTAAGATCCTGCCATGCAGATCCAAAGCATAGGGAGGGAATGGAAATTTGAGAATTTAATTCTCTTAGGAATTTAATTCCTTTAAAATAAAATTAGGGTTTAACCCTATGTCACAGGAATTTAATTCCTTCAAATGAACAGAACAAGGGTTTAACCCTAGTTAAGAACTCAAATCTGTTAAAATAACAGGAACCTAATTCCTCACATGTATGGGAATTCAGTTCCCACAGAAGACAAGTTAGAGTTCAACTCTATCTAAGAATATGATCCTTCAGAAGAAAACAGGAAGTTTATTGCTGGGGTTTAACCCCATGAAGAATTTAATTCTTAAAAGAAGATAAACGCATCCTCAAACAGGCAAAGAAACAGGGTCACGTGCTACCACGTGACCCCTGAAAAGGTCCATAGAGAAGGTTTTTGAGATAACTCCTCACGTGCCCCACGTGACCCCTAGAAGAAGCTCTAACAGAAGAACACTTAAATGCCCATCACGTGACAACACGTGACGCTCCAAAATACTCAATACTCTCGGCAGAACAAATAAAGAGAGGGCGCTCTCACGTGCTACCACGTGACCCATCTTGTCTTAGTATTTAACACTAAATCGAAACCTCTGTATCCAGTGTTTAACACTGATTTGCTTTAGTGTTTAACACTAATTGAAAAATTCTCTTTGCAGTGTTTAAACATTAAATTTCTTAGTGTTTAACACTAAATTAAATTTCGGTTACCATTAATTTGGAATCTCTCTTTCCAGTGGTTAACACTGATTTGCTTTAGTGTTTAAACACTAACTTGAAACCTCTCTGGCCAGTGTTTAACACTGACCTGCTTTAGTGTTTAACACTAATTTGAAAGCCCTGTTGCTAGTATGTGACACTGATTATCTTTTGGCGTTTAACATCAGTTTTTCAATCTCATTCTCAGTGTTCAACACTGTTGGTCTCTAGTGTTTAACACTAGCTTTAGCCCAATTGGCTAAGTTTCCAGAGGCAAAGCCTCTCTTTCAATGGACCAACAGAGGGTCCATATCCTAAGCATGATTGGACTTAGCCCAAGCTGGCCATAAGTCCTCAATTCAGACTTAACTGAGCCAATGGGCTCATAATATGATTAATCGGTCTTGGTTCTAAATTGGGCTAAAGACTATTTAATCTTCCTCGGTTTAAGGGTACATCTCTTCACTCCTTTGATACTTGGTGTTGTAATTCCTCAACGTCTTTAAAGAGGTGACGGGTCCCGATGACCACACATTGATACGGACTGTGGGGTCCTTAAACTCATGGACTACGACGTCCTTAACCTTGACCGTGATGTCTTAAAACTAACATTGGACTGTGGAGTCCTTAAATCCACGGACTACGATGTCCTTAACCTTGACCGTGATGTCTTAAAACTAACATTGGACTGTGGAGTCCTTAAATCCACGGACTACGACGTCCTTAACCTTGACCGCAACGTCTTAAAACTAACATTGGACCGCAATATCCTTAAACTACCTATGGACCGCAATGTCCTTAAACTACTTATCGACCGCAACGTCACTAAACTAAACAACAAGGCTCCCTTAATTGCTCTCTTGTTGGATCTAAACGATCCCGTTAAGTTGATCTTAGTCTAAAAACTAGACTGACGTATCCTTAACATACGTTTAAGTCGATCTTAGTCTCAAACGAGGCTAACGTATCCTTAAACCCAAACCCCCAAACCCAAATCTAAGATAATACGGATTTGGACTAGTCCACGCCCTACGGGCGACGACATAACTCAGTCTCCGTATACAATCCACGAGCAACCAAACACAAAACAAACACACACGACACGAAGTGACCATCTGGAGAAGGAGAAAGTGGTTACCGCAGTGCGGTAGCGTAATTAACTGCAGGGGCTTGCGCCTGCAGGGAAGAGCGTCCCCACAATCAAAAACCCCTCAAGCGAGGGGGAATCTGACGAAGTCTGCTACATCGGACGCATCCGTTTAAATCTTCGATATACGGTGCCATAAATCAACTTGGCATCTTCGGAGAGGTAGACGGATAGCACCAATTAGCATCTGCCCCAGATCTCTGGCGAGACGCCCCGCGTCGCCGCCGTCTTTCGGAGGGGAACAGATTCTGGCACGCCCGGTGGGACCCTTTTCCTCTTTCCACTCCACACTTCGTGTGTCGTAATTCGCGAACCAATCGCGGTTCCCTAATGGTTGCCCTTGGGTTTTGAAGTACTAAGATTTGGCGTTTCGTTTGCTGCAGAAAGCAAAAGGATCAATGGCCGGCAACTGCTCGAACTGCTCCAACTGCAAATGCAACCGCCGCTCCGCCTCACCTGGAGGTGTAGCATATGGACCACAGGCTGCTTCCCTATTCACTATGCCTGTGGAGCAAGTGACTCAAGCTACCACCGGTCTATTCTTTGGGACCATGCTCCCGCCGGTGAACATTAACACCCCAATGCCCGTACCGGATGCGTCAAAGAAGTCGGTCTTTGATCGACTTGCTACTCCCACGGCCCCTCTCAGCGGGTCATCCAGCTCCTCGGTCTTCGCCAGACTAGGCCAAAATTCCTCTGGGCCCACAATGAAGCTTGCAATCCCGGAGAAGATTATTCCGAAGAGGATAGCCATCCCTGCTCCTGAAGTCGTCAAGGCGGTTTCTCCTACCAAAGAGTCGGTCTTTACAAGATTGGCTGTTCCAGCTCCTGCTCCTGCTACCCAAAGGACATCGGTCTTTAACAGGCTGACACCAACGGCGACCCCCCACCTACATAGGGGGCAAGACGAGGCTATCATCCTCACCAAGCCGACTCCATCACCACGACACGCTCGACGTCGCTACCGGCACCGAGTGAGGAAGGCCGGAGGCAACTCCCCTTCTGGGTTAACTCCTCCAGCCCCGACGACAGAGGTTAATGTTGCTGTTCCAACTAGGAACAGCTTTGAGATGCTAAAAAAGGTGCGTAGGAATTCTCCTACCGCAGTGCTAAAAAGGTCTCCCCCTCCGCTGAAAAAGGCCGCGGAAATAAAGCCAGAACAGCCCCAATCTCTTCAACGGCTGTCTTCCAAAATCTATAAAGTCTGGCGGCAGACCCGAGACTCGGTGATCGATCCAAACTTCTCCCGCCAGCACAAGAAGCTGAAAATCCAACAGGAAGTCAGTCACCAGGCTAAGGCACGAAAAGCTGTCTGGGTGCCCACTTCAACAGCCCCCTCAACTTCCACTGCTCATAAAAAGAAGAGGCCAGAGAGGACCCCCGGGCCTGCAACGAAAGCTAAAAGCGCTGAGCCCAGACGCCCTAAGGCTAGGGGCAGGATGGTCCACACTGTATACATCACGTCGGGGAAAGAAGATAGCCGCGCGTCCACAGGTCATAGACCGCTTACACGGTCGGTGACCAAAGCTTAGGAGCAGCAGCAAAAGCTACAGGAAATGATGATCGCAATGGCCGCGCTTACTGGGCCGAAAGAAAGCCCCGAGGCGTCCTCGGATCAGCAACAAGAACAGGAAACCGACGCCGAGTTCCTCCGGAGGATACTGGAAAAGAAAGATAGAGAGGCTGCAGAACAAGCGGCCAATATAAAGCAAATAGCCCATTTATTCCAGGACATGGTAGGAATGATGATCCAACAAGACCCACCTGCTGAGGATCCTCCGATCGTCCTTGAAGACGACAAGGGAGAAACGTCAAATCCGCCACCGGCTCTCTCAACGGCCAGGGAGGAGACAATCTCTAAGGCTAACTTGGACGACTATATAGCCCAGCAAATCCGGGCTCATCAGGCAACTGAGGCAGCTGGTCAAGTCGTAAAAACGGGGCGACCATATCCGAGCTGGTACGACCAAATTAAATATCCGCCGGGTTATACAATACCAAAATTCCACGTGTATAAGGGGACCGGCAATCCCCACCAACATGTTGCCCAGTTCAGGGCCCTTTGCGGTAACACCGGCGGTGACGATAAACTGTTGCTTCGCCAGTTCGTGGGCAGCTTATCAGAAACAGCGTTCGAATGGTATTCGGAACTCCCGAACGATTCCATCAAGACGTTCGCTGAAATGGAATTGCTATTCACCCAGCGATTCGCAAGCGCCAGCTAACGCACTCCGATAACAGCATTAATCAATTCCAGGGTGAAAACAGGCGAAACGTGGGTCCAATACGCTATACGCTGGCGAAATTTGTGGTCAAAATGCGAACAACGCATTGAGGAAGCGCCCGCGGTGGGCATGTTTGTGGGAACCCTAGACCCTCATGCAACTATCTCCCAGTTCATGATGTTCTTCAAGCCAACCACGTTTCAGGCTCTAATCGACAAGTTGGCCCAGATGGACCAGATGGGTCACAGACCGTCTCCCCCGAAGCCAGAGCCTCGGAGTGACAAGGGTAAAGGGAAGGCAACCTTCGTTGCGAATGCTCAGCAGCAACCTAGTGCCCCAAAGCTGGCGGATCAAATGGAAGAGAGACGCCGGTATTATAATGAGAAGATGAAGTGCCCCTACTCGTTCCCGCGGGATAAGACAAAACGGTTATTCGAGCTGGCGGTACGCAACAGACTTATAAACTTGCCAAATCCAAGGCGACCGCCACAACCCACTGAGGTGAGTAACCCCAATTATTGCCCTTACCATCAAATGGTAAGCCACCCGATTGAGAATTGCTTCGTCTTCAAAGGATGGATTGAGGATCAATACCTCCAGGGAAAGTTTACGCTGTCCGAAAAGTGGAAGGTGAATCCGCCACAGCCACATACTCCTAAGAAAGCAGACAAACCGGGGGCAACCTGTTCTTTCATTGAGGAAACTCCATGGGAAGTCGTGCTATCGGCTAAAACCAGAAGGATGCTGAGTGATCTTCATGCGTGCCCAGCAGTCGAATGGAAGAACCCGCTTGAACCTCAAATCATCAAAGAGATGCTGACGCCGCATCCAACTACGAAGAGCGGCGGTGATGGCCCAAGTACTCACACCCAACCGTCAAAATCTTCAAAGAAAAAGAAGAAGAAATCCAAGAAGCCCGTGAAGCCTGGAGACAAGCGCACGGATTTACAGAAATAGATCGACGCGCTGGAAGAGTACAATCAAAAAGCGCGGACTCCCGTCACGCTACAAGAATTCCTCAACCACGTCTTTCAGAAGGAAGATGATGGAGAGAGCTCATCGGATGAATCCGAGGGATATGTGGCGAGTTGTCATGTGATCTCCCACTCGGAAGATGAGAAAACTCCTGGCACTGAGAAACTGGGGGCACAGCCTGAGCCAGAACTTATATGGCCAACAGATGAAATGATCGAAGACTTTCTAGACGAGATTCGTCTGAAGAGTAAAGCCGATCAGGAGCGTGAGATGGCTGCATCGGAAGGAGCCAAGCGCAGGCGACTAAACGAAAGAGTCGAAGCACTCCCGCCAGATCAAAAGACATCCGATGCGAATGAAAACAAGTACAAGATGAGGAAGAGGTTCGCCAAAGCCATGTCAGCAGGGATGAAGCTACCACCCTCGGAAGAGAACGCGTTCGATGGGGCGGAAGGGCACCCTAATTATTGCGCATATCATCGGAAGATTTCGCACCCCACTGAGGAGTGCGACGCTTTTAGGATGTGGTGGCAGGGATATGTTGCTCACCAGCAACATTTTGAGCGCATGAAACGCAGAACTCGTCGGGAGCAGAGAAGTACAACCGACAGGCACAAAAGAACTACCGGCAGCTGTTACATGGTCGACGTCGGAGGATCACAAGTTCTCACCTTTGGGAGCGACTCTGATGAGGAAATGGCTTTGGGCCCTATCTTTAAAGAGTCCGTCTTAGGGAAAGGGGAAGAACCGGAGGCCTGCGAGAACATTCAGCTGCGCAATCGCACGCTCCCGGAAAAGAATCTCGGACCCGCGAATAGAAAAGATAAGGGAAAGGAGAAGGTCACTGGGGATATCGCCTTAGATGACCAAGTCATGAAAGAGCTGACTGCCAAGGACCCTCCCAGGCAGGGTAAGGTGGACTACAACATCCTAGCGCACCTAAGGAAGCTACCTTCTCAGCTCAGCATTCTCGATGCCCTCCTATTATCAAAAGAAACGCGGGATTCATTAATCAAGGCGTTACAAGAACCCGAGCAGTTCCAAGCCTTCCTCGCCGCAGAAAGGATGAAGGATGAACTGGAAGAAGTGCACACGGCCGACATCACTTTCGGTGACGAAGACCTTCTACTCGGGACGTGCGATCACAACCGTCCCCTATACATCTCTGGATACTGCCATGATATCAAGATAGGCAAGATCCTAGTGGATAATGGATCCTCCGTCAATCTCCTTAATGTTCGTGTGTTGAAGGAAATCTGCATGAGCGTACAGCACCTCGCTCGTGACAAAATTACCATTTCCGGTTTCGACTCCCAGTCATCACGGACTCTCGGATCTGTAATACTAACATTACGCTTCGGACTGCTCGTCACGGACATCAAGTTTCACGTCATTGATGCCAAGACCTGCTACAACGCCTTACTCGATTGTCCTTGGTTACACGAGTACAACATCATTCTTTCTACACAGCATCAGTGTATGAAGTACTTTAAGGATGGTTTAGAGTATACCGTAACAGGTGAGCTGAACCCATTCTCCGTGAACGAAGTCCGCAAGTACAAAGATGCAAAGTACTTTTTGCCAGACTTCGAGGATACAGAAAAGTGTCGCAAGCCGGAGAACAAAGCCGCCGCCACCATTCCTGTTTTCGGGAGTGATACCGAAGAAGAAGAAGAGATAGTTTACTCTGGGCCGTCTCGACGCAATGACCCGGGACCATCCACCCCCATATTGATCTTCGGAAGTGACTCGGAAGATGAGGTTAATGTTGTGTTCTCCGGTCGGCCGCCAATACAAGAGCTCATTGGTGATGATCAGAATTTGCAAATCACCATGATCCCGCCGGAGCACTACAAAAATCTTGACGCACTTGAAGCTTACAATGTGCAGGACCTGCAGACGTTTTACGTCCCTCCCAAGCAAAAGGGTGAAAAGGCGATCATATTCTACCGGTCCACGGAAACAAGAGTCGAGAAAGAAATCTGGCATGGCGCGGATTCCACCCTCGACAGGCTTCAACCCATCCGTTTGCCCAGATATTACACAAACGGATTGAAAAGGCTATTGAAGCGCCAAGGGGTACCCTTAAAACAGACTACTCGACAAGCTCGATTCTATAACAGGATTTGGAATGTCCCTGGGACTCAGCGCAAATTGCCCAACGGGAGGATGGAAACGCTTGGGCTTGGATATGTGAAATCCGGGAAACGGGAGCGAGTCCACGGCAGCTACGCCATATATAACTTTGATGAGGAAGAGGACACCCTGTCGGGGAATGCTAACCCCTCGTCAAAACTGGATCCCGCGAGCGAAGTGCCGAGTCCGTCATTTGAAGAACAAGTGGACAAGCTTATCAGGAAAGCAGGTCAAAAAGCTCGGGAAGACCACAACCGCGAGATGGCCATCTACGAGAAGGCCAGGACGCAACGTCTGTTTTAACAGGCTGCGAAAGATAAAAATGCTCCTTCCTATCAATCTGTTGTGCAAAAGGCCCGACGCAAAGGTAGAGACAAGCCAAAGAGCAGAAAAGGCGTTCGACAGCAACAAAGCAGGACCAAAAAGTCATCTGATCGGGTATTGCGCGGTCCGGATTTGTCCTTCATGAAGAAGATGAGTCGAGCGTATTCCTTCCCCCGAGACAAAACGAAGAAGTTACTCGAGCTCTCTATGAGACATCAAATGATTGCACTTCCAGAGTCTAAGCTCCCTGAGTAAGCTAACAAAGTTTCTTATCCGGGCTATTGCTCTTATCACCAAGCCATAGGACACCCTATCGAAGACTGCTTCACCTTCAAGAACTGGGTCGAAGACCAGTACCAGCAAGGCATGTTTGCTTTATCCAACAGCTGGAGGGTAACGCCGCCACAAAAGCACGAACCCAAAGCCGCAAGAGCAGAACCAGATCCACATCGATCATGGAAGCAGATTCACACCTGTCACATGATTACAATATTAAAAGAAAAGCCCGAGGACAGAGATGAGTTCCCTTGGTGCTTCGAAAACAATGACAATGAGGTAATCTCAGAATTGCCACCGGCTCCGAAATAACTGGAAGACAACATACATACTACTGCAGATAACCTCAAGAGGATTGAGTTGGATCGGCAGACGATCCGCGACCGACATTCTTCAGCGAGCTGCTATCTGAAGAAAGGATGGCTGCGTTAAAAGACGTGCTACTACAGCATAGAGATTGCTTCGCGTGGAACTATTCCGAGATGCCGGGATTACACCCAGAGATTGCTGTGCATAAATTAGCAATATCCCCGGATGTCAAGCCAGTCAAGAAGGCGCCGAGAAGGATGCGGCTCGAGCTTGAGATGAGCATCAACGCCGAAGTCAAGAAGCTGATCGATTCTGGATTTATCCAAGAAGTCCAATATCCTGACTGGATCGCCAACATCGTCCCGGTAATGAAGAAAAATGGGACGGTGCGCATATGCGTGGACTTCAGGGATCTCAATAAAGCCTGCCCGAAGGACGATTTCCCAGTACCAGTAACCGAGCTGATGATAGATAACACGTCCACTCACGAGGTTTTCTCTTTCATGGACGGTTCATCAGGGTACAATCAGATAAAGATGCATCCCGAAGATCAGAAGCACACCGCTTTCCGGACTCCCTTGGGCATATTCTGCTACAAAGTCATGCCTTTCGGATTAAAAAATGCCGGTGCCACCTATCAGAGGGCCATGACAAAGATCTTTGATGATCTCATACATGAAATCGTCGAGTGCTATATCGACAACCTCGTAGTAAAGAGCATGTCATATGAAGAGCATTTAGAGCATCTGAAGACCGTATTTCAACGCCTTCGGCAATATAATTTGAAGATGAATCCCCTCAAATGCGCGTTCGGAGTCTCCTCAGGTAAATTCCTGGGATTCATCATCCGACACCGAGGTATCGAAATAGATCCATCTAAGAACAAGGCGATCATGGAAATGCCACCGCCAAGGACTCTCAAACAGCTGCGGTCTCTCCAAGGGAAGCTCACGTACATCCGGCGATTTATCGCCAACCTGTCAGGCAAGTGCCGTCCTTACAGTTACCTGATGAAGAAGGGAACTCCGTTCCTCTGGAACCAAAAATGCCAAAGCGCGCTAGACGAAATCAAGCAATACCTGCAGAACCCGCCGGTGCTGGCTGCTCCGGTCAAGGAAAAGCCCCTCATTCTTTATACAACCGCCCTAGAAGGTTCTTTAGGCGTATTATGGGCGCAAGAAAACGACCAAGGGAAAGAAAGAGCGCTCTACTATTTAAGCCGAATTCTTCTGGGGGCAGAAAGCAATTACTCCCTATCGAAAAACACTGCCTGGCGTTAATCTTTGCGATAACAAAACTCCGGCACTATGCATTGGCACATGAAGTCCGTCTTATATCAAAGGCGGACCCCCTAAAATATCTAATGTCAAAAGCCATATTGACAGGGAGACTCGCTAAATGGGCCCTGCTCCTGATGGAGTTTTCAATAACCTACCAGCCTCTTAAGGCAGTGAAAGGCCAAGCCATCGCCGACTTCCTTGCTGAGCATCCAGTACCTGCCGGTTCTCCTCTGAATTGCGATTTGCCAGACGAATGTGCGTTTGATGCGATCGACGGTGGTAATACCCGATGGGAGCTTTACTTCGACGGAGCATCTTTCGTGAAGCAGCGCAAACAAAGTACCCCTATAATTAAATCGGGAGTAGGACTCGTCTTTGTAACTCCACAGGGAGGGATGATGCGCTTCGGTTTCTCCTTAACAGAGCCGAGGACGAACAATGAAGCCGAGTACGAAGCTTTGATAGCAGGCCTCGAGATCGCCATCGGCATGGGAATTGAAAACCTCCTCATATACAGGGATTCTCAACTAGTCGTTAGTCAAGTAAACGACGACTACCAAACGTGCAAACCGGAGTTGGTGAAGTACGGCGAGAAGGTGCAGCAACTGTTGACCCAAATTCGCTCCTACACCTTGGAAAGCATACCGCGTGCCGAAAATAGCAAAGCGGATGCATTAGCCAAGCTGGCTAAAGAACTAGCTGATGAGAACCTCGATGATGTAAGAATCGTGGTACAAAGCCGTCGGGTGCTTGCCCCAGCAGAAATATCTCCGGAATCATCCGAAGAGAAGGGAGCGACTGAACAAACAACCCTACAAATAAAAGACCGTGAGGAGGCTGAGGACTGGAGGGAGGTCTTCATAGACTATTTTAAGTCCCACCGAATGCCCGAAGAAGCGTCTTCAAGACATCAGCTCATGAAACGAGCTCTGTCTTTCGCCTTCGTCAACGATACTCTGTATAAAAGGTCGTTCGACTCTTTGTGGTTGAGATGCCTGGGACCTGTCGAAGCGAAAAGAGTCGTTCAGGAAGTTCACGACGGACTCTGCGGTTCTCACCAAGCAGGCCCGAAGATGAAATTGAAGATCAAACGAATGGGTTATTATTGGCCCACGATGATCCAGGACTACCTCGAGTATGCGAAGCAATGCCACACGTGCCAGATTCATGGGGACTTTATCCACCAACATCCAAATCCACTACATCCAACGGTGTCTAGCTGGCCATTCGAAATGTGGGGAACTGATATAATAGGCCCCATCGAACCAGCGTCATCCAAGGGACATCGTTTTATCCTGGCAACGACTGATTACTTCTCCAAATGGGCGGAAGCAGTGCCGTTAAGGGAAGTGAAGGCAGAAAATATTCTTCATTTCTTCAAGACGCACGTCATTTATCGGTTTGGAACTCCGCGGCGGATTATTTCTGATAACGGGCCAGCCTACAGAAGTCACAAGATCAACCGCTTTGCGCAACATCATAATATAGACTGGAGGTATTCCTCAGTTTATAATCCGCGAGCTAACGGTCTCGCCGAGGCCTTCAACAAGACCTTGACGAAAATCATAAAGAAAACGGTGTCCTGAAATAAGAAGGACTGGCACGAGAAACTACAGGAGGCTCTCTGGGCATACCGAACTACGTTCAAAACAGCCACGAACGCAACGCCGTACGCATTGGTATTTGGTACAGAAGCAGTACTCCCCCTCGAAATAGAGCTACCTTCTCTACGAGTGGCAGTCCACCACGAGTTGACAGACGAAGAAAATGCTCACCTCCGGCTTGAGGAGCTTGATGCCCTTGATGAGACCCGGCTCATAGCACAACAAAATCTGGAGGCTTACAAAGCAAAGATGACGCGCTCATACGAAAGATTGACCAGGCCGAGGACGTTCCGTCAAGGCGAACTTGTGCTGATTGTCAGAAGACCTATGATCCCCAATTGCGCCAAGCGGGGAAAATTCGAGCCAAACTATGAAGGCCCGTACATCATAGACAAGGTCTACCAGGGTGGAGCTTATCTACTCATGGATATGCACGGTGAAAGACCTTTCAGACCAGTGAACGGTTGCTTCCTGAAGAAATACTATGCTTAACGGGTCAAGGCCTAGGTCAATGACAGATGACGACAACTATGTCCGCTCACTATCTTCCTAAGCCCGAACTCTAAGTAGTAACCAGCATCCTTTACGGCGGACCGAAACGTCCTTAAACTAACGGCGGACCGAAACGTCCTTAAACTAACAGCGGACCGAAATGTCCTTAAAACTAACATCGGACCGAAACGTCCTTAAACTAACGGCGGACCGAAATGTCCTTAAACTAACATCGGATCGAAACGTCCTTAAACTAACGGCGGACCGAAACGTCCTTAAACTAACATCGGACCGAAACGTCCTTAAAAAAACGGCGGACCGAAACGTCCTTAAACTAACATCGGACCGAAACGTCCTTAAACTAACGGCGGACCGAAATGTCCTTAAACTAACATCGGACCGAAACGTCCTTAAACTAAAAAAACGGACCACTATGTCCTAAAACTAGCCGTTGACCGAGACGTCGATAAACTACGGTGGATTGCAATACCTCGAAGCCGATAAAAAAAATAAAATAAAAACGGTATGTCCATAAGCAAAAAGTGCACGGATGAAAACCCGAAAGGGCTCTGTGAGTAAAAACAGCAGGGCTACCGGCGAGTGTTCGTGAAAACCCGAAAGGGCGCGACCTCGTAAAAAAAATATAGATATAAAAATAAAAAAAATAATAAAAAAAAATTTTAAAAAAAAGGGTATGCCCGTAAGCAAAAGGGGCACGGATGAAAACCCGAAAGGGCTCCATGAGTAAAAACAGCAGGGCTACCGGCGAGTGTTTGTGAAAACCCGAAAGGGCGCAAACTCGTTAAAGGACACTTACAGGGCCCTCACGACCTTATAAGGAGAAACCACCCGCGTGAGATCCTTACGACTCACAAAGGAGCAACACACTTAGGAGTCCTCATGAGTCCTAAGGAGTGCGAGATCCTCACGACTCGTAAGGAGAACTCTCTTATGAGACCCTCACGGCTCATAAGATTTGAAAGTCTTAAGTCACAGAGACCTAAACCTGTGCTTAAGCAACTCCCACAACCTTCGATATTGCCCTACAAGCGGCTCATACTGACCCTTGTATACAATCCACGGGTGCGAATAAACATTTCCCCAATCAAGTCCCATCCGTGGCTAGGGATATGTTCATATGGCAAACAACCCCTGTAAGTCCTCTCGACTTATAAGGAGAAAACCTTTTTGTAAGATCCTTACGACTTGCAAGAGGACACGCACTTAGGAATCCTCACGATTCCCAAGGAGAAATACCTTTGTGAGACCCTTACGGCTCATGAAGTCAAAAACCTTAGTCGACAGGATCCTTAACCCTGTTTACTATGCCACCTTTGTTCAACATCGACAGAGGCAAATGATGATTCGCTCCTGGCAATATCCCAGTTGTAGCGGTGCTGATGCCGAAATCGGTGTCTAAAATGCAAGCTTGCAGCGAAAAGGCTAGCGAGCCACACATGCATACGAAACAGCCGAAATGATGGGGCAACTTGCAATAAAAAAAAACAGCAAGTAAAAATATATGCATGAGAAATAGCCGAAATGATTGGGCAACTCACAATAAAAAGCAGCGAGTAAAAATAAAATAAATAGCCGAAATAATTGGGCACCGCGAAAAATAGCCGAAATGATGGGGCAATCGCGACCTTCGCGATATAAAAGCTGAAATGATGGAGCATCGCGGAAAAAGAAATAAAATAAAAATGAAATTTACGCCCTACAGGTGATATTACATCAATCCCTGTATACAATCCAGGGGCGCAAACAAAGAAGGAATCCCACTTCTCCTCTCTCAGGTTTCATCAGAAGAAGAAGCCGAATCTCGATGAGTCACAGATAGCCTGGAGACTATCTCGACGTTCGTCTCACTAACAACAGACACAATATCAAGTGAAGCGGAACAGCGGCAACTCCCAGTTCCATGACTCGACGGTGTACTCCCACTGAGAGTCGAATCCCAACTCCGTGAAATGCGGAAACAATCAACAAAATTCCTGGTTACGTGGAACGCGGATAACGTCACTCTTTGACCCCGCGGAAAACATCCAGAGCGGATCCTGGTCCTCGCAGAGCACGGCAGTGAACCCGTGTGAAGCATCCAGAGCGGAGCCTAGTCCTCGCCGAGCACGGCAGTGAACCCGTGTGAAGCATCTAGTGCAAAATTCCTGGTTACGTGGAACGCGGATAACGTCACTCTTTGACCCCGCGAAAAACATCCAGAGCAGATCCTGGTCCTCGCAGAGCACGGCAGTGAACCCGTGTGAAGCATCCAGAGCGGAGCCTAGTCCTCGCCGAGTACGGCAGTGACCCGTATGAAGCATCTAGTGCAAAATTCCTGGTTACGTGGAACGCGGATAACGTCACTCTTTGACCCCGCGGAAAACATCCAGAGCGGATCCTGGTCCTCGCAGAGCACGGCAGTGAACCAGTGTGAAGCATCCAGAGCGGAGCCTAGTCCTCGCCGAGCACGGCAGTGAACCCGTGTGAAGCATCTAGTGCAAAATTCCTGGTTACGTGGAACGCGGATAACGTCACTCTTTGACCCCGCGGAAAACATCCAGAGCGGATCTTGGTCCTCGCAGAGCACGGCAGTGAACCCGCGTGAAGCATCCAGAGCGGAGCCTAGTCCTCGCCGAGCACGGCAGTGAACCCGTGTGAAGCATCTAGTGCAAAATTCCTGGTTACGTGGAACGCGGATAACGTCACTCTTTGACCCCACGGAAAACATCCAGAGCGGATCCTGGTCCTCGCAGAGCACGGCAATGAACCCGTGTGAAGCATCCAGAGCGGAGCCTAGTCCTCGCCGAGCACGGCAGTGAACCCGTGTGAAGCATCTAGTGCAAAATTCCTGGTTACGTGGAACGCGAATGACGTCACTCTTTGACCCCGCGGAAAACATCCAGAGCGGATCCTGGTCCTTGCAGAGCACGGCAGTGAACCCGTGTGAAGCATCCAGAGCGGAGCCTAGTCCTCGCCGAGCACGGCAGTGAACCCGTGTGAAGCATCTAGTGCAAAATTCCTGGTTACGTGGAACGCGGATAACGTCACTCTTTGACCCCACGGAAAACATCCAGAGCGGATCCTGGTCCTCGCAGAACACGGCAGTGAACCCGTGTGAAGCATCCAGAGCGGAGCCTAGTCCCCGCCGAGCACTACAGTGAACCCGTGTGAAGCATCTAGTGCAAAATTCCTGGTTACGTGGAACGCGGATAACGTCACTCTTTGACCCCGCGGAAAACATCCAGAGCGGATCCTGGTCCTCGCATAGCACGGCAATGAACCCGTGTGAAGCATCCAGAGCGGAGCCTGGTCCTCGCCAAGTACGGCAGTGAACCCGTGTGAAGCATCCAGAGCAAACACCGGACTCTGGAGTCCTTAAAATCCACGGACTATGACGTCCTTAACCTCGACCGTAATGTCTTAAAACTACCTATCAACCAGCCTGATTCTGTACTGATTCTACCTTGGTTTAAGGGTACATCTCTTCGCTCCTTTGATACCTGGCGTTTGTAATTCCTCAACGTCTTCAAAGAGGTGACGGGTCCCTGCAACCAAACATCGGACTGTGGAGTCCTTAAATCCACGGACTATGAGGTCCTTAGCCTTGACCGTGATGTCTTAAAACTAACATCGGACTGTGGAGTCCTTAAATCCACGGACTATGAGGTCCTTAACCTTGACCGTGATGTCTTAAAACTAACATCGGACTGTGGAGTCCTTAAATCCACGGACTATAATATCCTTAACCTTGACCGCGACGTCTTTAAACTACGACGCCTTGAGCAACCCCTGACCCCGTGAAACACGGATAAGGGTGACCACATCCAGCACTTGCAGGTCCTCACAACCTGTAAGGAAGAAAAACCCTCTTGTGAGATCCTTACGACTCTCAAGAGAAAACCCGCTTAAGAATCCTCACAATTCTTAAGAAGAACTTACATCTATGGGATCCTCTCGACCCATGGGGAGAAAAACCCTTTATGAGACCCTCGTAGCTCATAAAGTGCAAAAGTCTTAGGAAGCAGATCTTAACCCTGAGTCCTAAGCCATCGCTGCCCTGCAGAGAGATTAAGATAAATTGTCCACAGAACACATTCAATGAAAAGAGACACACCACTGAGAAGAAAATTGTATCTTTTATTCATAAACCAAAATGGATACAAAGTACAATTCATGAAAGAACAAAAAGAAAATACTCTCATCCATGAGTATGTACAAAAAAGAAAGGAAAAGATACAAGTTTTTTCAAGCCGGCGGGCGATTTAGCAATTTGGTCAGCTCATCCTGCTTTTGTTGGGCCACGGCCTCATGATTTAAGATCGCCAGAAGACGGGCCTCCGCCTGAGCCTGCTGGGCCTGATACGAAGCGAGCCGGCCTTCAAGCTCTTTCTCGGTGGCCTTATGAGCCTCGACCCTCTCACGATTGAACGTGGCAGCTTTGTCAAGAGCCACCACCTCTCTGATAGACTCTTGAAGCACCCGCCAGAGTTCATACGCTTTGTTGGCCTTGGCAGTAAGACTCGCGTGAAGCTCGCTCAGCGCTTTAGAAGCCAGCTCCCTCTCCGAGAATTTACGGCCGAGTCTCTTCTCGCACGATGTCATGTTTTCCGCGCACCGCGCTATCAGCCCCCGCAAGTCCTCCTTTGCAGCTATGACCTCCGAGGAAAGACAGGAACATTCAAGTGCGTGCAAGCAAGCCTCCACCTGCCGACAGAACTCCACCCAGACTCGTACCACCTCTTCGCTATGGTAGGTGGCAAGAAAAGGAATAGAACCCTTAGCCTCGGCAGCAAATGCTTCAGCTGTGGTTGCACTGCCAGCACGAAGCTCCTCGATCAAAGACGACAGAGAGACAAGGCTCATTTGGGCCAAGCATTCTGAAGCTCGCAAAGCATAAGGGCCGGGCGGCATAACGACGCGCAATTCCAACGCTATTGGAGCTGGCAAGGCTGTTCAGAATTGAAAAATATTAGTAAGACTCTTAAACAAAGGAACAAATGAGGCTATACCAAAATGTCACCTACCCACGGTCATGCAAGAAGGAGCCAAGGGTTCCCCTGGCCCTTCGAGAACCTCGACCTCATCATCGGCCTCCAAAGCTGTAGAGAACATCAATGTCAATACGCGAAATAACAACGATGCTATGAGAAATGATGAAACACTCACCTTGTCCAGATGAGAGGACGAGGCGTTGAGGAGACATCGCCTGCGGAGCGGCCATTTTCAAAAGACGCTGGAAGGATTGCCGAGGAGACAGATCGGCAATGGAAGCTGCCAGTCCACGCAATTCTGAAAAGACAAAAAGAGTTCAGGTAACAGAAAGATTACTAGCTCAAAATGTGGAAGGTTACCTTCGACACTCCTCCTATTCTGAGCCGGGGGGATAGCAGCTTCAACGGCCTATGTCGTAACCTCAGGCTCCAACAAAGGGAGGGTAGTCCCGACTACCTCCATCTCAACCTCTGGGCCGCCTTCGGGTAGAGTCATTGGGACGGCGACCCCCAAGGGAACCTCTCCCAAAGGAGCGAGTACCCTGAAATCAAGAGCCGCCACCGGAGGTTCTATTGCGAGAGGAATGGCATTGTCGGCCCCATCGAGTAAGGCTGCATCGGGAAGGTCAACGGCCTCTAGCTGCAGCAAGCCAGTGGGGACCTCTCCCATCGCCGAAGACTCTACACAAGTCGCACAAAATAAGGATACATATATATAAGCATAAGCAATCTGAAGAACTGCAAAGAAATATAAGAACATACCAATGCGCAGGGAAGCCTTCAGTATGGCTTCTTCAAGCTGATGCTCCTTCTCAAGGAGGCGTGCTCGCCGAGGCTCGAGGGTAGACTCATGGCCGCCGGTCCACAGGGAAAGCGCGTCCGCAGCATCCTCTGAAGCGGCCTGTTTCAGGGCCCTTTCTCCCCATTCCTTCAAAGGGCCAATGAACCGCCGCCGAATCCATGAAGGGTCTTCATAAAAGATTACGGCAGGATAGGGCTTCTTCGGAACCCTGACGTTCTGGGACTCATCTTGGGAACGTCTTATAGCCTCAGCCAATTGTACGGCCTCCTCGGCAGCCGAACCCGGGAAAAGAAGACCAGCGTCCGACTCTTGCACGGCCAGCGACTCATCTGGAAGTATGGGCTCCGACTCCGTTAAAGAATCAAGTAGGTTGGTGGCCACCCTCTTCCGCCTCTTAGATCCAGAACCGGCCGCCGAAGACGACCGTTTCTTTCCTCGCGGAGCTTTGGTGCGGCGGCGACCCACGTCGCCTTCAACACCATCGTCCCTATTACCCTCGCTTGGCGCCACAACCGAGGATGACGCCGCCATTGTCGATGCCACGGGAGGCAATGCTGCCGCAGGCGGTGGTGCTGCTACCGGGGCCCGTCTACCCCGCGATCGGGTACCTAGGGGCATACCAGCTGTTGGAGTAAGGTCCACCCCTGACTCCCCCGGAATGAGCGCGGTGCCAATCTCCCTCAGAAGGAAGCGGACCGGAGCCCTCGGTCGCAGCTTAGCTCCCGGAACCTGAAGAGGGGCATCATGACCAAGAAGTACCCTTCTTTCCTCAAGAATAATCGGGCTGACTCGATGGAGATACCAACCCGTAAACGATCCCACGCACCGGGGCGTATGCTCAGCTTCAGGGATCATAAAATGGGAGCCGGTGTTCAACCTCACGAAATGATGTGCGACATCGCGAACGACATCAAGTGAAGGGACCGGCGCAACTATGAAAGCCTCAAAGGGAACGCCTTGGTCGTATCCAAGCTGTCGGGCAAAACGATGTGGATTGTACCGCATGAAAAGAGCTGCACTATCTTGGCGAAAGACCAAATAGCCTGGCCTGATGGTATACAAGTACACGGCCTCCCGGGGCTTCAGAGAGGGTGCATTGTCTTTTGACTGGTCCCAGAGTTGTTGAACTGGACCTGAGGGAATAGACAAGACCCGATCATTAAAAACCAGCCCGACAGCTGCGGCGTGAGGAGAAATCAGCACCCGAATAGCCCCGAATTGAGTCGGGTCGGCGGCAGAAGCGTCCACCAATCGCATAAGTCGCGGGAAGGGGTAGGCGTCGTAAAATGCGGGCCTCTGATGCATTGCGAAAGCCCCCAACACATGCATTTCGACCCAGGACGTGAAATAATGAAGCAAAAAGTTTACTACATCCACGCCGGGAGTAGAGGTATTAGCTGCGGTGCCCAGCCCATGATAAAGGTGCGCCAAAGCCGGGATGCCGACGGCCAACCGTGTCCCCTCAACGATACAATAAGCCGGGTAGATAACCGAAGCTCTCATAAAGCGACGATGCATGGGGATGACAAACCAACTCATCCAAACACTAACAAACCCCACGAAGAACGTCTCCTCATTCATGCCGGGAGCAGCAATGGATTCAAAAGACGTTGGCGACATAATAGGGATGTAGTACTGGGGTAGATCCGATTCAGGGGTCGGCAGCTTCTTCGGACCGAACCCAAAGGGGTCTCTAATGCTGGCGAACTTCGGAGCTGTCTTCGACAAGACGTCCTCACGAAGGAAACAAGCAATGAAGCTTTTGAAAGTAACACCCTGCTCTTCGGATTCGGTGAACAGTCGGTCGAAGATACCCAGCGCCTTGATCAAGCTGGGACGCTTGTGGCGGACGACATTCTCAGCAGACAGGCTGTCAACCGGAGCAGGCTCGGGCTCAAAGATGTACTCGTCAGAGGGCAGCAACTCCTCATACAGACTACCCCTGATCGGCAACCCTGAGATGTCATAGAATTCGGCCAAAGAGATCGAGACCTCGTGGTCCCCTAAGTGGAAAGTGTTGGTGGGGAGGTTCCACTGGTTCAAGAACGCCTTAACCCACCAAACGTGCGGGGACTGGTAGTGAAAGAGCGACGCGTATATCACCTGGTAAAGCCCTACTTTCTTTAGCTGCGCGCGATGGGCGGACACGATGTAACGAGCCCAGAGAAGGTACCCCGTAGGGTGTCGAGGGGTGAGCCCTATCTTGTAGATTTGCCCCCATGGTTGGGCCTCACCCTGGCAAATGCGCCGCCCCAGAATGTCTATAGCCGGGATCGGATGGTTCGGGATACCGGTCGTCGAAGGCTCGAGCCTCCCCGTTGGAGTCCAGTTGGGCATCTCCACAGCAAAGACCGTCCTCGGAGGGTCCATCGGCAAAAACGGGAAAGTAGGCTCTGTTGGTATCGCGCAGAGGAAACTCCGGCGACCCCGGATAATATGGCAAGTTCCCCATAGAAGCAAGTTGGTACAGTTCGGGTCATGAGCCCGGATCATCGCCATCGCTTCCACATCGGACGGTGATTGAGGAAAAGCGGCCTCCGAACGAGTAAAGGGAAAACACGGAGTAGAAGCCATCGCACCTGAAATCGAATGGAAGAAGACCGTCAAAAGCAAAGTCAGCGATATATATCCATGCATGAACATGAAGACTAGTTAAAGAAAGCAACAGTAGATTTTTCTGGGACCGTTGGCTACAAAACACATGGGCCCCACAGAATCAGGTTGACGGCTCGTTAATAATGAGACTAAGCAATTGTAATAAGACAAAGGGGATATCCTCATTAAATAGGCACTGGGTTTCAAATGGCCCTACACATTCTCCTAAAGGACAAATCTACCTTGGGCTCTACAACAAATCAAACAAGATCAGGAGAATTAAATTCCCACAAAAGACATCATTGCAACCGTCTTCTTCACTGATCACAGAAGGAAACCCTAAGAAGCCTCTACGGGGAAGAACTTAGTTCTTCACAGGAATTAAATTCCTTTTGGAAAGGGGAATTAAGACCCCAGAAACTTTTTTCTGTGAAGGGAGTTAAACTCCATGGATTTGAACTGTCATCATCATCTCCTTGGAGGATCAGATGAACCCTAAAAGAGATTTACTGCTGAAGATTAATTGGTTTCATGGGTTCATATTTAGAGGAATGAAACCCTCGCTATGAATTTAAAATCCAGAAGGACATGAGAGTTCATCGTTCGTTCGAGAGCATTACCTGAAGAAAAGAATTCTTTTCGAACAGAGTTAAACTCTGAAAATAGTTCGAAGTAGAGAACTAAGCTCTGGAAACGAGAATTAAATTCTCAAGGAAAAAGTTTGCAAGGAAGAAGATGAGCAAAGTGGAGGCTCTTCTGAAAGGACATGGGTATTTATAGGATGTGATGGGGACGCTTCATCTCCCCAAATCCCTAGAGGAATCCAACGGTCACAAAAGTGATAGCGTTGCACTCACGTGCAGACACATGAGAACAACGCTGTGGGGGCATTTGTTTCCTGATTTAAAATCATGAAAGTTTACAGAGGAGGCATCACATGCTAGCACGTGACCGGCAGTCACGTGTTGGCACGTGACATTTGAAAGCAGCAGCAAAGGCAAATCAGTTCCCTGATCAAATCAAGGAAAATGCTTCAGAAAAGGTCACGTGCTCATACGTGACCAGGGGTCACGTGTTGGCACGTGACGGTTGAGCAGCGGCCAGAAAACAGAGCGCAAAAAGGAGAAGGAAAGCTAGTTCCAGGGGTCACGTGCTTACACGTGACCAAGGGTCACGTGGCCACACGTGACCGGCTTTCAAATCCTCTCTATTTAACAGAATTAAATTCTGAACAACATTCTAATCTTTCCAATGGGGAATGATTATTTGAAACCGATTGGATTAAAGATTTAAAGGTGATTAAATATCACCTATCTATGGAAAAATCTCGAACTTGGAAAGATTTTCCCTTTAAAATCTAACCGAAACAACAAAAGAATATCTTTGGATTTAAAATCCAATGGTGAATAAAATTCACCTAATAATCCAAAGGTCCAAATAAATGATGAATACAAATCAAATTTCTAATGAATACAAATCAGATCCCTCAATGAATGATTCATCGAAACTAATTGATTCTGCTCCTTCTCCTATAAATAGGAGCCCAAATATACAGAGATCCATAGACAGAGATCTAGAGACAGGGAGATAAAAAAAAGAGAGAGAGCCTTGAGACGAGGGAAGAATTTGATCTTCTGCAAAAAGAAAACTCTAGGTAAGAAAGGGAAAGCTTTCAAAGAAAAAAAAGAGAGAATTTAATTCTCGAAAGAGTTTAACTCTTATTTTAAAAGAAGAACTTAGTTCTCTCTTTAGTGGAGGATCTGCAAAGTGCACATCTCCCCTTGAATTGAGAATTTAATTCTCATTGGGTTAAGATCCTGCCATGCAGATCCAAAGCATAGGGAGGGAATGGAAATTTGAGAATTTAATTCTCTTAGGAATTTAATTCCTTTAAAATAAAATTAGGGTTTAACCCTATGTCACAGGAATTTAATTCCTTCAAATGAACAGAACCAGGGTTTAACCCTAGTTAAGAACTCAAATCTGTTAAAATAACAGGAACCTAATTCCTCACATGTATGGGAATTCAATTCCCACAGAAGACAAGTTAGAGTTCAACTCTATCTAAGAATATGATCCTTCAGAAGAAAACAGGAAGTTTATTGCTGGGGTTTAACCCCATGAAGAATTTAATTCTTAAAAGAAGATAAACGCATCCTCAAACAGGCAAAGAAACAGGGTCACGAGCTACCACGTGACCCCTGAAAAGGTCCACAGAGAAGGTTTTTGAGATAACTCCTCACGTGCCCCACGTGACCCCTAGAAGAAGCTCTAACAGAAGAACACTTAAATGCCCATCACGTGACAGCACGCGACGCTCCAAAATACTCAATACTCTCGGCAGAACAAATAAAGAGAGGGCGCTCTCACGTGCTACCACGTGACCCATCTTGTCTTAGTATTTAACACTAAATCGAAACCTCTGTATCCAGTGTTTAACACTGATTTGCTTTAGTGTTTAACACTAATTGAAAAATTCTCTTTGCAGTGTTTAAACATTAAATTTCTTAGTGTTTAACAATAAATTAAATTTCGGTTACCATTAATTTGTTGGAGATAGTGCCCTCAGAGTCAATTATTGGATCACAGGCACGTGATTGCAATGATTGAGGGAGGACCTACCCCGGTAGGACAGTCTTACTCAAGATGATAGTATGCTATCTGGTTTACCTTTATTATCATGTACTGCTTTAGGTGACCTGACAGGTCACTATTGCACGTTGATAGAGCCCCTAGGATTCTTGCTTGACTGCCAGCAGTATGAGGGCGATCATATACGTGGGAGCTGGTAGTCTATAAGCACATCCTTAAAAGGTCCCTAGTCGTGGGAGTTTCGAGACAGGGCATCGATACTCCAGAGTAGACTAGTGTATACAGTCGAGACCCCGACGAGGGGCGGTGGCCGGTCTCACAAGCCACTGGTGTCAGTTGGTTCACCTAAGATGTATACAGGTGCTCATTGGGTTATGAGTACACCGGACAGGACTCACCGGGAACAAGCTAGTTGGTCTTATACCTGACGTCAGATAGCAGTTCCCTGGTGACATGTGTACAGGTTAGTCCATCGACCTGGGGATCGTCATTTGTCTCGTGTGAGTTCCCACTGTACTTTGATTACTACCCTACCACGCTCAAAGGAGACGTGCAAACAGGTTTTAGTTGGGTACAGTCCCGAGCCACATGGAGGCAGTGAGCGGATCTTCAGGGGTTCGTCTCTCCCGGTATTGGGGGTGAGGTCGCGCTGTGTCTAGGAGAGCCATTACACGAAGCTCTCGGCCGAGGCAGGAGATTTACTGGTAGGTATTCCAGTAGTATCTCAGGGTGTTCTGGGCTACACTCCGACACGACTTGTACCGCTTTTGGGGGTCTGACTTTTACCAACCCCCTAGGCCCGCCATGCGATGCTCATAGACGAACGGACCGGACTGTACGGATATTGTCACTGACAGGCTCAGTAGGGTGTCAGGATGAGTTCGCTCATCGACGTCCCTTTTAGTCAATAGCTGGTGGCCCGTCACGTATGGCTAATACCTCTGACGTGCTAGTGGTTAAATCCACAGCCATAGTATTGACGAGTCTTTAGAGTCCACCACACATTCAGTTACTCAAGCTTTCGGGCGAAAAGCTGTAGAGGCCGTATGGAGATATGGCAGGGTTCGATCGGATACGTGCGGTATTGCACAGATCATGATCGGACGGTTTGTACTACAGGCCGTATGGATATATGGCAGGCTTCGATCAGATACGTGCGGTATTGCACGGATCAGGATCGAACGGATTACTGGCCGGCTTTGTTTTAAACCGGATCCAAGTATAGTACAGTGTAGATTTTGTCTCATTGCTTTTATATTTCGGTCGGAATACAAATGCGGGTGTGTATGCACAGTATCGGGGTTTTCCTGTAATTTATTACGGGACCAGTTTTTCTGGAGTTGCCAGTTTGCTTTCCGTTTCGGCCAATTTCTTTTGTATCGTTCATTGGCCGATGATTGGTGGAGGAGGGCTTATTTGCATTTGTGCAAATAAGCATTTTGGAGGGTTGTCTTTGCACATTGTGGTGTCATGATAGTTGAACCATGACCTTGACTTCTTGACTTCTTCATGATGGCTTGACTTTTTGAAGTCATCATGCTTGATGATGGTGGCTTGACCTTTTTGGAATGATTGATTGGTTGAGTGTTGGTTATTCCTTGTGATGATTTCTTCTCATCATCTTGTTTTTTCTCTCTCTTTGATTATGAGAGACCCTCATTGCTTGGTTACACTCTCTTCCTCATTCTCATACTCTCCTACCTCATGCATGGCCGGCCATAGAGGAAGAGGGCTGCCCATTTTTGTGGTGTGGGAATTTTAGTCTTTTGGCTTCACAAAAATCCCCCCAAGTTCCATCTCCAAAAGTTTATATCATTCCTCCACCAAATGGCAACCCCTACAACCCAAAATGAGACATGAGCACTACACATTCTACTGCAAATCTTGGGTACGTCGACTCGCCAGCTTCGTGCCCGAGTTGCCTCGGTATAGAGGCGGGAGCCCGTAAAAGAAGCAGGCGACGTGGTGCCCTTCCGGCGACTTGGTGGAGACCGGAGATACCGCGGGGATCGGGACGACGACGAGAAGACCGGAGGACTCGGATCACTCGGTATATCTCTCTTCCCCATCTTGTAGTTAGCTAGGACTAGTTAATGGTACGATCCGGGTTTTAGTGCGTGGTGGTGCCGGTTCAAGAAAATTAAAGTTAACCATCGCTTCCGCATTTGGCCTCGGGATGGAGGCCGAGGCGCCGCCGTGCACTTACAGTGGTATCAGAGCCTCGCCATTAACTTAGTCTAGCTTTGTCCAATGTGTTTTACATTTCCGATCGAATAAAATTCCAAAACCCGCGTTTTCATGCATATCAGTTTCTGTCGAAATTTTTGTCTCCAAAATTTTTTCAGGTTGTCTCAGAATGATGTGCAGGGAATTATAAGAATTCTGTAGAAATTTGATCACGTGATCGCTCCATACGATCGTGGAACCGCGGCCAAACCCATGCTTGGGCCGCGGTTCCGCCGCAGTATATGCAGATCAGTGTGCCAAATTTTTACAGAGAGCTCCTGTGATGAAAATAGGGGTTTTGGAATATTAATTTTGGGCCCAGAATTTCTTGAGTGCTACAGTATTGCTTGGGGGCCCACTTGGTAAAATTTAATCGATCGGATATTTTAAACACATTAGTTCACAGTATTTACATTATATCTGCGACCGTGAATGTCACTTGATCGGTAAATCCTGTCTGACTACTATAGCCCGGTTAGACGGATTTGCGAACGTGATTTTCACGTTGATGTTCTGTGTATTGCTGTGATGTTCCGGATCGGTCGTGGGGGATAGCCTGGATGCAATGCTAGTACAGTTTTTGTTGTATTATGTACATTTGATATTGCATGGCGAGCGTCCGACATGTGGACTGCCGTCACTGCCTGTTTGTATTATTATTTTGGGGCACGACCAGGTTGCGGTCGATGTACCCGTTGTATGTATATTTTACTTTCTGTACTAGGATTACCCCAAGGTGGGGTGCACGGATAGCCGGGTTCTAGAGGGCAACAAGCCCGCATCTCATGGCATTGAGACGGAGGGGGCTTCACTCTAGGATTGGCGGGCTATTCGCCGCACTCGTAGGGGGTACAGGTTGACCCAAGAGGGGTGCCCAAGTTACCGGATTCCGTGAAGTGCAGGGTGGTCCATTCACGTTGCTGAAGGGGGCTGCCTCGCTTCAGGTTTTGGCGGGTAACTTGTCGCGCCCGTAGGGGTCTAGGATTTCATTGCACAGGCTATCCACACGACCAGGGGAACGTCGGGTTTCAGTAGTGGCTCTGTGAAACCCGGGGATCCCAGATATCTGTATTGTTCTGTGATGCTGTACATTTCTGCGATGTTGCATTTTATCACGCCTTGAGCGAAATATAATATATTGGTATATATATTAGTAGATGTTGTATATGTTTTGCATCCGCGCTAGTCCAGTCCCCGCTCTGTCGTTAGTTAGCTAACCTAACGGGTAATGACGGGACCCAGTGGCGAATGCGGATGGCATATACGTACGTCATATTATTTTCGTTCTTTGTGGTGTGATCAATTGATGGGACTGCGTTGATTCGGATCAATGCAAGTTAAAAACAAACCTAATCTGATGTTGTTGGAACAACTTTTCAAAAAGCTGTTATTGCAAAGACGTTCTCTTTTGTTTTCCATCGTGGTATTCAGTTGGAATATCCTGCTCCTCAGTCGACGAGGCAAAGGCCGAGATCCCTTCACCGGGAGTGACCCCTTGGACAAAAAGTTTGCGTCAGGGCAATAACTTCACTATAGCCGATTACTTTTGCTTTGAACCATGGTATTCAGTTGGAATATCCTGCACCTCATTCTACGGGGAAAGAGCCGAGATCCCTTCACCGGGAGTGACCTCTTTAGCAAAGGTTTTCGTCACTATATTTTTAAAAGCTATCCGTTCCTTCAACGATATCAAGTTCATTACGTTAAAAGTTTTCGCCAGAAACCATTCGTAGCCCTCCGTCGTTTCATGTGGGTGGTCAATAGTATTCAAGCTGTGTATGTTGGCCAAAGTCAAGGCACAGTGATTGGTAGCTATTGGGGTATTCATATGCAGCATAGATAGATGCGTTGGTTTGGGGCAGTCGTACTACTATTTTGGCCAAAGTCAAGGGTATGTGCGGGTGTGCTCAAATTAACCTGGAGAATGACGGGTAGAACTTGACATGTGACTTATGATATGTTGGCCAAAGTCAATGTCATAAGAGCATGGGGCAGAAATCACATCGGGAGTTTCTAAAGAAACTGAAACTTGCCAGATATGCGCATACCTTCTGGAGTGATGACGTGAGCGGATTCCGTCATGTTATCATGCAATGATAGTTGGATCCCGATTCCCACTGATGAGTTGGTTTACTCCTCGGGTGATCCCGACTAATTCTTCTTTCAGGTTTGGAGGAGAATTTGACGGTACAATGGGAGGTTTCCAGATTAGATAAATTAGTAACCATTCTGATCTAGGATAGAGTGCACGCTGAGTGTTTCTTTTCTCTCTCTCTTTGGCAACGACCATTGACCCGACCCTAAGACTATGACTCAGTGACCAAGTTGACCGAACCTTCTTAAACACTGGCTTTTGGATTGTCAGAGTTGCAAACCTCATTGCCACTCCTACTTTTACCCTTTTCTCCAGGACACCCCGTATTACTACGAACGTCCACTTCCATTGGACAAAACCATCGTATGGTTAGATACAAACTCGAAAGAATTTATTCGAGGATGGTTTCAGGTTCTGGAGAAAACGAATAGGACTATTCAGTTGTCTTTTCCTTTTACCTTCTCTCAGGTTGCGAGTACTCCTTGATTTAGGAGATAGTACACCTATTACGCAAATTGGATAGTCTTCTTCCAAACCATAGGCAGGTGCCGAACGGTGGGGAATGAAGAAAACCAATTAGCATAACAATGGTGTACAGAAGGTATTAAGTTAAGACAAAGCAAGGGATTAGTAAGAGGGCAAAGTAAATTGCGACTGCTATTCACGACCATACCAAGTATTTCTTCGCCAATCCCAAATCACCTTTGTATTTCTCCAGAACACTCCGTATCACTACGAAGATCCACAGATTATTGGATACTCCATCGTATGGTTATATACGAACTCGAAAGGAACTTGTTCCAGTTCGGGGATGGATTCTGGTTCAGGAGAAATAGGAATAAGGTTTATTCAGTTGTCTTTCATCTTCACCTTCTCTCGCATTGCGAGTGCTCCTAGGATTAGGACAGTACACCCATTATGCTTATTGGATAGTCTTCTTCTAAACCATAGGTCGGTGCCAAACGGTAGGGAAGGAAGAAAACCATTTGTCCTAAAGGGGTGTGCAGAAGGTAATGACTAAAGACATATAATGGGATTTGGAGAGGTGGCAAAGAATTATACGGTTACAGTCGTGAATTTGGAAGAGGCATTACTAGGAATACCGGGATACCCCATCGAAACATTTCAATGTTTCAGTTTCACTGTGTACTGTTAAAGGAAAACTGATTTCCCAATTAGTCCTTACTCCAGGGTATGTATTTACCAGGTATGATTCTCACATCTGTATGGTTTTACAGATGATGAGTGGGAGTAGGTTAGTGGGAATTAGGTGATCATCCTCATTGTATCGGGATTCGTTGTAATCGGTGATATTTGAGGAAATCACCTGGGCTGTTTGCCGGTCGGCAAATATTTGGTTTTGAATATCCGCTGTTATGCACCAATTTCAAAATTGATATATCTGTACGTATATTTTCATAGAGTGAGATATACCTTTTTGAAATTATGTCTATAACATTTACCTATATCAGTGGATGGTTAGGTAAGGAGCATTGAACAACGGTGTAATTCTTCTTAACCATAAGTACAGTTTTCAGCCTACGACACACAGTGAATGAGTTATCAGACTCAATGGACTTATACAGAGTATTGTATGTTGTCCAGGGTCCATCACGACAGAGGGGTTGGTCCTCGTACTATATTTGGTTTACTTATGACTTCTCTAGTTTTTAGACAAGTGTTTCATGGAAACACAGGGTCCGAATTTTGAGAAGTTATAGGTATTTGAATAAAGTAGAGAACCAGGTGTTGCAAGTATCGGGATTCTTCAAAATGATCGAAGATGTAGATACTTGAGTATGGTATTCAGTTGATAGTAGTGATTAAGAGAACTTGCTTCTCTTTCAGGTTACTCATAATTGGTAGCATTCCTAAGTTGAGTAACGCTGATCGGCCTCCTTCTATTTAGTTGACATGCACTGGAGACAGCTGCATGATTTGAATCTGGTTCAATTAAATCAGTGCCTCTGGTTCTATATTGGATATAGTACAGCTCATATCTTAACATTGTTAAGGTACGGGGAGTTGTCCGGCTTATGATTAAAACCAGACACTGGACAACTCAAGGCACGTTTTTGTAATGGCTGTTTGTGGGTTGACCCAGGCTATGACGAGGGTTGACTTTCTACCATCTGGCAGATCAATAGAAATATTGTTCTAGACTCGCCACAGTTTTAATAAAAATGGATTTTTTCAGAAAACAGTAGTGGGAGTATGGTAGAACTGGAAGTGATTCCAGAACCACAAACGATTACTGAAGATTTGATAGGAACCTAAAGATTCAATCTGGTTTGACATTCCATTGGCCACTCCACAGATACGGTTGGTAACCTCAGGCACCCGAGAGGTACTCCGGTAACCTCAAGGACGGTGGTAGGGAGGTTCTTGTTTACCCACACTTGCCATTGCTATTGTTCCAGACTATGAGACCCGGCAGGAGGATGAGTACGTCGTTCTAAACTCGCTTTAGAAGTGTACGTGTATATGACTCTGCCAGAGGGTTGTCGTAGTCAGTGGGAGCAGCGGAAGCATTGGTGGACAGGTGGCTTATGTCTATTTATAGACTAAAGCAGATATAGCGGAGAAAGATCATCCATTTCTGATGTGACAATCATAGGTTTGACTTCATCAGAATAGGGGATGGATCTGTTGAGAAGGTAGTAGGGTGTGATGTCCTGGTATTTGGATGACATACACAGAGTAGGAAGTGATATTCCTATACTACGGTCGGTCATACTTTGGTCGTCACACAGTGGTTTCTCCACATGGGACTTGGACATTATATCAGACATACTGGTTACTAGATCTATGGTTTTAGATCTAGATTTGGGTGGTTTCCCAATCAGGGTACTTAGATAGCATTCTAAGAGTATTTAGAATGGACGACTCCTGGCACGGTAGTGTACCTGCAGGTAATGGAGTCATCCTCTCTAAAGGTGTCTCACAGACTAAAGGGGAGAAGGATGTGCATGATTGGCAGATCACTTGCTTAGGCAATTGAGTCAATCATGAGATGTCAAGTACCACACCAGATGTTGTTCTTGCACTAGATGCAATAAGTTGACATTGATCCAATCCTGGAGAAGCAGTCGGAAGCAGTTTTAGAACATAAGTGGATGTTCTAGGGATATGATAACGACAGCCTCATTCGGGAGACAGTTATCATTCCACGCTTCCAAGGTGACCCGGACGACAAGGAGGTTGTCAGAGTTATAGTTTTCCTTCTGATGAGAGGCAGTATTTTGGACAGGTGGTCCAAGGCAATACTGAGGGAGGCATGGCGCAGGATACTGATTAAGTTCAGTTGACGATACAGTCTAAGAAGTTTGGATTTGGAGTTCATTTATGAGCTAGGTCCCATCAGACATCCAGACACATTCTAAGACAGGTATTACTCATTTCGGGAGATGGGTTTCTCCGCGAACTTGAGATATTGAGAGACATAGAAAGAAACATCCAGGCGGATCCACTCACTGAGGCTATTCCTCGAATGCAATAGTTTCGCAAATTGATTTTGTGAGACTGACTAGTAGAGGAGTTGGGTGTTCGGTATCACACGGGCTGTGAGTATGCGACATCGCAATAATTAGCCTTGAGTGCAAGTGGGAGATTGTTGGAGATAGTGCCCTCAGAGTCAATTATTGGATCACAGGCACGTGATTGCAATGATTGAGGGAGGACCTACCCCGGTAGGACAGTCTTACTCAAGATGATAGTATGCTATCTGGTTTACCTTTATTATCGTGTACTGCTTTAGGTGACCTGCCAGGTCACTATTGCACGTTGATAGAGCCCCTAGGATTCTTGCTTGACTGTCAGCAGTATGAGGGCGATCATATACGTGGGAGCTGGTAGTCTATAAGCACATCCTTAAAAGGTCCCTAGTCGTGGGAGTTTCGAGACAGGGCATCGATACTCCAGAGTAGACTAGTGTATACAGTCGAGACCCCGACGAGGGGCGGTGGCCGGTCTCATAAGCCACTGGTGTCAGTTGGTTCACCTAAGATGTATACAGGTGCTCATTGGGTTATGAGTACACCGGACAGGACTCGCCGGGAACATGCTAGTTGGTCTTATACCTGACGTCAGATAGCAGTTCCCTGGTGACATGTGTACAGGTTAGTTCATCGACCTGGGGATCGTCATTTGTCTCGTGTGAGTTCCCACTGTACTTTGATTACTACCCTACCACACTCAAAGGAGACGTGCAAACAGGTTTTAGTTAGGTACAGTCCCGAGCCACATGGAGGCAGTGAGTGGATCTTCAGGGGTTCGTCTCTCCCGGTATTGGGGGTGAGGTCGCGCTGTGTCTAGGAGAGCCATTACACGAAGCCTTCGGCCGAGGCAGGAGATTTACTGGTAGGTATTCAAGTAGTATCTCAGGGTGTTCTGGGCTACACTCCGACACGACTTGTACCGCTTTTGGGGGTCTGACTTTTACCAACCCCCTAGGCCCGCCATGCGATGCTCATAGACGAACGGACCGGACTGTACGGATATTGTCACTGACAGGCTCAGTAGGGTGTCAGGATGAGTTCGCTCATCGACATCCCTTTTAGTCAATAGCTGGTGGCCCGTCACGTATGGCTAATACCTCTGACGTGCTAGTGGTTAAATCTACAGCCATAGTATTGACGAGTCTTTAGAGTCCACCACACATTCAGTTACTCAAGCTTTCGGGCGAAAAGCTGTAGAGGCCGTATGGAGATATGGTAGGGTTCGATCGGATACGTGCGGTATTGCACAGATCAGGATCGGAGGGTTTGTACTACAGGCCGTATGGATATATGGCAGGCTTCGATCAGATACGTGCGGTATTGCACGGATCAGGATCGAACGGATTACTGGCCGGCTTTGTTTTAAGCCGGATCCAAGTATAGTACAGTGTAGATTTTGTCTCATTGCTTTTGTATTTCGGTCGGAATACAAATGCGGGTGTGTATGCACAGTATTAGGGTTTTCCTGTAATTTATTACGGGACCAGTTTTTCTGGAGTTACCAGTTTGCTTTCCGTTTCGGCCAATTTCCTTTGTATCGTTCATTGGCCGATGATTGGTGGAGGAGGGCTTATTTGCATTTGTGCAAATAAGCATTTTGGAGGGTTGTCTTTGCACATTGTGGTGTCATGATAGTTGAACCATGACCTTGACTTCTTGACTTCTTCATGATGGCTTGACTTTTTGAAGTCATCATGCTTGATGATGGTGGCTTGACCTTTTTGGAATGATTGGTTGGTTGAGTGTTGGTTATTCCTTGTGATGATTTCTTCTCATCATCTTGTTTTTTCTCTCTCTTTGATTATGAGAGACCCTCATTGCTTGGTTACACTCTCTTCCTCATTCTCATACTCTCCCACCTCATGCATGGCCGGCCATAGAGGAAGAGGGCTGCCCATTTTTGTGGTGTGGGAATTTTAGTCTTTTGGCTTCACAAAAATCCCCACAAGTTCCATCTCCAAAAGTTTATATCATTCCTCCACCAAATGGCAACCCCTACAACCCCAAATGAGACATGAGCACTACACATTCTACAGCAAATCTTGGGCACGTCGACTCGCCAGCTTCGTGCCCGAGTTGCCTCGGTATAGAGGCGGGAGCCCGTAAAAGAAGCAGGCGACGTGGTGCCCTTCCGGCGACTTGGTGGAGACCGGAGATTCCGCGGGGATCAGGACGACGACGAGAAGACCGGAGGACTCGGATCACTCGGTATATCTCTCTTCCCCATCTTGTAGTTAGCTGGGACTAGTTAATGGTACGATCCGGGTTTTAGTGCGCGGTGGTGCCGATTCAAGAAAATTAAAGTTAACCATCGCTTCCGCATTTGGCCTCGGGATGGAGGCCGGGGCGCCGCTGTGCACTTACATAATTTGGAATCTCTCTTTCCAGTGGTTAACACTGATTTGCTTTAGTGTTTAAACACTAACTTGAAACCTCTCTGGCCAGTGTTTAACACTGACCTGCTTTAGTGTTTAACACTAATTTGAAAGCCCTGTTGCTAGTATGTGACACTGATTATCTTTTGGCGTTTAACATCAGTTTTTCAATCTCATTCTCAGTGTTCAACACTGTTGGTCTCTAGTGTTTAACACTAGTTTTAGCACAATTGGCTAAGTTTCCAGAGGCAAAGCCTCTCTTTCAATGGACCAACAGAGGGTCCATATCCTAAGCATGATTGGACTTAGCCCAAGCTGGCCATAAGTCCTCAATTCAGACTTAACTGAGCCAATGGGCTCATAATATGATTAATCGGTCTTGGTTCTAAATTGGGTCAAAGACTATTTAATCTACCTCGGTTTAAGGGTACATCTCTTCACTCCTTTGATACTTGGCGTTGTAATTCCTCAACGTCTTCAAAGAAGTGACGGGTCCCGATGACCACACATTGATACGGACTGTGGGGTCCTTAAACTCATGGACTATGACGTCCTTAACCTTGACCGTGATGTCTTAAAACTAACATTGGACTGTGGAGTCCTTAAATCCACGGACTACGACGTCCTTAACCTTGACCGTGATATCTTAAAACTAACATTGGACTGTGGAGTCCTTAAATCCACGGACTACGACGTCCTTAACCTTGACTGCAACGTCTTAAAACTAACATTGGACCGCAATGTCCTTAAACTACCTATGGACCGCAATGTCCTTAAACTACCTATCGACCGCAACGTCACTAAACTAAACAACAGGGCTCCCTTAATTGCTCTCTTGTTGGATCTAAACGATCCCGTTAAGTTGATCTTAGTCTAAATACTAGACTGACGTATCCTTAACATACGTTTAAGTCGATCTTAGTCTCAAACGAGGCTAACGTATCCTTAAACCCAAACCCCCAAACCCAAATCTAAGATAATACGGATTTGGACTAGTCCACGCCCTACGGGCGACGACATAACTCAGTCTCCGTATACAATCCACGGGCAACCAAACACAAAACAAACACACACGACACGAAGTGACCATCTGGAGAAGGAGAAAGTGGTTACCGCAGTGCGGTAGCGTAATTAACTGCAGGGGCTTGCGCCTGCAGGGAAGAGCGTCCCCACAATCAAAAACCCCTCAAGCGAGGGGGAATCTGACGAAGTCTGCTACATCGGACGCATCCGTTTAAACCTTCGATATACGGTGCCATAAATCAACTTGGTATCTTCGGAGAGGTAGACGGATAGCACCAATTAGCATCTGCCCCGGATCTCTGGCGAGACGCCCCGCGTCGCCGCCGTCTTTCGGAGGGGAACATGGGCAAAATATAAGGTATCCTGATATTTTGTCCTTACGGATACCTGTATAGGGTCATGTTTATGCCCCTACGGTCCAATCCGTAGGGGCAAGTATAACCTCTCTTGCTGAGATCATAGGGGCAAAATATCAGGTATCCTGATATTTTTTCCCTATGGATAAATGTGTAGGGGCAAAGTAGGACCTTACGGATTAATCCGTAGGTGCAAAGTTTGGCCCTACGGTTTAATCCGTAGGGACATATTATCATGGTTTTTTTTTAAAAAGGCTGCATGTTTTTTCCTCGTCCTATGCACAATAATATATACATCATATATAAAATTAATCAACACACAGAATATATACCGCAATATTCATAATCAACATCTCACGCATAATATATAAAAGAAATCAACAAGCAGAATACGATATCAATCGAAATCAATATGAACACGCAAACACCACCAATATCAATATCGTCCAAAATATATACAATATGTATCATATAAGTAAATACATGTTTAAAATATAAGAATCAAAAAGCTACCCTAGCTCGGTCCGGCTCCACCTCTGATAAACGCCGTAATCCGGCGCGCCTGCTCCTCGGATATACCCTGAATCAATATCTCGAGCAATGCGGAGTGTGCGGGAGTCTGATCGGGCTGTGGAGCTGTAGGAGTGGTCTGCGCAACCGCCACCGAGGTTGTGGCTTGCGGAGTCACAACTACGGGAGTCTGAGAGGGATGTGGAGCTGTAGGAGTTGTCTGCGCAACCGCAGCCGAGGTAGTGGCTTGCGGAGCCACAGCCGAAGGAGATGCATGTGGAGGCTCAGCCGATGTACCCTGCCGCGTCTGTTCAATTTTGTGTGTAATAAACGAGTAAGAACTGTGTATTAGTCGAATTCGTATCATTATTAGGTTATTGCGAAACCCCAATCTATGTATACTTAGGGACTTAGGCCTCGTTTAGATATCTAGTTTGGAAAACCGTAGTTTATTTTAATTAGACAGTTCTATGTATGTATGATCAATCAAAGCTAAGTCTACAACCAAATAAGCTCAGGCTACGTACTAATATTGGATATATTGCTATCTATAATACGATATAATATTTTACTATTAAGTAGTATACATACCAACATCTCCTTCAACTCTTGAACGGTGGCCTTCAAGGTGTCCAGTTCTTGCTCGAAACGTCGCTCACGGGAGATAGAGGAAGTAACCGCCGGAGTGGAGTCCAACCTCATATGGGCCCTGCTAGGACCCAGACCCCAGCCTCTCTCCCAACCTCCGTGGTGCCCTCCGTGTGTGGCGTCTAGGACCGAGGTCAGCAGCATCGGATCATTCTGTCTAGTAAAATCGATCCCCGATGCCTCCGCCTGTTCAACCACCCGCTCCTACACCCACATTAACCAGTAAAATATAAGTATATCATTTAAATTTGAACCTTTCAAAACAAAAATTTCAAATAAGGGTTGAATAAATATTAACACTTACGTAATACTCCTGGGTAGCGGTGTCGGGGTATCGAAGCTCGCCTGTGGCGAGATCTGTCGAGGTGCCGTGGACGATAAGATACGCGGACAGCACGCTCGGTGTACCACCCTGCGCCATGGTCTGAGCTCTCTGCAATTCGCCAAAAATTTACATATATTAGAAAATAACTCTTAATATTGCATTATATCACAAGGCCGGTCTATTGTAATTTACCGATAACTCCATGGCACGAGTAATATTCCTCGAGCCACCTGTATAAGTGGGGCGACCCCTCTTCGCTGACTTCCTATTCTCTTTATTTTGATCGGCCTGTTTCTGCACAACACATTCAGATTTAGTTTTCTAATTAAGCAACACAAAAAAATAAATTATATACTAAACAATGAATTACATTTAAAATACATACATGTTTGCGATGAGAGTCGAAATATTGGCACAATAGAGGCCATGTATCTAAGTCGACTCTCGCAAAGGCCGGAGTATGTAGGAGGGCCGCTCTCTCTGTCTCGGGGGTCGCCATCCACAGGGAATAGCAGCCGATCTTCAGCTCATTCCTATTGTATCGGACTTTCGATTGCATGTTCTTCATCAGGCTATGGTACAGAGCATGAAGATCGAGCACCCTCCCAGGGTGATCAGGGTCGGGTACAGGCTGAAAATCATAATCCAACTGAAAATACAAAAAAAACAATGTTATTAGATTGCAAGCGTTAATAATAAATATATTGGATAAATCAAATGAAAATATATATTAATACCCGAGCCTGATCCCAGAAGAGGGCGAATGAGCGCCGGTACTGGTCGCCCCACTCAACGTGAAGTGGATAGTTCTTCACGAGGCGGCTCTCATCCCCTATATACCGGCCGAACCTCTCGGCATAATCGTCGGTATAGCGATAATCAGGGGTAAAAAAGAGGAGGAATGCTGCCTCCCCCTAGCTCTGTCGGGCATCAGCCTGTGGGACTGATTCGGGCCTCGAGTCCCCCTCTCGGGATGGGGAGGCCCTGCGTCTACAAGAAATATCAAGACAATCAATATTAAGACAAAGTGGTATTAAGAAATCAAGGTTTAACGAAAATTGAAGTGTGATATATACCTCCGGCGACTAAAGCACGAGCCTGGGCCCGGGCAGCAGCACGAGCGGGACGATAGTTCCTCCGGTGAGGAACAGCCGGTGACCCGGACGTGGACGCATCTCCAACTAGAAAATAAATATTGATAAAATTACATGAAGTTCATGTTTATTCTTAAAGGATATGTAAAATGAATAAATATTTTATATTTATTCATACAAACCTGCAGACTGAGCGGAGGGTATGGAAGTGACGGGAGTGGCCGCTGCACCAGACGAGGATGCACCACTTATAATTAGACAATCAAGTATCAGCTATATAAGTAATTGCAAAAAGAATACGCATATAAATAATATAACATTCTAAATCAACATGTATACACTATAGGATATATAAACATACCCGCAGGTGCGGCGGTGGGCTCTGCCGGAGATGTGAAGGCACCACCTACAACCCGAGATGTAAGTACGTAAGAGCAAAAAGAATGTATGTATATTTATGATATAGCATTCTAAATCAATATACATGCACAGTATGATATATAAATATACCTGGAGGTGCGGGAGTGGCCTCTGTCCCTGATGTGGACGCATCACCAACAACTAGACAATCAAACATTGATAATGTAAGTAATTTTGGCATGGACATGCATGTATATCTATAATATTATATTCAAAATGAATATGCGTGCAATATACCTGGAGGTGTGGCAAAGTCCACACGGAAGAAGGCATCCGAAGGGGTCTCCGATCGGGGTGCAAGACCGGCCTTCTGAAGCTCAATACGCAGCTCTCCGAGCGGCAGAACCGCTCTGCCTCTGTCGGTGCCGCGACTGGAGCTCCTGCCACCCCTCACTGCTCCCGTCATCGTCATCAAATCTAGATAAAACGGTTCATGGACGCATTAAACAATCATTACAAGCATTGACTATATATGTATAGATCGTAAAATGTGAAGTAATAATATAACATTACTGATAACCTTTTTCGTTTCGTGGGCGCATTAGACATATCTACTTGGATGTAACGTTTTGAAAATCGTTTCGGTGAAATTTCGAAAAAACGGTAAAATAAGGGGGTTTTCTGTAAAAAGTCAAAATGCAAATATCTTTATTATAAAATTAAATATACATATTCTAGCTATGTAATTGCTAGTATTTGGTGTTTATTGAGCCACTGGTGAAATTTCAAATTTTCTGAAAATTTTTCCGAAATTAATTATTTTAATATTATTTTAAGCCGTCACTAATATATTTAATTAGGGAAAATTCCAAATTGGAATGAGTTGAAACAAATTTTGTGCATCATAAAACATTAAATAAAATTTTATCATGTGGTTTTTGAAACGAAATCGTTTTCCAAAACGGTTTAGAAAATATCGAAGAAAAAGACTTTTTTTCGGTGAAATTAGTGTTAATGGGAATTGGGGTAATACATTTATCTTTTTGCCTAACCCATACACCCATAACTCACCCTCTCTCCCTCTCCCCATGTGGCTGACCCCACCATGACAGCCCTCCCCCTCTCTCTCTCCAATCACAAAGAAAAAAGAAGAAAAGAAAAGAAAATGATAAAAGAAAATGTGGACTTTGACTTTCCCACTTTCTCCACCTCACTCTCTCTCCTCCCTCACTCATTTCCCCTCCCCATTCCAGCCGAGCCCTCCAAATTCCTGCATCAACAACAGCCCCTCTTTCTCCCTCTCTCATTTTGCATCAAAAATTCATCAAAATACCTCAAAAATCAAGCTAAAATCCAAATCCGATTCCTACCCATTTTCCCCCATCTTCTTTAGCATGGATCTTGGTGCAAGGGTTTCAAATTGGAGGTCTAGATTTCAAGTTTGATTCATGGTTGTGAGGTATAACTTTTGACCCATTGTTCAATTGTTGGTTTAATTCCTTAATGAAGCTTGTTAGGTGCTTAATTTCGGTTTAATTGAAAGTTGTGGGTTTGCAAGAGAAGGTTTAGATTAGGGTTTGTGAAAAATATAGTTAGGGTTTTGTGTTGTGAGACTATGGTTGTGGGAGTTATTTGCCATATTAATGTTTTGCTAAATCAAATTAAGTTGCTAATTTGCTTTTTGTTGATTTAAATTGTGATATTTATATAAATTGTAAACTAGGTTTTTAAAATAATTATATTCTTGTGAGATAAAATTCAAATTAAGGTTTCATGTCATTATAGATATTATATTGAGTGGTTTAATGCTTTTAGTTCATCAAAATCCAAGCTAAATTGTTGTTTGTGCATTTTTGCTATGAATTGTTAAAAATTTGGTATTTTTGTAAACTAGAATTTTGGGGTTAATGGAATTTAATGAGATTAAATTATGAGAATTGTTTTTATGACTTATTTAAGATATTTAATAAGTATTATGGCCGCTAGATTTGTTTAAACGTCGAGTTTTGTACTAAAACGGGTAATTTTTGCTTGCTAGATTTTCGGAAAAATGGCTTTTAAGTTGAATTTAGGGTTTTTGTGAATTCTAACATATTTTATATTATAATTAGTGTTCGTGAATGCGCAAATGAAAGTGTTTGGGTTTTTCTCGATGGTTTGACGTTTGTACATCGACATCGAGGGTTGGTTTGGCTATTCTTGCATGCGTAGGCAATAGGTTTTGACCTATGCGTGATACGCGTGCCGATTTGATTTTCGTATGCCGTTTCGATTTCGAATTTGGTTTTAATACGACACGGTGCATTATGATATGTAGGTACCCCATGTGGACTTCGAGACGACAAGCAAGCGCGTGGCGACGTCGACACCGGCTAGCGAGGACCAGGTGAGTAGATTTATATCTACGGGGAGAAGTCGGGTTGATGGCGTATAGCACCCCCGCAGTCCGTAGTGTAGCTCATATATATATATATATATATATATATATATATATATATATATATATATATATATATGTTTATATAGGTGTTTTATGATACGAGAATGTTTATTCATGTTATGATTATATGTTCATGGATTAGCTTTGGGTTAGTTGCGAAACCCTAGAGTAGTTGTTATACCCACATACGCACACACAGACTTGCATACTTTACTTTCTTGTGCGCAGATTTGGATATGTATACATGTATATATGCGTGGGTATGGGACTATGCATATGTACATTCCTATTTATATGTGCTCATGGGATTCTTTATTGTTATGTGTTCACATACTGATTTGAGGTTGATAGTACTTGGGATTTAAGATGAGTCAATGGGATTTGAATTGAGGCCGTGAGATCGGTGATATAGCAGGGTTCGTATTTGAGATACGACATGATATTGTAACGGGTCTTGACGTAGTGTTTCACACACGTGCATGCATACTTAGGCGGTATCAGTATTGTACTAGACGTAGATCAGTACCCCGATCATGATATGTGATAAAGAGGATACCAGGTGAATAGTATGATGAATGTGATATTGACCCGTACCCAGATTTGGTATGCCGTACGAGCTATATTGATGATTGATCCGCACTCTTGATTTGGGATGCCTGATTATAGATAGGGTATCGAATATGATATTATTGAGGCGGGATCACCGACTATACATATACAGGTATGTATATGGATCGACTCAGATGTAGGCGGTTTCCTTACCTGTAGCCCAGCTTGTTAGCTTAGCCCTTTAGTTTAGTTTAGTTGTTAGATTAGAGTCGATTCTTACCTATTTCAAAAACTAACGAATCGTGGGTATTTTAAAAGACAGCCCAAGGGATCCTACGGATATTTCAAAAGACGTATCTTTTCATAAAAACACCGTAGCCCCTATTTTCAAAACCCCATGATTCGTGTTATTTCAAAAGGCACCATTTGTAGGACTTATATTAGATTAATGCAGGTTTGTTACAGTTGCGTCTAGTATTCAGCTCCCGCTTATTATTGTGGTTCGCTTCGCATCGCATACTTATGTTATAATTTCTTATTGCAATGTTGATATCATATTGTTAGGACACCAGCACCATTACCGATGATGCGTATGTACCACGTAAACTTACTTGCCGGCTTACACACATCTTCATCGGTAATTGCCATGTCACGTACACCTTAGAAAATATTATTGCTTGACTTAGCTTGTTAGTTAGTAATTTGACATGATATTAGTGTATCTGCCTTATATGCCAGCTTAACATTGTAGTTATTACTTGTCACTTCATGCATACTGTTATTCATTGTTATGCCTATATTCATGGTTTTACATGCTATTGATGATTTGGATTCGGATTTCCATGAAATTTTCTGGATTTGGGGGGAAAACCGCAAAACTTATATAAACTAATTTCTCTCTTTTTAAATAAAAAGTGCGGTTTTTCCCATGATGTATGAGTCGTCCACCATGAGTTTGCTGATGGATTTCGAGACCCGATTCGAGGAGACGGATGAACCGTTTCAGGTACATGGTGGACCCGGTAAGATACCCCGGGGCAAGAAGCGCGTGATGATGACGATGTGAGCCTGGCAGGGGAGCACTACCTACCGGTGATATTACCCGACGCGTCGGATATCCGGAGGATACCGTCGTGGTCTTGAGATGGATGGTAGGGGCCGGTCTGGACTGACGGCGTCCTAGATATTGTGATTGAGACATTGAGATTTCGAGATATTGAGGTACAGAGACTGTGATATAGAGATATCGAGATATTGGGATTACGTTTTGTGCCGATGCTAGGCACTGTTTTATGCTGATTTTATTATGATACCTCATTTTAAAAATACAAAGGAAATCTCACTAAATTATGAAAACAGTTTCTTCATTTACATGTATTCTGTTTTCATGCATTCATACCTCATTCATATGATATATTGCTACCTGAGGCACTGACACGGGCACATGAGATTATACTCGGGTTAGATATTTACCCTAGTCATTGTTATAGACCGCTGGTCATATATTTGAGAATTATATATTATGATCATTGACCTAGGAGTGCGTTATTTATGCGATTTCTTTTCGTAGATGTTTTTCTATTCACGAGTTGGCAACTCACCCCCGTTGTGCCCCAGTTTCTTGCAGGTTTGCCGTACAGGTTTCTTTACGGCTTGCGGGCATAGTTTCCTTCAGGTGATTTGCTAGTAGGTGGGTTTACTTGTATCGTACCCCCCATTATATAACTTGTATATTATTACTCTGTTGTATCTAGAAGTTCCATCAACCAAACATGTATTTATTTTTGAGATAGAGACCAGTGATGTTATTCTTTCGACCTTAGAGTCGCGCGTTGTATTTCTGTGGTTTTCTTGTGGTTTTGAGTTTCCTTTTGAATTTTGATCCTCGCCGTTGGCGTTGTATATTATATTACTTGTGTGGTTGTGACCGTCGATTGACAAAGAGCTAGCTCCCGCTTGGGGATGCCTTTTTATTGATTTCGTATACTATTCATGTTGTATCCCGTTTGGGGGCCAGTATTTGCAAAGGAGATTCTGCCGAAATTTTTGGGAAATATTGATGTTTTTTTTAAAACCGCATAATTCGGCTTATGCTATTAAAACTACTTGTTTTAAATTGGTTTTCCTTCACTCTACTACTTTTCTTGGTTTGGATTTCTGGGTTTTCGGCTTACTTAGATTACGTACGCCTCGAGACGTTCGTAGTTTAAGTGCCGGTCATATTCCGTACTTCCGGGACGTGACATTGGATTTCATCATCGATATCATTTCTAACCCACATAACTTCATGATCAGCCGAAGACAACCCGTCTTTCGAAACAGACAGTCAAAGCACTATAAATCTTCTCTCTTCTTCATCTTCATCGCTGTCCTCGAATTCTGGGACATCGTAGTGTAGGGTGTTTTTCGTTACCCCATTGAGATGGGAATACGCGCGCGCTTGTCAGGCGTACTACAGATTTCCCCTGCCTTGGGTAGGCCGGGGTTTAATGATTGTGGGGATCCGAATCTCCGGCAGCCGCGGACTAAGCTGCCGTTAATTACCCCTCGCCTTTGGGGCGAGGGAACCTCCGATTAATGGGTTAAAATGGTCATACGAACTCAATGTGCAGTGTACGTGTGTTGTGTTTTAAAAGGGGGTTTTGGATATATCGGGAGCCACGCAGAGTTTTTACGGGGGTCTATCTGCCTATCATCCTCTTCCTCGCTGTCCGAGCTTGATTCTGCATGGACCGAGGGGTCTATCTGCCTATCATCCTCATCGAGAGGGTTTCCTTCATCCAGCGGGGGCGGCTGTTCTTGGGCGGCGGCAACCACATTCAGGCTAGATTGGGCTTGGGATGTGGTGGCCCCGTCCTTGCTTTTGCTGCGAAGATTGTCGCTGGGGCGCCCGCCCGCCATATAGACCGTATGGATGATATATTCGGCCGTCTTTCTATCATTGGCGGCTGATTTCACGGATCGCTGTCTTGACCCCCTTGCTTCGGTAGCTGGTAGTCGATTGAAGGCGACTGGACTAACCAGGTTCTTGAATGGTGCTGGCGCTTCTTTTCTGGGTTTGCCCCGCTGCTTTCGTGCGGCACAGAGTGCTTGATAGACTCTTGAAGAGACAGTGTCATACTTTTTCTGTTGGGGCCGGGACACGTCTCTTTGTGGCACTGTTCGGACCGATGTCTTCTTGATTCTGGCGGTCATGGCGTTTTTCTGAACCCACTTCAGAGGCTCGAAGGAATTGCTGATTCTTACGTCCGACTCAGCCGTCGTCGCGGGGTAACCCTGCTCTTGGAACTTCACACGATTCCATTTGGCCGAAGCCTTGGCCCTCTTGTTGGCTCGATACCTGAGCCGCTTCTGCCTTAACTTTTCCGTTCTAAGCACCTGGCAGACTTCGGCTCTTTGGGAAGACGCCGCAGACCGGTCGATGGAGGGCCTTGGAGATACGCTCGATTGTACATTTGTTGGAGTTATCGCCTGAGCTCGTCCGTAACATTTGATGTTGCCCTTTGTACCAGAAGTCTTGCCCTCAGCTGGAGGGCCAGGGAGTCGTTCGGACACCATTTTAAGTTTCGGTTGTGGTGCCTTGGCGATCACGACATTCGACCTCTTACCCCTTGAGACCGGCTTGGCCACCTGTTCCGCCGGGATCTCCGCCAGATGACCGCTTCCGGCAGGGTAGATGAGGACGGAGCCGAACTGGCGGGGCGGTTCCTCCCACTGTCGACTGAGGCTTGCAGGGAGAACCACACGAGCGTTGATCTTGACCACGTACAAAATCGGGGTCACGTTGGAAGCTGAATTCGTCTGGGGAGACATTGTCGTCGAAGGTTGATTGCTGCACGGAAAAAAGAACATCATTTCAGTATAGGCAATCGATATGTATATTGATTGAGTTCGCATGAACGTTTAACCCGAAATATGGGAGGAGAGATTGGTCCCAGCGGGCGTGCCAGAATCTGTAGGGTGTTTTTCGTCACCCCATTGAGATGGGAATACGTGCGCGCTTGTCAGGCGTACTACAGATTCCCCCTGCCTGGGGTAGGCCGGGGTTTAATGATTGTGGGGATCCGAATCTCCGGCAGCCGCGGACTAAGCTGTCGTTAATTACCCCTCGCCTTTGGGGCGAGGGAACCTCCGATTAACGGGTTAAAATGGTCATGCGAACTCAATGTGCAGTGTACGTGTGTTGTGTTTTAAAAGGGGGTTTTAGATATATCGGGAGCCACGCAGAGTTTTTACGGGGGTCCCGCTACTCGGATAGCGGGCTGGGGGTCAAGGGGGCTAGCAGCCCCCTTGCGGGGTTCGGGGCAGCGCCCCGGCCCAAAAAAATTTTTGAGAGGGAAAGTGTGGCGGAGTATGTGTATGTGTACATTTGTATACATATGTATATATATACATGTATATATAAATAAAGGGAAAAAAGACATCCAAAGGATGCGTGGGACCAGCGCCTAGGCGCTTGAGCGCAAGCAAGCCACGTGTCGGCACGTGGGCGCTTTGCGCTCGAGCGCAGAGTGCTGGAGCGCAATGCGCCACGTGTCGGCACGTGGGCGCTTTGCGCTCGGACGCTGAGCGCTTGGGCGCAAGCGCGCCACGTGTCGGCACGGGGGCGACGTGCGCTCGAGCGCTTGCGCTTGGGCGCAAGAGCGCCACGTGTCGGCACGGGGGCGACTTGCGCTGGAGCGCTTGCGCTGGAGCGCAAGAGCGCCACGTGTCGGCACGCGGGCGCTCTGCGCTTGAGCGCCGGCGAGAAAAAGAGGCCTTTAGCCTAAAAACATTTCTCTGAAGAGAAATCAGAGAGGAGTTGGACTCCTGAGTGTGTTTTTCTTCTTTTTTGGGGGTTTAGTGAAAGATGTTCTTCTTCCTCCTGTTGTTTGGCCGGATCTTGAAGATCAAAGGATGTGAGATATCAAAATCTCTCCTTTTTGAGATCTGATGGCAGATCTGAGTTCCCCTTAATGGGTTTTGTGGTGAAAAACTATTTTGTTTTATAAAAAGAAGAGTAAAACTCTTGATTTAATTCAAGAGAAAGAAGAAGGTTTTGGAACCTTGAAGATGGAAGAAAGAGCTCAGCTCTGAGACTTTTTTTTTTGAGAGAGAAAAAAGTTTTTTGAGATATTTCATTATCTTTGCCTTTATAGGCTATACACTTTACACTTAGCCCCTTGGGCTTCACAAAATGACATTTTGCCTATCCCATGGCTCATGTGCCATTTCTTTTTGCACATAAGCCATGGGCTTTACAAAAATTTGGCTTTATGCTTATTTTTCGTATATTTATCCATAAATAAAATAAAAGAAATGCAACAAAATTATTTATTACAAAATTTTTATCTTGGCATGGGGGGAAGCCGGCCGCTTCATGTTCGGGCTCGACCCGGGCATGGGCCCACTGGATCTGGGCTTGGGCCCACTTGGATTGGGGTTGACTTTGATTTTGATTTGGTCAACCGGGGTGTATATTTTTACCCCAACACGTAGACATCCCTGGGTTTCCAACGGCATACGACACTCCATCCCGGATGCTTCAAACACTGTGAGTAGTATACTTAGAACGCTTGGTTCGGAAAAATAAACAGACCTTCCTGACCGTAAAATCGAAGTGTGTTCACACTGGTCAATCCATATTCATCTTTCCAAGTCCCGAGATTGCTTCTCCACTTATCCGTATCGGTTCGCGTATCATACCAAGTACACTGAAATATATAAAAGGGTTCTGATCGTCCGGGATATTAGATACCGAGTATACAATTTAAGTATCCATAATAAATCACACCATCCGATCCTACCGTCGCAATCCTACTATTCTGAGTGGTTCTAGATGTTTCTATGTCCTTAACTTCGAATTTGTATCCAAGGACACCGAATCCTTTATAATATGCAACCTCCATACTAGGATATTGAGCTAAACATCTTGAATCACTCTCTAATGATGCAGACAAGTTCAGATCGTGGATCTAACAAAACAAATTTTACGACAAATACATAACGATATAAGTTTAGACTAAAACTGATAGCAATAACATGTTATTCGAATAACTTACATGATCTGCAACCCAATCGCAAAAATTATCCTGATGATATTTTTCCAATCGTTCATCGTTCCAATCAGGATACCCCTCACGTACCTCGTTAAAATGAATTCTGTTCTCGACAATAAATTATGACATTAATATTATATCATTTCATACACACAAAAACACAAATATAACAATTAATCCAAAAAAACTTACTCTATAATTTTTTCAAGACATGCGCTATTGAGCAAGATAAACCGGTATATCTTGTTGATAAACATAGTGTCTACCCTCTTATAATCGGCTTTACCATATGGCCCGTCTTGAATTCTTCGAGGCCGGTTAAGTCTCATCTCAATGTTCTCGTCCAGATAGTGGGAACAAAATGTGGTTGCTTCATCTAGAAGATAAGCTGGTATGATAGAACCCTCTGGTCGATTTCTATTGCGTATATACTATTTAAGAGTGTAGAGATACCTAAAGAAAATATGTTGAATAAATAAATATGGGCATACAGGACAACAATAATTTTAAAAATTGCGCGAAACGAAAAATTCCACATACCTCTCGACGGGATACATCCATCGATATTGTACCGGTCCGGCTAACTTAGCCTCAGTTGCAAGATGAACCGTCAGGTGTATTATGATATCGAAGAATGACGGTGGGAAAATACGCTCAAACTTGCAAAGTATCAATGCAATAGAATTTTCTAGTAGCATATAACTCTCTGAAAAAACAACATGGGTCGTTGATTACTAGACCAACCGATTCGGGGAGGGAAGTCCTGAGGGCTAATGGGAGAAGGTGCTCCATGATAACATGGTGATCATGAATTTTTAGCCCATCGATCTTGCCTTTCACAATTTTTATCTTCTTCCTGAATGATCCTGAGAAACCTGTGGGAACTTTCAAATCATGCAACACCTGCAGGAATCTTTTCTTCTCCGGTTATGACATATGATAAGCGGCATTGGGAAGTACAAACTTGCCTGTTTTACCCGCTACCGGTTTAGGATGCAATTCACTTCTAATTTCCCAGTCCTGTAGATCCATCCGAGCATTGAGATTGTCTTTCGATTTCCCGTCTTTATAAATAAGCAAGTTGAGTATGTGCTCGGATACTCCCTTCTCTATATGCATGACGTCCGGGCAATGATGCACTGAATTTGTTGACCAATACGGAAGCTCGAAGAAAATACTTAATTTGTTCCAGAATGGTGGTTTGACCTGTTTTGTCGGATCCATCCCGAAGGTCATATTATTGTAACTATCCCACTAAGCATTCACGTCCTCTCCGGACAATGGGGCTGGAGGTCCAAGAAGCTCCTGATGACCATCAAAGTAAACAGTGTCTAACCTGTAGGGGTGGTCTAGAAGCAGGAAACGTCGATGGCCGCAATAACAAACCTTCCTGCTAAAATTCAAGAATTTCGATGTTGTATGTTGATGGCAATGAGGACATGCTTTATGACCATGTACGGACCAACCTGATAGCATTCCATAAACAGGAAAGTTATTAATTGTCCACATTAAAGCCGCACGCAGTATGAAGGTTGTATTTGTGTTTGCATCGTAAGTCTCTACACCATCAATGAACAAAGATTTTAACTCCTCGATCAGAGGTCGGAGATATACGTCGATATTGTTTCCCGGTGAGTTTGGTCCGTAGAAGAGGTATCATAAAGTATGATTGGTCCATAACCAACCAAGGCGACAGATTATAAATTATCATTACAACGGGTCATGTGTTGTGGCTTCCAGCCATATAGTTGAATAGGCAGAAGCCATCACTAGCCAGTCCGAGCCTGACATTGTGAGGATCGCTACTGAATATTGCGTGCCTCCTATCAAAATCCTTCCATGCTGGTGAATTTCTTGGATGACTCATTTTTCCATCTTCACTTGGAGGAGCACGGTGATGCCAAATCATTACCTCGGCTGTTTTTTTGCACCTGAATAGCCTCTGCAGCCTCTGTGTTATGAGAAAGTATCGTGCTATCTTGACAGGTATATCGGGCTTCATATCAGAATCTTTCGGCTTATACCTGGCCTCTCCGCATGTTGGACACTCTTTCAAATCTGAATTCTATTTCCGGCACAACACGCAATTTTTAGGACATGTTTGAATCTTCTCACACTTCAGACCCAAATCAGACATCATCTTCTGGGCTCCGTACCAGCTGTCGGGCACGTTATTTTCCGGGGGCATAGAATCTTTTAAAAACGAAAGAAGCATTGTGAATGATTTGTTGCTCCATCCATTTAGGCACTTAATCTGGAAAAGTTGGACGAACCATGAGAGGGTGGAATACTTTGCATTCTCATAAATTGGTTTTCTAGCCATTCATGAAATTTTTATATTTATACGCACGCGGTCCTTGAGCGGAAGGAATGTCATCTTCGGTACGAATAGTGTAACACCCGAGTTCACTTATACCAATTCCAGATCCGCATTTATTTATCCGTGGTCTTTCTTGATTTGGCGTGTTTGGGTGCGAATGGTATTTCTACATATTACTTTGCATTCTACCCGACCCGCTTAATTGAACCTGCGTGACTCTTGTTTATAGTTTACCTTGACTGGTTGCATGGGCTTTTGCATCTCATAATTTAGTTTAGACTGTCATTTTATCTTGTATCGCATCTGTTGCATATAACAGTTTATATCACATAAAATAAATTAAAATACGTATCATGGCCCGCTCGATACCCCTAATCCTGTTGTAGCGTTCTCGCATCGTGTTCTCGTCCCGTTCAGTGAAACGGACGTGTTTGGACGACTACGCACACGAACGTGCGTCCGTTCTTGGGGGTATGCTTTTTAATTACAGAATCCTTCATGTCAATTTTTGGAACCTGCCTATATTTTTTCATATTTCAAATTCAAATTTTGGACCCGACCCGGGAGCAATCCTGAAATATTCTGTATTCCGCCAAATCCTATTTATTTTGAAATTCTTTAATCTGTTTTAAATATATACATATATATATATATATATATATATATATATATATATATATATATATATTTCCAGCTCAAGATCTTTTTTACTAACAAATGATTCTTTAAAAATATTAAATCTTATAAAATATTTTTTCCCCAACCAACTCCTTTTCCCAGCTATCAGAACCCTCCTTTCCCTTCCCTTGGGCCCCAGCATCTCCCACTCTTTCTTTCTCCTCCTCTTCCTCTCTCCCCGAGAGCACTCTTTCTCTCTCTTCCTTCTTTTCTCTCTCCTCTCGCGCACTCTCTCTCTCTTCTCGCAACTACTGTTTCTTCCTCGATTCTGGTCACCGCCCCCACTATAGTTACCTCCCTTCATTCCTCCTTTTCTTCTCCAGACGAGCGCCCACGAGATCTTGGAGAAACCCTACCCCTGGGTTGCCGCCGCCGACGACTTCGCCGTCGCCGTCACGCTTCACCCGATCTCGTCTCCGTCCTCTCTTCAGCCCCGTCGTCATCTTCTTCTTCTTCGACGCACCTCTCCTCTCATTTCTTCTTCCCTGCCACGAAAACCCAGAACCCAAACCCCTCTCCTCACCTCGTAGTCCTCACCTCACCATTGCCGATCTCGAGCTCGTCCCCATCCCCTCGTTTCCCCGACCTCGTCACAACCTCCACCACCACATCTCCCCTCTCCTCCTTTCCCCCGACCACGACCCTGCACACCGCGACCCATTCTTCGCCACGAGAACCCTAACCCTAACCTGCCCACTCCATCGCCGCCGACCTCGCCTCGTCGTCGCCTCCATCTCCTCTCCCCCGTCACCTCCTCCGTCTCCTCACCTCCCTCTTCAACTCCCAACACCACCACCACCATCAACCCTACATCCCCGACCCCAACAGCAACCCTGACCAACTTAAGAAACCCTCACTGCCTTGTCGCCGGCAAACCCATCGCCGGGGAAACCTCGACTCGTTATCACACCCCATCGCCTCCTCTGACTCCAGAAACTTTAAACCCCAAATCATCAACACCCCATCCTTATTCTTCTTCACCTTTCTTCTTTTTGCTTTCTTTTCTTCTCTTTGCTTCGTGGATTAGTGTTTTCCGATTACTTCGTCGGAGCCGTGACCGTGGTTGCCATTCCCGATGACCCTAAGGACGTTCCCAGATAGCACGGTCGAGTTCTTGCCTTACCTGGTTCCATCCTGTGCTCGCGTGGACACGTCGCGACAGTTCGCCGACGTGGGACGTACCGTGCAGATCCGTTTCACTTTCCGATCGAGGCAAGTTAATCTTGCTACATGCTATTTAAACTATCTTATACCTATTTAAATATAGATTATGCCTGTATTGTAAATCTAGTACCACATGTTCATTTTTATAACATTTCGGTGTTCCGTTGCATTCGTTTATACCATTTTAGATCTAGGTCATGGGAGACATATCTTGTTGCATGTGAGACTACATTAACTGCATCCATACCAATGTTTATATCACATAGTGTTTACTTGCATAGCCCATAGCACTTCTTATAGTTTCTACCCTGTCGGACGACTGTTTGCGTACATCTAACATGATTTATAGTCCATTGCATCTTTAGATTATTTAGTACATATTAACCTGATTTAACATCCATAATGTTATACTGTAGTTAAGTAATGTTGAAACTATCCCTTAATCACAAAATGATAACCGTGCATCAATATAATGTAATCTGTACCATTTGTATATCATATTCCAGTTTATTGTTCTGTTAGTACCCATGTTGGGTTATTTATAATCTTGATTATGCTAGTTGATTATGAGCACCCACATGATACCTGGTATACCCTGACATGACTTGCTACACATATTACCTGACCCAACATGGTACCGTACACTACTTGACTCGACCTGATGTACCATAGCTTGACTCGTTACTTGATCTCGTGTCTAATGCCAACAAACCTGACATATAGTCCTCACGGACCGTTCCTGTTGTCTGTCCAGACAAACCTGCTCTTACCTGATCCTGTGTTGGCATTAGTTCTTGATTACTGAATACCTGGCTTGACATACACAACTTGGGGGTATGGGGAAATCAAAAGTGTAAACTAAAGTGTAACTTAAAAGGGTATTACTTGATCCGTGGTCCCGGGGGGTAACGGGACAGAACCACTCTTGGTTCACATATTCCTGATCCGTGGTCCCGGGGGGTAACGGGACATATCCTTTGAGTTACATGGAGGATTACTCAAATTGATTTCAAATACTTTAGAATAGATAACCCAGCAAACCAGTTTAGTCTACTCACTGCGCACTATCCTGCACTGCCCTGATTTACACTACTGTTACACCTGCTTTTCATTCATGATTATATTGCATTGCCTGTTACCCTGCTTGTATTTTATTACTTGATGACATGACGCGCTGACGTCTGGGTTTTGCATGGCCCAGATTCTTCTACCTTGTTGCTGACTGATCAGGAGTATTGTCGCAGTTAGACCGAGCGGTGAAGTTCCTGTCGGTATGTAGTTTGCTTTCCAGGTGTTTCTTTTATCTCATCTTTTGCTTCCGCATATCATTACTTCTTGACTCTTTCTTTCTGGCTCATGGACATGTACTAGATAGTTTAGTTTACTTTCCTGTTCTTGATATCTCTACAGCCGTAATGTGACCGTGGAAGGATTTTCCTATCTACAGGTAGCATGGTTGGCTATGTCACGTGCCCATCTTAGCGTACTCTGGGAAGCGCGGCGTGACATGGTTCTTTTGGTATCAGAGACATAGGATATAGGTTAATCGGGTTTGATTCTTTTGTAGTTGGGTATTGGACCCAATACACGAATCAGAATATTCGTGATTAGGAACATGTCCTGCCATCTTGATTATCGTGATTCTTGAATCATATCCTTCTCTTGATCCTTTGTTTGGGCGATATGCAAACCACCTTGCATTTAGACCTGAAATCTTTTGGTTCTCTATTGTTTCTCCTTGTTTCTTGATTCTGATACTAGGATTTGGGCGACTTGGGTGGAGTTATGTAATTGTGCCCATGAACTGCAGCATGGTTACAATGCGGTACTCTATCTAAGTAACTTGGAGTCCTGGTCTTGATTCACTTCCATGTTCCATGATCGTTGTACTACCTTGTCCCTCTCGGTTTCATTGCGTACCAGTTATTGTTTCATCGCCATCTTGAATCATGTTTACCGTGGTTAACCCTCTTCAGTATCTTGACTTCGGATAAAGTCATCTCGATATCTTACTTGTTCTTGTTTTCCCCGCATTAGGACTATTCAATCCTAGTGCATTCCCTTGTTTGTTGTTGTCTTGGGAATGGATTCTCGCGGCACTTTCCATGCTCATATTGATTGTAAGGAAAGAAAGGAAATTCTCCAGGTTCCCGGACATACGGAAGTTGTTTTGCTGGAGGAAGCAGTTCTGTCGGGCCAGTCGAGTTAAGGCTAGGCCGACAAACAAGGTTCTTTCGTCAATGGCAGCGGATGAGGAAGAAGCGCCGGCTATATTTGAGAGTTTCAAGGACGTGTTGAAAACATATCAGGTTTACCGCCGAAGCGAGACGTGGAGTTCGCAATTGCACTTGTTCCTGGTGCAGCGCCAATCTCAAAGGCGTATTACCCGATGGCACCAGTGGAGTTGGGAGAAGTCTGGAAGCAGGTTGCTGAATTACTTGAGAAGGGTTGGTTTTGCCGTAGCAACTTAACTTGGGAAGCTCCAGTTCTTCTAGTAAGGAAGAAAGATGGCACAGGGAAGACGTGCGTTGACTACCGAGACTTAAACCGAGTGACTGTTATGAACAGTACCCGATCCCTCGCTTTGACGAAGTGTTTGAGCAGCGTAGTGGCGCGAGGGTATTCTCGAAGTTGGATTTGCGGTTCGGATATCATCAGGTCCGAGTTAAATCTGAAGATATTTGCAAGACTGCGTTCCGAACTCAGTATGGACATTACGAGTATTAGTGAGGCCCTTCGGAGTAACGAATACACCGGCAATATTTATGGACTCGATGAACTGAATCTGTTCACCATTCTTGGACCAGTTTTAGTGGTATTCATTGAAGATATTCTGGTCTACTCAGGGAGCGAGAAAGAGCGTGCAGAATACTTGAAGATCGTACTGCAGACATTGAGGCAAGGAAGAGTGTATGCGAAGGTGAGCAAGCGCGAGCTTTGGCTGGAAGAAGTAAAGTTTTGGGACATATCGTAGCTGGAATTGAAATCGCCGTTTACCCAGGGAAGATTGCAGCAGTTCAAGACTGGCCGATTCCGAAGGATGTTATAAAGATCAGAAGTTTCTTGGACTTGCAGGATACTATAGAAGGTTCGTGGGGAATTTTGCTCGTTTGGCTGAGCCTCTGACCAAGCTTACGCATAAGAAGGTACCATTTGTGTGGACGAATAAGTGTGCGTCAGCCTTTGAGGCGTTGGAGCAAAGTTTGATAACCGCTTTTGTTTTACCAGACAGTTACGGAGAACTGGTGTTTCACAACAACACATCTGGGAAAGGATTGGGATGTGGTTGATGCAGCGTAGGAAGGTTGTAGCTTACGCGTCGAGATAGTTGAAGACCCAAGAAAAGTATTACCCAACTTATGACTTGGAGCTAGCCGCTGTAGTGTTCACTGTGAAGATTGGAGACACTACTTTTGGACGAAAGGGTCGAAGTTTTCACCGATCACAAACGCCTCAAGTACGTGTTCACATAGAAGGAGCTTCGTATGAGGCAGCGTACATGGCTGGAGCCAATGGTTGACTATGAGCTGGATCTCAACTACCATCCGGGAAAAGTTAGGGTAGTACCGGATGCGCTTAGTCGGTGGCCAGCAATTCAGATGTTGACTACACAGAAGGAGGTTATGGAAGACTTTCGGAGTTTCGAATTGGAGATCGCGCTACCGCATGCTTCAGGACAGTGATGCAGCTGCAAGTACATTCGTCATTGATCGAGAGTAGTAAGCAGCGCAGTCGAAGGACCCAAGATTGCAAAAGTTTCGAGAACAGGTTGAAGCTAGACTTCGAACGGACTTATTGATTCATGAAGATGGTTCGTTGTGATAGTTGTTTGTGTGTTCCAATGGAGGTATTCGCGAAGAAGTTATGAAGGAGGCGCACAGTTACACGTATCCCGTACATCCAGGAGGCACGAAGATGTACCGAGATATACGACAGCATTTTGGTAGGAAGGCATGAAACAGGAGATTGCCTGGTTGTGGCAGAATGCTTGGTGTGTCAGCAAGTTAAGGTTGAGCATCAAAGGATTGCTGATTTATTGCAACCACTTCCGATTCCTCAGTTGAAGTGGGAACATATAACCATGGTTTTCGTGACGGCTCTACCAAGGAGTCCGAAGGACAACAATGTAGTTGGGTGAGTGATGATCGTTTGACCAAGGCAGCTCATTTCTTTTCTTTTCAGGTTGGTCAATCAGCAGAGACTTTGGTAGAACAGTACATGCAAGAGATAGTAAGATTGCATGGAGTACCGGTGAGCATCGTGTTCGACCGGGACACTCGTTTCTTATCACACTTTTGGAGGAGCTTACAGGAAAGTTTGGGGACTCGATCGAAGTTTATTACAGCTTATCATTCTCAAACAGATGGCCTGTCGGAGAGAATGATCTAAACTCTTGAAGATGTGTTGAGAGCTTGCATGTTGGACTTCAAGGGTTCATGGGAGGATCATCTACACTTGGTTGAGTTTTCTTACAACAACAGTTTTCAGGCAACTATTCAGATGGCTCCATTTGAAGCTTTGTATGGGCGCAAGTGTCGTTCACCTGTTTGTTGGGACGATGTCGGTGAACGAAGGTTGTTGGGACCAGATTTGGTTGTGCAAACAGTTGAGAAGGTTAACACTATCAGGAATCATATGAAAGCAGCACAAGACAAAAAAAAGAGTTGGGCAGATAAGTTGAGAAGACCTCTAGAGTTCGCCGTTGGTGGATTGGTATTCTCGAAGGTATCACCGACTAGAGGGGTAATTCATTTCGGAAGTCGAGAAAAGGTTAGTTCTCGATTCATTGGACCTTTTAAGATTTTGGGGCGTATTGGAGAAGTGGCGCATCGTTTGGTGTTACCGCGATCTTTGGAGAATGTTCATGACGAGTTTCTTGTATCTCAACCCCGAAGGTATGCTCGAGATGAAGTACATGTATTGGATCTTTCGGAGATGACTGTACGAGAAGATTTAACCTTTGAGGAACGACCGATGTCAATTGTGGATCGAAGAGAAAAGGTTCTTAAGAACGAGGTTATCACTCTTGTACTTGTTTCTTGGAGAAATCGCTCGTATGGGGAACCAATTTGGGAATGAGAAGATGAAATCCGGCAGAAGTTTCCACTTATGTTCTTGGAATTTCTTGTTTGTTGATCCTTTCTTGTTCTTGGAATTTCGAGGAAGAAATTCTTTGTAGTTGGGTATAATGTAACACCCGAGTTCACTTATACTAATTTCAGTTCCGCATTTATTTATCCGTGGTCTTTCTTGATTTGGCGTGTTTGGGTGCGAATGGTATTTCTACATATTACTTTGCATTCGACCCGACCTGCTTAATTGAACATGCGTGACTCTTGTTTATAGTTTACCTTGACTGGTTGCATGGGCTTTTGCATCTCATAATTTAGTTTAGACTGTCATTTTATCTTGTATCGCATCTGTTGCATATAACAGTTTATATCACATAAAATAAATTAAAATACGTATCATGGCCTGCTCGATACCCCTAACCCTGTTGTAGCGTCCTCGCATCGTGTTCTCATCCCGTTCAGTGAAACGGACGTGTTTGAACGACTACGCACACGAACGTGCGTCCGTTCTTGGGGGTATGCTTTTTAATTACAGAATCCTTCATGTCGATTTTTGGAACCTGCCTATATTTTTTCATATTTCAAATTCAAATTTTGGACCCGACCCGGGCGCAATCCTGAAATATTCTGTATTCCGCCAAATCCAATTTATTTTAAGATTCTTTAATCTGTTTTAAAAATATACATATATATATATATATATATATATATATATATATATATATATATATTTCCAGCTCAAGATCTTTTTTACTAACAAATGATTCTTTGAAAATATTAAATCTTATAAATAATTTTTTTCCCAACCAACTCCTTTTCCCAGCCTATCAGAACCCTCCTTTCCCTTTCCTTGGGCCCCAGCATCTCCCTCTCTTTCTTTCTCCTCCTCTTCCTCTCTCCCCGAGCACACTCTTTCTCTCTCTTCCTTCTTTTCTCTCTCCTCTCGCGCACTCTCTCTCTCTTCTCGCAACTACTGTTTCTTCCTCGATTCTGGTCACCGCCCCCCACAATAGTTACCTCCCTTCATTCCTCCTTTTCTTCTCCAGACGAGCGCCCACGAGATCCTGGAGAAACCCTACCCCTGGGTTGCCACCTCCGATGACTTCGCCGTCGCCGTCACGCTTCACCCGATCTCGTCTCCTTCCTCTCTTCAGCCCTGTCGTCATCTTCTTCTTCTTCGACGCACCTCTCCTCTCTTTTCTTCTTCCCTGCCACGAAAACCTAGAACCCAAACCCCTCTCCTCACCTCGTAGTCCTCACCTCACCATTGCCGATCTCGAGCTCGTCCCCATCCCCTCATTTCCCCGACCTCGTCACAACCTCCGCCACCACATCTCCCCTCTCCTCCTTTCCCCCGACCACGACCCTGCACACCGCGACCCATTCTTCGCCACGAGAACCCTAACCCTAACCTGCCCTCTCCATCGCCGCCGACCTCGCCTCGTCGTCGCCTCCATATCCTCTCCCCCGTCACCTCCTCCGTCTCCTCACCTCCATCTTCAACTCCCAACACCACCACCACCATCAACCCTACATCCCCGACCCCAACAGCAACCCCGACCAACTTAAGAAACCCTCACTGCCTTGTCGCCGGCAAACCCATCGCCGGGGAAACCTCGACTCATTATCACACCCCATTGCCTCCTCTGACTCCAGAAACTTTAAACCCCAAATCATCAACACCCCATCCTTATTCTTCTTCACCTTTCTTCTTCTCGCTTTCTTTTCTTCTCTTTGCTTCGTGGATTAGTGTTTTCCGATTACTTCGTCGGAGCCGTGACCGTGGTTGCCGTTCCCGACGACCCTGAGGACGTTCCTAGATAGCACGGTCGAGTTCTTGCCTTACCTAGTTCCATCCTGTGCTCGCGTGGACACGTCGCGACAGTTCGCCGAAGTGGGACGTACCGTGCAGATCCGTTTCACTTTCCGATCGAGGCAAGTTAATCTTGCTACATGCTATTTAAACTATCTTATACCTATTTAAATATAGATTATGCCTGTATTGTAAATCTAGTACCACATTCATTTTTATAACATTTCGGTGTTCCGTTGCATTCGTTTATACCATTTTAGATCTAGGTCATGGGAGACATATCTTGTTGCATGTGAGACTACATTAACTGCATCCATACCAATGTTTATATCACATAGTGTTTACTTGCATAGCCCATAGTACTTCTTATAGTTCCTACCCTGTCGGACGACTGTTTGCCTACATCTAACATGATTTATAGTCCATTGCATTTTTAGATTATTTAGTACATATTAACCTGATTTAACATCCATAATGTTATACTGTAGTTAAGTAATGTTGAAACTATCCCTTAAACACAAAATGATAACCGTGCATCAATATAATGTAATCTGTACCATTTGTGTATCATATTCCAGTTTATTGTTCTGTTAGTACCCATGTTTGGTTATTTATAATCTTGATTATGCTAGTTGATTATGAGCACCCACATGATACCTGGTATACCCTGACATGACTTGCTACACATATTACCTGACCCAACATGGTACCGTACACTACTTGACTCGACCTGATGTACCATGGCTTGACCCGTTACTTGATCTCGTGTCTAATGCCAACAAACCTGACATGTAGTCCTTACGGACCGTTCCTGTTGTCTGTCCAGACAAACCTGCTCTTACCTGATCCTGTGTTGGCATTAGTTCTTGATTACTGAATACCTGGCTTGACATACACAACTTGGGGGTATGGGGAAATCAAAAGTGTAAACTAAAGTGTAACTTAAAAGGGTATTACTTGATCCGTGGTCCCGGGGGGTAACGGGACAGAACCACTCTTGGTTCACATATTCCTGATCCGTGGTCCCGGGGGGTAACGGGGCATATCCTTTGAGTTACATGGAGGATTACTCAAATTGATTTCAACTACTTTAGAATAGATAACCCAGCAAACCAGTTTAGTCTACTCGCTGCACACTACCCTGCACTGCCCTGATTTACACTACTGTTACACCTGCTTTTCATTCATGATTATATTGCATTGCCTGTTACCCTGCTTGTATTTTATTACTTGATGACATGACGCGCTGACGTCTGGGTTTTGCATGGCCTAGATTCTTCTACCTTGTTGCTGACTGATCAGGAGTATTGTCGCGGTTAGACCGAGCGGTGAAGTTCCTGTCGGTATGTAGTTTTCTTTCCAGGTGTTTCTTTTATTTCATCTTTTGCTTTCGCATATCATTACTGTCACGCCCCGCTTCCCAGAGTACGCTAGATTGGGCACGTGACATAGCCAACCATGCTACCTGTGGGTAGGAAGTATCCATCCACAGTCACATTATGGCTGTAGAGATATCAAGAACAAGATAAAACTATCTAAAACATGTCCATAATCCAGAATAACAGGAGTCAATAATAAATAAATGCGGAAGCAAATGATCCAATACAAATAACTGAAAGGTGTGTCCCATAATGCGGGATCACATCAGGAAATAAATGCAGGAAATAAAACTAACTACTACTGAACTCATAGCTCAGACTGCTGGCTGAAGTACTCCTTCTCGGACTGCAACAGCGGTACGGAATCTGGGCCATGCAAAACCCAGACGTCAGCACGTCATGTCATCAAGTAATATAATATGAACAGTGTAGCAGGCAATGTAATATAAACATGAATACAGCAAGAATAACAATAATATGAATCATACCAGTACAGGGTAGCGTGCAGTGGGTAAACTAAATTGTTCTATCAGGTTTTCTATTCTAAAGTCTTTGAAATCAATTGATGAATCGTCGATGTAACTCAATAGTATCCCGTGCATGCCCGGAACCACGGTCAAGATCCTCGGGGCTGAATCTGAGACATGCCGCTAGGCAGTAACATGTAGCAGGATGGGCGAGTGATGTCAGCATCATCACTCCGGGGCTGGACGAGCCCGTAAGACTGATCAGAACAGGTATCGAACTGTTGAGTTACAAGTCGGTTTCACCTTTGATTTCCCCATACCCCCAAGTTATGTATGTCGAGTCAGGTATTCAGTAATCAAGAACTAATGCCAACACAGGATCAGGTAAAAGCAGGTTTGTCTGGATAGACAACAGGAACGGTCCATGAGGACTACATGTCAGGTTTGTTGGCATTAGACACAAGATCATGTAACGGGTCAGGTCATGGTACATCAGGTCAAGTCAACAGTATACAGTACCATGTCAGGTGTATCAATATATATATATGTAGCAATGTCAGGTCAAGATATAAACAATATCGTGGGTGTGCTCACAATCAGATATATAAGCAAACATCATGATCTAATCAATGCGTTAAGCAATAAAGCGGATTTATTATCTAACTGTACAGTTATCAATCGTGTTAAATAGATGGTGTCAATATAACGTGAATACAGAATGGTAAATGTAACTACTGGAATTAGGTTAATAAAACATTGAGTGTTCCGAGAATGCAACGACATGTATAATCTGTTTAAAGAATGCAATTGTAATTTGACCGGTTTAAGTTGTACATGAATATCTGATAGGCTAAACTGGAATAAAAGCACCATAGCAGTAAATCAAAATGTAATCTATCATGTACGGGGGTTGTTAGGTATGAATAATTCGATGCAAGATTAAGTCTCAGGTTCGGAATCATAAAATGTGCAGCGGAGCCTGATACGGTTAATTGGAACTCCACTGTTATCACTTCTAAATAGGGTTTTCACATGAAAATAATTAATTTGGCATGCTACTAGGGTTAAACAGAAAGCAATCTATGTAAGGTGATTTACTAAATAATACATTATTAGATCATGGATAAATATTAAGGCAAGTTTAAAGTTTCAATAGCATGTAAGCAAGTATCGAATACTTGCCTCGAAAATGACGATCACGAAAACGGAGGCGCGAACCCACGCGACACGATATCAGCAAGGGCTTAACTGGGATCAAGATGGTGCTCGGTCCGACCTCAGAGATGAAGGGACGATGATGGCAACGCTGAAGAACTAGGTTGCCGGGTGTTGCGAGATAAGGAGGTGCAGATGAGCAAGAAGGTCGTGTCGGCGAGGAGACAACGACGGCTGCTCTGTTGATGGCGAGGGTGATGAAGCTGATGGTGGTAGCAGTGCTCGAGATAGAGATGATGATCTGGACAATGATGGATGCACTCACGGCAACGCGGCAGAGAGGCGATCGGTGCCGTCAAGATCAATGGCGGTCCATGCAGCGACGGTGACTGGAACGCCCGCGGTGACTCTGTGCTGCAACGAGAAAGGAGGCGACTGGAGTTAGGTGCAGCGATGACGACGGCGGCGACGATGAGATGGGTTATTGTCGAGGTCTCGGTTGAAGTCATGGAGATGGGTCAGAAAGCAACGGCGATCTCGAAGAGAGTTTCGAGACTAAGGAGGCAGGGACGACGACAACGATTGTCGGACGACGGGGTGATGGGTTCGGTTGAAGTTGGGTTCGAAGAAGGAGATGGGGGTCGGCCGGTGATGGAGATGATGGCTGTGTCTGGGGTAGGATCTCGGGTTGAAGGAGAAATGGAAGATGGGGCGAGGAGGAGGAGGCGAGGGTGCTGGTAGTATCGGCGTCGGGGCTGCGGCGGCGACGGGGTGAAGGTGGCTAGGGTTCTGCCGATGGGTTTCTCGCGGGGGTATTGTTCTCGTGATCACGAACAGTGAGGGGGAAAAAGTTTTTAAAAGGAGAGAGAGAGAAAGATTATGAGAGAGAGAGAGAGGAATGGAGAGGGGCCCACGGGGATAACAGAATCTCGTGATTGGCTGGGGTTGGGATTGTTTAAGGAAAAAAAATATTTAAAGATTTAATATATAACCGTAAGATTTGTATAGTTAGAAAAATATATACTAAGGTTTTAAATTATTAAAATTTGGGATTTTGGCGCCAAATAAAACATTTCCAAATCGCGCCCGGGTCGGGTCCAAAAATTTGAAATTTAAATAAGAGGATTTTAAGCGGGTTCCAAATTTTAAAATTAAGTGTTTTATGAGTAAAAAGCATACCCCCCAAGACGGACACATGTACGCGCGCGTAGCCGTCCAAATTCGCCCGTTTCACCGAACGGGACGAGAACTCGATGCACGGACGCTAACACAAGGCTAGGGGTGTCGAGTAGGCCAAGATGGATATTTTTAATTTTATTTTAGATGCTAAAATTTGTTATATGCAGAAATGACTTTGCCAGATAAAATTTTACAGTAAGTGACAAACAGGCAAGCTAAATGAAATGAGTACCATCTAATGCTCAACCAGTAACAGAAAATAGTAGCATTGGGCTCGGGTGTTACATTATACTCAACTACAAAAAGAATTTCGTCCTCGAAATTCAAAGAATACAAAGATAGATAACTACAAGAAAATGTGAGGAAACTTCTGCCGGATTTCATCTTCTCGTTCCCAAGTGGACTCTCCATGCGAGCGATTACCCCAAGAAACAAGCACAAGAGGGATAACCTTGTTCTTAAGAACCTTTTCCCTTCGATCCACGATTTCAATCGGTCGCTCCTCAAAAGTCAAGTCTTCTCGTACTGTTAGCTCTGAATGATCCAAAACGTATGTTTCATCTCGAACATACTTACGGAGTTGAGATACGTGCAACACATCGTGCACATTTGCCAAGGACTGCGGTAACGCCAAACGATACGCTACCTCACCAACACGCTCCACGATCTCAAGGGTCCAACGAATCGAGGACTAAGCTTTTCTCGACTTCCAAAACGAATCACCCCTCTAGTCGGTGATATCTTCAAGAATACCAAATCACCCACGGTGAACTCTACAGGTCTTCTTGACGTATCTGCCCAACTCTTCTGTCGGTCTTGTGCTGCCTTCATATGATTTCTGATAGGGTTAACCTTCTCAACTGTCTGCACAACCAAATCTGGTCCCAATAATCTTCGTTCACCGACATCGTCCAAACAAACAGGTGAACGGCATTTACGACCATACAAAGTTTCAAATGGAGCCATATGAATAGTTGCCTGAAAACTGTTGTTGTAAGACAACTCCACCAAAAGTAGATGATCCTCCCAAGACCCCTTGAAGTCCAACATGCATGCTCTCAACATATCCTCAAGAGTTTGGATCGTTCTCTCCGACTGACCATCAGTTTGAGGATGATAAGCTGTGCTAAACTTCAATCGAGTCCCCAAACTTTCCTGTAAACTCCTCCAGAAGTGTGATAAGAACCGAGTGTCCCGATCGGACATGATGCTCACCGGTGCTCCATGCAATCTTACAATCTCCTGCATATACCGCTCTGCCAAAGTCTCTGTTGATTGACCAACCCGAAAAGGAATAAAGTGAGCTGCCTTGGTCAATCGGTCAACAATTACCCATACTGCATTGTTGCCTTTTGGATTCCGCGGTAAAGCCGTCACGAAATCCATGGTTATATGTTCCCACTTCCACTGAGGAATCGGAAGTGGTTGCAATAAACTAGCAACCCTTTGATGTTCAGCCTTAACTTGCTGACACATCAAGCACTTTGCCACAAAGCGAGCAATCTCCCGCTTCATGCCCTCCCACCAGAAATGCTGTCGAATATCTCGGTACATCTTTCTGCCTCCTGGATGTACAGAATAAGCTGAACTGTGTGCCTCCTTCATAAGCTCTTCACGAACATCACCCTTTGGCACACACAAACGGCTATCATACCTCAACGAACCATCTTCGTGGATCAATAAATCTGTTCGTAGCCCGGCTTCAACCTGCTCTCGAAACTTTTGCAGTCTAGGATCCTGCGATTGAGCTGCTTTAATATTCTCGATCAAAGACGAATGTACTTTCAGCTGCAACAACTGTCCCGTAGAACGCGGTAGCACAACCTCCAAGTCAAATCTTCGAAAATCTATGACGATCTCCTTCTGCGTAGTTAACACCTGAATTACTGGTAACCGACTAAGCGCATCCGGCACAACATTTACCTTCCCCGGATGGTACTTAAGATCAAGATCGTAGTCAGCCATCAGCTCCAACCATCTACGCTGCCTCATGTTAAGCTCCTTCTGTGTGAACACATACTTCAAGCTTTTATGATCTGTAAAAACTTCGATTCTTTCGCCCAAAAGGTAGTGTCTCCAAATCTTCAAAGCGAAAATCACTGCCGCAAGCTCCAAGTCATGAGTTGGATAATTCTTCTCATGGGTCTTCAACTGTCTCGATGCGTATGCTACAACCTTCCCATGCTGCATCAAAACACATTCCAATCCTTTCCCAGATGCGTCGCTGTGAATCACCAATCCTCCGGAAATGTCTGGCGCGGTCAGAATAGGGGCGGTTATCAACTTCTGCTTCAACGTTTCGAAAGCTAATGCACACTTATCCGCCCATACAAAAGGTACCTCCTTGCGCGTAAGTTTGGTCAACGGCTCTGCCAGACGATCAAAGTTCTCCACAAATCTCCTGTAGTATCCGGCTAATCCAAGGAAACTTCTTATCTCAGCAACATTCTTTGGAATAGGCCAATCTTGAACTGCTGCAATCTTTTCTGGATCGACGGCAATGCCATCGCCAGACACAACATGCCCCAAAAACCTTACTTCCTCCAGCCAAAACTCGCACTTACTCATCTTCGCATACAATTTCTCCTGTCTCAACGTCTGCAGTGCGATCTTCAAATGCTCAGCATGCTCTTCAAAACTCTTCGAGTAAACCAAAATATCGTCAATGAATACCACAATGAACTGATCCAAGAACGATGAAAAGATTCTGTTCATCAAGTCCATGAATACTGCCGGCGCATTGGTTACTCCGAAGGGCATCACTAAGTACTCGTAATGTCCATACCGAGTTCGGAACGCCGTCTTGCAAATATCTTTTGTTTTCACTCGGACCTGATGATATCCGGATCGTAAATCCAGCTTCGAGAATACCCTCACGCCATTAAGCTACTCAAAAAGTTCCCCAATGCGAGGGATCGGGTACTTGTTCTTGATAGCCACCCGGTTTAATTCTCGATAGTCGATGCACATCCTTCTTGTGCCATCCTTCTTCTTTACTAGAAGAACTGGAGCTCCCCAAGACGAGTTACTACTTCGAATCCAACCCTTTTCAAGCAATTCAACAACCTGTTTCTTTATTTCTTCCAACTCTACTAGCGCCATTGGATAATACGCTTTAGATACTGGCGCTGCACCAGGAATAAGATCAATTGCGAACTCCATGTCTCTCCTCGGCGGTAAACCCGATATATCTTCAAACACGTCCATAGAATCACGAACAACAGCCGGCTCTTTACTTTCATCACTTCCATTGATGCAAGAATATTGTTTGTCGGCCTAGCCCTAAACTCGACCGGCCCGACAGAACTGCTTCCTCCAGCGAAGGTAAACTCGGGATGTCCGTGTCCAAGCTGCGCATGAACCTCCGTGCTCTGTCTACATCATTGGCAACTAAAGGTCCAGCGAATCTGCTGAGTCTCGTCCATTCTGCTGCATGCACATCCACGGGTGCTCCATTCTGCCTTAGCCCAATAAACTTCTCTTCCATTTCCTCCCGTGCAGTCCGCGGGAAGAACTTCTCCAAGAAACTCTTAGAAAAAATCCGCCCACTTGATCGGCTTGGGCAAGCGGGTCTCCTCAACAAGCCACCATTCTCGGGCGTAGTCCACTAGCTGAATGCGTACCACAACAACTTTTTTGTCATCTGGAATCTGTGCCGCAAAAAGCAAGTTCTCTGTGTCAACTAGCCACTGCTCCACTGGCAACGGCTCCTTTAAACCAGTAATGTAGACGGACCCAACCGCCTGAAATCTGCTACGGTCCCTACTCGGTCAACTGGTCTAGCTCCAACATTGTTCACAGACTGCTGAACGATCTGCAAACCTTCCCGAAACGAGTCCGCTTGCTGCTGGATCATCTCGGTCTGTTTCTTTGATTCTCCAGCATTTCTCTTATCACTCCAAGCATGGCGGCTTCGTCCACATGCCTCTGGTATGTCTTCAATTTCTTACCGGCCACAATCCTGAACTCAAAATACCCAACATTAGCATGATGATAGATTTTGAATATAGATCAAGGCTAGAACTCCAAGATACTTAAATAGAGTACCGCATTGTAACTATGCCGCGGTATCATAGCCACAATTACATAACTCCATCCAAGTCGCCTAAGTCCTAGAGATAACAAGGAATCAGGTTTTCGAATCGATATGCAAAGGAAGTTTGCACATCGTAAAAGATATACTCAGGAAGAATGTGATTCAAGAATGGTAAAACGGTCAAGGTGGTAGGACATGTTTCCTAAACACGGGTATTCTGATTCGTGTATTGGGTACAATACCCAACTACAAAAGAATCAACCCGACTATCCTATGTCTCTGATACCAAAAGAACCATGTCACGCCCTGCTTCCCATAGTACGCTAGATTGGGCACGTGACATAGCCAACCATGCTACCTGTGGGTAGGAAGTATCCATCCACAGTCACATTACGGCTGTAGAGATATCAAGAACAAGATAACACTATCTAAAACATGTCCATAATCCAGAATAACAGGAGTCAATAATAAATAAATGCGGAAGCAAATGATCCAATACAAATAACTGAAAGGTGTGTCCCATAATGCGGGCTCACATCAGGAAATAAATGCAGGAAATAAAACTAACTACTACTGAACTCACAGCTCAGCCTGCTGGCTGAAGTACTCCTGCTCGGACTGCAACAGCGGTACGGAATCTGGGCCATGCAAAACCCAGACGTCAGCGCGTCATGTCATCAAGTAATATAATATGAACAGTGTAGCAGACAATGTAATATAAACATGAATACAGCAAGAATAACAATAATATGAATCATACCAGTACAGGGTAGCGTGCAGTGGGTAAACTAAACTGTTCTATCAGGTTTTCTATTCTAAAGTCTTTGAAATCAATTGATGAATCGTCGATGTAACTCAATAGTATCCCGTGCATGCCCGGGACCACGGTCAAGATCCTCGGGGCTGAATCCGAGACGTGCCGCTAGGAAGTAACATGTAGCAAGATGGGCGAGTGATGTCAGCATCATCACTCCGGGGCTGGCCGAGCCCGTAAGACTGATCAGAACAGGTATCGAACTGTTGAGTTACAAGTCGGTTTCACCTTTGATTTCCCCATACCCCCAAGTTATGTATGTCGAGTCTGGTATTCAGTAATCAAGAACTAATGCCAACACAGGATCAGGTAAAAGCAGGTTTGTCTGGATAGACAACAGGAACGGTCCATGAGGACTACATGTCAGGTTTGTTGGCATTAGACACAAGATCATGTAACGGGTCAGATCATGGTACATCAGGTCAAGTCAACAGTATACAGTACCATGTCAGGTGTATCAATATATATATATATATATATATATATATATATATATATATATATGTAGCAATGTCAGGTCAAGATATAAACAATATCGTGGGTGTGCTCACAATCAGATATATAAGCAAACATCATGATCTAATCAATGCGTTAAGCAATAAAGCGGATTTATTATCTAGCTGTACAGTTATCAATCGTGTTAAATAGATGGTGTCAATATAACGTGAATACAGAATGGTAAATGTAACTACTGGAATTAGGTTAATAAAACATTGAGTGTTCCGAGAATGCAACGACATGTATAATCTGTTTAAAGAATGCAATTGTAATTTGACCGGTTTAAGTTGTACATGAATATCTGATAGGCTAAACTGGAATAAAAGCACCATAGCAGTAAATCAAAATGTAATCTATCATGTACGGGGGTTGTTAGGTATGAATAATTCGATGCGAGATTAAGTCTCAGGTTCGGAATCATAAAATGTGCAGCGGAGCCTGATACGGTTAATTGGAACTCCACTGTTATCACTTCTAAATAGGGTTTTCACAAGAAAATAATTAATTTGGCATGCTACTAGGGTTAAACAGAAAGCAATGTATGTAAGGTGATTTACTAAATAATACATTATTAGATCATGGATAAATATTAAGGCAAGTTTAAAGTTTCAATAGCATGTAAGCAAGTATCGAATACTTGCCTCGAAAATGACGATCACGAAAACGGAGGCGCGAACCCACGCGACACGATATCAGCAAGGGCTTAACTGGGATCAAGGTGGTGCTCGGTCCGACCTCAGAGATGAAGGGACGATGATGGCAACGCTGAAGAACTAGGTTGCCGGGTGTTGCGAGATAAGGAGGTGGAGATGAGCAAGAAGGTCGTGTCGGCGAGGAGACAACGACGGCTGCTCTGTTGATGGCGAGGGTGATGAAGCTGATGGTGGTGGCAGTGCTCGAGATAGAGATGATGATCTGGACAATGATGGATGCACTCACGGCAACGCGGCAGAGAGGCGATCGGTGCCGTCAAGATCAATGGCGGTCCATGCAGCGACGGTGACTGGAACGCCCGCGGTGACTCTCTGCTGCAACGAGAAAGGAGGCGACTGGAGTTAGGTGCAGCGATGACGACGACGGGGACGATGAGATGGGTTATTGTCGAGGTCTCGGTTGAAGTCGTGGAGATGGGTCAGAAAGCAACGGCGATCTCGAAGAGAGTTTCGAGACTAGGGAGGCAGGGACGACGACAACGATTGTCGGACGACGGGGTGATGGGTTCGGTTGAAGTTGGGTTCGAAGAAGGAGATGGGGGTCGGCCGGTGATGGAGATGATGGCTGCGGCTGGGGTAGGATCTCGGGTTGAAGGAGAAATGGAAGATGGGGCGAGGAGGAGGAGGCGAGGGTGCTGGTGGTATCGGCGTCGGCGTCGGGGCTGCGGCGGCGATGGGGTGAAGGTGGCTAGGGTTCTGCCGATGGGTTTCTCGCGGGGGTACTGTTCTCGTGATCACGAACAGTGAGGGGGAAAAAGTTTTTAAAAGGAGAGAGAGAGAGATTATGAGAGAGAGAGAGAGAGAGATTTGAGAAATAGAGAGAGAGAGAGAGAGAGATAGGAATGGAGAGGGGCCCACGGGGATAACAGAATCTCGTGATTGGCTGGGGTTGGGATTGTTTAAGGAAAAAAAATATTTAAAGATTTAATATATAACCGTAAGATTTGTATAGTTAGAAAAATATATACTAAGGTTTTAAATTATTAAAATTTGGGATTTTGGCGCCAAATAAAACATTTCCAAATCGCGTCCGGGTCGGGTCCAAAAATTTGAAATTTAAATAAGAGGATTTTAAGCGGGTTCCAAATTTTAAAATTAAGTGTTTTATGAGTAAAAAGCATACCCACAAGACGGACACCTGTACGCGCGCGTAGCCGTCCAAATTCGCCCGTTTCACCGAACGGGACGAGAACTCGATGCACGGACGCTAACACAAGGCTAGGGGTGTCGAGTAGGCCAAGATGGATATTTTTAATTTTATTTTAGATGCTAAAATTTGTTATATGCGGAAATGACTTTGCCAGATAAAATTTTACAGTAAGTGACAAACAGGCAAGCTAAATGAAATGAGTACCATCTAATGCTCAACCAGTAACAGAAAATAGTAGCATTGGGCTCGGGTGTTACAATTACTTCTTGACTCTTTCTTTCTGGCTCATGGACATGTACTAGATAGTTTAGTTTACTTTCCTGTTCTTGATATCTCTACAGCCGTAATGTGACTGTGGAAGGATTTTCCTATCTACAGGTAGCATGGTTGGCTATGTCACGTGCCCATCTTAGCGTACTCTGGGAAGCGGGGCGTGACAAATAGATTCACCTAGGACAGCCTCTACCATATCCTCCATTTTTTCTGATAGAAAGAAATTACCGTCTTCTTCTTCTGCCGCATTACCATCTTCTTCTTCTTCTCCTGCCGCATTATCGTATTCTCCTTCTTCTTCTGCCGCATTACCGTGTTCTTCTCCTTCCCTGTGATATAGTCAAGTTGTATAAAGTCTAGTAAAACCATTTTTTACGATATGAAGCTCTACCAATTCTACCTTCTGCCAGTGCTTATTCCCACATCTATCGCACGGGCAGAGAATCTTCTCTATCACGATCTTATTATGTGCGCGTGCAAATTCAATAAAAGCAGCAACTCCTGCGACAAACGTAGGTTGCATACGTTGTTACCAATCCACATACATCCAGTCCTTAACTCTGACGTATTCATGGGCCATGTTAGACTGTATAACATATAAATTGTAGGTTATGATGACTATATTGAGAAATCTAAGAACGGGATGGTTGCTGACAAACGAGAAAATCCGTGTATATGGTTTGTGTGTGCGTTTGTCGTTGAAAAGAATAAATTATCGATAATCAAAGTTATATTTGAGGATACTCATGTATGAGTTGTATTCTATATATGTGTGTTTCAATTTATGATTTCGCTTAAGTGTAGGGTTGTTAGTGTGTATGTGCTGTGTGTGCGTTTGTTGTGTATTCGCGTTGTATGTGTGTGTTTCGGCTGTCGGGGGTAAGGCTTCTATCCCATTAAGAATGTATAGAGCGGACACCCATTCGCTTGTGCTTTCAACCGTTTCGAGTAAATTTCGGCAGCACCTACCCACTGTTCTCCGAGTACACTGTAATAGAATAGATAATCATTTCAAAGCTGTATTCCTAGAGGTATTCCTTGTAGAATATCCAGCACCTTATTCGATAAGGAAAGAGCCGAGATCCCTTCACTGGGAGTGACCTCTTTAGCGAAACTAGAAGATGCTACAACTCACTGGGTTTTGTTTTTGATTGCTTCTTCTAGTGCTTGCTTTGCATGGCGGTATTTATGAAATATGCTACGCCTTATTCGACAAGGAAAGAGCCGAAATCCCTTCACCGGGAGTAACCTCTTTAGCGAAACTAGTAAAAGCCTCAAAAACACTCATTTTCAAAAATCACTTATTTCTACAACGATATCAAGTTCATTACACAAAGGTTTTTCATAAAAACATGTCGTAGCCCTCTGTCATTTTAGATAAGTACCAATTAGTATTCGTGCCACGTTTGTTGACCTTGTTAAGGCGTAGTGTGCGGTAGCTGATTAGTGCTTATCTGCTTAAGCATGTGATGCGATTGGATTAGGGTATTCGTACGACTTTGTTGACCTTGTTAAGGGTCGTACGGGTGGGTTTAATTTAATCATGAAATGTACGGGTTGAACTTGGCTAGCGCTTATGATTTGTTGACCTTGTTAAGGGAATAAGTCGCTAGGGGCAAAATAATATCGGGAATTTCAAGTGTTGAAATATGCAATGAGATTGCATACCTTCTATGAGATAGTTGGATCCCGATTCCCACTGCGAGTAAGAGTTACTCCTGAGAGTGTTTTACACATTACAATTAGCCGATCAAGTAGGTGTCTAGAAAGGTGTTAACGGGGTTACGCCCCGGGGAAAACGAGGTTTATTTTAATTAGGTCCGTGCGAAAGCACGGGGAACCTCCCTCAAAGTACCGACACTGGCCTGGCCGAAAGATTGGCGAACTTGTAGGGTGTAATTAATTCCGGCTAGTCTTTCCTTTTAGGATTTGAAGGAAGATTTGATAAAAACAGTGGGAGCCATTCTGATTAGATAAAATAATAAAAAATCTGTCACGCCCCGCTTCCCAGAGTACGCTAAGATGGGCACGTGACATAGCCAACCATGCAACCTGTGGGTAGGAAGTGTCCATCCACAGTCACATTACGGCTGTAGAGATATCAAGAACAAAAGTAAAACTGTAACATTTTCAAAAATATAAAATATTAATTTTGGGAATTTTTATAATTTAATATTATTTTATTGATTATTTTAATATTAAATGCAAATAAATAGGAAAAATGTTAGAAAATTTTTTGAAAAATTATAGAAAATTCTAAAATAGGGTAAATTAGTGAATTATGATATTTTTAAGTTTTTGTGATCATTTTGACACTAATTTAGTGCTAATCGCGATTAAAATCGCTAATCGGGTTTTTTGGCAATTTTGTGCAAAACTTGCACATATCACTTTCTTTCTACACTTGTGCATTTTTCTAGCCATGGTTTCCTTTTGGGATTACTATAGATGTGAGAAGGTTTGGGTTTTAAAGGAAAAAGGAAAAATAAAAGAAAAGAGAAAATGAAATGATGAGGGTAGGTGAGAGAGAGACATGGGGTACCATTGACCTTGAGACTTAGCCATTCTCCCATCATTTTCTCCCCCTCTTCCTCCTTGTGCTGCTGCTGCCCTAGCCTCATTCTTCCTCCACCTTCAACTCCTCACTTCATCTCTAAAACAACCCCAAAACCCCAATCTCCTTTCATTAAAAATGTGCAAAATCCCTAGATCTACACATGGAGCTAAAGAAGCAAGGATTTTGGCCACTAGGGGCAACTCAAGAATTTTCTTGAGTTGCTAATGGAGGTAAATTCTGAACCATTATCTTAGTTTTAGCTTTTCCTATACCCCTATGCAAGTTTTGAATCGATATTGTGTGATATTATGGACTTGGTGAAAACCTAGTTAGGGTTTGAGGGAAATTGGTGTTATATTATGAAATTGAGCTCAGTAGAGGTCTTACCAACACCCTAGTGTTTGAATTGGAGCCCAAAACCTGAAGCTTGAACCAGAATACGGATTTTAGAAACCAATATCGGGGAAAAACTGGAATCTGTCACTGTTAATTAGAATCTGCTAACACCCCGAGAACCCTAAAATAATATTGTGTGGAAATTGAGATGTGCAGGCACCATAGAGGCAACACCCAAAACCCTAGCTCCCCATTCTAAACTGAGGCCGCCAAAATCTCCTTTCTGGCCGCAATTTGCGGCCAGACCAGTGAGGAAATTCCTCGTTTTGCGTGCATGCCCCCAATTCCTCAATTCTTGGCCCTGGGTACTTCTAGTTTTGACAGATTCTATCTAGGGTGAAATCTGGGACATATATCCTAAGTTGCTATTTTGGATTCGTGTTTCCGTATTCCGTATTTTCATTTCTGAAATGGTGGATTGTGTTTTGCCTCGACTATTGGGCGTTTATACGACGATATAGAGGATTTATATGTGGTTTTGGAAGCGTGCCATAGGTTCTCACCTATAGGCCCCCTTATCGTATCGTTTTGGATTTCATGCGCCGTTTTAGCTTGGATTTGGTTTAATGCGCATATACGATATTTGATGTGTAGGTACCCATGAAGACTTCGGGACGACAAGCAAATGCGTGGTGATGTCCGCAAATGATGATACAGGTGAGTAGATTATATCTACAGGGGGAAGTCGGGTGGATGGCGTATAGCACCCCCGCAGTCCGTAGATAGATTATTATGTAGTTATTGTGATATTAGGTGTATTATGGATAGTAAAGGGTTAGCAGTGACTAGTGCAGTTCATAGTCGCGAACCCTAGGATAGAATTACACCTATACACACACCCTTGCTTATCACTTGTACTTGCACTGTGATTGATGATATGTGATGACTTTGGAGATGAGTCGATGATGTGGGCTTGGTGCCCTGGGATCGGTGATTTGATACGATTCATATGTGGGTTATGACTTGTGATTCTTGCGGGCTTGGGATATGTGTTTACCCCCGCATGCATACTTACTGATGTTACCGTTTTGTACTAGACATAGAGTAGTACTCCAGACTATATGATCTGATGATGGTGATATCTGTTATGTGATGAGACAGTGAGATGTTGACCCCTGTACCCAGCTTTTGGGGATGCCGTACGACGATTTACCGTACGAGCCGATATTGATGATAGATCCGCACTCATAACTCGAGGATATCTTATGATATGACATTGAGGCGAGATCACCGACTATATATCCTCATATATATACCGACTCAGATTTAGGTGGTTTCCACACCTACCCCTCCTGATTGACCTTTTACTTAGATGTAGTTTGCATAGTAGATACTTCACTGTGGTGTTGACTTTTAGATATCTGCTTTTTCATGCTATTCGCATTGCTGGCATATGTTCATCGCTATACTATTATCATGCTGTTAGGACACCAGCACCATTATCGATGATGCGTATGTTCCACGTACACTATTTGCCGGCTCACACACTTCATCATCGATAATTGCCATGCCACTACACTGTAGTACTATTGCATTCATGAGATGATTCTTCCTTCGACATATGCACATTACTATTCCATGTTGCATGATTTCCGATATGATTACTTTTCTTTACATGTCGCATACATCATGGATTGATTGCATAGCACATCGCATTGGATGTACTTCTTGACGTTGGATTTTCATGAGATTTCGGGATTTGGGAACCGTGTCCTTTTCAATAAGTAATCATTTAAAAACCCGGTTCCCTTGATATGATATTTGGGGCGTCGCCCCGTGTTTTCTCGGTGCTAGAGGATGTACTGAGAGAGGGATGACCCGGACTGACGGATGCCCGATGGATTGATATAGGGCTGACCCGGACTGACGGATGCCCGATGGATTGATAGAGGGCTGACCCGGACTGACGGAAGCCCGATGGATTGAGAGAGGGATGACCCGGACTGACGGATTCCCGATATATATATATACTCTGGAGAGGGCTGACCCGGACTGACGGATGCCCGATGGATTGATAGAGGGCTGACCCGGACTGACGGAAGCCCGATGTATATATTTTGAGAGAGGGCTGACCCGGATTGACGGAGCCCCATATGGATGAGGATTTACGTGTCGATGCTAGGCACGGGTTTCATGATGTTTTTCCATGATTTTGCTTATATCCTCACATTGCATATATGATGCTTTTCGTCAGTGGGTGACGAGTGGACGGGTTCCACATACATATAGACATGGATCATACTTTATTTGTATATATAACAGGGTATGAGGGCGCTGTTATATATACCCTTACACCAATATTAGTGGTATGGGACGCTAATATATGTGTATTGATATCATTGATGTTTCATCATAGTTACTTCATGCAGACATACCTTACACTGATGACATGTGATTACCTGAGTACCTGGCACTGCATACCTGATTAGATGTTACCTTGCCACCTTATCACACTCAGATGTACTCTTGTGGATTATATTACTGATTGTTGACTTAGGTTTATGTCTTGCATTCGGTTTCTGCTTGTAGATGTTTCTATTCACGAGTTGGCAACTCACCCCCGTTGTGCCACAGTTCTTGCAGGTTCTGCCGTACAGGTTCTATTGCGGCATTTCTGGCACACTTCTTTCTTGCGGGTGACTTGCTTTTGGTAGGTAGATTCTTTCGCATCAAGAATCACCATTGTATTTATTTTATTTCATTGTATCTAGAAATTGTCCATCAACCAAAACTTGTATATTCTTTCAGACTTAGAGACAGTGTTGTATTATTCGACCTAGAGTCGCGCTTAGTAGTATTGCGGTTTTCTTGTTGCTTTTGAGCTTTCTTTGGATTTGATCCTCGCCACTTGGCGTTGTATATTATCATATCATTGCGTGGTTGTGACCGTCGATTGACGAAGAGCTAGCTCCCGCTTGGGGATGCCTTTATCATTGCATATATATATATATCGTTATTCTTGTTTTACCCCATTCGGAGCCATTTTTACAAAGGAAACTCTGCCGAAATTTTTAGAAAAGACCTTATTGTTTTCAAAACGTACCTTCGGCTTAGTTATTTAAAAACCTTGATTTCAAACCTGTATTTCTTCACTTCTTTAAACCAGTTTTCTTTACTTATTCTTCAAAATGGTTTTAGATTTCTGGGCTTTTGGCTTACTTGGATCAGATGGAGTCCTATAGGCTTCATATGGTTCAAGGGCCAGTCACGTGCTCTTTCGGGTCGTGACAAAAACTATCTAATACATGTCCATAAGCCAAAATAAAATGAGTCAAGAATAATAATAATGCGGAAGCAAAAGATACAATACAAGAATAACTGGAATGTATGTCCCATAATGCGGGCTCACATCAGGAATAAAATGCTGAAAAGTAAAAGAACTAACTACTACTGAATCCTCACTGCTCAGCCTGCTGGCTGAAGTACTCCTGCTCGGACTGCAGCAATGGTACGGAATCTGGGCCATGCAAAACCCAGACGTCGGTGCGTCATGTCATCAAGCAATGAAATACAAACAGGGTAACACGACATACAAGTATAATCATAAATGGTAAAGCAGGTGTAACAGCAATATAAATCAGGGCAATGAAGGGTAGTGTGCAGTGAGTAAACTAAACTGGTCTATTGGGTTATCTACTCTCAAGTCTTTGAAATCAGTCTGATGAATCATTGATGTAACTCAATAGTATCCCGTGCGTGCCCGGGATCACGGTGAAGATTCTCGGGCTGAAACCGAGACATGCCGCTAGGCACTAAAGGAAAAGGATAAAGATGAATGATGTCCATGGCATCATCCCAAGGCTGGCCTAGCCTCTAAAAGGTTGTGGATAATGATGGATGATATCAGCAGCATCATCCCAAGGCTGGCCCAGCCTCTAAAACTGATCAGTAAAGGTAGCACACTGTCGAGTTACAAGTCAGGTTTCATCATTGATTTCCTCATACCCCCAGGTTATATGTTTAAGTCAAGTATTTAAGCAATCAAGAACTAATGCTAACACAGGAACAGGTAGGTGCAGGTTTTTCTGGATAGATAACAGAAACGGTCCATAAGAACTACATGTCTGGTTCGTTGGCATTAGACACAAGATCAGGTAACAGGTCAAGCCATGGTACATCAGGTCAGGTCAAGTATTGTACGGTACCATGTCGGGTCAAGTAATATATGTGTAGCAAGTCATGTCAGGGTGTAAAAGATATCATGTGGGTGATCATAATCGACTAACATAATCGTGGTTATAAATAAACAAGCATGGGTATCAACAATACAATACATTGGCACATGTAATAGGTTAAGCAATATGCGCAGATTAAACTACTTAGCTGTACGGTTATCAGTTTGTGTTTCAGAGATGGTTTCAACATTATATGAATACAGTATGACAAATATGGCCGTTAAAATCATGTTAACGAGAATTAAGAAATTTTAGGAATGCAATGATTTATAAATAGGTTCAATGGATGAAAATCACAGCTAAAACAGGTTAAAATGCACACGGGTGTCCGATGGAGTAAAACTATAGGAAGAATAGCATAGGCTATGTCAATAGTTAAAATATGATTAGAACATATAAATGTGGTTATCTGGTTTAATGAAGTAAAAGCAAACGGTAGATTTCAAGTCTGGAAACTAAAAAAATGACATAACGCGACATCGAACATGTAAAAGGGAAATCATGGTACTAAAGTTAAACTACGGGTTTAAAGTGCCATCAAATGTATATATAATATATTAATTAGCATGTAGCAAGTTTTACTTGCCTCGACGGATCGCGAAATGGTAACCGGAATGTTACGCGTAGGCGGAAAAAGTCGCGACGCGCGCACGGTACACGGAATGAGCCCAAACGACGAACAGTGGAGTCACACGGGTCGGAGGTCCTCGCTGGGTCGTCGGGAATCGTCGGCGGCTGTAGGGTTCCTAGGCACACCAATGAGGTCTCACAAGGCATCAACCATGCCAATTTCAAATTTTAACGATGCCGAGAAACCCTAACAAGATCGTTGGCTAGATGTTTAGGCGAAAGATGCAACTAGCTAACTACTTTACCTAAGAGTACGGAAATACAACCTTTGTAGATCTGGTCCTCCACCTCCATAGCTCCGCAATGAAGTCTCCTCGCTGTCCAAATGGGATCCCGGGCTTTAGCGTCGGCTTCATCGGAGAAATGGCGGGCTAGGTCATCGACGATGATGCCGAAGATGATCTACGTCAAGGCATCACAAGATCAAGCTCCAACTTCACCAAGTCAAGAAACTTGTGAAGAAAACACACTCTACTACTTGGCAAGAGGTAGAGGATAAAGAAATAGGAAGTGGGTTCACTTTAGAATTGGATTTCTCACTCATTTTCATCAATCACCATTGATGAAGAAAGGTTTTCTTCAAGTGAAGAAGAAGAAGAAGATGAAGATAATTATTATGATAAGTACATAAGAATAATTGAAAAAGAATTATTCTTATCATAACTTGAACCATGGTTAGATGTAGAGAGTTAACTCAAGTGAGATGAATGGTTAGGGTTTGAAGAAGAAGACAAAAAGGTTACATGAGTCAAAGTTGCATGAAGCTTCAAGAAGCTTCATGTAAGAAAGCAACCTTTTTATTTTCTTTTCACTTTTTCTTTTAATCCAAATTAAAAGATAAATGAATGAATAAATGAATAAAAACGCTAACCATTTACTTAACCATGGTTTAACTCTTTACACAAACCCTAGCAATCATGTATCATCAAACATAATACAATCAAGTGCACAAAAATATATCACATATACAATGTGCACACCCGAGTGAGAAAATCCATTTAAAGTGAACCGATATTAGTTAATGCAAACTAATATATCAAATATATAATTATGCATTAAATCATTAAATCAACACTTGATTTAATGATCCGGTCATATCGCATAAAACCGACTAATATCAACAGTAACATCTTATCGAATCAACACTCGATCCGATATCCCGGCTATATCGCATATAACCGATCAATGTCACAAATCGCGAGAATCGAATACAGTATCACATACTGGTATTATTCTCGGTCCCGCACATATCTCATATGCGCTCCTATTTCGTTTCGCTTGAGCCAGGAAACCTCTGTGTAGGACTCTAAAGACTCGTCAATACGCCGGTAGCAGATGATGATCATATCAAACATCCACAAGCCGCAAGCGGTCTGCTAAACGTAACGGCCACCCGGGTATTGAGCGATCAGAAGATCGACGAGCAAGCCCGCTCACACTCCAGTGAATCCAACCAGTAACACTACCGTACAGTCCGGTCTCGTCGTCTGATATGTCGCATATCTTGTCTAGGGGTGGTAAACGTCAGACCCCAATAGCTCGATAAGTCGTGTCGATATGAGGTCTATCACAGTTCGAGAAACTACTGGTAACACTTACCAGTAAATCTCAGCAACCCTGGCCAGGGATTTCCGGTTATAGCCAATCGAACACAGCGCAACATCAACTCCCTATACCGGGAGAGACGAATCCCCTCCTATCGCTCATTGCCTCCATGTGATTCGGGACTGTACCCAAAAGCCACCGTTTTGCACGCCCTCTTGGACGTGGTAAGATGGAAATCAAAGCACAGTGGGAACCACACAAGACTCTATGACGATCTCGGGTCAACAGACTACTCTGTACCAGTGTCACCAGAGAACTGCCATCTGACGTGAGGTATAATACCATCTGGGAGTTCTCGGCGAGTCCGTCTAGTGTACCCAGTCTCTACTGAGCATCCGTATATCATCTCCGATGTCAAACACCAATGGATATGGGATCATCCATCGCCCATCTGTATGGGTCGAGAAGGTATACGCTAGTCTACTCTGGTATATCAATGCCCCGTCTCGATACACCCACGACTAGGGACCTTGAAGGATGTACTTATGGACTACCATGTCCCCACTAGTATGATCCGCATCATAGTCCAGGTAGTCAAGTACACATCCTAAGGGCTTTACCAACATGTAACAGAGAGACAATCAGTATACACGTTAAGGTAAAGAGTAACCAGATAGCATACTATCATGTCGAGCAAGAAAGTCCTCCCTATATATGTCCCAGCATCCACTACAATATACATCCTATGTACAGTAATGGCCTCTAGGGCATACATATAACTAACAATCTCCCACTTGCACTAGGGTCATCTGATAGCAGTGGTTGTAGTATCTCATACTCAACCATCCCATAAAAATCTCTCTCAGGAAACAGGCCTTTGTGAGTGGATCCGCTGTGTTGTCTTCTGAGTCTGCTCTCCTAACCTCGATCTCCTTGGAGATCAACCATCTCCATGATCAGGTGATACTGCCTTAGAATATGTCTGGATCACTGATGGGACCAGCGTTCCTTGGCATAAGCCACAACTCCATTGTCTCACAATGGTAGGAACGTAGTTCATCTCATGAACTAATATACACCCAGACTTCCTCTTTGGTAGCATCAGTAGTAGCGATGTATCCTGCCTTTATCGTCTAGTATGCCACAGTATCTAGCTTGGAACTCTTCCAACATACCGTCCCTTCACTGAGGGTAAAGACAATGCCTGTGACTGACACTCAGTCGTCTTTATCACCCTGGAACCTTTCCAGTGATTCTCCCCAGGATCAATTGATACCATCTCACTACAGCTAGTGAGTATACTAACACCCAAATAACATCTATCTCATAGATGAAAGCTCAGGATAGAGGAGGTATCACTTTGATCCTATCTGGAGAATCCTTGTGATAAGCGGAGATTGACCGAGCGTAGCATAGGAAACTCCTTCCCTATCAGGAGTATGTCATCCACGTACTCTACGAGGATCACCACCATACTCCCTACTACCTTTTTGTATATACAAGGTTCATCTACCATTTTGATGATGTCAACTTTCTTGACTAATCCATCAAAACAGATGTTCCAACTCCGCGATGCCTGCTTTATCCTATAAAGCATCTTGCACACGTTTCCGCTGCTCCCACTGTCTACGAGGCCCTCTGGCTGTGTACTTATAGACGCACTCTTCTAAAATATCATTTAGAAAAGCAGTCATGACACCCAACCGCCAGATATCGTAGTCATGGTATGTAGCCGTGGCAAGTTGGATCTGGATGGACTTAAGCATAGTCACTGGAAAAGGTTTCATCATTATCCACGCCTGGTCGATGACGAAAACCTTTAACAAGTCTAGCTTTGAAAGTCTCAACTTTTCCATGTACACCAAGTAATCTTCTCAAGATATACTTGCTCCTGATGGGGATTTAACCCTTCAGATATAGCAACCAAAGTCCATACTTTGTTGGTGTATATGGATTCCATCTCAGATCGCTAAGCATCCAGCCATTCTTACAGAATCTCACTCCTGATGGCCGGCTCGAAACTAGTTGGGTCATCATCTCATGATGCAATCCTCGCTCCCACTGTCATAGAGAAACCGAAGTAACTCTCAGGTGGGTGAGGAACCTTACTAGATCGGCGGAGAGGCTGAGGTTCGTTGGAATCTACTGAATCCTTTGGTTCTGTCAAATCATCAGCTACCAGTTTGTATAGCTGGAACGTATCCAGTTCTACATAACAGATCTTGCCTCGAGCTTGTCCGGATTTTGCCTTAAGACATAGGCTGGACAACCCCAAATCTTAACTAACTTAAGATATGGGCTCTTCCCTTTCCATATCACATATGAAGTGGTAGGCAACTGATTTGATTTGAACCCTATTCAATAGGTATGCAACTTCTCAAGTGCATAATGATTGATCGTTTTTCCGTTGTGTAGTATGAATCAATTCAAAGGTCTCCTAAAACGGTACCATTTGATTGAAACAGTTTCTTGTGTCGGTAATCAGAAAATTTATAAAGAACTTCACAACCAAAAAAATATTTTGACCGCAATCAAACTACGGTGTCGGATGTAGTTTGTAGTGAGTGCGGATCGTCCACAGGGATTGCACGATTCGTTTGTATTATGATATGCTTGAATTGAAAAGTTAAGTAACGATAAAATAAAACATGAATCAAGAATGATTTGTATTCGAGTGTCACTATTCTTTATTCAAGAATCAAGAAACTATAAACAATCAAGAATCAGGGTTTCTATAGTATTTTCCAATTAACAGTCAAGAATCTAAGAGAGGCTCGTAGGAATCGATCGGGACGATAGACGTGATGTAATCTGATGATTTCGTGTACTTGTCCTTCGAAGGATTGATACTAGATTGATGATGATCGACGAGAGTTGGGGCTTTCTCGTGAAACTAGGGTTTCATCTCATAACCCTTGTTCTTTCGTCGATATCATTCCTTTTCTAGCCTCTACCAAATTCAAGAAACGATCCAAACTCCCCAATTTCGAACGATGTCAATCAAGAAAGCATCGAAACAAAATGGGTCGTCGTTTCTTGAACTTGCTAGGGTTTACAAAACTCGTAGGACTCAAGAATCGATTAAAGCTATGTTACATCATCATTCTATTGACCGTCTCGACTCCTCGACGAGCGGAGTTTTATTCACACATCACCACACAGACAATATTCAAGAATTGTAAAAATAACATGATGCGGAATTTAAAGAAAACAAGATAAAAGAATATCACCTTTATTTATCTCAACAATTTTGATTACATTTGCTTCAAGAACTACAAGAAGAAGAATCTAGATTGTTGATCGGGCGTCGCTCGGCTCCGTGAGTCGTGGATCGGCTCGGATCGCTTGCTCCGTTGAAGATCGGCTTCGCTCGTAAAGGTTGTCGGGCTTCTTGCTTAATGGGTACTCGGGCTTGATCTCAATTGGAATTAGGGTTAGGGTTTCCTACAAGCCCTCTCACTAGACTTGAGGATGAAGGGGATGAAGAAAGAGATTGGCTAAGATGAACTAAGAAATGAATCACACCCTCTCTTGGATGTATGATGATTTAAGATTTTCTAAGATGTTTGATCCTTGAGTTTAGGGTCTTATTTATAGAACTCCCAAATTCTAGGTTTAGGTTTGAATTAGAAGTTTCCCTCCCAAAGTTTGTTGAAAGAGTTTGTTAGGAACTAGCTTAGGGTTTAAGCTAGGGTTTAGGGAAAGTTCTAGAATGATAGGCTAATTTAGTGAAGCTCAAAGTGTTTGCTGATCTGGTACAAGTCCCTGGAGTCTTCTGGAAGTTGGAGTGCATTTCTGAACTGTAGGCCCTGATACAGGAGTTGTGCACTGAAATTGAAGAGGTGATTCCCTTGTTCAACCGCGGATTCGCGGCCTTAGCAAGCCCATGCCGCTGATCCGCGGCCATGGAGGAGGCTTGGGCTTTGTACTTTCTGGTGCTGTCTTGGACTGCTGTTTAGGGCTTTGTCTGATATGCTGAACTGTGATTACTCCTTTGGGTTGATACCAGATTTGAAATTAGTGAGTTGACGTATCTTTTTAGCGGTGTAATGTTCGAGCAAGCTTTCCTTTTCCTGCACAGACTTCGAAACACGGGTTGCGACATATAGAAATATTGCGATGCCATGCAATGCAGTCAATTTCCCTAGAAATGCCGGTTTTAAGGTCTAGTACATGTAATCTGATAATCTGTGATAGATTTGCTAATATGTAGAATACGGGTACCGTACACTTCTATATGTATGCAGATGATAGGGAAATTGCCGGTTAAAATATGCAATATTTTCGACTGATCAAATACCCCCAAACTTAATTTCGATCGTCTCGAGCGAATGTTTTATTAAAAAGAGAAGGAGAAAATAAAGAAAGAGAAAAACTAACTAGCACACTTTCGTAGGCAACACGATTGCACTGAGCACGTGCAACAAGCCTTTAAACCTCTAGGTGTCCCTAGTAGGAGGAGTGTTGTCTCCTGAGGGTTTTCAGCGGATTGCACCCACAAAATCCAATAATAAAAGCAAGATCATGAATATTACATTTAAAGAAAAGAATTATAAAAGAAAAGCCTTGAAAATTAGGGTTTCCAACTAAGCTAGCTTTTCGGTTGTCATGAGCCCTATCTTAATGGTTATGAAAGGATGTTAGAAATCACGTCCTCCCTCAATAAAACATCGTCTTATTTTTCATTCCTATCTTTCTTCCAAACATCGATCATATCACCCTGCGTGTGTGTAAAGGACATCCCTACACCCGGAGAATTCAATTCAAGCTATCATACTCTTGCCCATCAGCCTCAGTACTTTTTGATAAACGAGATTGCTCACACACTTTCATGCGACCGTTAATACTTCTTGAGGTACTAACCGACCGATTACTCCTGTGCTTGCATGCTTGGTGTATTTTCCTCGTCTTGCACCACCTTAGGTATAGCAGTGACTCCCAGACCAGTTGACCTTAGGGCACTAGGTGAAAAAGGCACCCTTGCTATATATTTTTTTATTATTGCCCTTGGTGATAACAAAACCAGTGTCCATTTTTCTCACCACTTTCTTCATAATTTTTTTTTATACATCGGCTTTAAGACAAGAGCATTTCAAGGTATCCTCTACCATCTCAGGTTTTAAGACGTGTGTAAGTGCGAATAGCAGGGTATCAACGTTCAAAATGTTTGGCTTCCAGAATAGAAACTATTTTTCAGACTTATTTTTATCCTCAGATTAGTGACGTCCTTCATCTTACTAACCCTTGGGACAACGGCTCATAATTACTTATTACTAGTTCGTATAAGAAAACTTCTAATTTTCTTAGTTTTCTTAAATTTTTCTAATCTTATGGATGTAATTTTTCACTATCTAAACTTTCATTATCTTATTTATGTAAAAAAAAGTGTAAATATTAAAATTATTTTTATACTTGAAAATTTTTTAAATTTTTATGGGTTTTGAAAAATTTTCAATTTTTATAAAAGAAATGTTTTGTGCTTATGCAGATGATATGCAAATGATGCGAAAATAAGCACAAACCTCCCCCAAACTTGTTTTCAACAGTGTCCCCACTGTTGCCGACAGTTATATCTACAAAAACCTGTAAATCTGGGGGGAATTATTAGTGGGGGCAAAATATATAAGTGAAGAACTTCCCCCCAAACTTATCCTTTTCACTCACCTTCATTCAAAAGATGTTGCAATGATATACAGAATATGAAGGTGAGACGGAGGAATTTTAATCCAAATAAACTGGCTCTTGTAAGAACAAGAGCTCCTCCGTGGGGTCAGTGGAAAAATATGGCTTTAATCTATGTCCATTTACATTGAAAACAGTGCCGTTTTTAACATTTTCAACTTCTACTGCCCCGTGCGGGTATACAGACCGCACAACAAAAGGTCCCTTCCATCGAGATCGAAGCTTACCCGCATGAAGGTGTAATCGTGAATCATAAAGAAGGACTTGTTGACCAGGTGAAAATGTTTTCCTCAAAATATTTTTATCGTGAAAAACTTTAGTCCTATTCTTTGTGATTACAGCATTATCATAAGCTTCATCGCGGAGTTCGCTTAGCTCGTTAAGTTGCAGCTTCCGAAAGTTGCAAGCAAGGTTTAAATCAAAATTTATTTCTTTTATAGCCCACAATGCTTTATGTTCTATCTCGACGGGTAAATGACATGCTTTTCCAAACACTATCCTATATGGAGACATCCCTAGGTCGGTTTTATATTGTAACGTTTTGAAAATCGTTTCGGTGAAATTTCGAAAAAACGGTAAAATAAGGGGGTTTTCTGTAAAAAGTCAAAATACAAATATCTTTATTATAAAATTAAATATACATATTCTAGCTATGTAATTACTAGTATTTGGTGTTTATTGAGCCACTGGTGAAATTTCAAATTTTCTGAAAAAAAATATTATTTTAATATTATTTTAAGCCGGTAAGAAAATACATTAAATTAGCGATAAATACAAATTTAAATGGGCTAATTTTATTCTTTAAAATCATGTTAATTAAAATCTAGTTGTAATATAAATTTTTAGTAATTTATTTCAAGTTTTAATGGATTTTTATTATGGAGAACAAAAAAATAATTAATTTAAGCTAAAACTTGCAAATATGGTATTGTGGGGGGTCTTTTTGCATGTAATTCTTCTTGTAATCACTCACACACACCCTCACCTCTCCTTGGCCGAGCCCTCTTATGACAACCCCTATTTTGGCCCCCACTTCCCACTCTTTTCTCTCTACTTTAATTAATAAAAGAAATTTAATAAGGGGATTAAAATATAAGATGATGGGAATGCTTTTACATGTGTCCACATACATTCACCCACTCCATATTCTCTCTCCCCCTCCCAAATACCTGCAGCCGAGCCCTCCCCAATCAGCCCCCAATTCTCCCCACTTCTTTTCTAGCATAAAATTTCACACAATTTCAACAAATTCAAGAGAAAAACCTTACAAACTCCAAATCCATGCTTTACCCATTTTCCCTTAGCCAATTTAGCATAGATCTTGGGGGATGGAAGAGAGTTTGGGAGGCTAAGATTCATGTTTGATCTTCAAGCAATGAGGTATAAATTCTAAACCTTTAGTTAAATTGTTGTATTAATACTTCAAATCAAGACATAATTAGTTAGTATTATGGTTTAGATTTCAAGTTTAAGATTTCTAGAGGAGGTTTTGGAATTCAAGTGAATGTTGTATCATTTGTTTTTTTTTTGTTGTAATGGGTAGTTTAACATCTTATGTTTTGGAAAAAGTAAGCTAGTAGTTAGTTTACTAATTGTTGCTTCAAAATTTGTCCAATTTCATAAATTTTGTTAACTAGGTTTTTATAATTAATATAATTAGAAGAGAGATGAAATTAGAAATGGTTTGTGTAAATTAGTTGAGTTAATTAGTGACCATTATGGCCACTAAAATTTGTTAAAATGTTTTTATTGGTTAAAACATCAAGTTTTGAACAAAAAGGGTAATTGTGCTAACTAGATTTTGGTTTAAGGAAATTTAGCAAGATTAAAAATCTAGTGAATGTTTATGTGGCCTATTTAAGCTATTTAGTTAATATTGTGACCGCTAGTTTTGCTAAAACATAAAGATCTATATTAGAACGGTTAGTTTTGCTTACTACGTTTCGGAAAAATAGCTTTTAAAGTGAATTTGAAGTTTTGATGATTTAAACCTTATTATATATATATAATTAGGTGTTGTGAAACCACGAATGGTGCGTTTGAGTTTTTCTCGATAGTTTGGCGTTTGTACGCCGACGTCGAGGGTTTTTGGGTCGATTTGTGAAAGCAACCATAGGTTTTGACCTATGTGGGATCCGTGCGTCGTTTTGGTCATGTGTCGGATTTTAATACGATACGGTGCGTTATGATATGTAGGTACCCCATGTGGACTTCGAGACGACAAGCAAGCGCGTGGCGACGTCGGCACCGGCGAACGAGGACCAGGTGAGTAGATTATATCTACAGGGGGAAGTCGGGTGGATGGCGTATAGCACCCCCGCAGTCCGTAATTAGTACTATGTAGTATAGTTCTATGTGTGATGGCTATAGTGTGTATGGTTAGTTAGGGGTAGAAATAACTAGCGTAGTTCCTAGTTGCGAACCATAGGACAGATTTGCACCCACACGCATACACTTGTGTGTTTCTTATACTTGCACTGTGTTTGATGATATGGAATGGCTTTGGAGTTGAGTCGATGATGTGGGCTTTATGCCGCGAGATCGGTGATTTGGTATGATTCGTACTTGGGATACGAAATGTGATTCTTGCGGGTTGGGACTTGTGTTTACCCCCGCATTCATACTTTGTAGATGATATCAGTTGTACTAGACTTAGATCAGTACCCCAGATTATAGGATATGATGATAAGTGATATCTGAAATATGATGAGATAGTATGATACTGAACCGTACCCAGCTATTGGGATGCCGTACGACGATTTACCGTACGAGCCTATATTGATGATAGATCCGCGCTCATGACTCGAGGATGTCAGATGATATACTGTATCGTACGCGATACTATTGAGGCGGGATCACCGACTTATATATATATATCGACTCAGATGTTAGGTGGTTTCCTTACCTGTAGTTCAGCTTGTTAGTTCAGCCGTATAGTTAGTGTAGTTGTTAGAGTAAATTAGACTTCTTACCTATTTCAAAAACTAACGAATCGTGGGCATTTTTAAAGACAGCTCAAGGGAATCTACGGATATTTCAAAAACGACGTATCTTTTCATAAAAACACCGTAACCCCTATTTTCAAAACCCCATGATTCGTGTTATTTCAAAAGGCACCAATTGTAGGACTTATGTTAGCTTAATGCAGATTAGTTTTAGTTACGTCTAGTTTCAGCTCCCACTCCCTTTTCGTGGTTCGCTTTGCATCGCATCCCTATATTATGCTTCATACTCCATTATTAATATCATGCTGATAGGACACCAGCACCATTACCGATGATGCGTATGTACCACGTACACTTACTTGCCGGCTCACACACATCTTCATCGGTAATTGCCATGTCACGTACACCTTAGAAAATATATTATTTCTTGACATAGCCTTTTAGCTAATAGTTTAGACACTGTAGTTATTACCTGCTACTTCATGCATACTGTTATTCATTGATATGCCGCATTCATGGATTCTCATGCATATATTCACTATTTTACGTGCTATTGAGGTTTGGATTTGGATTTCTATGAGATTTTCTGGATTTGGAGGAAAACCGCAAAGACACAAATAATTATATTCTCTTTTAAAATAAAAAGTACGGTTTTCCATGATGTATGAGTCGTCCACCATGAGTTTGCTGATGGATTTGGAAACCCGATTCGAGGAGACGGATGAACCGTTTCGGGTACATGGTGGACCCGGTACGGTACCCCGGGGCAAGAGGAATGTGGTGATGACGTTGAGCCTGGCAGGGGAGTACTACCTACCGGTGATTTTACCCGACACGTCGGATATCCGGAGGATACCGTCGTGGTCTTGAGATTTATGGTAGGGGCCGGTCTGGACTGACGGCGCCCTAGATATTGTGGTTGAGACTTTGAGATATCGGGATTTTGGGATTTCGTTTGTGCCGATGCTAGGCACAGTTTCTTGCTGATTTCATTATGGTACCTCATTTCAAAAATACAAGGGAAATCTCACTAAAATATGAAAACAGCTGCTTCATGTAAATGTAATCTGTTTTCACGCATTCATATCTCATTCATATGCTATATTGTTATCTAAGGCACTGACACAGACACATGAGATTGCACTCGGGTTAGATATTTACCCTAGCCTTGCTATAGGCTGCATGTTGTATATTGAGGATTTTATATACTGATCGTATGGACCTAGGATTATGTCTTGCTTTCGGTTTCTGCTTGTAGATGTTTCTATTCACGAGTTGGCAACTCACCCCCGTTGTGCCACAGTTCTTGCAGGTTCTGCCGTACAGGTTCCTTTGCGGCATTTCTGGCACACTACCTTCTTGCGGGTGAATTGCTTTTGGTAGGTGGATTCTTTCACATCAAGAACCACCATTGTATTTATTTTATTCATTGTATCTAGAATTTCCATCAACCAAAACTTGTATGTTCTTTCAGACCTAGACTTCAGTGTTGTATTATTCGACCTTAGAGTCGCGCTTAGTAGTATTGCGGTTTCTTGTTGCTTTTGAGCTTTCCTTTGGATTTGATCCTCGCCACTTGGCGTTGTATATTATATCTTGTGTGGTTGTGACCGTCGATTGACGAAGAGCTAGCTCCCGCTTGGGGATGCCTTTTTCTTGATTTCGTATACTATTCATGTTGTATCCCGTTTGGGGGCCAGTATTTACAAAGGAGACTCTGCCGAAATTTTCAGTAAATTTTTGATGTTTTAAAAACCGCATAATTCGGCTTATGCTATTGAAATTACTTGCTTAAGTTGGTTTTTCCTACTCTCTACTACTCTTCTTGGTTTGGATTTCTGGGTTTTCGGTTTACTTAGATTACGTACGCCTCGAGACGTTCGTAGTTTAAGTGCCGGTCATGTTCCGTACTTTCGGGACGTGACAAAGTTGGTATCAGAGCGCTAGGTTGACCTTGGTTCGAGTCTAAGTTTGACTATGTGGAGCCTAGGGCGTTTATATATATACGGAACTTAGGCTTGACCTTACGGAACTTAGACTTGGTCGAGGGGGTATTAGACCCGAACTTTCGTCGCGTAGGATGACCCTTGGTTGATGGAATAGGTGACTAAAGTAGAGTGACGTACCGTTGGTATGTTCCGCGGCATACTTACGACACGCCACTCCGCTTAAGGAACCTTAGGATGTACATATTTTCGAGATCAGTGATTCTCTTCATATCCATGATTATACATCCATTTGAGATTCCCGATTCTACTAGTTTCATGATCATACCCTCATTGATGTTGTTCCTTCTTATGATCATGTATCCACTCTGGATCTGTTGTTTCCTTTCTTGCCATTGATGTGCTCTTTTTTGATACCCGATTGAGGTTCCTGTCACCATGTTTGAGCGCAGTTTGGGCTGCTGCTAGGGTTACGGCCGGTGTGAGCTCGTTTGGTACGAGGGCCGACCATTGTGTTTTCTGGTGACATGGGAACGTCTCGAGTTAGTGTTGGTGATTGTGACCTCTAGTGGAGGCGAGTGCTTGGTTTTGCACCGGATGATCGGGCCATTGTCAGAGCTGCCAGTTGAGAGAGGACTGTTGATGTACAGCATACCTCAGAGATTGTGATGTCGCCTACCGTGCAGACAGATGGACCAGCTGTTGCTGAGATTGACAGGATGTTGCTTTCGGAGCTTACGAACTGAGATGGCCGGAGCTTTCAGGCAGATATGAGACAGATGATAGCTAGTCTACCCGATTTGAGAGACGAAGGTGATTCGTCCGATTTTGCGCCAGAGCGGGCCCAGTTGAGTTGAAGATTTCCAGTATGGAGAGTCTTACTCAGATCTAGAGCAGACCGACTCAGAGATGACCGCCAATGTGTTGCCTTTCCTGGAGGATTGAGGCGTTGTTCGGCGTACAGGCGTGTGAGCCAGTTGTTGCTGCAATGATGAGATATCGCCCAGATGATTGGAGCTACTGCAGCATGAGCATGTTCTTAGAGAGATGATAGCGAGTCGCTAGTCACCTGAGGATGAATGACTAGGACATTTGGTTCGTTCGTTTACCGATGCGAGGTCATCAGATAGATTGTTTCCAGCTAGAGACGACTTCACGCAGGTTCGTTGAGAGTCGATTGAGACGATCGAATGTCAGGAACCTATTTTCCAAGTTTAAAGTATACGGAAAGACATGCAGGTGATTCTATGGACCCTCTAGAAGAATGAAACCCTAACTCGACTTAATGACCGTGTGACAGCCTTTGAACCTTAGGGTTTACGGCGGTTCCGCGGCGCCATTAATGAGGCTTGGGTTTGCCCTTCTACGGCTGGACCACCGATGCTGTGGTATGTACTCGATACTATTAAACTGTGCCCAAGAGGTTGAGCCCTTGGGGGATTATGAAGTTTTGACGACTCGATCAGATGGCTCGACTTAATTCGGATGCTAGGTGGTGAGATGCATTTCTTGGGAGACTCCCGATATGAGGATAGCCGTTGGAGCTCAGTCCATGTAGCCACGATGAAACGAGTCCGAAGCAGTCGACATTAGAGAAAGTGGAGTAAAGAGGTCCATACAAGATCTGGATAAGACGACGTTCCACTCCGCCGACATCAGAGATGCGATACGCATGCCGAGGCAGAGTACTGGATATACCTTCCAGAAGGAGTCGCGATGGATATGCAGCCGTTCCGGAACAAGATGCAGATATAGGAAAGGACGATGACTTCCGGACAGCTGGCAGAAATGAGACATGGAAGAGACCGTGAGCAGGATTCCTTCCAGGACACTGCTGCAATGATACTTGCACCCAGGATCAGATGTGTCACGTACATTCAGAGAGGCAGAGGCCGACGCCAGTGATATGCTGTCTTACGAGTGGTCGCGATGATTGACCGAGAGATGACCAGAGAAGTGCCAGAATGGGATCATCCCCGTTAGCACACCTGACAGGGCCGATGAGCCGATGGACCGAGAGATTGGTAATTCACAGTGAAGACCTTGACCCAGGAGTGGTCATTGTTACACACACCAGCAGGCCAGAGTTCATGATCATCGACGAGACGTCCTACTAGTGACCGCGACAGTTGGCCCGAGATTCTTAGAGGATGCACTTGAGCGGTACTATTCCGCCATTTTTGATTTCGATGTTTTGGGTGATTTATTCGCATGATTTGATTTTGATGATTGAGGATTTACGATCCTTGCACAGTGTTGCACTTGATCGTTTTCGTGCTTGGGTTTCACATGTTTGTGATTTTACGGTTTTAGACATTTGAGTTGATTTTGTGCGTATGCACGCACACGATTTGGTTCCTGCACTCTGTATAGTTTATATATGCTTGCAGTGCAGTGATACGCCTTTTGTGCACTTAGATGCACTGGACTTCGATTTCGATTGTGATACTCGATATTTGTTTTGTGCACTTTGTGCACCTGATTTGATTTTGCGCATGTTCGGCGCTTGATATTGGATTTCATGATTTCGTGCATGATAGATGCACCTGCCTTGGATTTTCGCGCATGTTGAGCGCATGTTTTGAGATGTGATTTTGGTGCACACCAGATGCACTAAATCAAGATTTTTCGTGCATGTCAGATGCACCTGATTTTGCTGTCAGGCACACACGTTGCCTACGACAGATGCTTTGTGCACACCCGATGCACTTAGATCTTGTTTCTGTGCATATGTATGGCACATATATGGATTTTTATTTCCGTGCGCACCAGACGCACGTAGTATTCATACGTGTATTTTGGGATTGATTTCTTATGGAGCAGTACGTTTTTTATGATGATTGCTATAAGTTTTTGTACTGAGCAGGACTAGTCAGAGGACAGTACCTGAATAGATTTGGCATGCATTTCCTTCAGATACTTACATATATAGATTCGATATTTATATGTATAGTTTCGAGTTATATCATATTGGTTTTGCTTTGAATTTGGCATTGATGTCTTCCCCATGACTCCGATGATTGCGGGATGCTTGACAGAGTTTTGATTTTGAGTTATATGCTCATTTTTCATGCGCACGCGCTGCGCTACGATTTGTTTTATGTATTTACGATTCGGAACCCCGACGACTTGATGGTTTTGGCTTAGATGTCTTAGTATTCGGGGGGAGTTTTAATTTAAATTCGGGGACCGAATTTCTTTAAGGGGGGAAGATTGTAACGTTTTGAAAATCGTTTCGGTGAAATTTCGAAAAAACGGTAAAATAAGGGGGTTTTCTGTAAAAAGTCAAAATACAAATATCTTTATTATAAAATTAAATATACATATTCTAGCTATGTAATTACTAGTATTTGGTGTTTATTGAGCCACTGGTGAAATTTCAAATTTTCTGAAAAAAAATATTATTTTAATATTATTTTAAGCCGGTAAGAAAATACATTAAATTAGCGATAAATACAAATTTAAATGGGCTAATTTTATTCTTTAAAATCATGTTAATTAAAATCTAGTTGTAATATAAATTTTTAGTAATTTATTTCAAGTTTTAATGGATTTTTATTATGGAGAACAAAAAAATAATTAATTTAAGCTAAAACTTGCAAATATGGTATTGTGGGGGGTCTTTTTGCATGTAATTCTTCTTGTAATCACTCACACACACCCTCACCTCTCCTTGGCCGAGCCCTCTTATGACAACCCCTATTTTGGCCCCCACTTCCCACTCTTTTCTCTCTACTTTAATTAATAAAAGAAATTTAATAAGGGGATTAAAATATAAGATGATGGGAATGCTTTTACATGTGTCCACATACATTCACCCACTCCATATTCTCTCTCCCCCTCCCAAATACCTGCAGCCGAGCCCTCCCCAATCAGCCCCCAATTCTCCCCACTTCTTTTCTAGCATAAAATTTCACACAATTTCAACAAATTCAAGAGAAAAACCTTACAAACTCCAAATCCATGCTTTACCCATTTTCCCTTAGCCAATTTAGCATAGATCTTGGGGGATGGAAGAGAGTTTGGGAGGCTAAGATTCATGTTTGATCTTCAAGCAATGAGGTATAAATTCTAAACCTTTAGTTAAATTGTTGTATTAATACTTCAAATCAAGACATAATTAGTTAGTATTATGGTTTAGATTTCAAGTTTAAGATTTCTAGAGGAGGTTTTGGAATTCAAGTGAATGTTGTATCATTTGTTTTTTTTTTGTTGTAATGGGTAGTTTAACATCTTATGTTTTGGAAAAAGTAAGCTAGTAGTTAGTTTACTAATTGTTGCTTCAAAATTTGTCCAATTTCATAAATTTTGTTAACTAGGTTTTTATAATTAATATAATTAGAAGAGAGATGAAATTAGAAATGGTTTGTGTAAATTAGTTGAGTTAATTAGTGACCATTATGGCCACTAAAATTTGTTAAAATGTTTTTATTGGTTAAAACATCAAGTTTTGAACAAAAAGGGTAATTGTGCTAACTAGATTTTGGTTTAAGGAAATTTAGCAAGATTAAAAATCTAGTGAATGTTTATGTGGCCTATTTAAGCTATTTAGTTAATATTGTGACCGCTAGTTTTGCTAAAACATAAAGATCTATATTAGAACGGTTAGTTTTGCTTACTACGTTTCGGAAAAATAGCTTTTAAAGTGAATTTGAAGTTTTGATGATTTAAACCTTATTATATATATATAATTAGGTGTTGTGAAACCACGAATGGTGCGTTTGAGTTTTTCTCGATAGTTTGGCGTTTGTACGCCGACGTCGAGGGTTTTTGGGTCGATTTGTGAAAGCAACCATAGGTTTTGACCTATGTGGGATCCGTGCGTCGTTTTGGTCATGTGTCGGATTTTAATACGATACGGTGCGTTATGATATGTAGGTACCCCATGTGGACTTCGAGACGACAAGCAAGCGCGTGGCGACGTCGGCACCGGCGAACGAGGACCAGGTGAGTAGATTATATCCACAGGGGGAAGTCGGGTGGATGGCGTATAGCACCCCCGCAGTCCGTAATTAGTACTATGTAGTATAGTTCTATGTGTGATGGCTATAGTGTGTATGGTTAGTTAGGGGTAGAAATAACTAGCGTAGTTCCTAGTTGCGAACCATAGGACAGATTTGCACCCACACGCATACACTTGTGTGTTTCTTATACTTGCACTGTGTTTGATGATATGGAATGGCTTTGGAGTTGAGTCGATGATGTGGGCTTTATGCCGCGAGATCGGTGATTTGGTATGATTCGTACTTGGGATACGAAATGTGATTCTTGCGGGTTGGGACTTGTGTTTACCCCCGCATTCATACTTTGTAGATGATATCAGTTGTACTAGACTTAGATCAGTACCCCAGATTATAGGATATGATGATAAGTGATATCTGAAATATGATGAGATAGTATGATACTGAACCGTACCCAGCTATTGGGATGCCGTACGACGATTTACCGTACGAGCCTATATTGATGATAGATCCGCGCTCATGACTCGAGGATGTCAGATGATATACTGTATCGTACGCGATACTATTGAGGCGGGATCACCGACTTATATATATATATCGACTCAGATGTTAGGTGGTTTCCTTACCTGTAGTTCAGCTTGTTAGTTCAGCCGTATAGTTAGTGTAGTTGTTAGAGTAAATTAGACTTCTTACCTATTTCAAAAACTAACGAATCGTGGGCATTTTTAAAGACAGCTCAAGGGAATCTACGGATATTTCAAAAACGACGTATCTTTTCATAAAAACACCGTAACCCCTATTTTCAAAACCCCATGATTCGTGTTATTTCAAAAGGCACCAATTGTAGGACTTATGTTAGCTTAATGCAGATTAGTTTTAGTTACGTCTAGTTTCAGCTCCCACTCCCTTTTCGTGGTTCGCTTTGCATCGCATCCCTATATTATGCTTCATACTCCATTATTAATATCATGCTGATAGGACACCAGCACCATTACCGATGATGCGTATGTACCACGTACACTTACTTGCCGGCTCACACACATCTTCATCGGTAATTGCCATGTCACGTACACCTTAGAAAATATATTATTTCTTGACATAGCCTTTTAGCTAATAGTTTAGACACTGTAGTTATTACCTGCTACTTCATGCATACTGTTATTCATTGATATGCCGCATTCATGGATTCTCATGCATATATTCACTATTTTACGTGCTATTGAGGTTTGGATTTGGATTTCTATGAGATTTTCTGGATTTGGAGGAAAACCGCAAAGACACAAATAATTATATTCTCTTTTAAAATAAAAAGTACGGTTTTCCATGATGTATGAGTCGTCCACCATGAGTTTGCTGATGGATTTGGAAACCCGATTCGAGGAGACGGATGAACCGTTTCGGGTACATGGTGGACCCGGTACGGTACCCCGGGGCAAGAGGAATGTGGTGATGACGTTGAGCCTGGCAGGGGAGTACTACCTACCGGTGATTTTACCCGACACGTCGGATATCCGGAGGATACCGTCGTGGTCTTGAGATTTATGGTAGGGGCCGGTCTGGACTGACGGCGCCCTAGATATTGTGGTTGAGACTTTGAGATATCGGGATTTTGGGATTTCGTTTGTGCCGATGCTAGGCACAGTTTCTTGCTGATTTCATTATGGTACCTCATTTCAAAAATACAAGGGAAATCTCACTAAAATATGAAAACAGCTGCTTCATGTAAATGTAATCTGTTTTCACGCATTCATATCTCATTCATATGCTATATTGTTATCTAAGGCACTGACACAGACACATGAGATTGCACTCGGGTTAGATATTTACCCTAGCCTTGCTATAGGCTGCATGTTGTATATTGAGGATTTTATATACTGATCGTATGGACCTAGGATTATGTCTTGCTTTCGGTTTCTGCTTGTAGATGTTTCTATTCACGAGTTGGCAACTCACCCCCGTTGTGCCACAGTTCTTGCAGGTTCTGCCGTACAGGTTCCTTTGCGGCATTTCTGGCACACTACCTTCTTGCGGGTGAATTGCTTTTGGTAGGTGGATTCTTTCACATCAAGAACCACCATTGTATTTATTTTATTCATTGTATCTAGAATTTCCATCAACCAAAACTTGTATGTTCTTTCAGACCTAGACTTCAGTGTTGTATTATTCGACCTTAGAGTCGCGCTTAGTAGTATTGCGGTTTCTTGTTGCTTTTGAGCTTTCCTTTGGATTTGATCCTCGCCACTTGGCGTTGTATATTATATCTTGTGTGGTTGTGACCGTCGATTGACGAAGAGCTAGCTCCCGCTTGGGGATGCCTTTTTCTTGATTTCGTATACTATTCATGTTGTATCCCGTTTGGGGGCCAGTATTTACAAAGGAGACTCTGCCGAAATTTTCAGTAAATTTTTGATGTTTTAAAAACCGCATAATTCGGCTTATGCTATTGAAATTACTTGCTTAAGTTGGTTTTTCCTACTCTCTACTACTCTTCTTGGTTTGGATTTCTGGGTTTTCGGTTTACTTAGATTACGTACGCCTCGAGACGTTCGTAGTTTAAGTGCCGGTCATGTTCCGTACTTTCGGGACGTGACATATATGCAGTCCTGAATGCCCAAAGAGCATCCGTCAATTTGGTCGACCAGTCTTTTCTATTTTTAGCAACAGTTTTCTCCAGGATAAGTTTGATTTGTCTGTTTGAGATTTCAGCCTGCCTGCTTGTTTGGGGGTGATAGGGTGTAGAAAGTCGGTGGTTGATTGAGTATTTCCGCATCAGAGTCTCGAAAGACCTGTTGCAGAAGTGTGTCCCATTATCGCTAATAATAGCGCGTGGGTGTCCAAATCGCGAGAAGATATTCTCTTTCAAGAACTTAATGACAACTTTCTTGTCATTAATGCGACTTGGAATGGCTTCTACCCACTTTGAGACATAATCAACCGCCAGCAGTATGTACAAGTTCCCAAAGGAGTTGGGAAAAGGACCCATAAAATCTATGCCCCAAACATCGAACATTTCAACAACCAGAATGGGTTGCTGAGGCATTTCATTCCTCTGGGATATTCTACCCGTATACTGACATTGTGTACAGGTTTTGCAATGTTCAAATGCGTCCTTGAATAAGGTCGGCCAATAAAATCCACATTGCAAAACCTTTTCCGCTGTTTTTCTAGGACCAAAGTGACCCCCACAGGCCTGATCATGACAAAAAGAAAGAACACTCTTGAACTCTTCATTCGGGACACACCGGCGAATGATCTGATCAGGACAATATTTAAACAAATAGGGCTCGTCCCAGTAAAAGTGTTTTACTTGGGATAGAAAACGGTATTTGTCCTGTTTTGACCAATCACTGGGTATAAGTCCCGTGGCATGATAGTTCACAATATCCCTGAACCATGGTTCAGCGGATATGCTCAAGAGTTGCTCGTCAGGAAACGAGTCATTGATCGGCAGGGTCACAGGGGAAGAAATGATGCGTGAAAGGTGATCGGCTACTACGTTTTCACATCCTTTCTTATCTTTGATAACAAGATCGAATTCTTGTAAAAGAAGGATCCAACGTATTAGTCGACCTTTTGCATCTTTCTTCGCCAAAAGATGTTTTAAAGCGGAATGGTCAGTATATACAACTATAGGTGAGCCGATTAAGTAAGGCCTGAATTTTTCTAATGCAAATACAACCGCTAAGAGTTCTTTTTCTGTGATTGTATAATTGATTTGCGCATCATTCAGGGTCTTACTAGCATAGTAAATCACGTGTGGCATCTTTTCGATGTGCTGTCCTAAGACTGCACCTACTGCAAAATCAGATGCATCACACATCAGCTCAAAAGGGTAGTCCCGGTTTGGTGATGATAGAATGGGGGCTGAAGTGAGTGAGTGTTTAAGTGAGTCGAAAGCTGTCTCGCAATCTGAGTCAAAATGGAAGGTCGTATCCTTGGCCAGGAGAAGAGTTAAAGGTCTAGCAATTTTGCTAAAGTCCTTAATGAATCTCCTATAAAAGCCCGCGTGGCCAAGGAAAGAGCGAATATCTTTGACGCTTTTGGGATGAGGGAGGTTTTGAATGACATCTACTTTAGCTCTGTCAACCTCAATGCCTTTCTGTGAAATGACATGTCCAAGGACAATTCCTTCTTGGACCATAAAGTGGCATTTTTCCCAGTTCAAAGTCAAGTTCTTCTCTTTGCAACGAGTAAGAACAGCGTCAAGATTCGCAAGGCATTCAGAAAAAGAGTCTCCAAAAATCGAAAAGTCGTCCATAAAGATCTCCAGGAAATTCTCTACCATATCAGAGAATATCCCCATCATACACCGCTGAAAGGTAGCGGGAGCATTGCATAGCCCGAAGGGCATGCGACTGTAAGCAAAAGTACCAAAAGGACAAGTAAAAGTGGTTTTATCTTGATCCTTTTTGGCGATGGGGACCTGATTATAGCCTGAGTATCCGTCCATAAAACAATAGTACTGTCGTCCCGCTAAGCGTTCCAGCATCTGATCAATGAATGGCAGAGGAAAATGGTCTTTCCTCGTGGCAGCATTGAGTTTTCTATAATCGATACATACACGCCACCCAGTTTGGGTGCGTGTCTGAATCAACTCATTCGCCTCATTGGTGATAACTGTGATGCCGGATTTCTTAGGAACGACATGTATAGGACTCACCCACTGGCTATCGGAGATGGGGTATATAATACTACTATCTAAGCATTTGACGATCTCTTTTATGACCGCCTCCTTCATGACGGGATTCAACCGTCTCTGTGGTTCTCGGGTTGGTCTGGCATCATCCATCACATGTATATGATGTTCAACTATCAAGGGACTAATCCCTTTGATGTCCGCCATACTCCAACCAAATGCCTCTTTGTTAGATCTTAATACCGATAAAAGTGCATTCTCTTGCTCTGATGCAAGAGAAGCGGATATTATAACCGGTAAAGTCTCCTTCTCACCTAAATAAGCATATTTAAGGTGAGAGGGTAATATTTTTAGATCTAATTCAGGCAGAGAAATGATAGAAGGAGGTATCATTGAATGATTTTTGGATTTACAAAGAAGCTCAGAGCCTGTGAAAGATACAGACTCGGGTGGAGAAAAATCAGAAGTGCAGGACTCAAGTGCAGGTAAAGTGTCCTCACTAAGATCTTGTGTAAAGTCAAACAGAGATGTGGTAATGTCATCGAGATCAGTAAAGCAAAGTTCATCAGCTCCACAACTATCGAGAGCGATCTCATGGACAGAGCACACATCTAAAATATGAGCAGAGGGTTCTGATGGCTGACTTCCAACTTTGTAGATATTTAGTTCAATGGTCATATTTCCAAATGATAAGTTCATTGAACCATTTCTACAGTTTATAACAGCGTTGGAAGTGGTAAGGAAAGGACGACCTAAAATCACCGGAATTTGGCCCCGGAGGTTTGCAACAGGATGTGTGTCGAGCACAATGATGTCTACAGGGAAAACAAATTCCCCAACCTTTATTAACACATCCTCTAATTCACCCCTTGGTTTGGTGATAGATCGGTCCGCCATCTGGAGAGTGCAGTGAGCAGGTTTCAGCTCTTCAATCCCTAGTTGCTCATAGACAGAATAAGGGAGCAGGTTAACACTCACGCCAAGGTCTAAAAGAGCACGATTTATGTTTTTACCCCCAATCGAAATCGATATTGTAGGACATCCTGGGTCCTTTCGTTTCTTTGGTAGCTGGGGAATAAAAGCAGTGCTGATATTATTAGACATAAAGACTTTCTTCGGCACTTGAGTCTTCCTCTTCCTAGTGCACAAGTCCTTAAGAATTTTCGCATAAGCGGGGACTTGTTGAATTGCATCTAGGAGAGGGATATTGATGTTAACCCGTTTGAACATTTCTAAAATTTTCTCCATATGAGGACTCGTTCTGTTACCCTTTAACCGATTCGGGTAAGGTGCTTTCGCAATAAGCGCAGGGTCCATCACAGGAGAAGGAAAGGGGGGTAGACGAGGTCCCAAAAGAGGTGTGGGGACTGTCTGTGGAGAACTATAAGGGTTGGGTGAAGGTGTCGAGCCTAATGGGAAATGGAGAATAGGCTCTCGATAAGGTGGTTTGGTAGAAGAAGAAGGATCAGAAGGAGAAGTGTGTGTGTGTGGAAAGGTCTCAGCCGGGGTGTTGATATGATTTTCAGTATTATCAATATCTTCCCCGACATTATTATTCAGCACTCTTCCCGATCTCAATGTTGTGATGGCATTTACATTGTAATGCCTAGGATTCTGTAGGGGTTGAGAGGGAAGTTTCCCTTTTTCTCTCGCACTCATTTCAGCTTTGAGGCGTGCGATTTCAGCTTCCATCGATCTGATACTCTCAGCTTGTGACGCTGAGTTTTTCTTTATCTCACTGACGGAAGATCTAACCTCAGTTGAAACGTCCATGATATTTGATAAAAGTGATTTCATGGTTTGAGTGAATTGAGAGAAATCGTCAGAACAGGACAACTGCATAGGATTAGACTGTGCAGAATTGTTGCCCTGGTTTTGGAAATTTTGTGACTGGTAGGGGTGCTGAGTGAGTTGAAGGGGTTGCTGTTGTGGTGGAGGAAGAGCCCTTTGAAAATTATTCGTGTTTGGAACCGTGTTTTGAGATTGATTTTGGTTCCAAGCAAAATTCGGGTGGTTCCTCCAACCCTGATTGTACGTGGAAGAATATGGATCGTTTCGAGGTCTTTGAAATGCGGCATTAGAATGCTCGTGACCTTGAAACGCCGAGTTTAATGGACATTCTTCCGTTAAATGTGACGGATCAGAACAGCACCCACAAACAGTTTTGGGGAGCGACATTGGGTTTAGGGAGGCTGCAGAAAATTTGTGTTCCATAGCGTCGAGCTTCTTTTGCATTGCTGCCATCTCAGCTCGAACACCTATGGACACATCTATCTGGTGTACGCCACCCCTATTCAATGGTTGGGTTTCACTCTCTCACTGTAGTGACTTTTCAGCGAACTCTTCTAAGTACTTCCAAGCTTCCCCATCATCTTTTGTCATAAAAGTACCTTGACACATATTTTCAAGGCTCTGTTTAGTGCTTGAGTTAATGCCCTCATAAATGATTCGGCATAATTCCCATCTCGGGATGCCGTGATGAGGACATTGAACCAATAGATCCTTGAAACGTTCAAAGTATTTTGAAAATGGTTCGGTAGGGAGCTGGGCAAATTGATTCAGTTCGCTACGGATTCGAGCTGTCTTTTGGTGTGGGTAGAATTTCTTAAGGAATGCAGCGACGAATTCTTCCCAATTCGTAATAGAATGTGCGGTAGTGTTATATAGCCACTTCTCGGCTATATCGCACAATGTAAATGGAAGAAGTCGTAGACGCATCGCATCCACTGAAAGTTGTGACGTACCCATCATTGCGCATACGTTTTCAAATTTGGTAATGAAAACGTAAGCGTCCTCAGTCTCGAATCCGTGGTATTTGGGTAAAAGATTGATATACTGGGGCTTAATCTCAAAGTTATCCCTATTGGCTGGTGGTGTGGATAAGCAGGTCGAAAGAGGACCTCTAAGTGGATAGCACCTCTCCTGGAGAGAGATGCGGGGAGGATTCTGCGCACCAACGGACGGTGGCAGATTAGGGTTAAAGAAATTTGATGGATTTGGATCCATCGGTGTGGGTGTGGTAGTGGGTAAAGGAAAGGTAAATGGAGAAATATCGACTTCGGAGTCGATAAAGGGTACGCGGACTAAACGGGCACTAGAATCCCGTGTCCAGCCTATCTTGTACTAAAAAGGGTTAGTACAAGTGGCAGCGTTGGCTTATAATTAGGGGTAAAATGAATGCGGTGTTTGCTTTTGAAAAAGGGACGGATTTTGAAAAAATGATGCGACAAACCAAATGCAGCAACACAACCCTAGAATCTAGTGGTCACCTAGGTCCGGCTCTAGACCGCTCCTAACTGCCAAAAGACAAGTCGCAGGATAAATCCTCCACTGTCTCTTTGTCCCCCTGTGGCCGGATGAGTGCCAGGTAAGTGGGAAGGTACTCCACTACGTAAGTAGTGGGCCTAATTAATAACCACTAGCCTTAGACACACTCGCCTTAGGCACCACAAGAAAACGCGGATAAGCAATGAATTACCCACGGCCTTCTCTTGTCCTAATTGAGCGCGACAGTCCTTAGAGTCATCTCTAGATTTCTTTTAGTTAATGTGGGTCAATGCGGATGCAAGTTTGGTGGTTTTCGGGGCCTAGGAAGGGTAATGAAATCCCCACCTAATTTGAATTTGGCCGTGCCCCTTAAATTCCGTATTTAGAATGCAAAACAACCAAGAAACAAAAATCACGCACAATTTTAATTTGCAATTTGCGAGCTGCTGTGCTTTGCAAAGAATCCTGCAGAAAAGATTAGTTGGAGCTAAAAAGAGGAGAGGAGAGAGAGAGCAAGAAAGTACCTGCACTGAAAATTTTGCAGAGAACCCCCAAATGCGCGGCGGTTCCGCCGCGTATGCCTACTAATGCCGCGCTTCCGCGGTTCTTTCAAGGGTTCAATCCACAAAATTTCTTCAGAGAGTCTCTGTAGACTCCCTCAGCTCTCTGGTATTTTCCAAAAATTTTATCACAGCACAGAATGCTCCAGATCACCTTGCAATCAATCACAACACACGTATAAGAATTTGTACGAATTTTGATTTCAAGAAGTAACAATGGAATAATTCTTTCAATTCAAACTATAAAATGTAAACGAATTAGCGCGCGATCCCCGGCAACGGCGCCATTTTGATTGATCGTTTTTCCGTTGTGTAGTATGAATCAATTCAAAGGTCTCCTAAAACGGTACCATTTGATTGAAACAGTTTCTTGTGTCGGTAATCAGAAAATTTATAAAGAACTTCACAACCAAAAAAATATTTTGACCGCAATCAAACTACGGTGTCGGATGTAGTTTGTAGTGAGTGCGGATCGTCCACAGGGATTGCACGATTCGTTTGTATTATGATATGCTTGAATTGAAAAGTTAAGTAACGATAAAAGAAAACATGAATCAAGAATGATTTGTATTCGAGTGTCACTATTCTTTATTCAAGAATCAAGAAACTATAAACAATCAAGAATCAGGGTTTCTATAGTATTTTCCAATTAACAGTCAAGAATCTAAGATAGGCTCGTAGGAATCGATCGGGTCGATAGACGTGATGTAATCTGATGATTTCGTGTTCTTGTCCTTCGAAGGATTGATACTAGATTGATGATGATCGACGAGAGTTGGGGTTTTCTCGTGAAACTAGGGTTTCATCTCATAACCCTTGTTCTTTCGTCGATATCATTCCTTTTCTAGCCTCTACCAAATTCAAGAAACGATCCAAACTCCCCAATTTCGAACGATGTCAATCAAGAAAGCATCGAAACAAAATGGGTCGTCGTTTCTTGAACTTGCTAGGGTTTACAAAACTCGTAGGACTCAAGAATCGATTAAAGCTATGTTACATCATCATTCTATTGACCGTCTCGACTCCTCGACGAGCGGAGTTTTATTCACACATCACCACACATACAATATTCAAGAATTGTAAAAATAACATGATGCGGAATTTAAAGAAAACAAGATAAAAGAATATCACCTTTATTTATCTCAACAATTTTGATTACATTTGCTTCAAGAACTACAAGAAGAAGAATCTAGATTGTTGATCGGGCGTCGCTCGGCTCCGTGAGTCGTGGATCGGCTCGGATCGCTTGCTCCGTTGAAGATCGGCTTCGCTCGTAAAGGTTGTCGGGCTTCTTGCTTAATGGGTACTCGGGCTTGATCTCAATTGGAATTAGGGTTAGGGTTTCCTACAAGCCCTCTCACTAGACTTGAGGATGAAGGGGATGAAGAAAGAGATTGGCTAAGATGAACTAAGAAATGAATCACACCCTCTCTTGGATGTATGATGATTTAAGATTTTCTAAGATGTTTGATCCTTGAGTTTAGGGTCTTATTTATAGAACTCCCAAATTCTAGGTTTAGGTTTGAATTAGAAGTTTCCCTCCCAAAGTTTGTTGAAAGAGTTTGTTAGGAACTAGCTTAGGGTTTAAGCTAGGGTTTAGGGAAAGTTCTAGAATGATAGGCTAATTTAGTGAAGCTCAAAGTGTTTGTTGATCTGGTAGAAGTCCCTGGAGTCTTCTGGAAGTTGGAGTGCATTTCTGAACTGTAGGCCCTGATACAAGAGTTGTGCACTGAAATTGAAGAGGTGATTCCCTTGTTCAACCGCGGATTCGCGGCCTTAGCAAGCCCATGCCGCCGATCCGCGGCCATGGAGGAGGCTTGGGCTTTGTACTTTCTGGTGCTGTCTTGGACTGCTGTTTAGGGCTTTGTCTGATATGCTGAACTGTGATTACTCCTTTGGGTTGATACCAGATTTGAAATTAGTGAGTTGACGTATCTTTTTAGCGGTGTAATGTTCGAGCAAGCTTTCCTTTTCCTGCACAGACTTCGAAACACGGGTTGCGACATATAGAAATATTGCGATGCCATGCAATGCAGTCAATTTCCCTAGAAATGCCGGTTTTAAGGTCTAGTACATGTAATATGATAATCTGTGATAGATTTGCTAATATGTAGAATACGGGTACCGTACACTTCTATATGTATGCAGATGATAGGGAAATTGCCGGTTAAAATATGCAATATTTTCGACTGATCACATAACTCCCAAAAGGAAACAGGTAACTCAGTAGTACTCATCATAGAGCACACCATATCAAATAGGGTGTATCTGCTCCGCCCCGATATACCATCGTGCTATGGTGTATACGGAGGAGTAATTCTGAGTGAGAATCTCATTCTCCTTTAGAATAGTCCAAGAATTTCGTGCTCAAGTATTCTCCTCCTTGATCTCATCATAGGACATAATACTTATACCCGTATATTGGTTCTCTACTTCTAACTTATATTCTGTGAATATCTCAAAAGGTTCGGACTCATGTTTCAACAGGAACATATGACTGAATCTTGAGAGATTATCAGAGAATATAATGAAGTATAAAGAATCAGTCCTGGCATGTGTAGACAGGGGACTTACATACATCAACATGTATCATCCCAAGAGTTCACTAACTCTTTCTCTGTTTCCTTTAAACAGAGCTATGGTCATCTTATCTTTGTGACATGACTGGCAAGTTTTCACAAGATGTAAATTCAAACTGATTTAAATATGCATCTAAATGTAACTCAAGCTAGTCGGGTCGCATTGATATGACCTAGTCTACAATGCCTCAAGAAGGATTCGTTCATTTCTGAACTCTTCCTCTTGTGTGTGTTCCATATACTAAGAACTGTAGTTTGATTTAGAACATTAATGCTTTTAGATAACGTGCCTGAACCGATCAACTTTTGATATAGGAAATGTTCAAAACATTATCCAACAATACAAAATTTTATCATTTCTTTACTAATAAAGAGACTGATATGATTTTGTATATCAGGTTCGGTATCTAATAACATTCGTTCAAAATCAAAGTATTGATAATACAGGGTGACAGTGACCAACAGACTTGGCTGCAACACTTGCCCCGTTTTCTGTCTCATGAAACTTATCACCCGTTCTCAGTTTTTCTACCTATCTGTACCCCTATGTAACAGATTACATATCTGGGATCCTGATCCGGTATCAAATACCCAGGATACAGAGGATACTGAGAAACAGTTCTTTGTAATGAACACACCCGAAGATGATGCATCAACATGCACTCTCTTCGTTTGGGCGGCACGGGAAATCTGGTATTCCCCAATTTCCTGCTCTGTCTTACAACAATTATAAGTTGGAGCGGGACCAACGTTCCCCAGCTCAGTATAACAAGCGGGTTCGGTCAATAATCCATTTTATTATCTTGATTAAGGCGTGATATGGTCGCTACCTGGAGAGAGAGAGAAGAAAACACTCAGCGTGCGCTCTTGCAAGAATAGATTGGTTATTATTTTATCTAATCAGGATGGCTCCCACTGCTTTTTATCAAATCTTCCTTCAAACCCTAAAAGGAAAGACTAGCCGGGATTAATTATACGCTACAAGTTCGCCAATCTTTCAGCCAGGCCAGTGTCGGTACTTTGAGGGAGGTCCCCCGTGCTTTCGCACGAACCTAATTAATGTAAACCTCGTTTTCCCAGAGGCGTAACCTCGTTAACACCTTTCTAGACACCTACTTGATCGGCTAATTGTAATGTATAAAACTCTCCCAGGAGTAACTCTTACTCGCAGCGGGTATCGGGATCCAACTATCTCATAGAAGGTATGCAATCTCATTGCAAATTTCGACACTTGAAATTCCCAATAATATTTTGCCCCTAACGTGCTATGACCTTGACGAAAGCCAACAAACCATAGCGCGCTAGTCAAGTTCAACCCGTCATTTCCTGATTGAATTAAACCCACCCGCACGACCCTTGACGAAAGCCAACAAAGCCGCACGACTACCCTAATCCAATCGCATCGTATGCAGCAGATAAGCAGCATATAGCTACCGCACACTGCACCTTGACGAAAGCCAACAAATGCAGCACGAATACTATATATAACTTATCTGAAATGACGGAGGGCTACGACAGGTTTTTCTGAAAACCTATTGCGTAATGAACTTGATATCGTTGTAGGATCGAATGAATTTTGAAATGGAGTGCTTTTGAGGCTTTTCTAGTTTTGCTAAAGGAGTCACTCCCGGTGAAGGGATCGTCGGTCCTTTCCTCGTCGAATGAGGTGCGGGATTTATCATATATATCACTGTGCAAAGCAAAAACTCTTAAAAGCGTCAAAAGACAAACCGAGTGTGTAGCATCTGCCGGTTATTGCTAAAGGAGTCACTCCCGGTGAAGGGATCTCGGTCCTTTCCCTATCGAATAAGGTGCAGGATATAACACATATACCGCTGTGCAAAGCAAGAACTGTAGCTACCTTTTTTATTTTTGAAATTCGATTCTACAACATCTTAGGTTTCTTTTAGTCTCATTAATCACATTAATGAAGTCCCATCATTTAAGTCACCTAAACATCACAGATAAATACGGCGTACACTTATGCCATCCGCATTCGCCTCGATGTCCCCTCATGCACCGTTAGGTTAGGTAACTAACAGCAGAGCGGGGCAGGGCTAGCGCGGGTGTAAAACATAAGTAACGTCTATATAATATATCATATATACTATATACTGTATCTATCACAGAACATCACATGATCACATCACAGATATCGCAGCAGAAGAATCATATGAAATATTGGATATACTAGGACGTCCGTGTTTTCAATACGAGCCAGTATAAAACACGGATTCCACGGTCGTGATGAATAGCCAAACCCACATCCTCAGACCCCTACGAGAGCGGCAAGCAACCCTACCAATTCTAGAGTTAGGAGACCCGGACTTGACTCCTCGAGTTGGTCTTCCACTGGACTCCAGAACCCGGTTACTTGTGCCCTCCTCCTTGGATCTATCCTAGTGCGGAAAAGTAAATAATATACAACAACGGTGACAACTTCCGCTACCTGGAAGTGCCCCAATAAAAGAATATTACATACAAGTTTTTACATGAATGAAAAAGAAAAACACTCATCTCACATAAAAAACCCCGGCTATTCAACACGACGATCCAATATAACATATCCAGCAACACATAACATCACATGTCATCAACGTAAGTAAATATGCGCATCCCAATTGTCGTTGACATATAGCAACGAAACCGGCGATATAACATATTACACTTACGGTCACAGAAAAGAAAGTGTAAAACTACAACAGTTGGAATCCGCAATCTCTTTAGACATCGCATGCCTAATCAAATGAATTCCTTAGACATCGCATGCCTAATAATTATAAACCCCGCATTTTAGTCTCATTATCGAAAACACTTTTCAATATCAAGTCGGGCAATTCAACAAGATTCCCGACATCCTGATCGAATGCTCGTCGCAAACTTTAGTAGACGGCCGCACCCCTGATACCGTTGACGAAGTGCACCAAGGCGGAACACCGCTGCCGCGAGCACCCAAACGGATGCTTTCGGCGACGGGGTTCTCCTACAGTCACTTGGTCGGGGCTATGGGGTGAGGCTGTCTATTAAGTTTATCCGGCGAGTATCCGCGTACGCTACGTGATTGCGACGGACTTTTGATCACATCAAAATTCCGTGGCAACCGATCAATTGAGACTAAACTGCTATGTTTATAACATTCATTCAGTTATCTCATAACTATTTGTGAATTCCAATTGTTGTATCCCATTCCGGATAAATAGAAAATGTCAAACTTTCCGATCGAACAATCGAACACCCAAGTTTTCCCGATACAGTCCAACACATGAAATAAGTCTAACAACATTCAGTTCGTGCCTCAGTACCAACGGTCCAGCCGTAGAAAGGTCAAGCCAACGCCTCACATGTGGCACGCCGTACTGCCCCAAACCCGAAGGTTCAAAGGGCAGTTCAAGACGGTCACATAATCGAGTTAAGGTTTGTTGTCTTCTAGAGGGACCATCGCGTTACTTGCACTACTTAGAACGTGATTAAACCATGGAAAAATCCAACACTTGGAAATTTCCCGACAGGGGAAAAAGTGGGTATTTATATCCGGTCGAACTTTTTAACATATTCTAAAATATCCGGAAAACACATAGACACAGTTTGATAATCCGATCGAATCGACGATATCCCAATACAACCCAGAAAACTCAACTCTTGAGTAAAACAATAAAAAATTCCAGAAGACTCAGCACTTCAAGAAAAGAATTACTGTGCAAGCCACGTGGTCTAACTCACCAAAATGGTCGCGGAACCGCCGCGAAACCCAGGGTGGGGCCGCGGTTCCGCGGCTCGTTGGTCGAGTTAGCCTCACGTGCTTCACAGTAACTCATAGGATTCCCTGCTGAATTTTTTGGCAATTTTTAATTCACAAAAATCCAAATTTTCAGAAAATTTCCAGAGAGCAAATTTGGGATTAGGGTTTCGGTTCGTTCGGATTTCAAACGTCGTCTACACTTCGCCTAAGGCTCTAGCTAGGCTCTGATACCACTGTAGGGTTCCTAGGCACACCAATGAGGTCTCATAAGGCATCAACCATGCCAATTTCAAATTTTAACGGTGCCGAGAAACCCTAACAAGATCGTTGGCTAGATGTTTAGGCGAAAGATGCAACTAGCTAACTACTTTACCTAAGAGTACGGAAATACAACCTTTAAAGATCCGGTCCTCCACCTCCATAGCTCCGCAATGAAGTCTCTTCGCTGTCCAAATGGGATCCCGGGCTTTAGCGTCGGCTTCATCGGAGAAATGGCGGGCTAGGTCATCGACGACGATGCCGAAGATGATCTACGTCGAGGCATCACAAGATCAAGCTCCAACTTCACCAAGTCAAGAAACTTGTGAAGAAAACACACTCTACTACTTGGCAAGAGGTAGAGGATGAAGAAATAGGAAGTGGGTTCACTTTAGAATTGGATTTCTCACTCATTTTCATCAATCACCATTGATGAAGAAAGGTTTTCTTCAAGTGAAGAAGAAGAAGAAGATGAAGATAATTATTATGATAAGTACATAAGAATAATTGAAAAAGAATTATTCTTATCATAACTTGAACCATGGTTAGATGTAGAGAGTTAACTCAAGTTAGATGAATGGTTAGGGTTTGAAGAAGAAGACAAAAAGGTTACATGAGTCAAAGTTGCATGAAGCTTCAAGAAGCTTCATGTAAGAAAGCAACCTTTTTATTTTCTTTTCACTTTTTCTTTTAATCCAAATTAAAAGATAAATGAATGAATAAATGAATAAAAACCCTAACCATTTACTTAACCATGGTTTAACTCTTTACACAAACCCTAGCAATCATGTATCATCAAACATAATACAATCAAGTGCACAAAAATATATCACATATACAATGTGCACACCCGAGTGAGAAAATCCATTTAAAGTGAACCGATATTAGTTAATGCAAACTAATATATCAAATATATAATTATGCATTAAATCATTAATCAACACTTGATTTAATGATCCGGTCATATCGCATATAACCGACTAATATCAACAGTAACATCTTATCGAATCAACACTTGATCCGATATCCCAGCTATATCGCATATAACCGATCAATGTCACAAATCGTGAGAATCGAATACAGTATCACATACTGGTATTATTCTCGGTCCCGCACATATCTCATATGCGCTCCTATTTCGTTTCGCTTGAGCCAGGAAACCTCTGTGTAGGACTCTAAAGACTCGTCAATACGCCGGTAGCAGATGATGATCATATCAAACATCCACAAGCCGCAAGCGGTCTGCTAAACGTAACGGCCACCCGGGTATTGAGCGATCAGAAGATCGACGAGCAAGCCCGCTCACACTCCAGTGAATCCAACCAGTAACACTACCGTACAGTCCGGTCTCGTCGTCTGATATGTCGCATATCTTGCCTAGGGGTGGTAAACGTCAGACCCCAATAGCTCGATAAGTCGTGTCGATATGAGGTCTATAACAGTTCGAGAAACTACTGGTAACAATTACCAGTAAATCTCAGCAACCCTGGCCAGGGATTTCCGGTTATAGCCAATCGAACACAGCGCAACATCAACTCCCTATACCGGGAGAGACGAATCCCCTCCTATCGCTCATTGCCTCCATGTGATTCGGGACTGTACCCAAAAGCCACTGTTTTGCACGCCCTCTTGGACGTGGTAAGATGGAAATCAAAGCACAGTGGGAACCACACAAGACTCTATGACGATCTCGGGTCAACAGACTACTCTGTACCAGTGTCACCAGAGAACTGCCATCTGACGTGAGGTATAATACCATCTGGGAGTTCTCGGCGAGTCCGTCTAGTGTACCCAGTCTCTACTGAGCACCCGTATATCATCTCCGATGTCAAACACCAATGGATATGGGATCATCCATCGCCCATCTGTATGGGTCGAGAAGGTATACGCTAGTCTACTCTGGTATATCAATGCCCCGTCTCGATACACCCACGACTAGGGACCTTGAAGGATGTACTTATGGACTACCATGTCCCCACTAGTATGATCCGCATCATAGTCCAGGTAGTCAAGTACACATCGTAAGGGCTTTACCAACATGTAACAGAGAGACAATCAGTGTACACGTTAAGGTAAAGAGTAACCAGATAGCATACTATCATGTCGAGCAAGAAAGTCCTCCCTATATATGTCCCAGCATCCACTACAATATACATCCTATGTACAGTAATGGCCTCTAGGGCATACATATAACTAACACCGGCACGGTCGGATTCCGGCGAACCAGAAAACAGCGACTACAAGAAAACAATAATTTAACAAGAAAAGAAAAGAAGGCAAGAAAAGAATAGAGGAGAAATGAAAGTACGATAGCATACTGGGTTTGCAGAGGAGGTGCTATAGTGGCGGCGAGACCAACCGTGGCGAGATCGACGGGGTTCCGACAATGAACAGAGACACCTTTGAGAGAAAAAAAACAGAAAAGAACTTCACAGCAAGAAGAATGGAAAGAAGAAGAAGAGAGGAATGGGAGGGAGAAGCAATGCTCACCGGGGTGTGCACAAAGGCCAGGGACACGAGGACGAGTCTCCGGCGGTGACTGGAAGTGGAGGTGGCCGAGACGAGCGGGTGTGCGGTTCTCGGCTGCTCGGGAGAGTAGAAAAAGGAGGAAGAAGAGAAGGTGGAGGCGAATGCGACGAGGGTGAGGGGGCGACGAGGCTTGTGCGGGCGTCGTCGGCGCTAGGTAAAGGCGAGAGACGGCGGCTAGGGTTTTCTGGGAATGGGTTCGCGAGGGAAAGAATGATGCAGGGAAAGAAAATATATTAGAGGGGAGAGAGAGAGAGATTTGTGCGAGAGGAGTGAGAGAGAGAGATTATGGCGCGAGAGGAGAGAGAAGAGGAGAGAGATAGAGAGGAAGGGAGAGATCGAGAGGAGAGAGAGGGGAGAGGAGAGATAGAATTGGCTGTATTCGCAGAGAGAGAAAGAGAGACGAGAGAGAAAGAGAAGGAGAAAGGTGAGAGAGGGAGAGAGAGGCGTGGGGCCCAGTGAGAAATGGGGGATTGCGATTGGCTGGAGATTTGTTTAGGAAATTTTATTAAAGATTTTTAATGAAGGAATCATTCTGTATGTAGGGGGAAAAGAGACTAGGTTGGGAAAAAAGATTTTTGGAGTTACAAGGAAAATATAGTATCGTTTGCTTAGGCTATAAAATATTTGGCAGATATAAAAATTTAGAATAAATAGAATTTGGCGGAAAACGAAAATATTTCGGAATTGCACCCGGGTCGGGTCCAAAAATTTGAATTTGAAATACGAAAATTATTGGCAGGTTCCAAAAATTGAAATGAAGGATTTTGTATTGAAAAAGCATACCCCCAAGGACGGACGCACGTACGTGCACGCAGTCGTCCAACCACGTCCGTTTCACTGAACGGGACGAGAACACGATGCAAGGATGCTACCACAGGGTTAGGGTATCAAGCAGGCCAAGTCATGTATTTTTAAATTATTTTAAATGACTTAAATTGTTATATGCAGAAATATTAAATGTTAGCGTAATCTATAATTAAGAAAACAACGAGTTCAAGCAAACGGGTCGGATATAAAGTGAAATACCATTTTGCAACCAAACATGATAAACGAAATAAATACCACAAACAACACATACGGTAACTGAAATTGGTATAACTGGACTCGGTTGTTATATTATACCCAACTACAAAAAGAATTTCGTCCTCGAAATTCCAAGAACACAAAAGGATAAACGACCAATAACTACAAGAAAAGATGGGGAAACTTCTGCCGGATTTCATCTTCCCGCTCCCAAGTTGACTCTCCATGTGAGCGACTACCCCAAGAAACAAGCACAAGAGGGATAACCTTGTTCTTAAGAACCTTTTCCCTTCGATCCACAATCGCAATCGGTTGTTCCTCAAAAGTCAAGTCTTCTCGTACAGTCGGCTCCGAATGATCAAACACATGTGTTTCATCTCGAACATACTTACGGAGTTGTGATACGTGAAACACATCATGAACATTAGCCAAGGATTGCGGTAACGCCAATCGATACGCTACCTCACCAACACGCTCCAAGATCTCAAAGGGTCCGACGAATCGAGGACTGAGCTTTTCTTGACTTCCAAAACGAATCACCCCTCTAGTCGGTGATATCTTCAAGAATACCAAATCACCCACGGCGAACTCTAGAGGTCTTCTCGACGTATCTTCCCAACTCTTCTGTCGGTCTTGTGCTGCTTTCATATGATTCCGGATAGCATTAACTTTCTCAACGGTCTGCACAACCAAGTCTGGTCCCAACAATCTTCGTTCACCGACATCTTCCCAACAAACAGGTGAACGACACTTGCGACCATATAAAGCTTCGAATGGAGCCATCTGAATCGTCGCCTGAAAACTGTTGTTGTAAGAAAACTCCACCAAATGTAGATGATCTTCCCATGAACCCATGAAGTCCAATATGCAAGCTCTCAACATATCTTCAAGAGTTTGGATCGTTCTCTCCGACTGGCCATCTGTTTGAGGATGATAAGCTGTGCTAAATTTCAATCGAGTCCCCAAACTTTCCTGTAAGCTCCTCCAAAAGTGTGATAAGAATCGAGTGTCACGGTCGGACACGATGCTTACCGGTACTCCATGCAATCTTACAATCTCCTGCATGTACCGTTCTGCCAAAGTTTCCGTTGATTGACCAACCCAGAAAGGAATGAAATGAGCTGCCTTGGTCAAACGATCAACAATCACCCAAACTGCATTGTTGCCTTTTGGACTCCGCGGTAGAGCTGTCACGAAATCCATGGTTATATGTTCCCACTTCCACTGAGGAATCGAATGTGGTTGCAACAAACCAGCAACCCTTTGATGTTCAGCCTTAACTTGCTGACACACCAAGCACTTTGCCACAAAGCGAGCAATCTCCCGTTTCATGCATTCCCACCAGAAATGCTGTCGTATATCTCGGTACATCTTCGTGCCTCCTGGATGTACAGAATAAGCTGAGCTGTGCGCCTCCTTCATAAGTTCTTCAAGAATATCTCCCTTTGGCACACATAAACGGCTACCATATCTCAACGAACCATCTTCATGGATCAGTAAATCTGTTCGAAGTCCGGCTTCAACCTGTTCTCGAAACCTTCGCAATCTAGGGTCCTGCGGTTGTGCTGCTTTAATATTCTCGATCAACGATGAATGTACCTACAGCTGCATCAACTGTCCCGAAGAATGTGGTAGCACAACCTCCAAATCAAATCTTCAAAATTCTTCAACGAGTTCCTTCTGCGTAGTCAACATCTGAATAGCTGGTAACCGACTGAGCGCATCCGGTACGACATTAACCTTCCCCGGATGGTACTTAAGATCAAGATCGTAGTCATCCATCAGCTCCAACCATCTACGTTGCCTCATATTAAGCTCCTTCTGCGTGAACACATACTTCAAGCTTTTATGATCAGTAAAAACCTCGACCCTCTCGTCCAAGAGGTAGTGTCTCCAAATCTTCAAAGCGAAGATCACAGCCGCAAGCTCCAAGTCATGAGTTGGGTAATTCTTCTCATGGGTCTTCAACTGTCTCGATGCGAACGATACAACCTTCCCATGCTGCATCAAAACACATCCCAATCCTTTCCCAGATGCGTCGTTGTGAATCACCAATCCTCCGGAATTGTCTGGCACGGTCAGAATAGGAGCGGTTATTAATCTATGCTTCAACGCCTCAAAAGCTGACGCACAACTATCCGTCCACACAAAAGGTACCTCCTTGCGCGTAAGCTTGGTCAACGGCTCCGCCAGACGAGCAAAGTTCTCCACAAATCTTCTGTAATACCCGGCGAGTCCAAGAAAGCTTCTTATCTCCTCAACATTCTTCGGAATCGGCCAATCACGAACTGCTTCTATCTTTTCGGGATCGACGGCGATTCCATTGCCATACACAACATGCCCCACAAAATTTACTTCTTCTAGCCAAAACCCGCACTTGCTCATCTTCGCATATAATTTCTCTTGTCTCAACGTCTGCAGTGCGATCTTCAAATGTTCTGCATGCTCTTCAATACTCTTCGAATAGACCAGAATATCGTCAATGAACACCACAATAAACTGATCCAAGAATGGTGAAAAGATTCAGTTCATCAAGTCCATGAATATCGCCGGTGCATTCATTACTCCGAAGGGCATCACTAAGTACTCGTAATGTCCATACCGAGTTCGGAACGCCGTCTTGCAAATATCCTCTGCTTTCACTCAGACCTTATGATATCCGGATCGCAAATCCAGCTTCGAGAATACCCTCACGCCACTAAGCTGCTCAAATAGTTCGTCAATGCGAGGGATCGGGTACTTGTTCTTAATAGTCACCCGGTTTAATTCTCGATAGTCGATGCACATCCTTCTTGTGCCATCTTTCTTCTTAACTAGAAGAACTGGAGCTCCCCAAGGCGAGTTACTGCTTCGAATCCAACCCTTCTCAAGCAATTCAGTAACCTGCTTCTTGACTTCTTCTAACTCCAATGGTGCCATTGGATAATACGCTTTAGAAACTGGCGCCGCACCAGGAATAAGATCAATTGCGAACTCCACGTCTCGCTTCGGCGGTAAACCTGATATGTCTTCAAACACGTCCATGAAATCTCGAACAACAGCTGGCACTTCACTTTTATCAACCTCCATTGATGCAAGAACATTAGTTGTCGGCATAGCCCTAAACTCAACTGACCCGACAGAACTGCTTCCTCCACTAAAGATAAACTCGGGATGTCCAGGAATCTGCAAAATTACTTTCTTTGCCCTACAATCGATGTGGGCGTGGAAAGTTCCAAGAAAATCCATTCCTAAGACGACTTCATAGCTGCCCGTATCAATCACCAAGAAATCTGCAAAAAGCTCCCGTCCGCAAACGACAACTGCACAATCTTTACACTCTCTACTAGATATGATTTTTCCATTCCCAGTGTGTATGTCCCAGAAACTAGACAGGGTCGTGCAGGTAATCGAGTGTGTAGCTATAAACTTGGACGACATAAAACAATGGGATGCACCAGAATCAAATAACGCTAATGCGGGAAAACCATGAACGAGTAGAATACCTGAAACAACTTCTCCTGAAGCCTTAGCTTCCTCAGCCGTCAAGGTAAAAGCTCGAGCTTGATTAGGTCCTTGAGTCAGCTGCTTCTGTCCCGGAAACGGTTTCTACGGTGGCTTCTGAATATCATCCCTCGTGCGAAGCTTCGACGAACAAGCGTTGACAGTGTAATCTGCCGCTCCACAAACCAAACAAAGTCCATGCCTCCTTCGACAATCTCTTTGCACATGTCCGGGTAAATGGCAGTAGTTACAAGTCACGCTCTTTCTTTGGTCAACGACAGCGGGCCTTTTCATAGGTGTTACCCCACGACGGTTCACTGGAATACCTCTGTGTCCATGTGCTCGGTTCGGTGCAAAAGTCGGCTTCCGTACTGTGATTGTTGTCTGCTGTGAACTCCCAGTCTTCCCAGATAAGCTCTGTTGTTCACGTGCTGCCGTAAGTACCTGTGAGAAAGTGGTCAAACCCAGGAAGACAATCTGCCTCTAGATGTCCACATCCAAGCTGCGCATGAACCTCCTTGCCCTGTCTGCATCGTTGGCAACTAAAGGTCCAGCGAACCTACTGAGCCGTGTCCACTCAGCAGCATGTACATCTACAGGTGCACCGTTCTTCCTTAGACTGATGAACTTCTCTTCCATTTCCTCCCGTGCAGTCCGCGGGAAGAACTTCTCCAAGAAACTCTTTGAAAAATCCGCCCACTTGATCGGCTTGGGCAAGCGGGTCTCCTCCACAAGCCACCATTCACGGGCGTAATCCACCAACTGGATGCGTACTACATCCACCCTCTTATCGTCTGGGATCTGTGCCGCAATGAGTAGATTCTCCGTATCAACCAGCCACTGCTTCGCTGGCAACGACTCCTCCAAACCAGTAAAGACAGACGGACCCAGTCTCCTGAAATCTGCTACGGTCCCCACTCGATCTACTGGTCTGGCCCCAACATTGTTCACGGACTGCTGAACGGTCCGCAAACCTTCCTGAAACGATTCAGCTTGCTGCTGGATCAGCTCGGTCTGTCTCTTTTGATTCTCCAACATCCCACATATTACTCCAAGCATAGCGGCTTCATCGACACGCCTTTGGTACGTCTTCAGATTCTTGTCTGCCATATTCCTGAAATCAAAACACCCAAGGATTAGCATGATAACAGATTCAAAGTAGATCAAGGCTAGAACTCCGAGTTACTTAAATAGAGTACCGCATTGTAACCATACCGCGGTATCATAGCTACAATTACATAACTCCACCCAAGTCGCCTAAGTTCTAGAGATAACAAGGTATCAGGTTTCGAGTCGATATGCAAAGAAAGTTTGCACACCGTAAAAGATATAATCAGGAGGAGGTTAGATTCAAGAACGGTAAAACGGCAAGGTGGCAGGACATATTTCCTAAACACGGGTATTCTGATTCGTGTATTGGTTACAATACCCAACTACAAAAGAATCAACCCGATTATCCTATGGCTCTGATACCAAAAAAACCATGTCACGCCCCGCTTCCCAGAGTACGCTAAGATGGGCACGTGACATAGCCAACCATGCTACCTGTGGGTAGGAAGTATCCATCCACAATCATATTACGACTGTAGAGATATCAAAAACAAAAATAAAACTATCTAATACATGTCCATAAGCCAAAATAAAATGAGTCAAGAATAATAATAATGCGGAAGCAAAAGATCCAATACAAGAATAACTGGAATGTATGTCCCATAATGCGGGCTCACATCAGGAATAAAATGCTGAAAAGTAAAAGAACTAACTACTACTGAATCCTCACTGCTCAGCCTGCTGGCTGAAGTACTCCTGCTCGGACTGCAGCAAAGGTACGGAATCTGGGCCATGCAAAACCCAGACGTCGGTGCGTCATGTCATCAAGCAATGAAATACAAACAGGGTAACACGACATACAAGTATAATCATAAATGGTAAAGTAGGTGTAATAGCAATATAAATCAGGGAAATGAAGGGTAGTGTGCAGTGAGTAAACTAAACTGGTCTATTGGGTTATTTACTCTCAAGTCTTTGAAATCAGCCTGATGAATCATCGATGTAACTCAATAGTATCCCGTGCGTGCCCGGGATCACGGTGAAGATTCTCGGGCTGAAACCGAGACATGCCGCTAGGCACTAAAGGAAAAGGGTAAAGATGAATGATGTCCATGGCATCATCCCAAGGCTGGCCTAGCCTCTAAAAGGTAATGGATAACGATGGATGATGTCGGCAGCATCATCCCAAGGCCGGCCCAGCCTCTAAAACTGATCAGTAAAGGTAGCACACTGTCGAGTTACAAGTCAGGTTTCATCATTGATTTCCCCATACCCCCAGGTTATATGTTTAAGTCAAGTATTTAAGCAATCAAGAACTAATGCCAACACAGGAACAGGTAGGTGCAGGTTTGTCTGGATAGATAACAGAAACGGTCCGTAAGGACTACATGTCTGGTTCGTTGGCATTAGACACAAGATCAGGTAACAGGTCAAGCCATGGTACATCAGATCAAGTCAAGTAGTGTACGGTACCATGTCGGGTCAAGTAATATGTGTGTAGCAAGTCATGTCAGGGTGTAAAAGATATCATGTGGGTGATCATAATCGACTAACATAATCATGGTTATAAATAAACAAGCATGGGTATCAACAATACAATACATTGGCACATATAATAGGTTAAGCAATATGCGCAGATTAAACTACTTAGCTGTACGGTTATCAGTTTGTGTTTCAGAGATAGTTTCAACATTATATGAATACAGTATGACAAATATGGCCGTTAAAATCATGTTAACAAGAATTAAGAAATTTTAGGGATGCAATGATTTATAAATAGGTTCAATGGATGAAATCACAGCTAAAACAGGTTAAAAATGCACACGGGTGTCTCATGGAGTAAAACTATAGGAAGAATAGCATAGGCTATGTCAATAGTTAAAATGTGATTAGAACAGATAAATGTGGTTATCTGGTTTAATGAAGTAAAAGTAAACGGTTGGTTTCAAGTCTGGAAACTAAAAAAAATGACATAACGCGACATCGAACATGTAAAAGGGAAATCATGGTACTAAAGTTAAACTACGGGTTTAAAGTGCCATCAAATGTATATATAATATATTAATTAGCATGTACCAAGTTTTACTTGCCTCGACGGATCGTGAAATGGTAACCGGAACGTTACGCGTCGGAGGAAAAAGTCGCGACGCGCGCACGGTACACGGTATGAGCCCAAACGACGAACAGTGGAGTCACACTGGTCGGAGGTCCTCGCTGGGTCGTCGGGAATCGTCGCCGGCATGGTCGGATTCCGGCGAACCAGAAAACAACGACTACAAGAAAACAATAATTTAACAAGAAAAGAAAAGAAGGCAAGAAAAGAATAGAGGAGAAATGAGAGTACGATAGCATACTGGGTTTGCAGAGGAGGTGCTATGGTGGCGGCGAGACCAACCGTGGCGAATCGACGGGGTTCCGACGATAAACAGAGACACCTTTGAGAGAAAAAAAAGAAAAGAACTTTACAGCAAGAAGAATGGAAAGAAGAAGAAGAGAGGAATGAGAGGGAGAAGCAATGCTCATCGGGGTGTGCACAAAGGCCAGGGACACGAGGACGAGTCACCGGCGGCGACTGGAAGTGGAGGTGGCCGAGACAAGTAGGTGTTGAAAGGTTCCTAGGCACACTAATGAGGTCTCACAAGGCATCAACCATGCCAATTTCAAATTTTAACGGTGCCGAGAAACCCTAACAAGATCGTTGGCTAGATGTTTAGGCGATAAAATGAAACTAGTTAACTACTTTAACTATAAGAAACGGAAATACAACCTTTGTAGATCCGGTTCTCCACCTCCATAGCTCCGCGATGAAGTCTCCTCGCTGTCCAAATGGAATCCCGGGCTCTAGCGTCGGCTTCATCGGAGAAATGGGCGGGCTAGGTCGTCGATGTCGATGCCGAAGATGATCTACGTCGAGACATCACTAGATCAAGCTCCAACTTCACCAAGTCATGAAACTTGTGAAGAAAACACACTCTACTACTTGGCAAGAGGTAGAGGATGAAGAAATAGGAGGTGGGTTCACTTTAGAATTGGATTTCTCACTCTTTTTCATCAATCACCATTGATGAAGTCAAGCTTTCTTCATTGAAGAAGATGAAGAAGAAGAAGATGATAATATTATGATAAGTATATTTGAAAAAGGATAAATGATATGAATACTTATCATAACCTAACCCTAGTTAAGTGTAGAGAATAGACCATGGTATGTTTAAATGGTTAGGGTTAAGTATGAAGACAAGAATGGTGACTAAGTCAAAGCTTCATGAATCTTCAACAAACAAACAAACAAAGCCACCATTCTTTCTTTATCTTTTCCAAAACAAATAAATAAATAAATAAGATAATCAAAACCCTAATCATTAACTTAACCATGGTTTAATCTTTACACTTAACCAAGTTAACATGTATCATCATACATGATACAATCAAGTGCACAAAAGTATATCACATATACAACTTGTGAACTTCAAGTGAGAAAATCCATTTAAGTGAACTTATATTAGTTAATGTAAAGTGATATATCAAATATATAATTATACATTAAATCACTAAATCAACACTTGATTTAACGACCCGGTCATATCGCATATAACCGACTAATATCAATAGTAACAACTTATCGAATCAACACTTGATCCGATAACCCGGCTATAACGCATATAACCGATCAATATTACAAATCGCGAGAATCGAATACAGTATCACATACTGGTATTATTCTCGGTCCCGCACATATCTCATATGCGCTCCTATTTCGTTTCGCTTGAGCCAGGAAACCTCTGTGTAGGACTCTAAAGACTCGTCAATACTCCGGCAGCAGGTGATGATCATATCAAGCATCCACAAGCCGCAAGCGGTCTGCTAAACGTAACGGCCACCCGGGTATTGAGCGATCAGAAGATCGACGAGCAAGCCCGCTCACACTCCAGTGAATCCAACGAGTAACACTACCGTACAGTCCGGTCTGTTCGTCTGATATGTCGCATATCTTGCCTAGGGGTGGTAAACGTCAGACCCCAATAGCTCGATAAGTCGTGTCGATATGAGGCTCATAACGGGTCGAGAAACTATTGGTAACACTTACCAGCAATTCTCTGATCGGCCCTGGCCAGGGACTTCCTATTATAGCCAATCGAACACAGTGCAACATCAACTCCCTATACCGGGAGAGACGAATCTCCTCCTATCGCTCATTGCCTCCATGTGACTCGGGACTGTACCCAAAAACCACCGTTTTGCACGCCCTCTTGGACGTGGTAAGATGGAAATCAAAGCACAGTGGGAACCACACAAGACTCTATGACGATCTCGGGTCAACAGACTACTCTGTACCAGTGTCACCAGAGAACTGCCATCTGACGTAAGATATAATACCATCTGGGAGTTCTCGGCGAGTCCGTCCAGTGTACCCAGTCTCCACTGAGCACCCGTACACCATCTCTGATGTCAAACACCAATGGATATGGGATCATCCATCGCCCATCTGTATGGGTCGAGAAGGTATACGCTAGTCTACTCTGGTATATCGATGCCCCGTCTCGATACACCCACGACTAGGGACTTTCAAGGATGTACTTATGGACTACCATGTCCCCACTAGTATGATCCGCATCATAGTCCAGGTAGTCAAGTACACATCCTAAGGGCTTTACCAACATGTAATAGAGAGACAATCTGTGTACACGTTAAGGTAAAGAGCAACCAGATAGCATACTATCATGTCGAGCAAGAAAGTCCTCCCTATATATGTCCCAGCATCCACTACAATATACATCCAATGTACAGTAATGGCCTCTAGGGCATACATATAACTAACAATCTCCCACTTGCACTAGGGCCATCTGTAGCAGTGGTTGTAGTATCTCATACTCAACCATCCCATAAAAGTCTCTCTCTGGGAATAGGCCTTCGTGAGTGGATCCGCCGTGTTGTCCTCTGAGTTTACTCTCCTAACCTCGATCCCTTAGAGATCAACCATCTCCATGATGAGGTGATACTGCCTTAGAATATGTCTGGATCACTGATGGGACCTGCGTTCCTTGGCATAAGCCACAACTCCATTGTCATACAATGGGAGGAACATAGTTCATCTCATGAACCAATATACACCCAAACAGCCTCTTTGGTAGCATCTTAAGTAGCGATGTATCCTGCCTTTATCGTCTAGTATGTCACGGTATCTAGCTTGGAACTCTTCCAACATACCGGCCCTTTAGTGAGGGTAAAGACAATGCCTGTGACTGACATTCAGTCGTTTTTATCACCCTGGAACACTTCCAGTGATTCTCCCCAGGATCGATTGATACCATCTCACTACAACTAGTGAGATTCCTAACATCCAATTAGATCTATCTCATAGATCCAAAATCCAGGATTTAGTAGGTATCACTTTGATCCTATATGGAGAATCTTTGTGATATTCGGAGATTGATCGAGCGTAGCATAGGAAACTCCTTCCCTATCAAGAGTATGTCATCCACGTACTCTACGAGGATCGCCACCATACTCCCTACTACCTTTTTGTATATACAAGGTTCATCTACCATTTTGATGATGTCAACTTCCTTGACTAATCCATCAAAACAGATGTTCCAACTCCGCGATGCCTGCTTTATCCTATAAAGCATCTTGCACACGTTTCTGCTGCTCCCACTGTCTACGGAGCCCTCTGGCTGTGTACTTATAGACGCACTCTTCTAAAACATCATTTAGAAAAGCAGTCATGACACCCAACCGCCAGATATCGTAGTCATGGTATGTAGCCGTGGCAAGTAGTATCTAGATGGACTTAAGCATAGGTACTGGAAAAGGTTTCATCATTATCCACGCCTGGTCGATGACGAAAACCTTTAACAAGTCTAGCTTTGAAAGTCTCAACTTTTCCATCTACACCAAGTAATCTTATCAAGATATACTTGCTCCTGATGGGGATTTAACCCTTCAGATATAGCAACCAAAGTCCATACTTTGTTGGTGTATAAGGATTCCATCTCAGATCGATAAACATCCAGCCATTCTTACAGAGTCTCACTCCTGATGGCCAGCTCGAAACTAGTTGGGTCATCATCTCATGATGTAATCCTCGCTCCCACTGTCATAGAGAAACCGAAGTAACTCTCAGGTGGGTGAGGAACCCTACTAGATCGGCGGAGAGGCTGAGGTTCGTTGGAAACTATTGAATCCTTTGGTCCTGTCAAATCATCAGCTCCAGTTTGTATAGCTGGAACATTTCCAGTTCTACATAACAGTATTTGCCTCGAGCTTGTCCGGATTATGCTTTTAGACATAGCCCGGACAACCCCAAATCTTAACTAGCTTAAGACATGGGCTCTTCCCTTTCCATATCACATATGAAGCGGTAGGCAACAGATTTGATTCGAACCCTATTCAATAGGTATGCAGCTTCATAAGTGCATAACTCCCTAAAGGAAATAGGTGACTCAGTAGTACTCATCATAGAGCACACCATATCATATAGGGTGTGATTGCTCCGCCCCGATATACCATCGTGCTATGGTGTATTCGGAGGAGTAATGCTGAGAGAGAATCTCATTCTCCTTTAGAATAGTCCAGGAATTCCGTGCTCAAGTATTCTCCTCCTTGATCTCATCATAGGACATAATACTTATACCCGTATTTTGGTTCTCTACTTCTAAATCATATTCTGTGAATATCTCAAAAGGTTCGGACTTGTGTTTCAACAGGAACATATGTCTGAATCTTGAGAGATTATCAGAGAATGTAATGAAGTAGAAAGAACCGGTCTTGGCATGTGTATACAGGGGACCTACATACATCAACATGTATCATCCCAAGAGTTCACTAACTCTTTCTCTGTTTCCAGTAAACGGAGCTATGGTCATCTTATCTTTGTGACATGACTGGCAAGTTTCAGAAGATGTAAATTCAAACTGATTTAAATATACATCTAAATGTAACTTCAGCCAGTCGGGTCGCATTGATCTGACCTAGTCTACAATACCTCAAGAAGAATTCGTTCATTTCTGAACTCTTCCTCTTGTGTGTTTTCCATATACTAAGAACTGTAATTTGATTTAGAACATCAACGCTTTTAGATAACGTGCCTGAACCGATCAACTTTTGATATAGGAAATGTTCAAAACATTATCCAACTATACAAAATTTTATCATTTCTTTACTAATAAAGAGACTGATATGATTTTGTATATCAGGTTCGGTATCTAATAACATTCGTTCAGAATCAATGTATTGGTAATACAGGGTGATAGTGACCGACAGACTTGGCTGCAACTCTTGCCCCGTTTTCTGCCTCATGAAACTTATCACCCTTTCTCAGTTTTTCTACCTTTTTGTAGCCCTATGTAACAGATTACATATCTGGGATCCTGATCCGGTATCATATACTCAGGATACAGAGGATACTGAGAAACAGTTCTTTGTAATGAACACACCCGAAGATGATGCATCAGCATGCACTCTCTTCGTTTGGGCGGCACGGGAAATCTGGTATTCCCCAATTTCCTGCTCTGTCTTATAACAATTATAAGTTGGAGCGGGACCAACGTTCCCCAGCTCAGTATAACAAGCGGGTTCGGTCAATAATCCGTATTATTATCTTGATTAAGGCGTGATATGGTCGCTACCAGGAGAGAGAGAGAAGAAAACACTCAGCGTGCGCTCTTTGCAAGAATATATTGGTTTTTATTTTATCTAATCAGGATGGCTCCCACTGCTTTTTATCAAATCTTCCTTCAAATCCTAAAAGGAAAGACTAGCCGGGATTAATTACACACTACAAGTTCGCCAATCTTTCAGCCAGGCCAGTGTCGGTACTTTGAGGGAGGTCCCCCGTGCTTTCGCACGAACCTAATTAATGTAAACCTCGTTTTCCCAGAGACGTAACCCCGTTGACACCTTTCTAGACACCTACTTGATCGGCTAATTGTAATGTGTAAAACTCTCCCAGGAGTAACAATTACTCGCAGCGGGTATCGGGATCCAACTATCTCATTAGAGGTATGCAATCTCATTGCAAATTTCAACACTTGAAATTCCCGATAATATTTTGCCCCTAGCGTGCTATGACCTTGACGCATGCCAAACAACCCATAGTCCGCTAGTCAAGTTCAACCCATACATTTCTTGATTGAATTAAACCCACCCGCAGACCCTTAACGCATGCCAAACAACGCCGTACGAATACCCTAATCCAATCGCATCGTATGCTAACAGATAAGCACTAGTTAGCTACCGTACACTACGCCTTGACGCATGCCAAACAACCGCAGCACGAATACTAATTAGTACTTATCTGAAATGACGGAGGGCTACGACAGGTTTTTCTGAAAACCTATTGCGTAATGAACTTGATATCGTTGTAGGATCGAATGAATTTTGAAATGGAGTGTTTTTGAGGCTTTTCTAATTTTGCTAAAGGAGTCACTCCCGGTGAAGGGATCGTCGGTCCTTTCCTCGTCGAATGAGGTGCGGGATATATCATATATATCACTGTGCAAAGCAAAAACTCTTAAAAGCAATCAAAAGACAAACCGAGTGTGTAGCATCTGCCAGTTATTTCTAAAGGAGTCACTCCCGGTGAAGGGATCTCGGTCCTTTCCTCATCGAATAAGGTGCAGGGTATATCATATATACCGCTATGCAAAGCAAGAACTGTCGCTACCTGTTTTATTTTGAAATTCGATTCTACAACATCTTAGGTTTCTTTTATTTCATTAATCACATTAATGAAGTCCCATCATTTAAGTACCTAAACATCACAGATAAATACGACGTACACTTATGCCATCCGCATTCGCCTCGATGTCCCCTCGTGCACCGTTAGGTTAGGTAACTAACGGCAGAGCGGGGCAGGGCTAGCGCGGGTGTAAAACATAAGTAACGTCTATATAATATATCATATATACTATATACTGTATTTATCACAGAACATAACATGATCATATCACAGATATCGCAGCAGAAGTAACATATGAAATATTGGATATATTAGGACGTCCGTGTTTTCAATACGAGCCAGTATAAAACACGGATTCCACGGTCGTGATGAATAGCCAAATCCACACCCCTAGACCCCTACGAGAGCGGCAAGCAACCCTACCAATTCTAGAGTTAGGAGACCCGGACTCGACTCCTCGAGTTGGTCTCCCACTGGACTCCAGAACCCGGTTACTTGTGCCCTCCTCCTTGGGTCTATCCTAGTGTGGAAAAGTAAATAATATACAAAAGGTGACATCTTCCGCAACCTGGAAGTGCCCAAATAAAAGAATATTACATACAAGTTTTTTACATGAATGAAAATGAAAAACACTCATCTCACATAAAAACCCCCGGCTATTCGAACACGACGATCCAATATAACATATCCAGCAATACATAACATCACATGTCATCAACGTAAGTAAATATGCGCATCCCAATTGTCGTTGACATATAGCAACGAAACCGGCGATATAACATATTACACTTACGGTCACAGAAAAGAAAGTGTAAAACTACAACAGTTGGAATCCGCAACCTCCATAGACATCGCATGCCTAAGCAAATGAATTCCTTAGACATCGCATGCCTAACAATTATAAACCCCGCATTTTAGTCTCAAAATCGAAAACACTTTTCAATATCAAGTCGGGCAATTCAACAGGATTCCCGACATCCTGATCGAATGCTCGTCGCAAACTTTAGTAGGCGGCCGCACCCCCGATACCGTCGACGAAGTGCACCAAGGCGGAACACCGCTACCGCGAGCATCCGAATGGATGCTTTCGGCGACGGGGTTCTCCTACAGTCACTTGGTCGGGGCTATGGGGTGTAGCTGTCTATTAAGTTTATCCGGCGAGTATCCGCGTACGCTATGTGATTGCGACGGACTTTTGATCACATCAAAATTTCGTGGCAACCGATCAAGTGAGACTAAACTGCTATGTTTATAACATTCATTTAGTTATCTCATAACTTATTGTGAATTCCAATTATTGTATCCCATTCCAGATAAGCAGAAAATGTTAAACTTTCCGATCGAACATTCAAACACCCAAGTTTTCCCGATACAGCTCAACACATGAAACAAGGTTAAAGACATCCAGTTCATGCCTCAGTACCAACGGTCCAGCCGTAGAAGGGTCAAGCCAACGCCTCACATGTGGCACGTCGTACTGCCCCAAACCCGAAGGTTCAAAGGGCAGTTCAAGACGGGCGCATAATCGAGTTAAGGTTTGTTGTCTTCTAGAGGGTCCATCGCGTTACTTGCACTACTTAGAACGTCTTTAAACTACGGAAAAAATCCAACACTTGGAAATTTCCCGACAGGGAAAAAATTGGGTATTTATATCCGGTCGAACTTTTTAACATATTCTAAAATTTATCCGGAAAGCCACATAGACAAAATCTGATACTCCGATCGAAACACCGAATCCCCAAAACAACCCCAGAAAATTCAACTCTCGAATAAATATTAAAAATTCCCAGAAAATCCAGCATAATAAAATAGGAGTTACTGTGCAAACAGGGGATGATGATGTCATCCTTTAGCCGCGGAACCGCCGCAGAAGGCATGCTTCTGCCGCGGTTCCGCCGCTCTTTGTACTGTTCATGAGTCAAATTTTGCACCGTAATTCTTATAATTCCCTGCTGAATTTTTTAAGCATTTTTAATGTGGAAAAATCCCAGTTTTTAGAAAAAGTCCAGAGAGCATGTTTCGGGTTAGGGTTTTGGTTCGATCGGACTTCAAACTCCGTCTAGACTTCGCCTAAGGCTCTAACTAGGCTCTGATACCAATGAAAGGTTCCTAGGCACACTAATGAGGTCTTACAAGGCATCAACCATGCCAATTTCAAATTTTAACAGTGCCGAGAAACCCTAACAAGATCGTTGGCTAGATGTTTAGGCGATAAAATGAAACTAGTTAACTACTTTAACTATAAGAAACGGAAATACAACCTTTGTAGATCCGGTTCTCCACCTCCATAGCTCCGCGATGAAGTCTCCTCGCTGTCCAAATGGAATCCCGGGCTCTAGCGTCGGCTTCATCGGAGAAATGGGCGGGCTAGGTCGTCGATGTCGATGCCGAAGATGATCTACGTCGAGACATCACTAGATCAAGCTCCAACTTCACCAAGTCATGAAACTTGTGAAGAAAACACACTCTACTACTTGGCAAGAGGTAGAGGATGAAGAAATAGGAGGTGGGTTCACTTTAGAATTGGATTTCTCACTCTTTTTCATCAATCACCATTGATGAAGTCAAGCTTTCTTCATTGAAGAAGATGAAGAAAAAGAAGATGATAATATTATGATAAGTATATTTGAAAAAGGATAAATGATATGAATACTTATCATAACCTAACCCTAGTTAAGTGTAGAGAATAGACCATGGTTTGTTTAAATGGTTAGGGTTAAGTATGAAGACAAGAATGGTGACTAAGTCAAAGCTTCATGAATCTTCAACAAACAAACAAACAAAGCCACCATTCTTTCTTTATCTTTTCCAAAACAAATAAATAAATAAATAAATAAATAAGATAATCAAAACCCTAATCATTAACTTAACCATGGTTTAATCTTTACACTTAACCAAGTTAACATGTATCATCATACATGATACAATCAAGTGCACAAAAGTATATCACATATACAACTTGTGAACTTCAAGTGAGAAAATCCATTTAAGTGAACCTATATTAGTTAATGTAAAGTGATATATCAAATATATAATTATACATTAAATCACTAAATCAACACTTGATTTAACGACCCGGTCATATCGCATATAACCGACTAATATCAATAGTAACAACTTATCGAATCAACACTTGATCCGATAACCCGGCTATAACGCATATAACCGATCAATGTTACAAATCGCGAGAATCGAATACAGTATCACATACTGGTATTATTCTCGGTCCCGCACATATCTCATATGCGCTCCTATTTCATTTCGCTTGAGCCAGGAAACCTCTGTGTAGGACTCTAAAGACTCGTCAATACTCCGGCAGCAGGTGATGATCATATCAAGCATCCACAAGCCGCAAGCGGTCTGCTAAACGTAACGGCCACCCGGGTATTGAGCGATCAGAAGATCGACGAGCAAGCCCGCTCACACTCCAGTGAATCCAACGAGTAACACTACCGTACAGTCCGGTCTGTTCGTCTGATATGTCGCATATCTTGCCTAGGGGTGGTAAACGTCAGACCCCAATAGCTCGATAAGTCGTGTCGATATGAGGCTCATAACGGGTCGAGAAACTACTGGTAACACTTACCAGCAATTCTCTGATCAGCCCTTGCCAGGGACTTCCTGTTATAGCCAATCGAACACAGTGCAACATCAACTCCCTATACCGGGAGAGACGAATCCCCTCCTATCTCTCATTGCCTCCATGTGACTCGGGACTGTACCCAAAAACCACCGTTTTGCACGCCCTCTTGGACGTGGTAAGATGGAAATCAAAGCACAGTGGGAACCACACAAGACTCTATGACGATCTCGGGTCAACAGACTACTCTGTACCAGTGTCACCAGAGAACTGCCATCTGACGTAAGGTATAATACCATCTGGGAGTTCTCGGCGAGTCCGTCCAGTGTACCCAGTCTCCACTGAGCACCCGTACACCATCTCTGATGTCAAACACCAATGGATATGGGATCATCCATCGCCCATCTGTATGGGTCGAGAAGGTATGCGCTAGTCTACTCTGGTATATCGATGCCCCGTCTCGATACACCCACGACTAGGGACTTTCAAGGATGTACTTATGGACTACCATGTCCCCACTAGTATGATCCGCATCATAGTCCAGGTAGTCAAGTACACATCCTAAGGGCTTTACCAACATGTAAATGAGAGACAATCTGTGTACACGTTAAGGTAAAGAGCAACCAGATAGCATACTATCATGTCGAGCAAGAAAGTCCTCCCTATATATATGTCCCAGCATCCACTACAATATACATCTAATGTACAGTAATGGCCTCTAGGGAATACATATAACTAACAGGTGTGCGGTTCTCGGCTGCTCAGGAGAGAAGAAAAAGGAGGAAGAAAAGAAGGTGGAGGCGAATTCGACGAGGGTGAGGGGCGACGAGGCTTGTGCGGGCGTCGTCGGCGCTAGGTAAAGGCGAGAGACGGCGACTAGGGTTTTCTGGGAATGGGTTCGTGAGGGAAAGAATGATGCAGGGAAAGAAAATATATTAGAGGGGGAGAGAGAGAGAGATTTGTGCGAGAGGAGTGAGAGAGAGAGATTCTCGCGCGAGAGGAGAGAGAAGAGGAGTGTTTACCCCAATCAGAGCAAAGCTCTGTTCAAATTCCAAGGCGGGAAACGAAGCAACGCTTCTGTTTCCCCCAATCAGAGCAAAGATCTGTTTTGAAAATTAAAGTGAAAATTAAAATTAAATAAATGAAGCAACGCTTCAGATCCCCTGCACTGCGCGCAGAGCGCCATGTGTCAAAAATCAAACACGCCAGCGCAGGGAGCGCAGCACCCAAAGCAGCGCGCCCAATCAGAGCAAGGCTCTATTTAAAAAAAATTAAAATTAAAAGAAGCAACGCTTCAGATGCGTTGCGCGACACGTGTCAGCGCAGTTGCGCTGCGCTGCGCGACACGTGTCAGCGCAGTTGCGCTGCGATGTGCGCTGCGCGACACGTGCCAGCGCAGTTGCGCTGGCACAGTTGCGCTGCGCTCTGCGCTGCGTGAAACGTGTCAAGCGCTGGTTGCGCCAAACAGAATTAAAATTCCAGTAAGATATTTCTGTTCTTGGTAAAACAAGAAGATTGTCTTCTGTAAAACAGAAGCCCTTGGATCAAAGATCCAACGGTGGGGAAAATTCCCCAAATCACTCAGAGAATGATCTCTTTAACAAATTTAACAAATTAATGGGCGCTATATAAAGGCCCCTAGACCCCAACTCCAAAACACAACACAGAGAGAGAAAAACACAGAAAAAAAAGAGAGAACTCCTCTAAAGAGCACTGAGAAGAACTCAAAAAGAGAGAGGTAAAACGTTTGAATAAAAAAAGAAGAATTTCTTCTGAAAAGATCATTGATCTAAGAACAAGATCAAGGATCTTCAATATAAAAATATAATAATAACAAAGGCATTACCTTTTTTTTATGAACCATTGGTTCTGGAATCTTAAAGATTCTTTTCTTGAATCCAAAATTGGATCAAGATATTAAAACAGTGCCTTGCACTTGAAAATCTGCACTGTTGCGCTCTTGGGTTGGCGCAAGCCACCAGAGAGCGCCACGTGTCAGCTCTAAAAACCACTTGCGCTATTCGCTTTTAAGATAGAGCATTGCTCTCTGAAATTGGCGCAACTCACCAGAGCGCGCCACGTGTCAGCAGCGCAACAGCGCAGCACACTGCGCTTGCACTCACCAGAGCGTGACACGTGACACCTCCACATGCGCTTGCGCTCAATAATTGGCGCAAAGCGCCTGACATGCCACATAGCCACTGTCAGTTTGATTAATGCACTGCATTATTTACAGAAGGGCCAAGCCCAATTAAAAAAAAGGCCTAACAGGCCGAATAAAATGCAATGCATTACTTTAAAAAGGGCAGAGCCCAAACAAAAACAGATGATGTGCATCATTTAAAAGGGATAGAGCCCAAATCAAAAGGCTTAGCAGGCCAAAAGAAAATGCAGTGCATTATTAAACAGGGGCAAAGCCCTAGCACAGGCCTAATAGGCCAAACATAAAAACGTTGAATATTCTCAACTGGACTTAGGCCGTAAGTCCTCAAATTAAATTGACTGAGCACGACTGCTCTCTTAAATCAATTTACACTTGGTTCAAGGGTACATCTCTGAACTCCTATGACATCTGTCGTTGTAATCCTTCAACGTCGTCACAGAGGTGACGGGTCCCGACGGCCATACATTCAATCGACCACAATGTCATTAAACTAAACAATAGAGTCCAAACGCTCTTTTGTCGGATCTAAACGATCCCGTTTAAGTTGATCTTAGCCTCAAATATGGCTAACGTATCCTTAAACCTCCAAACAGACTTTAGTCCCAAATTGGACTATAGATCCCCCAATCAACTTCGGTTCAAGGGTACATCTCTAAACTCCTCTGACATCTGTCGTTGTAATCCTTCAACGTCGTCAGAGAGGTGATGGGTCCCGACGGCCATACATGCAATGGACCCCTATGTCCCTAAACTGGAACATGGACCTCTATGTCCCTAAACTGGAACAATAGAGCCCAAACGCTCTTTTGTCGGATCTAAACGATCCCGTTTAACTTGATCTTAGCCTCAAATATGGCTAACGTATCCTTAAACCTCCAAACAGACTTTAGTCCCAAATTGGACTATAGATCCCCCAATCAACTTCGGTTCAAGGGTACATCTCTGAACTCCTCTGACATCTGTCGTTGTAATCCTTCAACGTCGTCAGAGAAGTGATGGGCCCCGACGGTCATACATGCAATGGACCCTCCATGTCCCTAAACTGAACATGGATCTCTATGTCCCTAAACTGGAACAATAGAGCCCAAATGCTCTTTTGTCGGATCCAAACGATCCCGTTAAGTCGATCTTAGTCTCAAACTAGACTAACGAATCATTAACAAATATTTAAGTTGATCTTAGCCTCAAATATGGCTAACGTATCCTTAAACCTCCAAACAGACTTTAGTCCCAAATTGGACTATAGATCCCCCAATCAACTTCGGTTCAAGGGTACATCTCTGAACTCCTCTGACATCTGTCGTTGTAATCCTTCAACGTCATCAGAGAGGTGATGGGTCCCAGCGGCCATACATGCAATGGACCACTATGTACCTAAACTGGAACATGGACCACTACATGCCTAAACTGGAACAATAGAGCCCCCTAAATGCTCTTTCCGTTAAGTTGATCTTAGTCTCAAATCAGACTAACGTATCCTTAACGAACGTTTAAGTTGATATTAGCCTCAAACATGGCAAACGTATCCTTAAACTAAAACACCAAACCCAAATCTAAGTAAATACGGATTTGGACTAATCTACGTCCTACGGGCGACGACATCACTTAGTCTCCGTATACAATCCACGGGCAACCACAAACAAAATAAACACACACGACACGAAGTGAAATTCTGGAGAAGGAGAAAGTGGTTACCGTGATGCGGTAGCGTAATTAACTGCAGGGGCTTGCGCCTGTAGGGAAGAGCGTCCCCACAATCAAAAACCCCTCAAACAAGGGGGAATCTGACGAAGTCTGCTACATCGGCCGCATCCGTCTAAACCTCCGATACACGGTGCCATAAATCAACTTGGCATCTTCGGAGAGGTGGACGGATAAAACCAAATAGCATCTGCCCCGAATCTCAGGCAAGACGCCCGTGTCTTGGCCGCCATTCGGAGGGGAACAGATTCTGGCACGCCCGGTGGGACCTCTTCCTCTTTCCACTCCACACTTCGTGTGTCGTGTTCGCGAACAAATCGCGGTTTGCTATGGTTGCCTGTGGATTCGAGGTACTTAGATTTGGTGTTTTGCTCCGTGCAGAAAACAGAAGATCAATGGCTTCAAACTGCACTACCTGCAACTGCAACTCTCGCTCCGTCCCTGCTGGAGGAGTGACTTATGGGCCCCAAGCGGCCTCCCTTTTCAAGATGCCAGTGGAGCAGGTAACTCAAGCCACCACTGGACTATTCTTCGGGACCATGCTTCCACCGATGAGCTTCAATGCCCTAATGACATTGCAAGAAGCCCCAAAAAAGTCGGTCTTTGATCGACTTACCACTGCCGTGGCCCCTCTCAACGGGTCGCCCAACTCTAATACCTCAGTTCTCAACAGACAGGGCCAGAACATCTACAAGCCCGCGATACCCGAAGCTGCCATCCCAAAGCGGATAGCCACCCCGGCTCAAGCAGACAAAATCATTGGAAAGGCTCCTCCTTCCAAGAAGTCAGTTTTTACAAGGCTGGCCATTCCGGTTGATGCCCCAGGCGAGGTCCTCAAAGCTGCTTCCCCTGCTCAGAGGTCTGTCTTTGACAGATTAGACATTGCTTCTCAACGGGTGTCAGTCTTCGACAAGCTAACACCAATAATAGTCTCTTCTCAAAGCAAGGTGCACAATGAAGTCACCCTTAAATTGGACTATAGATCCCCCAATCAACCTCGGTTCAAGGGTACATCTCTGAACTCCTCTGACATCTGTCGTTGTAATCCTTCAACGTCGTCAGAGAGGTGATGGGCCCCGACGACCATACATGCAATGGACCCCCATGTCCCTAAACTGGAACATGGACCTCTATGTCCCTAAACTGGAACAATAGAGCCCAAATGCTCTTTTTTCAGATCCAAACGATCCCGTTAAGTCGATCTTAGTCTCAAACTAGACTAACGAATCCTTAACAAATATTTAAGTTGATCTTAGCCTCAAATATGGCTAACGTATCCTTAAACCTCCAAACAGACTTTAGTCCCAAATTGGACTATAGATCCCCCAATCAATTTCGGTTCAAGGGTACATCTCTGAACTCCTCTGACATCTGTCGTTGTAATCCTTCAACGTCGTCAGAGAGGTGATGGGTCCCGACGGCCATACATGCAATGGACCACAATGTCCCTAAACTGGAACATGGACCACTACGTCCCAAAACTGGAACAATAAAGCCCCATAAATGCTATTTCCGTTAAGTTGATCTTAGTCTCAAATCAGACTAACATATCCTTAACGAACGTTTAAGTTGATCTTAGCCTCAAATATGGCTAACGTATCCTTAAACTAAAACACCAAACCCAAATCTAAGTAAATACGGATTTGGACTAATCTACGTCCTACGAGCGACGGCATCACTTAGTCTCCGCATACAATCCACGGGCAACTACAAACAAAACAAACACACACGACACGAAGTGAAATTCTGGAGAAGGAGAAAGTGGTTACCGCGATGCGGTAGCGTAATTAACTGCAGGGGCTTGCGCCTGCAGGGAAAAGCGTCCCCACAATCAAAAACCCCTCAAGCGAGGGGGAATCTGACGAAGTCTGCTACATCGGCCGCATCCGTCTAAACCTCCGATACACGGTGTCATAAATCAACTTGGCATCTTCGGAGAGGTGGACGGATAAAACCAAATAGCATCTGCCCCGAATCTTAGGAAAGACGCCCGTGTCTTGGCCGCCATTCGGAGGGGAACAAGGAGAGAGATAGAGAGGAAGAGAGAGATCGAGAGGAGAGAGAGAGGGGAGAGGAGAGATAGAATTGGCTGTATTCGCAGAGAGAGAAAGGGAGACGAGAGAGAAAGGGAAGGAGAAAGGTGAGAGAGGGAGAGAGAGGCGTGGGGCCCAGTGAGAAATGGGGGATTGCGATTGGCTGGAGATTTGTTTAGGAAATTTTATTAAAGATTTTTAATGAAGGAATCATTCTGTATGCAGGGGAAAAAGAGACTAGGTTGGGAAAAAAGATTTTTGGAGTTACAAGGAAAATATTGTATCGTTTGCTTAGGCTATAAAATATTTGGCTGATATAAAAATTTAGAATAAATATAATTTGGCGGAAAACGAAAATATTTCGGAATTGCGTCCGGGTCGGGTCCAAAAATTTGAATTTGAAATACGAAAATTATTGGCAGGTTCCAAAAATTGAAATGAAGGATTTTGTATTGAAAAAGCATACCCCCAAGGACGGACGCACGTACGTGCGCACAGTCGTCTAACCACGTCCGTTTCACTGAACGGGACGAGAACACGATACAAGGATGCTACCACAGGGTTAGGGTATCAAGAAGGCCAAGTCATGTATTTTTAAATTATTTTAAATGACTTAAATTGTTATATGCAGAAATATTAAATGTTAGCGTAATCTATAATTAAGAAAACAACGAGCTCAAGCAAACGGGTCGGATATAAAGTGAAATACCATTTTGCAACCAAACATAATAAACGAAATAAATACCACAAACAACACATACGGTAACTGAAATTGGTATAACTGGACTCGGTTGTTACACAATCTGATCTTGCAAGAGCACACGCAGAGTGTTTTCTTCTCTCTCTCTCTCCAGGTAGCGACCATGTCACGCCTTAATCAAGATAATAATATGGATGTATCAACCGAACCCACTTGTTATACTGAGCTGGAGAACGTTGGTCCCGCTCTACCTTATAATTATTATAAGACTGAGCAGGAGATAGGGGATTACTAGGAGTCCCGTGCCGTCCAAACGAAGAAAGTGCATGATGGTACATCTTCTTCAGGTGTGTTCGTTACAGAGAACTATTTCTCAGTATTCTCTACGTCATGGGTATGAGATACCGAATCAGGATCCTACATATCTAATCTATTACATGGGCTACAGATAGGTAGAGAACTGGGAATTGGCGATAAACGGTGCAATTGTTGCAGCCAAAGTCGTTGGCGGTTATCACCCTGTATTACCAAATACATTGATTCTGAACGAATGTTATTAGATACCGAACCTGATATACAACATCATATCAGACTCTTTATTTAGTAAAGAAGGATATAATTTTGTATTGATGGATAATGTTTTAAACATTTCCTATATCAAGAGTTGATCGGATCATGCACGTTATCTAATGGCATATACGTTCTAAATCAAACTGCAGTTCTTAATGTACAAAACACACACAAGAGGAAGAGTTCAGAAATGAACGAATCCTTCTTGAGGTATTGTAGACTAGGTCATATCAATACGACCCGACTAGCTAAGCTACATTAAGATGCATATTTAAATCAGTTTGAATTTACATCTTGTGAAACTTGCCAGTCATGTCACAAAGATAAAATGACCGTAGCTCCGTTTACTGGAAACAGAGAAAGAGTTAGTGAACTCTTGGGATTGATACATGATGATGTATATAGGTCCCCTGTCTACACATGCCAGGACAGGTTCTTTGTACTTCATTACATTCACTGATGATCTCTCAAGATTCGGACATATGTTCCTGTTGAAACACAAGTCTGAAGCTTTTGAGAAATTCAAAGAATATAAGTCTGAAGTAGAGAACCAAAACGGGTATAAGTATTATGTCCTTTGATGTGATCAGGGAGGAGAATAATTGAACACGGAGTTCCTGGACAATTCAAAAGGAGAATGTGATTCTATCTCGGCATTACTCATCCGCATACACCACAGAACAATGGTGTATCGGGGCGGAGCAATCGCACCCTATTAGATATGGTGCGCTCTATGATGAGTACTACTGAATTGCCTATTTCCTTTTTGGGAATTATGCACTTGAGAAGTTGCATACCTATTGAATAGCGTTCCAACCAAATCAGATGCCTACCACTTCATATGAGATATGGTATGGAAAGAGCCCAAGTCTTAAGTAAGTTAAGATTTGGGATTGTCCGGCCTATGTCTAAAAGCAAAATCCGGAGAAGCTCGAGGCAAGATCAGTTCTGTGGAAGTTTGTTGGATATCTCAAGCATTCGCAAGGGAATATCTTCTACCGTACCGAGGAGCAAAATGTGTTTTGTTTCTCGACATGCCACCTTTTTAGAAAAGGAATTTCTTGTGAAGAAATTAGTGGTAATGAGGTAGAACCGGAAGGAGTTCCAGCTATACAAACTACAGCTGATGATTTGATAGAACCGGAGGATTCAATAGTTCCCGACGGACCTCAGCCACTCCGCCGATCTGGTAGGGTTCCTCATCCACCTGAAAGATACTTCGGTTTTCTCTATGATAGTGGGAGCGGGGATTGTATCATGAGATGATGACCCAACTAGTTTCGAGCAGGCCATCAAGAGTGGGGACTCTGTAAGAATGGCTGGATGCTAAGCGATCTGAGATGGAATCTATATACACCAACAAAGTATGGACTTTGGTTGCTATATCTGAAAGGTTAAACCCCCATCAGGAGCAAGTATATCTTGAGAAGATTACTTGGTGTAGATGGAAAAGTTGAGACTTTCAATGCTGGACTTATTGCAAAAGGTTCTCGTCATCAATCAGATGTGGTTTATGATGAAATCTTTTCTCCAGATGCAAAACGGTGGTTTTTGGATACAGTCCCGAGTCACATGGAGGCAATGAGCGATAGGAGGGGATTTCGTCTCTCCCGGTATTGGGTTTTGATGTTGCGCTGTGCTCGATTGGCTATAACAGGAAAGTACCTGGGCAGGGCTGTTTATGAGATTTACTGGTAAGTGTTATCAGTAGTTTCTCGACTCGTTATGAGCCTCATATCGACATGACTTATCAAGCTATTGGGGTCTGACGTTTACCACCCCCAGGCGAGACATGCGACATATCTAACGAAGGGACCGGACTGTACGGTAGTATTACTAATTGAATTCGCAGGAGTATGAGCAGGCTTGCTTGTTGATCTTCTGATTGCTCAATACCCGGGTGGCCGTTACGTTTAGCAAACCGCTTGCGGCTTGTGGGTGTTTGATATGATCATCACCTACTGCCGGCGTATTGACGAGTTTTTAGAGTCCTACACAGAGGTTTCCTGGATCATGCGAAACGAAGTAGGAGCACATATGTGATATGTGCGGGACCGAGATTAATACGCGTATGTGACACCGCATTCTATTCTCGCGATATGTGATATCAGTCGGTTATATGTGATATAGCCGAGTTATCGGATCAAGTGTTGATTCGATGGATTGATACATTTGATATTAGTCGGTTGTGTGTGATATAGCCGGATTATTAAATCAAGTGTTGATTTAATAATTTAATGTATAATTATATGTGTGATATATTAATTTACATTAACTAATATTATCACTTAAACATTTCTTTTTCTCACTTATGTAAACTTAGTATATATGTGATATATATTAATATACAAATTTTGTGTCATGCTAGATGCCACATGTGACATGGGTGTATGAGACTTACACCATGCTTATAATAATGGAATGGTTTTATTTATTTAAAGTTAATCAAAATTAATGGTAATTAGTCGCATGCTTGGAAGCTTGGAGAAGCTTGTAGTATCTTTGACTTAGTCCACTAGTTTTGTTTTACTTGTAGATATTTATTAACCTAACCATTATTATAACCCATGGTTTATTCTCTACATGGGTTAGTGTATGACACCAACTCACCCATGGTTGTTATTCTCACCTCATGAGTTCATTCTCTCATTCTTCACTTGTGCTTCTTCTTCCTCATGAGCTTTTCTCAAGGTGAGAAAATATTGTGAGAGAAAGAAAACTAAAGTGAGCTCATTTCCTACTTCATCATCCTCTACTATTAGTCATTTAGTTTAGGGTGTTTGCTTCACTAATTTCATCATTAGTGAAGAGGTAACATGAGCTTGAGTCTTCTCGACGTAGATCATCTTCGACCTCGAAGACTTCGAGCAAGTTTGTTCATTTCTCCAGAAGAACCCTTTCTAGAGTTCGAGTGTTCATAATTTGCAGCGAAGGGACTACTACACGGAGCATTAGAAATGAAGGACCGGTCTACAAAGGTTGTATCTCATTCACTTAGATGTAAAGTTGTTTACATATTGTTTCATCGCATTTTCAAGTAAAGATTCTATGGTTAGGGTTAACTAGAACGGCAAATTTTTGAAATTGCCATAAACGATACCTCCCGAAACCTTGCTGCCGTGCTAGGAAACCCTGCAGATGTTGCATGTTATTTTTTCCATCGTGTTTTCTATTCAATGCACTTAAGCATGTAGTCACCTTGCATGGACGTCTTGGTGCAAGTTCTTCACAATTCGGAGAGAAATGAGTGATTCATACCGTACATTGTGAAAATTATTCGCAAACTTTGTTTTCGGTTTTCCATGAAATCTGGGCATCAAATGCCATTGGCATTGTTTTCCTCTAAAATTATTTGCCACTGGCATCGTGATTATCCCATCAATAATGATCCCAGAATCCAGATGTATATTTGATGTAGATATATTGAAGACTGTTCTGCAAAATCATTTATATTATCAAATAAGAATGCATTATTTAACCATCTTTCTTAGTTTTTAACCACATAATACACATTAGAAGTTATTATTATGTATAGTTAAGCATTCTCATGCCGCATTATTACTCTTCCAAAGTGCAGCTTTCTAGTCTTGATATATCTTCCACAGCTTGTTTCTTTGTTGAGACACCCAATCTCATTCCCACTGAAACTAAAGTCTCGAGAGATCGTTCACTGTTTGCAATTAGGTCTTCGTCTATTTGAATTGCATCCTGCAAAGGAGAAAAAAAAGTCCATGAATTATGTGTCGAATAACATTCAAAAGGACTAAGATGCAATGCCAACTTTTCTTTTTATTGACAAGAGAAATCTGGTGTTTATTTTCAATATAACGATTTTTAAAGCTGGAAATGAACTAAAGGTCTACAAACCTAGCTAACCAAAGCAAATCGATGAGCAATAGCTCAGTTGGTATGAGCACTTCCCCTCTTGGGGAACATTCTTTGGATATTAAATTCATAGTTTGGAGCTTACAGGTCCTTTTTTTTATATTATGATAGAAGGCCTTTCTGAGCAAAGAGTCCAAATCAATTGGATTTTAAATTCAATTTATGGCTCTCAAAATTTCAAGCATTGATCTTGTGATCATTAGATCTTATAGCTTAATCAGGTTGGTTTATTGACATGAAAACAAAATGGAAAAGCATGCTTCATGTATAACAGCACACATTGCTATGTGAGAATAAATTTACTTTATTGTACTTAGCAGTTAAATGTATATCTTATTAAACATGGACAGGCTATTTAAGTTATAATTGATGGGGAAAATTGATATTTAGTCTTAAAAGGTGTAGTTTCTATGGTTGAGACCTCTTTTGATAAACTCATTGGCGGTGTTATTCAGAATGGGCAACTAGTTACTCTTAAATTATTGTTTTATACAATTCTCAGAGCGAGTGTAGTATTGTCAAGTAAATTGAAAGTAATTCTCTTATCTGCTACCATTGGATTACTTGTGTTACTACTTATTTTCTTATTTTGTTTTCAATGTTTCGGTGTGTCACTTCTTATTACACTATATGAATGATTCTTGTGATTGCTTTGCTTAAACATGTGCTTGCACAGGTGTGCGCACACGAGCATACATCAAGATATATAATTTAGGGTTAATTGAATATAGATCCCCTCTACTATGGGGGTTGAGCACTTATACCCCATGTTTTATCATAATAAACACTTTGACCCCTCTGATTGAAAAATAAATTTTTAATCCCAATTTTACGCTTTCTTCCTCTCTTCAACCATATATAACTTGTAATCCTAATTCAAAGAGTCAAATAAGAAGGATAATCCCCAATAAAAGTAACTAGAGAAAACAATAAAATTGAGAATGCTTATCTTGGATTATATTCTCTCTCATAAACAACATCATGTTTTGAATTAAGAGAATCAATATGAAAAGGAATAAAAGGAAATAACTTAGGATAATGGAAGAGGGTTTGGAGTTATGGTGGAGCATAAGACAAGATCGTTGAGCTTATAGGGTAGAGATAAAGGTAGGTTGTATCGGGTTGGAGAGAGAGAGAGAGAGAGAGAGATGTATCAAAAGGGGTCAAAGTGCTTAATATGATTGTACAGGGATATAAGAGCTCAACCCCTTAAAGTGCAGGAGGTATATCTGCAATTAACCCTATAATTTATTTATGATGCCCCAAACCTAGCTCTCATATTTGCGCCACCAAGTGATACATGTGTCTGTATCACCCAAAACACAGCTTGTGTTATTTTTAGAATGTGGTACTAGTTTGATGATGTTTTTCTCAGGAGAATTCATATAATTACGCATCATTTGCAAGTTCTTCACTCTATAAAATAATTTAATGATGCATCTTTGATGTTTTCTACAGTAGTCACAACTAAATGAGAAATCGATATTGATTCACAATCCTTTAGATTGCAACCTGACCAGCATCATAATTCTAAAATCTGGATGCAATTTTGACAACATTGTATATCTACCATGCACTTAAATCTGAATCAATAGATTGTAGTTCAGACAGAGACGCAAAGGGCATAAATCCACATCATATCATAAACTCTAGTACCATAGTTAATTTGTTACCAAACATTAAAAGATGAAGAGGCATCATATGATACAGAAAATTCTAACATTCTCCGCATCATATCCTATACTATATTATCATAGTTAATTTGTGACAAAACATTAAGATATGAAGAGGGATCATATAATACAGTAAATTCTAATATTCCCCACATCAGATATAGGATCAGTTTCTATGTGAAACCAGTTCTTAGCTACCAGAAAAGTTCAATAAAAAGCCTAAGAAACTTCGATTTTTGAATCTTTGTTAAACAAGACAAACCTTTTCAAATATGCATATTACCGTGCTTCCTCCAAACGAGAAATACCCAAACTGGACAAGGATATGAAAAGGGATACTGTCAGTTAACATTCAACACAACTAAAATGTTCACAGTTACTGCAAAATAGTGATTAAGTTCACAGGAACCTCGTCTCCTTTATGGACGTAGTCGCCCTTTTCTTTTGTGAAAGTGATGCTTCCGACCATTGTTGCTCCTATTGCTATGAATGCTACCTGCACAAATTATAAAGATCTTGTAAGTATTCATTAAGTGAGTATGAAAATAAAACACAAACTTCCCAAAAAAGAAATCCAAGTCCCCAAAAAGGAATCAAAGACGAAAAAAGAATAAAAGAAAATAAAAAATTCCATACATTCTATAAAAAAGTAGATGCCTTAGGATCGAAAAATGCCATTTTTATAAATGTTTTCCATATAAATTTAGAAGTGAACAATAATTGCAAACAAGAAGGAAGGTTCAATCATTAACCATACAGCTCTTCTTAACATGGGGACTAGAGATCAAATAGTTATCATTGTTAACAACAATGATAGTTTGGACCAAACAATTTTCTAAACAATTACACAGATATAGTTTGGTTATGGTAATAGTAATCAAATTGATGAAAAAATTTATAGGACGTTTATAAGACCAATGTTGCTTAGTAGGCAGATTGTTAGGCTATTAAGAAACAACAGGTCCAAAAAGAGAGTAGCAAAATCAGACACATCATATAGTAGTTCTAAAGCACTTCTCCACTTCAGCCATAAATAATTAGCTCTATAACTTCTCAATTTCACCATCATGATTAATCATATAGATCTTAAGAAACAAAAATTGGTATTCCTAAATATTACTTGGCCAGTAATTTGCTCATCGGTCGTATGAGAAATACAAATGCCAAACATGAAAGATTATGTAGGGATAGTAATTACTCCGCCAAAACTTTTCATGATAAGATAGGAATGAGATGCAACCTGACAATAGGCTACAAGCCTACTTCCTACAGATATGGAATGCACTCTCAATAGGACAGCACATGTATCCTTGTCAATACTTGTTTGGATAATTGCGCACTTTTCAACCTTATTTACTGATTATATTTATTATATACTCCTCTCTTTACTCGGTATATTGGATTGCTTGCTCATCAGCTTTATTCATTATTTTAGTAATTAAGGTTTTCCAAATGAAAGTGGGATGATTAAAATGGAGAATTGTTCTAGAGTATTATCTGATATGAAAATAACCATGAAATTGTAAGGTCATATTGTTTACAACGGTTACAATTTACAGGACCAGTAAAATTTATAGTTTAGAGTTTTGTAGAATTCAAGAAATAGGCCTCGAAAATGAGAAATAAAAATAAAAATGCTGAGACATATGTGTGGAAATATGCTAAGAGATGAGGAAAAGAAATGAGGCCATCCATAAGAATTTTGAGGTAGCTCCATTGAGGATAATATGTGAAGGAATCAATTGATATGGTTTGGGTCTGGATTCCCTGCTCTGATAAAAAAACAGCAGGGAAATCGGTGGAAAATAGTCGAAGATGCGGCGGGGGGGGGGGGGGGGGGGGGTGTTGTTTGTCATAAGGTGTTTGGATTTATGAAATCAGGAAAAATAAAAGCAGGGAAGTTCAATTCCGATGAGTTGGACATGTGCAACTGAGCTAGAAATCGGCCTAAATTAACATTGATGGAGAAGTTAAAAAGGATCCAATATTTTTAAGGATGACCTTAACAAATGGAGGAAAAGAATTCATGTAGCCACCACTAATGCCGGGGATAAAGGCGATACTGTTGTAGAACTAAATACACATGAATAACATATATAATTTTTTTTAAAGATCAACACTTCAAATATGTGAAAATCAAAGAAGCCTATAAACTATGTATTATGTAAAGAACTCTTGAGGAATACGCATCACCATATTATGCGTCAAATTGCCTTCTTCCAACTTCACCATTGTGCACATTGCTATCGACCAAGAGATACAAGCTTAAATCACAATGGGAAAGGTCTACTAGTATAACTAGAACCCAAGAGGGACATGTGGAATATTGTCCTTTTTATTTAAATAAAAATGCGATAAAAATAATAAAATTTCTACAATTTATTCTAAATCCTAAAATTGTCCAAATCACATCCCTCTCCCTCGATCTCCCTCCCTCCCATTACAGAAGGCATGATGCACCTTGGAATTTGAAACTGAATATTATAACCCCCATAAATATTTAATAATTTATACATTTTCACTCTAATAATTCCATTCTCTCTTACCTTTCCATGCATCCTACATGCTTATAATTCTGGTACTGATAATATGAACCATAAGAGTGTGCGATAGAATCCATTCGGACTGAAACAGTGAAAAAGTCTAGAATTCATGATTCCTACGCATGGCCTTAATAAGTCGCGCACCAAATTTTTTGAAGATCACATGCCGATTATAGAAAAAGTAAGGTGAATATGAACAAGACATGAATAAATATTACTAAAGAGAACTGAAATACCTTCCCAAATTCTGAAGTTGAAATGATAGATACAACCCGTTTATTCTCAGTGAAAACATTACAATATTTGCTGTTCACAGCAATTGGATTAACCTGAAAATTTGGAAGCATAATCAATCAAATAGTTGTTGAGCAGCAACTTTTATATGTCTATAGATACTTATATGGCAAACAATCTAATTTCATTATCGTGCACATACAGTGTATAAACATCCTGGTATATCCACAAAACATTCCACGACCCCAGAAACTGGAGAATGAAAACGGTGGTAATCCTGTAAACAACCAAGTGATCATCCCATAAGTTTTATTCATAAACAAATAAAGCAGTTAAGCTGAACACTACTTGCACGTAAAGTGTCATATAAATCAGGTGAAGAACCTGGGGTGCCAGTCGAAATATCACCATAGATCCATGAATATAGGCACTGGAGCAAATGTCAGGCCCCAGAAGACCTTGTACTGAAAACTTACGTCCCTGACAGGAAAAGAAATTATGAAGAAGCTTTTAACGGAAACAAGAAATCCCTCATTGGTTAGACAATCATTTGGTTATGTAGGTTATATCTTAGTATCCAATCTGAACTTAGTCTAACAGAAACTTTGAAGTGGTGTATACTTAGAATTAAAAAGCAATGTCGAGAAGGATACAAGGAATTTGCTGATTCAACTTAAGAGGTGACTTCTAAAATACTTGCCATAGTGTCATTGGGACAGTCTGCTTATTGATAATAGCCCCTTTTAATGAAGACATCTATCAAACTATAAAATGAAAGCATGCACAAACTTGGAACAAGATGAACTTTGCATACTTGGTTGCTGATTGTTTGTCGACTTCTTTTCCGTCCTTCACCCTTCTACTTTTCATTATCACATTAAACCTTCAAGTGCATTTGCATTACTAAAAGTCTACTCTATTTTGAGTGCACACACAATCAAACTATACAATTATATTCATCTGAAACTTTATGCCTATGGTACTTTTTCTTTTGGCAATGGGTCAAGGCAGAATAGTTGTGAAGAGCGAGTACATAAAGGATTAAGCGTTTTGTGGGAATTGAGTTAGCTTGTCTTCCATTTAGAGCCTGGACCAAACTCAGGAGACTATGTCGCTACCTAGATTTCAACGAGCTTTGAAAAGATTATGGGACAATTAAAGAATATCAAGCAGGTTTAGCAAACACCTCGTCATTGGCCAGGGCAAGACAGACCCCTTGGCACCCTAGAGTTGATACTGTGAATAATTAAGTTTTACCCTTAAAATGGGTTTTCCATATAGACCCCTCTGTATTCTTTTGTATCTTTATACCCTCTTTTAACTGTGTATTTGCATATATCCCTTTGAAATCTGTAATATGGTTATAGAAAAACCACTTATCTATTCTTTTATATTATAAACTTGATTGTTTCGAGTTGCAATGGTAAACTTTCTTTGTCTGTTCAGTATAAAATGGAAATTGAGTATTTTTTTTGATTTGTTGTGGTTTTTATTATTTTTATTAATTATATATAAGAAATCATCAAACTTGCATCAATTGTCTTAGTTTGTTCTGATTTATTATCTCTATCATCTATTTCACTATATCATGCTTATTTCACTTAAATATGAAACTGTGAAGGTTGGTGTGGTAAATGACAATGTGAAGATTAAAGGTTAAATGTAGGCAGCATGGTATAGCAATGAGAATAAAGTACTAATTAAAAATTATGAGATAAATATAGTAGACTACACTTTAAATAAGCTAATAGCCTAATATCCTTTGTAAGCACCGCCACTCTAATAAGAAACAGGGTTTATGCCACAATATGAAAGAGCGTAGGGAGTATTTACATATATGAAGAATCCAAAGGGGTCAGGTATATATAAATATGAATGATTTCAAAGGGGGTATATATTGAAAAACACTTTCAAAATTAAGGTTTGTGGGTTTTTGTAAAAAGGCCATTTTTTAGATATTCATTCTTAAAGATGCTTTGGAGAGATGAGCTAAATAAGGAGAACTTTTATTTGGCCTGCAACAGCCGTTATAATTTAGGCCTAGGCACATAGCAGGTTAGATGGATTGATTCTAATAGATATTAATTGTGAATTATGAATTGGGATCAGTGGCAATTTTTTGGGATCTTTTGATCAGTAGTGCATGTATTTAAAACGAAGTGAAATTTAAGTGAAGTTTGTGATCAATAATGCTAAGTGACCAAGTTCAGCATAGCAAAATGAAGCATATTGAGATTGTGAGATTATCAAATGAGCCAAAAACAGAGAGTTCTACAGATAGAATTGTGATTGTTCTGCATTTGTATTCCTTTTTAACCTGTAGACGTCCTCACTGAGGGGTTAGTCAAGCTAATCATCTCAATCTATCATTTCCAAGTGGAACATGATTGATATCTATTATGCACTTGCTGGGGGTGTTCAAGGAAAAAGGCCAATTCATGACGTCATTTGCTTAAAAATTTCAATGTGTCACCATTACAATCCCTCACTGGCCCCTATATTTCCTGTAGTTTCCTTGGTCAGGACTCTAAAACCAAGTTGGTTGCTATCAGGTCAGCGGCCACTTTTTTAGTTACAGAAGATGCCCAATTTTGACTAAGCCCTACCAGTTTGGAGTTATGCTCCAAAGCCAGCACCATTTCGATGGTCAAGGCTCGGTTGATGGTGGAATTGAATCTGCTTAAAAAAGAAGTTGAAGATCACCTTAATCCAAAACCTCATACTATCGTCCATTGTTTTGAAGGCTATAAGTCGGCAATCAGCAGCACAAACAGCAATGTCGTCATGTCCCTTGTAGGCAATTGGCCTCGCACCAGGTTTCAGCTCTCTTACAAAAAATTCGTTAAATGTCTGCCAATAAGAGAGAATTAATCACATAACCACCATAAATTCAGAAATGAACTTTATTTATGCTTAATGGTCTGGAAAAAAGCCCCAATGCGCAAAAAAAAAACCTATTCAAAACATATTGTAAGGAACTCTTTCTGGTCATGAAAGGCCCAAATCAGCTAGTGCAGAATATATTGCCGCTATCTAAGGGGAACTCCCAAGCAAATATAAGGCAACATTTCTAGATAATAAAAGTTCCAGAAATTAAAACTTTACTAACTTCCACAGCATCTGATGAAAATTTGTTGCCAAACTTTCTCTTGATTTTGGCAGAATGAACGTATAGCATTCTTGCCTCAAGGCGGTCGTATTTGCCTATGTAACTTGGAGCATATCCTAGAAGGTTTATAACAACCACCTCCTCAATCAAATTTATTGAAGCGTTGATGGTAACAAGTTGAGTGTTCGAACAAGTTTTCTGTCACCTGACAGACAGGGTGTTAAAATGGTTCTTGTTTCCATGCTCAAAGTCTGAAGCCTCAATATATCTCCAGGGAATGTATAACACAGTTACACCTTCAACACAATAAGAATCTTCAACCATGCGGGTCAATGACTCAATGTGCATTATGATTATTAAGTGGGTCTGATAAGAAGAGAAACAAGAGTTCCCACTTGATCATGATGCGCTGTGCTCACTGCCTGAAGATCTTACCAACTGCCAATCCTACCTCTACGTTCTTGACATCCCCTCTTTTTGTCTCAATAGTCTTTCAGTGGCATGATTCGGTCCTCTTTCCCAAAATTTAGAAAAAGTGAGCCATCTAGCATTCATGCAATAGCATTCTTCGAATGTAATTTTGTAGATATTGAAGGAACAAACATGCAACACCCTTCATCAACTAAATAGTCAATTTAAGATGAAGTGGTGAACATTTAACGAAGCTCAAGGGTAACAACCACAACATAGCCTCACATGCACAATACACAAGTGCTATGTCTCAATTTACAGGATCAACATTAAAGCAAAACCAAATTAATTTCTCTGCAAAAAGGAGGAAGAAGCAATTTCCCAAAACAAAAACAAAAGATCAATTTGTTTGGCCCTAATTACATCTATCAAATTACTATCTGATGAACAATGTTGAAGTGTTGTTTCAAGAGAACAGCAAGTTCAAGAGGTTGCAACTCAAATAGTGATCATTGTATATAAAGCAAAGAGGTGGGAGGAGGAAGGAGGACCTAGGTTTGGGTGAAGCTGGAGGTGGGATGAAGGAGACAGAGGGATGTAGATTTTTTATAAAACAAATAGAAGGGAAACTAACCATATAAACCATGTCCACACATCCATTTTCAAAAATATCTAGTAATGGAGGGTATTCTTTTAATAATAGTAGTATCTTCTTATAATTTAGAAAGTAGAACATGTCTATCTTGTAAAAGGCATACAAGTTCATGGTGGTTTTTGACAATTTAGCCAATCTTTTTCTTCAAATTAGCATTACAATGTCTGCATTATTTCTTTTTCAACCGTAGTAACTCTTCTTAAGAGGCTTGAGGTATTCTGTAACCTTAATGATCAACAAAATACATGGTTTGTGTTGAAAGTAGAAAAAAAAATGATGGGATTTTAAAGATAGACTCTCATCGGAAACAACAAAAGAAACACGAGTATAAAATATAAAATGGGTCACACCTCAACAAGGCTTGAGTCTTATTGTTGGAACCCACTTATCATTAAAAACCCATCACGCATCCAACGCTTCTCTAATTTTAAACTTTAATCTACTTTAAAAATAACTTTGACATGGTATCTGAGCCAATGGCTCAATCCAAATCCGACTCGACAATACTATCAAGTGTTGTACTTTTTACGTGACAACCACACCAAAAAAAGTGATGGTTGCACGTAAAGGGGAGTGTTGAAAGATAAAAACCAAATGATGGGACTTACAACCACACCAAAGAAAAAAATAATGGTTGCACGTAAAGGAAAGTGTTGAAAGTAAAAAAAAACAAATGATGGGACTTTAAAGATAGTCCCACATTGGAAACAACAAAAGAAATACATGGATATAAAATATAAAATGAGTCACACCTAAACATGGCTCGAGACTTATTGTTGGAACCCACTTTCATTAAAAGCCCATGTGTAAAAGCCCATCACTCTTCCAACTCTACTCTAATTTTAAATTCTACTCTACTTTAAAAATAACTTTGACAATTTGAAGTGTCTCCAAGAAATGAAGAATGTATTCGTAAAAAAATCATATTTTTTGGAATAAAATAGCAAAAAATCATTAATTTGCATGAAGGAATTTATTGAAAAGGAGATATATATAAATTCTTCTTTCAAGAACAATGGTGTTTAGTAATTAATATGTCGCGGCTTAAGAAGAACCTAAACCTAATACGCAACTCACAAGAAAGCATATTATTTTTTAGGCTTAATCCCAATAAACCCCCAAAGCCTTTTCCTAATTCATCAGAAACTACCAAATAGTTTTAAAACTATGAGAAACCCCCAAAGTTAACGACCAGACCCAAACACTGTTAAAGGGGTGAGCACGTGACCTCAATACTTTTGAAATATACCTAAAATGCCCTTCCTTGCTATTTATGCCTTTTCACTTCATTTCTTTTAGCAGATATTTTTTCCTCTCTTCTTCTCTAACCTCAAGCTAACCAACCCTAGATCTGATGGTTTCTTGCGCCTCCTTTAACTCAAGATCAGTCAAGCTTTGTAAGTGCGGTCTTCGAGCTAGGATTGTGTTGTCCCAGAATGTAAAGCATCTTGTTCGAAAGTTTTTGGGTTGCCCTGGGTGACCGGTGAAGGGTGGGTTCAATGGTTGGGTCAAAAAGCATAAGGTGGAGGGGGTCATGGTGGTTAGAGATGGAAACCCATTCAGTAATGAAAAGGAGAAACTTAGTAGTATTTTATGTTTTCCTTGGCTTTTTATGGGTTTTTCTCTACAGTAGATTGTAAATTTTAGGGATGACTATGTATTTTGTTTTGGGGATGACTATGTATTTTGTTTTAGTTTATGAATGAAAATTTGGGGCTTATCATCATGTATTTTGTCTAACTTTTGTAAACAAAATTGAAGTAAATATGACTTATGAATTTCTGTGTAAATTCCATTGATGTTGCAAATCTAAAATTAAAAGTTGATAAACAAAGCAACTATGTTTGAAAAATGAACAAAAAGCTACACAATATGTTTTATAAATGTTGAAATAATACCAATGTTAGATTGACATTGTACATGAAAAAACCAAAAACGTTCTCGTAATGTATATAAAACCACCAATAAGTTTCTAAAATGTACAAGGAAATACCAAATAAGTTTTTATAATGCACAAAAACCCTAAAGGGCATTAATATTACTTTACCTACCCACTTAACGGTGTTGGAGGCTGGCCGTTAACTTTGAGGGTTTCTAGTAATTTTATAACTATTTGGTAGTTTCTGGTGAATTAGGAAAAGGCTTTGGATGTTTATTGGAATTAAGACTATTTTTTAGAAGAGGAGGGTTCTTCTGCGAATTATTGTGTTTGATAACCAATATCCTGTTTCAAAGAACCTAAACAAAAAAGGACAATATCAAATATTCAAACAACCCAACATTGTGTTTGGGCGCGTGAGGGGATGGGGGGGTTGGTTGGGGATGGGGGGAAGAAATGGAAAATTTGGAGATATGATTTCAAGCATATATTCTCATAACAACAACAACTACTACTTCAGATATCTCATCTGATAAAGTCTAAATCAAGCTTGCTAAGTTTCATCATAACCTGTAAGATCCTACAAAACCACTGCCCCTCCCAAAATCACACAAATAAAAAGCCCTTCCCAACATGTCACTACACAGAAGAATATAGGAAAAAGAATATTTGAGGCAAGAGATACTTATAAAAGATAATATGCCATTTGAGTGATAATTCAACTTAGATAAATACCTTGAATTGTTCAACAGGATGCTTAATTTCATCCAAATTAATCTGATCCTGCATAAATACACATAAATACTATAAGAATCAATGTCTAGCATATTTCATTATTATGAAGTACAAGACAATCTTCAATTTAAGATGAAACTTGGAGAATAAAGGGTTTTCTGCACTACTCATGAAAATTTAGAATGTCAACTGTGCATTAAAAGCAGATTTGAGGATAGTGCTCCTGTCGTGGTTTATTTTTCTAAGCAATATATGAGACATTATAATTTCTATTCCCTTCCTGCTTCGTACTATAGTCATTAGTCAATATTTATTTTGCTGCATGTGTACAGTATGCATATGGAACTATAGTCGGGCAGATCTACATATAGCCAAGATTAGGCGGCCGCCCTACCTAGATCTGCCGTGTCAACATGCATATGAACAATCAATAATATATATATATATATATATATATATATATATAGCCATGTGCTACACAATTATAGGATCCTATCGGATGGGATTTGTGCATTCAATTATGTTATATTTGGTAATAAATGAAAGCTTCTACTCATAATTATTAGCATGCGTCCCAAATTTAATCTAACGGTAAAAAAGTGAACAAATCCTTCCGATAGGATCCTAGTCAAACTATATATATATATGAGAATAATGGAGGAAAGAGGCCCAAGGAGGCTTTTTGCGTTAGGTGCCGACAAAAAGTATGTCCATTTTATTCGACGATCAGCACCTTCCAACTTGATTTCCATCCTCGAATTTGTCGATGCACCAAATTTCATATGATTACAACACCATTTCACCGTTGATTTAGCAATGCAAAAAGTTCTATTGTCGGTAAACCGTTAATTTTGCACCCAATAAATCAACGGTAAAAAGGAGATGGAATCACATGAAATTTGGTGTATCGACATATTAGACGATGAAAATCGAGATGACCGGCGCCAATCGTCGTATAAAATGGTGGAGGGCGTGATTTGTGCCGCCACCTAACGCAAAAAATCTTCTAGGGCCTCTTTCCTCCATTATTCTCTCTACACACACATATATTTGTGTGTGGGCACGCTATAGTTTCATATAAATAAAACTAAGCGGCCTACCGGTTGGTGCATAAAGTCTTTGTGGTTAAGTTTCCTGGGTATGAGGCTCGTGAGCATCATTTTATTGTCCATAATATTCTTTTTCAATAATGGCCCCATGTTACATTTTGTTAATAAAGTTTCTTGTAAGGATGGCCCACAAGTAATTTTATATATATTAGCAAATGGTAATGGCAACTGAAGTGATTATTCACACAGAGGCAAATGGAAATGGCAACTGAAGTGATTCTTCGCACAGATAATTTCATCGTAAAGAAAAATTTATGCAAAGTTGTAAAATAAAAGTAGAAAGCAAGTAATTTTGTTTTCTTTTAATACAAAAATATATCATAAAAATGAAAATGAGTCCATTCATTAAATTCATTTGTAATGTTTCTTTATGCATTCATCTGTATATCACATATAATACATTTAAAGGCTTTTTTATATGTTTCACCGAAACAAGAAATGTACTATGTCTAGCCATGTGCTACACATGGTATCGCTTAATATATACTAAAGCATAGGCTCGACAATTGTATAAATAACAAGCTAAATGGCCTTTTTCATTTTATTAATTATCATTATATTTGAATAAAAATAACACGAATAGAAGAACAAATGATTTGAAGGCTAACCTTTGGGTTTTTCTACTTTTCCTTATTCTTAGGAAATATTTGTCAAAGTTTAAATAAATAATAGCTATGCTTATGTGAATAAACTAAACAAATTGAACAATAGTGAATTTAATCATTCTTACAAGTTAAAATTTATGGCTTTGATATTTTGTGATCTTTAAATTTTTCTCCCTACCTGACTCAATATTCTGGCTCCGCCAGTGACTATAATGCCTTGATTTCATTAACAGAGCACGCAACAATAAAAAGGAACAAAGCAAATGAAATCTAAATTGAGTTTTCCCACTTTCCTTTACGATACTGAACAGTCCTGATTGGGAAAACATTCCAAATAAAAATGGATGATTGCATGAATAAACTAAATGTTAAATTGAGTGGTTTATTTCCTAATTAAATAATCAGGGGAAAAGAAAGCTTGATCATTGTACAAAAGAAATCCAACAAACTTTACTCCTTTGGAAAGGATATATTCGTCATCATGTCCAAGAGCTAAATAGTTACTGAATAAAGGTGTAAGCACTTCTCATGTTTTGTTACATAATTATTAAATTCTGATTACACTATACACACTTCTAATATCATGAGAGATTTTCTTCTCTCTAGTCCCTCCTACCCCGACCAATTTCGTACCTCTCTTAAACATTATATGCCCTCCATGATCATTACATCCCTGAAGTCTCCGTCGACAATGGCCAAAAATTGTACACCAAAACAAGTTTATGGAACAGTCTACAATCTCCATTCGATAAGAAATAGAATAAATGTGATTGAATACCCACCAACCTCCCCATTTTCCCCACTTTCCACCCTTGCTCCAAGGCATTTCCCGTGCACTCAAAGGGACAGGCGAGCATGAAACCAATAACCTAAGTTGATTGTAACAGATAATAGCTCATCATTTCTTTGAAATACTAATATCCTCTAGCCATCATCAATATGCTTTAATAACTCCCACTGAAGAACAGAGATCACTCTAGCACTTCCCATGTATCGGATAGCTAGTTGTGACTCGTGAGAACAGGTCTCCTATCCAGCACCATCATCAATTCTCCTGCTTACTTCATGTGCGACTATTTCCATTATACTTTGTACCCTCCATATAACAATATAAAGCTTCTCCTCCCTTCATATCCCCTAAAAACCCTTCCACTTTAAGGATTCGCCTCCTGATCTCTTTATTAAGGGTATCTTTCAATACTTTCGGTGAGCCTAGAAAATGGCTGAAGATTTGTGACAACAAAACATTGTTTCCTATGCCTCGTAACATGCCATATGGCAAGGGCCTGTCCGCAGTCTGTTTGTTCCACTACCATGAATTTGGTAATGTTAGTCATTACCACCATCCTTTCTATCCCAACCACCATAATGGCCATAAATCCTCCCATGCCAGTATGATATTGAAGATCCATGTTCTAGATCAATACCCTCCAACTCTCTTCCTTATGTTACCCTACTCTGAACCTTCCTCAAGTTGCTCCCAGATTATTCAGGTAATAACCTATTCTTAGGTTTCTAGCCCCAGATGATGATCCTCAACGCTACTAATAAAATTCAAAATACTGCAGTTTTTAGCACTTTATAGTAATCAACGATATATGTTTTAAGTAATTCATGAAGCTAGGCAGCAAATTGTTGAATGCTACTTCATTAACTGTAACTTTCAGAGGTTATTCATTGTACCACTAATCACACCCTAGCATTCTAAAGAGAGAGCCTTTTCTGGATCAAAATCATCAATCTTCCTTTGCAACCCCTCACCTCTGAGTGACATCAGTAACCTGACTAAATTTGTTAACATTATGTAGATTATAACTAACTATATCACTATTATCAAATGTATCCACAGGATTACTTATCTATCTCATGCAACTTACAGGCTGGACAACTCTTTACTTTCATTGAAGTTTTGAAGCAATAAAAGCCAGAGTAACATGCCACACCGTGTCACCGTCTGCTGATTTTAAGTAGATGTTCTGACTAGACTCATTGAACACAAATGAGTGCATCCTTATCTTAGGGTATAAGCGGATAACAGAATGAAACTGGCACAAGTTTAAACTTTAGCCTTTTCATACCTCAAACATGTATATAGAAAACACACCAGATTTAGCCTTGCCCCAATGAAGGTTGAAAATAATCAAGAGAAAATATTTTATTGTCTTGATAATAAAAGAGTTCTACATGCAAATATATATAGGGTCATAGACCATCTCTTATATCTTAACTGATCTAACAACCCATAACTAATATCTAACAACCCATAACTAATATCTAAATTAATTATATTCATAATACTCTACAGTAAGCTGGAGCGTAGATGTCAATCATGTCAAGTTTGGACAGAAGAGCGAAAACCGATCGAGAAAAAGGTTTGGTGAAAATATCTGCTAGTTGAGTCGAAGAGGAAACATATTGGAATGCAACTACGAATGAAGTGGTAATCAATTTCGATATGTTTGGTCCGCTCATAAAAAACTGGATTTTCAGCAATATAGATCGCGGTCTTGTTATCACAGAAGAGTATAGTCAGAAGAGATAAGAGGAGCGATGGTGTTTAGCAAGAATTCAGGATTCACACAACTGAACTATGATATTTGGGGTCCGTTTAAAATTCCTTGTGTGTTTGGTTATAGATATTTTGCGACTTTTATCGATAATCATTCACGAATGACTTGGTTGTATCTTCTACATAATAGCTCTGATACAATGAAAATAATCAAGAGAAAATATTTTATTGGCTTGATAATAAAAGAGTTCTACATGTAAATATATATAGGGTCATCCATCTCTCATATCTTAACTGATCTAACAACCCATAACTAATATCTAACAATCCATAACTAATATCTAAACTAATTATAACTAATTATATTCATAACAAAGGTTAGTTCAAATTTTATGCAAAGATCGTAGTTGGTCTGCATGAGAGGATTAGGCATACTTTGAAATGTTAGAGGTGGAATTCTTACTCGCCACAGGTAACCATAAGACCCACCTCTAATATAACCCTGCCAAACGACTTTGAAGCCAGACCCTAAGATAATGATCACTTTCTGTAACATCAAGTGTGCAGCCTACCAATACACAGATGTGCACAATAAAGAGGATATCGTCGACTTTGATGACCTTAACAACAACAGCACATACAAATAATTTGTTTCCATGTTATGGCCAGGAACCTTATCTTTGTGGTGTTGCTCATGATGTTCTTGATCCTTTGTCCATCCTTCAGGCTTCAAGTAGCCACTTTCTTCTTGTTCACCTATTGGCCCACCAGCAATCTTTCATGTTTTTTCCAGGGATCCTTTTACCCACCCACCCCAACCCGTTTATGAATTCTTACTCTTATATGTATTAGCTAAAATCATGTGTGCACATAAATTAGGCCTACTCTTATCTCACCTGCTTTCCTACATAGCTGTTATTAATACAGTTCTTTTTTGGATGCCCTCTAATTACAGCATGATTCATCATTTCAATTGCATAGGAATACACAACTTTTAATGAATGTGATGCATTTTCATTTTCAACTACATCACATAATAACCAGGATTTTTTTTCACTAAAGAAACCCTCAGCTTGTTTACTAACAATGTCTTATACCCAACAATTTCTTATACTCCAACCATTTGAGGCATTTCCTATATATAGCATCCCAAGCCTCAATGACAAGCTAGGAGCACATAGCCATCTTGGCGTTCTTTTTTTAATTTTAGAATTAACTTCATTAAATCCTCGCTATCCCATGCACCAATTTATTTTTTTCACTAACTTTTAGAATTTATTTTTTATTTTCATTTTAAGGTTGGACCCATGTGTGACACCTCCTTTCAGAAATAAATAAGGCTGTCTTCTCTCCCCTTGTGTTGATAGCACGACGTGAACTTTGGGACCTCCTCACAATTCTCATGCCTATGAACCCATCCACCTTAATCAGAGTCATATATTATATACAGGATATCATTACAGTATAAATTTGTTAAAATAGCACTACATTGAAGTAGATAGGTACATGTAAATAGCACACCAGCCATACACAATTATAACTAAGAACATGCATCGTAATTAAAAAGAACTTTATATTGCATTCACATATTTATAAATAAATAAATAAAAACTTTTCCCACCCTAACTAACGGTATGGCAAGAAACAATATGTGAGCAAAGACTAAACATAGAAATAGACATGACATTATGGATTTTAATTTACTGGTCCCTATTGCTCAACTGACTTGAGAAGAAATGGAGAGACTATAATGAGTCATAAGACGTGACCCATGCAGGAATCACTCCCTCCCAAAAATAAATAGGGTAGGTGGGGTCTCCACATGGTTTGGTTGCATGCCTTGAAATTACGCCTCCTTGTCACAATTCCCCAGCCCCATTGATTATCTTCAACCCCTCCCAAGATGAAGTGAATGTATTGCGTAATGTGACAGTTAAAAATGATCTAGTATATTTAGAATTAAGAAAAAGGTTATACCTTAAAGAAATCGATGAACTTGGGTATCTCTTTAACAGATTCGAGTGAATTCATTCGCCTCCCTTGCTTCTCAGAAATGCTTTGCAAAATTTCTTTGGCTCCTAAAGCAACCAAAACACCAGAGACGTTGTATAAACCAAGATGTCGCTATAATCCATACCACAAGAAGGCTTGAATTGCAAAGTAAATGCCTACATGGCTACAACGGTGCTTGAGAATACTAGAGAACTTTCAAACCCCATCTACTTTTTTTGGCTTATTTACTGAAAATTCCCAACAGGTTTGGGCTATTTTAACAAAACTATCATTACCTTTAAAACAATCAAGAAACTACCATGAGTTAACGGTGTTAAATTTTGCAGTAAATGACCATTTTGCCCTTTTCATAAAGCAAATAATAATTATTAACCATATTAATGGTATTTTTAAATAATTATTAAGTATTAAATAAATAAATTAATTTTTTTCTTTTTTGTTTGGGGAATAAGGAAGGTCGGGGGCAGGAGGGAAGGGACGGGTGGGGGCAGGGGAGGGGCGAGAAGGGGAGGAAGGGGCTGCAGTAGGGGAGGGAGAGGGTGCCAGGGGAGATGGTGGTGGTCGAGATGATGATGAAGAAGATAAATTAGATGATGATGATAGGAGCCGGTGGAGGTGGTTGCGGCGGCGGAGGGAGGAGGGTGGTGGAGGTGGTGGATGAGATGATGATGTTGATGATGATCGGAGGCGATGATGAAGAGGAAGATGATGATGGGAGTTGATGGTGGTGGTGATTGCGGCGACAGAGTGAGGAGGATAATGACGATGGGAGTTGGCGGCGGCAATGGTGGCGCCGGAGCCATTGCCGGCAATGATGACGTGGGAAGGATGATGGTTGGTTTTTTAATTTATTTATTTTATTTTTTTGAAATTAGGATTAGGATTAAAGAGAGTTAATTTGAGGAATTTTTAATTTTTATGCCTGCGTGATAACTTAGTTGACATAGCGCTGACGTGGCACCGTTAAATTTGGTAGTTTCTTAATAGTTTTAAAGGTAATGATAGTTTTGTTAAAATAGCACAAAGCCGTTGGGAGTTTTCAGTAAATAAGCCTTTTTTTAATATGTAAATCTTACAATGAAATGTGTGCATTCTTTGGAGATACAATAATTCTAATCGTAATGATTTTCATCCATTCCAAGTGAACATTCATAAAATGGGAACATGCTTCTGCCAATGATTGATATGTGCAACGGCATATGAATATATACTAAAAAATGAATAAGGTATAACAGGAAAGCTGAATCACTTTCTTCCAAATCTAATCTAATTATAATGAATTAAAAAAATACTTGAATAGAAATATCTTCAAATAAACTAATTCGATTGATGGGATGTACTGAATTTTGTTATATCTCTTGATATATCATTTGTTACATTTACCAGCATATAGGAATATCTTAATCTTGTGATATCTATAGTACTTACTAAAAGAAAATGATAGAAAAGTTTTGATAGTCTATGTAGTCATTTTTGTTATATACACCCTTTTAATTTGATTTGTTTCTTCTAATAATAATAAAAGTCAATACGAGTTTAAGAGTGAATCTAATATGAAAATGGGATGGTAATAGCATGAACATTTAAAGTGCTTTCATCAAGTTCATTATTAACATTTGTAAGTTTATCCATTTAAGAAAATTATTGTTTTATGAAAGTTAATTTTTTTTATTCTTGCATTAAATGGTTATTAAGCCCCTTACTTATAGGTTATACGATACGGATACGGGATACGATTTGGATCCATGAATTCACAATTTTCTAAAAACATACGATAAGAGATAAGTTTTTATATCAATTTTAAATTAACTAAATATAAATATATATTAAGGTATACATACCAATATATAATAATATAAATAAATAAGACATTATGTTAAATATTCAATGCACTTTCAAACTTTTGAGTGTCTTAATTTTCGAGAGAATATTCATCGATTCTAGAGAGGTTGACGAGATATTTACAAGTCCGAGTGAATCCGAAAGAATACGAGAGTTTTCAAGAGTTTCGGACTCCGATATGCAATCGGGGACGATTCGTGAGGCATATACAAATATCCGTGCTTCATAGCTTATGGGTAAACATTACGTAACATAGATTAATAAGTAATATTATATACGTAAAAATTAATATTCATATCTTCAATTTAAGTGTGATATTTGTGTGTTGAATAATTTTTTTGCATTCATTATTTGTTATCAATAGATTTTGATGTATGGTCATTATATCAATTTGATAAAACTTCACAACTTCTAATAGTATCTTATATAATTTATGTTTTCTTAGAAGCATATCGATAGTATCCATCTACATGAAAATAAGAAACAAAGAAAATTTGATTGTACTCTTTTTTATTACAATTCGCTCTCATTTATGAATAAAGCTGGTGTATAATAGGATGATTATATACAAATGGAGCGGTGGTAGCATAAATATTCTATTCTATTTTGAATTTATTTCTCTTTTAAATAGAAGCATTTATTTTATCAATTGCATTTACTAAAATAGGGACTTGGCTTCTCCTCTCCAGAAATTTCGGCCCTTCTCTTCCAACCTCTTTAATTCTTTTTTTATACAAAATCTTCCCATCTTTTCTATTCCAAAGAAATAATTTTAATGATGAATTTATATAAAGCCTCCATTATAAGTCTTTTGAAATATTATGATGTTATGGCAGCAAACTATATATGCAGTTATGAGTTAATTACTTTACATATGATCTTTCAATTCCGATAATGCATTAATTTTATTGGAAAATATTTATATGAGTTAATTACCTTACTTATGACCTTCAAATGTCAATGTTACTGCCATTTATATAAGTGATGTCAAATATGATATGGAATAATTAAATCTTGTACCTTTTAATTATTTTGGTACTAAATTAATCAATTATGGTATATAATAATCAAAATTTAGAATTGAGTTACAACTTCCTATTATTGCAGAAATTTAATATTAGTAATCAATGCAATTTCTGAATACAAAGAGGCTTTCCTAAAAAATGGCTGCATTTAAAGTACTATTAATCAAATTCATTGTTGGATTGATTTAAACATAGACTTTTGCCATGCAAATTCTTTTGTGATTCTTATCTGTCTTACATGCTCTAATTTTCTTTTCAATTATCTAAGTCTACTAAACGTTTCATTTCGTTGTCTAACTTTGATCCTTTTTTTCCTTTAGGCACGAGATTTGGATGATACATCGAATCTAACACATGGCTAAGAATCAATTCTTGGTGAGATTTTTTTGTTTTTTTTCTTTTATCTTTTTAACAATGAAGAATGGTATCTTGTTATCAATCAAATGACTTCGTTCTGTCTATATTTATTATTTTCAGAAGTTTGGTTTTGTTTTTAGATCAAAATTGCAGAGCCATTAATTTTGGTTGAAATTTTGTAGACTGTTAATGAAATCCTCAAAATTTTGAAAGGCTTGAGTCTAATGTAATAAATTATAAATTATAATTCAAGGATTTTATATTAGAAGGAAGATTATATGTGTGTGCGCGCGCATGTTTTTTTTTGTATATGATGAAACTTTCACGTCCCTTGAAGCATAATGTTTTCTCTTAAAAACAAAGATCGTAGTTCTCGAACAAGCAGTCGAAAGATTCTGAAGCATCCTCGGGTGAACTCTTTAATTGTAGGATTATAATGTAAGTTTTCTAATATTAGTTCTAAGACTAAATTTTGTTTCTTGATTGTTAGGTACATAGTTGATGAGGAGCGGCAGAAATGTGTTTTTTGTTCAATTATAAAATGTAACACCTTGGTCCGATTGTAAGTTTTTTTTCTTTTGAATGTATTGAGTTTTGTTATATTATTATTATTTTAGGTTAGAGTTTAATACTTTCTAGTTAAGATAGAACATATTATTATGGTTGCTTTAAGTTTGTTATAGTTATGCTTTTCCAAGTTTGTTAAATAAGTATAGTATTAGTATTTATGTTTGTTTAGTATTTGATTAATATTTTAAATTTCTATATATATAATATTTATTTGTCTAATATTAGTTTCGTAACTAAATAGATAATATTAGTATGGTTGTTTTAACAAAAGATACTTAGTATTTAAGATTGTTTGATGATTTACTAATATCTTATTTTAATTTGCATCTAATATATTTTCAATACTATATATGTAAACAAATATATTATGGTTATTTAAGTTGGTTAAATATGTGATATTTAACTTTTAAAGTTTTGTTTTACTAAATCTAATAATATCTTATTTATATTCTAGTACAATATTTTGTCTACCATAATATATTATTAATAATCTTTAAATCTTTAAATTCTATTTTAAATCTTTCAAATTAAACTATTATGGGTTATGAGAAATATTTTACTAAACTTATATATATTTTCTTATACTCTCTCCAAATATATTTTATCTCCCCAAACAAATCTATACTTATTTTAATCATACATATTTAAACTAACATATATACATCATATCTATTTAAAACCCTATATATATTTATATAAATATTTCTTATTATCCTATATAATAACAAACTTTATATCTATTATATATATATATATATATTACCAAACCACCTTCACAAACTCCTACATAATTTAATTTTTTTAACAATATTTGGATCTCTTCAAATATATTTCTCCTCAATATTTTATTCTCCTACCTTATAACTTTACATATATTCATTATCATCTTTCTCCATCTCATATAAATCAACATTCTCTCTTTTTCCCATCACAATATTTTTCTTCTTCGAAATTAGTCGAGCCATCAAAGTTTGGAGATTTGCTTCATGGCGTCGTATTTTTCGTCTTCGAGGCAAGTACTTTTGCTCTCTATTTTAATCGATACAATATCGGCAATTCTCTAAATAAATTATTAACTTTCAATATTTAAATAAAATTATAATATTATGCCGCTTCATTAATATATCCTATAATACTTGTACACATGATAAAACCCCTAAAATCTAAAGCACCCATTAATCCATTCATCAAATGAACATTTGTAAAAGTGCAAGCGTAATAAAATAATTATTAACATGTAGATGTGGTTTAATAAATAAAAAGCTTTATAAGTAATTATATGTTTCTGTTGCAACCACATTGGTATACACTAGTATGCAAAAAAATGTCAATACTTATGCCCTAATCTAAAACATAAAAATATACTATTATTATTGTTAATCAATAAACGCTTTGGGCTTAATATTTAATATATATATTGAACTTTCTACACTATCACACCTTACAACATCATTGCACTATATGTGCCCTACCCATATAAATTATATTGACAATATAATTTGTATTAATACTTTCTGTTATCACATGATTATAAAACTTATTACCAGCACTTATATGATGATTAGTCAATATGTCACTTAGTCAATCTGCCACTTATTTTATCTTACTTAGTACCATCTCGTAATTATACTATTACCACTATCCGCTTTATGCATCTGTAATTTTTCATTCCTATTTAATAATATTAACCCTTTAAAATCATATTTAAGTTTATTATTCTTCCCAATAATAAATCTGGATATTAAATGGAGATGCTTGCAAATTCATGTAGATTCTTGTTTACATTATTGATACTATCATATTATATCGACTGTATTTGACATGCTACTTAAGACTATTATTATCGACTTGCTTGACATGACATGCATGTTCACAATTACTGTTTTCTTACATTAAAACGATATCACTAATTATAATGCTGAACATTCATGCCATGAAACAATTACCCGTGCTTACATGTTTACCACACTGTACTATCGTCGTGACTTGTCCTGTTTTTCTGTCTAGTTAGCATTCTATATTGTGATTGAATTTATTATCATGTTAGCTATAGATACGTAGAGGGTTGGGGTAGTTTGAATGTGCGTTCGTACAACAGGATCTCAGGAGTCCCATGCCGGTAGCTCATACCAGGCTATATCGATCGCTTGTTACTACAGCTCGTACCGGGCTATATCGATCACTTGTACATTCCACAATTAGGCCCGTGTTTCCTTACCTCTGGGCCCTACTTTTGGGTTAGGAATACTCCTGCAGAGGTTGACGCACACTCGAACTCATGATATGATAGATTACATTTTAGTAAGCAGTTAAGATGTGACTTGACTGACTTGATCTGTTTATATGTTTGTTTCATATTATTACTATATACATATTTGTATAAACATGTGCACACGGGCTCCATAACACTCACATATTCATGCTATCACACCACATACACACTTTTACGTTGAGTACTTGTTGGGATGTTCTGACATCCCTGAAATTTGTCATCTCGGATTTAGAGATAGATTATCAGGCCGAGCAAGGATCAAAGCGGTCATCGGGAATTTCCAGAAGACCGGTAATCTATAGGTTTATTTCTTTTCAGATAGCATTTAGTATGTACGCCCTTACGGGACACGTTAGGATTTATATGACTTTTCTAATTTCGAACCTATTGTATCATAATCTTATTTTTGCATCTTTTTATCTTATGAACCTATTGCTAGTATTCCTTGTGGTTTCGTTGCAGCATGATTATCAGTGCTATCTACTCTGTTTTGGACTTTATCTTGACAGTTTTAGCTAGACAGCCTTTATATGACTATGGAAAAATCTTTTCTTATCGTAGATATGGGCTGGCCTTCGTTACTCTCCGTATTTCCATGTTTTGGGAAGCGAGGCGTGACATAAAACATCATAAAATTACTTTATGATAAAAGTTTTATTTCAAATATAAGGTTTTAGAAGTGTTTATTTAAACATTCAAGAAGTTCATTGTTCTTTGGAATAGACAGTGAATGCAATTCATTGATCATATGACCAAGTGGTTTGGGATTTGTTTTTCGTGTATACATTCCATAGAATGGGATCGTATACACTTATCATACATAATCTTTCAGTAACAAAAGTGTTTATTTATTTATTTACATTTAAAGATATATATACACTGCATGTTTGATTTACGTTTTCGCAATCCTATTTAAAGATGAAAAGCTATTTGAATTGAGTTGATACACTATAGACAAAGTAATATTTAGAAATTTGTAGTGTTATAACAATGAGATAAAAGATTATAATTGTTCCAATAACTTTTTATTATGTATAGTGTTAAGTGATCTCAAATACTTAAATCAACTTTATTCTCTTTTTTCTGATCTAGACTTGTAAGATGCAATTAGAATTCTAACTTTCAAATAAAAATACCTACATTGGTTGGTCGTTATATATTCAAAAATTATATTTTTATCATGTAACATGTAGTTGCTAAAAAATTCTTTTATCGTTTAATTTTCAAAATTACATGGCTTTATCTAAATCATTCGGTGATACTACTTTGTATGCCTCTCTCTCTCGCCAACTTAATTGTCATAAAATTATTAAATTCAGCTTTCGAGCATAATATATAGAGTTAAAAGTAGATATAATACATATATCAGTATAAAAATCGTTTCATAATATTTACATCGCTTTAATAAAAACTTTATTTTTTGAATGATCTTTGATATAAACATTTAAAATATATTCTCTAATCCAACTATTATTCTTGTCATTTGGGGTTCGCAATTCATTCGTATACTCTCTTTTAGTATTAATTACTCTAATTATTTTTATGCCGAAAGTTTATTTAACATCTTAAAATAAAAATAACCTTTGCAATCTTAAAGGACTAAATGTAATAAAACCCTTGTAAGTAGCAATAAATTATTTCGTGTGCCGGGTGTACTATTCCCAAGCAAGAGAGAGAAGGACGAAGAATTTTGAGCACCCTTCGGGCAGTTTGGTAGGATCCGTGTTCTTATTTCTATCGCTCTCATGACCAGACATATACAGTCGACACACCGAATAATCACATAAGTATTATCTCATCATGATGACAACACCATCTGATGCTCATGCATTAGCTAGAAAATCAACACCCTGACTATGTACATATAGTGCAGATCCGCACTCAAAAGTGTGAACAGAATTTTGTAACTTGCTAAACAAAAATATATCCATTAAATTTTCACGTGCGTGGCACGTGCACCTAACTAGTAAAACTTTAAGCTCATCTTCCTGCAATAGAAGTTAACTGAATAAGTATATAATAGTTGGGCTGGGGCATGCGGCATTTTGGCTATGATCCCTTGCGGCCTCCGTGGGTGATTGCATCATTCTCCCCATGAAACCTTGAAATGGATCAATATTGGTTCCGTTGGGCACTTTCAGCCATTCAAAAAATGGACACTATAGAATGTTCATTTGCCTTTAAATTTGAGAAATCTTTAGAATAAGCTATAATTGACTTGATCTATTTTGATGGTTTTTCAACATTACAACATCCTACCTTTTTGTTTAGACTCGTAAAGAAGATCAAACCCTGCAGGAATACTAGATTGTGATGTAGTTTTATTGTTTGTTAGGGATGCTAGAGGACATTATGGGAAATTTTGCTACTCACAATTTAAGCCAATTTGAGGGAAATATACACCTCAAGTCTGAAATTCTTGCCTGCAGTTTTGATCTTTTCAAAAGACTACATATGTAATATCAATTAAACCTATTTCACAAAAACGACTATGTTGACAACTGTGGATAGTGCATATTAAGGAAACTACATGATTTGTTGATATACAAGTTAAAATGCAAGTCAACAATCATATGACCAAGCTAATGTTTTTGCTATGCAAAGCATTTATTTCATGCTACAATACAAATGAGTCATGGTTTCTCATGTATTGCAAGTGTGACACATCCACATGATTGGATAGATATTGATTTTGTACTATTATGCAAACATCTTATATCAGAAAACCCTATCACTGTATAGTAGTCTGAGAACAGGTGTAGCATACATTACATGCTAAATACTCATTGCTTTGATATAGGTGTACACGTTAGTGTCACATGCTAGTACAAGGTACCAAATTCTCTCAACCAAAGATAAAGGGATCCTTCAAAGTTTACCACCACCCAAACACCCTCCCCCACCCCACCCCCCTTCCAAAAAAATTTAATTAATTAATTAAAATAAAATCCAATCCAATCCCCACCCCGTTTGAAAAGTAATAAACAAAGAATTAAAAGGATCCCTTGTTCTCCCAATATAGAGATTATATTTATAGTTTAAAGGGAAATTATCTATAATTCTTTTGACTTGGATAAAATCCAAGTGAGAATAAAGATTGTACGAGTGTTCCTCTATTTTGAAGTGTGGCACTAAATATCTCATAAACAATCAATGAATGATAAGATAAAAATATTGACGATCAAAATAATGATAAAAATACAACATTGCATCTAATAGATTGTGCATACCTTTATCAATTAGGGTGAGCCCTACTTTTGACTGGTACATAGCTCTCATCGATAAAATAATCTTTCCATCTATAATTTCTTCTACTAATCTCCTTGTTCTTCGATCAAAAACCTAGTGCAGAGAATACAAATCAAGCATTCGAAAAGAAAATCCGATTGTGAAAGGTACACAACAAATATTTTCCCAATTATCCTTAAATATCAACAGTTTTAAATAGGAAACCAATTACTTCTAGCAAGTAAAAAACGAATGTATACACGTGATAAAGTACAAGAAAAATTAATCATCAATATTTGTTTAGTATTTGTCTATATCGAATAATTATTTAAACCTGTGTTTATTTTAAAACAAGATCCAGATCAGAGAAGAAGTAACATAAAATTTGGGGATCGATGTGTAAAGTGAATGAAAAGTTGATAAAAACACATCACTAGGTGCAATAGCCTAACATATACACGAGTGCTATATTATCTAACGTTAGGAAGCTTTTTCAATCAGAAATGTGACTAGAATGATGCTTAATTGCATACATCTTTCCTTTTTTGGCCAAAAAATTGTTCTAATAGACAATTATAATGCTGCAGAATACCCGATATGCAAGGTGTATGCCATGAATGAATAATAATACCAAAATATGTGAGGCGGTAGAGCCAGATTTTAGTCCAACGCCATAGGATGAAAAATGAGTCCATTCACTTAGTTTTAGAATCCACCTAGCATAGCACCAACATACAGAAATTATTTCCTTGTATAAATGGAAAGGATTCCAACATATCTGATATTTAATGAGCGCATAATTTTTATAGGAGGGTGGCGTAATTTCTCACCCATAAGAAGCCTGCTTATCTGTTAAAAACCCTCCTGTCATAACTTGATTCCCAGTTCCCTCATCGAAACATAAATTCAAATGAATTATAGCATTCATCTTATCAAACTTCCCAAGAATCTCACCACAAACAGGGCAGCTACTGATAAGTGGTTCTCTGCATCACTAGAAAAGTTATGTTAATCCCCCATAGCAGAAATATTAAGGAAACAAAAACAACAAAAGATAAAACTGGAAAACAGTAGCATCAGATAAACTAGAGTAATCTGCTAAAAGCCAATTTAAACAATTACTCTTCTTGTTGAATTGCCAAAAGGATTGCCAACTCATCAATGTCGACCACGCCATCTCCATTCATGTCTGCTTTTTTGAAAAGATCTTCTTTCTAACAATAGATCAAAAGAAAAATGTATTGCTAAAAGGCAATAGAGATGGAAAGGATCCTAACTAGATAAGAAATCAGACATATATCAAGACCTTGGTTGCTGCCATTTGATTACCAAATGCATTGATCAAGTCAGAAAACTCAGAAAATGTCAGCTGTCCATCATCATCATAGTCCTGAATTTATCAGCCATGTTATACTTGAGTTGAAATAACCGGAATATTGGAGGATTTTTTTTTTACCAGAATTGATTCTTAGATGAAACAATTTATTAGCAGAAATTGTAATATTGGGTTTCCACAAGTCCATATGCATTAATTATATGAATACAACTAGGGATCAAGATTCCCAATCCAAGTAAGATCATGACCCTTTTTTTCCTTATTTTGGACTTTCAACGTTAAGTACAATGTTTCACCTATATATATATATATATATATATATATATATATATATATATATATATATATATAATGAAACTTTATACATAACATATCTAATACAATTAGATCAAAGCGAACGGTGCAGATTGGTGAAAAACACGGGGCTGTGTGTTTAAAAGTTTGGCCTCATAAGATCATCTCCCTATGTGTAATGGACCATAAGAGGGAATTTCTTCCTATGGCGTCGAAAAAATACACCATCCACGATTTTTTTCGACAATCGTCATTTATCATCTTCATCTTTATCATCTAAGATATGGATACAACAAATTTTATATGATTCTACTATTTTTTCACCATTGATTTAGTGGGTGCAAAATTAACGGTTTACCGACAATAGAACTTTTTACATAACTAATTCAACGGTGAAAAGTGGTAGAATCACATGAAATTTGGTGTATCCACATCTTAGATAATAAAGATGATGATAGGTGCCGATCGTTGAATGTTGGAAGGTGTATTTTTTTCGACACCACCTAACCAAAAACCTTCCTAGGGCCCGGTCCGTGTTTTTTAAAAGAGTAATTCTCGATCCATGACATATTTGAAGGATCCGAACCATTCAAGTTGATCACCCTACCCTCAAATGTATGTGTATGAAAAATCAAAGAATTTAAGGACCTCTTACGTTTTTAAAAAACACAGACCGGTTTGCAATAGAGCTCTCTCTCTCTCTCTCATATATATATATAGTGGCTATTAGCATCATAAACTCTCCTGTATCGGGATTCCCAAAGGTTGAACAATCTGATTTCTTGCTGGCGTTTCTTATACAGTAATTAATCATCTTAACATTCTCATTTGGCTAGACAGGATGGACCATAACTAAGCACTTGTACGAAAATGTGTTTTAATTGTTAGTTCGTTGCATTTGTAAATAGTCTCAACAAAATTTACGTTTTAAACAAACAGTCCTGGAAAGGGGTCTATCCGCCCACCCCCACTCTCCAAACCACCACTAGACCACACACACACACAAGAACAACATAAAAAAGGGCTTGCAAACACTTTTGATACACAGAAAACACATTACAGTGGGAAACAAATGTTTATTGTATATAGTATTGTAGTGGTTAGCTGAAGAGTGTAGAGATTTGCGGATTCGAGATTGTAGGCATTGCTATAGTCTTCAATTTGTCCTACTTGAACAACCCATGAAGCTGGACTCCAAAAGAATTGGAGAAAAAACAGTGTAGAAGACAACAAGTGTCAGAATATGACAAACTAATGGATACAAGACCAGTAAAGCCTCCAAAAAAGAAAATTCTCGAAAATGTGTCTGAGAATTTCCCTAAAGACTTCTTAAGATACAAATTGGGGTCTTGATACGACGTAATTATAGCTTACAGAAATAATTTCTCTCTCCTGAATTTTAAAGTGCATCTCTGTACATAGAAATAGAACCAATTGTAGATTGAGCCCAGTTATATATGATATAATATAATGATACTTAACAAGTTCATCCATCTACTAAAAGGTTTCATGCATTTTGGAGACTAATAGTCACTTGTTCAAGTAATCATAATATAACTAGCAAAGTAAATGAATGGAACCACTTGTGCATTCAAAGCCAAAAGAAATACCATCAAAGCTAAGACACGACGTGAAAAATATTTCTCCGTTTCAAGTGGATCCTGCCACAATCAGAAGCATAGGATTAAATTATAATCCCTCCTGCCTAACTCCTCGGCTAGCAATTTGCAAAGAGATGAAAGATAGGATGACTACATACCTCAACATAACATATAATGGATATACTGCCGGCAGTTGTGCTAGGTGAGGATGCATCCGACAAGCTAAACACCTCAAGGTTATTCTCTGAATCCTGCAAGGAATAAGAGGTTAACAAAAGGTCCTATATACGAAAGGAAAAGAAAATGAGACTTCTAGAGGAATAGGAATGAAAATAGAATGATATAAGAAACAGACTTTAGAGTTCAACTTACACAAAATAGCACAAATGAGTTGTTGACAAACTAAAAGGACCCAATCCCGGTTTTTAGTCCTACATGTAGTTTTATTCGCACAACCCAGCTCCATAAATTCAAGGTCATCTTCACATGAAGGAGCATTACTTAAGACCCATGTATCTGTAACCTCTCTATGAAAATAAAGGTAGTCTGAAACAACATTGATTGGTAAGGGCTCATCTTCGAAAGATCTTTTTTTCAATTATTTAATAATTTTTGTGTAAATTTCTTCTTGGTTTATATTAAAATTTTCAGTTCTTTACTTCTTTATATAACTTTCATTATTTCAATTCTAATATTGATGTCCACTGTTGTTTTTACTCTTAAAATTGTATATTAAGATGATAATAACAGGTTCAATCTCTTCGTAATAGATTGGACAGCGATTTGCATATTAACCAATATAAATAATTCTCATTTTGCTTGATGTTTTTCTCTTTTAATTTTAATTATTGTCTTTTGTTACTGTTTTTAATATTTTTTATATTGAATAATCCACTTCAATTTTCACATTTGAGACTTGAGTGTCCTATTTTATTTTACATTATATATGTCTGGCTTTTACATGTTATAATATTTTGCATGCATTTTTGTATCCTTCTATTCATGTCCTTGGTTATTTTTCATTGTAAAATATCATAATGAGTGATGGAAAGACTGGGTCTTAATGAGTATTGTTATCTTTAATACATAAAATTATCTTCTTAGACTTATATTGATGCCATACTTATTATTTGTGTTGTTAACTTGTTATTACCATGCTTCAATGTATTCTCTATTTGTAGATATAAACGCTAAGAAGTGATGAACAGTGGGTTATCTTGTCTCATGCTATTATATGGGAAGCTTGTCAGTTGTTTGTTACCATTGACAATGAATAAGATTATTTTTATGAAAGAGCAAAGCTCAATAGAGCCCATCCCATGAATATATTAAAAACCAGAAAAATAGCAAATAGAATTGTATCAATTACAACAGTCACCAGTTTTTGAATCAAAAGATAAAAAGAGAAAAACGGAAGAAAGAAGGGGTAAGAAGAAGCACAACCAACAGAGAGAAAAGGGGGAACTGTGTATCAGTGTGATGTCTTCTAGAAGGCCAAACTCAGAAGCTTTCTATATAGCATTCTCACATTGACGACCAATAAGATGTCGTAGGTAAATATGTAACTATTTCGATACATTGATTCTTCCATCTAATCCACTTCTTATCAAAGCCACTTTGGAAATCATGAAACATAGAATTCTAATGCAGATGGCAATGTCTTTCCATATGTTAGATAAGCCTCACATTCATCCCAAGAGATTTTCCTAAGATCCGGTGTTATCACGACGCGAAGACTCGAAGGTTTTGCGGTTGTCTTCAGGTCAGACGTCGACATTGCTCTGATGTTTCTGGAGTTTCGGTAAATACCTTTACAACCGTCATTCCATCTCTTGAGCAGACGTCTGCAGTTCTGTGCCGAAAGTTGGAATTGCTGTGAACACCTTGACAGACGTCTGCCCATCTCTGACAGACGTCTGTCGTCGGGCCGGGCACAATTTCCCTTGGTTAGGAAATTATTTTTTTAGGAATTATCTTTTGTATCCGATTTATATGATAGTTTGTAGCAACCCTGGATCTAATGTAATTATTAAATTTGAATGAACCTATGTATAGTAAGAGTTTCAGGGTTCTTTGAGAGGGATTTGTATTCCGCATCAATTTGTACTTCTCCAAATTTGATAATTAATAAAACTTCGCCTTCGTCTAATTAGTAGTTCTCGTATTTCTATTTTGTCTGTAATTTGTTCTCTTCTCGTTATCGATTGTGTGTATGCTTTGTGATAGTCTTATTCACAAAAAATTGATATCAGAGCTATTGTTGCGTTGTTGTGGGATTTTTTGGTTGAACCATTAGGTATTTAATTTTGCGATCTAACTTAACGGTGGGTAACGACAACTACGTTCTCTTTCCCGCCTTCTTAGATCGTGGTTTTGAAGTTTAGGGTTCGTTAATACTCAAGGTATTTTAATTACATCATGTCTCTGACAATCATGAAGTTCGATATCGAGAAGTTCGATAGGAATATGAGTTTCTGTTTGTGGTAAGTCCGTATGGTTGCCGTTTTGACTCAAAACAATTTAAAGAAAGCGATTCATGAGAAGGATAAAAAGCCTTCCACTATAACGGAGGAAGCTTGCGAGATGGATGAAAAGGCCCTCACGGCTATCCACTTATGTCTGACTTATGAAGTACTACAAGAAGTTTTGATGGAGAAGACCACAGCTGATTTGTGGAATAAATTGGAAGAGTTATATTTGAGGATATCTCTCACGAATCGACTCTTGTTGAAACAGTGTCTCTATACACTTCGCATGTCAGAAAGCTCTCCAATAAAATCTCACGATAGTGAGTTTAATTCAATCATTACAGATCTGGATAAGATTGATATTAAGATTGATAATGAAGATCAGACTCTTCTCTTGTCGTGTTCGTTGCCACCTTCTTATAAGCACTTCCATGACACCATGATTTATAAATGAGACGCGATCTCAATTAAGGATGTCAAAGAGAATTTAATGAACAAAGAGAAGATCGATAAAGAGTTGACTTCCACCAAAACGGATGGTTTATCGTCTGACTTATTTGTTCAAGAGCGTGGGGAGAAAGATCCGAAAGCAAACAGGAAGAAGTCGCGGTCAAAATCCACGGTCAAAACGTTACCTGCAATTATTGTAAGAAGGGGCACTTCCAAATCGATTGCTTTACGTTGCAGAACAAGCAACAGGAAGACAAATCAAAAGAGTTTTCGGCTGAAGCGAGTATAGCGGAAGAAAAAGGAGATCTTCTGGTGATACTCAACAACACAACGATCTAAGGATGAGTGGATCATGGATTCGGATTAGTTCTTACCACATGTGTCTCAATAGGGATTTGTTCACCACGGACAGGTCCATTGATGGTGGAGTGATTTTGATAGGCAACAATTGCTCAAGCCAAGCTACTAACAAAGGGACAATCCAAATCAAGATGTTCAATGGTGTTGTGAGGTCATTGGCGGAAGTCAGACGCGTACCTGACTTGAAGAAGAACCTCGTCTCTTTAGGTGCACTCGAATACAAGGTTAACAAATTTTCCGCTGAAGGTGGAGTTTTGAACGTAAGCAAAGGTGCTCTCGTTGTGATGAAGGGCTTGAAGAAAGGACCCTTATATTCATTACAGAGTTCGACGCTTCCGGATTGGCGGCGATTTCATCATCCAAATCTATAACAGATTCGGAAACTAGCAGATTATGGCACATGAGACTCAGGCATATGAGTGAGAGAATTAGCCAAGCAGTCGAAGCAGAGTCTACTAGGTGAGAAGAGTACGACGAAACTGAAGTTTTGTGAACATTGCGTTTTTGGAAAACAAAAGCATGTTACCTTCAGTTTAGCGGTGCACAACATGAAAAGTACTCTAAATTATATCCATTCGGATTTTTGGGAAGTCTCTCCGGTTGCTTCTAAAGGAAGCGGTGCCAAGTATCTGCTCAACTTCATTGATGATTTTTTAAGAAAGTTTTGGGTCTACTTCTTGAAGCACAAAAGTGATGTGTTTACTATATTCAAACACTGGAAGATGTTGCTTGAGAAACAGACAGGTAAGCAGATCAAAAGACTAAGGACGGAGAACGGGTTAGAATTTTGCGATGAAGATTTCAACAATTTCTGCTAAAACGAAGGTATAATTTGGCATCATACCGTTGTCTACACACCACAGCAAAATGGAGTTGCCGAGCGGATGAACCGGACTCTTAGAGAAAACGCGATGCATGTTGTCCAACGCAGAGCTCGGAAAGGAGTTTTGGACAGAAGCGGTAAATGCAGCGCGTTATATTGTGAATCGTCACCCCATACATCGCTAGGTTGTAAAACACCAGAGCAGGTTTGATCAGGAAAACACGTCGATTATTCAACACTTGAGGTGCTTGGTTGCCACGCTTATACACATTGATGTGAAGGCAAATTGGATCCTCAAGCGAAAAAATGTGTATTTCTCGGTTATGCTACCGGCGTTGTGGGTTATAGATTGTGGTGTTCGGCTCCAAAGTCGTCTAAATTTATAATTAGCAGAGATGTGACATTTGATAAATATGTTATGTTGAAACCAAACAACAAAAAATCTCCAGTTGAAGACGATTCGAAGGATGGACCGAGAATTGATATTGAGGTCGATGAGAGCTCGGGTTCGTAAGAGATCTCTCCTTTACTATCGTCTGAAAAAGCTCAAGAGGAGCAGTCCCAAGATGAGTATTTGCTCGCTTGTGACCGACAGATAAGGGACATTAAACCGCCACAGAGGTATGGCTATGATGACCTAATGGCATATGCTTGTCTGTTGCAAAAACAGTTGATAGTAGTGAGTCGGCAAGCTATAAAAAAGCCATCTCATCCGATGAAGCAGCTCGTTGGTTAATCGTTATGAATGAAGAGATTGAGTCTCTTCATAAGAACCAAACTTGAAAGCTTGTGAAACCCGTAGAAGTAAAGAAGATAGTTGGCTGCAAGTGGGTTTTCAAAAAAGAAAGAAGGTGACCAAAAGGCGGTTGATACGAGATACAAGGCGCTGCTGGTAGCTAAAGGTTATTCGCAGGTGCGAGGAGTTTGACTTCACTGAGGTATTTTCTCCTGTCGTTAAACACCTCTATACGTGTCTTGCTTAGCTTGGTGGCTATGCAAGATTTAGAGCTTAAGCGGCTTAATGTGAAGACCGCATTCTTGCACGGTGATTTGGTAAAGAAAATCTACATACAACAGCCCAGAGGTTTTGAAGTTAAAGGTAAAAAAGATCGCGTTTGCTTGTTAGAAAGGTCTCTTTACGGTTTGAAGCATTCACCAAGACATTGATATAAGTTCGACTGCTTCATGCAAGAAGTTGGGTTAACGAGAAGCATGGGCAACAGTTGTGTATATTCGAAGAAACTCGCAGATGGTTCTTCATATATTTTCTATTCTATGTTGAAATGTTGATAGCAGCAATATATATGGTTGATATTCAGATTTTGAAGAAACAGTTGAAAGGAAAGTTTGAAACTAAGAATTTAGGCGCGGCCAAGAAAATACTTGATATAGAAATCAGACGAGATCGCAAAGGAGGAAAGTTATACTTATCTCAACAACGATATGTTGAGAAAGTTTTGGAGCGTTTCGGTATGGCAAACGCTAGATCTATAAATACTCTGTTAGCAACTCATTTTAAACTTTCAGCTCGTTCATCACCGCAAACAGAGGATGAGATTAGATATATGTCGAATGCTCCATATGCAAGTGCGGTGGGTAGCGTTATGTATGCCATGGTTTATACACGACCCGACATTTCATACACCGTTAGTGTTGTTAGTCGCTATATGCCTCTTGGCAAAAACCATTGGCAGACGGTGAAATGAATATTACGATACCTGCGAGAAACGTCTGACGTGGGATTGGTGTTTGGAAGGAATGATGACAATTTGGCTACATTCAACGACTCCGATTATGCGAGTAATCTTAACAGGCGCAATTTGATCACCGGTTATGTTTTCCTTAAGAGGATGTGCCATCAGTTGGCGTGCATCGTTCCAGCCTACGATAGCGTTGTCTACCACAGAGGCAGAGTATATGGCAGTTGTTGGGGCCGTTAAGGAGGCAATCTGGTTAAAGCGACTATTTTCAAAACTTGGTATTCTAAAAGATACCATAATAGTCTACTGTGATAGCCAAAACGCTATTCATTTGACGAAAGACCATATGCATCGTGATAGGACGAAGCACATTGACATGAGATATTGGTTCGTGCAGGAAGACGTTGAGAAAGAAAAGATTATTGTGAAGAAGGCTAGCACAGCGGACAATCCGACAGACATGTTGACGAAGTCTCTTGCAGTTGTTAAGTTTGAGTATTGCTTAAACTTAATTGGAGTGTGTCGCACTCATTTGAACCCTTAAGAGGTTTTGTGGCGAAGATGGAGCTGTTATTATTTTGATGGAGTTTGTGGAATGCAAGGCAAGGTGGAAATTTGTTAGATATGCCTCACATTCATCCCTAGAGATTTCTCTAAAATCCGACGTTATCATGAAGCGAAGACTCGAAGATTTTGCAGTTGTCTCCGGATCAGACATCTGTACCAGACGTATGCCATTGCTCTGTTGTTGTTTCTGGAGTTTCGGTAAATACCTTTACAGACGCCAGCCTATCTCTGGGGCAGACGTTTGCAGTTCTGTGCCGAGAGTTGGAGTTTCTGTGAATACCTTGACAGACGTCTGCCCATCTCTGTCGTCGGGGGGCAGACGTCTGCCGTCGGGTCGGACGCAATTTTCCTTAGTTAGGAAATTAGTTTTTTCGGAATATCTTTTGTATTCTATTTATATGATAGTTTGTAGCAACCCTAAATCTTGTGCACTTATTAGATTTGAGAGAACCTATTGTATTGTGAGAGTTCTAGGATTCTTTAAGAGAGATTTGTATTCTCCATCGATTTGTACTCCGAATTTGATAATTGATAAAGCTTCGCTTTCCCCTAATTAGTAAGTTCTCGTATTTCTATCTTGCCTGTGGTTTGTTCTCTTCTCGTTTTCGATTGTGTGTGCTTTGTGATCGTCTTATTCGCAACACCATACCATGTTTGGACATGAAGACGAGTTTCTAAGATTGGTCAACTTTGAGATAGAATACCAGATATTGTTTAGCCACATTATTTGTCGGTATCTGTCGGTAACTTAAGCAACTGATCCATCATTCTCAGCTTCTCGAATTCGTTTTCCAATATCCGAATTCAAACATTGAAGTCATCATAATTGGACAGTCCACGATTTAACACAACAGATCTAATTAAGCTTTTAGCTAAAAGGAGAGTCTCGTACCTGTACTAAAAGGTGCAGTTGGTTTGAGTTCACTACACATTAGCAATTGAACCTGATTGCAGCGTAGGTGTTCATGCATTTGGAATCTCCTCTCGCTCTTAGGATACCCCATGGCCATCAAGTGTCGTAATAAGAAAATGGGGAGCACAGAGCACTGGCCCTTATCATTTACATTGCACAGATATGTCATCGAGGAAACATAATATCCATATTGGATTCATAAATGGATTTGTATCCATATCAGACTCTTATTGTCGAAGGTATTTGTAAAACTTTTTTTCGGCACATCATAAAATATATATTCTACTCTAGATTTATCAAACATGTATTAAATATCAATGGCTGTACTAACAAATTGTGTCCTTAGATTTGCTAAAATGATAATAGTTTGTTGTTATGTATTATATTTAAACAACAATAAATAGTACATCCCAACCAACATTATTCTAGACTTGGTGAACAGTAAATCCGCGAATCTGACTCATATGTCCTTTACTGTATCCAAATCAGTGCTACGTAGTTTACCATAGACTCCATGAGGGAAGATGTTGTTTAGGATTAGTGATATCTTTGTCCATGCTTTTGTAGATTCCAGGGTGATTGTTTAAACCAGGACATATTAATGGGTCTATCCAACTGTTCAACGTCATTGTTTAGCAAATAGCAAGAAGGGTTGGAAGTAGATGTTCCTGGGAAAGTCATCATCTGCCACCGGATTTGTCATCATTGCTGCAAACAATATTAAAATCTCCCATCTCCACCTATGGACGGCCCGCAAGTGCTACCATAACCCCAATCTTTACAACTAGTTTGCCAGAGATGTATGAAAAAACAAAGTAGAAATCATAGAAAGTTTATCATGCTTTATTACACAGTTTGCAACTTAGAAACAGGGAAAGGGCAGGATTACATAACAAAATAAACGGCATTTTCCAGATCCACCTAAATGAGAAAACTGATGCCATCAAAAATAGTCAGTAAATCATAAAAGTTGAGCGGGGGGGGGCGGATTTTAAAACCTTGCAGAGTGTTAGTTTAGTCAAATACGGTCAACAGATAAAACTGAGGATAAAATACAAAACCAGGTTCCAGAGCTGTAATGGACTAGAGAAAATGATACACTTACAAGAAGAAAATTATATAAGTCCTGTTAGGCAGCAAGAATTAGTATGACAAAATCACTCACTACAAAGAAATGGCATCAAAGTACAATAAAATATTATCAAGCAGAAGAAATAGTATTGTATGTGAACTTACTCGACTGAGAACTTCCAAGAGATTGATTTCGCAATATCCAACCAAATTGTTCCTAGAGAGTCTGTTTGTCTGCAGAATGCAAGCAATAGAGTATAGGAAATACGAAGATATAAAAATATGCTTGTAAGTTACTCATTGAAATTCCAAGCATAGGAAATATGTCTTATAATAATATGCATGTACTTAAAACTCTATAGATAGCAATTTACAAATGTGACCGGGTTAGCTTCTATGAAAGAAAGAAAGAGATATGATACAAAAAGAAGAAAATAAAAATCCAAGAGGAACGGAACAAAAACAAAAAGGTGGAAATCACACAACTAGTTGTCCGATTGTACCAGTTGATTTCCCAAAAAAAAAAAATTCGTAGCATTTGTGTCAAAGTAACACTTGGTTACCTCTTTATGACCTCTGGCAATCGTATCGTTAAGATAAAGGTAGAGTTTAAACAAAACAAGGTTTAAGGGTTGAAAGTTTGACCAAAAGGTCCTGGGGTTGAAGACTTCCAATAAGCGCAAGCGTTTACTGTTAATTACACCATATTGTCTTAGGAAATACATAAACGGAATACCTTGTTAGGCTATTCTAAATCACATCAATTTAAATAAATATCGCATCGCATACACACACACACACACACACTTGCAATAAGGAATGTAAAAGAGATATCAATCAAGAGATTTCATTAATATTTTGTTTACAATTTGAGGTTGTTGTATCGACAGTAAGGTAGTGCCAGGTGAGAGTGTAGCCACTCAACATAGACTTTTAGTTCTAGATTTTCGATTTAGAAGAGAACCTAAGAAGATTAAACGTATGGTAGAACATAGAATTAAATGGTGGCGATTGAAAGAAGGTAACCAAAAGGTATTTATAGATCGTGTAGTCCAAGAAGCGGATTGGCGGTCGGAAGATAATTCAGACGGAACATGGAACAAAATGGTTAGTTGTATCAAGAGGATAGTTAGAGATCTACTTGGTGAATCGAGAGGTGGTGCTCCACCATCTAAGGACATATCATGGTGGAATGAAGAAGTAAAGGCTGTTATTAAAATTAAAAGGGATTCTTATAAAAGAGTTGAAAAGTAAAGATGTGGAGAGATTTGAAAAGTATAAAATGGTTAAAAAGGAAGTTAAGAAAGCTGTTCGGGAAGCTAAATCTAAGGTCTACATGTAGGTGTACGAGAAATTAGACACTAAAGAGGCTGAAAATGATATATACTGGATTGCTCGGATGCGAGAATGGAAGACCAGAGACTTATGTGCGGTGAAGTGTGTCAAAAATGAAGATCAGAAGGTCTTAGTTCGAGATGAGAATATCAAGAAAAGGTTGAGAGATTATTTTGACAAATTGTTTAATGAGAGCTTTACTAAGAATTTGGATAGACTTGTCATTCAATCTCAAGATATAAACCGTGATTTCATGCGTAAAATAAGACTACCCCGAAGTTAAAGAAGCGCTGAACAGAATGAGTTTAAGAAAAACGGTTGGTCCTAACGAAATTTCTATCGAGATTTGAAGATGCTTAGGAGAAATAGGCGTTAAATGGCTGACAGATCTGTTTAATAGGATTTGGCAGACAAAAAAGATGCCAAATGAATGGAGGAAAAGTATCCTTGTACCTATCTACAAGAACAAGGGTGACATTCAAAGTTGCTCAAACTACCGTGGAATAAAACTTATGTGTCACGCCATGAAACTTTGGGAGAGAGTGATTGAACACAGGCTAAGGAATGATATTAAGATAACAGATAACCAGTTTGGGTTAATACCTGGACGATCGACGACAGAAGCTATTCATTTTCTTTGCCAACTTATCGAGCGTTTTCGAGAGAGGAGAAGAGATTTGCATATGATATTTATTGATTTAGAGAAAGCGTACGACAAGATACCTAGAGAGATATTATAGGGGACAATGATGAAGAAGGGGGTCCCCGTCAAGTATATTGACATAATCAAGGATATGTACGATAGAATAGTGGCAAATGTCAGAACTTGCGGCGGCCTAACGAGTGATTTTCCGATTACAATTGGTTTACATTAAGGATCTGCATTAAGTCCATTCATGTTTACCATCGTGATGGATGAGCTTACTAGAACTATCCAAGATGAGGTACCTTAGTGTATGTTATTCACTGATGATATTGTTCTAGTAAATGAGACGAAAGCAGGGGTTAATACCAAATTGAAATTATCGAGGCAAACGTTGGAATCTCGGGAGTTCAGATTGAGCAGGTCCAAGACAGTATATATGTATTGCAAATTTAGTAAACAGAGAAGTCAAAACCATATTGGTCTAACATTGGAAGGGCAAGAGATATCACCGAGCGATCGGTTTAGATATCTAGGTTCCATTATCCAAAAGGATGGGGAGATCGATAGTGATGTTAATCAAAGGATCCAAGCTGGTCGGTTGAAATGGAGGAGTGCAACAGGGATTTTGTGTAAGCAAAACTTTCCGTTAAAATTGAAAGGGAAGTTTTATCGGAGCGCTATTCGGCCTGCCTTATTATATGGTACAGAATGCTGGGCTCCTAAGAAGCATCATCACAGAAGATGCACGTAGCGGAGATGCGCATGCTTCGATGGATGTGCGGTAACACTAGAAAAGATAAGATGCGAAATGAGGATATTCGTGCAAAAGTTGGTGTAGCACCTGTGGAGGAGAAAATACGGAAACACCGGCTAAGATGGTTTGGTCATGTGCGGTGCAGACCTATGGAAGCACCGGTTCGACGAAAAGATACTCTCGATATAGGCATGTCAAATGGGCAAAAGGGAGATCGAAGAAAACATGGATGGAGGTGCTACGAAACGATATGGTTGCCAAAGGCCTCAATGAAAGTATATTGTTCGATAGGAGGGAGTGGAGGCGGAGGATTCATGTGCTAGACCCGGCGTGATTCTCATATTGGTTCATGTAGCCTACCCTATATGCTTGGGATAAAAGGCTCAATTGTTGTTGTTGTTTGTTTACAATTTGAATACAGGTACATTCCATCTTGAATTTTACAAAAAAGAAGTTACAAATATCTAAAGATGCAATTCACAAAGAGAATGGGGCATTGTAATCATCAAGATGGCACCCGAGGGGTCAGGCTGAGAGACCCGACCCTTGGGTCAGGGCCCGATGGTCAGTTAGGGCCCCGATTGAGGGGACCCGATGATCGTATAAATGTCCAAATTGTCCAAAAATGTGATGATTCACTTGATTTTGAATTTGTTCATGTATATTTGTTCTCTATATGGCCAAGTTGATTTTAAGACAAAGAAATTTGTTATGGAAACACTTTGTTTTTTAATAGAGATAATATGTTAGATTATCTCTACGTTTTATAAAACATATTTTTGGTTACACACGTTTAAAGTTTGAACAGCATTTCTGCTAATTCTTAACTTCTGTTTAAGGAAAATAGAATGTTGGTCTATTTTCATTTGATGAAGCATTGGGTGTTAACCCATGTTTCGGTTATGAGGAGAATGAATTTGCCTTCACTTCCTATATTTGGTGGAAGCATGGATTTAATATCCACGTTCCTAGAATTCAAGAAGCATGGGGTTAACCACGTTCTTGATGATTTTGTTCGGGGTCCGTATGTCGAAGAAGAAAGAGATGGTCCCAATTTGTCTCTCGGCCGAATGATGTAAATAGAAAAGAGGAAGAATGGGAAAGGGATTTAGGGAAGTAGGAGATTGAATCTCCCATTCCTACCTTTTCTTCTTCTTCTTCTTTTGGACCTTGATATTCTTCTTCCTTTTCTTCTTTTAAAAATTTAGTCGAATGTATAATCCTCCTTTTTTTGTGGAATAAGTATATATACTTCTCTACGGGGTGGAAGTGTTTACTGCAACCATTTCCACAATTTTAGGGTTAGTGGGGAAGATGACTCCCCTACTAGCATGGCCGGGTGCCACTCATGGGAGCACCCGAACCCGCTTAGGATCAGTCAGGTGGAGCCACCTGATGGGTTTCTTTGAAACTCTTTTTTTTTTGTGTCAACAACACTTTGGCAATTCAAGGAGATAAAAAGAAACTAAATATATTTGAAGCCTATATCCGTATGCACATGGAATATGCCTATCAATATCCAAACAAACTAACCTCAAACACTGATATGCGTGCAATGTGAGGGCCATTTCTTTCCAGTGCAACTTTCTTTTCCTGAAGAAGGGTATGGAAGTGAAGTTAAACTTCAAATTTGACTAGTGAACAGCATGATATAAAATGTAATAATTTAAATTTAGAACAAATTTACAGCACAGTAAAAGACTTATGTCACATGCTATCCTAGTTATTCAGTATTAAAACATGAACGTAAGCTTTGCATTTAACCGAGAAGAAAAGATTTAGCCATTTCAACTGTGTCAAGTTTCCTTCTTAAGATGTTCTTCTGAACTTCCTTCGTCCATGGTAAAAGTGCTGCTAAAACCCCTTAATTTTTTTTTACTTAAGTTACTTGTGCACCTGCAATGTCAAATGTAAGGTAAAAAAATTATAAAAGTTAAATGGAGAGGGAAATTTAGTGTGCCTGCAACTTCAAAGGATCTTCTTGCACAGGTCTGTATGATTTGTTTCCACAATATTAAAAGGAAACAAATTATTTGAATACAAGACAAGGTGCTGATGACCTTGGTTGAGTATCCATTTTCCTTTGGTGATTCATTTGTATTGTGTCATTGCAAGCAATTGCAAGGAAATGGCCGGCCATCACATTTTCTTACAAGAGTAAGAATTTGCCTCATAGCGAATTGGTTAGGCTCATGAAACTTGGCAGGATTCGGTGCAGTGTAAAGTTGTTAAACTTATGCATCAACTTTAACTCTTCTTGGAATGATGGATCGTCTAACATTATGCTATCAAGATTAGACCTTCAACTCAATGGCATCTGTAAAGCAAACTTCATATAATTGTCTTGTGATAGTATATATAAATTTGGTTAGAAGATATGGCATATAATTGAATTTGATTACACTCACAGGGTGGGAAAGTTGGTAGAATGAGAATTGTGTCATGGGGGTCACTAGTTCAAGGCATGCAATCAAGACAAGGATATCAAGACAAACCCTATTAATTTTATGGAGGGGTATGGGTGTCAAATGGGTCCAGCCTTTTAACCTCATAAAATTCAACTTGCTTCATCATGATATAAGACGAGCAAAGTTCATTCTATACAGCCTTGTATATACAAAAACATGAAAAAAATAGATCTTTTATGAATAATCATAATGTACGGTATCACCAAGATAGTACCTGCAGCATGATCTTACTGTTACAGGTATTTCAATTTTCACATGAAAATAAAATAATTACACATTGCAAAAGCAGATTAGTGGGAATAAAGGCTAAAAGTTCACTCACCGATTTCCAAACTGGTTTGTCTGTACTGCAGCATTGATAAAGTGGAAACACATTGCAAATAAAGGAGATGTTAGAATAAATTTCACAATGGATTTGGATATTAGCATGAAATTGGGTTATTAGGTAGATGATAAGTCAAGGAAAAGGTCGAGTCTAAAGTTTGGTTAATATTAATCTATAGCCTGCAGCCCAAAAGCCTGAGATTTGGGTAATATTGTTTGTAACCAATAAGCTTAAGATTTGGGTTATATGCTCTTTCGATATATTATCAGTCTACTGGTGCACCTAGTATCAGACCTTGTCATTGGATATAAATTTATTTTTAAAAATGCTTGTTTCCTTTCCATTATTATGCTTGTTTGCATGCAAGTCATTTTTATACTAGAAAATTTCCCACATGCACCTAGTACCTTGTCATTGGATATAAATTTATTTTTAAAAATGCTTGTTTCCTTTCCATTATTATGCTTGTTTGCATGCAAGTCATTTTTATACTAGAAAATTTTCCACATCACACAAAGACCTACATGATAGAAAAGTTTAAGTGTTGAGTTTTCTAGATAAACATTTCTAGCCCACAACCTTTTAGGTTAAGTGGTTTTCCACATAAACTAAATTATCCCATCCAACAAAAACTGTTTTAATAAAAGGTGGGGGAAAAGTATCTTTTTAGAAATAAGTTTGTAATATTCCTAAAAGAATTTGAGTATCATCAAGAACCAATTTACCGAATAGCTTAAGACGGTAAGGTGTGGGATGACAACGTATATAAAACCAACATACTACTTTAACACTCCCCATTATATGGGTTTAGGCCACCTGGAAAGGCGAAAACTCTCACTTGTAATGATTGAATAAATAGGAATAAATGGATATTATGTCAAGAATCAAGTTACCAAAATGCTTAAACCGATTCAAGGAATAAATTCAAAATCCTCGATTATAACAAAATTTAATTGCCTCGCAGATATTTATGATATGAGATTTTGATTGATTTCTAAGCATTTCAAACATGTATCCATTATGTCCATACCATATGAAAATTAACACCTATTGGCGTTTGTACTGCCATAATTTATCTATATTATTACAGCAATTATCTTGTTGTAAGTTTAGATGCCTCTCTTGTATTTCCTATTTAAAACCCCTCCTTCGGAATAAATAGTGAGAACAGAAGAATCTTATTATTGCTCTCTCTCTCTCTCTCTCTCTCTCTCTCTCTCTCCATCCAATCGTATAAATCCATATATTATTCATTCTTACATGCGTACACTGAGGGCACAAGTAGGGGTGTAACAGAACCCCCTCCCCCTCCCCCTCTCTCTCTTTTCTTGATCTCTCATTTTCCATTCGATCGTTTAAATCCATATCTTCATTCTTACATGCATACACAAGGGCACAAGCCGCACAAGCAAGTTCCCGAACCAATTATATGTGGTACATTTATGGCAATGTTACAGCCAAACACTAAAAGACAAGACTTCATTGACCTTCACACCGAAAAACTTTTCTTCAGGGACAATAAACACATGCTTCGAATGGCAGTCTTTCAGTAAATTTTACTTTGATCATACATTCAAACTTCTCCAATACAAAGATAAATCAGTGTTTTGCTTGATTATATATTCTGTTGGAAGAACCTGGTTTATAGCAAACATCAAAGGCTTTAACCTTACAATCACGTCATATCACATGTTTGTCCCAAGTGATACTGAAATTCCTATTACATACAAATGCACTCAACAAAATGGACTCATTCAACTTATTACAAGGGGTGTGAGACCATGGAAATAGTTTCATATTCTTACTTACATGCTCGAATGCACTCAATCAACTTGCAATGTTGAACCATTAAACAATTTTCCTATTCTTCTGTAGCGTGGTCACAAGTTCAATAAATGCAATGGAGAGAAGACAAGCATATAAATCAAAAATAAGTTTCTAACTTTATATATGGTTTTACATTTGCAAAAAATCTCGCATTGCTGATCATATCTAATGGTTCCTAATGTAATATGAGATTCCACACCATGTGGCTTTCACTAACAACATTTACATCACAAAAGTCCCATGGAAAAAAAGGTTTCTTTCTTCCGTGATAATTGCTTTGAAATCTTTCCAAATTACTTTTCTAAAATAAGAAACATTTAGCTATTAGGTGTCCACATGTCATTGACTAAATTCAACTACTAAAAGTCTAAATTTCATCAAATTAATCACATTTAGGGCGGCAAGAGAATTTCAATCACTTAACTATTCCGAAACTTCAGTCCGATACGTCCGCTCGCCTAAGGACAAACAAGCAAGCCACCGATCCTTAAACTTCATCTCCGCCTGCCATCAAAAAAAATCAAAACTTCGACTCTTAAAACCCTAAAAATCGAAAAAAAAATTACTTTTTTAAGAGAATCATTACTCCGATGATCTCGAAGCGAGCGATTCCGGCGAAATCCTCGGCGGCGGCAAGATTTAAGGGGTTCGGATCGGAGCTGGACTTGCGGTGAACGAGGCGGAGTCGCCTCCGGAGCCGTGATCGATGAGAGGGTTTGGGCTCTTGGATCTCATTGGAGCCGTTGGATTTCGAGCTGCCATGCCCCATTGATGAGAGAGAGAGAGAGGGTTGTTGAAAGAGGAAGACCGCGGGATGTTTAATAATGATTTGACTCGATTACTATACTGACACTTGAAATTCAAGTAATTACGGAAATGCCATTACTCATAATAAAATTTTATATTTGATATTTATTGTTGCGAGGGCTGTTGAGGGTCCATGGCTGTTGAGGGTTCGATTCCCCCACCCCCACCCCACTTCCTTAAAAAGATTTATAAAAAAAAAAAGTTTAAATGCGCATATAAATACCTGTGTTTCAAAATGTGGCGATTTGATACATGAAGTTTTGTTTTTTTGCACTTTGCTGCCTACTTGTTCTTTAAAATGTGTTTCTTGAAAACCAGTAAATAGAAATATGTTATACATAAAAACTTTAGGTATTAAAAAACCACATTTTGAAACATAAATGTTTATCTGCTATTTAGGTAAAACAATTGACATTTATATACCATTTAACCAAAAAACAGCTCATAATAACATCATTATTCTTTGGGTAAATTGCCAAACCCCCCAGCAGGTTTCCGGCTATCAAAAACTCCTGGACTAGAAACGGTTTCCAAAAACCTCATAAAAAATTTTCATACGGTATATGTTTAGCTACCTGCTAAATCTAAATAGGTCATACATATCGCATGCAGCTGTATAAATATCTTGGGCAACTTCATAGATATCGCAAATAAGTAGATATAACATGTAACTATACAGATACCGTAGACAGCTTTTTTTATGACAACTGAAAACTTTTTCAGAAGGGTTTTGACAAGAGCTTCGGGAGCATGGTTTTTTGCTAGCGGGAAATCTGATCGGAGAGTTTCGACAATTTACCCATATTCTTTTGAGTTGAATTTTAGATTCATTAGGTTTTCTATTTAAATTTGAATTGACTCTTTGAATGAGCTTAAACGCTCTACTCAGCATCCATTCATGCCCCTGTCTCTGCCAAAAAAACACGTGTAAAAATATTAATTTTCATCACATACCTGGCCCGTGCAAATAACTTGTTTATGTAGAGACAATTCATTCACTTATATAAACTAGATGTAGTGATTAATTCCAGTATGCATAATTCAAAATTTTATTAGTGGTCTTCAAAACTACGGCTCGTTGCAAATTTCATTTTATGCTAAAAGCCTAAATTGGTGCCACATTAAACTTCACTTAAGCCTTATCCATACTCAAAATTTCACGATTTGAGGCGTAATTTAGGAAGAAAAATGAATGTAGCAAAACAAATGAAAAGGTATCATGTAGTAAATATGTTCTTAAGAAAATGATTTTAAAAATTCAATAATCAGTTCATTATTTTGCCATAACATAATCTAAAGGACACAGCAAAGAAAAAATTGATGTTAATTTTTTTTACCTTTTGGATTTAATATGCTTATAGAATGAGATATGTTTCCGATGATGCTCAATACAGAGAACTCCCCAGATCACGACACGTGGCGGATGACGTGTCCCAAAGATTACGAGAAAGGAGTAAGAATGGTACATTGAAGGCGTACCTTGGGCCTTCGTCCCGAGGATGTTCCGACCTTCGATGGCCTCCCAGGACACTCTTATGTTCGTCTTACATATAACCGTTGGCTCACCTCCGAGCCCTCCTGCGCACTGGGCTTCCTCAGCCCTCCCAGCTCGCCCCGAGCTATCACAGAACCGAACTAGCTCGGCCTCCCACCCTCTTTTAGGCCTCTCGCCGAGCTAGGACTCCTCGGTGTTACCGACCGACCCAGAGCACAGATCACAGGCGTCCACCGCCCTTGCTCCGCGAATCTCTCCATACGCGAGATATCCCCCCCCCATGATCCCGCGTTTCACGCCATCACGCTCCCCCGTTAACGGGCGTATCTCGTCATCAATAGAGGATCCCGCCATTCGCGCAGACGTGACTCCAAGGGCGTAACGGTCGGCGTAAATCTCATGCCCGCCAGCCCATGGCGGCCATTATATAAACCCCCTCTCAGACGACTTAGGTAAGGCAGTGTTATCTGAATAGGCTGCTACTCTGCCTAAATATCTCGACTAACTTGATCGTCGGAGGGTCCACGGTAGTACAATCACCCCGGGACTTCGTTACAGGTAGCTCGGCCTCACCCCAAACCAAGCCCACTGAGATCCACACGCTTCAGGAGGCAACCCTCAACATCAATCTCAGTCATTCATCAGCGCTCGCAACAGATCAATGGAAGAAAACATCTGAAGGAGATCCAGACCTCCATCAGTTGGTGCCGTCTGTGGGAACGAAAAGTTCCACTCATCGAAAGTTGATCTTCCGGTCTCGAATTCATGGCGAGTGATCATCGCAACGATCCAAGCACTAGCCGCCGCCCTCCTCACAACGGGGGCGCGGACGGATCTCCTTCTCCCCTGAATGTCGTCGCGCCTTGTCTGCACGGATCGACAAGCTCGCGTCCATCGTAGATGCCATCGTCCGTGTCCAGACTACTGGGCAAGCCACACAGGTCGCCGTTCCACCACCTCAGGACCAGGACCTCCATAAAGGGGGAGAAGACACTGCCCACGCTGGCACGACCGAACAGCGCCTCGCTATTTCCGGCGGCCACAAACCCCCCATGGCGACCAATTCAATGACACGTTGGGCGCCACACAGCTCCACGCCGATGTCTTATGAAAGAGTTCCCCGCCCTGAGGCCCATCGCGCTCATGTCCCTCCCGAGGAGGTGTCGGTCAGCTCGCCTGCTCCCAGGCATGGCCGGCGCCCTCTCCCTCGACAGGGGCGCGCGGACGGGACTCACCACGGTAGCTCGAGGACAACCTTACCAGGGGACCTGAGGAACCTCATAGAAAGGAACCGAAACCGCGGCCAGGCGCAGGCCGCCAGTAGTGGGGCCATCACTCCGAGTATGCCGAATCCTCGGGATACCAGACCGACTCGATACCCTCGAAAAGAGGATCGAGGGTATACATCGGGAAAGTCGCCCTTCAAGCGAGGAGGATAGATATGCCGCCGACTCGCTCATGAAGCCCTTCACCGAAGAGCTCCTCGTTGTACGCGTCTCCTCCAGGAACAAGCCTCCAAAGGTCTCCCTCTTCGACGAAAAATCCGACCCGAAAAATCACTTAGACGCGTTCACGGCGGGAATGAGCTTCCATGACAACTCTGATGCCGCCCAATGCCGAGCGTTCCCTGCCACTCTCATCCGCGCTGGACGAGATTGGTTCCGAGGACTCACGCCACGCTCCATCTCTACCTTCGATGAGCTGGCCGTCCAATTCCTCGGCCATTTCGTCGGGAACAGACGGCAGAAGCGGACCGTCGACCACCTCTTCATTATAAAGAGCGGGGACAAGGAATCTTTCAAAGGATACGTCACCCGCTTCTACAACGCTCTTCTTGAAGTCCCAGAGCACCGGGACGAGACGGTCATCACGGCCCTTAGGTCAGGTCTTAGGCACAAGGAGTGGCTCCTCTCTTTTGCATTAGCGCAACCTAAGACCATGGCCGAGGTAAAAGCATGGACCGAGCGAGAGATCCAGCTCGAGTATGAGGTGAATGCGAACCTACCCCGGACCGACCAGGCCGATCAAAAGAAGAGAGCCAGAGAAGAGAAAAAGAAGATTGACCGGCCAAAGCCATACTCCCCGAAGTTCCAGGAGTATACCCCACTCAACGTCTCCCAGACAGAGCTGTTGGAGGAGGCAAAGGGTGGGAGATTTTTCAAACTCCCCCCGGTCAACAATATGGCGGCCAAACGGACACGAGGCCCCTACCGCACCTTCTATAGGTCGCAGAGACACCCTACCGAGAACTACAAACAGCTCTGAGACTACATCGAGGAGTTAATTCCCTCGGGGCACCTAGCAAAATACTTGCGGGAAAAGCGACAAGCAGACCAAGAGCAAGAGCAACGTCCCCCTCATAGTCGTATCAGCGGGGAGTGTGCCTGGGGCCGGCGAGACTCGATGCCTCCTGCCGATCGAAGGCACAAGCAGCCGACCCATGAAGAGGACCAAAGCAGCCGAGCCCATCACCTTTACCGATGAGGATCTCCACGGGATATCCTTTCCTCACAACGACCCCTGGTGATTACAGCATGGGTCTACCACTACGAGGTTCAAAGGATACTGGTCGACTCGGGGAGCTCGGCAGACATCCTCTTCTACGACTGCTTCCTACGTATGGGGCTTAGCCCGTCAGACCTGAGGCCGACCGCCCACATCCTATCGGGGTTTACTAACCAGTCCATCCCGGCGGAAGGAGTGGTCACCCTCCTACTTAACATCGGGGAGGGAGGCCGTACACGTATCGTGTCTGTGGAGTTCATCGTCGCCAGAATTCCATCGGCCTACAATATCCTCTTGGGACGCCCAACGCTAAACTCCCTCCGGGCCCAGATATCGACCTACCACCACGTGATCAAGTTTCCACTAGACCAAGGCGGAATAAGCCGGGCCTACGGGAACCAGCAAACCGCAAATATTTGCTTCACAGTGATATCTATACCCGAGGAGCGAAGCGATGACCTTGAAAGCACGGAGGATTTCAGGGGGTCCTTGGATACTCGGGACGAGCAAAAAGAAATCCGAGGAGCCCCGGTGGAGCCGCTAACGGAGGTTCCCCTCGTCGAAGGGGACAATGAACGAACCGTCCAAATCGGGTCGCTCTTAACAGGGGCTCGGTGCGACGACCTGGTTCGCTTCCTCAGAGGGACTCGGACGTGTTCGCTTGGGCGCCCGCCGACATGTCCGGGATCGACCCCAAAGTGATATCACACAAGCTCGGGGTCGACCAGATGGCCTGACCTGTCAGGAAGAAGAAACGAAACTTCGTTCCGATCAAACAAAAGGCGATCGAGGACTAAGTTGACAGATTGCTCGCAGCCAACTTCATTCGAAACGTGGCCTACTCAGAATGGATGGCGAATGTGGTAATGGTTAAAAAGGCGAGCGGGAAGTGGTGCATATGCGTCGACTTCATAGATCTCAACAAGGCCTGCCCGAAAGACAACTATCCCCTCCCTAGGATAGACCATCTCGTCGACAGCTCGGCAGGCCATGAGTTACTCAGCTTCATGGACGCTTTCTCCGGCTACAAGCAGATCCGTATGAATCCAACAGACAAAGAACTCACCGCATTCACAATGGACCGGGGGGTATACTGCTATAAAGTGATGCCCTTCGGCCTCAAAAACGCCGGGGCTACATACCAACGCTTGGTCAACAGGATGTTCAAACCACAGATTGAGAGGAACATGGAGGTTTACGTCGACGACATGCTCAGTAAATCGACCTCGTCAGATGAGCACGCCAAAGATCTTGGCGAGACTTTCGACATCCTCTGCAAATACAAAATGAAGCTGAATCCCGCCAAGTGCGCGTTCGGGGTCACTAGTGGAAAGTTCCTCGGATTCATGGTTACCTACCGAGGAATCGAGGCTAACCCGGAGAAAATCAGCGTCATCCTCAACATGGCCGCACCAAAGACCAACGTCGAAATCATGCGGCTCACGGGGAGGGTAGCCGCCCTGAGTCATTTCATGTCAAGATCCGGGGAAAAGTGCCTCCCATTCTTCAAAGCCATGAGGAAGATCCCAAGGTTCGAATGGTCGGAGGAGTGTCAGATCGTTTTCGAGCAATTGAAAATGCACATGGCGACTCCCCCACTACTCACCCGACCAGTTGAAGGAGACGAGCTATCGCTATATCTAGAAGTGTCCGATCAAGCTGAAGGCTCGGTGCTCGTCCGAGCGGTCGAAGGAGTCCAGAAGCCGGTCTACTATGTAAGCCACGTCTTTAAGGACGTGGAAACAAGGTACCCAGCCATAGAGAAGATTGTCCTGGCGCTTATAGTAGCCTCAAGGAAATTACGACACTACTTCCAGGCACACACCATCCTCTTTCTCACCGAGCGCCCTTTAGGGGCTATTCTCGCCTCCCCCGAGTCTTCTGGTCGTTTGGAGAAGTAGAGGTGGGAGTTGTCCCAGTTCGACATCAAGTCATATTCAAGATGTTTACGAATAGGACTAGTTGCTTCCGCCCGAGGCAGGCTATCAAGGCACAGGTCTTGGCCGATTTTATCGTCGAATGCACTATCCCCAACAAAGAGGCAATGTCCGTGCCGGCCCCCGGATCTCAACCTTCGATCGAAGAGGGGCCCGACTCCGTTCCTGACTGGGTCCTTTACGTCGACGGGGCATCAACCAAGGAAGGCTGTGGTGCCAACCTCATCATTCGAGGCCCGAACGAGGCAGAGATGGAGTATTCCTTGAAGCTCGGGTTCAAAGCCTCAAACAACGCCGCGGAGTACGAAGCTTTGCTCTCTGGACTGCAAATCGCCTCCGGAGTGGGGCTGAAGACGATCCGAATTCGCAGTGACTCCGCCCTGGTCGTAAGCCAAGTGATCGACCGCTTCAAGGCGCGGGAACCTCTGATGGTGAAGTATTTAGCTGAGGTAAGAAGACGTTGGTCCCAGCAGAGATCGGGCTGCCCAGTTACAGGGTCGAGCACTTCGACGACGAAGCAAACACCTCAGCCCTCCGGACTAATTTGGACATCTTGTTGGAGAAGCGGGACCAGGCACAGATCATAGTTGCCGCTTACCAACAACAGACTGTCCGCTACTACAACGCATGAGTCAAGCATCGCGCCTTCAAAGCCGGAGATTTGGTCCTAAGGCGGAACGAGTTCGTTGATCAGGGCAAGTTGCATAAGTTTTCTCCGAAGTGGGACAGCTCGTTCCTCGTCTCCGAAGTCTTTCCCGGCGGGGCCTATCGCCTACAAGACGCTGCGGGTCGCAAATTTCCACGGCCTTACAACGCCGAGAAGATCAAGTTGTACCTTTGAAAAGTATATCTATGAATACATGTTTCTCCTTTGACGAAGCGATGTAATTTTTTCTTAGTTTTTTAATAATAAGAAGGAACTTCCCCTATGGGTTTCCTTCTTCCTCGGTTCAAAGCTCACGGATTTCGTTTCACAAAAATACTCAAATGCCTTCACCAATGCCAAGGATCCATCCTTGGCGGGTAACTTCTTACCCACCGACACCAAGGATCCAAAGCCCTCACCAAGAGGCCACCGAGCAGCTTTCCTGGTCGGTCCATCCATGGCGGGTAACTTCTTACCCACCGACGCCAGGGATCCAAAGCCCTCCTCAAGGGGCCACCGGGCAGCTCTACTACTCGGTCTATCCTTAGTGGGTAACTCCTTACCCATCTACGCTAAGGATCAGAAGCACTCAACCTCGGCAAACACCGACCAATCCGAACTAGGTTCTTGTCTGGCTCATTCTAAGGTGCCAACCGACATACCCTCAGCAAGCGATCGCCATCTCGACTTTGGGGCCATAAGGACGCCGACCTAATTCTGGCCTTTGAACCCTTGACAAATGATTGGATTTAACTCGACGCGCGATCGCCAACTAAAGAACTGTCGCTGGCCTAGCGCATGGCTCGTCAGGCAAGGAAAATGCTAACATTGACACGCAAATGGAAGCATTACCACACAAGAACCACACAAAAATTTCAACAAAATGGCTTTATTCACTACTCGGGAGTCTTTACAAAGGTATCGTAGGCCCCTCAGCCTTACAAAATCGCCCGAAGGCTTACAAAATTCCAAAGCAAAAACAAAAAAAGAAGGCAGAGAAGTTCAGGCCTCGGGGCCAGGGAGGACCTCAACGTGCTCCATGCCAGCGTCGGAAGCCAGGGTGGCGGCTTGAAGATCGGCGCCCACAGCAGGAGCTTCGGCACTGGGAGCCGGGGTGGTCGCCTTATCCCCACCTCCCCCACCGGGGGCTTTCCCCCCGGCTGCACTTCCGGCGGCATTCCCCTGCGTCTCATCCTCGAGGGAGTACTCGAGCCGGAGCGCACCGTCGGGAAACTCCGGCATCAACGCCTCGACGGCGTCGAGGAACTGGTGCCAAAATAGGGCCGAGGCATCAGCAAGGTCAGAGTAGAATTGATCGGACGTCTTGTAGCTCTCCACCGCCTTCGCAGCCCAGAGGTCGGCGTGCTTCATTCCTTCCTTCATCGCCTCGTTTTCCCTTTTTAGGGTGTCCCGCATCTTCTTCAGAGTGGCAGCGAGCACCCTGGCATCTTCCAACTTAGCCTCAGCGACCTTGTTGGACTCCCTCAAAGCTCGGATGGACTCCCGGCAGTTGGCGTTCACCCCCTCCTCGGCAGACACCCGGTCTTCGAGGGCGGCGATCCTTTCCCTTACCTGACGCAGCTCCCGGCTCAGGCTCTCCTCCAGCGAGGAAGCCTCGCCCGCTATCTGCAGCGTCGGGGCGATTTCCTCGTGCTCCATGTTGGCGACGAGGGCACAGTGCTGGAGAACCTGAGGAAACGAAAGGAGGGGTTAAAAAGGTATCCAATCCTGCAAACAAAAAGGCTTAATGAAAACCCGAACGGGAGGCGGACACTAACCTGCATGGCCTCCTGAGCTATGGCCGCGATTTGGGCCTTGAGGGTCCCCCAAGGGATTCTGCCCCCAGTCGACCGCTCCATCTCCGAGAGCAAGCTATCGGCGACAGAATGCCCCGAGGGCACCTCGTAGCGAAGATCCCCTTCCTGCACGAAGATTAGGGAAGACAAGGCTCGGGACACCGTCCTCCTGCGCCGCTTGAGGGGGGCCACGGGAGGGTCGACCTCATCCGTCACCTCCACAACCCGGGGTTCCTGCTTCCGAGCGTGTTTGCGGCTCTCCCCATGGCTGGGCTCCGGAGCCCGGGGCGTAGTGGAACGCCTAGCTGAAGCGGCCGCCGATAGGGCCGGGCTCGAAGCGGGGCATGACGACCCGGCGCCTCTGGCCTTCTTTCCCTTCTTCTCAGCCATCGCAGCCAGAAATTTGGAGCGGTCCATCGATTTTGCAAAGGAGGAAAATACACAAAGGGAGTTAGCGATGCCAGAAAGAATAGAAGAAGAGTATGCGAGTCAAAACAGGTCGCCTAGGCTCCTAACTTACTCACGAACTGAGCGGGGCTGAGCCCGGCCCAACTGAGTGCCTGCTCGGAAAGCAATACATCGTCTCGTTGGACGGGATACCACGCTGACACTAACCTCATTTCGGGATTGGACGACCGCCTCACCCGCGAGCAGTAGGCCCTATGCCACTGAACAGGCACATGCCAATCCTCACCCTCGGGCGGCCCGACAAATAAGAATTTCTCCTTCCATTCATGGATGGAGGAAGGAACTGCTACGACCCCCGACCCGGCCGCCCCTCCCCTATGTTTTCTAAAGGAAACGTATACCCAGCTCGGCTCGTCCTTACAGGTGCCGGGTTGATTTTTATAGCAGAGGGAAGAAAGGAGAAGGGTCAGGCTGAAGAGGATTTCTTGTAGTCTCAACCGGACTAGGAACCTGAAAAGAATCCTCCACAAGTTCGGCACTAGCTGGCCCAGGGCTAGTTGAAAACAGCTCAGCACCGCACTCACTTCGGGGGAAAGGGTAGACGCATTCCAGCCCAAAAGGCATCCAGGTACAAGGCAATCTCCTTACCCCGCACCTGGTCTGCCCTCTCTCCTTCCCCGGCCAAACGAAGCGAGTAGCTAGAGGGAATGTGGATGTGGTGAGCCCGTCCACATTCCTCAGGAGAGAAGGCGCGTCACGGACACTCTTAATACGCGCTTTGGGGACCGTCCCCGTCGCGCGGCCCAGGGAAGCATGTCTAACCCTAACTCCCCGGGGGAATCCGACTCGGATGAGGCAGAGGAAGAAGCGACAGAAGACTCCCTAGACTCTACCTGAACTATCTCAACAGACTCCCCAGAAGAAGACATCTAACCTGAGCAAAGGAAGGAGTCCTCCGAGGAAAAGGAGCGAGAAATCCGACCTAAAGGGAAGAGCGTCGAGCTAACACACGCAGTGATGAGGAAATTATAATGAAGTGTGGACCCTGGGGGGGATCCCGCCTCTATTTATAGCATTTGGCAAGCACATCCAACGATGCAGATCGTTTCTCGCCAAAACAACGCTTCGCATTCGATGGCCATCGACGTTCCACATGTCTCAAGAGCATTGGACACGTCCCCTCAAGCACAAAGGACACCGGCGGCCCATCACGTCAGCCAACCAGTGTCGGGCACGTGGCATGACGCCTCAACGAACGTACGATCGAATCGGCGCTTCCCCTTTAATGCACGATCTCCTCTCTGATCCGCTGACGTCATCAAAAGATACGACTAACTGCCCGGGAATCCGTGTTGGCGATGTCTTCAACTAAGAACTTAGCCCGGGTGACCGATCAGACCACTCTCGACCCGACCCATAAATAGGTTAGGACGAGAGTGGGGGGCTAATGATGATGCTCAATACTGAGAACTTCCCAGATCATAACATGTGGCGGATGACGTGTCCCAAAGCTTACGAGAAAGGAGTAAGAACGGTACATTGAAGGCGTACCCTGGGCTTTCGTCCCGAGGATGTTCCGACCTTCGATGGCCTCCCAGTACACCCCTATGCTCGTCTTACATATAACCGTTGGCTCACCTCCGAGCCCTCCTGCGCACTGGGCTTCCTCAGCCTTCCCAGCTCGCCCCGAGCTATCACAGAACCGAACAAGCTCGTCCTCCCGCCCTCTTTTAGGCCTCTCGCCGAGCTAGGACTCCTCGGTCTCACCGACCGACCCAGAGCACAGATCACAGGCATCCACCGCCCTTGCTCCGCGAATCTCGCCATACACGAGATATCCGCCGCCCCACGATCCCGCGTTTCATGCCATCGCGCTCCCCCGTTAACGGGCGTATCTCGTCATCAATAGAGGATCCCGCCATTCGCGCAGACGTGACTCCAGGGGCATAACGGTCGGCGTAAATCTCGCGCCCGCCAGCCCATGGATGCCACTATATAAACCCCCTCTCAGACTACTCAGGTAAGGCAATTCTATCTGAATAGGCCGCTACTCTGCCCAAATATCTCGACTAACTTGATCGTCGGAGGGTCCACGGTGGTACAACCACCCCGGGACTTCCTTGCAGGTAGCTCGGCCTCACCCCAAACCAAGCCTACTGAGATCCACACGCTTCAGGAGGCAACCCTCAACATCAATCTCAGCCGTTCATCAGCGCTCGCAACAGATCAACGGAAGACAACATCTGAAGGAGATCCAGACCTCCATCAGTTTCTCTTTGTAAACATGCATCAATGATGTATTTATCCTTGAACAAACATCAATACAAAGTACTTCTCTAACAATTTCTCAGGGGTAACTGCAAACATAAGAATCCAAGAGTGTGCATAAAAACACTTACTAGCTGGGGGTTCGAAGAGGCTTCTGGTTGGTTCAAGAAAATTAAGGCTCGAGAATGTCGCGTAGACACGAGAGGAAGACGATGATGACGTGTGCCAACAAGATGTTGCCACGTTAGGGATTGTACGTGTTTTGAACGGTCAAAACAATCAGCGGACCCCACTTGCTACGAATTTTTCCTACATGATGTGGTCAGATTTTTTTTCCTTAAACAGCCCTATTTAATTAATTAAATCCAAAAATAACCACGGATCCAAATTAATTCCGAGAGTGACTTTAGGATTGTTGGTGATATATGCCCTAGAGGCCATTATTGTATCATACTAGATTGTATATTACATATTGGATGCTTAGGATATTTCACAGTTATAATAACAGTCTTGCTCGATATGGTAGTATGCTACCTGGTTTTATTCTACCTCAATATGTGCATGTGTTTCTTTTAGCATATCGCTTATACATATTGGTAGAGCTCTTAGGATCTTTGCTTGACTACCAGCGTTGTGATGGCAGTCACACTCGTGGGGGCTGGGTGGTCTATAAGCACATCCTTATACAGGTCCCTAGTCGTTGGATTATCGAAACGGGGTATCGATACTCCGGAGTAGACTAGTGTATACGCTTCTCATCCCAGCAGGAGATATGGTCTGTCCCACAGCCATTAGTATGCCGTACTGGAGTTGGTATGCAGGTGCTCATTAGGTTATGAGTTACATTGGATAGGACTCATCGGGAACTGCTGGTTGGTATTATACCTATCGTCAGGTAGCAGTACCCAGGTGGCATGAGTACAGCTTAGTCCGTTGACTTGCCATCGCTACTTCATCTCGAGTGTGTTCCCACTCCACTTTGATTACTACCCTACCACTGTAACAACCCTAAACTTTCTATACAAATTTTTCAAAAATACAGAAATGGGTACTTTTGCCTGAGCACAAGTTATAAGTTTGTTTTGCTTTTTAATAGTAAGAAGGAGCTTGTAGCTCATTGGTAAGACCTTGCACTGCTGAACCAAAGCACCAGAGTTCAAATCCCATCACCCACATTATTTTTTATATTGATTTCTTTTAATATTTTTAGAATCCCAAGAGTCTACACGTGCTAAACCCGTAAAACCAAAAGTCACAAATAAAACAAACTGACCCTGGTGAAAGACCAAACGACGACGGACACTTGGCAACGAGCCCCGGCCCGACTCGGCCTGACTCGGCCGGCGGATCGTCCGAATCGGTCGCCGCCGCCGGCCGAACTCGATCGGATCCGAGTTGGTCCTACATGAAACTTGTGTCTTTTGGTATTCTCTAAACCCCTATACACTTTAAATATTCTGCACATTAACAGATCTTTTTTAAAACTTCATTAAACCATTTTTTAATACAAAATTTAATACAATTTCTCACACCCTTTCATCTACCCTAACCCTAGTTTTTCCTATAAATACCACCCCTAAACACACCCCCTCACTCACAAATTCTGTCCAAACTCTCAAGAAAACTCTCTAAAAATTTTGTGTGCAAGTGGAGTTAGCGAAGGGCGAAACTCCGGCGAATTTCCGACGACGACTCTAGGAGCTCCCGGCGACGAAACGACGCACCGGAACCTACTTTCACTCCCCCTTCCTCTTTTCTAAGCTCTAATCTAGTAAGTCCCTCCCCTCTCTTCTCTTTTCTATTCTAAAAATTTGTATTTCTAAAACCCGACGAAAGCGGAGTTAATCCGTCTTCCGATTCGGTTTTCTTTAAAAGGTTCCAATTTTCTTAAATACAACAATACCAATCTTGCACATCATGACTATTAATCATTAACAAAATATGTTGAACAAGTTTCATAGCAAAAGAATTCATATTGTAATTTTTATCGCACTTTTTCAGAAAAATACCATGTAGTTTTGTTTTGACATTAAACATCATATTTCTTACTATACCTTTAGATAGATCACGAGGTAATGACCTACCTCCTCACAACACTCATATGCAACATAGCATGATACCTTTCGGGAACATAGAATACGGGAAAACACAACTTTACATATAAATACCTTTTACTATTAAAACCGTTTTCTACAAGATTACGTATTTTAAACAAATCTTTGCAAAGCGCCGCTACAACCCATTTGGGGAACCCGTTCGGGATGGTGCGGATTATCGCACATCCTCGGTCTTAGTAGTGTGAGATGCAGACCTCCGCAAGGAGCATACGGTCTCGAAAGATTTAAAAAACAAATATCTTATGAAAATGAGATTTCTAGAAAATAATAAATTAAAATTATTTTATATAAATATATACATATATGTATCATCAAAATATCTATTTTTGATATAGTATAAATATTCCAACTTTTCTAGATCAAATGAATCATTTTACATGAAAATACCATGCAATTTCATACAAGTTCAATACTTTACAATTTAATACCATATATTATGAAATTAGGTTTTATTCTTTAGAAATGTCACATATATAAAATCTACATCTATGAAAACTCTAAAGACGACAATTAAATACTTGAGGTGTATTTTAAAAATTATACAAAATTATTTTTACATAAAACCCCCTCAAGTTTTATAAATTGCAATGAGGGCCCTAGTAAATATAGGTTTAAGCGGGACCGGTCTCTTGAGCCTCAGGAGCCGGAGATATGGGTGCTTGCCTATTTAAGGTAGACAACTTAATAAACGGTGTTATCAACACGGTAATCGTCTTTGAAAAAGACACAAATCCTGCCGCCCATGTGCAGCGGTTACCGATAACACCAAAACCCAATTCAGGACTTCAATTTTATTTTCTAATTGCTCTGACTCAGACTGAGTCTCATTATAATAATCTGACTTGAATATGATTCAAGTACAAACTACCATTCAATATGAATCCATGAATACATATATTCAATCTATTCAATTTGTATTGACCGAACCGAACTATGAATATACTTTCCATCTACATGATTCTCCAGTTACATCCATTTACTGATATCATGGTTTCGGTAAGTCATCCATCTATATACAATATACAATTCAAATAATACAAACAATACAATCAAGACATCGCGGGGTTTAAGGGGTAGATTGGTACGGAAGGTGTTAGAAGTGGCACGAGACTCCAAGAATTAAGACATCTAACATGTATTCATTTGCTGTTGTACCGTGGCATAAACGGTTCTTTATACTACACTTGCCTTTAGTCTCTGGCATATAGAAACTCCTCTCGTATACACCGGCATCCTTCTGTACCAAGCTACAAACAACATCATTAACAATATAATATAACTTTAAAAGCTACATTCTCTCTCTCTCTCTATTCTATTTCTCCCTTATCTTTGGGACTTACTGAGCGATTGTTCGCTAACGACATCCCTTTTCTTTCTTCTTTGGAATGTTGTCAAGTGATTCTTATCTTCAGGAGATCAAGCCCACCAGTGAGGACTTGGATCAGCTAGCCTACGACCCAGAGTTTTAGTTTCATTATAAACATTTCATTTCAGTACTTTACATTTCTGTTATACCACTGTTTAGGCATTGCTTTCATTCAGATGTATTTACTTTTCCATGTATTGTAAAAAGTATGTGAATAAATAAAGTTCCTGTTCAATTATATCTTTTGTCTCTTATGTATTTTTATTTATATTTCTTAGTTACGCTTAGCGTATTTGCTTCAGAGTAAATACGTAGCGGCCAGTCGCGTCCTCTACCCATACACTGGGAAGCGGGGCGTGACAACCGCTCTCAAAGGAGTCATGGGTTTAAAGACATCATAGTCCGATGATTTATCATCTCCGTTGGATCTTTGATCCAATGGTGGAGAACTTTTAGTTCTAGCGCTGGCGCTATCGTATTTTGCACGTGAGGCGTTGCCTCAGAGTTTTTAACTCTTGGCGTTGTCGCTCTCGTGCTTTGCACGTGAGGCGCCGCCTCAGAGTTTTTAACTCTGGGCGCTGGCACTCTCGTGCCTTGCACGTGAGGCCCTGCCTCAGAGTTTTTAACTCTGGGCGATGGCGCTCTCATGCTTTGCACGTGAGGCGCTGCTTCGGTTCAAATTTTGAACAGAGCCTTGCACTCTTATTGGGGGAAAACAAATGCCCCCCCACCGTTGCGCTCACGTGGCTCGTACGTGAGTACAGCGGTGGCAAATTTTCCACCATTGGATGTTCTTGGAAGTTGGATCGTCTTTCCATGCCTATAAGTAGGGTTTTTGGCCCTTGAGATGACTGCTGTTCATCTTTCATTTTCCTTCTTTCTGAGAATTCAATTCTCTTTCCAGAGCTTAGATCTCTGTCCAAGAAAACTCTTTTAGAGTTATAACTTTGCCCAAATTTTATGGTAAGGATCATAATCGAACCCTTTAAACAGAGCTATGCTCTTCTTAGATCATAGATCTAAAGAAATCTTTTTTAGGGTTTCTTTAAACCGTTAATTAGAACAGAGCTTTGCTCTTCTTAGATCATAGATCTAAAGAGATCTTTTTTAGGGTTTCTCAACCTGTTGATGAAGAACTCTTAGGGTTTCTAGGATTTTTACTTCAGATCTTTAAAGATCTTGTGGTTTTTCAGAGCATAGCTCTTTTAAAAAAAATTGGGGAATTTTATTCCCTTCTTAATTGACAGATATAAATTCTGTCTGCAGAGCACTGCTCTCGAGGGAGTTTAACTCCTTAGCCCAATGAGTTTCTCATTAAATGAGAATCTTTTTAGAATTTCTTCCTTAATAATTGACTGTCTCATCAATGATGAGCCGTCACTTTGATTTTGTGGATCCCCCTTGGTCCCTTTTTCCCGCATTGCAGTGTGGTACAAATTTAAAGTACCAAATATCAGAATTTGTAATGTAGTATTGACATCTAACCCTCATTTCTTTTCGCGCCGGTACTGTAAGGTGACGGCGGCGCCCCGGCCGTCTGTCCGAGGCTAAAATGCGGAAACGAAAACTTTTTCAAAACTTGAAACCGGCGCTATCGTATACTTTAAATCCGGATCGAACCATTAACCTACAACTAGCAACTAGAGAAAGGGTTAGAAAGCTATACCGATCGATCCGTGTCCTTCGGTCTTTGGCCACCATCCCAAGCTCCTCGCGGCATCTCCGATCTCCGGTCTTCTCGTCGAAAAGGGCACCACATCTTCGAGTCTTTTTACGGGCTCCCGCTTCATCCGAAGCAACTCGGGCACGAAGTTCGCTAGCCGACGTGTCCAAGGTGAAGTAGAGAATGTGTATGACAACTTTGTCTCTTGCATCCATTGCATGGATGGAGGTTGTGAGCTAGAGGAAGAAGAAGAAGAGGAAGAAGAAGAAGTCCCCTTTTCTTTTTCTTATGTCTTGTGATGATAATGAGAGTGAGAGAGTGTGTTCAAAAATACAAGACCAAACTCTATCATATGGCATCACCTCTCTCTCCTTCTCATTTCAACACTCAAGTCTATCAAATAAAGTGACATTTGCACAATAAAAGAGACCATGAGTCACTAATGAAGTCTATGTCACATTAAATGCACAAAATGATGATTTAAGCTCACAATTTCCATTTGTAAACATTAACCCAAATGTTTACAACAATAAAAAGATAGGCAACATCTAAAGTAAACTCGTGACGGATCATAAGGATACCCCTCACCTGTATATACATACCTGCATCCGCATTCCGACTGAATGCGAATGCGATGAGACTAAAGCAATCCAACAAATCTAATACTAGGATCCGGCTTAAACCAAAGCCCACTAGCATGATCCGTCCGATCATGATCCATGCACTACTGCACGTATATGATCGAGCCCTGCCATATATCATACGGCTTCTACAACGTTTCGCCCGAAACTTGAAAACTGACTGTGGGAGACTCTAAAGACTCGTCAATACTTTGGCTGTAGATTTAACCACTAGCTCGTCAGAGGTACTAGCCGTACGTAACGGGCTACCAGGTATTGACCAAAAGGGAGGTCGATGAGCGAACTCATCCTAACACCCTACTGAGCCTTGTCAGTGACAATATTCGTCAGTCCGGTCCGTTCGTCTATGAGCATCGCATGGCGGGCCTAGGGGTTGGTAAAAGTCAGACCCCCAAAAGCGGTACAAGTCGTGTCGGAGTGTAGCCCAGAACACCCTGAGATACTACTGGAATACCTACCAGTAAATCTCCTGCCTTGGCCAAGGAATTCGTGTAATGGCTCTCCTAGACACAACGCGATCTCACCCCCAATACCGGGAGAGACGAAACCCCTGTCGATCCGCTCACTGCCTCCATGTGGCTCGGGACTGTACCCAACTAAAACCTGTTTGCACGACTCCTTTGAGCTGTGGTAGGGTAGTAATCAAAGAACAGTGGGAACTCACACGAGACAAATGACAATCTCAGGTCGATGAACTAACCTGTACACATGTCACCAGGGAACTGCTATCTGACGTCAGGTATAATACCAACTAGCATGTTCCCGGCGAGTCTTGTCTGGTGTACTTATAACCCAATGAGCACCTGTATACATCTTATTTGATCCAACTGACACCAATGGCTTGTGAGACCGGCCACCGCCCCTCGTCGGGGTCTCGACTGTATACACTGGTCTACTAATGGAGTATCGATGCCCAGTCTCGAAACTCCCACGACCAGGGACCACTTTAAGGATGTGCTTATAGACCCCAGCTCTTACGTATATGATCGCCATCATACTGCTGGTAGTCAAGCAAGAATCCTAAGGGCTTTATCAACGTGTAATAGCGACCTGTAAGGTCACCTAAAGCAGTATACGATGATAAAGATAAACCAGATAGCATACTATCATCTTGAGTAAGACTGTCCTACCGGTATAGGTCCTCCCTCAATCATTGCAATCACGTGCATGTGATCCAATAATTGACTCTGAGGGCACTATATCCAACAATCTCCCACTTGCACTCAAGGCTAATTATTGCGATGTCGCATACTCACAGCCTGTGTGATACCGAACACCCAACTCCTCTATTAATCAGTTTCACAAAGCCCATTTGCAAAACTATTGCATTCGAGGAATAGCCTCAGTGAGTGGATCCGCCCTAATGTTTCTTTCTATGTCTCTCTTTATCTCAAGTTCGCAGAGAAAGCCATCTCCCGAAATAAGCAATACATGTCTTAGAATATGTTTGGTTATCTGATGGGACCTAGTTCATAAATGAACTCCAAATCCAAACTTCTTAGACTGTATCGTCAACTGAATTTAATCGGTATTCTGCGCCACACCTCCCTCAGTATCCTCTTGTACCACCTGTCCAAAATACTGCCCCTCGTCAGAGGGAAAACTATAACTCTGACAGCCACTCTGTCATCCAGGTCACCTTGGAAGCCTGGAATGATAACCGTCTCCTAAAAGAGGCTGTTGTTATCATCTCCCTAGAACATCCACTTATGTTCTAAAACTGCTTCCGAATATCTCTCCAGGATAGGATTAATATCAACTTACTGCATCTCGTGCAAAAACAATATCTGGTGTGGTACTTGACATCTCATGATTGACTCAATTGCCTAAGCAAGTGATCTGCCAATCATGCACATCCCTCTGCCCTTTAGTCTGTAAGACACTTTAGAGAGGGTGACTCCATCACCTGCAGGTACACTACCGTGCCAGGAGTCATCCATTCTAAAACACCTTTAGAATGCTGTCTAAGTACACAGATTGGGATACTACCCAAATCCAGATCTAAAACCATAGATCTAGTAACCAGAATGTCTGATATAATATCCAATTCCTATATGGAGAAACCACTGTGTGACAACCAAAGTATAACCGATCGTAGTATAAGAATTTCACTTCCTACTATTTGCATGTCATCCAAATACCAGAACATCACACACTACTACCTTCTTAACAGATCCATCCCCTATTCTGATGAAGTCAAACCTATGACTGTCACTTCAGAAAGATATGATCTATCTCCGCTATATCTGCTTTAGTCTATAAATAGACATAAGCTACTTGTCCATTATGCTTCCGCTGCTCCCACTGACTACGACAACCCTCTGGCAGAGTCATATACACGTACGCTTCTAAAGCTAGTTTAGAACGACGCTATACTCATCCTCCTGCCGGGTCTCACAGTCTGGAACAACAGCAATGGCAAGTCTGGGTAAACAAGAACCTCCTTGTCACCGTCTTTGAGCTTACCGAAGTACCTCTCGAGTGCCTGAGGTTACCCACCATATCTGCGGAGTGGACAATGGAATGTCAAACCAGATTGAATCTTTAGGTTCTTATCAAATTTTCAGTAATCGTCTGCGGTTCTGGAATCACTTCCAGTTCTACCATACTCCCACTACTGTTTTCTGAAAAAATCCATTTTTATTAAAACTGTGGCGAGTCAAGAACAATATCACTATTGATCTTCCAGATGGTAGAAAGTCAACCCTCGTCATAGCCCGGGTCAACCCACAAACAGCTATTACAGAAACGTGCCTTGAGTTATCCAGAGTCTGGTTTTAAGCATAAGCCGGACAACTCCCCGTACCTTAACAATGTTAAGATATGAACTATTCTATATCCAATATAGAAACAGAGGCACTGATTTAATTGGAACCAGATTCAAATCATGCAGCTGTCTCCAGTGCATGTAAACTAAATGGAAGGAGGCCGATCAGCGTTACTCAACTTAGGAATACATCCAGATATGAATAACCTGAAAGAGAAGCAAGTTCTCATAATCATTACTATCAACTGAATACCATACACAAGTATCTACATCTTCGATCACCTTGAAGAATCCTGATACTTGCACCACCTGGTTCTCTACTTTATTCTTATACCTATAACTTCTTAAAACTTAGACATTGCATCTCTACGAAACACATGTCTAAAAACTAGAGAAGTCACAAGTAAACAGAATATAGTACGAGTACCAACCCCTCTGTACTTATGGACACTGGACAACATACAATACTCTGTATAAGTCCTCTGAGTCTAATAACTCATTCCATGTGTGTCGTAGATTGAAAACTGTACTTATGGTTAAGAAGAATTACACCGCTGTTTAATGCTCCTTACCTAACCATCCACTGATATAGGTAAATGTCATATACATAATTTCAAAAAGTTATATATCACTTTATAAAAATAAACGTACAGATATATCAATTTGAAATTGGTGCATAACAACGGATATTCAAAACCAAATATTTGTCGTCCGGCAAACAACCCAGGCGATTTCCTCAAATATCACCAATTACAACGAATCCCGATATAATAAGGATGATCACCCAATTCCCAATAACTTACTCCCACTCATCATCTGTAAAACCATACAGATGTGAGAACCAAACCTGGTAAAAACATACCCTGGAGCAAGGGCTAACTGGGAAATCAGTTTTCTCTTAACAATACATAGTGAGACTGAAACATGTAAATGTTTCAGAGGGGTATCCGGGTATTCCTAGTAATGCATCTTCCATTATCAGATTCACAACTGTAACCGTATATTTCTTTGCCATCTCTCCAAATCCTTTTATATGTCTTTAGTCATTACCTTCTGTACACCACCTTTAGGCCAGATGGTTTTCTTCCTTCCCTACCGTTCGACACCAGCCTATGGTTTGGAAGAAGACTATCCAATAAGCATAATGGGTGTACTGTCCTAATCCTAGGAGCACTCGCAACCCGAGAGAAGGTAAAGATAAAAGACAACTGAATAAAACCTTATTCCTATTTCTCCTGAACCAGAATCCATCCCCGAATTGGAACAAGTCCCTTCGAGTTCGTATATAACCATGCGATGGAGTATCCAATAAACTGTAGATCTTCGTAGTGATACGGAGTGTTCTGGAGAAATACAATGGTGATGTAGGATTGGCGAAGAAATACTTGGCTTGGTCGTGAATAGTAGTCACAGTTTACTTTGCACTCTTACTAATCCCTTTATTTGTCTTTACTTAATACCTTCTGTACACCTTTAAGGCTAAACGGTTTTCTTCATTCCCTACTGTTCGGCACATGCCTATGGTTTGGATGAAGACTATCCAATTAGCGTAACAGGTGTACCGTCCTAATCCAAGGAGCACTCGCAACCTGAGAGAAGGTAAAAGGAAAAGACAACTGAACAATCCTATTCATTTTCTCCAGAACCGGAAACCATCCTCGAATCTGGAACAAGTTCCTTCGAGTTCGTATATAACCATACGATGGTTTTATCCAATGGAAGTGGATATTCGTAGTAATACGGGGTGTTCTGGAGAAAAAGGGTAAAAGTAGGAGTGGCAATGAGGTATGCAACTCTGACAATCCAAAAGCCAGTGTTTTAAGAAGGTTCAGTTAACTTGGTCACTGAGTCATAGTCAAGGGTCGGGTCATGGTCGCTGCCAAAGAGAGAGAGAAAAGAAACAGTTTGCGTGCACTCTAACCTAGATCAGAATGGTTATCACTTTATCTAATCAGAAAACCTCCCACTGTAACCTCAAATTCTCCTCCAAACCTGAAAAAAGAATTATTCGGGATCACCCGAGGAGTATACCAACTCATCAGTGGGAATCGGGATCCAACTATCATCGCATGATAACATGACGGAATCCACTCACGTTATCACACTCCATAAGGTATGCGCATATCTGGCAAGTTTCAGTTTCTTTAGAAACTCCCGATGTGATTTTTACCCTTAGGACCCAAGTGACCTTGACACAGTCAACAAATCAAAGAGTCCTAGTCAAGTTCAACCCGTCATTATCCTGGATTACATTAAACCCACCCGTACGAGCCCTTGACACAGTCAACAAGGCCGCATGACTGTCCTAACCAATCGCATTAATATGCCACAAACAAACACTACTTAGCTACCGCACACTACGCCTTGACACAGTCAACAAACGCAGCACGAATACTAAGTAATACTTGTAAGAAATGACGGAGGGCTACGGCTGGTTTTTGGCGAAAAACCTTTAACATAATGAACTTGATATCGTTGAAGGAACTGCATAACTTTTTATAAAAAATATAGTGGCGAAAACCTTTGCTAAAGAGGTCACTCCCGGTGAAGGGATCTCGTCTCTTTCCCCGTAGAATGAGGTGCAGTATATTCCAAACTGAATACCACGATGCAAAGCAAAAATAATCGACTATAGTGAAGTTATTACCCTGACGCAAACTTCTATCCAAGGGGTCACTCCCGGTGAAGGGATCTCGGGCCTTGCCTCGTCGACTGAGGTGCTGGATATTCATAACCGAATACCACTGTGCAAAACAAAAGAGAACGTCCTTGCAATAACAGCTTTTTGAAAAATGTTCCAACAACATCAGAATAGGTTTGTTTAGCTCGCATTGATCCGAATCAATGCAGTCCCATCAATTAATCACACCACAAAAGAACGAAAATATGATGTACGTATATGCCATCCGCATTCGCCACTGGGTCTCGTCATCACCCGTTATGTCGTTAGTCAAGTAACCTGGAACCGCGGCCAAAACAAGGGTAATGCCACGCCCGTAGGGGTCTAGGATTTCATTGCACAGGCTATCCACAGGACCAGGGGAACGTTGGGTTTCAGTAGCGGCTCTATGAAACCCGGGGATCCCAGTTTATCTGTATTGTTCTGTGATGCTTATTACATTTCTGTGATGTTGCATTTATCACGCCTTGAGCGAATATTATATATTTATATATATACTAGTAGATGTTGTATATATTTTACACCCGCGCTAGTCCAGTCCCCGCTCTGTCGTTAGTTCAAGTTTCGGACGAAACGTTGTAGAGGCCGTATGATATATGGCAGGGTTCGATCATATACGTGCAGTAGTGCACGGATCATGATTGGACGGATCATACTAGTGGGCTTTGGTTTAAGCCGGATCCTAGTATTAGATTTGTTGGATTACTTTAGTCTCATCGCATTCACATTCAGTCGGATTGCGGATGCAGGTATGTATATACAGGTGAGGGGTATCCTTGTGATCCGTCACGAGTTTACTTTAGATGTTGCCGTATACATACCTGCATCCGCATTCCGACTGAATGCGAATGCGATGAGACTAAAGTAATCCAACAAATCTAATACTAGGATCCGGTTTAAACCAAAGCCCACTAGTATGATCCGTCCGATCATGATCCGTGCACTACTGCACGTATATGATCGAACCCTGCCATATATCATACGGCCTCTACAACGTTTCGCCTGAAACTTGAAAACTGTCTGTGGGGGACTCTAAAGACTCGTTAATATTTTGGCTGTGGATTTAACCACTAGCTCGTCAGAGGTACTAGCCGTACGTAACGGGCTACCAGGTATTGACCAAAAGGGAGGTCGATGAGCGAACTCATCCTGACACCCTACCGAGCATATCAGTGACAATATCCGTACAGTCCGGTCCGTTGGTCTATGAGCATCGCATGGCGGGCCTACGGGGTTGGTAAAAGTCAGACCCCCAAAAGCGGTACAAGTCGTGTCGGAGTGTAGCTCAGAACACCCTGAGACACTACTGGAATACCTACTAGTAAATCTCCTGCCTTGGCCAAGGACTTCGTGTAATGGCTCTCCGAGACACAGCGCGATCTCACCCCCAATACCGGGAGAGACGAAACCCCTGCCGATCCGCTCACTGCCTCCATGTGGTTCGGGACTGTACCCAACTAAAACCTGTTTGCACGACTCCTTTGAGCCGTGGTAGGATAGTAATCAAAGCACAGTGGGAACTCACACGAGACAAATGACGATCTCAGGTCGATGAACTAACATGTACACATGTCACCAGGGAACTGCTATCTGACGTCGGGTATAATACCAACTAGCATGTTCCCGGCGAGTCATGTCCGGTGTATTCATAACCTAATGAGCACCTGTATACATCTTAGGTGATCCAACTGACACCAATGGCTTATGAGACTGGCCACCGCCCCTTGTCGGGGTCTCGACTGTATACACTGGTCTACTAATGGAGTATCGATGCCCAGTCTCGAAACTCCCACGACCAGGGACCACTTTAAAGATGTGCTTATAGACCCCAGCTCCCACGTATATGATCGCCATCATACTGCTGGTAGTCAAGCAAGAATCCTAAGGGCTTTATCAACGTGTAATAGCGACCTGTAAGGTCACCTAAAGCAGTATACGATGATAAAGATAAACCAGATAGCATACTATCATCTTGAGTAAGACTGTCCTACCGGTATAGGTCCTCCCTCAATCATTGCAATCACGTGCATGTGATCCAATAATTGACTCTGAGGGCACTATATCCAACAGGTACCATGTCTTTTGACTCTTCTTTCCCGTTTGTTCGCCCGGAGAGTGCATACGCCGACGCGCCTGTGGATCGGGAAGTTTTTGCACTGATTAAAGATAATGACCCGGAGCAGAAGTCTCTTCACTTATGGGAGTTGTGGTATAACCAAATTATTCAGGGTCGGCGCAGTTTCTCTTGTGCGGTGCCTTCAGAGCCAATTTCCGCCATTCATTATGCTGACTCACCCCAGGTGAATTACACCGTGGACGAGGTTAACTGGATTACGGATGGATGCCTCCAGCCCTCTATGGGCTCGTGTACAGCCGCCGATGGATTTAGATATTCTGGGGCGGCGCATATGTCAAGGCGAGTCGCGCCCTTAGGGACAGGAATACATGATAGGCTTGACTCCTCGCCATTCAGCCGGATACTTGCAGTAGGCTCGATACATCTTGTCGGCTAAAAGGTCGCTGCTGCTGAAGCTCGGGTTGTACCCTGCTATCTACGCGTCTCTTTTCCAGTATCCCGCGCCTCACGTATGGTGAGTCAAGGCTTTCTTGGAACAGTGGAATATCCCGACTCACACCTTTCTTTTATCGGACCGGGAGGTTTCAATTTCTTTGGAAGAATTTGCAGAAATTTCGGGCCTACCTGTCAAAGGGGAACATTACGAGGAAATACTTCCCCCTGACGAATACATCTTCTCCTCCAAATCAGTGGTGATGGGTCTCACTCCGGAGAATGCTATTCAACATCGATTCTCGAGTCTAATCAAGGTGTTGAATATTTACGAGAGTCTGTTTCTCGAGTCCGGAGGGCACGGAGTCAGCTTCGCGGATTTCATTGCCCGCTTTCTTCGCCCGGAAGCCTTGTCAAAACAAACCACGAAATTCGCCAAGCTTGACGATCTTTTTGGTTTTGGCTTGGACAGCCAGCCGACAGCGGAAGCAGATCAAAGGAATTTCTTCCTTTCAGATACCCCGATCATCCCCTTTGCAGAGCTCGCAGCTTCAGACATCGACGAAGAGGCGTTCTTTTTGGGGTTCTCGGCCTATGGTTAAGCTGGTTTGTGCTCCTAATGCACCCTTGCAATATGAGGCCATCTGTCTTCTATCCGGCTCACCGAATGGTTGCCGGGACGCGAGTGGCCGTCGGGATCGCTGGGCTGGCTCACCTGTATCATGGCCTCAGCTTAGCGGCAGACACCACTCAGCAAGGGGTACAGCCCGTAACTCCCCCGCTGCACTATTTTACGTCGTGGATCGAGCTGCATGTGCTCGGCGCTTTTGGAGTCCACAAACGGCCTCGTTTCTACGACAGTTATAACTTCCCTCGGGTTATGTTCCTAGTTGGTGCTTCTGCTTTAGATCCGTCACAGCGAGAGGCTTGGGGTCCGGTTCTTCGCTCGCGTGCGGTCGGGGATAGCATGACCTTCGTCGATAAGGTCTTAACTATCGGCAAGGAATCCACTAAAATGGTGCAGCCGCTGCGTGACACCTTCAAAGATGGGGCTTCTTCCTTGAAGGCTCGGGAGATTCTGCATTTGTATTCAATCAGGCCGGGCTTTTTAGTGTTCAGGCAGAACGACTCGGCGCTGTTCATGAGGTACAACCCGCACCGTTTCTCTCAACAATCGAGTTACAATCAGGGTGTCCCGCTTAAGGCTTTTGTAGCTGAGCCGGTTGCTACGGAAGAGGGTATCCGCAGCGCGCTGCACCATTTCATGCGACTAAACGCCGGGTCCAACTTTTTTATCAGTGAGCCGAGCCGCGTTCCGAAAGCTTCGAATGCATACGTGGCGTGGTACCAGCATGCGACGGGTGCTGTTATCAGGGAAGAAAAGCGGTTACTGCTAGATCGCAAGGGTGCTGTCCCAGCAGGTAATCCAGCCGTTCCCTTAAAGCGACGGACCACCGTTCGTCCTTCCTTAAGAGAAGCTGCTGTGGTTGTGGTCCCGCGCGCCTTTCCTGATAAGCCTCTACCCTGCGTTCCTGTAGAAACTGTAGCTGCAGCGTTCCCGGAGTCTGGCGTTGGTGCAGAAATCGGGACTCGTCGCCCAAAAATTCCTGTCAAGCGCAAGCTCGTGTCATCGGCCGCCGGTGTTCGCTCATAAAAAAAGAAGAAGTCGCTCTTTTCTGCTGATGTTGTACTCGGCCAGGAGCCCCATGCTCCCTACAGCGAAGGCTTGTATGAGTATGGCACTAATGATGGCTTGTTCGACATGCCTGTGACCGACACCGATCTACAGGCTGCCTTTGTGGCCTCCGAGCGACTGGCTCGCGAAGAAGCGGCGCTAATCACCATCGCGAAGTCAGGTATACTTCAGTTGTATTTTTCCGCGTTCATTCCTTCCTTATTATTATGCTTTTATAATGCCCTTTTCTTCAACAGGTATTTCTGCCGAAGAGGCTCTCGCGGCTTCCATGAAGACTTTCGAGGAGGAAGAGAGGGTCCGCGCTTCTTTGGGTCTTGGTATAATTCAGCCCATTGTGTCTTCATTCCCTTTTTCTTTATTCGCGCTCTGATTCTCTCCTTTATTTTATTGCAGGGACTACCTTGACTCAGGTTATCCCGAGTGCGGTGCCGATCCCGAGTGGTGATGCGGCGACGCTTCCAGAGCCAGCTATTGTGGCCCCAGCTCCCCCAACATTACCGCAGGAGGCTTCGCTAAAGCTGCCGATGACAGACGCCGTAACGGCTCCAGAGACAGAGCTTGGTTCGGACGATGACGTCCCTTTGTCAGAGGTCTTGAGGAGATCATTTCTCGCTGCTCGGACTGAAAAGAAGCGTAAGAAGCGTGCGGCGAGGGAACGCGATGCCAGTTTGGCCGTGGGTGCAGGCTCAAGCGTTATTCCGCTTCCTGATACTCCTTCGGCGGATGTTCCCCCTACGTTGTCTACCGCCCGTAGACAGGTTGCGCGCGCGGCTTGGGAAGAAACTGAAAAGTTGCTCCAAGGTAGCGTAACGCTGAGTCTTTTACTAGAAATCGATCTTTGAATTTTGACATATGCATTTTCTGCTGGTTCGAGTCTCGACGATGGGATGACGGGTGAAACCCTGGCGGTTACCGTGCCCGAAGTTGCTACCCTCTCTCTGGAATCTGGGACTGTCCAGACCGCTGCCCTTTTTCCCTGCAGTTCCTTGGCATCGGCGGGCGTTGCAAGCGTCATGACGGCCCTTGTCGAGTCAGGGGATGAAGCTATGGGCACGGAATCTACTCCTCTGCGAGAGAGCGAAGAAGCCGTTACACCCGGTGATGCCTCCGCCATGGTTTCGGTCCCTGATTTATCAGGTAATTGCTGAGTCGCTATTTTCAAGCTTTTCAATCTTGTTCAGCCTTTCTAATGATATGTTGTTTGTCTTGAGTACAGGCGCGGTGAATCCCGAGGTTGTGCTATCTGAAGAAGCGTCACCGGTCACTGCTCTGACGGTGGTCGTCCCTTCGTCTTTTCCCGTGTCCTCTCAAATGTTGGAAGGTATGGGTTTGTGACTTATTTAGTTTAACTGTGGATACCATCTTCCTTGTATTGACAGTATATTGTCGCAATTCTGCAGGAGTCCTTTTCGATCATCTATACCAGGTGTTGAACCCGCATTTCTCCTTCCAGTCGGAAATTATTCCGCCTCCTGGTACTGCTTAGCATATCCTTCAGCTATTGTTTCCTTCTTTCTTTTATGAATAGCCGTATTGTTGCTAAGTCTTCTTTATATTGATCGCAGCATCACGGATCGAAGGAAGAGACGAGAGAATGGCCGTGCCTCCGGCACTCCCAATTTTGCTATCTGCTACAGCCGGTATAGTAGACTCTATCACTCGTGTATTTTCTTTATCTCCCGAGTTGACTTTTGACCATAATTTGTTTTGCAGTAATCGCCCCGGCTCCAGCTCCGTATGAGTCTCGCATCCTAATGCCGGCAGGGCCCTTTGCTAAACGCCCATCTTCCAGGGGCGCTGCGACTAGCCTGCGAATGTTAAGCGAATTCATCGAGGATCTTGACGCCGAGGCCCTCGCATTCGCTGCGGATTTTGCTGCTGAGGTTAATCCTATGCTGGCGACGCTCGTGAACTTCCATGACGAAGGTGTCGTCGGATCTTGGGTTAATTACTGCAGAAAGATCGATGCCTTCCTGCATGAGATTGAGCTCAAGCGTCCCGCTCCTGAAGTATTAGCTTTGAACTCCCAGCGGACTGTGTGGGTCGAGAGTTGTGTTCCTTTCATCCGCCATTTTGAACAAGTGATGACCCTGAGGCGAAAGGAACATGAAGTTGCTTCAAGCGAATCTGCCCGGTTGCACGCCCAGGTTGAAGCGAATGCCGCGCAGTTGAAAGCTGTCTTTAGCAATCTCCAGCGATGCATTTCGGATGGGCTGACGCTGAGACGGGCGCTTGACTCTACGGAGCGGGTCGTGCAGGACTGCGAAGCTGTCATGCTGGGAACCGATGAAAAGATTTCGTCTTGTTTGCGACAGCGGGCCCGAGTCGAAGCGGATTTAGCCGCGGTGGCCGATTGTGAGAAAGGATTGAGAGGAGCGTGCGAGCAGCTGGCTGATTTGTTGAAAATGCCTCCTCCTCAATAGCCGTCTTTGTATCGACTGAAAATTTGTAATCTATGAATAACATGCATTCATTCATTTTTTTTATTCTTTTATATGATGTATCTTGTACTCAATTGAATTCATGAATAAAAGACGCATTTTTTTTATCTTGTACTATCGTTTTCTTTTCTTTGCTGTGTCATTGGCATATCACTTTAGCAAATGTGGTCTGTAGATAGTAGATAGCAGTCTATCTTAACCTCCTTGTAGGGTAGCGATGGCTTAGGAAACAGGTTCAGGTCTGCTGCCTAAGACTTTTCAACTTTATGAGCCGTGAGGGTCTCATAAAGAATTTTCTCCCTACGAATCGATAGGATCTCGTAGGTGTAATTTCTCCTTACGAATCGTGAGGATTTCTAAGTGTGTATTTTCTCTCGAGGGTCGTAAGGATCTCACAAGAGAATTTTTCCCCTTTACAAGTCGAGAGGACTCGTAAGTGGTTGTTTCCCTCCTTGTCGAGATTCGACTTTGGAGAGCGTGGCCCGTGAATAGTATACAATGGCCTATCTTGGACCGACTTGCAGGGCCCCAGTGCTTAGGAAATAGGTCCTTATCCCCATTGCCTAAGACTTTCCCTTACGAGTCGAGACGAATCGAGGGATTATTGGTTGACTTGATTCCGAGATGGAGCATTGCTCCGGCGGGGAGGTCATTGGCTGACTTGTTTCCGGGTCGGAGCATTGTTCCGGCGGGGAGGTCATTGGTTGACTTGTTTCCGAGACGGAGCGTTGTTCCGGCAGGGAGGTCATTGGCTGACTTGTTTCCGAGACGGAGCGTTGTTCCGGCGGGGAGGTCATTGGCTGACTTATTTCCGGGTCGAAGCGTTATTCCGATGGGGAGGTCATTGGTCGACTTGTTTCCGAGACGGAGCGTTGTTCCGGCGGGGAGGTCGTTGGCTGACTTGTTTCCGGGTCGGAGCGTTGTTCCGGCGGGGAGGTCAATGGCTGACTTGTTGCCGGGTCGAAGCGTTGTTCCGACGGGGAGGTCATTGGCTGACTTGTTGCCGGGTCGAAGCGTTGTTCCGACGAGGAGGTCATTGGTTGACTTGTTCCGCTTTCTGCGGTGTCGGGAAGGAACGCCGTGTTGATCTTCTGGGATGCAGATGTTTCCGTCGAGATCTGACTCTCCCTTTGACAGAGTCTGTTGGGAAATGTGGTTCCCTTTTCGTTTATGCCCATTGATTGTATACAGGGTCAGTATGGACTCGCCTGTAGGGCAAAAGTTTAATTCTTTCTTTTTTTTTTATTTCCCTTTCCACGATGCTCTATCATTTCAGCTTTTTATATCGTGAAAGTCGTGATTGCCCAATCATTTCGGCTATTTTCCGCGGTGCCAAATCATTTCGGCTGTTTTTCATAGAGCATCGTGGAAAGGGAAATAAAAAAAAAAGAAAGAATTAAACTTTTTATATCGTGAAAGTCGTGATTGCCCAATCATTTCGGCTATTTTCCGCGGTGCCAAATCATTTCGGCTGTTTTTCTTTTTCTTTACTCGCTGCTTTTTTGTCACGTCCCGAAATAGCACGTGACTGGCCCTTGAATCATATGAAGTCTATAGGACCCCATCTAATCCAAGTAAGCCAAAAGCCCAGAAATCTAAAACCATTTTAATGAGTAAATAAAGAAAACTAGTTTTTATGAAGTAAAGAAAATATGTTTTAAAAGCAAGGTTTTTAAATAAGTAAGCCGAATATGCATTTTTAAAATCTCTAGTCTTTTCTGAAAATTTCGGCAGAGTTTCCTTTGTAAATACTGGCCCCGAACGGGGTACAACAAGAATAATATATGCACAATGATAAAAGGCATCCCCAAGCGGGAGCTAGCTCTTCGTCAATCGACGGTCACAACCACGCAAGCAATATAAGATACAACACCGAAGGGCGAGGATCAAAACTCAAAAAGAAACTCAAAATCATCAAGAAACCATAATAATACAAGCGCGACTCTAAGGTCGAAATAATAAACAACTGGTCTCTAAGTCTGAATAAATATACAAGTTTTGGTTGATGGAATTTTACTAGATACAACTGAAAAATAAATAAGTACAATGGTGGTCATGATGCAAGTGAACCCACCTACCAAAGCAATCACTCAGAAAGGAAGCAGTGTGCCAGAAAAGCCGCAATGAAACCTGTACGGCAAAACCTGCAAGAACTGTGGCACAACGGGGGTGAGTTGCCAACTCGTGAATAGAAAACATCACAGAGCAGAAATCGTATGTATGACTCAATCCTAGGTCAAATACGATCAATAATATATATAAACCTCAAATGAATAAGTCTGAAGCATGAAAAGGTGGCCAGGGTAAGCATCTGTACATAAGTGTAATCCCATGTACTCGTGTCAGTGCCTCAAGTAACGACATATCATAAATATGAGGTATGAATGCGGTAAAATGAAAATAGAAGACATCATGAATGAGAAAACCGTTTTCTTAATATAGTGAGATTTTCGAATAAACATTCAAATATCACATCATTTCGGCTATTTTATATGCATTTTTGGCTCACTGGTTTTTTGCTACGAGTATGGAACTTGAGATCTGATACCAATCTTAGCATTAGCATCGCTGCGACTGGAATATTTCCAGGAGCGAATCATCATTTGTCGTGAAAGGACTTAGAATTTGATACCGATTTAGGCATCAACATCGCTACAACTGGGATACTGCCAGTAGCGAATCATCATTTGCCTTTGTCGATTCGAACAAAGGTGGCTTAGCAAACAGGGTTAGGATCCCATCGACTAAGGCTTTTGACTTCATGAGCCGTAAGGGCCTCATAAAGGTGTTTCTCCCTACGAGTCGTGAGGATCTCGTAGGTGCGTTTTCTCCTTAGGAATCGTGAGGATTCTTAAATGCGCGTTCTCTTATAAGTCGTAAGGATTTTACAAGAGTGTTTTCTTCTTATAAGTCGAGAGGACTTACAAGTGTCGTTCACCACATGAGGACATTTCGCGCCATTGGTGGAACTTGGTGGGGGAGACGTTTATTTGTGCCCATGGATTGTATGCAAGGGTCAATATTGAGCCGTTTGTAGGGCAAACTGGGGAATGTGATGGCTTAAGAATTGGTTCAGATCCTTGTAGCTTAAGGCTTTTGAATCCTATGAGCCGTGAGGGTCTCATAAGGGGATTCTCCTTACGAGTCGTGAGGATTTCGTAAGTGTAATTTCTCCTTAGGAATCGTGGGGACTCCTAAGTCTGTTGCTCCCTTGTGAGTCGTAAGGATCTCACGCAGGTATTTTCTCCTTACAAGGTCGAGAGGACCTTGCAAGTGTGCATGAATTTCCTTTACGAGTCTGCGCCCTTTCGGGTTTTCACAAACTCGCCGGTAGCCCTGCTGTTTTTACTCATGGAGCCCTTTCGGGTTTTAATCCGTGCCCATTTCGCTTATGGACGTACCATTTTTTTTTGCCGCGTTAGCCTAAGGATGTTGCGGTTCGTACTAGTTTAAGGACGTTTCGGTCCATAGCTAGTTAAAGGACATTACGGTCTGTTGTTAGTTTCAGGACGTTGCGGTCCATTGTTAGTTTAGGGACGTTTCGGTCCGTAGCTAGTTTAAGGACATTACGGTCCGTTATTAGTTTCAGGACATTGCGGTCCATTGTTAGTTTAGGAACGTTTCGGTCCGTAGCTAGTTTAAGAACATTACGGTCCGTAGTTAGTTTAGGGACGTTTTGGTCCATTGTAGTTTAGGGACGTTTCGGTTCGTAGCTTGTTTAAGGACATTACGGTTCGTTGTTAGTTTAGGGACGTTTCGGTCCACTGTTCGTTTTTGTGGCGAAGTTTTGCCAGATAACCCTTACAGAGTTTGGTACTCAGAAAGACAACGAGCGGACACAAGCGTCGTGATCTATCATTAACCTGGGCTATGACTCGTCATGCATAGTATTTCTTAAGGAATCGGCCGTTTATTGGCCGGAAGGGTCTTTCGCCATGCATATCCATGAGCAAGTAAGCCCCACCTTGGTAGACTTTGTCTATGATGTACGGGCCCTCATAGTTTGGCTCGAATTTCCCCGTTTGGCACGATTGGGGATCATAGGTCTCTTGACAACTAGCACGAGTTCGCCTTGGCGGAATGTTCTCGGCCTAGTCAATCTTTCGTATGAACGCGCCATCCTTGCTTTGTAAGCTTCTAAGTTTTGCTGCGCCATGAGACGAGTTTCATCGAGGGCGTCGAGCTCCTTAAGCCGAAGATGAGCATTCTCTTCCTCTGTTAGTTCGTAATGAACCGCCACTCGTAGAAAGGGTAGCTCTATCTCTAAGGGGAGTACTGCTTCCGTGCCGAATACCAATGCATACGGCGTTGTATTCGTAGCCATTTTGAACATAGTCCAGTAAGCCCAGAGAGCTTCATGCAGTCTCTCGTGCCAGTCCTTTTTATTTTTGGACACCGTCTTCTTTATGATCTTTGTCAAGATTTTGTTGAAAGCATCAGCTAGACCGTTAGCTCGGGGATTGTAGACCGAAGAGTATCTCCAGTCTATATTATGCTGCTGTGCGAAGCGGCTGATTTTGTGACTTCTGTAGGCCGGCCCGTTATCGGAGATAATCCGTCGCGGAGTGCCGAACCAATAGATGACGTGCGTCTTGAAGAAATGGAGGATTTTTTCCGTCTTCACTTCTCTTAGCGGTATGGCTTTTGCCCACTTGGAGAAGCAATCAGTTGTCGCTAAAATGAACCGATGTCATTTGGACGATGCCGGTTCGATGGGCCCAATTATGTCGGTTCCCCATATTTCGAATGGCCAGCTAGCCACAGTTGGGTGTAGCGGGTTTGGATGCTGGTGGATGAAGTCTCCATGAATTTGGCACGAGTGGCACTGCTTCGCGTATTCGAGGCAGTCCTGAATCATCGTGGGCCAATAGTAGCCCATTCTTTTGATCTTCAGCTTCATCTTTGGCTCGGCTTGATGAGAACCGCAAAGTCCGTCGTGAGTTTCTTGGATGACTCTCCTTGCTTCTTCCGGTCCCAGGCATCTCAGCCACAGAGAGTCGAACGATCTCATATATAGAGTATCATTGACGAAGGCGAAGGACAGAGCTCGTTTCATGAGCCGATGTCTTGAGGATGCGTCTTCAGGTGTTCGGCGGGATTTGAAGTAGTCCATAAAGACTTCTCTCCAATCCTTAGCCCCTCCTTGGTCCTCTATTTGTAGGGTTGTTTGCTTGGTCGCTTCCTTTTCTTCACACGACTCCGGAGACATTTCTGCTGGTGTAAGAACCCGACGGCTTTGCACAACGATCCTTACGTCATCGAGGTTTTCATCAGCCAGTTCTTTAGCAAGTTTAGCTAATGCATCCACTTTGCTATTTTCTGCACGCGGTATTCTGTCCAAGACGTAGGAAGGGATTTGAGTCAGCAGTTGTTGCACTCTCTCGCCATACTTTACCAACTCTAGTTTGCACGTCTGATAATTACCGTTTACTTGGCTAACGACCAGCTGGGAGTCTCTGTATATGAGGAGTGTTCCCCTCCGAACACAGAGACGCGACCTCGTAGGTTCATCTTGCCTGAGATTCGGGGCAGATGCTATTTGGTTTTATCCGTCCACCTCTCCGAAGATGCCAAGTTGATTTATGGCACCGTGTATCGGAAGTTTAGACGGATGCGGCCGATGTAGCAGACTTCGTCAGATTCCCCCTCGCTGGAGGGGTTTTTGATTGTGGGGACGCTCTTCCCTGCAGGCGCAAGCCCCTGCAGTTAATTACGCTACCGCACCGCGGTAGAAACTTTCTCCTTCTCCAGAATTTCACTTCGTGTCATTGGTGTTTGTTTTGTTTGTGGTTGCCCGTGGATTATATACGGAGACTAATTTATGTCGTCGCCCGTAGGACGTGGGTTAGTCCAAATCCGTATTTTCTTAGATTTGGGTTTGGGATTTTGGTTTAAGGATACGTTAGCCCTATTTAAGGCTAAGATCAACTTAAACTATTGTTAAGGATACGTTAGCCTAATCTCCAGACTAAGATCAACTTAACGGGATCGTTTGGATCCGACGAGAGCAATCGGCTCTATTGTTTAGTTTAATGACGTTGCGGTCGATTTCCAGTTTAGGGACATAGTGGTCCATCTTTCCCATTTGGGGACGAACATTAGTTTAAGGACATTTCGGTCCAATGTTCCCATTTTGGGACGAATATTAGTTTAAAGACGTTTCGGTCCACGAGTTTAAGGACCCCGCAGTCCGTATCGATGTGTGGTCGTCGAGACCCGTCACCTCTCTGAAGACGTTGAAGGATTACAACGACAAATATCAGAGGAGTTCGGAGATGTACCCTTGAACCGGGTGTAAATTGGTTTAAGAGAGCAGTTGTGCTCAGCTCAATTTAATTTCAAGACTTACGGCCAGTATTAGGCTAAGTCCAGTTGAGAATATTCAACGATTTTTATTTGTCTGGCCTGTTAAGCCTTTGATTGGGCTCTGCCCTTGTTTAATAATGCATGGCATTTTGTTTGGTCTATTAGACCTTTATTTGGGCTCTGCCCTTTTTAAATGATGCACATCATCTGTTTTGGTCTGACAGACCTTTGTTTGGGCTCTGCATTGCATTTTATTCTAGCCTGTTAGGCATTTTAAATGGGGCTCTGTTCCCTTTTTTTATAATGCAGAGCATTTGTTTTGGTCCATTGGGCCTCTTAATTGGGCCCTGCCCTTTAATAATGCGCTGCATTAATTAGTCTGACAGAACGCCGCGTGGCTTGTCAGGCGCTTTGCGCCAATTGAGGAGCGCAAGGCGCAAGTCCATGTGGAGGTGACACGTGTCACGCTCTGGTGAGCGCAAGTCTGCTAGCGCAGTGCGCTACGACAGTGCGCTGCGCTGTTGCGCTGCGCTGTTGCGCTGCTGACACGTGGTGCGCACTGGTGACTTGCGCCAATTTAAGAGAGCAGTTCTCTGTTTTAGAAGTGCATAGCGCAGTCTGTTCTGGGGCTGACACGTGGCGCTCTCTGGTGGCTTGCGCCAACCCGAGAGCGCAACAGTGCAATTTTTTCAAGTGCAGGGCACTGTTCAATATCTTGATCCGATTTTGGATCAAAGAAGAGAATCTTCTAAGATCCCAGAACTAATGGTTCATCAAAAGGCAATGCCTTTATTTAGATCAGAAAGATCTAAAGAAGAAGTAAATTACTTCTTTTTTATTAATATTATCATTTTTTATTGAAGATCTTTGATCTTGTTCTTAGATCATTGATCTTTTCAGAAGAAAATTCTTCTTTTTCTAAAGGTTTTATCTTTTTCTTTCTTTCTTTCTGAATTCTTCTCAAAGTTCTTAGAAGAGCTCTGTGAATTCTCTGTGTGCTAAAATTGTCTTTTAGACTTGGAGTCTAGGGGGCTTTTTATAGTGCCATTTGATTTGTTAAATCAGTTAAAGAGATCTTTCTCTGAGTGATTTAGGGATTTTCCCCACCGTTGGATCTTTAATCCAAGGGCTTCTGTTTTACAGAAGATAATCTTCTTGTTTTAACAAGATCAGAAAGATCTTTCTAGAATTTTAATTCTGTTTTAGTGCTGGCACAGTTGGCGCAAGTGCATCTGCGCTTGCCACGTGTCGCGCAGCGCAGAGCGCAGCGTAACTGCGCTAGCGCAACGGCGCTGCCACGTGTCACGCAGCGCAGAGCGCAACTCAGCTGAAGTGTTGCTTCCTTTATTTTCATTTTAAATAGAGCCTTGCTCTGATTGGGTGCGCTGCCTTAGGCGCTGCGCTGGTGTGTCAGCTTTTGACACGTGGCGCGTTGCACACAGCGCAAGGAATCTGAAGCGTTGCTTCATTTTTTGAATTTTTGAAATTCAAACTGAGCTTTGCTCTGATTGGGGAAACAAGGAGGTTTTCGATTCCCATGTCGACAGCGATCTCAAGACCTGCTATCAAAGCCTCATATTCTGCTTCATTGTTTGTCCTCGGCTCTGTTAAGGAAAAGGCAAAGCGCATTATCCCTCCTTGTGGAGTCACGAAGATGAGGCCTACCCAAGATTTGATTATGGGGGAGCCGTGCTTTCACTTCTTCATGGAAGATGCCCCATCGAAGTAGAGTTCCCATCGGGTATCACTCCCTCCTCTCTCCCTATCGATCGTGTCAAACGCATGCTCGTCTGGCAATTCGCAATTTAAGGGTGAATCGGCAGGTATCGGATGCTCAGCGAGGAAGTCGGCGATGGCTTGGCCTTTCACTGCCTTGAGCGGTCGGTATGTTATCGAGAATTCCATTAAGAGTAAGGCCCATTTAGCGAGTCGTCCTGTTAGTATGTCTCTTGACATCAAATATTTGAGAGGATCCACTTTTGATATGAGATGGACCTCATGTGCCAAAGCATAATGCTGAAGCTTCGTTATCACGAAGATTAACGCCATGCAGTGTTTTTCGATAGGGGAGTAGTTATTTTCTGCCCCGAGGAGAATTCGACTCAAATAGTAGAGGGCTCTCTCCTTCCCTTGGTCGTTCTCTTGTTCCCATAGCACGCCTAACAAACCTTCGAGGGCTGTTGTGTACATAATGATAGGCTTTCCTTTAACCGAAGCGGTCAGTACCGGTGGGTTCTGCAGATATTGCTTGATTTCGTCCAGTGCACTCTGGCATTTACGATCCCAAACGAACGGGGTTCCCTTCTTCATCAGGTGACTGTAGGGACGACATTTTTCGGAGAGGTTGGCTATGAACCACCGGATATACGCGAGCTTCCCTTGTAGAGACCGCAATTGTTTTAAAGTTCTTGGAGTGGGCATTTCCATAATCGCTTTGATCTTTGATGGATCTATTTCGATGCCTCGGTGTCGTATGATGAACCCTAGAAACTTGCCTGAAGAGACCCCAAATGCGCATTTCAGAGGGTTCATTTTCAGATTATACTTACGAAGACGTTGGAACACTGTTTTCAAATGCTCCCAGTGTTCCTCGTACGATTTGCTTTTCACTACGAGGTCATCGATATAGCATTCGACGATTTCATGTATGAGGTCATCGAAAATCTTCGTCATGGCCCTCTGATAAGTAGCGCCAGCGTTCTTCAGACCGAAAGGTGTCACTTTGTAGCAGAATATGACCAGAGGAGTCCGGAAAGCGGTATGATTCTGGTCTTCGGGATGCATCTTTATTTGATTGTACCCTGATGATCCGTCCGTGAAGGAGAAGACTTCGTGAGTGGACGTGCTATCTATCATTAGCTCGGTAACCGATACAGGAAAATCATCCTTCGGGCAAGCTTTGTTGAGATCCCGAAAGTCCACGCAGATGCGTACTGTCCCATTTTTCTTCATCACTGGGACAATGTTGGCGATCCAGTCGGGGTATTGAACTTCCTGGATGAAGCCAAAGTCGATTAGCTTCTTGACTTCGGCGTTGATACTCATTTCAAGTTCGAGCCGCATTCTTCTTGGTGCTTGTTTGACTGGCTTGAAGTCCGGAGATATTGCCAATTTGTGCACAGCTATTTCTGGATCTAGCCCCGGCATCTCGGAATAGTTCCATGCGAAGCAATCTTTATATTGCATGAGCACATCTTTTAGCGTAGCCACCTGCTCTTTAGACAACAGCTCACTGACAAACGTAGGCCGCGGGTCGTTTGCCGTCCCCAAGTCGATTTTCCTTATGTTATCCGCAATAGTGTGTATTCTATCTTCCAACTCTTTTGGCGCCGGTGGAAATTCTGAGATCAACTCATCTTCATCCTCATTTTTGAAGCACTAGGAGAGGTCATCCATATTCTCGGGCACTCCTTCTTCTGACAGCTTTATCACGTGACAGGTACGAGATCGTTTCCAAGACCGATGTTGATCTGGTTCTACTCTCGCCATATACGTTGCTTTTGGCACATGCCTTTGCGGTGGGGCTACCCTCCAACTGTTGGATAGAGCGAATCTGCCGAGTTGATATTAGTCTTCGACCCAGTTTTTGAAAGTGAAGCAGTCTTCAAGAGGATGTCCGATCGCTCGATGATAGGAGCAATAATCCTGGTGATGAACCTCGTTTGCTTGATCGGGGTGCCGAGACTCCGGGAGCGTAATCATTTGATGTTTCACTGCGAGGTCGAATATCTTCATTGTCTTGTCTTGAGGGAAGGAATATGCTCGACCCATCTTTTTCATTATAGACAGATTCCGGCTGACCTTTTCTTGATCGCATGGCCTTTTGGATCCGTTTTGCCGCTGTCGAATGTTTTTTCCATTCTTTAACTTGTTTTTGCCTCCGCGTCGGGCCTTTTTCTTGTCTTGGGAATGCATGGCGGGCTGACGGTGGAGGGCATTGTCATCCTCCGTAGCCTGCTGAAGGAGGCGTTGCGTCTTGGCTTTCTCGTAAATGGCCATTTCGCAGCTGTGGTCATTCCGAACCTTTTGACTCGTTTCCCTCACTAGCTTGTCCATCTGTTCTTCAAACGACAGGCTCGACATTTTTATGGCAGGACCGCGTTCTGGTTCAGCGTCGACGTCTTTTAAAAGAGTACCATCTTCTTCATCAAGGTCCTTTATGACATGGCAGCCATGGAACTGCTCTCGTTTCTTGGACTAGACATATCCAAGCCCGATCATTTCCATTTTTCCGTTGGGCAATTTTCGCTGAGTTCTGGGGACGTTCCAGATCCTGTTGTAGAACTGAGCTTGCCGAGGAGTCTGTTTGAAAGGTACGCCTTAGCATCTTAATAACCTTTTCAATCCCTCCATGTAGTACCTGGGCAGACGGATGGGTTGGAGCCTGTCGAGCGCAAAATCGGAACCATGCCAGACTTCTCTTTCGACTTTAGTCTCCATGGATCGATAGAATAGGATCGCCTTTTCACCTCTTCGCCTTGGAGGGACGTAGAATGTCTGTAGCTCTTGCACACTATATGTCTCAAGCGCATCAAGCTCTCTGTAGTGCTGCCACGGAACCATGGCGATTTGCAAACTCCGATCATCGCCAGCAAGGGCATGCACTGATGGACGGACCGAGAACACTGCATTGACTTCATCTTCAGAGTCACTGCCAATGACCAGAATAGGGGTAGATGGTCCTGGCTTGTTGCATTGTGACGGCCCCGAATAGACTATCTCTTCTTCCTCCTCGGTATCGCTCCCGAAGACCGGAATAGTGGTGATAGCTTTTTGCTTATTCTCCGGTTTATGACATCTTTCCGTGTCTTCAAAGTTTGGTAGGAAGTACTTTGCAACTTCGTACTTTCAGACTTCATTTACGGAGAATGGGTTTAGTTACCCAGTCACGGTATACTCGAGACCATCTTTGAAATACTTCATACACTGATGTTGTGTAGAAGGGATGATGTTGTATTCGTGTAACCAAGGCCTGCCGAGCAAAGCGTTGTAGCAGGTCTTGGCGTCAATGACATGAAATTTGATGTCCGTGACTAGCAGCCCAAACCTTAACGTCAGTATTACAGATCCGAGCATCCGTGATGACTGGGAGTCGAACCTGGAGATGGTGATTTTATCCTGAGCGAGGTGCTGAACACTCATGCAGATTTTTTTAGCACCCTCACATTTAGGAGGTTGACCGAGGACCCGTTATCAACTAAGATTTTCCCTATCTTGATGTCATGGCAGTACCCGGTGACATGCAGGGGACGGTTGCGCTCGCACGTTCCGAGAGGGAGATCTTCATCTCCGAAAGTAATGTCAGCTGTGTGCACTTCTTCCAGCTCGTCCTTCATCTTTTCTTCGGCAAGGAAAGCTTGAAACTGCTCGGGCTCTTGTAGTACCTTGATCAGATAATCTCATGCCTCTTTAGACAACAGAAGGGCATCCAAAATGCTTTGCTGTGAGGGTATCTTCCTCAGCTGTGCTAGGACATTGTAATCCACTTTGTTTTTCTTGGGCGGGTCCTTGGCTGCCAGCTCTTCGACGAGTCGATCATCGAGGGCGATATCCTCAGGGACTTTTTCCTTCCACTTATCTTTTTTGTTCGACCCCTTGTTTGTGGGTCCGAGGTTCTTTTCAGTCAACATGCGGTTACACAGCTGAATATTCTCACAGTTCTTTACCTCTTCCTCTTCTCCCGAAGTGGATTCTTTGAAGAGAGGGCCGAAGGCTACTTCTTCATCAGAATCGCTTCTGAAGGTGAGAACTTGTGATCCCCTGGTATCAACCATGTGACAGTTGCCGGCAGTTATTTTGTGCTCATCTGTCGTGCTTCTCTGCTCCCGACGAGTTTTGCGCTTCATCCGCTTGAAATATTGTCGGTGAGCAACGTATCCCTGCCACCACTTTTTAAAGGTCATGCATTCTTCGGTAGGGTGTGCAATCCTCTGATGGTATAAGCAGTAGTTAGGATGTACATCCGCTTCGTCAAGGTGTATACCGCCAGGAGTATCTCCTTTGAAAGATGGCAGCTTCATTCCCATTGACAGGGCTTTAGCGAACCGTTTCCTTGTCTTAAGCCTGTTTTTGTCTGCCGCGGGCGTGCTTCGATCTGGTTGGAGTGCTTTGTGACTTATCCCTACCATGATTTCTTTAACTTGATGCCGACGCCTGGCCCTTTCGAATATGGCCATTTCACGTTCGCGATCAGCCTTGCTCTTCTGACGGGCTTCGTTCAGCAGCATATCAATCATCTCGTCAGACGGTTCCAAAGATCTTGGCACCGATCCTGCCCCCAGCTCCTATATGTTATCTTCTAACGCCGAGTGAGCTTCTTCGTTATTTAGCGACGAATGAGAGATAATGTGGCAACTTGCCACATAATCTTCGGGCTCTTCTGACGATTCGTCTCCCTCATCATTGTCGTTATCTTCACTTTCAAGGATATGGTTGAGAAACTCTTGGAGCGTAACTGGGGTTCGCGCCTTCTGGTTGTATTCCTCCAGCGTGTCAATATGCTTTTGCAGATCCGTGCGCTTGTCGTCAGGCTGCGTGGGCTTCTTGGTCTTCTTCTTTTTCTTCGAAGACTTTGACGGCTGGGCCTGGGTATTTTGCCTATCGCTACCAACTCTCGGTGTTGGGCGCGGTTTTAGCATCTCTTCAATGATCTCAGGCTCTAGCGGGCTTTTCCACCTGATTGCCGGACATGCTTGAAGATCCTTCAGCATTCTTTTGGTCTTAGCTGAAAGAACAACTTCCCATGGAGCTTCCTCTATAAATGAGCATCATGCCCCCGGCGTGTCGACCTTTTTAGGAGCGTGCGGTTGTGGCGGGTTTACCCTCCAGTTTTCAGACATCACGAATTTGCCTTACTGGTATTGGTCTTCAATCCAGTTTTTGAAGACGAAGCAGTCTTCGATTGGGTGGCCCAATATTCGGTGGTAGGGGCAGTAATTGGGATTGTTGACGTCGCCTGGCTGCAGTGGGCGTCTCGGATCTGGTAGAGTGATAAGCCTGTTGCGCACCGCCAGTTCGAACAGACTTCTCGTTTTATCCCGAAGGAATGAGTAAGGACGTCTCAGCTTTTCTCCGAGTGATCGCTGTTTATCATTTTGGCGAGCAGCTGGTTTCGGATCACTCGGCTGTTGCTGAGCGTTGGGGACGAAGGTCGCATTCCCTTTGCCCTTTTCATTTCGAAGCTCCGTTTCGAGGAGGGCGGTCTATGACCCATCTGGTCCATTTGGGCTAGCTTGTCGATCAAAGCTTGGAAAGTGGTCGGCTTGAAGAACATCATGAATTGGGATATAGTTGCCTGCGGGATCCAGGGTCCCCACGAAGATGCCCACAGCGGGAGCTTCTTCTATGCGTTGTTCGCATCTTGACCATAGGTTCCTCCACCGAATTGCATACTGAGCCCAAGTTTCTCCTGGCTTCACCCTGGCATTGATCAATGCCGTGATCGGGGTGCGTTCGCTGGCTCTTGCGAAACGCTGAGTGAATAGAAACTCCATTTCTGTGAATGTTTTGATGGAGTCATTCGGAAGCTCCGAGTACCATTCAAATTCCGTCTCTGCTAAGCTGCCGACGAATTGGCGAAGCAGCAGTCTGTCGTCACCTCCAGTATTACCGCATAGAGCCCTGAACTGAGCGACGTGCTGATGGGGGTTGCCTGTCCCCTTATACACGTGAAATTTAGGGATCGTGTATCCTGGCGGGTACTTAATTTGATCGTACCAGCTTGGATAGGGTCGCCTAGTTCTGACGACTTGGCCCGCAGTTTCGCTTGCCTGATGAGCCCATATTTGTTGAGCTATGTAGTCATCAAGCGCAGCTTTCAAGATCGTCTCCTCCCTGGCTGCTGATAAAGCTGGAAGAGGATTTGATGTCTCCCCTCTGTCGTCTTCAATGATTATTGGGGGATCTTCAGCTGGAGGGTCCAGCTGAATCATTATGCCCATCATATCTTGGAACAGGAGAGCCATTTGTTTTATATTAGCTGCTTATTCCACGGATTCTTTATCTTTCTTTTCGAGCATTCTTCGGAGGAATTCGGCGTCGGTTTCCTGCTCCTGGCGTTGATCCGACGATACTTCCGGGCTTTCTTTTTGCCCAGTAAGTGCGGCCATCTTCGTCAGCATCTCTTGGAGTTTCTGTTGTTGCTCCTGAGCCTTTGTTACGGACCGCGTATGTGGTCGATGAGCCCCAGAAGCACGGCTTTCCTCTTTTCCGGAAGCCATGTAGATGGTGTGCACTACCATGCCCCCAGACTTAGGGCGTTTAGGTTCAGTGCCCTTGAGATTTGTCGTAGACACGGGGATCTTCTCCGGCCTTATCCTTTCATGGGCGGTCGAAGCTGAGGGGGCTGTTGCAGACGATACTTTCTGTGGTACGACGGTGGGATGACCCTCCTCTTGCTGGACCTTCATTTTCTTTGATCTGCGGGAGTAGTCTTTGTCGATCATAGAGTCTTGGACTCTTTGCCAGACCCTATGGATTTTGGAGGACAGCCGCTGAGGGGGCTGCTCCGGCTTTGTCTTTGTATTGTTTTCTACAGGCGGAAGAGAACTTTTCAACACGGCAGTTGGAGAATTCCTGCGCACCCTCCTGAGCGGCTCAAAGCTGTTCCCAGTTGGAACAGCAACATCAACTTCCACCATTAGAGCTGGTGGGGTAAGTCTGGAAGGGGAACTGCCCCCAGCTTTCCTCACTTGGCGCCAGTGACGACGTCGAGCATGTCGTGTAGCCGGGGTCACCTCTATCGTCGGAGTAGCTTCGTCGTGCCCCCTGCTTTGAGGAGAGGCTGTTATTGGCACCAGCCTGTCAAAGACTGACATCCACTGGGAAGGAATGGTCAACTTGTCGAAGGCCGACTTTCTAGTAGGGAAAGTAGTTTGGACGACTTCGCCTGCAGCAGGAGTTGGGATAGCCTTCTCCGGTATTGCGAGCCTCTTCGTGGGCCCATTTGAGCTTAGGCTCAGCCTGTCGAAGACTGAGGCAGCAGACCTGGGCGACCCGTTGAGAGGGGCCACGGTAGTTGCAAGCCGATCGAAGACCGACTTCTTTGGAGCTTCCTGTAACGGCACCGGAGCGTTTAAGCTTGCTGGTGGGATCATCGTCCCAAAGAACAATCCAGTGGTGACCTGTGTCACCTGTTCCACCGGCATTGCGAAGATGGAGGCCGCTTGGACCCTGTAAGTTCTTCCAGATAGGACGGAGCGAGAGTTGTTGTTGCAGTTGGTGCAGCTGGAAGCCATTGATCTTCTTTTCTCTGCACGGAAGCAAGACACCAAATCTTAGTATCTCGAATCCACAGGCAACCATATTAAACCGCGATTCGTTCGCGAACACGACACACGAAGTGTGGAGTGGAAAGAGGAAAAGGTCCCATCGGGCGTGCCAGAATCTGTTCTCCGCCGAAAGACGCGACCGGGACGTTAGGGACGTCTGGCCTGAATTTTGGGGGCAGATGGTATTTGGTTTTATCCGTCCACCTCTCCGTAGATGCCAAGTTTATTTATGGCACCGTATATCGGAGGTTTAGACGGATGTGGCCGCTGTAGCAGACTTCGTCAGATTCCCCTTCGTTTGCGAGGTTTTTTTTATTGTGGGGACGCTTTTCCCTGCAGGCGCAAGCCCCTGCAGTTAATTACGTTACCGCGTAGCGATAACCACTTTCTCCTGCTCCAGATGTTCACTTCATGTCGTGTGTGTTTGTTTTATTTTTGGTTGCCCGTGGATTGTATACGGAGACTAATTTATGTTGTCGCCCGTAGGGCGGGGATTAATCCAAATCCGTATTTTCTTAGATTTGGGTTTAGTGGATTTAAGGCTCGTTAATATCATTTGAGATTAAGATCAACTTAAATATTTGTTAAGGATACATTAGTCTAATTTTAGACTAAGATCTACTCAACGGGGGTTCGGGATCATTTTTGATCCAACAAAAGAGCATTTGGGCTCTATCGTTTTAGTTTAAGGACGTCACGGTCCATTGGGTTTAAGGACATCATAGTCCATGTAGGTTTAAGGACATCATAGTCCATGGAGTTTAGTTTAGGGACGTTGCGGTCCATTGGGTTTAAGGACATCATAGTCCATGTTTAAGGACGTCATAGTCCATAGAATTTAGTTTAGGGACGTTGCAGTCCATAGAGTTTAGTTTAGGGACGTTGCGGTCCATAGTTAGTTTAAAGACATTACGGTCTATAGCTAGTTTAAGGACGTTGCGGTCCATAGTTAGTTTAAGGACGTTGCGGTCCATTGGGGTGTGCTCATAGGTTTGGGAGTGTACCAGAAGAGCTGTCGGTTGTCGGGACCCTCCATCTCTCTGAAGACATTGAAGAATTACAACGACATGTATCAGAGGTATGGAGAGACCGAACTCCAGATTGAAGGGAGAGATCATGGTGGGTTGAACATCATCTTAGATGCCAGGAGTTCATTAGCTATTTTTGAGACTCAGATCAATTTTGAGAAAACCTGAGTATAATGAAGGCTCGGCTGATTAATGACCAAAAAGGGTTTTGGCTTCAGGAGACTTGGTTAATTTAGGCTAATGTTGGCCTCTCATAGTATTAAACACTAGTATATTCTCAGCGCTCACGTGCTCCCACGTGAGGCCTTAAAGTAGTGTTAAACACTAAAAATTTGATGCGCTTACGTGGGTTCGCGTGAGGTGCTTGAAGTAGTGTTAAACGCTAAAAATTTGAGGCGCTCACGTGGAGTCACGTGAGGCGCTTGAAGTAGTGTTAAACACTAAAAATTTGAGGCGCTCACGTGAGGCGCTTGAAGTAGTGTTAAACACTAAAAATTTGAGGCGCTCACATAGGGTCACGTGAGGCGCTTGAAGTAGTGTTAAACACTAAAAAAATTGAGGCGCTCATGTGGGGTCATGTGAGGCGCTTGATGGTTGGCACTGTTTCTTTGGGTTTATTCCCTGGTTCTTTTCTGAGCGCTAAACACTATTGGGTTACGTGGGATCACGTGAGGCGCCCCAAAAACAGAAACTTCCTTTGATTTATTCCCTTTTTGCTTTATAAGTGCTAAGCACTATTTGGGGGTCACGTGGGATCACGTGATCCAATCTCAGTTGTCCTCTTTTGTTCATCAAGGGTGCTCATGTGGGAGCACGTGATGTGCCATTATCATGTTGGGTGCTAATCTTTCTACGTGCATGGAGATCCTGAGTTTTGAGACTTTCAAGCCCATTGTTTTGTAAGAATTAAATTCTTATATAGGGTTAACCCCTAGTTTTATTAGAGGAATTAGATTCCTATATCTTTGAAAGAATTAAATTCTTCAAACCTAGTCATTTCCTTTAAGTTTTGGGACTGCATAACAGAATCTCCCCATGAGAATTAAATTCTCAACTTGTGGGGAGATCTGCTTCTGTAGACCTCAACCAGAAAAAGAACTAAGTTCTTCTGATGTGAGAGTTAAACTCTTAAATATGGAGGAGATGCTATGATCTCACTTATTGTTATTTACCTTGAGAAGAAATTGCTCTCGTCTTTGAAGTTTGAAGTTTATGGGGGGGGGGTCTTCTGTACAAGACTTGAAGTCTTGGGTCCTTTATATAGTGGAGGCTAATTTGTTAATTCGGTTGAGGAAATCTCTCATTGAGAGATTTCTTAATTGATTTAGGGAATTTATCCACCGTTGGATCTTTGATCCAATGACTTCTGTTTTACAGAAGACATCTTTCTTGTTTTTAACAAGATTGGGAAAATACTTTCCCATACAGAGCTTATTCTGTATCTTGATGATTTTTTAATCACCATTTGATCTTTGATCCAACGGTGCTCTGATTTACAGAGCACAATCTTTCTTGTTCAGAAAGATTTGAGGAGTATTTCCTCAATCAGAATTTAATTCTGTATCTTGGTGATTTTTAACCACCATTGGATCTTTGATCCAACGGTGCTCTGATTTACAGAGCACAATCTTTCTTATTTAGAAAGATTTGAGGAGTATTTCCTCAATCAGAATTTAATTCTGTATCTCGGTGATTTTTAATCACCATTGGATCTTTGATCCAACAGTGCTCTGATTTACAGAGCACAATCTTTCTTGTTTAGAAAGATTTGAGGAGTATTTCCTCAATCAGAATTTAATTCTGTTCCCCGATAATCTATCATCTCCGTTGGATCTTTGATCTAAGAGTGGAGAACTTTTAGTTCTAGCGCTGGCGCTCTCGTGCTTTGCACGTGAGGTGCTGCCTCAGAGTTTTTAACTCTGGGCGCTGGCGCTCTCGTGCTTTGCACGTAAGGCGCTGCCTCAGTTCAAATTTTGAACAGAGCCTTGCTCTCTTATTGGGGGGAAACAATCGCGCAGTGTTCGGAAAGCCATTACACAAAGTCCCTTGCCAGGGCAGTCGAGAAATACTGGTAAGGTACTCCAGTAGTTTGTACTCCAGTAGTTTCTCATAGTGTATTGGTCTTTCCTCTGACACGACTTATCACGTTGTTATGGGTCTGACGTTTACCATCCCCCTAGGCGGATATGCGAGTATCTCAGACGAACAGACCGGACTGTACGGAGATTGTCACCGATAGGCTCAGCAGGAGTCCGGGTGAGTTTGCTCATCGGTCTTCTAATCGACAGATACCTGGGTAGCCGTTACGTGGAGCAAGTACCGCTGACGGCTTATGGTTAAACCCACTGCCAGCGTACTTCGAGTCTTTAGAGTCCCACACAGAGGGTTTCCCTGCTTCAGGCAATTGATGTAGACGTCGTATGGTTTTACGACTGGGCTTCTATCACATACGTGTACTTGTACATGGATGCTGATCGGGCGGACGATACTAGTGGGCTTTGGTTTAAGCCGGATCCTAGTATTGTATTATTGGATTGTTATCGACTCAATGTATCCGTATTTTTCGGAATACGGATACGGGTATGTATATACGGTGAGGGGAATTCTTGTAATTTGTCAAGGCATGCTTCTAGAAGGAGCCACCTCATTATTTGTATTATCCATTTTCCTAAATGGGTTAATGAGGTGGATATTGGAGGAGACTTGTGTGGCATGGTGAGGAATGGCTATTTTGATTTGTTTATGGTCTTGACTTACTATTGAGGCATGGGTGCTTTGTTATATGGTTTTTTATTCCATGGCTCAATAAGTGAGATGAGTAAATATATTAGCCATTCTCCACACTTTCCATTCTTGATGTTGGTTCATTTTTATTGAGTTGCTTTCCTCTTGAGCTCTCTAGGTTTCCTCCATCTCCTTCTTCCTCTAACTAGATCCTAACCTTCACATGTTTTGTGAGCCAAGGGTTTAGTGAGACTACACAATCCTTTAGACTTTCTATATCTCCTAGGCTAGTTGGTTTAGCGAACCATCTATCTTAGTTACCTCATTTAGAGGTTGAAGCTTGGAGCACATTCTCTCACGGTGGATCATCTTTGACGCAAGAAGGCCGATGGAGCTAGCCCGATCCGATCACTGAGGAGATTTGGAGAGGAGCACTAGAAGACCCGAAGGACTCGATCTAGGAGGTATAACATTCTAACATAGTAGTTAAACCTCTAGATAGATTAGCTAGTTAAGGCTTTAGTAAAGATCATGGAGTTTTAGCCGATGTTGCGTAGTTAAACATCATCGTTTTTGAAAATTCCGCCTCCCCGCGAACCGCGAGGTGCGTGACATCGGCTTACAGTGGTATCAGAGCCTACAAAACCTTAACTAGCTAGTTAGCAAAGTGTTAGAAATTCGATCGATGAAAAAATCCTAAAATCACGTTCGAAAATGCATGTTTCTGTCATTTTTTAAAACAGGTCCAAAAATATTTTCAGGGGCCTAAAAAATACATGCAGGGTATTTGGAGATCAATGAAGAAAATTGGGTTCATGAGTCCCCAAGACCGCCGCTGAAACGCGGCCAAACGCTGCGTTTGGCCGCCGTTCCGCGGCCGGGGCTTGGGGACTCGGCCCGATTTTCTACAGTGAGTCTATGTTAGTGTTATGTGATATTTGGGATATTTTGTTTATGCCCAGGATCTTTTGTGTACTGTGTTGTACTTGGGGTAGATTCAAATTTGGATATTCGATCGAAATTCTAAGTACTTTAGCTAATCGGGTTTTCTGTGTTTGATATATATGTGTTCGTAAACCTTCGCTAATTGCTATACGTCGATTAGTTGGGGGTTGCACATATCTGTGATCTGTATTGATGGTTTGTGTATATGAATTTTATTGGATCGTCGTGGATGAATAGCCGGGGGATGTGAGAAGAGTGTTTTCTTTTCTTTCATTCAATGTAATTTATTATATTGATGTAATATTTTTTTGCGAGGCACATCCGGCTTGAGGTTGTAGCCACCGTTGTATATTATTTCTTTTTACTGTTTCTACTCTAAGGATAGACCCAAGGTGGGGTGCACAAACTACCGGGTTCTTTGAAGTGCCGAGTGGCCTACTCATTTTATTGAGGGAGGTTGCTTGCTTCACTTCTGGAATTTGACGGATAGTTTGCTTCACCCATAGGGGTCTGGCGTGGGGTTTGGCAATTCATCACGACCGTGGAATCCGTCTTTCGTTACAGGCTTAAAAGAAACGCGGAATTTCTAGTATATCCAATATATTCATCTGTGATATGGAATGCCTATTATTGCGTGAGACGAATGCATATATATATATATATATATTATATCTAATAGACGTTGCTTATGTTTTGCACCCGCGCTAGTCCCGCCCCCGCTCTGCCGGTAGTTAAGTAACCTAACGGTGCATGACGGAGCCTAGCGGCGAATGCGGATGGCATAAGCGTACGTTGTATTTTCGTTTCTTTTGCTGCAATGATAGGATTTGTAAATGATGGGACAACATTAACAAATATTAATGCAAGATAAAACAAACCAAAGCTTAATCATTGGAAAAATTTCAAAACCACTCGGTTTTCTTCAAAAAGAAATTTTAAATGCGGAGCTTAAACCACTCCTATTAAAAAAACTATCATGGTTCATTCGACTATATCAAGTTCACTACGTTCACGGTTTCGCCAAAACCATCCATAGCCCTCCGTCATTTCATATGAATATTTAGTAGTATTCAAGCTATGTATTTTGACCTTCGCCAAGGTATAGTGATTGGTAGCTGCTGGATATTCATATGTAGCATAGATATATGCATTGGTTTGGGACAGTCGTACTACTATGTTGGCCTTCGTTAAGGGTATGTATCCCGGGTGGGTTCAAATTAACCTGGATAATGACGGGTAGAACTTGACATGTGACTTATGATATGTTGGCCTTCGTCAAGGTCATAAGAGCATGGGGAAAAAATCCACATCGGGAGTTTCTAAGGTACTGAAACTTGCTAGTGCTGTATACAATTTGGAGTGTGATAATCATGGTAGGCTTCCTTCTTGGTTATCACACAATGATATTTGGATCCCGATCCTACTGTGAGTATGTGCTACTCTTCGGGAGATTTTTCACTAAACGATCAATGCTATAAACCAAGTAGGTGCCTAGAACGGTGTTAGCGGGGCTACGCCTCCAGGGAAAAGAGATTATGTAATTAAGGAACTTCACGAAAGCGTTGGAAAACCTCCCTCGAAGTACCAACACCAGTCTGGCTGAAAGGTTAAGCAAGAATTGTAAAAGTGAGATTAATCCTGACTAATTCTTCTTTTATGGTTTGAGGAAGGATTCGAGGAAACAGTGGGAGCCATCCTGTTTAGATAAACTAATAACCAATCTAAACTTGCAAGAGTATCATGCTAAGTGTTTCTTCTCTCTCTCTCTCTCCTATTTGCAGTGACCACAATGACCAGACATAGGTTATTAGCTAATAATTTGACTGGGACAAACTATATTGATTGGCTACGGTATGTCTAGGTGGCGCTTACCTGTGACAAGCTAGACTACCTCCTTACTACAAAACCCCGGCCGTCCCAGGTCCAAGTTCCACCGTCGCGGATATGGATATCCGTCTGACATGGGAAAAGGATTGTGTGAGAGCCAAGTTCCTCGTGTTAACCTCCATGGATAGTGAAAACTAGATGCAGCACGAGAAGATGGACTTAGCTTCCATCTTCCTCCATACCAAAGTTTTATATGGAGAGCAATCTCGTATCGCAAGATATGAGACCTCGAAGATATTGCTTCAAGCGAGGTTGGCTGTCGGGTCATCTGTAGGGGACCACGTCCTTACGATGATTAGCTATATTAAAGAGTTCACAGACCATGGGACCACGTTAGAGAACGAGTAATGCATTGACTTGATTCTACAGTCCCTACCTTCTACTTACGTCCAGTTTATCTTGAATTGCAAAATTCAAAGGAAGGAAGTTACACTTCCAAGTCTCCTCAATTTATTGAGGATCTCAGAGGGCACCCTGAAAGAATTCAGGGAGACACCCGCTCTGCTTATTGGGGAATATTCCTCTTCTAGATCCGAGGTGAAAGCCAAGGGAGAGAAGAAGAAGACCTCCACTAAGCCGATAAGCGGTGTCAGTAAGGTAGAGGGAAAGGTTAGGGCAAAAGTTTCGGGGCTAGCAGTAGGGAAGGAGGCATGTCTTTGTAGTCACGGGAAAGCGCATTGTCAGAAGGACTGCAGGGCGTGGAAAGCCAGACGCCAGGATTCGAAGCACGTTGTGGCTTCGGCTTCGAGTGTGTTTGTAATTGTAAACTGTCTATCTATTAACTCTACTTCCTGGGTACTAGATACCGAATCAAGATCTCATATCTGTAATTCATTACAGGTTTTGAGAAACCGTAGAGTTATCAAGGCAGGTGATATGACTCTCAGAGTTACTAACGGAATGAGCATGGAAGCTGAATCCGTAGGGGAATATTACCTAGGATTGACAAGTGGGCAGATATTGATTTTACGTAACTGTTTGTATGTACCTAGTCTAGCATGTAATATCATATCTGTATCTTTACTTTCTAAAGAAAGATATGATTTTACATTTGTAAGCGGTGTAGTACACATACACCTAAATCAAAATTTGATTGAGTCAGGTATATTAGATAACTAAATATACGTATTGAATCAAGCTCAGGTTTTCAACGTCCAGAACGCACTTAAAAGAAAGTCTCCGGAATTAAATCAGGCTTTCTTGTGGCATTGTAGACTGGGTCACATCAATGAAACACGGTTGACGAAGTTACATAGAGAGGGATATTTGGATCCGTTCGAATATCAGTCTTATGCAACTTGTCAATCATGTCTCAAAGGAAAAATGATAAAGACTCCATTCACTGGACACGGAGTAAGAGCGAGCGAGCTCTTGGGACTCATACACAGCGATGTGTGTGGTCTAATGTCTACACATGCGAGAAGTGGTTATTCCTACTTCATTACTTTTACGGATGATTTCTCTAGGTATGGACATGTATTCTTGATGAAACATAAATCCGAGGCCTTTGAGAAATTCCGGGAATATAAGAATGAAGTGGAAAAACAAACCGGCAAAAGTATCAAGACACTGAGATCTGATCGAGGTGGTGAATACTTAAGTGCTGAGTTCCTGGGCTACTTAAAAGAGAATGGAGTTCTCTCTCAGCTTACTCCTCTATACACACCTAAGCACAACGATGTATCAGAAAGGTGGAACAGAACCCTATAGGATATGGTTTGTTCCATGATGAGTAATGCTCAGTTACCACGATCCTTCTGGGGCTATGCACTAGAATCAGTTGCATATCTTTTGAACAAGGTTCCTACTAAGTCAGTGCCTACCACACCATATCAGACGTGGAGTGGGAAGAAACCTTATCTTAAGTACCTTAAGACATGGGGATGTCCAGCTTTTGTAAAAAAGCAGCATGTGGACAAGCTCGAGGCACGCTAAGTATTGTGTAAGTTTGTGGGATAACCAAAGAACTCCAGGGGGTATCTTTTCTATTACGCAGAGGAACATAAAGTTTTTGTTTCTCGGCATGCCCACTTCTTGGAAACTCAATTTTTAGAAAATGAGATAAGTGGGAGCGCAATAAAACTGGAAGAAATTCCAGAACCGCAAACTATTACTGAAAGCATGGTGGAACCAGACGTTTCGAAAGAACCTGACATATCTGCGCCACTCCGCAGAACTAGTAGTCTATCTCATCCGCCCGAGAGATACTACGGTTTTCTCATAGACGGGGATAGAGAGGATTGCATCATCGACGATGATGAGCCAACTAGCTTCCAGCAAGCAATTCAGAGCAGATACTCGGTAAAATAACTGGATGCAATGCAGACCGAAATGGAGTCCATATACACCAACAAAGTATGGACTTTGGACTTTGCTCCAGAAGGGGTAAAACCCGTAGGCTGCAAATGGATCTTCAGAAAGAAGATTGGTGTAGATGGACAGGTGGAAACATATAAGGCTAGACTTGTTGCAAAAGGTTTTCGTCAAAGACTTGGTTTGGACTATGATGAAACATTTTATCTAGTGGCTATGCTCAAATCCATTCGGATCCTTCTTACCGTTGATGTCTTCCACGATTATGAAATCTGGAAGATGGACGTAAAAACCGCTTTTCTAAATGGTAATTTAGAAGAGTGCGTCTATATGGATCAGCCGGAGGGTTTCATTCAGAGTGGGAGCAACGGGAAAGTGTGCAAGTTGCTTAAGTCCATTTATGGGTTAAAGCAGGCATCGCGGAGTTGGAACATCTGTTTTGATGAGACGGTCAAGAAATTCGACTTTATCAAAAATCCAGATGAACCATGCATATATAGTAAAATTGTAGCAAGAAGTGTGATATTTCTCGTCCTGTATGTGGATGACATTCTCTTGATAGGAAATGACATTCCTATGCTACAATCAGTCAAGAGATTCTTGTCACAGAGGTTCTCCATAAAGGACCTGGGTGATGCCTCCTACATTCTGGGGATCTAGATCTATTGTGATAGATCTAAACGGATGTTGGGACTCTCACAGTCAAGGTACATCGACACCATACTGAAACGATTCGGTATGGAAGATTCTAAGCACGGTAATCTACCGGTTTGTTATGGAATCACCCTCTCCAAAAAGATGTTTCCCAAGACCGATTTGGAAAGGGAACGCATGTCTACTATACCCTACGCATCTGCGGTAGGCTCTATAATATATGCGATATTGTGTACCGGACCATATGTAGCATACATCCTGATGTTGTAAGCCGGTATCAGTCAAACCCAGAGGAGAAGCACCGGATAGCAGTGAAGAACATTCTCAAGTACCTGAGAAGGACTAAGGAGATGTTTTTGGTGTACGACAAGGAAGACCTCCAGATCGAGGCCTTTACTGACTCCAGCTTCCAGAGTGACAAGGATGACTCCAAGTCCATGTCGAGTCATGTCTTTATCCTCAATGGAGGGGCGGTTGTTTGGAAGAGCTCCAAACAGGAAACCGTTGCTGACTCAACTATGGAAGCAGAGTATATTGCTGCCTGTGATGCCGCGAAGGAAGCAGTCTGGATCAGGAAGTTCGTGATAGAACTTCAGGTGGTTCCATCCATTAGTGATCCAATACTGCTGTGTAGTGATAACAACGGCGCTATAGCTTTGGCTAAGGAACCAAGGTCCCATCAGAAGTCCAGACACTTCCTAAGGCGGTTCCACCTGATCAGGAAGATCATTGATTGACGGGAGATCGAGGTACGGAGAGTAGAGACATAGAACAACACTGCAGATCCACTCACAAAGGCTATTTCTCAAACTCAGTTCGAGCGGCTAATCGAGATGATAGGTCTGCGATATGCCAATACATGACCTTAGTGCAAGTGGGAGATTATTAGTGATATATGCCCTAGAGGCCATTATTGTATCATACTGGATTGTATATTACATATTGGATGCTTGGGATATTTCACAGTTATAATAACAGTCTTGCTCGATATAGTAGTATGCTACCTGGTTTGATTCTACCTCAATATGTGCATGTGTTTCTTTTAGCATATCGCTTATACATATTGGTAGAGCCCTTAGGATCTTTGCTTGACTACCAGCGTTGTGATGGCAGTCGCACTCGTAGGGGCTGGGTAGTCTATAAGCACATCCTTATACAGGTCCCTAATCGTTGGATTATCGAGACGGGGCATCGATACTCCGGAGTAGACTAGTGTATACGCTTCTCATCCTAGCAGGGGATATGGTCTGTTCCATAGCCACTAGTACGCCGTACTGGAGTTGGTATGCAGGTGCTCATTAGGTTATGAGTTACATTGGACAGGACTCATCGGGAACTGCTGGTCGGTATTATACCTATCGTCAGGTAGCAGTTCCCAGGTGGCATGAGTACAACTTAGTCCGTTGACTTTCCATCGCTACTTCGTCTCGAGTGTGTTCCCACTCCACTTTGATTACTACCCTACCACGCTCAAAGGAGTCATGCAAACAGGTAGTAGTTGGGTGTAGTCCCGAAGCACTTGGAGACAGCAGCGATTAGATAGGATTCGTCTCTCTCGGTATTAGGGGTTGATATCGCGTAGTGTTCGGAAAGTCGTTACACAAAGTCCCTGACCAGGGCAGTCGAGAAATACTGGTAAGGTACTCCAGTAGTTTCTCATGGTGTATTGGGCTCTCCTCCGACATGACTTATCACGTTGTTAGGGGTCTGACGTTTACCATCCCTCTAGGCGGATATGCGAGTATCTCAGACAAACAGACCGGACTGTACGGAGATTGTCACCGATAGGCTTAGTAGGAGTCCGGGTGAGTTTGCTCATCGGTCTTCTTATCGACAGATACCTGGGTAGCCGTTACGTGCAACTAGTACCGCTGACGACTTATGGTTAAACCCACTGTCAGCGTACTTCGAGTCTTTAGAGTCCCACACAGAGGGTTTCCCTGTTTCAGGAAATTGATGTAGGCGTCGTATGGTTTTACGACTGGGCTTCGATCACATACGTGTACTTGTACACGGATGCTGATCGGACGGACGATACTAGTGGGCTTTGGTTTAAGCCGGATCCTAGTATTGTATTATTGGATTGTTATCATCTCAATGTATCCGTATTTTTCGGAATACGATACGAGTATGTATATACGGTGATGGGCATTCTTGTAATTTTTAAAGGCATTCTTCTAGAAGGAGCCACCTCATTATTTGTATTATCAATTTTCCTAAATGGATTAATGAGGTGGATATTGGAGGAGAGACTTGTGTGGCATGGTTAGGAATGGCTATTTTGATTTGTTTATTGGTCTTGACTTACTATTGAGGCATATGTGCTTTGTTATATGGTTTTTTATTCCATGGCTCAATAAGTGAGATGAGGAAATATATTAGCTATTCTCCACACTTGCCATTCTTGATGTTGGTTCATTTTCTTGAGTTGCTCTCCTCTTGAGCACTCTAGGTTTCCTCCATCTCCTTCTTCCTCTAACTAAACCCTAACCTTCACATGTGTTGTGAGCCAAGGGTTTAGTGAGACTACACAATCCTTTAGGCTTTCTACATCTCCTAGGCTAGTTGGTTTAGTGAACCGTTTACCTTAGTTACCTCATTTAGAGGTTGAAGCTTGAAGCACATTCTCCCGCGGTGGATCATCTTTGATGCAAGAAGGCCGATGGAGCTAGCCCGATCCGATCACCGAGGAGCCTTGGAGAGGAACACAAGAAGACCCGAAGGACTCGATCTAGGAGGTATAACATTCTAACAGAGTAGTTAAACCTCTAGATAGATTCGCTAGTTAAGGCTTTAGTAAAGATCCTGGAGTTTTAGCCGGTGTTGCGTAATTAAACATCATCGTTTTTGAAAATTCTGCCTCCCCGCAAACCGTGGGGTGCGCGACATCGGCTTAAAAGGATAGACATCGTAGATTGGGCTTAACCACGTCAGACAAAACGCTATCCGAGATAGCGTTTTCCTTTTCTGAAAAAGGTCATATCAGATAGCTTTTTTGTTTGGGACAGAGAGCAAAGCCTCTCTGGCAAAAATGCTGTCTGAGATACCGTTTTTGCTTGGACATAGTTTGAAACAAAAATGCTACTCGAGACAACGCTTTTTCTTTGAAGAAAACGCTAACTCTAGTAGCGTTTTCTGTCAGGCATCAGCGATGCCTTCATTTAGTAATGAGTCACAGTTTTTTTTCTTGATCTGATCATTTAGATTCAAAGTTTTTTGTTTTCCCTTTAAGTAACTATTAGACACGGCAAGTTTATGATGCATTTTAATAACTGATAAATTCTAAAATATAACGGACAACATTTCCTTTGTAAATATTGATATATTTTCATAAATACATAATAATCTCCACTCCAGAGTAATACAAGCCACACTTGGCTCTAAAACAAATCTCATCTCGAAGGGTAGACCCACACAACAAAAAATATATCATATACAGTATAAGCACACAACCACACAAACTATGTAACAACCTAAATTTCGTGTACCCTTGTATTATTTGTCATTAATAAAATGTCGTTTTTCCTTTCGAGTATTTAATCATCTTTAATGCTTGATAGCTTGGTTGAGACGGCTCAACAATATTTGAGCCGGCTCAACACTCGTTTGGAAAATTATTTTCTTCACTATCTACATGAGACGGCTCAAGCTATTCTTGAGCTGGCTCATGCCCTCACTCAATCCAGAACCGTTCCAGGTTGGGCCCACACGTGTTCAGCCGTGTGCAGGAGTCCTTTGGGTCTTATGATTGTTCACTTCCTCTTCCAAAACCGCCACTTTAATTCTGTAACCCCTAACCCTCACTCCCACCATCAAATTTCTTTTAATGCCCTTAAAATTTCTTTTAATACACCATATTTCCAATCACCTTCTTCTCTGTCCCATTAGCTGTTCCAAAACATAATTCTTCTCTGAAAATTTCCCTATGAAAATTCCACTCGAAGAATCTCTCAAACCAATCGAAGATCCCTACTCTTTGACATCAAAGCTCCAATCAAATCCTTCTTCCCCTATAAACGATGATAAAGTTGTTATACTGTATCGTATCGTGGGTAAGTCCCTCTATCTTCTCTCTTTTCGAATCTTTCATCTCTCATCGATTCATCATCCATGTTGATTCTTGCGATACCCCGGATAAACCAAAATTTATGACTTATACTAATGGTGAATGATTTTTACTTTGGATGTATGTTGTTTCCATGTCATTTTTAAATGGGTTAAATCGTAGGTTCTTCCTTTATGCAATTTGAAAATATTCTATGATTGGTTCTATGTTTCTTTGCATTTATTGGTTCTATAACCTTTAGGGGGAACTAAGTTATGGATTTATAATAATTACATTGAATCTGATTCATGAGTATAGCAGAGATGATAGAGAACCCTTCACAGGGAATTCGACCGTCAAGTAATAAATAGAAACTCACGTTTTCCTATGATATAGAACTATGTATTATATGATGATTTTGTTATAATTAATTTCCGGTTCAAAATATAATTAAAACCTTTAACCTGATCGTCTGAACGATAAGGCGTTGAGCCGACTCAACAGAACATGAGCCGTCTTATATAACCAGAAGGGAAAACTCATCTTTAAACATGTCTTGAGCCGGTTTAAGTTTAGAATTGAGCCGTCTCAAGTCATGGTCAAGCCGGCTCAACCTAATAGTGAGCCATCTTGTGGATCCAGAGAGGTTAAGCGCTATGTAGGCATGACTTGAGCCGACTTAATTTTTATTGAGCCGTCTCAAATTAGTGTCATGCCGGCTCAACATAACAGAAAGCCGTCTCATGGAAATGGAGAAAAATATATAAATTCCCAAGCATTGTTGAACCGTCTCAATAAATATTAAGCCGTCTTATAATGGGAGTCGAGTCGTCTCAAGAAATTTTGAGCCGTCTCTGGCAATCAGATAACATATAGTAATTCAAAAGAACTTGTGAGCTGGATCAAGACTACATGAGCCGTCTCAAACTGTTATGCAAACTAAATAATTACCTGGCATTTAATTGAACCGATATATTGCTTGATTTACTTTACTATACTTGATCATCTCACGATATGCGACTACTCATTTTATCCGCATGACTTGTGTGATAAAACTCATTGCATGCTTGACTTGACTTGCCTCGAACCATGAATATTTGAACTTGACATGAATACTTGAAACTTGAACTTGTAAGCTTTCTTATGTATTCATGAAATCGGGAAAGAATTGTGTTATTAACTATAAATTAAAATACGCAGGTATAAGAGGTGGTTTGGTAAAAAAATGTATGTTATGACACAAGGAATCTCGTGTGTCGTTGTCCCGTGGGTTTGACGGGGCCTTGAACTCAACGTGTTGTTGGTCCGTGGGTTTGATATACTATTCTCGTATACACGCATATATTCATCATCGAACTACAACAAACACGTAAATATAGAATTGACAAGCTTATGATACATTGCCATACTTAAATAATTACCACGTTTAGTTGTCACTCTTACCTATCCACCACTACATGAGATTTCATTTTTCTACTTACAAGTTTGTCATCATAACACCTTATATATTACACACCTTTATTGGGGACTTACCGAGCACAAGTTCGCTGACAGACATTCAATTCTGTTTACTTTCTTTCTTGGGAATGTTCATCATGTGACTTAGGGACAGAGGAAACCGAGCCAATGGAAGAAGAGTACTCCCAGCTCTCGTCACAAGCCGACTACTAGATTTCATTTCAATATGCCCCTTATTAAGGCTTATCTTGTTATTGTATTTTGTTTAAGTCATCTTGTTATCCGTTTGAACTCTATGGAAATTTAGAATGTAATAATTAGTATGTTGGATTTTACTCTCTTGTTTGTTCTTGTTTCATTTATGTTGCTTATAAACGCTTAATATATTTGTTGCGAGAAAAGAACTTTCTTGTAATAAACACGTCACGAGTCTTGTCACGTACTCGTTACCATTCTTTTGGGAAGCGGAACATGACAAACTAGAGACTAAGAAAATATATCGTGGATACTACAAAGTTCATAAATAATACAACATACAACTTCAAATAAATTGTAGTATCTCCTCTTCGCCTTCGCCTTCTTCTTCTTCTTCTTCCATGGGGGTTGCTGCAATGATCATGCTACGTCACCCTGAGTCACATGAGTCAACTGCGACAAAAGGTTGATATCATGACCGTGCTCCGCCTCCGCCGCCTCATCCTACTCCGCCTCTGCTGTATACGTATACTCGTGTCTTCGGTGGGGAACACTGGGACCTTGCCTGATCATCTAATAAATATGTGTAACTCCGCTGGTCATGGACGGAACCTTCTACCATCTCCTCAAATCTGGCACTCTCACCCGCCTCATGCACCACACCTCAACAATGTCCAACTATAGCATGCGCAAATTGTGTCAACGCATCCCCCGCATCACTCCATATAGTCTTCATTGCTATACGTACAAGCCTCCTTATATGCCCTACCTGAAAAAAAAACAAAGTCCATTTTAGTATAAATATTTTATAAATCGTACATGATGATAATACAACATAAAACAAATAAGTAAAATAACATACCATCTTAATTTTCGAGGGAGCAATTGACTGAAACAAAAGGATATCTCCTTCAATAACATACCGCTGCTCGGGCATGACAACGTACAATTGAGTCCTTGGGAGATACCAACTCATATACTCGACATGACATGTAGGATCATACATAGGGATATCTCCTCCAATGCAAGTGCAAACCTGTCGAAGTCCTACTTTTGTACGAGTGGCATATGCTTGTGTCTCCAGTCCTTTTTGGACATGCCTCGTGCATCTATCCTATGTAACCTGGCGTCAAAAACTCGATCGGGTAGGATGCCCTGGTGCAAACCGAAATGGCGCAGTACTCTATCTAGATGGTAGTGCTCAACCACCATGAAGTGGATGAGTGGTGTCGTGATCAACCATAGAAAGTGGTGAGGATGAGACATGTACAGGTGGTAGAAGCACGACACGCTCATTTGCGTAAGGCTGCCACTTCACAAACTCATCCCGTAGCATGTTCAGCTCATCCCTATATAAGTCAAAGCACTCATGAGGGTTCCTCCTCCATATTAGCCAACCTGCCCACTGAACACCTGCAGATTGGATTGCAACTGAATATTGGCGATGGTTTTTAACGGAATACATCGCCAGTGCATGTTTAAGATCCGCCTTACTTTGAAACTGTTGTCCTTTGTATAACTCCGAAACACTTCCTCCGACAACATTCCGTTCATCAAAATTGTTAACTATCGCATTTTCAATCCAATCTGTAAAGATAAACTCAGGGGTAGGCGCATTTGATAGGTTAACTGACCTATATTCTGCCTAATTGGATCGTCTTCATCATCATCCTCCCCTACGTCGCCTACACCCTCATCCTCATTCTTGAATATCAATTCATTGTTCACCCAAGCAGATGCAAATAATTGAGTAGGATCTTCATTCAAGAGAAAATTTGTAAACACGCCACGAGTAGCATGATCACTAAGCGAGGCTTCATTTGGTGGATGTACTTCATACTGTGACGTGAAATAAGGCTCACTTTGCGAAGCTTCACCTGTTAGCGGGACTTCACTTTGTGACGCGAAATCAAGCTCACTTAGTGGGACTTCATTATGTAGAGGGAAAACGAACTGCGACAATGGCTGATCATCATGGAGCTGGTGTTTTTCAATATAGAATTCCGAAGCACCCCAAGACGTATTCGAGAATGATGTATACTTGATCATCGATCGTAGTGAATTATCATCTACAATGCTCACAAGTTTGAAGTGTGATCTTTCTCCCTTGCCAACATCATATCATGCCTGAATATTTTGTCATGTTCACTCCTAATTTATCATAAATGACCACTAGCAATTCATTCATCGATATTTGACGACGGGTCCACACTTGTTCACATATGATATGACCCTCATAATCAACCCCATGAGAATCAGTGTTCACAACCCGTCCACCAAAATACAACCAATATGGAACATACGAGTCCATCGTCTACCCTAAAATATAACAAAACGTCTTCAGATTTCAAGCAAAGGTCTTTTTCAATACAATTCATATCAATAGTTTTTTTACTAAAACATGCATAAATTATACTACAATCCCCTTAATTATCATTGTTTTTCCAGTAAAATAAATTCCTAAAATTTCACCGGAATACCCTAAACTATCATTGTATTTCACTAAAATACCCTAAACTTTCATTTATCTCAACAATCTATCATAGAATTTCACTTCAATAAAATACCCTAAACTATTGTGGTTTTTTAAAAGTCAAATGCAGAACAAAAAATGCAATAGCCCATTTAAGATAAAACGTAGAACAATAAAAGAGTCAAATTTGAGATTTTACCTTCAATAGAACTTGGTTGGAACTTTGCAAGAAAGAATAGGTTCCAAACTAGCGATTTTCAAATTTTTTTGAAGATCTCTTAGGGGAAGGTGGAGAGCGGCGGATTTTTGAAGAATTTAGGGTTTTTTCGTCACTGGATCGAGTGAAGAGAGAGACTGATCGAGTGAGGAGAGAGACTGAAGTCGAGCAGTTAAGAGGTAGGCCAAGGTGTGCACCGAGATAAAACACAACTAGAGATAGCGTTTTCTTCTCGAATAGCGTTTTTGCTTCAAACTATGTCGAAACAAAAACGCTATCTCAGATAGGGTTTTTTCCAGAGAGGCTTTGCTCTCTGTCCCAAACAAAAACGCTATTTGAGATAGCGTTTTTCAGAAAAGGTAAACGCAATAGCGTTTTTGACTAAATAGCCAAACCCAATCCATATTGTCTATCTCAGAGTCATTCTCGGAATTAATTTGGATCTGGGGTTATTTTTGGATTTAATTAATTAAATAGGATTATTTAAGGGGGGAAATCTTATGGTTGTGCCTGCTGATGCACAGCCGTTAACACGCATCAATGAAAACATGACACGTGTTGAGATAGAGGAATTCAATTAAATTTGAAATCAAATCAAATTTTGAAATGGTCTGGAAACGTAGGCAATACGGGGTAAAGTCTCAGTTGATATGGACACTTCCCCTCTCGGGGAGAGTGTAGTGTTCGAACCCCACGAACCCTGGAGGAGGAAATGACAACAAATTAATGCATTGGGGGCAAATTCGTGGGTCCCTTGGATGTGTGTTGTGTGCTTGCGTGTGGTGTGCATGGGTGTGTTTGTATGTGTTGTGTGCTCAGGTTAGGGCTTACGGGCCAGTGCCAAAAAAAAGGGTAAAGGCAAAGAGAACTCTTGCAAGAGTGTTGATGCAAAGAATCTCGAGCCATCGAGTATTGGGTCGTCGGTTGGGTCAATATTTCGAGTCATTTCATTGCAGAATTTATAGGTTGGGCAGAATTTATAGGTTGGGCAAGAGTTGAAGAAGGATTTATCTTGGATTGTGTGTAACACACTAGCACTGTTATACTATAATTATTGGGGTATTTCAAATCTTGCGGCAAAATTCCTTGTTATTGTTGCTTTTAGGTTGCGGATAGTGTAATTAGCAGCTGCGGTTATTATCCGACCCGACCCGCAAGTTTGAAACCCATCATGGTTCAAGATTACATCAAATATTTGCTAGTACAAAGAATTCATGCAAATCTAGATTTTATAAATATTTATAATATATTTTAGTATTCGCATATCTTTTAAAATACAATATAAAACCAAATAACATATTTGGTTATCTAGCCTTGCATGTCATGGTACCTCATATCATGTGGTGGCGCCCATATAACATGTTTATACCCTAATTGTTAAACAGACTCGTTTTTGATTGCTACGTATATTTACGCAGATCCGTATTTGGGGTATATGTTTTTATTATTAGGATATCACACTATGGTTTAAATTTTTACGTATATTCTCTATATTGAAAAACTAGATTTTTAGAAAGGATACGGGTAATATTCGGAGTAATCTGATATTAACTGTAAAATCCCATAAATATATATATAATATTTTATATACCTAATATATATAAAACTGTTATCGAAATATATATATAATATATTAATTAAATAACTAATGATCCCTCTCCTCTCTTCCTTGTAACCTTCATTCTAAAACTACATAATTTTTATGTTGATTTTGGATACAATATATTTATATAATTCTATGTATACATTACTATTTGTATTAAATTATGAGCTAATTATTGATGTTTCCAATTTTCCCCTATAGACAACATGCTATGTTATTTCTTTGGAATTATATAATACTAGTTAGAGTTGCTGGTTGGCTGTAGAAGAAACCTCAGATGGATTTATTTGATTCATACCAAAATTTGAATTTGCTGTACTTAGACAAATTGGTTACTTGAATTTCAACTTTTGATTTCAGTTGAGCTTTCGAATCCTATTCAAATCCCTACAAACAGAATCCATTCATTATTTTTTTATGGTAGGCTATTGACAGAATATAAAATATAATGTTGAAGTAAATTGGTTTTACCAATGGTCGTGCTTCAAATTCGAAAAATAATGTGGGTCATCTGACTTATCTGGTATCACAATAATATACAATGCAGTTGATAATGGCCTGTATACAATATTATATGACGATTGCAATAGCTTTGTTAATTATTTGTATACATGTTTTATTTATCAATATTTATAGCATTTTGTTTGGTTTTGAGTTTACATCAAATTAATATATGTGCAGTAGAGTTTTAAGTTTTATGTATTAGTTGTTGTTCTGTTGGGTTACTATTTCAAATTAAGATTTGACTAGAGATAACATTTTAACCTTTTATTTGCAGTATATTGTTTTAGTGCATGTCATGACATTATGATTTTTCACTTATATCATATGATTTATAGTATCAATTATATTATTTAGTTAGTCATAGTAAGGTTTCCTTGTATATCTATAAATTGTAACAGTAGTTACATAGTGTTTAATTAATAACTTAGCATTAGTTTTAAATCTCACAAGTTAATGTTATTTTATTATAATTTTAGTTAATCCGATACTACGAAACCACACTTATGATAAATTAACATCTTTATACTGCAAGACCTGTAACCCTAACAGCAACACCATTTCTTCTTCTTCTTCTTTCTTTTCTTTTCTTGACTCCCGATCGATCGCTGGAGTTGTGCGCGTCGCCGACGATCCAGACGACCCAGCCATCGTCGTTATCTAGCCCTGTCATTACTCAGCCAGGTCCAGTCCTACGTGCGTAAGTTTGTATCGTGACGTTATTCCGACACCGGAACGTGATATCCGTATCTCGACGTGAGATCCGATCAGGCAAGTTATAAACTTGCAACATGCTATGCTACTATATCAATATTTATTTAATAAATGATAGTGCATGCGTTTTAATATTCAGAAGAAATTAACGATTTACAGTTTTATAGCATCCGTCTGTATCCGTACCGATAATGGTTTATCTACTTGCATGCCGGAACATCACGATGTTATTCTAATACTATATTAGTTCAATATGCTATCTAGATTGCAATATACATGGTAATGGACGTATACTGGTTATTACAGATAGATACATATGCATTTTGGCATTAGTCGTGTTTCGATATTGATTACAGTTTTACATTGGTGTCTATTTTGGTTAATATATATTGCATGACATGTCCACGACACATTACCCGACTTGTTACTTGGATCTTATTGTTAATGCCAACAATTCTGATTGTTGTCCCGATGGATGTAACTTGTTGTCTATATAGACAAAATCTGTACTTGCTTGATCCTGTGTTGGCAGTAGATTTATATCATCAATACCCGACTTGAACACAAAACCTTGGGGGTAAGGGGAAATCAATAATGAAACTTGACTTATAACTCAACAGTTCGATGCTTATACTGATTAGTCTTTACGGGCACTGTAACGACTCTGATTTTACTGTACAATTTTTTTTTTAAGTTAATGTACATAATGGAGTTTGCAAGCTTGAGTACACTTTATAAATTATTTTTGTTTAAGAATAGCAAGAAATAGCTTGTAATTCATTGGTAAAGCCTTGCACTGCTGTGATATAGTCTATGTGTTCGAATCCAGATACATATTATTTTTTCTGAATTTTCTTTTAAACTTTTTGGAAGCCCAAAAGTTTACACGTGCATATATGAAAAGTCAAGGAAAACAAATATGTGCAAAATATTATAAACTGAGAAATGGACACGTGGCAAGAATCCAACGACCCTCACCTCACTTTGGACCGGCGAGATCCTTCATGGGGCCGACGCCGACGGTCATCCGTAGGGGAAAAGTCCCCGTGTTCTGCACACAAACCCTTGGCCTACCCTCATTACCCCTGTACTGTTAGTTTACTCTGAATTTAAACAGAGAATTCAATTTCTCCAATTAATACATTTTAATTCATTTTAATTCAATCTTTCAATTCCAAAACCCTAATTCCATACAATAAATATAGCGCCATATCTTATCCCCTCCTCATCCTGAAATCCCTAGCCAAAATTATCAAATTTTTCTAAGTACAAGAAGAGTACAAGTGGAGTTAGTAAGAGATCGACTTCTGGCGAGGAATCAAGCAAGTTTCGGCGATTCCGTAACTCCACAAAGACTACCACATCTCCTTCTACCTCTTTCCTACCCTTCCACATTCTACTCTTTCTTCTTAAAAAGGTTCTTTTTATAAAACTTGTCGGTAAGTGGAGTTACAACCGACATCTCATTCTAAAACCTAAAAATTTCATTATTTTCTTCCATAACTTTCATGCAAATTCTTACCCTATATTTATAACCATGAATCTAATGTTTAAAAATAATTTTCACTCAAATACATCATGCTAGATAACTTTAAATCAACTTTTACATTTAAATACCATGAACTTTTTATACGTCACCTTTTAGTACTTTGCTTAATCATACCTCTAGAAAAATTCACGGGGTAATGACCTACCCCTCACATAAACGCATGTTTACATAACACGATGCTCTTTGAACATATTTTGTGGCGAATACAATATTTTATTAAAATACCTTGAACTATAAAACCCCGATTTTCTTTGAATAGTATTATTAAACTCTTTGCGATTATACCTCTACAACCCATTTGGGGAACCCGCTATTGGATGGTGTGGATTATCGCACATCCTCGGGTTAATAGAGCAAGATGCAGACCTCCTCACGGAGCATTCGGTCTCGAAAGATTTTTAATACGATTTTTAAGAAAAACGAAATTTTCTATTTAATAATAAAATTAATTTTTAATAATTATATAAATATTATCAAACCACATATTTTCAAGATATAATAAATTTCCATGTTTTCTAAAAAATAAAAGAACGACAAGTTTCACCAAAATACCCTCAAGTTGTCCAAAAGTCAAGTTTTACATTAAAATACCATGAACTATTCAAGTTAAGGTAATTATCACTAAAATACCTCACATTCTTAAAATAAACATTCATGGAAACCCTAAATAATATAAATAAATACTCGAGATTTATTTTGAAAGTATATAAAATATTTTTCATAAAACCCCCTCGAGTTATATAAAATTACATTTAAGGACTTTAGTAAATATAGGTTTAAGTGGGATCAATTCTCTTAAGCCTCAGAGAGTCGGAGAAAGTGAGTGCTTGCCTATTTAAGGTAGAAAAACTTAACGGTATTATCAATGGTAATTGTCCTGGAAAAAGACACAAATCCTGCCGTCCATGTGCAACAGTTACCGATAACTCCCAAATTTAATTCAGGATCCAAATTAGTTTAAAGTGTCTGACTCAAGTCTGAGTCTAAATCAATTCTGAGTCTAATTCAAACATGAATCCAGCTCAAACATGGATCCAATACTAACATGAATCCAACATGTATACTTGAACCTGAACCTCAATACCAAAACAATATCGAACATGCAACCTTGACTTGACTTGACCGAACCATGTCTATAACTTGACTTGATTACATGACTACTTGTTTACATCTTGAATCTGATTACATGAACAACTTGTATCCATGGTCTCGGCAAGTCTGATAATTATAATCAACACAATATACATTACGGGGTTTAACGGGATAGACTGGTATGGAATGTATTAAAAATGGCATGATGATGGACACTAAAAGACACCTACATGAACTCTCGTGCCGTTGTCCCGTGGGTTTTTACGGGGCCTTGTACTTACATGTTACAATAGTCCACAGGATTGTTGGACTCCTCTCGTATACACCAATACATTCTGTACCAAGCTACAAACAACTACGTTAGTATAACAGACATATACTTGTTCAGATTACCAGTCATATACTCTCTACTTGTCCTTTTCTATTCTATTCTTACTTTTGGGACTTACCGTGCGCTAGTTCGCTGACGACATTCCTATCTTTTTCTTTGTTTGGAATGTTCATCAGGAGGACCCGACTCTCAGGAGACCGAGCCCAGCCAAGAGGACTTGGATCAGCTCACAGAGGAGCCAGACTTCTAGCTTTTACTTGTACTTACATTTTCTTTTGTATGCCACTGTTTAGGTATTGCTTTCTATTGTTGTACTTTTCTTTTCAGTTGTATGTAAAGAATGAATGTTAATAAAAGTTGTTGTTTATTTTATATCTCTTGTCATTCTTATGCATTTTATTTTTATTGCTTATTTTCGCTTAGCGTGTTTACTTCTGAGTAAATACGTCGCGTGCCCGCCATGCCTACTTCCATGTTCACTGGGAAGCAGGACGTGACAGGTTTTGTTGGCGGCCTATGAAGGTCAATTCTGCATGAAATCCTAAACAATATGTCACAAGAATTATAAGAATCAGCAACTAAACATTTCTTACATTTTTAATCTCTTGAATCTATCCTAACCCTTCCTTTTATTTCAAGGTTATGGATTCACCGAACAACACGAGTACCAACGTCAATGGCAACACCCTACCTCCTACCTTACCACCACCACCTACCGTTACAACTCTTATCGACGAGAAAATGGTATTACTTGAGGCGATCAAGAGCCTCTTGGAGGGTCAGCAGCAACAGACTACTATCCCCATGCACCGCCCAGAGGTCGAGGCACCCGGAGTCAAGCAATTTCGGGCACTACATCCAAAGCATTTTTCTGGGAAAGAGAGCCCACTAGAGGCAGAGGAATGGGTTCAGTCTATCGAGGATGAACTAGCAGCAGCACAAGTGCCAGAGATTGCTTGGGTGGGAGTTATGAAGCTGCAACTAACTGATAACGCCAGAGTCTGGTGGAAGGCTGAAGAAAGCCGACTCGCCCAACCGATCGAATGGAGGACTTTTCGCGATATGTTCGACGCGAAATATTTCCCCGAGACTGTCCGTTTCTACATGGAACAGCAGTTCATCCACTTACAGCAAGGTTCAATGTGGAATAAATCTGTGGATGAATACGATACTCAGTTTACCATGCTTAGCAGGTATGACATGTCTCAATCTTCAAATTCCCAATATCACATACCACACTGCTAACACAAGGTCGTAACAGGTTCGCGGCACACTTGATCCTGACTGCCGAGATCAGGGCACGAAGATTTCAGTAAGGGATGGACCCGGAGATCCAAGCCGCACTAGCTACAGGGGATTTCCCAACCCATGATCTTGCTCTGAAGGCTGCCCGCCACTATGAGGCAGTGGTGAAAAAGAAGGTCAGACCTCAGACTGCCGGTGTGAAATGCCCTGCCACTCAGATGGCAGGAGGAGCCTCTTTCAGGCCACCTTTTACACCCAGGAGACCGGGAGTAACTTTTAACTGGTCCAGTCCAGACTTTTGCTTCTATTCCAAGAGGAATGGACACCTGGCGAAAGACTGCAGGCGTGCGAATGGCATGTGCTTAATTTGTGGCGCATCCACTCACGCCATCGGAGCTTGCCCACATCGTCTCAACCCAGCTCCCGCACCACGACCAGCGATCACCTTTCCACAGCGGCTAGCTATCCAGGCTCCTGCACCTCGTATTGCTCTCCCTCTCTACCTCCACATAGACCTCCTGCACATCCTCCTCGTCAGTTCCATCAGGCACAGTGGAACATGCCTCAAGGGCAAAGGAACATACCCCAGGGATAGAGGAATGTGCCTCCAGCAAGAAGGAATATGCCCCAGGGATAGGCTTTCACAATGACAGTTGAGGAAGCCGAAGCCACTGGCCAAGTCATCACTGGTAACTCCCAATCTTTCAAATCTTTTCAATCCTTATACATCAATATATTCTTTTTCTACCTAAACATATCCCACATAATTTAGGTACAATCTTAGTAGCCTCCCTACCTGTTTTAGCACTTTTCGACACTGGAGCATCATATTGCTTTATGTCGCAACGGTTCGTCCGAACTTATGCGATTCCAGTTAAACCGCTCGTATCCAGCTGGAATGTCAGTTCAGGAAACGGCGTTCTAAAGGCAACTATGGGATACGATCTGTGTCCAGTGGTCATCTGTAGTAGAGAATTTTATGCGGACTTCAAGGTGCTGGACATACCGAACTTCGATGTAGTCTTGGGAATGGACTGGCTAGGAACTTTCTTCGCTGCCATCGACTGTCGTCAAAGGAGGGTAGTGTTCGAGATACCAGATCATTCGGTCTTTTATTTCAAGAGTGGAGACCGTACCTTGGAACCTAGCACCTGCAAGGCTAAACCAAAAAAGGCAGTGATTGCAACATTACAGGTGGAAGAAGACAAGCCAGAGGTAGTTCGAAAGTTCGAGGACGTATTCCCTGAAGACATCTCAGGTTTTTCTCCTGATCGAGCTCTTGAATTCAGCATTGATTTACTACCTGGTGCGCAACCGGTGATCAAAGCTCCATATCGGTTAAGCCCTGAAAGATTGAAGGAGATCCGTACTCAGTTGGACGAACTTCTAAAGAAATGTTGGATTCGTCCCAGTACTTCAAGTTGGGGATATCCAGTTTTGCTCGTGAAGAAGAAAGAAGGTTCATACAGAATGTGTATAGATTACCGAGCTCTGAACGAAGTGATGATTAAGAAAAAGTATCCACTACCACGCATCGACGATCTGTTCGATCAGCTAAGTGGGTCTTGCGTATTTTCAAAGCTAGATCTTCGTTCAGGTTATCATCAGGTAAAGGTCAAAGAGTCTGATATTCCGAAGACAGCGTTCAGGACTCGCTATGGTCATTACGAATATCTCGTGATGCCATTTGGAGTGACCAATGCACCTGCTATATTTATGAATCTGATGAACCAAGTTTTCCGAGAGTACCTAGACAGGTTTGTTGTTATTTTCATTGACGACATCTTGGTGTATTCAAAGAATCGGAAAGAACTCGCCGAGCATTTGCGGATTGTCCTGGAGATATTGCGACAACATCAACTCTACGCTAAGTACAGCAAATATGAATTTTGGATAGATCAAGTCGGATTTCTCGGACACATTGTTTTGGGCGAAGGAATCTCAGTAGTTCCAGCTAAGGAATCAGCTGTCAGCGAATGGCCGACACCAAAGACGGTGAAGGATATTCGAAACTTCTTGGGTTTAGCAGGATACTACCGAAAATTCATTGAAGGTTTCTCGAAAACTGCAGTCCCCCGACCAAGCTTACACGTAAAGATGAAGTATTCGTGTGGTCAGAAGCATGTGAACAAGCCTTTGTAGAACTCGAGTCAAGATTGACATCAGCTCCTATTCTCGTAATACCGGACCAATCTGTAGGTTTCGTCGTTCATTGCGATGCATCCGGTAAGAGATTAGGATGTGTTCTACATCAGCATGGAAATGCTGTAGCTTTTTCATCAAGACAGCTGAAGGTTCATGAGCGCAACTATCCAACATATGACTTGGAGTTGGCGGCCGTTATCTTTGCACTTAAGATTTGGCGTCACTATATTCTTGGAGAACGAGTGGATATATATACTGACCACAAGAGTCTAAAGTATGTATTTACTCAGAAGGAATTGAACATGCGGCAGAGAAGATGTCTAGAACTTATGGCAGACTTCGACATCAACCTACAATATCATCCAGGAAAGGTGAATGTAGTTCCGGATGCACTTAGCCGTCAGCCATTATCAATGAATCTCACCGCACAGTGGAAGCTTCAGCAGGAATTGCACGAGATGGAGATCGAAGTAGTTATGCCAGGTAACACTTCGTATTTGATGAACTTACAAGTTCAATCTACCATTGTCAATCAGATCAAAGCAGCTCAAGCAAGTGATGCCAAGCTGCAAAAGATCCAAGAACAACTAGAAAGTGGACTTAGAACAGATTTCATCATCCATGAAGACGGATTTTTGAGATATCGAAGTAGATTGTGTGTACCACAAGGTCATGTTCAGAAAGAGTTGATGAAAGAAGCTCACAACTCTCCTTACTCAGTCACCTCAGTGGTACCAAAATGTACAAAGATCTATGGCAACACAACTGGTGGTATGGAATGAAGCGTGAAGTAGCCAGAAGCGTAGCCAAGTGTTTGGTCTGTCAGCATGTAAAAGCTGAACATCACAGGACTGCTGGTTTACTTCAGCCGTTACCTATTCCAGAATGGAAATGTCAGCACATTACCATGGACTTCGTGACTGCCCTCCCTCACAGCACGAAGGGTAACGACGCAGTATGGGTTATTGTGGATTGACTCACCAAGTCGGCTCACTTTATTCCCTTTCGAGTTGGCCAAACTACTAAGACGTTAGCAAAGAAGTATATGGAGGAGATCGTGAGATTACATGGAGTACTAGTTTGCATCGTCTCCGATCGTGACACGAGATTTCGATCACAGTTTTGGCAAAGTCTGCAAGCTAGCCTGTGTAACAACCCTAATTTTCTTATACACTTTTTCCTATACAAAATTTTTCAAATGTTTTTTTCAAAAATCCACAAAGGGGTATTTTAGCCTGAGCACAAGATATAGGTAATTATTTTGTTTTTAATTACAAGCTACAAGAATGTAATAACTCCATTTTTAGTGTACAAGAAATTACTTTAAATTTAATGTATACTTGGAGTATTTACTCTTGCTGCTATCATTTTAAGTAATTAAATAACACAATAATTACAAGAAAGAACTTGTAGCTCATTGGTAATACTTTACACTGCTGAACCAAGCCACCAGAGTCTGAATCCCATGCCCCACATTATTTTTAGATTATTTTTCTTTTAAAATTCTTGGAAGCCCAACAGTCCACAGGCCATAACTCCCAAAAGTTGAACTGAACCCTAAAAAGTGAATATACCAGAGGCTACGTCAGAGATTTCCCCACCCAACGATCACCGGACTCGGCCGGACGACCGAGTCCCCAGAATGAAATTTCTGGCTTTTCACATTCTCAACTCCCCTGTTTACTCCATTTTAATGGATCGGTTCCCGAATGTTAAATACACCCTATTTAATACAAATTTTAATGATTTTTCTTTAATTTTTACAATTTTTTTTAAATAAAAACCTTTCACCTACCCTACCCTAGCCTACCCTATAAATAGACACTCCTACCCCCTACCCTCTCATTCCAAAACACTAGGTTTACTCTCTCGAAATTTTCACAAGAAGGGTGTGCTTTGAAGCCAAGTTCACGGTGATGCGCTGACGGATTTCCGGCGACGTTTTTTGAAACAACCGGCGACGAAACAACATCTTGGCCACTCACCTAGTTCCTCTATACTCTTTAGTATAGATCGAAACCCGTAAGTCCCATTCTTCCCTTCTTTCTACTTCTCAAAAATACGAACTTACGAAACCCGACGGAAATCGGAACAAACTGATTTCCGATTCGGTTTTTCTATAAAATCTCACTTGTCACCAATTCCATAATACCTAAACTTATTCATGATGACTATTAATCACATAACAATTAATTTGGACAAAGTTTCTCACATGAAATGATAGCTTTTGCAATATCATATTCTTTTTCACTTTAATACCATAATGTTTATTTTTCTTCTTCTAATCAATTCAATCATTCCTAAACATCTTTAACTTGACCATTGAACTTGTAAAAATCAATTTGAATAAGTTTTCACACATGAAATGATAACCTTTTCAATTTACCGTATTTTACACTTTAATACCATTACGTTTCAATTTCACATTTAACCCCTTAACCTTAATATACATTTAATGTAGAGCACGAGGTAATGACCTACCTCCACACACACGCAAATACAACCCTAAAATGATATCATCAAACTTAGAATACGATAAAACGAAACTTTTATTAAAATACCATAATCTTAATAAAACCATTCTTAAAGGTTTTAGATTTGATACACTTTTAAGTAAATACTTCTTAGTAGGAAAATACGATAAGTTGTGGACATCGATCGTTTATCTAAACCTGACGTTGTGGTGTCTAGGCTAGGCAAGTGAGCTTAGGTAACTTTAAAAGGCCCTCCTCACGATTCGTGAACGGATCCCTCCTTCCTCACTTGTGCTTACCTGGCCACAATTGGCGGTGAAGAGGCGATTTGAGGCTTCTAACGACTTGTCGTTTAGAGCATTTAGAAATATGGTGGCTTAGGAAACCCTAGAACCTAAAATACGGAAAATTACACTTTTCAAATAAATACCTTTTACTTTATAAAACCGTTTTCTAAAAGATTAGTGTTTTACAATCTTTGCAAAGCGCCGCTACAACCCATCTTTGGGGAACCCGTTCGGGATCGTGCGGTTTATCGCGCACCCTCGAGCTAGTAGTGCGAGATTCAGACCTCCGCAAGGAGCATTCGGTCTCGAAAGGTTTAAAATACAATATCTTAAGAAAATGAGATTTTTGAAATATAAAATATTTATTAAAATTATTTTTTGTATAAACATATGTATATCTATCTTTTAAATACCTATTTTATCATAATATAAATATTCCACCTTTTTCTAAAATCATAATAATAGATTTTACACTAAAATACCATGAACTTCAAATAACCAAAACTAGGATATGCTCACTAGAAATGTCACAATATAAAATCCACCCTCATTACAACTCTAAAGACGAGTAATAAATACTTGAGGTGTATTTTGAAAGGTATATAAAAGTATTTTTACATAAACCCCCTCAAGTTTATAAATTACCCTAAGGACCCTAGCAGTTATAAGACTTCGTTTCATATTTCTGATTGTCTGACTCGGGTTTGAGTCTGATTAATCTGACTTGAATATGATTCAAGTCAATCCATAATCTACAAGTTTCCAATTCAATATGAACACATGAATCCATGAATACAATTATCAGTTTATACAATCTGGCTGAACCGAACCATGGATATATTCCTTTTACATGATTCCCAGTATTCCATTTACATGACTCCACGGTTATAACCGTTTCCTGATATCATGATTTCGGTCGGTCAGTCAATCAATCTTACCATCAATACAATTTACAAGATAACAATACAAATAAGACATCGCGGGGTTTAAGGGGTAGATTGGTACGGAAGGTGTTAAAGGTGGAACGAGACGGTAAGATTAAGACACCTAACATGAATCCAATTGCCGTTGTTCCGGGTTGTATAACGGAGCCTTGTACTTCCATTTGCCCTGGTCTCTGGCATACTGAGACTCCTCTCGTATACACTGGCATCCTTCTGTACCAAGCTATAACAATAGCGTTAACACAATACTACAATAATATAACAATGTAATACAACTGTAACAGCCACTCTCTCCCTCTCTCTCTTACTCTCTCTCTATTCTCCTCTTATCTTTGGGACTTACCGAGCGATTTGTTCGCTGACGACATTTTGTTTCTCTCTTCTTTGAATGTCGTCAGGTGGTTTGGACCCGGCAGAAGTTGAGCCATCGCAAGAAGACTTGGAGCAGTTTACTGAAGACCCTGCACTGTAGTTTCATTGTACACTTTTCTTTTCAGTACTTTTCATTTCCTGTTATGCCACTGTTTAGACATCTTTTATTCCAGTTGTATTTCCTTTCATGTATTGTACAAAGAATGTTAATAAATAAAAGTTGCTGTTCTTTATATTCTTGTCTCTTGTGTATTATTTTATATTGCTTAGATATGCTTAGCATATGTACTTCTGAGTATATACATAGCGGACCTCGTCGCGCCCACTTCGCCGTACACTGGGAAGCGGGGCGTGACCGGTTTTGTTGGTGGCCCATGCAGGTCAGAGCTGTATGAATCCCTACCATGCAGTTCTGGTCTGCGTGAACAACCTAAGCAATATAACACAAGAACCAGCAACTAAAACATTCTTTACAATTCATGTTTCTTGAATCTTACAAATTTACATTCCTTGAATCTTATCATTTCATGTACTTGAATCTGTCCTGACCCAAATTTTTCTTCAGGGTTATAGATTCCCCAAACAACACCAGCACCAACGTCAACAACACACCCTCAGCACTACCTCTCACACCGGCTGTTACTGCGCCACCTACCGAGCAAACAGTGCTACTTGAGGCAATCCGCAGCCTTCTCGAAGGACAACAACAACTCTTGAACCGTCCCGAGACTGATGCTCCTGGAGTAAAGCAATTCAGGGCTTTACATCCGAAGCAGTTCTCAGGAAAGGGGAGCCCACTGAAAGCTGAGGAATGGGCTCAAAGGATCGAGGATGATCTGGCCGCAGCACAAGTGCCAGACGTCGCTTGGGTCCGTGTAGCGAAACTACAACTCACGGACAACGCTCGCAACTGGTGGAAGGCGGAAGAAAACCGTCTTGCGCAGCCTATTGAATGGAAAAAGTTTCGCGAGAAGTTCGACGCGAAATACTTCCCTGTGACTGCCAGGTTTGCCATGGAGCAGCAGTTCATTCATCTACAACAAGGATCAATGTGGGACAAATCAGTAGATGAATACGACGCTGAATTCACCATGTTAAGCCGATTCGCGGCACACTTGATACCGACAGACGAGATCAGAGCCCGTCGCTTTCAACAAGGACTGGACACGGAGATTCAGGCTGCTCTAGCCACGGGAAAATTTCTGACACATGAGAATGCTCTAGAAGCTGCCCGCAGTTACGAGGCAGTGATAAAAGCAAGAGGCAGACCTCAGTCTGCAGGAGTCAAGCGCCCTGCTAACCAGATGACAGGTGGAGCCTCGTCCTGGCCATCGTTTGAACCCAGGAGAACTGAAGAAATTTGCCATTACTGCCATAGAAAGGGACACTTGTGGAAGGACTGTAGGCGCGCAAAAGGCCTGTGTCTAATTTGTGGCGCATCCAACCACGGCATTGGAAACTGTCCTTACAACCGCAACTCATCTCACACACCCACCAACCACCCGCAGCGGCCAACCATCCAGGCTCCTGCAACTCGTCCTGCACTACCTGCTCCACCACCTGCACAGCCTACTCGCCAATTCCGACAGGCAATGAGGGACATGCCTAGAGGGTAGAGAATGCCCCAAAGGCAGAATGTGCCTCCAGCTAGAAGGAATGTACCACGGCGACAGACCTTCACATTAGAAGCCGTAGAAGCCGAGACTGTAGGTCAAGGTAACACCGGTAAGCCTTTCTCACCCTTATATCTCTTTGTTATTTTTTATACACTATCTATACTACAGCCACCAAACTTCTTTGCACTGTTACACTTTCCTTTTACAAATTTCGAGAACGAAATTTTTATAAGGAGGGTAGAATGTAACAATCCCAATTTTCTTATACACTTTTTCCTATACAAAATTTTTCAAATGTTTTTTTCAAAAATCCACAAAGGGGTATTTTAGCCTGAGCACAAGATATATGTAATTATTTTGTTTTTAATTACAAGCTACAAGAATGTAATAACTCCATTTTTAGTGTACAAGAAATTACTTTAAATTTAATGTATACTTGGAGTATTTACTCTTGCTGCTATCATTTTAAGTAATTAAATAACACAATAATTACAAGAAGGAGCTTGTAGCTCATTGGTAATACCTTGCACTGCTGAACCAAGCCACCAGAGTTCGAATCCCATGCCCCACATTTTTTTAGATTATTTTTCTTTTAAAATTCTTGGAAGCCCAACAGTCCACAGGCCATAACTCCCAAAAATTGAACTGAACCCTAAAAAGTGAATATACCAGAGGCTACGTCAGAGATTTCCCCACCCAACGATCACTGGACTCGGCCGGCGGACCGGCCGACTAGGGCCGGCGCCGCCGGACGGCCGAGTCCCCAAAATGAAATTTCTGGATTTTCACATTCTGAACTCCCCTGTTTACTCCATTTTAATGGATCGGTTCCCGAATGTTAAATACACCCTATTTAATACAAATTTTAATGATTTTTCTTTAATTTTTATATTTTTTTTAAAATAAAAACCTTTCACCTACCCTACCCTAGCCTACCCTATAAATAGACACCCCTACCCCCTACCCTCTCATTCCAAAACACTAGGTTTACTCTCTCGAAATTTTCACAAGAAGGGTGTGCTTTGAAGCCAAGTTCACGACGAAGCGCTGACGGATTTCCGACGACGTTTTTTGAAACAACCGGCGACGAAACAACATCTCGGCCACTCACCTAATTCCTCTATACTCTTTAGTATAGATCGAAACCCGTAAGTCTCATTCTTCGCTTCTTTCTACTTCTCAAAAATACGAACTTACGAAACCCGACGGAAATCGGAACAAATCGATTTCCGATTCGGTTTTTCTATAAAATATCACCTGTCACCAATTCCATAATACCTAAACTTATTCATGATGACTATTAATCACATAACAATTAATTTGGACAAAGTTTCTCACATGAAATGATAGCTTTTGCAATATCGTATTCTTTTTCACTTTAATACCATAATGTTTATTTTTCTTCTTCTAATCAATTCAATCATTCCTAAACATCTTTAACTTGACCATTGAACTTGTAAAAATCAATTTGAATAAGTTTTCACTCATGAAATGATAACCTTTTCAATTTACCGTATTTTACACTTTAATACCATTACGTTTCAATTTCACATTTAACTCCTTAACCTTAATATACATTTAAAGTAGAGCACGAGGTAATGACCTACCTCCACACACACACAAATACAACTCTAAAATGATATCATCAAACTTAGAATACGATAAAACGAAACTTTCATTAAAATACCATAATCTTAATAAAACCATTCTTAAAGGTTTTAGATTTGATACACTTTTGAGTAAATACTTCTTAGTAGGAAAATACGATAAATTGTGGACATCGATCGTTTATCTAAACCTGACGTTGTGGTGTCTAGGCTAGGCAAGTGAGCTTAGGTAACTTTAAATACCTTTTACTTTATAAAACCGTTTTCTAAAAGATTAGTGTTTTACAATCTTTGCAAAGCGCCACTACAACCCATCTTTGGGGAACCCGTTCGGGATCGTGCGGTTTATCGCGCACCCTCGGGCTAGTAGTGCGAGATTCAGACCTCCGCAAGTAGCATTCGGTCTCGAAAGCTTTAAAATACGACATCTTAAGAAAATGAGATTTTTGAAATATAAAATATTTATTAAAATTATTTTTTGTATAAACATATGTATATATATCTTTTAAATACCTATTTTATTATAATATAAATATTCCACCTTTTTCTAAAATCATAATAATAGATTTTACACTAAAATACCATGAACTTCAAATAACCAAAACTAGGATATGCTCACTAGAAATGTCACAATATAAAATCCACCCTCATTACAACTCTAAAGATGAGTAATAAATACTTGAGGTGTATTTTGAAAGGTATATAAAAGTATTTTTACATAAAACCCCCTCAAGTTTATAAATTACCCTAAGGACCCTAGCAGTTATAAGACTTCGTTTCACATTTCTGATTGTCTGACTCGGGTTTGAGTCTGATTAATCTGACTTGAATATGATTCAAGTCAATCCATAATCTACAAGTTTTCAATTCAATATGAACACATGAATCCATGAATACAATTATCAGTTTATACAATCTGGCTGAACCGAACCATGGATATATTCCTTTTACATGATTCCCAGTATTCCATTTACATGACTCCACGGTTATAACCGTTTCCTGATATCATGGTTTCGGTCAGTCAGTCAATCAATCTTACCATCAATACAATTTACAAGATAACAAAACAAATAAGATATCGCGGGGTTTAAGAGGTAGATTGGTACAGAAGGTATTAAAGGTGGAACGAGACGGTAAGATTAAGACACCTAACATGAATCCAATTGCCGTTGTTCCGGGTTGTATAACGGTGCCTTTTACTTCCATTTGCCCTGGTCTCTGGCATACTGAGACTCCTCTCGTATACACTGGCATCCTTCTGTACCAAGCTATAACAATAGCGTTAACACAATACTACAATAATATAACAATGTAATACAACTGTAACAGCCACTCTCTCCCTCTCTCTCTTACTCTCTCTCTATTCTCCTCTTATCTTTGGGACTTACCGAACGATTAGTTCGCTGACGACATTCTGTTTCTCTCTTCTTTGAATGTCGTCAGGTGGTTTGGACCCGGCAGAAGTTGAGCCATCGCAAGAAGACTTCGAGCAGTTTACTGAAGACCCTGCACTGTAGTTTCATTGTACACTTTTCTTTTCAGTACTTTTCATTTCCTGTTCTGCCACTGTTTAGGCATCTTTTATTCCAGTTGTATTTCTTTCATGTATTGTACAAAGAATGTTAATAAATAAAAGTTGTTGTTCTTTATATTCTTGTCTCTTGTGTATTATTTTATATTGCTTAGATACGCTTAGCTATGTACTTCTGAGTATATACGTAGCGGACCTCGTCGCGCCCACTTCGCCGTACACTGGGAAGCGGGGCGTGACAGCCTGGGAATGAGTCTAAACTTCAGCACAGCTTACCATTCACAAACAGACGGACAGTCTGAGCGAAAATTCAGATTCTAGAGCACATGCTAAGAGCTTGTATGTTAGACTTCAGAGGTTCGTGGGAATATCACCTACACCTTGTGGAGTTTTCATACAACAACAGCTATCAGGCGAGCATTGGAATGACATCATTTGCAGCTCTCTATGGAAGGAAGTGTCGATCACCAATAAGTTGGGACGACATCAGAGATCGGGAACTCCTTGGACCAGAGATGATCGTGGCAACTGTGGACGTAGTTCACATGATCAGGGAAAGAATGCACATAGCCCAAGACAGACAGAAGCACTGGGTTGATGCAAAGCGCCGACACTTGGAGTTTCAACCTAGAGATCATGTTTTCTTAAAGATCTCTCCAAACCGTGGAGTAATCCGCTTTGGCAAGAGGGGTAAGCTTAGTCCCAGATACATTGGACCGTTCGACATTCTCGAACGGGGCGGAGAAGTGGCATATCGTTTAACACTACCACCCTCATTGGAAGGAGTGCACAACGTATTCCACATATCCCAGCTCCGAAGATATGTGAGTGATCCCAGCCATATCCTTGATCACTCCGAACCCACTGTACAGACAGATCTATCTTGTGAGCAACAACCCGTTAAAATCCTAGACCGAAAGGTAAAGTCATTAAGGAACAAGGAAGTAAACTTGGTCCGAGTGATGTGGAGAAAAGATTCACCAGGAGAATCAACGTGGGACCGAGAAGATGACATGCGTGCAAAATATCCTTTCTTATTTATAAACTAGTCCTGATGTAATTGTAAATTTCGAGGACGAAATTTTTATAAGGAGGGTAGAATGTAACGACTCTAATTTTACTGTACGAAATTTTTTAAGTTAATGTACAGAATGGAGTTTGCAAGACTGAGTACACTTTATAGGTTATTTTTGTTTAAGAACGGTAAGAAATAGTTTGTAGCTCATTGGTAAAGTCTTGCACTGCTGTGACGTAGGCCCTGTGTTCGAATCCCATCAGACACATATTATTTTTTTCTGAATTTTCTTTTAAACTTTTTGGAAGCACAAAAGTTTACACGTGCACTGCACATATAAATGAAAAGTCAGGAAAAATAAACATATGCAAAATATTATAAACTGAGATATGGACACGTGGCAAGAATCCAACGACCCTCACCTCACTTTGGACAGGCGAGATCCTTCATGGGGCCGGCGCCGATGGTCATCCGTAGGGGAAAGTCCCCGTGTTCTGCACACAAACCCTTGGCCTACCCCTATTACCCCTGTACTGTTTGTTTACTCTGAATTTAAACAGAGAATTTAATTTCCCCAATTAATCCGTTTTAATGCATTTTAATTCAATTTTTCACTTCCAAAACCCTAATTCCACACTATAAATACAACCCCATACCCTAGCCCCTCCTCATTCTGAAATCCCTAGCCAAAATTATCAAATTTTTTAAGTACAAGAAAAGTACAAGTGGAGTTAGCAAGAGGTTGACTTCCGGCGAGAAATCAAGCAAGTTTCGGCGACTCCATGACTCCACGACTCCACGAAGGCTACCACATCTCCTTCTACCTCTTTCCTACCCTTCTAGCTAGTAATTCCCTCCCCGTTCTACACTTTCTTCTTAAAAGAGTTCTCTTTATAAAACATGTCGGTAAGTGGAGTTACAACCGACATCTCATTCTAAAACCTAAAAATTTCATTATTTTCTTCCATAACTTTCATGAAAATTCTTACCCTATGTTTATAACCATGAATCTAATGTTTAGAAATAATTTTCACTCAAATACATCATACTAGATAACTTTAAATCAACTTTTACATTTAAATACCATGAACATTATATATGTCATCTTTTAGTACTTTGCTTAATCATATCTCTAGAAAACTTCATGGGGTAATGACCTACCCCTCACATACACACATGTCTATATAGCACGATACTTTTTGAACATATTTTGTGACGAATACAATATTTTATTAAAATACCTTGAACTATAAAAAACCGGTTTTCATTGAATAGTATTATTAAACTCTTTGCGATTATGCCTCTACAACCCATTTGGGGAATCCGCTATTGGATGGTGCGGATTATTGCACATTCTCGGGCTAGTAGAGCGAGATGCAGTCCTCCTCACGGAGTATTCGGTCTCGAAAGATTTTTAATACGACTTTTAAGAAAAACGAAAATTTCTATTTAATAATAAAATTAATTTTTAATAATTATATAAATATTATCAAACCACATATTTTCAAGATATAATAAAATTCCATGTTTTCTAAAAAATAAAAGAATGATAAGTTTCACCAAAATACCCTCAAGTTGTCCAAAAGTCAAGTTTTACACTAAAATGCCATGAACTATTCAAGTTAAGGTAATTATCACGAAAATACCTCACATTCTTAAAATACACATTCATGGAATCCCTAAATAATATAAATAAATACTCGAGATTTATTTTGAAAGTATATAAAATATTTTTCATAAAACCCTTTCGAGTTATAAAAAATTACATTTAAGGAGTTTAGTAAATATAGGTTTAAGCGAGATCAATTCTCTTGAGCTTCTGGGAGCCGGAGAAAGTAAGTGCTTGCCTATTTAAGGTAGAAAAACTTAACGGTGTTATCAATGGTAATTGTCTTGGAAAAAGACACAAATTTTGCCGTACATGTGCAGCAGTTACCGATAACTCCCAAACTTAATTCAAGATCCAAATCAGTTTAAAGTATCCGACTCAAGTCTGAGTCTAAATCAATTCTCAGTCCACTTCAAACATGAATCCACTTCAAACATGAATCCAACTCAAACATGAATCCAATACTAACATGAATCCAACATGTATACTTGAACCTGAACCCGAATACCAGAACAATATCAACATGCAACCTTGACTTGACTTGACCGAATCATGGCTATAACTTGACTTGATTACATTACTACTTGTTTACGTCCTGAATCTGATTACATGAACAACTTGTATCCATGGTCTCGGCAAGTCTGATAATTATAATCAACCCAATATATATTACGGGGTTTAACGGGATAGACTGGTACGGAATGTATTAAAAGTGGCACGATGATGGACACTAAAAGACACCTATATGAACTCTCGTGCCGTTGTCCCGTGGGTTTTAACTGGGCCTTGTACTTACATGTTACCATAGTCCACGGGATAGTTGGACTCCTCTCGTATACACCGATACATTCTGTACCAAGTTACAAACAACTACGTTAGTATAACAAACATATACTTATTCAGATTACTAGTCATATACTCTCTTCTTGTACTTTTCTATTCTATTCTTACTTTTAGGACTTACCGAGCGCTAGTTCGCTGATGACATTCCTGTCTCTTTCTTTCTTTGGAATGCTCATCAGGAGGACCCGACTCTCAGGAGACCGAGCCCAGCCAGGAGGACTTGGATCAGTTCACAGAGAAGCCAAACTTCTAGCTTTTACTTGTACTTACCTTTTCTTTTGTATGCCACTGTTTAAGCATTGCTTTCTATCGTTGTACTTTTCTTTTTAGTTGTATGTAAAGAATGAATGTTAATAAAAATTGCCGTTACATCTCTTATCATTCTTGTGCATTTTATTTATATTGCTTATTTATGCTTAGCATGTTTACTTCTGAGTCAATACGTCGCGTGCCCGCTACGCCCATTTCCTTGTTCGCTGGGAAGCGGCACGTGACAGGCTCGGCCAGCCCCGGAATGATGCTGCTGACATCATTCGTCTGTACATGTTACCTGTTTACTGCTTAGCGGCACGTCTTGGATTCAGCCCGAGAGTCTTGACAGTAGTCCCGGGCACGCACGGGATACTACTGGGTTACATCGACGATTCCATTAAATTGATTTCAAAGACTTCTAGAATAGATAACCTAGAGGCGCAGACTTTAGGATACACATCACATACATATAGCTCTTTGTTTTATATCTGTGTTTATAATTTACATTCTTTTTTAATCATATCATCCTATCCTGATTACTACTATTAACTGTGATATTATGATGTACCGACGTCTAGGTTTTGTATGGCCCGGTTTTTCTATCTTTATCGCAGGTAGATCAAAAGTACTTCAGCAATCAAGCCGAGCAATGAGGAGCTAGCCATTTAGCTTAGAGACTCTTAGTTTCTTTTATTTCCATAGTTTTATTTCTATTGATGTGAGCCAATATTGAGACGTGATTCAGATACTATTGTTTATTGGATCTTGATTCGTTCCTTCTTATTGCATTTTTTTATTTTATTTATTGTGGCAGATGGACATGTATTAGCTAGATTATACTGTTCTTGATATCCGCTTGACATCCGTAATGTGACTGTGGAGGGATGATTCCTAGCCACGGGTAGCATGGTTGGCTCTGTCACGTGCCATGTTTAAATATCTTAGAAAGCGGGGCGTGACATTGTGTTTTCTTAGCTAATTACTTGTCACGTAAAACATGACAATGTGGGAAGCTTCACTGGAGCAAGGACGTTCTCCTGTGGGAACAATGACGACAGACATGCTATGCAGGGAGCGAGAAATGGTCTGCATGGCCAGGATGTAGAACCAGCCAATGAGGCAGAAGCATGCGGTGGACTGGTATTCCCGCCCAAATAGGGCATACCCTCTGTGGAGCGCATGCTCCATAAGCTTGGAGAGCAAGCCTTGGTTCCGCACTTGGCATAAAAGTTAAGTGCGCTTGCGATACGCTACATGCAATACACGCGTGCATGCACAAGGCCTTTGCACACTGCACAAGCAACTTGCGTTGCGATACATGTGTAAGGCATGCAGCGTAAGCGCACCTCGTTGAAACGTGCGCTTCTGTTGAGCTAAGACTCTTTTTGAAGAAAATCTTCCTGATTGTTATTTCTTAACAAAATGATCTCTGGATCAATGATCCAATAGTGTACATGCACTCTAAATTGATTTGTATCAATTCAAACCTATTTGTTAGGGATTTACTCTAATAAATCTCTCTCTTATAAATAGGAGCCCCCTTTGGAGAAAAAAAAAGAAGAGACTATCATAAAAAAATAAGCGCAGCTTCTTGATCTTCTTCCTCAAAAGAAATAGAGAACCGGTTCTCAAAGAAAGACCTTCTTCGGCCAAAACCCTAATTTCAATTAGGTAAATAAAAAGATAAAACTCTCTCTTTTTCATACAAAAATTTTTGACTTCTTACAGAGTTTCGACTCTAACATACAAGATCGAACGATCTTGGGGTTTATCTCTTTCCTACGAAAGTTTTGACTTTCATGGAGAATTTGATCCTATGATCCAAAACCTCGGGGGAAAACTCCTACTAAAAAGGTGTTTTGACACATAAAAATCGAAGGTTTGGCTTCCTTAAGAGTTTCGACTCCATTGAAATTAATGATTTCTTGAAAGTTTTTAACTTTTATAAAGAATGGGGCTCGCCCTGACTTAGGACGCACCTCCTAAACCTGAGCGCACCCTAGAAATGCAACCCTTAAAGTTTGATCAATTGAAGTTTCAATTTCACTTTCTGGAAAGACAAACATTTTCATAAAATAAGTGCGCAGTATACACTGCGCCATGTGCAAAACACGTGCGCTCTCTAAACAGTTGTGTTATCTCTCCATAAAGAAGCAATGCAAACCACATGCTATGCACGTGCGCAAGTTCCAGGCGCAAATGCCAACTCATGACCCATCAAGCGCCATGTAGTGCATGTGCACCACGTACCATACATGTGGACGGATGTTGTGCGCTGCATAAGTGCGCAAAAGCATGAAAAGATATAAACCAAGGCTTAAAAGTTTAGCAAAGCAGCTAACTTTGGAAGCCTAAGCTTCACTTATGATCAAATGATCAGTCGAGAACCTGTACTCAAGATATGACCAAGTTATTTAAGTTGATATTTGTTCTCTAATGAAACTAATGATCCTTAAATGTGAGAAATGCAACCTATGTTTAACCTCGTTGGCAAACCAAGATACCAACATGGACCCAAATCATGTAAATATAAAGTACGGATTTGGACTAATCCGTGCCCTACGGGCGACGATATAAATTAGTCTCCATAAACAATTCAAGGGCAACCCAAAATAAACAAATACTAAAATACGACACACGAAGTAAAAAAGCTAAAGTGCAGAAAGTTGTTAACATTCGTGATAATGTTATTAACTGCAGGGACTTGCGCCTGTAGGAAAAATACGTCCCCGAAATCAATAAACCTTTCATCCGTGAGAGAGAATCTGAAGTCCGTTATATCGGTTGCAATCATCCAAACCATCGATATACGGCGCTATAAATCAATTTAGTGTCTTCGGAGAGGTGGATGGGTAAGGAGACGCGATGAGGCCCGCTACGTATTTACTCAGAAGTAAACACGCTAAGCGTAACTAAGCAATATAATGTAAATATACACAAGAAGACATGAAATATAAATGAACAACAACTTTTATTTATTAAATATTTCTTTACAATACAACTGAAAAGTAAATACAAATGATGAAAGCAAATGCCTAAACAATGGCATGAATATGAAAGTAAAGTATATACAAAAGTCTAAAACTCGGGGTCCTCGCTGAACCGATCCAAGTCCTCTGAACTGGGCTCTATCTCCAGTGATTCGGATCCACCTGACAACATTCAAAAGAAAGAAGAGAGATGGAATGTCGTCAGCGAACAATCGCTCGGTAAGTCCCAAAGAAATATAGAAATAGAATAGACAAAAGAATATAACTGTATACTATTTGGTTGTTATGTTAACGCAGTTGTTTGTAGCTTGGTACAGAATATGCCAGTGTATAAGAGAGGAGTCCAACTATTCTGTGGACTAAGGTATATGGAGCACAAGGAACCGTTAAGCCACGGAACAACAGTAATGGATATTCAGGTTAGGTGTATTAAAGTGACCGTCTCGTGCCACTTCTAACACATTCCGTACTAGTCTACCCATTAAAAACCCCGGTAATGTATTTTGTATTGATTATATTGTTTTGTTTAATAGATGTACGACTTGCCCAAACCATGATATCATATAAACGGAATGGATATAAATGGATAGTCATGTAATCAGAGTATATCCATGGTTCAGTTCGGTCGAGTCATGTTGATATAGATTGAATTCTGGTATAAATGGATTCATGTTGAATAGGAGTTATACTTGAATCATATTGAAGGATAGATTGATTGATTTCAGGTTAGACTGAGACTCTGCCTGAGTCAGACACTTTAAAACGAATTGAAGTCGTGAATTAGTTTTGATGTTATCGGTAACTGCTGCACATGAATGACAGGATTTGTGTCTTTCTCCAATACAATTACCATATTGATAACACCGTTTTTAGGTTGTCTACCTTAGATAGGCAAGCACCCATATTCTCCAGCTCTCTGAGGCTCAAGAGAACCGGTCCCGCTTAAACCTATATTTATCAGGGTCCTTATTGTAAATTAATATAACTTGAGGGGGTTTTATGAAAAATGGTTTTGATATATTTTCAAAATACACCTCAAGTATTTATTTATCGTCTTTAGGGTTTTCATAGTTGTAATTTTTATAAAATGAAATATTCTAGTGGATATAAACCTAACTTTGAATAGTATATGGTATTTTCTTGTAATTTGACTTGTATTGAAATATGATGGTATTTTCATGATCTTTTGTGATTCTTTTCTTTTGATTAGAAAATATAGAATATATATTATATTTAAAATATATATTTTGATAATATTTATATATATATAATTAAAAAAAATAGAATTTATTTATTAAATAGAAATCACATTTTCTTAAAAATTGTAATAAAAATTCCATCGAGATCGAATGCTCCGTGAGGAGGTCTGCATCTCGCTCTATTAGTCCCGAGGACGTGTGATAATCCGCACCATCCCGATCGGGTTCCCCAAAATGGGTTGTAGAGGCTTATTTGCAAGGAATTTATTTAAAACAATTTAAAGAATACAGGTTTTGATAGTTTAAGGTATTTTAATGTAAATTGTGTATTTTGTCCCACAAAAATTGTTACAAAATCCATCGCGCTATGTCAAGATGAGTGTTGTGATGAGGTAGGTCATTACCTCGTGCAATTTCTAAAGGTTTATATGAGCCAAACTATAAAGTAATGTCGTATGTAAACTAGATGGTATTTTACCGTAAAAATGAAATAAAAGTTGCAATACATATTATTTTGAATTGAAACTTGGCCAAATTATTGTTTAATGGTTAATAAACAATATATGAATAGATGGTTAATTTGTTATTAAGAAAAATTGCGTTTTTGATGAAATTAGAATCGGAAGTCGGAATAACTCCGCTTCCGACGAGTTTTAATAGATTATTGTTTTAGACTAGTAAGAGGTGAGAAGTGAAGGGACTTACCGATTGATTAAAGAGGGGGGAGGTAGAGGAAGATTTCGAAGGCGTCGTAGAGTCGCGTCGTCGCCGGATTTGTCCCGAAACATCGCCGGAACTTTGACTTGAGCTAACTCCACTTGTACAACTTTTGGACTTAGAAAATTTAGAGAGTTTTGGCAATGGATTTCTGAATGAGGAGGCTAGGGTGTGATGTTTGTATTTATAGGAGAAATTAGGGTTTTGAGTAATGAAGAAAGAATTAAAAATATGCATTAAAATGGATTAAAGAGGGGATTTATCATTCTATGGATAAATGCAGAGAAATCAAACAGCATGGGGGTAGTGGGGTAGGACAAAGGGTGCCAGGGTTAAATTTTAGGGGCATTCCCTACGAATTTACCCGGCGGTGCCGGTCTTTTCTTTTATCTTGCTGGTCGGATCCGAGGGGATGGGGCTTGGATCTTGGCTACATGTCCTCGGCTGCTTAAATAACAATTTTCACATGTTTGTTTTATGAGACTTTTCATTTTTACGTGCAGTGCACGTGTAAACTTTTGAGCTTCTAAAAGTTTTAAAGAAAAATCAACAAAAATAATATGTGGCTGAGGGGATTTGAACACATGGGCTATTTCACAGCAGTGCAAGGCTTTACCAATAAGCTACAAGTTGTTTCTTGCTGTTCAAAAGTAAATTAAATACTTATAGCATACACAGGATTTCAAATACTCCATTTGTACATTAACTTTTAAACAAATTTTATGTACATTAAAACATAGTCGTTACATTCTACCCTCCTTACAAAAATTTCGTCCTCGAAATTTACAATTATTTTAAGGACTAATTTACAAACAAGTGAGGGTATCTTGCACCCATGTCGTCTTCTCTTTCCCACGTTGATTCTCCTGGTGTGTCTTTTCTCCACATCACCCGGACCAAATTTACTTCCTTGTTCCGAAGTGACTTCACCTTTCTTTCCAGGATTTCAATGGGTTGTTACTCACAAGATAGATCCGTCTGTACAGTGATCTCGAAGTGATCAAGAATGTGACTAGGGTCACTTACATACCTTCTGAGTTGGGATATATGGAACACATTGTGCACTCATTCCAATGAGGGTGGAAGTGCCAAGCGATAAGCCACTTCTCCGACTCGTTCGAGTATGTCGAACGGTCCAATGTACCTCGGACTTAGCTTACCGTGCCTTCCAAAGCGAATCACTCCACGGTTTGGTGAGATCTTTAAAAAGACATGATCTCCTGGTTGGAACTCCAAGTGACAGCGATTTGCATCAGCCCAGTGCTTCTGTCGATCTTGGGCTATGCGCATTCTTTCCCTGATAGTGTGAACCCCATTCACTGTTGCTACTATCATCTCAGGTCCAAGGAGTTCTCTATCTCCGATGTCGTCCCAACTTAATGGTGAACGACACTTCTTTCCATATAGAGCTGCAAAGGGTGCCATTCCAATACTTGCTTAGTAGCTGTTGTTGTATGAAAACTCCACAAGATGTAGGTGATCTTCCCACGATCCTCTGAAGACTAGCATACAAGCTCTTAGCATGTCTTCTAGGATCTGAATCGTTCGCTCAGACTGTCCATCTGTTTGTGGATGGTAAGCTATGCTAAAGTTCAGACTTGTTCCCAAGCTAGCTTGCAGACTCTGCCAAAATTGCGATCGGAATCTGGTGTCACGATCGGAAACAATGCAAACCTGTACTCCATGTAATCTCATGATCTCCTGCATGAGTTCATGGGTATCAGAGATAGTACATATTGAAGAGTTAAATCTTACTTAGATTCATACTTACTTCCATATACTTCTTTGCTAATGTCTCGGTAGATTGGCCAACTCGAAAGGGAATAAAGTGAGCCGACTTTGTGAGTCGATCCACAATAACCCATACCGCATCGTTACCTTTCGTGCTGCGAGGAAGAGCAGTCACGAAGTCCATGGTGATGTGTTGCCACTTCCATTCTGGAATAGGTAACGGTTGAAGTAAACCAGCAGTCCTGTGATGTTCAGCTTTCACTTGCTGACACACCAAACATTTAGCGACGCTTCTGGCTACTTCACGCTTCATTCTATGCCACCAGTAATGTTGCCGTAGATCTTTATACATCTTTGTACCACCAGGGTGTACTGAATAGGGAGAGTTATGAGCTTCTTTCATCAATTCTTCCCGAACAGAATCTTATGGTACACACAATCTACTGTCGTATCTCAAAGATCCGTCTTCATGGACGATGAAATCTGTTCTAAGTCCACTTTCTACTTGTTTTCCGATATTTTGCAACTTGCCATCACTTGCTTGAACTGGTTTGATCTGATTGAAAATAGTAGACTGAACTTGTAAGTTCATCAAACTTGAAGCGTTACCTGGCATGATCACTTCTATCTCCATCTGATGCAAATCTTGTTGAAACTTCCACTGTGCAGTAGATTCATTGATAGTGGTTGTCGACTAAGTGCATCAGGTACTACATTCACCTTCCCTGGATGATATTGTAGGTTGATGTCGAAGCCCGCCATGAGTTCTAACCCTCTTCTCTGCCGCATATTCAACTCTTTCTGAGTAAACATATATTCCAGACTCTTGTGGTCTGTGTATATGTCCACTCGTTCTCTAAGAAGATAATGGCGTCAAATCTTAAGAGTAAAGATAACGGCTGCCAACTCCAGATCATGTGTCGGATAGTTGCGCTCATGAATCTTCAACTGTCTTGATGCATAAGCTATCACTTTACTGTGCTAATGTAGAACACATCCTAATCCCTTACCGGATGCATCACAATGCACTACGAAATCTCTAGATTTGTCCAGTATGACGAGAATAGGCACCGATGTCAATCTTGACTTGAGTTCTACGAAATCTTGTTCGCATGCTTCTGACCACACGAATTCTTCATCTTTACGCGTAAGCTTGGTCAGGGGTGTTGCAATCTTTGAAAATCCTTCAATGAATATTCTGTAATATCGTGCTAAACCCAATAAACTTCGAATGTCCTTCACTGACTTCGGTGTCGGCCATTCTTTTACTACTGATACTTTAGCTGGATCTACAGAGATTCAATCGCCTGATACAATATGTCCGAGAAAACCGACTTGATCTAGCCAAAACTCGCACTTTCTGTACTTGGCATAGAGTTGATGCTGTCGTAAAGTCTCCAGGATAATTCGTAGGTGCTCGGCATGTTCTTTCCGACTCTTAGAATACACCAGGATGTCGTTGATGAAGATGACAACAAACCTATCTAGGTACTCTCGGAAAACTTGATTCATTAAGATCATAAATATAGATGGTGCGTTGGTCACTCCAAATGGCATCACAAGAAACTCATAATGATCATAGCGAGTCCTGAATGCCGTCTTCGGAATATCAGACTCTTTAACCTTCACCTAATGATAACCCGAATGAAGATCTAACTTGGAGAAAATGCAAGACCCACTTAGATGATCGAACAGATGGTCGATGCGCAGAAGTCGATACTTGTTCTTTATAGTTAATTCGTTCAGAGCTTTATAATCAATGCACACTCTGCATGAACCTTCCTTCTTCTTCACAAGCAGAACTGGAGATTCCCAACTTGAAGTGCCGAGACGAATCTATTCTTTCTTCAATAATTCGTCTAACTGAGTTTGGATCTCTTTCCAACCTTCGGGGCTCAAATGATACGGAGCTTTGATCACTGGTTGTGCTCCAGGTACTAAATCAATGCTAAATTCAAGAGCTCGATCGGGTGGCAAACCTGATATGTCTTCAGGAAATACATCGTTGAACTCTCGAACTACCTCTGGCTTCAATCCTTCCTCTGCTTGAAGTGTTGCAATCACCGCCTTCTTCGGTTTTGCTTTGTATGTGCTTGGCTCCAGGGTACGGTCTCCACTTTTGAAATAAAAGACCGGATGCTCTGGAATCTCGAGTACAACTCTCCTTTGACGACAGTCAATGGTCGCATAGAATGTTCCTAACCAATCCATACCCAAACGATATCGAAATTCGGTATGTCCAGCACCTTGAAGTCAGCATAGAATTCTCTATTGTAGACGACCACTGGACACAGTTCGTATCCCATTATTGCCTTTAGAACGCCGTTCCCTGAACTGACATTCCAGTTGGATACAAGTGGTTTGACTGGAATCGCATCAGTTCGGAAGAACCTTTGCGACATAAAGCAATGAGATGCTCTAGTATCAAAGAGTGCTAGTGCAGGAAGTGAGGCTACTAAGATCGTACCTAAGTTATGTGGGATATGTTTTAGGTATAAGAAAAAGATATATGGGTATATATAAAGACTAAAAGAAAGCTTGAAAGGAAAGAGTTACCAGTGATGACTTGGCCAGTGGCTTCAGCTTCTTCCACAGTCATTGTGAAAGCCTGTCACCTTGGTACTGTTGGGGTAAAAATTTACACCCCGCTTGACCAAGTCAAAATTAATGTCAACCCCAAGCCAAGTGGGCCCAGTCCCAGGTCAAGTGGGCCCACGCCCAAGTCGAGCCCGAACATGAAGTGGCCGGCCTCCTCCATGCCACAATAAAAATTTTGTAATAAATAATTTTGGTGTTTTTTTATGAATAAATGTAAGAAAAATGGGCATAAAGCCAAATTTTTGTAAAACCCATGGCTCATGTACAAAAGAAATGAGCATGTAAGGCATGGGAGGGGCAAAATGCCATTTTGTAAAGCCCAAGAGGCTATATGTAAAGTGTGTAGCCTATAAAGGCAAAGATGATGAAACATTTCAACAATTTTTTCTCTCTCTAAAAAAAAATTAGGGTCTGTACCTCCTTCTCCTTCCTCAAGATTCTAAATATTCTTCTTTATTTGAATTAAATCAAGAGTTTTACTCTTCATTTTCCAAAAATAAATAGTTTTTCACCACAAAACCCACAAAGGGGAGCTCGGATCTTTCATCAGATTTCAAAAAGGGAAGATTTTTAAATGTCACCCTCCTTTTTCTCCAAGATCCGGCCAACCGAGAGGAAGAAGAAGGAGACCCACCTCCAAAAACCCCACTTTGGGGAAGATCCAGGCCCCAAGGGAGAAGAAAGGAGTCCCCTTTCATCAGCTCCGAAAATATCTTAGGAGTTTAACTCCTCAAAAAAAAATTATATATATATATATATATATATATATATATATACATATATAAAATAATAAATCTTTCTTTTTAGGAGTACAACTCTCAGTGCAGGGGCTAAGCCCCTTTGTCCTCTTTGTCAGGAGTTCAACTCCAACAGTCAATCGGGAGCACAACTCCCAGTGCAGGGACCAAGTCCCTTTTACCGCTGACGCTCAGCGCCCGCGTGCTAAGCACGTGGGGCGCTGGCGCTCCGCGCCCGCGTGCCAGCACTCACGCGTCCTTTGGACGCTATTCCCCCCTCATTTTATAGACACTCCACACTAAAAATACCTCCCCCGTTAGAAAAAATTTCTAACGGGGCGCTGTCCCGCACCCCGCAAGGGGCTGCTAGCTTCCTTGACCCCCAGCCCGCTATCCGGGTAGCGGGACCCCCATAAACTCTGCGGGGCCCCTGATATATCCAAAACCCCTTAATGCATAATACACGCACACTGCACATTGAGTTCGCATGACCTGTTTGACCCGTCAATCGGAGGTTCCCTCTCTCCAAAGACGAGGGGCAATTAACGGCAGCTTAGTCCGCGGTTACCAGAGTTTCAGATCTCCACAATCAATAAACCCCAGCCTACCCTAGGCAGGAGGAATCTGTAGTACGCCTGATAAGCGCATGCGTATTCCCATCTCAATGGGGTGACAAAAAACACCCTACTGATTCTGGTACGCCCGGTGGGACCTTTCTCTCCTCCCATATCTCTGGTCAAGTGTTCATGCGAACTCATTTAGCATATATACCGATGTTTGTACTGAAGTAGTTTTCTTTTCGTGCAGCAATCAACTTTCAACGATGATGTTTTCTAAGATGAATTCAGCTTCTGATGCGACCCTGATCTCGTACGTGGTCAAGATCAATATCCGCATGGTTCTCCCTGCCAGTCTCAGCCGGCAATAGGGGGAGCCACCCCGTCAATTTGGTTCTGTCATCATCTACCCTGCTGGAAGCGCTCATCTGGCGGAAGTCCCGACAAACCAAGCAGCCGAACCGACCTCAAAAGGCAGGAGGCCGAATGTTGTGATCGCCAAAGCATCCCACCCCAAATGCAAATCTGTGTTCGAACGGCTCTCCGCTGTCCCGACTGGGGGCAAGGCCGTCAACACCAATGGAGCCACAAAGCATCTCTAGCAAGTTCAGACGACTCCAACAAGTGCACAGTCAGGCGTATCTCTAAAGCCCTCCATCGCCCGGTCTACGGCGGCTTCTTGAAGAGCCGTAACTAGCCAAGTGCTCAAAACAGAAAGGCCGAGACAGAAGCGACTCAGGTATCGAGCCAACAAGAGGGCTAAGACTCCGGCCAAGTGGAATCTTGTGAGATTCCAAGAGCAGACTCATCCTGTGACGACGGCTGACTCGACCGTAAAAGTCAGCAATTCTTTTGAACCTCTGAAGTGGGTTCAGAAAAACGCCATGACCACCAAAATTAAGAAGACGACAGTCCGAACGATGTTGCAAAGAGACGTGTCCCAGCCCCGTCAGAGAAAGCATGACACCATTTCTTTAAGTGTCTATCAGGTGCTCTGTGCCGCGTGAAAGCAGTAGGGCAAACCCAGAAAAGAAGCGCCGACACTATTCAAGAACTCGGTCAGACCAGCCGCTTTCAGTCGATTGCCCATTACTGAAACAGGAAAGCCACGACAGCGATCCGTGAAATCAGCTGCCGATAATAAAAAGATGGTTGGGTATATTATCCATACGGTCTATATGGCGGGCGCGCGTCCCAGCGACAACCTACGCAGCAAAAGCAAGGATGGGGCCACCACATCCTAAGCCCAATCTGGCTTGAATGTGGTTGCCGCTTCCCAAGATCAGCCGCCTCCACTGGATGAGAAAAACCCTCTCGATGAGGCCGATAGGCAGAAAGACCCCTCAGTTTATGTAAAGTCAAGCTCGGACAGCAAGGAAGAGCCGATTTTCCGCCCCAGGACCGTAGAGCAAGAGCTACTTCAAGAGCTTCGAAAACAGCTCAGGAGCAAAGATAAAGAGATGGCCAAGCTCTATTCAAAAATTGACGACCTAACGAACGTTGTGATGCAGTTTACTGCTCAAATTGCTCTGGCGCTTCCCAATCAAGCACAAGTCTCTACTCATGAGCTGGGTGATGACAGCCCGAAGCAACCGATGCCTGTCCCCTTGGATCCAAAATTGGGCGAGCCGCATGAAAGCCGGCCACATTCCGCTTCTGGGGACGCCTTGGCCCTAGATAGAACCATCCCGCTAACACAAGATCGGATAATGGATTTGGTCACCAGCAAGTTTAAAACATTGGTGGCCGAAGCCAAAGCTCAGAAAGAAATTGGCAGTAGTGGGCGGCTATATTCCGCACAGTATGATCTGATTGAGTTCCCGAGCGGCTACGCCATTCCTAAGTTCGGAAGATTTGACGGGACGGGAAATGCAAATCAACACGTTGCCCACTTTAAAGCATCGTGCGGAAATACAGGTGGTAATGATGCGCTCTTTATTCGTCAGTTTGTTAATAGCCCGACCGGTGTTGCTTTCGACTGGTACGCAAGCATACCAGACGGGTCCGTCATTAACTTCGCCCAAATGGAGTCTGTGTTTCGGCAAAGATTCATGAGTGTCAGCGACAAAATCTCCATCGCTGACCTCGTGAGGACCAAGCCGGGGAAAAATGAAAGCAACACGGACTTTATTGCCCGATGGCGCAACCTCACTGTCAAGTGCGAACCGCCGCTAGAGCAAGACCAGTCCGTCAGCCTCCTCATTTGGAACCTCGGCAATTGTATGGTCTCATTCTTATGTACAGCAGGCCTCAAGACATTTCAGGAGCTCACCAAGAAAGTCCAAATGCTAGAACGCTCGAAACAAGAGTCTACCCCGGACTCTCAGAGAGAAAAGAATTGGAAAAGAAAGTGGGACGACAACCGTAGAAGCGGGAATTCCAGCAATACCAATGTCTTCAATGCATCCGACAATGAAGACAAGTGAAAGGCAGGTGAATCCAAAGCCAACCGGTCTCGAAAGACAGTGCTGGAAGGAGAAAGGCCTTCACTAGAGGAGAAAAAGAACAAGGTTTACTCTTTCAGAAGGGACAAGGTCCGCAAGATATTCAAAGATGCATTGAACAACGGTCTACAATTTCCAGAGTCGAAAAGACCTCACGAAGCAAAAATGACCGACAATCCTCTATATTGCCCCTTCCACTGAGTAGTGAGTCATGCGATCGAGGATTGCTATATCTTCAAAGATTGGGTCGAGAAGCAGTACAAGACTGGAGAGATCGAGCTGTCTAAGAGTGTGTTGGTGAACAATCAAGTTTCAACCACCAACTTTTTACAGACAGAAGCTGAAGCCTTCCGGGAGCAGACAGCTGAACCCGCTTCCCTGAGAAGTGAAACTCACTCACCGCAACCTCCGTGGAGTACGTACATATCTAATAAGATGAAGAAGATGCTAAACCTACTTCGGAAAGAGCCCATAACAGAATGGGAAGGGCAGAAGGAGCCCACCGTTCCAGCTGCCAATTCGGCTCCATCAGGCTCAAAATCCAAAAAGCTCAAGAAGAAGAAAAGTGCAGCGTGACGCGAAAAAGAGTCTGCAGGGAGATTGACCATTCAAAAATATATCGATTCTCTCGAAAACTATGAACAAAAAGAAAGAACTCTAATTTAATTGAAGGAGTTCTTTCCTGTAGAAGCAGCCGAGATTTTGGAGGAGCTAGAAGAAGACTCCAATGAAGAGATCCCTATAGTGACCTGCTACGCCATCCATCTTGGCAGCGACTCTGAGGAGGAGCTTTATTTTCCCGAAGAGGACGAGGAGCTCGCCACAAAGGCCAACCAAATCCAGCTCAGAAGCGGCAGGGTTCTACTGCCGAATCAGGGCAACGTTCCAAAAGGGAAGGAAAAACAAGTCGCTAATGAAGAAGATGGTGGAGAGACGACTCATGAAAATTCGAGTCCTTCTTCGGTGGACTACAATGTCTTGGCTCATCTCCGAAAGCTCCCGTCTCTCCTGAGTATCTACGATGCCTTGGTCCTATCTAAAGAGCTTAGAGATGTTCTTATTCACGCTCTACAAAAGCCCGAGCGGTATCAGGCTCGCTTTGCAGAAATCAATATGAAAGAAGCCCGGTACGCTCTGCATGTCGCCGCAGTCACGTTTAAGGACGAAGATTTGCTACTGGGAACGACTGAGCATAATCGACCGCTTTACGTGACAGGGTACAGCGATGGAGACCGGATTAATCGCATATTGATTGATCCAGGGTCCTCAGTGAACATCATGAACTTGCGAACTCTGAAGAGTTTGTCAATGGACGTCCGACATTTGTCAAGGGAAAGAATTGTCATTCAAGGCTTCAATCAAAATTGCCAGCAAGTTCTGGGATCCATAGCTCTGCCAATCAAATTTGGGGATCTGTAGACCGAAGCTAAGATATACGTGATCGACGCTGACACGTCTTATAAAATTCTCTTGGGGCGGCCGTGGCTCCATGATTATGGCATCATTCCATCAACTCTCCATCAATGCATGAAGTATACTAAAAATGGCGAAGAAAGACGGATTGACGGAGACATCGAGCCGTTCGGTGTGCATGAAGTCCGATATGAGGATTCTCCGTACTTTATGAACCACCAAAATACTATGCCACAACTGACTGAGGACAGAGCGGCCCCGAAACTCAAAAGCAAATTTGAGCCGGCTGTCACTTTCAAAAGAAAAAAACCCCAAGTGCGCCCGCGTTTCGGTAGTGACACTGATGAGTCCGACGCTGGAAGTCCGTCCTTCCGTAAAACTCGCCCTCGTTTCGGTAGCAATATGGAAGAATCTGATACTGAAGGCCCATCTAGTAGCAAAGTCCGCCCTCATCTTGGCAGCGACACTGAAGAGTCGGAGGAAGAGGACCTACCTTGCAACAGCTGTGCACACTGGACCCCCATGCAACAAGCGAAACTATGAGAGACCTTCGAAATTGCAGAAGGGTCCCTAGCCGTCACAAGGGTACCGGAGCAGATGTGCAAAGAGCTCGATGCATTATTAGTCTCTATCGTGGACTAGCTGAAAACTTTCTATGTTCCCGGAAGGAAAAATGGACAGAAGGGCATCCTGTTTTATGGGTTAAATCCTGTTGTGCCCCCGGACGATTTGTTTGTCACGTACCTTCCCTATGAGAGGGGCATAAGAGCTATACTCAATCCCAGATACTATGTGCCCGAGATGCGGGAATATGTCAAAAGGTGCGGATGCCGGTTATATCAAACGAAGTCCGAGGTGATGTTTTACGAAGAGCTATGGCATCCGCCTCAGGTCCGAGTACTCATCGATGGACGAATCCCAGATAGACGGGGCATAGATTTCATTCAACTTGATTCTAAAGCATGCTACATGATTGTTCATATCAGAATTTTGCATTATTATATTCCCCATTCTTAATCATATTGCAAATAAATAGATGCTTTTGATCCATGTCTACTAAATAGTTGCAGGTTACAGGTTCTCGGAACAATACAGTGAAAATGGTGAAAAGACGCTGAAAATGTGAGACCACGACCAACAAAGAGATGAATCTGCAAGATGCCGCCTACCAGTTTGAGAAACAAACGAAGATCAGCAAACAGTTCAATATACAAAGTACAAGGGCAACACAAAGATTCAAGACTTCAACGCGAAGCTAACGATAAAAGTCCACAACATTCTGCACTGTGGAAATCTGTAAGAAAGTAGAAAATACTCTGAGAAACCAAGTGAAGAAAACAGATGGAAAAAGTAACTTGAAGCAACACAGAAGAAATGAGCCCAAGAGCCCATCAAACGGCCGCGGATCTGCGGCCGTGCTGTACACGCGTCGGTGCGTGTCGGTGGAGTCGGTGCGTTGACCCGGCTTTCTTAGGGTAGTTTTGTAATTTTAGATGTGGATCAGATATAAACCCTAGGTTTTCTCCTATCTATAAATAGGAAAGCCTGCAGCTCTTTTGGGGGCATGCCTCTTTTAATTCCTAGATTAAAATTTCAATTCCTTGTAATCGTTCAAGAGTGCATCAATAAAGTAAGTTGTTTTCTTTTTATCTTGTGTTCTTCTTAGTTGGAAATTTTATTTCTCTGCATTTTTTACCTGTCTTTATTTATCTGCAAGTTAGGTAGTTAACTAAAAAGAAAATCATAAAAATGAATTTTGTCGCTATTTCCCTAATGAGTGAGTAGTTCCTCACTTGTTAGGGTTAGGATTGGGTAGGTTTGAGAGATGGAAATCTCTCACTCCTTTCTTTCCCGTTTAACTTTATAAATTAGGACTTTATGTAAATCAATCACCCACCGCTCACTACGGCACCATATCCTACGAAATAGCGGTGATTCCCTAGTTAGACCGGTCGTGGTTGATTTAGATAGAGGTTAGGGCTAAGAATTAAGAAAGGACGGACAAGGGCCAAAAGGAAGAAACTACGTTTCTTCTTGATCGTGCTAATCCCCTTTGTTAATTATTAACCTAACACCTATGTTCTTAATTAGGGCAAAGAAAGCGGTGAGTAGAATTAACTTTCCAAACTTTACGTAATCCTAACCCTAGCAAGGTTTTAATCCAAATCAAATTCAATTTAGTTTTTATAAAATTCAAAACCTATCACAAATAGGAATTGACTCGTTAGAACAATAAGAAAAGAACACGTTTTCCCTGTGGACCAACCCGTACTCAATCGGCTAGCTACCAAGCGACACCGTTATTGATTGCGGTTAATTCTTTGATTTCAAAACGCATATGCACAAAATCTCGTTCAATCAAATGGCGCCGTTGCCGGGGATAACGGTAGTTATTTTCTTTTTGTAATTTTAGATTAGTTAAAAATTGAAAAAATCATAAAAACTGAAAAATATAAAAACAAAAAAAAATCATCATCTTGTTATTTTTTGAAGGGTTTTCGTGCGAATTGTGCAGGAACGAAAAGACGAACAGATTCAGATCGGGAAAAATCCAGTGAACAAAATAGCAAACAGCAGATCTGAACATACAGAGGAGAACCACAACAGATAACAGAAGAATTTTGGAGGATTGAACCAACTATTTGACCGCGGAACTGCCGCAGTTTGGTACATTTGACCGCGGATCCGCGGCGCTTTGCTGACGTCAGCAATCCAGAAACCTCTGTGAGTATTTCTTTTCCCCTCTTCTGCCCTCTGTAGTCCTCTGAAAAAATTTTCTGCAGGGTTCTTTGCGCAAAAATTTCTTCCCTCTCTCCAATAAATCAATCTTGTGCAGGATTCTTTGCGCCGCAATAATAAAAAAAAATTGGCAAGTGTTTTGGATTTTTGTGTGTTTACTGCTTTGCATTTTTTTTAAAACGGACTTTTAAGGGGCTATAACACCAATCCAGATTGGGTGGGGATTTCATTACCCTTCCTAGGACCCAAAAAAATCACAAAAAGCATTTGCATCAACCCTCGAGTTAATTAAAAAATATTTAGACTCAGCCAGTAAGGACTGTCATGCTCAATAGGACAAGGGAAGGTTGTAGGCAATCGGTCGTTTATCTAAACCTGACTTTGTGGTGCCTAGGCTAGATAAGTAGGAAAGGTAATTTTAAAAGGCCCGTCTCACGGTGATTCGTGAGCGGATCCCTCCTTTCTTTACTTGTGCTTACCTGGCCACAATTAGCGGTGAAGAGGCGATTCGAGGGATATATCTCATAACTTGTCCTTTGGATCAGTTAGGAGCGGTCTAGTTGACTTAGGAGACCTTAGCTCTAGGCTTGATTGTGCATGTTCAAATTGTGATTGCTTGAAAGTGTGTCGTAGTTCGTATAAAATCCTATGCAAAAATCTTTATATAAAAAAAAACCGCAAAACAAAATTTTTTACAAAAACTTGCCATTTTGTCGCTAGAAATCCATTGCACCCAACTTTCACCCTCATTTTCTCATTAACGTTTTCTTACCCCCCACCTTCTACTTTTTGACTACACTACACCTCGTTAGTGTATGTCCGATTGGACTAGGGACACTAGCGCCCGTTTAGTCCGTGTCTCGTTAGTGCCTACTGACGACGCTTTCGACTCCGAAGTCGAAATTCCATCTACTTCTTTACCTTCATCTTCAAATTCATCATCTTCTAAGGAGATGTCGGGATTCAATCCTAACAATCATTTACCTCCTGTTGAAGCGCCCCAACGAATCGCGCTCCAGGATCTTTTCTATCCAAACCGCACCGCACTTCCCACTTGTCTTTCATTTCCACCAGCTAATGGGGACAACTTCGAAATTAAACCCCGCTTCATTAATATGTTGCCCAAATTTCACGGGCTAGAATCTGAAGATGCCTATATCTTCATTAACAAATTCCAGAATGTTTGCGCTATGATGAAGACCATCCAACTTTCCGATGATGCTATAAGGCTACGTGTCATTCCATTCACTTTATATGACCTAGCTGAAAAGTGGCTATATAGTACAGAATCTGTAACGCCTTGAAATTCGTTTAGGATGTTTTCGCGATAATTAGCAATTTTGCGTGTTTGTCTTAAAAGCCCGAATATTTTATTTTCCTTCTTGGCTAGGGATAATTGTGTTGTGAAGTGTTATATATATATATTTATATATAATTACAGGGTTTTAATTATTTCTAGTCGGGTTTACCCTAATTGGGAAATTTTCTTTGTGTTAGTGTACACATGCACACTTAGCCAAATTTTGTGACCTAGGTTTTTAATGATATCATGTTAACCATTTCTTTTCTTGCATGGTTGATAATTTATCCCCACCATTTAAATCAAGTCAAAACCCTTTTTAAAATTCAAAAATTTCAATTAGAAAATGAGGCATGGTGGTTAGGTAGGAAAATTTTGACTTTTAATTGACCATTCCTTCTCTCTTCTCTCTCTCATCTCTCTCTTTTCTCAAATTCTGGAATTTCCTGCAGAAAAGAGAGAGCCTCAGCAGCAGCAACACCATAATTTCACCATCTTTTCATTTCTCTTTGATCTCTACACAAACCCCACGCAAAAAACAACCCTTTTTCATCACAAAACCTGGAGAAAAATGAGCTTTTGAGGTGTTTGGTGGCAAATCTACACACTTGAAGCTAAAGCTGGAACTTTTGGTGTTTCTTAAGATCTTTTGAAGGTATTAACTCACCCTTAGCACCCTTTTTCCATAACTTGTAGTATTTCTAGCAAAATATCACATTTATATGCAATTTTAGTGCTATTGAAGGGATTTAGTGAAGATATGTTAAAATTAACATTTTTATAGCTTGATTAGCTTGGTAATGAGTTATTAGTGTGGTTTTAGACCCGGGTTTGCTTCAGTTTGCACAAAAACACCCTAAAGTATCATTTTAGTGTAAACGTGTGGTTTTTAACTAGAAATAGGGCTCTGTTGAATCTGCTTCTACCCGAGTTGTTCTAAATTAAATCTGTAATTACTGTAGCATGTACATGGGATATAGAGTGCACACACAAAACCCGGGGGCCCACCTCCCTACCCAGGCCACCGGAAAATGTGTTCTGGCCGCAATTTGCGGCCAGATGAGTGAGTTGGGGGTTGGGGCTTGGACCACAGGAGTCTGTTGCTATGTGGAGTATTTTGGTATATATATTTTTATAATATCTTTTCTGTATCAAAATCTGGAGTCAAATACCTATTTCTCGTATTTTTAAACCTTCGTGACACGAGTGATACGTGTGTGGGTTTGGGATTTCTGCGTATCGCGACGCGTCGGGTTAGCTTCAGGCGCGTAATCACACGTTTTAGCGTATCGCGCACACACGCGCTTGGTTTGCGACACGGGTTTCTAGTTTGACTTTAATGTCGTGTTTGTGTGGATTTGAGCTTATGTGTGATATATGGAGTAATTCTAGGTTCGCAGGCGAGTGCGTCGGATGCCGCGAAGAAGGGGAAACAGGTCGTCGGCTACACTTAGCGAGAGACTACGGTGAGTAGATTTAACATCTACGGGGATATCGCCCGCATGGCGTTATGCGTCAGGGCTAATTGGACCTTATAGCTACTTATTGCATTTATCTACATGGCTACTGTTAGTTGCATACCGCATTCCTTGTTATATGTATATAAACTTAGAATTGATAGAACACCGCACTATTACTAACGGTTCATGTTGCACGAGCACTAATCTGCATGTTACACACACACCGTTAGTAATTGCCATGACACACTCACTGTAAAATTGCCATGATCATTATACTGTAGTTCATCTCATATATGATTCGATATGATTTTCATAGAAATTGGGAGCCGCATGATGCCTTTTGAAAAACTGAAACTATTTTAAAATACGGTTTCTCCCTTTTACCTATATTGTGGCTCAATGTACGTAGCACCTCACATTTGATTTACTCATTGGTGTTGGATTTCATGTGATTTCTGGTTTTGAGGACCGAGGGGTTATTTAAGAAATTATGCACTGTTTTAAAAACCCGGTTCCTCTTGATATGATATTTCAGTGCGTCCACCATGCGTTTTCTCTGTTCTGAGACATGTGACTTATGAACCTGAATCGAGGAGTTAGATGAGGCCGATTGCGGGTACATGGTGGACCCGGTATGGTACCCCGGGGCGAGAACGGATCGCTGTGCAGTAGACGGTGAGCCTGGCAGAGGGACTACTACCTACCGATGATTGGTTGGACCTGGCGGTTATCCGGAGGATACTGACCAGAGTCGATAGATGGATGCGGGATGACCCGTACTGCCGGGGCCGAGGGCCGATACCGCAGACGGAGCCCGTGGACTGACCCGGACTGACGGATGCCCGATATATGAGGATTTGCGTGTCGGTGCTGGACACGAGTATTTCATGATATTTTGAGTGCCGATGTTGGGCATTCGTGACTTCAGAGGTTTACAGGATTTGAGGGCCGATGAGAGTGCCGGCGCCTGAGTTTTTGGGATCTGGTGCATTGATGGGCACCAATTAGATTTTCCACGTTGACATTCCGTGTGGATGCTATATTTCCCATGACCAGCATTCATTATTTTGTATCTCATCCTGTAGTTATATTACCTGATAGAGCACTTGCATAATTATTGCCTATACTGCTTATCGTACATTGATATTATCTGCTGGTATTTGATAGAGTAGCGCAGCACGTGCATGCTCGCGATTACCTTTATATGTTATCTCTATTCACAAGTTAGCAACTCACCCCCGTTGTGTCACAGTATTTGCAGGTTGTCCTTCAGAGTAGTCGCGACAGGCTGCCTTCTTACGTCTTTTGGCTACAGATACCACTACCGTTGGTGCGAGAGCTGTTTTGCTGATAGGTGGGTTGTGGTATCTGGTTACTTCTATTGTACACACTTTTGTATCTAGTATTCTCCATCTACCTATATATGTATTTGACTTAGATACATTGTGAGGACGATGATATATGTTATTTGTATTCTGGTTTCGAGCTCGTGGGAGCCGACTTTACTTATGCAGTTATCATTCTGAGATGTTTTTACTTATTGTTCATTTCTTCGCTTCGGCGTCGTATATTACTCTGGTGGTGTTGGTTTCCGCCGTTGGGTGTGATTGCTCCCCTTTGGGATGCCTTATTATATTGTATATCATCTTTACTCATATCTTGTCTTGTACCCGATTTCGGGGTTAGATTTTACAAAGGAAATGCTGCCAAAATTATTAAGATGATAACTTAACTTTAAAGAACTTTATTAAATTACTTAAGGTTTTCTAAATGTTTTAATCAAATGTTTTCAACACTCACTACTTTTAAATGGTTTTGATTTCTGGGTTTGGCTTACTTAGTCGCGTTACGCCTGTAGACGTTGCGTGGTTAAGTGCCGGTCACGAGTCGAATTTCGGGTCGTGACAAAGTTGGTATCAGAGCGTAGGTTTTACTTTTCGGAGCGTAGGATGACCCTGGTATGATGGAGTAGGTAGCTGAAGCAGAGTGGCGTAGCGTGTGTATGTTCCGCGGCATACTCACGACACGGTACTCCACCTAAGCGACCTTAGGACTTATTTCCTTCATGAGTGTATACATTCTTGCGATTCGAATTCAGTATCCTTATCGAATCCTATTTTTCCTTTCAGCCATTATGCTGCCAAAGACTACGAGGGCGCAGAGAGCGGCCGCGAGGGCCGAGATTCGAGTTGACTCGTCCGAGACGAGGACTGATCCGGGTAGTACACCGGTTGTGCCCGAGCAGGCTGTTCTTCCCGTGACAAATCAGATTGCCATGTTAGGGGCTGGTATGCAGGAGATGCGCCAGACGGTGGGATCCAGTATGCAGGAGATGCGCCAGATGATGGGATCTCTAGTTGAGACACTTCGAGTGCAGCGACCAGAGATAGTTCCACCCGTTGCAGAGACCGCGGTGACACCCACAGCACAGGCAGTTGTCCCTACAGCTACAGAGGTCATTACGGTATCGCTGTCAGAGTTTATGAGGCTGAAGCCTCCGGCCTTCACAGGCATCGATGCAGCCGAGGACCTACAGTCTTTCATTGATAGGATGGCTCGGATATGCCGTTCCCTCAGATGCGCAGATGCGAGATGGGTTGATTTCGCGAGCTTTCGCCTGGAAGGTCTTGCGCAGAAATGGTGCGAATCAGTCGAGAAGGGTAGAGCAGCAGGTCTTCCTCCTATGACCTGGACAGAGTTCGTGGCGCTATTCCTTGCCCGCTTTCTTCCACTGAGTGTCAGAGATGCTAGAGCACGCAGGTTCAAGTCCTTACGCCAGACTCCGGAGATATCAGTGGCAGAGTATGATGTGCTGTTCACCGAGCTATCAGTTTATGCTCCGTACCTAGTGGCTACTGAGGATTTGCGAGTCAAGAGATTTGTCCGAGGCTTGCTTACACCACTGTTTCTTGCGATCAGCGCACAGCATTACGAGACATATGCAACAGCTGTAGACGCGGCCCTATTAGTCGAGGAGTGCCTTGCGGAGACTTCGGGAGTTCCAGAGCCGAAGAGAGTTCGTGCGGATACATAGCACAGAGACAGCCTTTTCGGCGCCGTGATAGGCACCTTGCAGGTGGCAGAGATTTGGGGCGAGGCCGGTTGTTCAGCTCCTATCCCCAGGAGGGTCAGCGGCCATCGTCGGGATGTTTCCGTTGCGGGTGTTCTTATCATCATGTACGAGATTGTCCTGAGATACCCCGGAGGGAGGCAGCAGCACCGCATGTCACATTACTACCTTCACCACCCCAGAGGGCGTTGCCTATTGTACCTACTGTTACTCCGCGTTAGACTCATGCACAGAGAGGTCGTGGTCGCGGAGGATTTGTTCATAGAGGACTAGGTGATCGAGGCAGAGGACAGCCAGCTGCCGGCAGGAGACAGTCAGTCACAGGTGGAGGACAGGCGCGAGTTTTTGCTTTAACGCATCAGGACGCACAGGCGTCCAATGCGGTGGTCTCAGGTATCCTTCCAGTATGTTCTGTTGATGCACACGTGTTGTTCGATCCCGGATCCACGCACTCGTACGTTTCCACACACTTTGTGCCGAGTTTGGGTAGAGAGTCCGGTCTGCTTGATCAGCCGCTTGTTGTGACCACTCCTGTGGGAGAGTCGTTTGTTGCTAGGCACGTGTTCCGATCCTGCACCGTCCGTATTGGCGAGAGAGAGTTGCCTGTCGACTTAATCCTTCTTGAGATGTTGGACTTCGACGTTCTTTTGGGCATGGATTGGTTAGCCACGTGCTATGCTTCTGTGGACTGCCGTGAGAAGATAGTTAGATTTTGTTTTCCCGGCGAGTCGGTTTTTGTTTTGTTGGGGGACCGTGGTGCCGCCCCTCACAGTGTGATTTCTTCTTTTCGCGCTGGACAGCTTTTGAGGAACGGATGTCAGGGATTTCTCGCCTATGTTTGCGATACTAAAGCTCCAGAGGTTCTGTTGGATCAGGTTCCGGTTGTTAGCGAGTTCCCCGATGTGTTCCCTGACGAGCTTCCTGGGCTACCGCCCGAGCGTGATATTTCTATCTGTATTGATTTGGTTCCTGGCACGGGGCCTATTTCTGTACCGCCTTATCGGATGGCCCCGGCGGAACTTCGAGAATTGAAGGGTCAGTTGCACGATTTGCTGGATAAGGGACTTATTCGACCCAGTGTTTCTCCTTGGGGTGCTCCGGTCCTGTTTGTTAAGAAGAAGAACGGCAGTATGCGTTTGTGTATCGACTACCGCCAGCTGAACAGGGTTACAGTGCGGAATAGGTATCCTTTGCCACGCATTGACGATTTGTTCGACCAGCTTCAGGGGGCAGGATACTTTTCGAGGATCGATTTGCGATCAGGCTACCATCAGCTGCGGGTTCGATAGGAGGACATTCCTAGGACGGCTTTCCTCACGCGCTACGGCCATTATGAGTTTTTGGTGATGTCGTTCGGACTCACCAATGCGCCAGCAGCATTCATGGACTTGATGAACCGTATTTTTCGGCCGTATCTTGATCTGTTCATCATAGTATTCATTGACGATATCCTGGTGTATTCCCGGAGTAGTGAGGAGCACGAGCAGCACCTGTGGATTACACTGCAGACCTTGAGGGATCATCAGCTTTTCGCCAAATTCTCCAAGTGTGCTTTCTGGAGGGACAGCGTAGACTTCTTGGGCCACATGATTACGCGAGATGGTATATGTGTAGACCCGAGGAAGATCGAGGTCGTCCGGAGTTGGCCCAGACCCACATCAGTTATTGAGATTCGCAGCTTTCTAGGGCTGGCCGGCTACTACAGGCGATTCGTGTAGGACTTCTCCCGTATTGCTACACCTTTGACCGGGTTGACCCGGAAGGGAGTTCCTTTCGATTGGACGGAGGAGTGTGAGCACAGTTTTCAGCAGTTACGGACTCGACTGACAACGGCGCCGGTGTTATCATTGCCTTTAGGATCAGGCGGATTTGTGGTCTATTTCGATGCTTCTCGAGTGGGGCTAGGATACGTATTGATGCAGCATGACAGGGTGATCGCGTATGCTTCGCGGCAATTGAAGAAACATGAACAGAACTACCCCACTCACGATTTGGAGATGGATGCAGTAGTCTTTGCACTTAAGATCTGGCGACATTACCTATATGGCGAGTCGTGCCAGATATTCACTGATCACAAGAGCTTAAAGTATATATTTCAGCAGCGAGACCCGAACCTTAGACAGCGCCGATGGATGGAGTTAGTGAAGGACTACGACTGCGAGATCTTGTACCACCCGGGCAGGGCTAATGTAGTGGCGGATGCTTTGAGCAGGAGGCCTGGGGTTAGTCTATCTTGTTTAAGCGCAGTACAGAGGCAGTCGTCGGCAGATTGGCAGATTTTATGCGACAGCCGGGTACAGTTTGAGTTCACGCCGATCAGAGGACAGATTGCGCATGTTCGTGCACGCCCACAGTTGCTCGACCGTATACATGAGGCACAGCACAGTGATGACCGATGTTCAGAGATCAGGGCACAGATTGGACAGGGCTGATTCTCCGAGTTCGTGATCGATGGTCAGGGGATACTACGATTTGGGACTAGACTGTGCGTACCAGATGCTGAAGGACTGCGGCGTGAGATTCTTGAGGAGGCACATCGATCGGTGTATAGTGTTCATCCAGGTTCCACCAAGATGTACCATGATATGAGAGATGTTTACTGGTGGGACGGAATGAAGAGGGACATCACAGATTTCGTGTCGAGATGCCTGACTTGTCAGCAAGTCAAGGCCGAGCACCAGAGGCCCGCGGGAGAGCTACAGCCGTTACCCATTCCAGAGTGGAAATGAGAACAGATTACTATGGACTTCATTGTGGGTCTACCCAGGACTAGTCGAGGGTATGAATCCATCTGGATGATCGTGGATCGTTTGACGAAAGCGGCTCACTTCTTACCGGTGAAGACGACTTTCGGATTTGCTCAGTATGCCCAGATATACATCGACGAGATTGTACGACTGCACGGAGTTCCGACATGTATCGTGTCCGACAGAGGCACCCAGTTTACCAGCCGACTATGGCAGAGGCTTCAGGAGGCTTTGGGCACCCGCTTGAGTTTCAGAATAGCATTTCATCCGCAGACCGACGGACAGTCAGAGCGGACTATTCAGACTCTCGAGGACATGCTCAGAGCGTGCGTAGTAGACTTCGGAGGTAGCTGGGATCATCATTTACCCTTAGTAGAGTTCTCCTACAACAACAGCTACTAGGAAACCATTCAGATGGCACCATTTGAGGCTCTTTATTGGAGGAGATGCAGATCGCCCGCCTGTTGGACAGAGCTCAGTGAGAGCAGTATCTTAGGGCCACAGATTGTCGAGGAGACGACCGCGAAGATCCAGTTGATTCGCGATAGGATGAGAGCAGCCCAGAGTAGGCAGAGATCTTATGCGGACCGTCGTCGGCGCAGACATGAGTTTTCTGTAGGTGATCATGTTTTCTTGAGGGTCTCCCCAATGAAAGGTGTGATGAGATTTGGGAAGAAGGGGAAGCTTAGCCCCAGATATGTGGGGCCTTTCGAGATCCTCGAGCGTGTTGGTGCGGTTGCGTATCGGTTAGCCCTTCCGCCCAGTTTTCCAGACGTGCACCCCGTATTTCACGTTTCCATGCTCCGCAAGTATCTTCATGATCCTTCGCATGCGATTCAACACCCGACGATCCAGCTTGAGCGCGACCTTTCCTATGCAGAGCAGCCGGTGATCATCTTGGATCGACAGGTGAAGAAATTGAGATCGAAAGAGATACCGTCCGTCAAGGTACTTTGGCATGGTCAGAGCAGCGAGGAGGTCACTTAGGAGACCGAGAGCGAGATGAGGAAGAAGTATCCCCATCTTTTTGAAGGTACGTGTGTAGGGTGTTTTTCGTCACCCCATTGAGATGGGAATACGCGCGCGCTTGTCAGGCGTATACTACAGATTCCCCCTGCCTAGGGTAGGCCGGGGTTTATTGATTGTGGGGATCCAAATCTCCGGCAGCCGCGGACTAAGCTGCCGTTAATTACCCCTCGCCTTTGGGGCGAGAGAACCTCCGATTAACGGGTTAAAATGGTCATGCGAACTCAATGTGCAGTGGACGTGTGTTGTGTTTTGAAAGGGGGGTTTGGATATATCGGGAGCCACGCAGAGTTTTTACGGGGGTCCCGCTACCCGGATAGCGGGCTGGGGGTCAAGGGGAATAGCAGCCCCCTTGCGGGGTCCGGGGCAGCGCCCCGTTAGAAATTTTTTTCTAACAGGGACAGTGTCGCGGAGTATGTGTGTGTGTAAATATGTATACATATGTGTATATATATATATGTATATATGTATATATATATATATATAAAAGAAAGAGGGGGAAAAGGCATCCAAAGGATGCGTGGGGCCAGCGCCTTGAGCGCTGTGCGCTTAGGTGCTGTGCGCTCAGGCGCAAGCGCGCCACGTGGGCGCAGTGCGCTTGAGCGCAAGCGCGCCACGTGTCGGCACGTGGGCGCTTTGCGCTCGAGCGCAGTGCGCCTGAGCGCAGCACGCCACGTGTCGGCATGCGGGCGCTTTGCGCTCGAGCGCAGTGCGCCTGAGCGCAAGTGCGCCTGAGCGCAAACGCGCCACGTGTCGGCATATGGGCGCTTTGCGCTCGAGCGCAGTGCGCCTGAGTGCAAGCGCGCCACGTGTCAGCACGTGGGCGCTTTGCGCTCGAGCGCAGTGCGCCTGAGCGCAAGCACGCCACATGTCGGTACGTGGGCGTTTTTCGCTCGAGCGCTGGGCGCTGGCGAGACAAAGGGACTTTTAGTCCCAGAACCAGAAGCTATGCTTCAGAAAGGAAATATTTATTATTATATATATATATATCTATGTAAATATATGGAGTTAAACTCCTAAAATGTTTTGGTTGATGAAAGGTGTTCTTCCTCTTCCTCCTCTGTTGGCTGGATCTTGATGATCAAGAGACGTGAGATCTAAAAATCTCTCCTTTCTGAGATCTAATAGTAGATCCAAGTTCCCCTTTGTGGGTTTTGTGGTGGAAGACTTCTTAGTTTTTGAAAAGAAAGAGTAAAACTCTTGATTTAATTCAAAAGAAATGAGAAGGTTTAGAACCTTGGAGAAGGAGCAGGAAGCACAAAAGATCTTAGATCTAAAATTTTTGTGGAGAGAATGAAAAAAGTCTCTTTTTTTTATTCATCATGTTGCCTTTTATAGGCTTACATATTTACATATAGCCCATTGGGCTTCACAAAATGGCATTTTGCCTATCCCATGGCTCATGTGCCATTTCATTTTTGCACATAAGCCATGGGCTTACAAAAATTTGGCTTTCTGCCCGTTTTGTATACATTCATGTATAAAAAATTACATAAAAATTATTTATTACATGGTCTATATTTTGGCATGGAGGAGGCTGGCCGCGGGCTTGACTTGGGCATGGGCCCGTTTGACCTGGGCTTGGGCCCACCTAGCTTGGGGGTTGACCTTGACTTTGACTCGGTCAACCGGGGTGTAAATTTTTACCCCAACAAAGTGCCCCCCATCAATAAATGCACACCGCACATTTGAGTTGTGTGCATGAAATTGATGGATCTTGAAGTTGGACTTCGAGGTAGAACATCATTCCACGGGCGGAGCATCATCCCGGGGAGCATGATTCCGGGGGATCGGAGCATCATTCCGATTCGCGGAGCATAATTCCAACGTCGGAGCATCATTCCGAAGAGTCGAAGCATAATTCCGAAGAGTAGAGGCATGATTCCAAGGATCGGAGCATCATTCCGAAGAGCGGAGCATCATTCCAGGGATCGGAGCATCATTCCGATGAGCAGAGTATAATTCCAAGGATCGGAGCATCATTCCGAAGCGCGGAGCATAATTCCAGGGTCGGAGCATCATTCCGATTTGCGGAGCATAATTCCAGGGATCGGAGCATCATTCCGAAGAGCGGAGCATGATTCCATAGATCGGAGCATCATTCCGAAAAGCGGAGCATGATTCCAGGGTTCGGAGCATCATTCCGAAGAGCGGAGCATCATTCCAGGGATCGGAGCATCATTCCGATGAGCAGAGCATAATTCCAAGGATCGGAGCATCATTCCGAAGAGCGGAGCATGATTCCATAAATCGGAGCATCATTCCGAAGAGCGGAGCATGATTCCAGGGTTCGGAGCATCATTCCGAAGAGCGGAGCATCATTCCAGGGATCGGAGCATCATTCCGATGAGCAGAGCATAATTCCAAGGATCGGAGCATCATTCCGAAGCGCGGAGCATAATTCCAAGGTCGGAGCATCATTCCGATTAGCGGAGCATAATTCCAGGGATCGGAGCATCATTCCGAAGAGCGGAGAATCATTCCGAAGAGCGGAGCATGATTCCAGGGTTCGGAGCATCATTTCGAAGAGCGGAGCATAATTCCAAGGATCGGAGCATCATTCCGAAGCGCGGAGCATAATTCCAGGGTCGGAGCATCATTCCGATTTGCGGAGCATAATTCCAGGGATCGGAGCATGATTCCGAAGAGCGGAGCATGATTCCATAAATCGGAGCATCATTCCGAAGAGCGGCAGACATTCTGACCGAAGCATGATTTCGATGCAGAGGTAGATTCCTAGGCGAAGTATAAATCCGACAAGGAAGGCAAATATTTCGAGGCGAAGCATTGATTTTGACAAGGGGTATATTCTGGGACGGAGCATGATTCCGGCGCAGAGCTTGTTGGCTGACTTGATTCCAAGACGAAGCATAATTTCGACAGGGAAGGCAGATACACCGAGACGAAGCATGATTTCGACGCGGGAGGCACTCTGAGACGAAGCATGGTTCCGACGCAGAGCTGGTTGGTTGATTTGATTCCGAGGCGGAGCATAATTCCGGCAGGGAAGGTAGATATCCCGAGGCGAAGCATGAATTCGACACGGGGTACATTCTGGGACGGAGCATGATTCCGCCGTAGAGGTTGTTGGTTTGATTTGATTTGGGTTGACATCAGCATCGCTACACTGGAATATGGTACCAGGAGCGAATCATCATTTTTCATGAGAGGATTTGGGGATTGGTTTTTTTTTTTGTTTGGCATCAGCATCGCTACACTGGAATATGGTACCAGGAGCGAATCATCATTTGCGTTTGCTTATTAGGAAACGATGGCTTAGGAGACAGGTTTTAGGTCCCTATCGCCTAAGACTTTTCAACTTTGTGAGCCGTAAGGGTCTTACAAAGCATTTTCTCCCTACAGGTCGTAAGGATCCCGTAAGTGCATTTTCTCCTTGGGAGTCGTGGGGACTCCCAAGTGTGTTGCTCCTTTGTGAGTCGTAAGGATCTCACGCGGGAATTTTCTCCTCACAAAGTCGAGAGGACCTTGTGAGTGCATTTCATCTCTTTCTCACGAGTTTGCGCCCTTTCGGGTTTTCACAAACTCGCCGGAAGTCCTGCTGTTTTTACTCACGGAGCCCTTTCGGGTTTTCATCCGTGCCCATCTTGCTTGTGGACATACCTTTTTTTTATTTTATTATATTTTTTTTGGAGAGATTAGGATTGTTTTACGCCCGTGGATTGTATACGGTTTTGCAGGATGTATGATCCAGACCGTAGGGCCGGAAAAATTTCAGGCCTTTGTTGGCGTCTGCATCGCTGCACTGGAATGTGGTACCAGGAGCGACTCATCATTCGCCGTTGGGGTATGGGATTTGGAATTTGGTTGGCGTCTGCATCGCTACACTGGAATATAGTACCAGGAGCGACTCATCATTCGCCACTTGGGGTATGGGATTTGGAATTTGGTTGGCGTCTGCATCGCTATACTGGAATATGGTACCAGGAGCGACTCATCATTCGCCACTTGGGGTATGGGATTTGGAATTTGGTTGGCGTCTGCATCGCTATACTGGAATATGGTACCAGGAGCGACTCATCATTCGCCACTTGGGGGTTGGGGAGCGATGGCTTAGGAGACAGGTTTAGATCCCTATCACCTAAGTCTTTTCAATTTTATGGGCCGTGTGGGTCCCATAAAAGCAAATTCTCCCTACGGGTCGTAAGGATCCCATAGGTGTATTTTCTCCTTAGGAGTCGTGGGGACTCCTAAGTGTGTTCTTCCTTCGTGAGTTGTAAGGATCCCACAAAGGTTTGTTCTCCTCATATATCGTGAGGACACATGAGTGTGTCTTCTCAATGGAGCATAATTCCAAAGACGGAGACCAGCCGCGTAACTGGTGATTATGGTGGGATATGGGTATGGTGAGAATTATTTGAGCCCGTGGATTGTATACGGTAGTCAATTTGGGGACTGGCCGTAGGGCTGGGAGAATTTTGGAAATTTGAATTTTTGTTGGCGTCTGCATCCTACACTGGAATATGGTACCAGGAGCGACTCATCATTCGCCGTTTTTTTGCCGCGATTGCTCTATCATTTCAGCTTTTCTTATCGCGAAGGTCGCGATTGCCCTATCATTTCGGCTATTTATTCGCGGTTGCCCCATCATTTCGGCTTTATTTTCATGTTTATCTTTACTCGCTGATTTTTATTGCGAGTTGCCCCATCATTTCGGCTTTTCTTTATTTTTCTTTTATTTACACATTTTTTGTTTATTTACATATATATATATTTTTTTACATTCCCAGTTTAACGACTTAGAGGTCGACTGTTCCCAGTTTAATGAAGTGGTGGTCGACTGTTCCCGGTTTAATGACGTGGTGGTCCACTGTTTTCAGAGAAAGGCAGATGTCTGAGAGAATCGGTTTCACGAAGAACTTCGGTCTCCATTTGTATGAAATTGGCGGTTGCAGCTTGACTGTTTGTTAACACGCCTTTGGACAGTTCTATCTCTCCTGCCTTGTATTGCTTTTCGACCCAATCTTTGAAGACGAAGCAGTCCTCAATGGCATGACCTATCACTATGTGATAGGGGCAGTATTTGGGGTCGTCGGTCCTATTCGCTTCCTGCGGTCTTTTTGACTCTGGCAGTTGTAGACCGTTCTTCAGGGCGTCTTTGAATATTTTACGGATTTTGTCCCTTCTGAAGGAATAGACCTTATCCAGCTTCTCTTTCAGTGGAGATTCTCCTCCCTCTCCGAACATTGGCTTCCGAGGCTGGTTGGCGCTAGGTCCGCTCATCCCTTGCTTATTTCGGTTAGCCGAAGTGTTGAAAGATTCAGAATCATTGGAGTTTCCGCCTTTGCGATTATCGTCCTTCCGGTTTCTCCAGGACCTATTGTTATTTTAAGTATCCGAGGAGGACTCCTGTTTTGAGCGCTCCAGCATCTGAACTTTCCTGGTCAGCTCTTGGAATGTTTTGAGACCCGCGGTGCATAGAAACGGGGCCATCCAATTGTTGAGATTTCCGACGAGGAGACTGACAGATTGGTCCTGCTCTATCGGAGGTTCGCATTTGACGGAGAGATTGCGCCATCGGGTTATAAAATCCGTGCTGCTTTCGTCGCTCTTGGGCTTGGTCCTTACGAGCTCGGCAATGGTAATCTTATCGCTGACGCTTATGAACCTCTGCCGAAACAGAGACTCCATTTGGATGAAAGTAGTAACGGAGCCATCAGGTATGCTCGCGTACCAGTCGAAAGCAACATCGGTCAAGCTATTAACGAACTGGCGGAGGAGAAGCGCATCATTGCCCCCAGTATTGCCGCATGAAGCTTTAAAATGGGCGATGTGCTGATTCGCATTTCCAGTCCCATCAAATCTTCCGAATTTGGGGATGACATAGCCGCTAGGAAATTCTACCAGATCATACTGAGCAGGATATGGTCTCCCGCTACTGCTAACATCTTTTTGCGCTTCGGCTTCGGCCACCAATGTTTTGACTTTGCTGGCAACCAAATCCATGATTTGATCTTGAGTTAGCAGGCTACTGTCATCGGTAGCCAAGACATTTCCTGAGATAGGATGCGATTGACTTTCATGCGGTCCGCCCACCTTTGGATTTGAGGGAATAGGCACCGGCTGCCTCGGGACAACGTTTCCCGGTTCATGAGCAGAGCCCTGTGCTTGATTGGGTGGCTGAGAGGCAAGTTGGGCCGTAAGCCGTAAGACGACATTTGTCAAGTCGTCGATCTTTGAGTAGAGCTTGGCCATCTCCTTGTCTTTGCTTCTGAGCTGTTTTCGGAGCTCTTGGAGAAGTTGCTGCTCCGCATTCTTAGGCTGGAAAGTTGGTTCATCTTCGCTTTCCGAGCTCGACTCCTCATGGACCAAAGGGTCTTTCCGCCTATCATCCTCATCGAGAAAGTTTTCATCACCCAGCGGGGGCGGCTGTTCTTGGGAAGCGACAACCACATTCAAGCCAGATTGGACTTGAGATGTGGTGGCCCCGTCCTTGCTCTTACTGCGTGTGCCCACCATGTAGACAGTGTGGACCACATACCCAGCCATTTCCCCATCTTCGTCGGGGTAACCCTGTTCTTCGAACCTCATGAGGTTCAACCTAGCAGGAGCCCTAGCCCTTTTGTTGGCTCTATATCTGAGCCTTTTCTGTCTTAACTTTTCAATTTCAAGGGGTTGGCGGGCATCCATTTCCTGGGAAGCCACCGTGAGTCGATTAGCGGGGAGCTTAGAGAAGACACCTGATCGAGCAGCTGTCAAGGGCACCGCTGGAGCTTGCGCGAGACGCCCTGTCGCTTCGTTGGTGCTGATGGCCTTGCCCTCAGCTGGGGCCATGGGGAGTCGTTCGGAAACGGACTTGCGCTTGGGCTGAGGTGCCCTCGCGACCACCACATTTGGCCTCTTGCCTTTCGAGACCGGTTTGTCTGCCACCGGGGCTTGAGGAGCTGGGATGGCGCCAACTGGCATGAACACAATAGAGCCGAATGGTAGCAGCGGTTCCTCCCATTGTCGCCCGAGACTGGCCGGAAGGACTGTCCTAGAGTCTATCCTCATCGTGTAGGAGACGGGAGCTAAGTTCATCATCGAAGACATCGTCGGAAGGTTATTGCTTGAAAATCTGCATGAAAAAGCATTATTTTTAGTATAAATACAGGTATGTATAATGATTGAGTTCGCATGAATGCTTAACCCGAAATATGGGAGGAGAGATTGGTCCCACCGGGCGTGCCAGAATCTGTAGGGTGTTTTTCGTCACCCCATTGAGATGGGAATACGCGCGCGCTTGTCAGGCGTATACTACAGATTCCCCCTGCCTAGGGTAGGCCGGGGTTTATTGATTGTGGGGATCCAAATCTCCGGCAGCCGCGGACTAAGCTGTCGTTAATTACCCTTCGCCTTTGGGGCGAGGGAACCTCCGATTAACGGGTTAAAATGGTCATGCGAACTCAATGTGCAGTGTACGTGTGTTGTGTTTTGAAAGGGGGGTTTGGATATATCGGGAGCCACGCAGAGTTTTTACGGGGGTCCCGCTACCCGGATAGCGGGCTGGGGGTCAAGGGGGCTAGCAGCCCCTTTGCGGGGTCCGGGGCAGCGCCCCGTTAGAAATTTTTTTCTAACAGGGACAGTGTCGCGGAGTATGTGTGTGTGTAAATATGTATACATATGTGTATATATATATGTATATATGTATATATATATATAAAAGAAAGAGGGGGAAAAGGCATCCAAAGGATGCGTGGGGCCAGCGCCTTGAGCGCTGTGCGCTTAGGTGCTGTGCGTTCAGGCGCAAGCGCGCCATGTGGGCGCAGTGCGCTTGAGCGCAAACGCGCCACGTGTCGGCACGTGGGCGCTTTGCGCTCGAGCGCAGTGCGCCTGAGCGCAGCACGCCACGTGTCGGCATGTGGGCACTTTGTGCTCGAGCGCAGTGCGCCTGAGCGCAAGCGCGCCACGTGTCGGTACGTGGGCGCTTTGCGCTCGAGCGCAGTGCGCCTGAGCGCAAGCGCGCCACGTGTCGGCATATGGGCGCATTGCGCTCGAGCGCAGTGCGCCTGAGCGCAAGCGCGCCACGTGTCGGCATGTGGGCGTTTTTCGCTCGAGCGCTGGGCGCTGGCGAGACAAAGGGACTTTTAGTCCTAGAACCAGAAGCTATGCTTCAGAAAGGAAATATTTATTATATATATATATATATATATATATATATGTAAATATATGGAGTTAAACTCCTAAAATGTTTTGGTTGATGAAAGGGGTTCTTCCTCTTCCTCCTCTATTGGCTGGATCTTGATGATCAAGAGACGTGAGATCTAAAAATCTCTTCTTTCTGAGATCTAATAGTAGATCCAAGTTCCCCTTTGTGGGTTTTGTGGTGGAAGACTTCTTAGTTTTTGAAAAGAAAGAGTAAAACTCTTGATTTAATTCAAAAGAAATGAGAAGGTTTAGAACCTTGGAGAAGGAGCAGGAAGCACAAAAGATCTCAGATCTAAAATTTTTGTGGAGAGAATGAAAAAAGTCTCTTTTTTTTATTCATCATGTTGCCTTTTTTAGGCTTACATATTTACATATAGCCCATTGGGCTTCATAAAATGGCATTTTGCCTATCCCATGGCTCATGTGCCATTTCATTTTTGCACATAAGCCATGGGCTTACAAAAATTTGGCTTTCTGCCCGTTTTGTATACATTCATGTATAAAAAATTACATAAAAATTATTTATTACATGGTCTATATTTTGGCATGGAGGAGGCTGGCCGCGGGCTCGACTTGGGCATGAGCCCGCTTGACCTGGGCTTGGGCCCACCTAGCTTGGGGGTTGACCTTGACTTTGACTCGGTCAACCGGGTTGTAAATTTTTACCCCAACAACGTGTAGTTAGATTTTTAAATTCGGGGACCGAATTTCTTTAAGGGGGGTAGATTGTAACGCCATGAAATTCGTTTAGGATGTTTTCGCGATAATTAGCGATTTTGCGTATGTGTCTTAAAAGCCCGAATATTTTATTTTCCTTCTTGGCTAGGGATATTTGTGTTGTGAAGTGTTATATATATATATATATATATATATATATATATATATATATATATATATTTATAGGGTTATTAATTATTTCTAGTCGGGTTTACCCTAATTGGGAAATTTTCTTTGTGTTAGTGTACACATGCACACTTAGCCAAATTTTGTGACCTAGGTTTTTAATGATATCATGTTAACCATTTCTTTTCTTGCATGGTTGATAATTTATCCCCACCATTTAAATCAAGTCAAAATCCTTTTTAAAATTCAAAAAATTCAATTAGAAAATGAGGCATGGTGGTTAGGTAGGAAAATTTTGACTTTTAATTGAACATTCCTTCTCTCTTCTCTCTCTTTTCTCAAATTCTGGAATTTCCTGCAGAAAAGAGAGAGCCTCAGCAGCAGCAACACCATAATTTCACCATCTTTTCATTTCTCTTTGATCTCTACACAAACCCCACGAAAAAAACAACCCTTTTTCATCACAAAACCTTGGGAAAAATGAGCTTTTGAGGTGTTTGGTGGCAAATCTGCACACTTGAAGCTAGAGCTGGAACTTTTGGTGTTTCTTAAGATCTTTTGAAGGTTAACTCACCCTTAGCATCATTTTTCCATAACTTGTAGTATTTCTAGCAAAATATCACATTTATATGCAATTTTAGTGCTATTGAAGGGATTTAGTGAAGATATGTTAAAATTAACATTTTTATAGCTTGATTAGCTTGGTAATGAGTTATTAGTGTGGTTTTAGACCTGGGTTTGCTTCAGTTTGCACAAAAACACCCTAAAGTATCATTTTAGTGTAAAAGTGTGGTTTTTAACTAGAAATAGGGCTCTGTTGAATCTGCTGCTACCAGAGTTGTTCTAAATTAAATCTGTAATTACTGTAGCATGTACATGGGATATAGAGTGCACACACAAAACCCGGGGGCCCACCTCCCTACCCAGGCCGCCGGAAAATGTGTTCTGGCCACAATTTGCGGCCAGATGAGGGAGTTGGGGGTTGGGGCTTGGACCACAGGAGTCTGCTGCTATGTGGAGTATTTTGGTATATATAATTTTATAATATCTTTTCTGTATCAAAATCTGGAGTCAAATACCTATTTCTCGTATTTTTAAACCTTCGCGACACTCGTGATACGTGTGTGGGTTTGGGGTTTCTGCGTATTGCGACGCGTCGGGTTAGCTTCAGGCGCGTAATCACACGTTTTAGCGTATCGCGCACACGCGGGCTTGGTTTGCGACACGGGTTTCTAGTTTGACTTTAATGTCCTGTTTGTGTGGATTTGAGCTTATGTGTGATATATGGTGTAATTCTAGGTTCGTAGGCGAGTGCGACGGACGCCGCGAAGAAGGGGAAACAGGTCGTCGGCTACACTTAGCGAGAGACTACGATGAGTAGATTTAACATCTACGGGGATATCGCCCGCATGGCGTTATGCGTCAGGGTTGATTGGACCTTATAGCTACTTATTGCATTTATCTACATGGCTACTATTAGTTGCATACCGCATTCCCTGTTATATGTATATAAACTTAGAATTGATAGAACACCGCACTATTACTAACGGTTCATGTTGCACGAGCACTAATCTTCATGTTACACACACACCGTTAGTAATTGCCATGACACACTCACTGTAGAATTGCCATGATCATTATACTGTAGTTCATCTCATATATGATTCGATATGATTTTCATAGAGATTGGGAGCCGCATGATGCCTTTTGAAAAACTGAAACTATTTTAAAACGCGGTTTCTCCCTTTTACCTATATTGTGGCTCAATGTACGTAGCACCTCACATTTGATTTACTCATTGGTGTTGGATTTCATGTGATTTCTGGTTTTGAGGACCGAGGGGTTATTTAAGAAATTATGCACCGTTTTAAAAACCCGGTTCCTCTTGATATGATATTTCAGTGCGTCCACCATGCGTTTTCTCGGTTCTGAGACATGTGACTTGTGAACCCGAATCGAGGAGTTGGATGAGGCCGATTGCGGGTACATGGTGGACCCGGTATGGTACCCCGGGACGAGAACGGATCGCTGTGCAGTAGACGGTGAGCCTGGCAGAGGGACTACTACCTACCGGTGATTGGTTGGACCTGGCGGTTATCCGGAGGATACTGACCAGAGTCGATAGATGGATGCGGGATGACCCGTACTGCCGGGGCCGAGGGCCGATACCGCAGACAGAGCCCGTGGGCTGACCCGGACTGACGGATGCCCGATATATGAGGATTTGCGTGTCGGTGCTGGACACGAGTATTTCATGATATTTTGATTGCCGATGTTGGGCACTCGTGACTTCAGAGGTTTAGAGGATTTGAGGGCCGATGAGAGTGCCGGCGCCTGAGTTTTTGGGATCTGGTGCATTGATGGGCACCGATTAGATTTTCCACGTTGACATTCCGTGTAGATGCTATATTTCCCATACTCAGCATTCATTATTTTGTATCTCATCCTGTAGTTATATTACCTGATAGAGCACTTGCATGATTATTGCCTATACTGCTTATCGCATATTGATATTATCTGCTGGTATTTGATAGAGTAGCGCATCACGTGCATGCTCGCGATTACCTTTATATGTTATCTCTATTCACGAGTTGGCAACTCACTCCCGTTGTGCCACAGTATTTGGAGGTTGCCCCTGAGAGTAGTCGCGACAGGCTGCCTTCTTATTTCTTTTGGCTACAGATACCACTACCGTTGGTGCGAGAGCTGTTTTGCTGATAGGTGGGTTGTGGTATCTAGTTACTTCTATTGTACACACTTTTGTATCTAGTATTCTCCATCTACCTATATATGTATTTGACTTAGAGACATTGTGAGAACGATGATATATGTTATTTGTATTCTGGTGTCGAGCTCGTGAGAGCCGACTTTACTTATGCAGTTATCATTCTGAGATGTTTTTACTTATTGTTCATTTCTTCGCTTCGGCGTCGTATATTACTCTGGTAGTGTTGGTTTCCGCCGTTGGGTGTGATTGCTCCCCTTTGGGATGCCTTATTATATTGTATATCATCTTTACTCATATCTTGTCTTGTACCCGATTTCGGGGTTAGATTTTACAAAGTAAATGCTGCCAAAATTATTAAGATGATAACTTAACTTTAAAGAACTTTATTAAATTACTTAAGGTTTTCTAAATGTTTTAATCAAATGTTTTCAACACTCACTACTTTTAAATGGTTTTGATTTCTGGGTTCGGCTTACTTAGTCGCGTTACGCCTGTAGACGTTGCGTGGTTAAGTGCCGGTCACGAGTCGAATTTCGGGTCGTGACAGCATCGCATTCCATAAAAAATTGGGAAGAGTTTGTTAAGGGTTTTCTTAAAAAGTTTTACCCACACCACAAGACCGCGAGAATTAGAAATGAAATTAATCAATTCTCCCAGCTTCCTTCCGAACCTTTTTGGAAGTGTTTAGAAAGATTTAAGGACCTTCTTGTTCAGTGCCCTCACCACGGTATCGAGAGATAGAAACTTTGCCAAACTTTATACGAAGGACTGAACCCAGCAACTAAGCAGTTGTTGGAAACCATTTGTCAAGGTCACTTTCTTACAAAGTCGAGCGAGGAAGCTTGGCAATTTCTCGATGATCTTGCTGAACAAACACTTCAGTGGGAAAGCACTAAGACCACTTTATCTACTTCATCAGGTCAGTCTAGGGCAGGTGTTCATCAACTTGATATGTCGATTGCAATGAAGGCCGAAATGGCTGCACTCACGAAAAAACTAGAAGCAATTGAAAGAAAATTCGCATCGCCTTCTCCTGCCCCTGCTTTACCCACTCGCACTATTTGCGCTTGTTGTTCGGATCCGTCCCATCTTACTGAAGAGTGTCCTTACAATCCACCTGTTCAAGGACAAGATCAAGTCAATGCTGCCTTTCAGCAAAGACAAAGAAATGATCCATACTCTTCAACTTATAATCTTGGTTGGAGGAGCCACCCAAATTTTGCTTGGAATCAAAATCAACAACAATTCCAAGGTAATAACAATTTTCAGAGGCCTCCTCCACAACAACAAGCCCCTCAACAAACTCAATATCAGCAACCTTTCCAACCCCAACCTTACCAAAACCAGATAAACAATTTTGTACCAAACAACTCTTATCCTCAAAACAATTTTGTTCAGCCAAATAACGATAAGGTTTCCTCGCTAGAACGAAGTCTGGATGCGTTTTTAAAACAATCTACGCAATCCTCAACTAGCATCCAATCTTCCATTCAGTCTTTGGTGCAACACACTGCTTCACATGATCAAAGCATCAAAACAATTAAAGCTCAAATTGCACAACTGAATGCTACGTTAAGCGAGCGAGAAAAGGGAAAGCTTCCATCTCAACCATTGCCAAATCCTGGTCACACACACAACGCACATGTTGCTTATGAACAACAAAATCATAATGTAAGTGCTGTGACTACGTTAAGATCTGGAAGAGTATTGCAAAACAACGTTGGTGATAATGATGACACCCCAGCCGCCGCTTCTTCTTCTTCTTCTTCTTCCTCATCTACTTCATCTTCTTCAGATCCCGTTCTTCATTCTTCACAAGGCTCTACCTCTTTTACTAATTCGAACGGACCCACATCTCACTCCATGAAAACACCAACACTGGGATCCGTTCCAACTCCGCAATCTACTCCACAAACTTTGGACTCAACAAATTTTCAAAATGTTCCATTTCCAAACAGGTTTATATCCAATAAACCAAGTCCACAAATGGAGAAGATTGTGGAGTTATTCAAACAGGTTAGTTTTAACATCCCTCTCTTGGATGCAATCCAACAAGTCCCTTCTTATGCTAAAATCTTGAAGGACTTATGCACCAAGAAGAGAAAATCGCAGGTACCTAAGAAAGTATTCGTGGCTAGTGCAGTGAGTGATGCTCTTACCCAACCTTTACCCCAAAAACGCAAGGACCCTGGCTGTCCTATAATTTCAATAACTATTGGGGATAAGAACATCAACCGCGCACTTTTAGATCTTGGTGCCAGTGTTAATTTACTTCCCTATTCAGTATATGAACAATTAGGCGTTGGAGAGCTGAAACCCACACATTGTACTCTCCAAATGGCCGACCGATCCATCACCCATCCTAGGGGTGAGTCAGAGGATGTGTTGATTAAAGTAGGGGACTTCATTTTCCCCGTTGATTTCATTGTTATGGACACACAACCTGTAGCTAACCCCCGGAGTCAAATTCCGGTGATACTTGGTCGACCATTCCTTGAAACTTCTAATGCGGTGATCAATTGTCGAAATGGTTCAATGAACCTATCTTTTGGGAACATGACAGTTGAGCTCAACATTTTTAAGTTGGGGAATCAACCCTCCGAACCTAATGCTAATATACTTGATATTTGCTCGATCCATGAGATCACACAGGAGGATTGTGAGCTCGAAAAATTTCTGTTCGATCACAACAATTTTGACGCCAATAGTGCGTTCCTCCTTGATTCTGACACAGCTTTTACACCCAATAACGATTACGAGCGTTTCACTTTTTCGAACGATTTTGAAGAATCACCACCCGAGTTTGAAACCTTTGACTTTTCGGATGAGTTAACTGAACCATCCGACTCGATTGCTTACACTCGCTATGAACCTTTGTTGGAATCCTTCGAGTTCGAGACAGTTTCACCAATTTTACCTTCAATTGTTTTGCCTCCAAAACTCGAACTCAATCTATTGCTGTCTCACCTTAAATATGCTTACTTAGGTGAGAATGAGACCTTTCCTATTATCATATCGGCATCTCTAGCCACCGAGCAAGAGAAAGCCCTTTTAACGGTCTTACAAAGCAATCGGCAAGCTTTTGGCTGGTCTATGGCGGACATCAAGAGGATTAGACCCCTCATTGTTGAACATCATATTCATATGATGGATGATACCAAGCCAGCAAGGGATCCACAGAGACGCCTCAACCCTGTAATAAAGGAGGCTGTTAAAAAGGAGATTGTAAAATGTCTTGATAGTGGTATCATTTACCCTATCTCCGATAGCCAGTGGGTTAGCCCCATTCACGTTGTCCCTAAGAAATAGGGCATAACGGTCATACCTAATGAGGCGAATGAGTTAATACCTACTCGGACCCAAACTGGATGGCGAGTATGCATTGATTACAGAAAACCCAACGCCGCGATACGGAAAGACCACTTTCCGTTACCTTTTATTGACCAAATGCTAGAACGGCTGGCTGGACATGAATTTTATTGCTTTTTGGATATCTACTACGGATATAATCAAATTCCCATCGCCGAAATGGACCAAGACAAGACCACATTCACTTGTCCGTTCGGTACGTTTGCTTACCGTCGCATGCCCTTTGGGTTGTGCAATGCACCCGCTACTTTTCAGCGGTGTATGATGGGAATCTTTTCGGACATGGTTGAAAAATTCTTGGAGATCTTCATGTATGATTTCTCCATTTTCGGCGACTCCTTTGATGAGTGTTTGCTACATTTAGACGCAGTCCTTAGCCGTTGTAAGGATAAGAATCTTACTCTAAATTGGGAGAAATGCCACTTTATGGTGGAAGAAGGTATTGTCTTAGGACATATCATCTCGCAAAATGGCATTGAGGTAGATAATGCCAAAATTGAAGTTATTTCTAATCTTCCTCCTCCCAAGTGCGTCAAAGACATTCGAGCCTTCCTTGGCCATGCCGGTTTCTATAGACAGTTCATCAAGGATTTTAGCAAGATTGCTAGACCCTTGACCCTTTTGTTGGCCAAGGACACTACTTTTGATTTCGACTCGAGCTGTATGAAGGCATTCGAGTCTTTGAAAAACTCGCTTACTTCCGCTCCCATTCTTTCATCTCCTGACTGGACGCATCCATTTGAAATTATGTGCGATGCATCAGATTTTTCCATTGGTGCTGTCCTTGGACAGTACATTAATAAGATGCCGCATGTAATTTATTACGCTAGCCGGACATTGAACGAGGCCCAATTAAATTACACAACAACTGAAAAAGAATTCTTAGCTGTTGTGTTTGCACTTGAAAAATTCAGGCCTTACTTAATCGGCTCTACAGTCATAGTTTACACTGACCACTCAGCTCTTCGCCATCTTTTTGCAAAGAAGGATGCTAAATCTCGGCTTATACGTTGGATCCTCCTACTACAAGAGTTTGATCTTGTCATCAGAGATAAGAAAGGATGCGAAAACGTAGTCGCCGTCCACCTTTCACGCCTCCCTTCGTCGCCAACACTTCAAATTCCAATAACTTACATTTTCCCAGATGAGCAGCTCTTAACCGTGTCTTGCGAACCTTGGTTCGCAGATATTGTAAATTATTTGGCCACCGGACTTATACCTCATGATTGGTTGAATCATGACAAACTCCGATTCCTATCCCAAGTAAAACATTTTTACTGGGATGAACCGTATCTCTTCAAATACTGTTCCGACCAAATCATTCGTCGGTGTGTCCCCGACAACGAGTTTAAGAGCGTGCTTTCTTTTTGCCACGATCAAGCGTGTGGCGGGCATTTTGGCCCCCAAAAGACAGCAGAAAAGATCTTGCAGTGTGGCTTCTACTGGCCATGACTTTTTAAAGACGCATACGAATATTGCAAGACATGCTCCCGGTGCCAACACTTGGGCCGGATATCGCGGAGAAATGAAATGCCGCTCCAACCAATTTTGGTTGAAATTTTTTATGTTTGGGGGATTGACTTTATGGGACCATTTCCCAATTTCTTTAGGAACATGTATATTCTACATGCTGTTGACTATGTTTCCAAATGGTCGAGGCTGTGCCCAGCCGAACTAATGACAACAAGGTTGTCGTTAGATTTCTCAAAAAAAACATTTTTTTCTCGGTTTGGTCATCCTCACGCGATTATCAGTGATAATGGATCTCACTTTTGTAATAGGACTTTCGAGTCCTTAATGCGAAAATACTCCATTACTCACAAGCTGTCAACACCCTATCATCCCCAAACTTGTAGGCAAGCTGAAATTTCGAATCGGCAGATTAAACAAATATTGGAGAAAACGGTTTCCAAAAACCGTAAAGATTGGTCATCAAAACTTATTGATTCCTTTTGGGCATTCCGTATTGCCTATAAGACCGATCTTGGCATATCTCCATATAGGATTGTTTATGGAAAGGCTTGCCACCTTCCAGTTGAAATAGAATATAAGGCATTTTGGGCAATAAAAGAGTTGAACCTATCTTTGGGAGATGCGGGCAGCAATAGAAAGCTGCAGTTGAATGAATTGAACGAGCTGCGGGATGAAGCCTATGAGAACGCAGTAGTTGTTAAAAACCGAACGAAGGTGTTCCACGATAAACACCTTATGCGCAAGACTTTCAAACCTGTTTTACTTTACGACACTCGGTTACATTTCCATCCCGGCAAGCTCAAATCTCGATAGAAAGGGTTATTCTTGGTACGCATCGTATATCCGCACGATGCGGTCGATCTAGAAAATCCTAAGGACGGTTCACTGTTTAAAGTGAACAGACATCGACTTAAACCGTTCCTCACTGCGGACCCTTCGGAGGAGCTCATGTTTTTGCAGGAGCCGATTTATATTGACCGATCTTCCTCCATCTACCCCTAAATTTCGATTATCTAGCCAAAACACTGTTTCAAATAAGTTTGGGGATATGTATCATTTGTAATTATAAAATAAAAAATAAAAAAATAAAAAAAATGAAAATTTTGAAAATAAAATTTTTTGGGTATTTTTGTAAATTTCCAATTTTAAATAAAATAAAAATAAAAATTTTATTTACAAATAAATTCCTCTTTTTAAGAGGTTTTTTTTATAAATAACCAACACACACCCCTATAAATAGAACCCGACCCCTCTCTATTTTTACAAAGCCTAAAATTTACCTCTCTGAAAACCGTAGTCGTCACTCTAACTTCTGCAGAGAGATCCACCCTATCCGCTGCCCTTCCGCCGCAAGAAGCAGCTTCCTGTCGCGCATCCGCCGCGTGTTGGAGTCTAAAATCATTTTGTCCCATTTGTAATCAGAGGAGGTTTGCTTTCTTAGATCCTCTCTGTTAAATTTTTTTAGATCTGTGAACTCTCTGTAATGGCACCGAACATGCAATTAGAACGTGATTTTTCACAAATCTTTTCACACACAATATACGAGAGTTATTTTCGTGATGAAATCATACGGAGGGGGTGGAACTTTTTAATTTATAATCATCCCAATGCTTACGCTCTTCCAGATCTAGTCACTCATTTTTACGAGTGCATGGAAGAAGGCTGCCTTACACAATACGGTTTTATCAAACTACTTTGGGGAGATAGGGAAATTATCATCAACAGGGACTTCATCAATGAAGTCACCTTAATTCCCAGATTACCTGTTCACGACCAACCCCTTCAATTTGAAGATTACATGCCCTTAATGGGTAATGACTGCTCGAGGGAACCTAGGAAGGGAATACAGGCTAGAACCCTCTTCGCCAATGTTTTAACCGTGTACCGGTGGGCACAAAACAACATTTTTGGCAGTTCACATAATACCACATTTTCACCCCGTCTCTTCATATCGTGCACACCCTAATGACTAGGAACTCTAGATTTGATATGCGCATGGTTTTGCTTAATTCAATTGGTGCTAGCTAAAGGGCCGCAAATTACTCATGCCCCATATTAGTGACACAACTGTGTCGTCATTTCCTCCCTATGGAGGAATTTGAATTCTACATGCATGGAGGTATACCCATTAGACCTCTTATTGAGGGCGTATCCACGTCCTATACCCGCTTGACTGATGTATGGTCGTGAAGGGAACCGGCCGAACATGTGCCAGTCAAAACACCCAGCTCCAGCTCGACCGCGTGCGAGGAAGAGCTTACCCCCATAGAACATGCACGTCTTCTTAGAAGAGCCATTAGGGGGATTGATAATTTGGTGGGGATGGTGACCAACTTGGATTACCGTATGACTGAGATTGAACATGTGGTATCTACGCTGCTAGAGCGAGAGGGGCGTTCCCGTTCACGCTCAAGGGGACGGCGAGCGCCTGAGCAGTGAGGGCACTGCTTTTGGTAAGTTTGGGGGAGGAGGTGGTTTGTAAGTAGTCATCATTGCATTGCATATTTTAATTTTTGTATATATTTTTTTCTTTTTTCTTTTGCATGTTTATTTATGCATTGCATCTTTATAAAAAAAATTATAAAAATTATAAAAATGCAAAAAAAAATTATAAAAAAAAAATCAAAAAAAAAAATTGAAATTTTTTAAAATATATAAAAATTGAAAAATTCAATTTTGGCCATATTTGACTTAAGTTTGACAAGACGGTTAACTAGTTAGGGAAAAACTAGATCCAAAACTTAGTAAATTAAAAACCCTAAAAATAACCTTTCTTAAAGTTTAACGGTAGAAAATATATGTCCTTATAGTTTATTTAGAAATAGGCAAATTTTGAGTTCAGTTCTTGGGCTAAGTCAAAATAAGGGAAGAGTATTGAAATTTTTATTGAAGCGTAAGTCTGAAAAATAATTTCGAACCTTTAGTCTAAAGTCTGAAAGTATATACCCTACAACTCGCACATACACGCATCTTGAAACTTGGGATAGTAGAGGATACCTTGAAGTGCTCTTGTCTAAAATCCTTAGTATGAGAAAAAATTGAATAAAAGTATAAGTGTGAATAAAGAGATATAAAAAAATGAACACTGGTTTTGTAATTACTTAAGGCTGCGTAAAATAAAAAAATATATAGCGAGGGTGCTTTATCACCTAGTGCCTTAGACCAACTGGTTTGGGAGTCACTGCTCAAGCCTCAGGTATTACAAGACGAGGAATTACGCCTTAATGCGCAAACACATTTTGTAATCGGTCGTTAGTATCTCAAGAAGTATTAACGGTCGCATGAAGGATGTGTGAGCAATTTCATCTAAAATTCACCAACTAAAAGTACTTTGGACAATGGAAAAGAGTATGATAGCTTGAATTGAATTTCCAAGTGTAAGAGTGATACATACACACACGTAGGGATATATGATTGGGGTTTGGATGAGAGATAGGAATGAAAAATAGGACTTATATCTTCAGTAGAGATGATAAAAATTCTTAAGTTGAGATGGAACCTCAGAAGGAAAATTCAGAAGATGCTGAAAGCTAAGTAAATTTACAGAACATATACAATCTTAAGCTAAATGATAAGTGAGTGTGAAAAAATACGGGTTAATGATTTTTAAGTTGAAGATAATAGAATTTCTTGTTAGAACACCGAATTGAAGAATAAAAGTTAATAGGCCAAATTGATCGGATTTTGTGGGTAGTATCCGCTGAAAACCCTCAGAAAATAACACTCCTCCTACTAGGGATACCTAAAGGTTTAACGGCTTGTTGCACGAGCTCAGTGCAATCGCGATTCCCTGCGAAAGTGAGGTTAGGCTTTTTCAAGAATAAAATTAGTTTTGCTCGGGACGAGCAAAAGATAAGTTTGGGGGTATTTGTTCATATCAGAATTTTGCATTATTATATTCCCCATTCTTAATCATATTGCAAATAAATAGGTGCTTTTGATCCATGTCTGCTAAATAGTTGCAGGTTACAGGTTCTCGGAACAATACAGTGAAAATGGTGAAAAGACGATACAAATGTGAGACTACGACCAACAAAGATATGAATCTGCAAGATGCTGCCTACCAGTTTGAGAAACAAACGAAGATCAGCAAACAGTTCAGTATACAAAGTACAAGGGCAGCATAAAGATTCAAGGCTTCAACGCGAAGCTAACGGTAAAAGTCCACAACATTCTGCACTGTGGAAATCTGGAAGAAAGTAGAAAAGACTCTGAGAAACCAAGTGAAGAAAACAGGTGGAAAAAGCAACTTGAAGCAACACGGAAGAAATGAGCCCAAGAGCCCATCAAACGGCCGCGGAACCGCGGCCAAACAAGGCTTCTGGCCGCGGATTCGCGGCCGTGCTGTGCACGTGTCGGTGCATGTCGGTGGAGTCGGTGCATTGACCCGGCTTTCTTAGGGTAGTTTTGTAATTTTAGATGTGGATCAGATATAAACCCTATGGTTTCTCCTATCTATAAATAGGAAAGCCTACAGCAGTTTTGGGGGCATGCCTCTTTTAATTCCTAGATTAAAATTTCAATTCCTTATAATCGTTCAAGAGTGCATCAATAAAGTAAGTTGTTTTCTTTTTATCTTGTGTTCTTCTTAGTTGCAAATTTTATTTCTCTGCATTTTTTTACCTGTCTTTATTTATCTGCAAGTTAGGTAGTTAACTAAAAAGAAAATCATAAAAATGAATTTTGTCGCTATTTCCCTAATGAGTGAGTAGTTCCTCACTTGTTAGGGTTAGGATTGGGTAGGTTTGAGAGATGGAAATCTCTCACTCCTTTCTTGCCCGTTTAACTTTATAAATTAGGACTTTATGTAAATCAATCACCCATCGCTCACTACGGCACCATATCCTACGAAATAGCGGTGATTCCCTAATTAGACCGGTCGTGGTTGATTTAGATAGAGGTTAGGGCTAAGAATTAAGAAAGGACGGACAAGGGCCAAAAGGAAGAAACTACGTTTCTTTTTGATCGTGCTAATCCCCTTTGTTAATTATTACCCTAACACCTACGTTCTTAATTAGGGCAAAAAAAGCGGTGAGTAGAATTAACTTTCCAAACTTTACGTAATCCTAACCTGAGCAAGGTTTTAATCCAAATCAAATTCAATTTAGCTTTTATAAAATTCAAAACCTACCACAAATAAGAATTGACTCGTTAGAACAATAAGAAAAGAACACGTTTTCCCTGTGGACCGATCCGTACTCAATCGGCTAGCTACCAAGCGACACCGTTATTGATTGCGGTTAATTCTTTGATTTCAAAACGCATACGCACAAAATCTCGTTCAATCAATGATCTATATTGGTGAAGCCAGCGGAGAGTCAAATGATGAAGACGAGCTAGCCGAGCTAGAAGAAGCCCCTCGAGAGCTCGGAGACAGCGGACAAGCAACTTTTGACGAGCTAACCGAGATTGACTTAGGAACGCCCGATAATCCAAGGCCGTCCTACATCAGCTCACTCTTGTCAGAGGAAATGAAAGAGCAGATAATCACCCTGCTGCATGAGTTAGTCGACTGCTTCGCGTGGACGTACAAAGAAATGCCCAGCAGGACCCGGCCTCCCCGGTCTTGGTGGACGATGGGGAGCTCCGCTTTGAGGTGCCCTCAGGGCTCTCTGTCGCCGACAGCCTTTTGCACGACATGGAGAGGTCGGCCGGGGGCAGGGTCCCTGGGGGAAGCCTGAAAGGGCAACTGGCGTCCATCGCCGAGGAGGCCGTGCAGGTTAGTGCTCGTACTTTCCTCATTCCATCTTTCGTGAGACTCGGTAATCCTTCTTCTTTCTGACCCTTTCTTGTTTCTCCAGGTCCTCCACCACGTCGCTCTTGCTATCCGGATGGAGGAGGAGGAGATAGGCCCGGCGGTCCGAGCCTCGGGCGAGTCCTCCTCGCTGAGGGAGAGCTCGAGGCAGGCTCTGGAAGCGGCGACAGCGAGGGTTGCCGCTCTCGAGGCCGAGGTGGTGGCCGGGAAGCAGGAGCTAGTGGCCGCGAAGCAGGAGGCGGCGGCTGGGAAGGAGGAAGTGGCGGCGGCGAAGCGGGAGGCTGCCAGGCACCGCGAAGCCGCCCAGGCTGCCGAGGCCAAGCTTCAGGACTCCAAGGCGGTCGTCGGCTACATGAAGAAGTCGGTGAGCACCCTCTGGAAGGAGTTGGGGGGGTAGAGGCGGGGAAACGAGCCGACCTCTTGGCGGCGAAAGCGGTGGAGAACTTCCAGAATTCGGAAGAATTTTACACCGACCTAGCCTCGACCACTACCTCCATCTGGCATGAGGCCCTCGACGCCGTCAAGGCTCGGATACCGGAGTTCGCCGACCAGGATCTCCGAGCCGAATATCCTCACGGGGACGAGGAGAAGGGGGAGGACGTCGGGGCTGAGGCTGTGGTGGAGATACTCGGCGAGGGCAACGCCGAGGCCCCTGCTGCGGTCGCTGAGCTTCCCGGGGATGCGCCCGGCCTTGAGGCCTGAGGCCCGTCGTCTTTTGTTTCTTTTTCTTTTTGTTTGTTTCATCGGGAACTTGGTAGGCCTTCGAGCAATTTGTCAGGCTGGGGAGCCCACGGTACCTTGTAAAAACTTTAACTTTTACGAATAAAGGTATTTTTCTTGCAGTTCTGTTTGCACACGTATTTTTCTTCTTTGTTGTTTGAACACGTATCTGCGTGGGACTGCTTTTCTGTTGTGTCGTCTTTTTGTCTGGCGATTACGCATCGACTTGAGTCTGCTCTCTTGCCAAGTGTTCCAGGGCAGGCGGTAAACGGTATCTCCATGGCCCCGAAGTCGAAGTGTAGAACGCTAAGACGTTGATAGACCCAATGCCTCTTGTTTAGTTTATGCTCCTTAGTTGTCGGAGTGGCCGTAACTTGCCAACTGAGTATGACCGAGCAGGGTAGCTGCTCGGCGCCTCTTGGCGAGGGCTTTGATCCTCAGCGTGAGAGGGGCCATGGGAGGCCTGCTGAGGATGACCGAGCAGGGTAGCTGCTTGGTGCCTTTTGGCGAGGGCTTTGATCCTTAACCGTTGGAGGGGTCGTAAGAGGCCGGCTAAGGATGGCCAAGCAGGGTAGCTGCTTGGTATCTCTTGGCGAGGGCTTTGATCCTTAACCGTTGGAGGGGCCGTAAGAGGTCGTCTAAGGATGGCCGAGCAGGGTAGCTGCTCGGTGCCTTTTGGCGAAGGCTTTGATCCTTAAGATTTGTAGGGGCCGTAAGAGGCCGGCTAAGGATGGCCGAGCAGGGTAGCTGCTCGGTGCCTCTTGGCGAGGGCTTTGATCCTTAAGGACGCCCGAGCGGGGTTGCTGCCCGGTGCCTCTTGGCGAGGCTTTGATCCCTGGTGGTGTGCCAGGGACAACCGAGCATAGTTGGTGAGCGGTTGCCTCTTTCGAGGGCTTTTCATCCTTAGCGCGGGAGGGGCGTAGGAGGCCTACTAAGGATGTCCGGACGGGGTTGCCGCCCGGTGCCTCTTGGCAAGGGCTTTGATCCCTGGTGGTGTGCCAGGGATAACCAAGCACGGTTGGTGCTAAGCGATTGCCTCTTTCGAGGGCTTTTGGGTCTTTAAGGATGGCCAAGCAGGGTTGATACTCGGTGCCTCTTGGCGAGGGCTTTGATCCCTGGCGTTGTGGGGTAGGGAAGCTACCGGCCAGGGATAGCCGAGCAGGGTAGCTGCAGGGTTATCTCTTAGCGAGGGCTTTGATCCCTGGCATTGTGGGGTAGGGAAGCTACCGGCCAGGGATAGCCGAGCAGGGTAGCTGCAGGGCTGCCTCTTAGTGAGGGCTTAGATCCCTGGCGTCGTGGGGTATGGAAGCTACCGGCCAGGGATAGCCGAGCAGGTTAGCTGCAGGCTGCCTCTTGTTGAGGGCTTAGATCCCTGGTGTCGTGGGGTAGGGAAGCTACCGGCCAGGGATAGCCGAGCAGGGTAGCTGCAGGGCTGCCTCTTGCTGAGGGCTTAGATCCCTGGCGTCGTGGGGTAGGGAAGCTACCGGCCAGGGATAGCGGAGCAGGGTTGCTGCAGGGCTGCCTCTTAGTGAGGGGTTAGCTTCAGGAGAAAGGACCGAGCAGTGAAGCTGCTCGATTGTCTCTTGATGAGGCTCTGTCCGACCTTCCCACGTGAGCACCAAGGAGTGGGACAACATCAAAGACACGTGTCGTGAGGGTGCTGTTGAAGGCGAAGAGTCGGAGTCCTGTCGTTTCGGTTTCGCATGGGGAGGCGCGACGCTTGCCGCGTGGCGCCTGTGTTGCGGGTGAAACGGGCGACTGTTGGGTTTCCACGCGTCGTTATCTGTAAAACGGAGGGAGTAACTGTTTGCTTCCTCCCCATCCTGAAACGAAAAAATGCAATACTTCCCCTTCACCGTCGAAGACATCGTAAGCTTCGAGGATGTCTACCTCTACGACCCGTATTGCACTGAGGACACGGTGCAGTTGGTAATCAGCAGGATCGAGGACCACTTCGGCCGATTTCTCCCCCGGCGGTCCTCCCTCCTGCAGCTGCTGATGTACTCTATCTAGAGGGCGTCGCCGGGGCTTTACAACCCCTTCTCCGAAATGTTGTTCGATGAGGCCATAGGCAAGCTAAGGTCTCTGAGGCGCTTCAGTCTGATCTCCGCGGGCCGGCTAAACCGCTCGAAAGCGCTCGTACGTGAGTGCTACCAGTTGAGGCTCGACGCCGAAGCTCGTGGTGGGGGGGATCGGAGGCAGAGGTTAGACGCTGCGGGGGCTCGGCTGGAGGAGATATGCTCAGAGTACCACGAGCAGTGCTCTCTGCATCCTATTCCCCCGCTATTGTAATAATATTTTTTTTTGTGTACGGCTGAGGAGCCTATAATACCTTTTGAGTGAATAAAATTCTTTTTCTTTTCTGCAATGCTCTATTGATCCCTTTATTGTGTGAACAAAAGATCTTAGGAAAGATGGTACATTGCTTTGGAAAGGAAATACATGCTAGTAGATGCTTTTATTCATGTGGCTTGAGTCCCCTATATATCTGTTGGTATCTGTGCTCGGCATGGGGTACCGAGCTTCGGGGGTACCAGACGTATGCCCCGCTGACACTACATTATCTGGCCGATGGTCTGCTCGGCTGGAGGGGGACGTTGTTCCTGCTCGCGGTCATCTTGTCGCTTATCCCTCAGGTACGCTGCGAGGTGCCCCGAACGGATGAGCTCTTCAATATAATCTCAGAGTTGTTTGCAGCTCTCCGTTGAGTGACCTAGTGATCTATGAAAGCCGCAGTAGGGGCCCCGGGTTCGCTTCGAAGCCGAGCGTGGGATCGGGGGGAACTTGAAGAACCCTTCGCCCTTGGCCTCCTCAAGTAGCACTGACTGGGAGACATTAAGCGGCGTGTACTCTTGGAACTTCGGGGGATTGGGCTTTTGCCGTTCCGGTCCTCTTCTCTCGTCCCTTGCCCTCTTTCTCTAGTCGGCTTGCTCTGCTCGGGGGAGGCTTGCGTTCACCTCGGACTCGAGCTGGACCTCGCGCTCGGTCTAGGCCTTTACCTCGGCCATGATCTTAGGTTGCGCCAGTGCAAAAGAGCGTAACCACTCCTTGTGCTTAAGACCAGACCTTAGAGCCGTGATGACCGTTTCGTCCCGGTGCTCCGGGACCTCGAGAAGGGCGTTGTAGAAATGGGTGACGTAGGCCTTGAACATCTCCCTGTCCCCGCGCTTGATCGTGAAGAGGTGGTCGACTGTGCGCTTCTGCCGCCTGTTCCCAACGAAGTGGCCGAGGAATTGTGTGGCCAGCTCGTCAAAGGTCGAGATCGAGCACGGCTCGAGTCCTCTGAACCAGTCCCGCCCGGCACGGATGAGAGTGGCCGGGAAAGCTCGGCACTGGTCATCATCGGAGTGGTCTTGGAAGCTCATTCCCGTAGTGAACGCGTCCAAGTGGTTCTTCGGGTCAGATTTGCCGTCAAAGAGGGAGACCTTTGAGGGCTTGTTGCGGGAGGAGACGTGGACGGCGAGCAGCTCCTCGGTGAATGGTTTTGTGAGCGAGTCGGCGGCATACTTAGCCCCATCGCTCGAACCGTGACCTTCCCGATGCAGACTCTCGATCTTCTTCTCGAGGGCGTCGAGTCGGACATGGTACCCCGACGACTCGGCACATTCTGATCCCAGGCCCTTTCTGTTGGCGGCCTGCATCTGGCCTCGGCCGCGGTTTCTCTCAATGAGATTCCTCAAATCTCCTGGTGAGGTGGCCCTTAAGCTGCCTTGACGAGCCCCGTCTGCGCGGCCCCGTCGGGGGAGGGTGTGTCGGTCATGCCTAGTGACAGGCGAGCTGACCGACATTTCCTCAGGAAAGACATGCGCGCGAAAGACCTCGGGGCGGGGCGCTCTAGCGACATACCTCGGTGTCGAGCTGTTGGGCGCCCAGCGGGCGCAGAATGTACTGGCCCGGGGGATCCGCGGCCGTGGGATGCAGCGAGGCGGCGGTCGGCCGTGCCGACGCGGGCTGAGTCTTCTCTCCCCCTGTAGGGGTCCTGGTCCCGAGGCGGGGGAGCGGTGACCTGGGGATTTTGCCCCGCCGTTTGGACGCGGGCGAGCGCCTCCACGAAGGATGCGAGTCGGTCGATCCGGCCGGCGAGGGCGCTGATTGCATTCGGCGGAGGAGGCTCGTCTGCGCCTCCGTTGAGAGGGAGACGGCGGCTGGCGTTTGGATCATCTAGATGATCGCTCGCCATTGGAGTGAGATCGGGAGGCGAACTTTTGTTTTTGTGGAATCAAAGTTTCCCCACAGACGGCGCCAGCTGATGGAGGGGTGGAATCTCCTTCAGATGTTGCTTCCCGTTGATCTGCTGATGACGGCGATAAGTGGTTATGATTGGATCTGGAGACAGACTCCTGAAGCGTGTGGATCTCAATGGGTTTGGAGTTGTTGAGCCGTGGTACCTGCAAGGAAGTCCCGGGATGGTTGGACCACCGAGGACCCTCCAACGATCAAGTTAGTGGGGTAATCCGAGTAGAGTAACGGCTTAGTGGATTAGAATTGGCTTACCTTGACCGTCTGAAAGGGGGGTTTAAATAGCGGTGGCAGCAGGTGCAGTGGGCGCGAGAATCACGCCGGCCGTTACGCTTCCGGCGTCATGCCCGCGTGATGAGCGGGACCTCCCATTAATGGCGAGACATGCTCGTTAATGGGGGATCGTGGTGGCGTGGAACGTGGGATGTGGCCGGCGGAGATCTCGCGCATGGCGAGATTCGCGGGATGGCGGTTACGCCTGCAAGCGGTGTTGTTGGTCGGCCGATGGGCCGGGGAAGATGACCTCGGCGGGAGAGCTCGCGGACGAGCGGGAGAGCCGAGGCGTCTTGTTTCTGCGGAAGCTCGGGAATGAGCTGTGAGGCCGAGGAGGCCAATTATGCTGGGGCTCAGAGGCGAGCCAGCCTCGTCGGTAGGACGGGCATAGGAGCAGTTTGGTCGGTCCCTGTAGGTCATTTCTTGCATGCTCTGGGACCCGCCATCCGCCATGTGTCATGATCTGGGAGATCACCAATATCGAGCCCCATCACTTTGCCTTTGTAGCTCTATGGTTTTTTCTGTTACTTCGTTAAAATATTTTTAATGAAACGCAAGGGCTTTCGAGCTATCGTTCGACTCGAGAAAAAAATCATGCAATTCATCCGAAATTTTCTTTGGATATAGGAAAAAAAACTTGTTTTTGCTTCTTTAAAAGCATGCATTGACCTGGTGCTATTTTGCTGTGGTCCTTGATGAATATTCTGAGTCAGCATAATAATTTCGGAAAAGGCTCAACAAAGATCTCATTATCAAAGAGACAGGATGGTTTGATTTAACTTGATTTTCCTTTAATAAATAAAACGAAATTCTTCTTGTGATAAATGTTGGTGTAATAAATAAAGATGATGTTACAGGTCATTTTCATTGGAGGACCATAGACAAGACATGATTTCTGGCACTATGGTTTGCCACTTTGGTTCTAATGTGGGTGTGGAAGAGAGGGAGAGGGAGAGGGAGAGGCCCGCTTCAAACTTGTGTAAAAACCCTGGGTCTTTTGCTCTTTGTTAAAATATCCTTAGACCCAATTAAAACCATATTTATACTACTGGCATGTTATATATAAGCAGTTGTCTGTAATATCTAAGTATTTGGAGGGAATAAAGGCCGAGATGAAATGCAACCGAGAGGTTTTTCACAAAGATTTTGAACAGTTGGTCCTTCCCAATAATTTCAAAAATATCAGGGTTTTTAGAATACTCCCGAGCGGGCGGAGACAATTTACCCTTTTATTTATGTAATAAGCAGTAGCCCATATCCTTTGCATGGTCCATTGGGCCATAATTTAGGATATAAATTTGTAAGATATTGGTTGGACTGACCATTTCAAGAATTCTGGGTTATTTTTACAAGAATTTTGGTCAGAAAATATAACCACACATGAGAATTTTTCACTAGAAAAATCCAATTGCATGATATAAATTAAAAAAATCAACAATTAATTAAGTAATAAGAAAATTCTAAAATAAAACAAGCAATTTTACATTCAAATCGTGTAATAGTTGGTACAGAACCTTCAACTTTTGAATATAAAACAAATCACATTACCGTCTGGACTAAACCTTCAACCTTCAACCTTTCAAAATTTTCAAAATCAAGAAGATATATTTTTACCTATCAGCTTGGATCCACTTACATCTCTTCATGTTAACTCGACCAAAAAATCAAGAAGATATATTTTTTTGTCTAGACTATCAAAATCCCTAACCATCATTAGTGCCAAGTTGCAACAAATGTTATGAAACTGGGAGCTATCATACAACAACAGATCTTATCTTTTTGTTAATATCTCTTCGATCTTATCAACATCAAAGCTTTTATTAAAAAGGTACCCTAAAGATTAATATCTAATCCCGTCCTTTTAGCGATGGGATTATTAAAATCCCCAATGGCCTCCCATAATGGAGATGGCCTCCCATAATGGAGACAAGGATAGCCTTTTGTAACTGTCAAAGGAAAAATAGGTTAAGTAGAAATCAATAATGGCCGACACTAAACAATAAAGTTACATGGTTTCACCCATAGTTTAAGACATTATATATGCTAGTATTTAGCACGTGCGATACACGTTTGTATATTTTAATATAGCAAAAATATTTGAGAATTTTTTAAAAGAATTGGTTAAGATAACATAGGTTTTAAATTTTTTTCGCTGGATTTTTATTTTTTAAAATTTAATAAGTTGCTTATCTTAAATAATTTATGAAGACCGTTGTTACCTTAAATAAAAGTATTTAGGATATATTTCTAAAACAAAAAGTAAAGTGATTTAAACTAAATAAACTAAAATCTATTTTTTCTATATTTTATTGATTTAATTATGTGCATTGCAAGTGCTATAATAAGTTGGCACGTCATTGCTGCTTAGATGGGCGCAAATTAAATATGTTTCTTTTACACGAGCTCCGTACATCCTTTTTTGGCATTAATATAGTATAGATTCCATCGATCTGATTCAATTTATTATCAGGGGAAAAAATAATAATCACAAGAGGACCCACACGCAAAAGAATATTAGCTAAATAATTTCATTCTGTTTCTCCTGCCGCAGTGAGTTCTATGATGTTGCTTTCTTACAAGTTCTGTTCATACATAAATCAGTAATCCAACTATATATATATATATATATATATATATATATATATATATATATATATATATAAACTTATTGTTTCAACAAAACTTTTTTAAATAACAGATTAGTGGTTCAAATTATATAATGTGTAGCTAGTATTCGCCAACTATTAATTTTTTCCCGATAAATTCAAGTACTCATTACAAAACTGCTTTTAAGCAAAAAGATGAGAGAACTCTCCTCCATTTCATTAAACGATAGGCCACACTCATTGCATATATATAAATAGAATTCATGCACGTGCGTTACACGTGAAAAATCAAAGATAAAACTATAATAAAAATGAGTATGTATAAATTAATAAATATTGAGTGGTTATATGCAGTTTTTCTTTTCAAATTCTAATGTGCATGAATACCTTTTTTTGGGAGATGTGAGAAAGAGATGGGAAGAGAGAACGAGAACAATGTGGAAAATCTAAAGTTTAGAAATAAATGTATAAATTTTAAGTTTTATATAAGGTTTTCCTTCAAAAATTGATAAAATGTCTCATGTCATATCTTAGGTTTTAGTTATAATGGCAGAGATAATTCTAAGGATATATATATATATATATATATATATAAAGAGTAATGTCCCTACTAATTATTGATAAACTATAATGTGCCTCATGTCTCACAAATAATTCATTGCATAAAGATTTGTATCCATCTGCCTTCTCACATAAATCATCAGAAGTATATTTTCTTATCAAAACCAAGACCCACCGGTAAGGGATTGTTTTGTAACTGGATCCAAAACTTAATCGGATCGAGAAATTATTATTAAACGGGTTTGGATATGGTTATATGCGTTACAATATATGGTTCGGGATGAGTGATGCCAATCATTAAAAAAATGACAGAATGGTTTTTTGACTACATACTCCTTTAATCCCCACATTTCTCGATGGATAGGATAGATGTAGATATTTTTACTTGAGCATAAATAGTTTGTTTATAGCTGCAAATAGTTTTCTTGTAATATATATACTTATCAACACATTTTGCTTTATACTTTCTAGATAATTATTAGAGGTGTCGATAATGACATGTTACCTATCTGACATGTAGGTCCACCAGTAAAACATAAGTCATGGGTTAAAGTTTTAATATCCGTTAAAGCATTACATGTAACCGGCCTGTCCATCTGTAAGTACCACCGGGTCGACCCGACCCGCCGGTTCATGGATTTTACCGAACCCGTTACCGGATGGACTCGATCCGTGGGCTCATGTGGTTTAATCGGTCCATATTAAAAAAGTATTAAAAAAAACTCATTATTTTTCATAGTCTCGAAAATAAATATTTTATATTAAGAATTTATTATGAATACTATTAAGAGTTTTTCCTTCAGATATATATTTGAATGTAGTTATTGTGTTTAATTAATGTATTCAAATTCAAAAAAAATTATACACATAATCTTTTCCCTTTTAAATTGCATAAAATATTTCAATAACATCTAAGTTACCCAATTACACATACATGGAAGACTCGGGTTATTCGCACACCGGCCCGCTCGTAATTGGTTGGATGATGAACATGAAATTTAATATCCGTATCCGGGTATTTTATCCATATCCGTGTTACACGCTACACGTAATGATCCGTCCATGGATGATCTTACCCGTCTGTTTGACACCTCTAATTAATCATACATAATTTTTATCTAATTATTATTGCTTTTTGTTTACTATTTGTGGGCAATTGCTCTTTTCCCCTGTATAGAATGAGCAAAGTTGATGGAAATGATGGAAAACTTAAAGGCTGTGTGCATAGCGTTTTGCCACTGTAGCCTGTTGGCAAAGACTTTTCGTAGTTGAAAGGTCTCAAATTTCCAGTTACAAATTATCAGTCTAAAATCGGTTAAATTACACGTCCTTAACTTGAAACAGCAAATTAGAAACCATTGCAATCTCCTCCATCTCAAATTTCCAGCAGTAAGCACGCACACACGCTAAAAAAAAGAAAAGAAAAGAAAAGAAAAAAATAGCAGCCATCCTCCTCCGCTCCCTCCAGCTCGCCGCCGGCGCCGCAAGAGACGGCCCCGACAAGCTTGCGAGCAAATGCAATTGATGCCCTTGCGCCACCGGCAAGTAGTTCTCCACCCTCGCTGCCGACGTCTCAAATCTCGACGGCTGCTGTGTCACACCGCCATTTTTAGATTTTAAGGGTGTTTTTTAAAAATATGAAATTTTGGATGTTGTTTTTCAGAATATTGAAGATTTGTGTGGGGGTATTTTAAAAAGGCCCTGATTAAATTTGTGGTAAAGTAGGAGCAAGTAAAATGTAAAATAGAAAAAGGAGATAAAAAAGAGGTTGAAGGGGACTTGTGCATTTGTTTAACCTTTCATAATCACCTGATGGTGTCATCGAATGCGTCATTATAACAACAATCATCAGGATCACGTACCCAAGACGGCATGATATATCTCTGAGTAGTTAATCATTTACCTTAATCATTTCCCTCATGCATTAAAGGAGTCTTTGATTAGCATGATTTTAGTTTAATTAATTACTGCTACTAATTAATTCATTGCCCTGGCTTCCTGGAAGTAAGCTTAGGAGATTTAAGTTTGGAGTCATTTATTGGAACGAGTTGATGCGAAGTCGAAGATATATAATCCGAAAACAGTTTAATTAACCTACCAATCCGAAATATTCACGCTATTGGGTTGGCCAAGTAAACCAAGCTCACAAAAATAGAATTGAGGGTTTAACGGTACTTTCTTTTTTTCATGCTTGAAAAATCCCAGTCTTTCATCGTAAGGGGATGTTTGGATACACACTTTCCTTAGAATTAAAATCCCATATTTCTACTGGATTAGAGCAATCCTAAATTCGTGCCTTTTTCAGGTTTAATCTAAAAGGTCAAAATACCCCAAATAGACCCATTCAACCGGATAATAAAAATTAGCCCAGACTCGATTTTTTTTCCTCTTCTTTCTCTTCTCTCCTCAAACAACGTCTCCTTCCCTTTCTCCTTCCTTTCTCTTTTTTTCCTCTTTTCGATTTTTTTTTCTTTCATCCATCCAAATAGGCTTCTCTCCTCCCTCACAAAGAACACATCCATGACCTCTTCTCCATCACCATCCTCTTCGAATAAGATCTATCAAGTTTAAAGTGCACTCTCCGTTTCTCTCCTCTCTCTTTCCAAATTCTTTTTTCTTTTTCTTAAAACTTGATGAATCCTAAATTTTCAATTTGAAGATCACATCAATCAAGGTAAGATTCACAGGTACTATACAAACCCTGATTCTCAAAACATAACAAACCCTAATCTCTTATTTTATTTACATTATGATTCCTTATAGATTCAAAAACCTTATTTTCTCTTTTGGTTTTGGATTTGGATTTCATGTTTGTGTTGGATGGTATTTTTTTATGGTGGCCAAATAAATAAGAAAACTATATACAATCATTTTCTAATCAAGTGAGAAAACACAAATCAATTAAAATTGTCATAAGATAAAATGTTTTTAAAAAAAAGTTTCTAGGCAAACCCTTACTCCCAAAACCATCCAAACATACGTAGATTAAAAAAAAATCTTAGGAATTCCATTTTAGGAATACATGTGCATTTCGGTATATTTTATTCCCAATTTAAATCCAATGAATTTTAATTCTAACTATCCAAAACATACCCTCAATCAAAACATTCTCATATACATGGACCCTTCTATTTTATTACTTTTCATGTCCTGCCCCGTGCTGGGTGTAATAATAACCATGCCAGGAAGAAATAATAGCAATTACTTAGGTTCGTTAAATCATGCAAGTGAAAATGCCAAAATAAGATATATATAGCTACAACCTCGTCTCTTTATTTGATTGTTGGGGCAAGGGAACAAGCATCCAAAATCATTCAACTTCCTTATTTGTTTCTACCACTGCATCAAAAATTTAAAGCTGTGGAAAGGGTTGATGATATCTATATTTATATCAGCGTTCCCTTAATATCGAACGTCTTTTTAAGAAAGACCTTGACTTTTGTATGGTGGTATTTGTTTTTTCAGATCGGTAATCTAAATGCGAGGCTGATGGCAATTGAACCTGAGTTTTTTTAATAGCATTTTATAAGTTACTACGATTGCAATAAAATCCAAGATTATGATGAAGTTGAGAATGATGTTTATATTTTAACAAATTGAAATCTACCTATATGCTCAAAACTCAAATATATGGACACAATTTACTGTGACATATAGCTGAGCATCCCTGTTGGTTGACACTTGTCGTCGGTAAGATATCTAGAAGAAAGGAAAATATTTCCCTACCGCTTTACCTCCAGTTTGGAAGGAAAAAAACTTCTCTACAATAGAAGCCTTCTGCACGAATCTCAAAACCCATCTAAAGGCTTATAAGAGGTTTGTAAAGAAATTTCTCTACAAACCCTTGTAGAGAAGATTTTCCCCGATTGAATAGCCATAGTCCAATGGAAGAAAAGCCTAGATTTCTTTTTTCCATTAGATTGGGCCAGTCCAAAATTTTTGTCTTTTGAGTAAAATTTTGATGAACAATTTCAATGGAAAAGGATCAAAAAATATCCCCTATTCATTGGATTTTAAAAATTGACAAAGATCCAACCTTTCTAACCTAATATTTTCTATCTCCAAATGCCACATCAATCTCTTTGTCTCTTTCATTCTATCACTTTAATACTATCCTTATCTTCACCCAAACATGCATTGTCTTATCAAAATGCATTAAAATTTTATTTTTGAAATGCACTTGCATTACAACACATTTTAATTCTAAAGTCATTTCTTTGGACTTTAATTCTAACAATCCAAACACGGCTATAGAGTTTATGTCCATCCTTATCTATGAGATAAACATCATGGGCCTTTATTTGGCACAAATATATGAGAGTGATGGATGAAAGAGGCTCCACGAGGCCTTTTGCTTTAGATGGCGGCTAAAAGTATGTCCTCCATAATTTTATTCGATAATCGACACCTTTCAACTTGATATTCATTCTCTAATTTGTCAATATACCAAATTTCATATGATTACAATATCATTTCACCGCTGATTTAGTTGGCACAAAATTAACCGTTTACTGACAATAGAACTTTTTACATTGCTAAATCAACGGTGAAATGGATTTGTAATCATATAAAATTTGGTGTATCGATAAATTAGATGATGAATATCAAGTTGAAAAATACTGATCGTCGAATAAAATAATGGAGGACGTACTTTTTACCGTCACCTAACGCATAAAGGCTCATATGGGCTCTTTCCTCCGTTAAATATACAGATGTTGGGTGCAGTCCAATGTTTCATCTCTCTGATTGATACGATAGGGGTAGGTAAATTATTCCTCAAACTGAAAGCGTAAACCCTATAAATTTTTTTTTGCAATTGTTTCATCAAAGGTACATTTTTACTGGAAGGTATCTTGAGAATAAAGATAGCAGATTTGGAAAAAGGTTAACTAATGACAAATGACTGGTAAATTAAGTGCAAAATCTTTTTAAATTGAAGGCGAATTATTGATAATGTCAAAAGCGGTTCTCTCTAGGGATGTTAATGGATCGGATACTGACACCATATAGCTGTTACCCTATCCGTATCCGGTAGTCATAAGTGAATCAGATATGGATATAGATTGTTGCCGAAAATAAAAAATACTGTCTATATTTGGTTAAAATCGGATACAGATCCGGATATGAAATGAATATCTGAGTAAATATGCCTATAAAGTCAAATATTACTGTTATCGGATAAAAATCCAAAATGGACAAATGTGTTTCGTATCCAGTGCCTACAAGCGATACAAAACAAATATAGGAGTTATATTATACGTATCCAGTGCTTATTGGAGAATGCAGATAAGGATACGGATTGCCATCGGTAACGAAAAATACTATTTATATTTGATAAATGTCAGATATAGATATAGAGTTGGCTCAGATATTCCGTAAATGTTTACACCCTTGGTACCCTTGATTGGCTGTAAATGTTTCTAAATTAAGAAAGGCGGCTATGATTGTAGGCAAACCGTTGATTTATTTTTTCTTTTATTGAACCTTAATAATTGCATGAACAATTAGGGCTTTTATGTTAGTTGTGACTGCTACCTACCATTAATCTATTATCTTCGATCTATAATCAAACCATGGATATGATTGGCAGCCATTTGTTATATAAATTGAATTCTCAATGTCACTCATATCAGATTCTTTAACTCAAACGATCTTCCATAAATCACACAACCATAATAAAATGATTGACATGTGTAATAGATTTCTAATTCAGCAGATGAAAAATAAAAAAAGAAGGAAAAAAAAGAGAAAAAGCCCTTTCTCTAAGAAGTTTCCAATTTCAACTCAAACATCTATAAATTAGCAATTTGGAAGCATGTCATATGGCACATTAAAAAGAGAGATTTCTTCGGAGATCACAGCGAAGAGTCTAGTTGATAGAGGCCTGGATTTCCTTCAGATGTTGTCCTCCGTCGATCTGTCGTGAGCGTTGATGAAGAGTTGAGATTGACATTGATGGTTATCTTCTTGAATGCATGGATCTCAATGGGTTGATTTCGAGGTCAAGCCGATCTATCTGCAAAGAAGTCCCGGGATGGTTGTACCACCGTGGATCCTCCGACGATTAAGTTAGCCGAGAAATTTGAGCAGAATAGCAGCTTGTTGGATCGAAATTGATTTACCCGAGTCGTTAGAGAGAGGGGTTATTATAGTGGTCGCTTGGAGCGAGATGGTGCGAGATTTTCGCTGTCGGTTACGCCCCTGATGTTACGCCTGCGTGAATGACGGGATCCCCCCATTAATGACGAGACATGCTCGTTAATGAGGGGTTACGACGGCGTCGAATGCGGGATGTTGGGTGGCGGATATCTCGCTTCTGGCGAGATACGTTGAGCCGTGGCGGAGGCGCTTGGGCTTTGTGTTCTTAGTTGCTCGGTAGATCCGAGGAGCCTTAGCTTGGCGGGAGGCTCGGAGGTGAGCGGGAGGCCGAGAAAGCTCAGTTTTGTGATAGCTCGAAGGAGAGCTGGGATGGCTGAGGAAGCTCAACGTGTAGGAAGGCTCGGAGGCGAGCCGATGGTTATTTGTAAGGCGAGCATATGAGTGTTCTGGGAGGCCATTGAAGGTCGGGTCAATCCTCGGGGCGAAGGCCCGGGGAATGCCTTCATTGTATCGTGTTTTCTCCTGCCCTGTGAGCCCCAGGACACGTCATCTACCACGTACCATGATCTGGGGAATTCCCACTTATGAGTATTATCATTAGCCCCCCACTCTCGTCCCGACCTATTTATGGGTCGGGTCGAGATTGGTCTGATTGGTTTTCTGGACGCAGACTGTTACCAAAAATCTATCGGCGCGGATTTCCGGGACGACTCGGTGTAGGGCAGTAGCGTCGTTCGGATTTATGAGCCCACGTGGCGTATCCCGGGCGCTTGGATATTCGCACGCATCTTTGATGACATCGGTGGATCAGGAAAAGGATGCGCTTTAAAGAGGGGGTGCCGATTCGCTCACACGTCTGTTGAGGTGCAGGCCACGTGTCCAACGTGGATTAGGGGATGCGACGGGGTGTCACTGTCGCCTGCGGCCGAAAGAACGTCTCCAATGGTCGTTCGACACGTGGGGCTACGGCGACTGGCAGACGCGACGCTTCGTTTAGGCGGGAAATGATCGGGGCTGTCGGATGCTTCCTCTCGAGTTGTATAAATAGGAGGGGAACCCCCTAGAGTTTACACTTCCGCCACTATTTTCCTTCGTTGCGAGAGATTGCTCGGCGCTCCTCCTTGTTTTCATATCAGATCTCCAGCGTCTTTCCTCGGCGAAACCTTCCCTTTGAATCAGGTTAGATTTCTTTCTCTGGGGAGTCGGTAGAAGTTGTTAGGGTCGAGTCTGGTGATGAGGTTCCAGTTGTTACGCCCCGCTTCCCAGGGTACGGGCAGAGGGCATGACGAGGCCGCTACGCATTTACTCTGAAGTAAACACGCTAAGCGTATCTAAGCAATATAAAATAAAATGTACACAAGAGACAAGATATAAATGAACATCAACTTTATTTATTAACATTCTTTTTACAATACAACTGAAATGGAAATACATGTACTGAAAGCAATGCCTAAACAATGACATAACAGAAATGAAAATGAAATGAAATGTACAAGTGAATCTAAAACTCCGGGTCTTCAGTAAACTGATCCAAGTCTTCGCTGCTGGGTTCGATCTCCAGTGAATCCGAAATACCTGACGACATTCCAAAGAAGAAGAAAGAGAATGTCGTCAGCGAACAATCGCTCGGTAAGTCCCGTAGATAGATAAGAATAGAATAGACAGAATGGAGTATAGCTGTTTAATGTTGTTATTTAGTATTAACGCTGTTGTTTGTAGCTTGGTACAAAAGAGGCCAGTGTATACGAGTGGAGTCTCACTATTCCGGAGACTAAGGTATACGGAGTACAAGGAACCGTTCAGCCACGGTACAACGGCAATGGAGATTGCGTGAGCCGTCTTGGACTTCGTGATCTCGTCGGCTTGATACCTTTCCAAGAGGCCCTCGGTGCCCTTTTATAGTGCAAAGCCAGAATCTTTTAGTTGAAAAGTTGGTAAAATATTGCAGTAATCAATCTCCCAAAATCTTGCATTCCAACTCATCAATAGTGCGGCGGATCCGCGGCCCAAGGGTGGGTTTGGCCGCGGATCCGCGGCCAATGGTAGGGATCTTTTGATCATATTTCTCTGGCTCTCTGATGGTGACATTTGGCAATCCTAGGAATCTTTAGAATTCAGAAATCATCTCTCGGTTGCTTCCAGACTTGGTCTCCAAGTTTGCTTCTTAATTTGGCAAGTTTTCTTCAACAAATTGATTTGTTTGTTAAATCCTGCATAACAACTTGGAAATATTCTGCACAACAACTAGTCTTATGGTTGCAGTCTCCTTCTACTTCTAACACCTTCCGTACCAATCTACCTCTTATAAATCCCGCGATGTCTTGATTGTATTGTCTTGTATTATAATTGTATAGATGGATGACTTGCCGAGACCATGATATCAGTAATGAAACAGATATAATGGATGAACATGTAAATGGAGTATATCCATGGTTCGGTTCGGTCAAGTTGTATAGATTGAATAGATGGATTCATATCGAATTGTGGTTATATACTTGAATCACATTCAAGTCAGATTGTTTATATTTAGACTCAGTCTGAGTTAGAAAATTAGAAAAGAAATTAAAGTCCTGAATTAGGTTTTGATGTTATCGGTAACTGCTGCACATGGACGGCAGGATTTGTGTATTTTCCAAGACAATTACCGTATTGATAACACCGTTTGTTAGGTTGTCTACTTTAAATAGGAAAGCACCCATATCTCCGGCTCCCCGAGGCTCAAGAGATTGGTCCCGCTTAAACCTATATTTACTAGGGTCGTTATTTTAATTTAGTATAACTTGAGGGGGGTTTATGTAAAAATAGTTTTGGTATAATTTCAAAATACACCTCAAGTATTTAATTATCGTCTTTAGGGTTTTCATTGATGTATATTTTATAAATGTGACATTTCTAGTGAATAAAACCTAATTTCATAATATATGGTATTTATTTGTAATGTGAATATTGTTTTGAATTATCATGATAGTTTCATATAATATTTGAATTCTTTTCTTGAGTTTTGGAAACATGGAATATTATATATATATATATATTTAAGATAAGTATTTTGGTAATAATTATATATACATATTTAATGAAAATAATTTTATTTATTTTCTTGTAAAAATCTCATTTTCTAAAAAAAATGTATAAAATTCCATCGAGATCGAATGCTCCTTGCGGAGGTCTGCATCTCGCTCTACTAAGCCCGAAAACGTGCGATAACCCGCACCATCCCAAACGGGGTCCCCAAAATGGGTTGTAGAGACGCAATTGCATGGAAATTGTTTATACATTTTTTTTTAAAGAAAACGGTTTTATAAGTTAGGATAATTATTTGTAAGGTCGTATTTCCCGTATTCTATTGTCACAAAATCAATCGTGCTATGATAGAGATGTGTGTTGTGATGAGGTAGGTCATTATCTCGTGAACTATCTAAAAGTATAGCAATGAATTATGATGGTTTATGTCGAAACTAAACTATATGGTATTTTTCTGAAAAAATATGATAAAAGTTACAAAAATGATTATTTTGATGTGAAAGTTGTTTTGTTGAGATTTAAATGTTTAATAATCAACATATGAGAATATGGTTTTATCTTTTTAAAGAAAAGTGTAGTTTTTAAAGAAAACCGAATCGAAAGTCGGATTAACTCCGCTTCCGTCGAGTTTTAGAAATGGAACTTTTTAAAGATAAAGATGAGAGGGGAAAATGGGACTTACTGGCTTATAAGGTAGAGAGGAGAAATAGGAAGAGTGGGGAAGCGTCGGTGCATCGTTTCGTCACCGGAAACTCCTTGGGTCGTTGCCGGAACTTCGTCGGAGCTTCGCCTTTCGCTAACTCCACTTGGACACTATAAGAACTTGGAAATTTCTTGAGAGTTTTGGCAGGGAATTGTGAGTGAGGAGGGGTGTGAAATGGAGTGATATTTATAGGAAACGCTAGGGTTTAGGGTGTTTAAAGAATGCATTGAAATATGCATTAAAATGAGGTTAAATGGGCATTTTATTGCTCTCTAGATTAATTCAGAGTAAACAAGCAATAATAGAGTAGTGGGGTAGGCTAAATGTTGCAGAGGGTGAAATTTAGGAGTATTTGGGATGGTTCTACCCGACGTCGCCGGATTTTTTGAGTGTGTCGCCGGCCCAATGCCGACGGTTTGGGTTGGTGTTGGGGTATTGGGTCGGGGTCGTTTGGTATTCTACAGTGCACGTGTTTGATTATCTTGTGTCTTTTCAGTTTACGTGTAGTGCATGTGTAGTCTTTTGGGCTTCTAAAAAGATTAAAAGAATACAAAATAAAAAATAATGTGGCTGATGGGATTTGAACTCTGGTGCCATGTCTTAGCAGTGTAAGGCCTTTACCAGTGAGCTACAAGCTCTTTCTTGCTGTTCAAAATTGAATCAAATATTTATAGTACTCACAGGAATTGTAAATATCCCAAGTGTACATTAACTTTTAAACAATTTTATGTACACAAAATTTGAAGTTGTTAAAGTCTACCCTCCTTACAAAAATTTCGTCCTCGAAATTTACAAATTTTATTTTAAGGACTATTTTACAAATAAGTGAGAATATCTTGCACGCATCTCATCTTCTCTTTACTATGTCGATTCTCCTGGAGTGTCTTTTCTCCACATCACTCGAACCAAGTTAACTTGCTTGTTCTGAAGTGACTTCACTTTTCTGTCCAGGATCTCAACAGGTTGTTGCTCACAAGACAAGTCGGGCTGTACAGTGAGCTCGGAGTGATCTAGAATATGGCTAGGGTCACTCACATACTTTCTGAGTTAGGATATGTGGAATACGTTATGCACTCCTTCCAATGAAGGTGGAAGTGCTAAGCGATAAGCCACTTCACCGACTTGTTCGAGTATGTCGAACGGTCCAATGTACCGTGGACTTAGCTTACCCCTTCTTCCAAAACGTATCACTCCGTAGTTTGAAGATATCTTCAGAAATACATGATCTCCTAGTTGAAACTCCTAGTGACGGTGCTTTGCATCAGCCCAGTGATTCTGTCGGTCTTGGGCTATGCGCATTCTTTCCCTGATAGTACGAACTGTTGGCTATAGTGCCCTCAAGGCAATTATCATAGTCGCAGACAGGTGATTATGATGATTGAGGGAGGACCTATATCAGTAGAACAGTCTTACTCGAGATGATAGTATGCTATTTGGTTTGTCTTTATCATCATGCTTTAGGTGATATTACAGATCACTATTACATATTGATAGAGCCCATAGGATTCTTGCTTGACTACCAGTATTATGATGGAGATTATATACGTGGGAGCTGGGGGTCTATAAGCAAATTCTTAAATGTCCCTAGTCGTGGGAGTATCGAGACTGGGCATCGATACTCCAGTGTAGACTGGTGTATACTGATCAAGACCCCGACGAGGGACGGTGGCCAGGTCTCACAAGCCATTGGTGTTAGCTTGTTTACCTAAGACAGTATACATGTGCTCATTGGGTTATGGGTACACTGGACGGACTTTCCGAGAACATGCTAGTTGGTATTATACCTATTGTCAGATAGCGGTTCCCTGGTGACATGTGTACAGGTTAGTCTGTCGATCTGAGATCGTCATTTGTCTCGTGTGAGTTCCCACTGTGCTTTGATTACTACTCTACCATGGCTCAAAGGAGTCGTGCAAACAGGTTTTTGTTGGATACAGTCCCGAGCCACATGGAGGCAGTGAGCGGATCGTCGGGGATTTGTCTCTCCCGGTATTGGGGATTGATATCACACAGTGCACGGGTGGCCATCACCAGAAACCCTCGGCCGGGGTATGCGAGAATTACCGATCCAGGATCGATAGTTTTTTAGGTGGTGATGGGTTACATACCGACACGAATTATCGCGTTATTAGGGATCTGACTTTATCCACCCTCTAGACTCGATATGCGATACTCTTAGATGAACAGACCGGACTGTACGGATATTGTCACTGTCAGGCTCAGTAGGGGTTCAGGATGAGTTTGCTCGTCGGCCTCCCTTTCGCTCAATACCTGGGTAGCCGTTACGTACAGCTAGTGCCGCTGACGTGCTTGTGGTTAAACCCACTGCCAGCGTATTGACGAGTCTTTAGAGTCCCACACAGAGGGTTTTCACGGTTCAGGCGATATAGTGTAAATAACGTATGTTGGTACATACAGGTGTCTGATTAAATATGTGTACAGGCTGCACAGACTTTAATCGGACGGTTGATAATACTAGCGGTTTAGGATTAAGCCGGATTATTAAATCAGGTTTTGATTTAATAATTAATATATTTATTTATATTCTAGTATTATTTTTCACTATTTATTTTCTCTCTTGGCTATTCGTATTTTTTTACGAATACGTGTATATGTATTTCGATATGTATACCGGGTTGCATTCCGTATTTATATGGAATTGTTTCTGGAAGATGTGACACCTCATTATTTGATTTTCCTTTTTAGAAAATCATTTAGGGAAATGAGGTGGAAGGGGTGAGGTGGCATAAGCATGGCTTGAGGCATGTAGAGAGGTATGGGCTTGGCTTTGTTTATTTAAAAAATGGGAAAAGATATTTTTGTGTGTGTATTTTGTGCATGAGAGAGAGAGGGAGAGGGAAGCCAACTCTTGGCTTAGGGTTTGCTCATTTTCTTCACTTGATTTTCATCACTCTCTCACTCTTACTCACAAAAGACTTAGCCATTTCTTTGTTACTCAAGCCATGGTTTCTTCACCTCCTCTTCATCTTTCTATAGTTGCTCTTGGAGCATTTTGATGAGAGAAAAACATTAGTGAGATAATCCCACACCTCCACTCTCCATTGCTAGCAACCTTGGAGCGTCGGTTGCCTCGTTTTGCGAGGCTGAAGCTTGCGCTGTTTCTCTCAGGTGGATCATCATAGATGGAGGAAGACCGACAACCAAACTCGATCCAAACGACCACTAGGAGCTTGGAATGAAGACCTAAGGACACGGATTAACTCGGTATAGTCATTCTAACTTCTTTACATGCTTGCTAGTTTAGGGTTTAGGGTGGATCCGGGCATCGGGTAATGGTAGCGCCGGTTTAGTAAATTTTTGTTCCGCAATTGGCCACGTTTTGATGGCCGGGGCACTGTCGTAACCCAACATAGTATCAGAGCCAACCCATAAACCCTACTAGTTAGTTTGCACAAGGTTAAAATCTCGATCGACAAATTTTTCCGAATCATTTTACCAGGTTGATGTGCCCGCTGTCGTTTTTCATACTTGCTTAAAAAATATTTTCAGGCATCGTAAAAATACGTGCAGGCTTTTATGGGGTACCAGAAGAAATTTGAGCCTTTAACTCTGCAATTTGGCCGCGGAACTGCCGCGAAATGTGCCTATTGGCGGCGGTTCCGCCGCGCTTTGTGGCCAAACGTCACCAAATTTTTTCTGGCACTCTATTTATTGGAAAAAATGATTTTTGTGATATATAGTTTTGGCCCAGATTTGTCTAAGTGCCGGATTTGCTTTTGGGGCCTATTTGGAAAGATTTATTCGATCGAAATTTAATTGTGTGTTTACAGTACATGCATTATTATCTGCGACCGTGAATGTCATTTGATCGGTACAACTCGTCTAATTACTATATGTCTTTTAGACGGGTTTGCGAATGTAACATTCATGTTGATTTTCTGTGTTGTGCTGTGTTGTGGTTGGATCGTCGTGGTGGATAGCTTGGGTGCAATGTCAGTACTGTTTAGTTTCATTTGTACATTTGATATTGCGGGGCGAGCGTCCGACATGTGGACTGCCGTCACTGCCAGTTTGTATATTATTCATTTGGGGCACGACCGGGTTGAGATCGATGTCACCCTTATATATTATTTTCTTTTCTGTACTAGGATTACCCCACGACGGAGGGCACGAATAGCCGGGTTCTAGAGGGCAACGGGTCTGCATCTCATGGCGTTGGGACGGAGGTGACCTTACTCTAGAATTGGCGGGCTATTCGCCGCACTCGTAGGGAGGATAGGTTGACCCACGGAAGGGTGCCCAAGTTACCGGATTCCTTGAAGTGCTGGGTGGCTCATTCACGTTGTTGAAGGAGGTTGCCTCACTTCTGGTTTTGGCGGGTAACCTGCCGCGCTCGTAGGGGTCTAGGTTTTCATTGCACAGGCTATCCACACGACAGGGAATGTCGGGTCTCATTTGCGGCTTAAGTGAAACCTGGGGCTCCAGGATTATCCACCATTCTGTGTTACTTCTGTGATGTTTCTGTGATGTTGCTTATATCATGGCTGGGACGAATGTTATATATATTTATTGTCACGCCCCGCTTTCCAGAGTGCGCTAAGATCGGTACGTGACAGAGCTAACCATACTACCTGTGGCTAGGAAACATCCCTCCACAATTACATTACGGTTGTCTAAGATATCAAGAACAGGAAAATAAAATAAACTATCTAGTACATGTCCATGAGCCAGAATAAACGAGTCAAGAAATAATATGCGGAAGCAATAGATCCAATAAACAATAACAATCAGGAATGTACGTTCCAAATACGGGCTCACATCAGGAATGAAAATGCTGAAAGAAACTAAACTAAAATACTAACAGGTCCTCACTGCTCGGTCTGTTCACTGAAATACTCCTGATCGGCCTGCGGCAAAGGTAGAGGATCTGGGCCATGCAAAACCCAGACGTCAGTGCGTCATAATATCAACAATAATATAATCAGGGGGTAACAAGTCATGCAGGCATGAGTATAAACAGTAATAAAAGTATAACAGTAACACGAATAAGAAACAATGAAGGGTATAAGCACATATGACGTGCGGTGAGTAATCTGAACTAAACTACTGGGTTAACTACTCTCAAGTCTTTGAAATCAATTTAATGAATCGTCGATGTTACTCAATAGTATCCTGTGCATGCCCGGGACCACGGTCAAGACCCTCGGGCTGAATCCGAGACGTGCTGCTAGGCAGTAAACATGTAACATGTACAGACGAATGATGTCAGCAACATCATCCCGGGGCTGGCCTAGCCTGTAAAACTGATCAGTATAAGCGTCGAGCTGTTGAGTTACAAATCAGGTTTCATCATTGATTTTCCCTTACCCCCAAGGTTATGTGTTCGAGTCGGGTATTGATAAACTGTAGCTAATGCCAACACAGGATCAAGCAGGAGCAGGTTTGTCTATACAGACAACAGGATATGTCCATCGGGACAACATGTCAGGATTGTCGGCATTAATAACAGGATCATGTATCAATTCAAGTAATGATATATCAGGTCATGTCAGGTAGTGTACATGTATCAAGTGGGTGCCCAACAGTAAAATGTAGCAGTATTGAATCAGGGTAGAATACGGATGTACGATAAAAGCATGGGTGCACAAATATCTACCAGGGGTTACACCATGACTAAGCAGGATGCACAATATCAAGCATGGGGTACTAATATATTAATAATATGAATTAATGCAATATGAGGTGCAACTAGGTATGCAGAATTAATGGCATGGATACACAAATAGACATGGATGCATAACTAACTATCATGGGTTACAACTATAGTTCCAAGACTAAATGGGATGCACATTATCTAGCATGGGGTACTAATGTATTAATAATATGAGCTAATATGATCTGTAGATGCAGCTACATGTATATTACATGATATGGATGCATACGGGTATCCGAAAACGGTAAAACTTTAGTATGGATGTATAATGTGATAAACGGGTAACATTTTACTCATATGGATGCATAATAATATACCTAGCATGTAGCAAGATAAATTAGCATGCGACTTGATATGTAAATAACGATATGGATGTACACGGACGTCGTAAAACAGTAAAATGGTAACAGGGGATGCACAATACACTAAACATGTAATATAATTATTAATATGGTTGTAAAATATATCATAGCATGTAGCAAGATCAACTTGCCTCGATCGGATCACACGACGGATACGTATGGCACGTCCGATGTCGGGTAATCGTTGCAACATACACACGGCATGTGGGACGGGTCCAGGCAAGGCAAGAGCGTAATCACGCAAGTAAGGGACGTTCACTGGATCGGCAGCAGCGACGCAACTCCGGCGGCGGCTGTAAAAATCAAGAATCAAGAAATAAGGAAAAGAAAAAAAGAAGAGGAAGAAGTAGAGAGAGGATGTGCTCACTGGACAGAGGAGGCGAGAGGGTGATGATGGTGTGAGGTCGTCGGGTTAACGGAGCTCTGGCGAGGTAAGGTGTGCAGGGTGCTCGGGCTCGGTTAGGGTTTCGGGTGCAGGAGGAAAAGGAGATGTTGGGGTGTGCAGGGTTTTAATCAGAAGAAGAAAGAAATGAAGGAGGAGAAGAGGAGGAAGATGAGGAGGTGGAGACGAGAAGGCGCTTGCTGCGATGGTGATGAGGAGGCAAAGCTAAGGTTTCTGTGGGTTTCTCGTGAGGGCGCAACAATTTAAAGAAGAAGAAAAGAAATAGAAGAGGGATGTAACTATAGGGTGTGAAGGGAGGTGACCAAAATCGAGAAGGGCACAGTAACCGCAAGAGGTGAGAGAAAGGGAGAGAGAGAGAAAGAGAGAGAGAGACTGAGAGGAGAGAGAGGGAGAGAGAGTACTGCGTGAGAGAGAGAGAGATCGAAAGGAGAGAGAGAGAGGGAGAGAGAGATTACTGTGAGAGAGAGAAAGAGAGAGAGGGAGACTGAGAGGAAAGAGAGGGGGAGAGAGAGTACTGTGAGAGAGAGAAAGAGAGAGAGAGGGAGTGGGTAGAACAGTTTAGATTAGGATTATATTAAAAATTTTAAAATATATTCGTTTGATTTGAAATTTTATATAAAATGTTTATATATAGAATATAATATTGATTGTAATTGAGATTTCTTTTGGCTAATACAAAAAATAGTCCAAAACACGCCCGGGTCGGGTCTAAAAATCTAGTTTTAAAAGACGGAAAATATACATGTCAACCAAAACCAAAATTGGATATCCGGGTAACGAAAAAGCATACCCCTAAGAACGGATGCATGCACGTGCACGCAATCTCCCTTTTCATGCCTTCCCACCAGAAATGCTGTCTTAGATCACGGTACATCTTCGTGCCTCCTGGATGTACAGAATATGCGGAACTATGTGCCTCCTTCATAACTTCTTCACGAATGTCTTCTTTTGGCACACACAAACGGCTACCATATCGCAACGGACCATCTTCATGAATCAACAAGTCCGTTCGAAATTCCGCTTTTACCTGTTCTCGAAACCTTTGCAATCTTGGGTCCTGCGACTGCGCTGCTTTAATATTATCAATCAATGACGACTGTACTTGCAGCTGCATCAACTGCCCCGAAGAGTGCGGTAGCATAATCTCCAACTCGAATCTCCGAAAGTCTTCGATAAGCTCCTTCAGTGCAGTCAACATCCCAATTGCTGGCAACTGACTAAGCGCATCCGGCACAACATTAACTTTCCCCGGATGGTACTTAAGATCAAGATCATAGTCATCCATCAGCTCCAACCATCTACGCCGTCTCATGTTTAGCTCTTTCTGCGTGAACACATATTTTAGGCTTTGTGATCGGTGAATACTTCAACCCTTTCGCCCAGTAAGTAGTGTCTCCAAATCTTCAGAGCGAAAATTACTGCTGCAAGCTCCAAATCACGAGTTGGGTAATTCTTCTCATGGGTCTTCAACTGCCTCGATGCATAGGCTATAACCTTTCCATGCTGCATCAAAATACATCCCAAACCATTCCCAGATGCGTCGCTGTGAATCACCAATCCTCCGGAACCGTCTGGTATGGTCAAAATAGGAGCGGTTATCAATCTCTGCTTCAATGCCTCAAAAGCTGACGCACACTTATCCGTCCATATGAACGGTACTTTCTTACGCGCAAGCTTGGTCAAAGACTCAGCCAATTGAGTAAAATTCTCTACGAATCTTCTGTAATATCCGGCAAGTCCAAGAAAACTTCTGATCTTTGCTACGTTCTTCGGAATCGGCCAATCTTGAACTGCTGCAATCTTCTCGGGACAACGACGATTCCATCTCCGGATACGACATGCCCCAAAAACTTTACTTCTTCAAGCCAAAACTCGCACTTGCTCATCTTTGCATATAATCTTTCTTGGCTCAATGTCTGCAGTGAGATCTTCAAGTGTTCTGCATGCACTTCTATGCTCCTCGAGTAGACCAGAATATCATCGATGAACACCACAATAAACTGGTCTAAGAACGGTGAAAAGATTCGGTTCATCAAGTCCATAAATATCGCCAGTGCATTCGTGACTCCGAATGGCATCACTAAATACTCGTAATGTCCATATCGAGTTCGGAACGCAGTCTTGCAAATACCCTCTGATTTAACTCGAACTTGATGATATCCGGATCGCAAATCCAGCTTCGAGAATACCTTTGCGCCACTGAGTTGCTCGAATAATTCGCCAATGCGAGGGATCGGGTACTTGTTCTTAATAGTTATCCGGTTTAATTCTCGATAATCAATGCACATTCTCTTTGTGCCATCTTTCTTCTTGACTAGAAGAACTGGAGCTCCCCAAGGTGAATTGCTGCTGCGAATGTAACCCTTCTCTAGAAATTCGGTAACCTGCTTCTTTACTTCTTCCAACTCCACTGGTGCTATCGGATAGTATGCCTTTGAGACTGGCGCTGCACCAGGAACAAGATCAATTGCGAACTCCACATCTCGTTTTGCGGTAAACCCGAGATGTCCTCGAACACATCCATAAACTCTCGAACCACAGCCGGCGCTTCCTCCTTATTAACTTCCATCGACGAAAGAACGGCGCTTGTCGGCCTAGCCCTAAACCCGACTGGCCCGACAGAACTGCTACCACCAGCAAAAAAAAACTCCGGATGTCCGGGAATTTGGAAAATCACTTTCTTTGCCCTAAAATCAATGTGAGCATGGAAAGTGCCGAGAAAAATCTATTCCCAAGACAACGTCAAACAATGGGATGCACCTGAATCGAACAATGTTAATGCGGGAAAAACATGAACAAGTAGGATACCTTAAATGACTTCATCTGAAGCCAAACACTGAAGAAGATTAGCACGGTAAACAGGATTCAAGCTTGCGATAAAATATGAACTGGTAAGCAATGAAACCGAGAGAAGCAAAGTAATATAACGACCATAAAATAAGGAAATGAATCAAGAATAGGACTCCAAGTTACTTAAATAGAGTATCCCATTGTAACCATGCTGCAGTTCATAGTTACAATCACATAACTCCGTTCAAGTCACTCAAATCCTACTATCAGAATCAAAAGAATAGGAAGGGAGAAACAATAGAGAACCAAAAGGATTCAAGCCGAGATGCAAAATTATTCCATCCCGTCAAGATAAAAGGTCAATAGAAAGAAAAGATTCAAGAATCATGACAACAATGTGGCAGGACATATTCCTAATTACGGGTCTTCTGATTCATGTATTGGGTCCAATACCCAACTACAAAAGAATCAAACTCGATTAACGTAAATCCTATGGCTCTGATACCAAACAAACCCTGTCATGCCCCGCTTCCCAGAGTGCGCTAAGATCGGTATGTTACAGAGCCAACCATACTACCTGTGGCTAGGAAATATCCCTCCACAGTCACATTACGGTTGTCTAAGATATCAAGAACATGAAAATAAAATAAACTATCTAGTACATGCCCATGAGCCAGAATAAACGAGTCAAGAAATAATATGCGGAAGCATTATATCCAATAAACTATAACAATCAGGAATGTACGTCCCAAATACGAGCTCACATCAAGAATGAAAATGCTGAAAGAAACTAAACTAAAATACTAACAGGTCCTCACTGCTCGGCCTGTTCACTGAAATACTCCTGATCGGCCTGCGGCAAAGGTAGAGGATCTGGGCCATGCAAAACCCAGACGTCAGTGCGTCATACTATCAACAATAATATAATCAGGGGGTAACAAGTCATGAAGGCATGAGTATAAACAGTAATAAAAGTATAACAGTAACACGAATAAGAAACAGTGAAGGGTATAAGCAAATGTGACGTGCGGTGAGTAATCTGAACTAAACTACTGGGTTAACCACTCTCAAGTCTTTGAAATCAATTTAATGAATCGTCGATGTAACTCAATAGTATCCCGTGTATGCCCAGAACCACAGTCAATACCCTCGGGCTGAATCCGAGACGTGCCGCTAGGCTGTAAAATGGTAATATGTATAGACGAATGATGTCAGCAGCATCATCCCCGGGCTGGCCTAGCCCGCAAAACTGATCAGTATAAGTGTCGAACTGTTGAGTTACAAGTCAGGTTTCATCATTGATTTTCCCTTACCCCCAAGGTTATGTGTTTGAGTCGGGTATTGATAAACTGTAGCTAATGCTAACACAGGATCAAGCAGGAACATATTTGTCTATACAGACAACAGGATATGTCCATCGGGACAACATGTCAGGATTGTCGGCATTAAGAACATGATCGGGTATCAAGTCAAGTAATGATATATCAGGTCATGTCAGGTAATGTACATGTATCAAGTGGGTGCCCAACAGTAAAATGTAGCAGTATTGAATCAGGGTAGAATACGGATGTACGATAAAAGCATGGGTGCACAAATATCTACCAGGGGTTACACCATGACTAAGCAGGATGCACAATATCAAGAATGGGGTACTAATGTATTAATAATATGAATTAATGTAATATTGGGTGCAACTAGGTATGCAGAATTAATGGTATGGATACACAAATAGACATGGATGCATAACTAACTATCAGAGGTTACAACTATAGTTCCAAGACTAAATGGGATGCACATTATCTTGCATGGGGTACTAATGTATTAATAATATGAGCTAATATGATCTGTAGATGCAGCTACATGTATATTAAATGATATGGATGCATACGGGTATCCGAAAACGGTAAAACTTTAGTATGGATGTATAATGTGATAAACGGGTAATATTTTACTCATATGGATGCATAATAATATACCTAGGATATAGCAAGATGAATTAGTATGCGACTTGATATGTAAATAACTATATGGATCCACACGGACGTCGTAAAACAGTAAAATGGTAACAGGGGATGCACAATACACTAAACATGTAATATAATTATTAATATGGTTGTAAAATATATCATAGCATGCAGCAAGATCAACTTGCCTCGATCGGATCACACGACAGATACGTACGGCATGTACGACGTCGGGTAATCGTCGCAACGCACACACGGCACGAAGGACGGGTCCAGGCAAGGGAAGAGAGTAATCACGCAAGCAAGGGACATTCACTGGATCTCCTGGATCGGCAGCGGCGACGCAACTCCGGCGACGGCTGTAAAAATCAAGAATCAAGAAACAAGGAAAAGAAAAGAAGAAGAGGAAGAAGAAGAGAAGGGATGTGCTCACTGGACAGAGGAGGAGAGAGGGTGACGATGGTGTGAGGTCGTCGGGTTAACGAAGCTCCGGCGAGGTAAGGTGTGCAGGGTGCTCGGGCTCGGTTAGGGTTTCGGGTGCAGGAGGAAGAGAAGGTGTTGGGGTGTGCAGGGTTTTAATCAGAAGAAGAAAGAAACGAAGGAGGAGAAGAGGAGGAAGATGAGGAGGTGGAGACGAGAAGGCGCTGGCTGTGATGGTGACGAGGAGGCACAACTAGGGTTTCTGTGGGTTTCTCGTGAGGGCGCTACAATTTAAAGAAGAAGAAAAGAAATAGAAGAGGGATGTAACTATAGGGTGTGAAGGAAGGTGACCAGAATCGAGAAGGGCACAGTAACCGTGAGAGGTGAGAAAGAGGGGGAGAGAGAGAAAGAGAGAGAGAGACTGAGAGAGGAGAGAGAGTACCGTGAGAGAGAGGAATAGAGAGAGAGACCGAGAGGAGAGAGAGAGGGAGAGAGAGTACCGTGTGAGAGAGAAATAGAGAGAGAGAGACCGAGAGGAGAGAGAGAGAGGGTGAGAGAGTACCGTGAGAGAGAGAGAGAAAGAGAGAGGGAGTGGGTAGAACAGTTTAGATTAGGATTATATTAAAATATTTAAAATATATTCGTTTGATTTGAAATTATATATATATAGAATATAATATTGATTATAATTGAGATTTTTTTTGTCTAATACAAAAAATAGTCCAAAACACGCCCGGGTCGGGTTTAAAAATCCAGTTTTAAAATACGGAAAATATACGTGTCAACCAAAACCAAAATTGGATATCCAGGTAACGAAAAAGCATACCCCCAAGAATGGATGCATGCAATTGCACATAGCAATCCAAACAGGTCCGTTTCACTGAACTGGACGAGAACAAGATGCGCGGATTCTACGACAGGGTTAGGGGTATCATGCAAACCATGCAATGTATTTTTAAAATATTTTATGTGACTTTAAATGTTATATTAAAATATGCAGATGCCAGATATAATGCCAGTATGTATAATATGAAAGTGCACGGATCCACGTAACAAGACAGGATAAATCACAAACATGAATCAAGACTGGTTTCAAGCATGTGGGTCGGGTCGGATGCAAATACAGATGTCAAATACACTATTCGCACCCAAAACACGGTAAATCAAGAAAATACCATAAATAAAGAAATACTTGAACTAGAAGTGGTATAAATGAACTAGGGTGTTACATTTATATATACTAGTAAATGTTGTATATGTTTTGCACCTGCGCTAGTCCAGTCCCCGATCTGTCGTTAGTTATGTAACCTAACGGGTGATGACGGGACCCAGTAGCGAATGCAGATGGTATATACGTACATTTTATTTTCGTTCTTTTCTGGTATGATTAATTGATGGGAATGCATTGATTCTTATCAATGCAAGGGTAAAATAAACCTATATGATGTTATTGGAACCAAGTTTTTAAAAACTGACATTACAAATGTTCTCTTTTGCTTTACATCGTGGTATTCAGTTTGGAATATCTTGCATCTCATTCGATGAGGCAAGGACCGAGATCCCTTCATCGGGAGTGACCTCTTGAGTAAAAGTTTGCGTCAACGTAATAACTTTACTATAGTCATTTCCTTTTGCTTTGCATCATGGTATTCAGTTTGGAATATCCTGCACCTCATTCGACAAGGAAAGAGCCGAGATCCCTTCACCAGGAGTGACCTCTTTAGCAAAGGTTTTCGCGGCTATATATTTATGAAACCACTCGGTTCCTTCAATGATATCAAGTTCATTACGTTAAATGTTTTTTTGCCAAAAACCAGCCGTAGCCCTCCGTCATTTTAGCTTAGTATTACTTAGTATTCATGTTGCGTTTTTTGACTCCGTCAAGGCGTAGTGTGCTGTAGCTGAGTGGTGCTTGTTTGTAGCATGGATATGCGATTGGTTAGGACAGTCATGCGGCCTTGTTGACTCCGTCAAGGGCTCGTGTGGGTGGGTTTAATGCAATCAAGATAATGACGGGTTGAATTTGACTAGGACTCTTTGATTTGTTGACTCCGTCAAGATCACTTGGGTCCCAAGGTTAAAAATCACATCGGGAGTTTCAAACATACAGGAAACTTTCCAGGCATGCGTATACCTTCTGGAGTGTGGTGACTTGAGTGGCTTCCATCAGGTTATCATGCGATGATAGATGGATCCCGATTCCCACTGATAAGTATGATTACTCGTCGAGTAATTCCGACTAATTCTTCTTTTGGGTTTGGAGGAGAATTCGAGAAAACAGTGGGAGCAATCCTGATTAGATAAATAAATAACCATTCTGATTTAGGTTAGAGTGCACGCTGAGTGTTTCTTCTCTCTCTCTTTTTGGCAACGCCTATGACCCGACCTTTGACTAAAACTCATGAACCAAGTTGACCGAACTTTTTTAAAACACTTTGGCTTTTGGAATATCTCGGTGTCGCATATATCATTGCCACTTCTATATCACCTTTGCATTTCTCTAGAACACCCCGTATCACTACGAACATCCACTTCCATTGGATAAATCCATCGTATAGTTACGTACGAACTCGAGGAAACTTGTTCCAGATTCGAGGATCGATTCTGGTTTTGGAGAGATTGAATAGGATTATTCGGTTGTCTTTTCCCTTTACCTTCTCTCAGGTTGTGAGGGCTCCTGGGATTAGGAGAGGGTACACCTATTAAGCTTATTGGATAGTCTTCCTCCAAACCTTAGGCTGGTGCCAAAGGGTAGGGAAGGAAGAAAACCAATTAGCCTAAAGGTGGTGTATAAAAGGTAATAAGTAAAGACATATAAATGGATTAGAATAACGGCAAAGAAAATTGCGACTGCTATCATTCACGACAAAACCTTGTATACCCCTGCCACTCCCACATCCACTTTGGATTTCTCCAGAACACTCCGTATCACTATGGATATCCACTTCCATTGGATATGCCATCGTATAGTTACATACGAACTTGAAGGAATTCATTCCAGATTCGAGGATGGTTTCCGGTTCAGGAGAAATTGAATAGGATTATTCAGATGTCTTTTCCCATTACCTTCTCTCAGGTTGCGAGGGCTCCTAGGATTAGGAGAGTACACCTATTACACTTATTGGATAGTCTTCTTCCAAACCTTAGGCTGGTGCCGAAGGGTAGGGAAGAAAGAAAACTAATTATCCTAAAGAAGGTGTACAAAAGGTAATAAGTAAAGACATAATAAAGGGATTGGAGTGAGGGCAGATAAGTTTATGGTTACTGTCATGAATCTGGATAGTGGAAGAGGCATTGCTAGGAATACCAGTTAACCCCTTTTTGAAACATTTTATATGCTTACCAGATCAGTTTCTCACATCTGTATGTTATTATGGATAGTGAGTGTGAGTAAGATATTGGGAATTGGGTGATTAGATCCTCATTATATCGGAATTCATTGTAATTGGTGATATTTGAGGAAATCATCTTGGTTTTTGCTGGACGACAAATATTTTGTTTTGAATATCTGTTGTTATGCACCAATTTCAAACTGATATATCTATACGTTTATTTTATAAAGTGAAATATAACCTTTTGATATTATGTCTGTGACATTTACCTATATCAGTTGGTGATTAGGTAAGGTGTATTCAACAGCGGTATAATTCTTCTTAACCATAGTATAACTTTTCAACCTACGATGCACAGGGTTTGAGTTATTGAACTCAGAGGACTTATACAAAGTATTGTATGTTGTCCAGTGTCCATTAGGACAATGGGGTTAGTACTCGTACTATATTCTGTTTACTCATAACTTCTCTACTTCTGGACAAGTATTTCGTAGAAATACAAGGTTCAGATTTTGAGAAGTTATAGATATAAGAATAAAGTAAAGAACCATTTGTTGGAAGTATCAGGATTCTTCATGAAATCAAAGATGCAGATACTTGTGTTTGGTATTCCGTTGATAGTAATGGTTTTGAGAACTTGCTTCTCTTTCAGGTCACTCATATATGGATGCACTCCTAGATGAGTAATGCTGATTGGCCTTTTTCCTTTTGGTTGATATGCACTGGAGACAGCTGCATGATTTTGAATCTGGTTCCAATTAAATTAGTGCTTTTGTTTCTATATTAGATATATATAGAATCAATTTATATCTTAACGATGTTAAGGTATAGGGAGTTGTCCGGCTGATACTTAAAACCAGAATCCGGGTAAACTCAAGGCACGTTTCAGTAATGGCTGTTTGTGGGTTATCCCGGGCTTTGACGAGGGATAATTTTCTACCATCAGGAAGATCAATATTTATATTGTTCTTGACTCGCCACAATTTTAGTAAAATGATTTTTTCAGAAGAACAGAAGTGAGAGTATGGTAGAACTGGAAGTGATTCCAGAACCACTAACGATCACTGAAAATTTAATAGAACCTAAGGATTCAATTAGTTTCGACATTCCATTAGCCACTCCGCAGATTTTGTGGGTAACCTCAGGCACCCGAGAGGTATTTCGGTCCTCTCAGAGACGGTGACAGGGAGGTTCTTGTTTACCCAGACTTGTTATTGCTGCTGTTCTAAACTATAAGACCAGGCAGGAGGATGAGTATAACGTCATTCTAAACTAGCTTTAGAAGTACACGTGTATATGACTCTGCCACAGGGTTATTGTAGTCAGTGGAAGCAGCGGAAGTATAGTAGGCAAGTAGCTTGTGTCTATTTATAGACTAAAGCAGCTATAGAAGAAATAGATCATCTATTTTTGATATAACAGTCATAGGCTTTGACTTCATCAGAATAGGAGATGGATCTGATAAGAAGGTAGTAGGGTGTGATGTCCTGGTATTTGGGATGGCATGCACTTTATAGGAAGTGAAATTCTTATACTACGATCGGTTATACTGTGGTTGTTACACAGTTGTTTCTCCATACAGGACATGGATATAATATCAGATTTTCTGGTTACTAGATCTATAGTTTTAGATCTAGATTTGGGAAGTGTCCCAATTTGGGTACTTGACACTATTCTAAAGTGTTTTAGAATGGACGACTCCTGACATGGTGGTGTACCTGCAGGTGATGGAGTCACCCTCTCTAAAGGTGTCTTATAGACTAAATGGGAGAGCGATCTACATGATTAGCATATCACTTGCTTAGGCAATTAAATTAATCATGAAATGTCAAGTACCACACCAGATCTTGTTTTTGCATTAGCTGCAATAAACATATATTAATCCAATCCTGGAGAAATGTAGGGAAGCAGTTTATGAACATAAATGGATGTTCTAGGGATATGGTAACGACAGCCTCCTTCTGGAGACGGTTATCATTTCAGGCTTCTAAGGTGACCTGAATGACAGAGTGACTGTCAGAGTTATAGTTTTCCCTCTTTTGAGGGACAGTATGTTGGACAGGTGGTCCAAGCAGATACTGAAGAAGGCATTGCACAGGATACTGATTAAATTCAGTGGATGATACAGTTTGAGAAATTTGCTGGATTTGGAGTTCATTTGTGAACTGGGTTCTATCAGATATCCAGACAAATTCTAAGACAGGTATTACTCATTTCGGGAGATAGTTTTCTCCGCGAAGTTGAGATATAGAGAGATACAGAAAGAAACATTGGAACAGATCCACTCACTGAGGCTATTTCTCGAACGCAATAGTTTCACAAACAAGGTTTGCGAAACTGATTAGTAGAGAAGTTGGGTGTTCGGTATCACACGGGCTGTGAGTATGCGACACCGCAATAATTGGCCTTAAGTGCAAGTGGGAGATTGTTGGCTATAGCATCCTCAAGGCAATTATCATAGTCGCAGACAGGTGATTATGATGATTGAGTGAGGACCTATACCAGTAGAACAGTCTTACTCGAGATGATAGTATGCTATCTGGTTTGTCTTTATCATCATGCTTTAGGTGATATTATAGATCACTATTACATGTTGATAGAGCCCATAGGATTCTTGCTTGACTACCAGTATTATGATGGCGATTATATACGTGAGAGCTGAGGGTCTATAAGCAAATACTTAAATGTCCCTAGTCGTGGGAGTATCGAGACCGGGCATCAATACTCTGGTGTAGACTGGTGTATACTGATCAAGACCCCGACGAGGAGCGGTGGCCAGGTCTCACAAGCCATTGGTGTTAGCTTGTTCACCTAAGACAGTATACAGGTGCTCATTGGGTTATGGGTACACTGGATGGACTTGCCGGGAACATACTAGTTGGTATTATACCTATTGTCAGATAGCAGTTCCCTGGTGACATGTGTACAGGTTAGTCTGTCGACCTGAGATCGTCATTTATCTCGTGTGAGTTCCCACTGTGCTTTGATTACTACCCTACCACGGCTCAAAGGAGTCATGCAAACAGCTTTTAGTTGGGTACAGTCCTGAGCCACATGGAGGCAGTGAGCGGATCGTCGGGGATTTGTCTCTCCCGGTATTGGGGGTTGATGCCGCGCAGTGCACGGGTGGCCATCACCAGAAATCCTCGGCCGGAGTATGCGAGAATTACCGATCCAGGATCGATAGTTTCTCAGGTGGTGATGGGTTGCATACCGACACGAATTATCGCGTTATTAGAGGTCTGACTTTATCCACCCCCTAGACTCGATATGCGATATTCTTAGACGAACAGACCGGACTGTACGAATATTGTCACTGTCAGGCTCAGTAGGGGTTCAGGATGAGTTTGCTCGTCGGCCTCCCTTTCGCTCAATACCTGGGTAGCCGTTACATACAGCTAGTGCCGCTGATGTGCTTGTGGTTAAACCCACTGCCAGCGTATTGACGAGTCTTTAGAGTCCCACACAGAGGGTTTTCACGGTTCAGGCGATATGGTGTAAATAACATATGTTGGTACATACAGGTGTCCGATTAAATATGTGTACAGGCTGCACAAACTTTAATCGGACGGTTGATAATACTAGCAGTTTAGGATTAAGCCGGATTGTTAAATCATGTTTTGATTTAATAATTAATATATGTATTTATATTCTAGTATTATTGTTCACTATTCATTTTCTCTCTTGGCTATTCGTATTTTTGTATGAATACGCGTATATGTATTTTGATATGTATACCGGGTTGCATTCCGTATTTATACGGAATTATTTTTGGAAGATGTGACACCTCATTATTTGATTTTCCGTTTTAGAAAATCATTTAGGGAAATGAGGTAGAGGGGGTGAGGTCGCATAAGCATGGCTTGAGGCATGTAGAGAGGTATGGGCTTGGCTTTGTTTATTTAAAAAATGGGAAAAGATATTTTTGTGTGTGTATTTTGTGCATGAGAGAGAGAGGGCAGCCAATTCTTAGCTTGGGGTTTGCTCATTTTCTTCACTTGCTTTTCATCACTCTCTCACTCTTACTCACAAAAGACTTAGCCATTTCTTTGTTGCTCAAGCCATGGTTTCTTCACCTCCTATTCATCTTTCTATGGTTGCTCTTGGAGCATTTTGATGAGAGAAAAACATTAGTGAGATAATCCTATACCTCCACTTTCCATTGCTAGCAACCTTGGAGCGTCGGTTGCCTCGTTTCTTGAGGCTGAAGCTTGCGCTGTTTCCCTCAGGTGGATCATCGTAGATGGAGGAAGGCCGGAAACCAAACTCGATCCAAACTACCACTAGGAGCTTGGAATGAAGACCGAAGGACACGGATCAACTCGGTATAACCATTCTAACTTCTTTACATGCTTGCTAGTTTAGGGTTTAGGGTAGATCCGGGCATCGGGTAATGGTAGCGCCGGTTTAGTAAATTTTTGTTCCGCATTTGGCCACATTTTGATTGCCGGAGCGATGCCATAACCCAACATACTTCACGGAATCCGGTAACTTGGGCACCCATCCGTGGGTCAGCCTATACCCCCTACGAGTGCGGCGAATAGCCCGCCAATTCTTGAGTAAGGTCCCCTCCGTCTCAACGCCATGAGATGTGGACCCATTACCCTCTGATGAGTAGGTTTACTTCAAATCACACTCTACTCACTCTAGTCTACTTAGATTAGCAAGCTAAGTATTCTAGTTGCCTCAAGTTAGAGGTTTAGCTCAAGGTTGCAGCTCTCGTATGGATCATCATTGACGCGAACTACGTCAACAGTTGCTATTATCATCTCAGGTCCAAGGAGTTCTCTATCTCCGATGTCGTCCCAACTTAATGACGATCGACAATTCCTTCCATAAAGCGCTGCAAAAGGTGACATTCCGATGCTTGCTTGGTAGCTGTTGTTGTATGAAAACTCCATAAGATATAGATGATCTTCCCACGATCCTCCGAAATCTAGCATACATGCTCTGAGCATATCTTCCAAGTCTGAAAAGTTCGCTAAGACTGACCATCAGTTTGTGGATGATAAGCTGTGTTGAAGTTCAGACTTTTTCCCAAGCTTGCTTGCAGAATTTGCCAAAATTGCGATCAGAACTCGGTGTCACGATCGGAGACAATGCATACCGGTACTCCATGAAGTCTCACAATTTCCTGTATGAGTTGATGGGTATCAGAGATAGTACATATTTGAAGAGTTTAAATCTTACTTAGATTCTTACCTCCATGTACTTCTTTGCTAATGTCTCAGTAGATTGGCCAACTCGAAATGGGATGAAGTGAGCCGATTTTGTGAGTCGATCCACAATAACCCATACCACATCGTTACCCTTTGTGCTGCGAGGAAGTGCAGTCACAAAATCCATCGTGATGTGTTGCCACTTCCATTCTGGGATTGGTAACGGTTGAAGTAAACCAGCTGTCCTGTGATGTTCAGCCTTTACTTGTTAACACACCAAGCATGTAGCGACGTTTCTGGCTACTTCACGCTTTATTCCATGCCACCAGTAATTTTAATGCATATCCTTGTACATCTTTGTACCTCCAGGGTGTACGAGTAGGGAGAGCTGTGAGCTTCTTTCATTAACTCTTCTCGAACAGATCCTTTTGGTACACACAGTCTGCTGCCGTATCTTAATGATCCATCTTCATGAATGATGAAGTCTGTTATGAGTCCATTCTCTACTTGTTCTCTGATCTTGTGCAACTTAGCATCACTTGCTTGGGCTGCTTTGATCTGATTGACAATGGTAGATTGAACTTGTACGTTCATCAAACTTGAAGAGTTACCTGGCATGACCACTTCAATCTCCATCTGATGCAAGCCTTGTTGAAGCTTCCACTGAGCGGTGAGATTCATTGCTAATGGTTGGCGACTAAGGGCATCGGGTACCACATTCACCTTTCCTGGGTGATATTGCAGGTTGATGTCGAAGTCCGCCATGAGTTCTAACCACCTTATCTGCCGCATATTAAGCTCCTTCTGAGTAAACACATATTTCAGACTCTTGTGATATGTGTATATGTTCACTCGTTCACCAAGAAGATAATGGCGTCAAATCTTAAGAGCAAAGATAACGGCTGCCAATTCCAAGTCATGCGTCGGGTAATAGCGCTCATGAATCTTTAGCTGTCTTGAAGTATAAGCCACAACCTTACCGTGCTGATGTAGAACACATCCTAATCCCTTACCGGATGCATCGCAATACACTTCAAAACCTCCAGATTGGTCTGGTATAACGAGAATAGGCGCTGATGTCAACCTTGACTTGAGTTCTACGAAAGCTTGTTCGCATGCTTCTGACCACACAAATTCTTCATCTTTATGTGTGAGCTTGGTCATGGGTGTTGCTATCTTGGAAAAGCCTTCAATGAACTTTCTGTAATATCCAGCTAGACCTAAGAAACTTCGAATGTCCTTCACTGACTTCGGTGTTGGCCATTAGCTTACTGCTGAAACTTTTGCTGGATCCACAGAGATTCCTTCTCCTGATACGATATGTCCAAGAAGACCAATTTGATCTAGCAAAAACTCGCATTTTCTGTACTTGGCATAGAGTTGATGTTGTCGTAGAGTTTCCAGGACAATTCGTAGGTGCTCGGTATGTTCTTTCCGACTCTTTGAATACACCAGGATGTTGTCGATGAAGATGACAACAAACCTGTCTAGGTACTCCCGGAAAACTTGATTCATTAGGTTCATGAATATTGTTGGTATGTTAGTCACTCCAAATGTCATCACAAGAAATTCGTAATGACCATAGCGAGTTCTGAATGCCGTTTTATGGATATCAGATTCCTTGACCTTCACCTGATGATAACCCGAACGAAGATCTAACTTGGAGAAAACACAAGATCCACTTATCTGATCGAATAAATCGTAGATGCGCGGTAGTGGATACTTGTTCTTTATCGTTACTTCGTTCAAGGCTCTATAATCAATGCACATTTTGTATGAACCTTCCTTCTTCTTCACAAGTAGAACTGGAGATCCCCAACTTGAAGTGCTGGGATGAATCCATCCTTTCGCCAATAATTCGTCCAACTGAGTTCAGACCTCCTTTTAAACCTTCCAGACTTAATCGATACGGTGCTTTGATCACCGGTTGTGCTCCTGGTACTAAATCAATGCTGAATTCAAGAGCTCGATCGGGAGGCAAACCTGATATATCGTCAGGAAACACATCGTCGAACTCTCGAACTACTTCTTGATTTGATCCTTCCTCCGCTTGAATTTCCGCAATCACTGCCTTCTTTGGTTTCGCCTTATAAGTGCTTGGCTCCAGGGTACGCTCTCCACTTTTGAAATAGAAGACTGGATGTTCTGGAATCTCGAACACTACCCTCCTTTGACGACAGTCGATGGTAGCATAAAATATTCCGAGCCAATCCATACTCAGAACCACATCGAAGTTTGGTATGTCTAGCACCTTGAAGTTAGCATAGAATTCTCTGCTGCAGACGACCACTGGACACATGCTGTATCCCATTGTTGCCTTTAGAATACCATTCCCTGAACTGGCATTCTAACTGGATACAAGCGGTTTGACGGGAATCACATGAGTTCGGACGAACCGTTGCGACATAAAGCAATGAGATGCTCCAGTATCAAAGAGTGCGAGTAGGAGTTGTACTCCCGATTGACTTTTAGAGTTGAACTCCTGACAAAGAGGACAAAGAGGTTTAGCCCCTGCACTGGAAGTTGTACTCCCAAAAAGAAAGATTTATTATTATTATTATTATTATATATATATATATATATATATATATATATTTGAAGAGTTAGACTCCTAAGATATTTTTGGAGCTGATGAAAATGGACCCCTTTCTTCTCCCTTGAGCCCTGGATCTTCCCCAAAGTGGGGTTTTTGGAGGTGTGTCTCCTTCCTCCTCCTCTATATTGGCTGGATCTTGGAGAAAAGAGGGTAAGATTTTAAAAAATCTTTCCTTTTAAAGATTTGATGGAAGATCCGCGTTCCCCTTTAAGAGTTTTGTGGTGAAAAACTATTTCTTTTTGGAAAAGGAAGAGTGGAGCTCTTGATTGAATTCAAAAAAAGAAAAAGGTTCAGAATCTTGAGCAAAGAGAAGGAGGCACAGAAAACCTAATTTTTTGGGAGAATGAATTATTCCTTCATTTCATTATCATGTTGTCTTTTATAGGCTTACAAATTTACATATAGCCCATTGGATTTTACAAAATGGCATTTTGCTCATCTCATGCCTCATGTGCTCATTTTTTTTGCACATGAGCCATGAGCCATACAAAAATTTGGATTTATGCTCATTTTTCTTACATTCATGTATGAAAATTACATCAAAATTATTTATTACATAATTTTCATTTTGGCACGGGGGAGGCTGGCCGCGGTGCTCGACTTGGGCATCGGCCCACTTGGCCTGGGCTTAGGCCCAACTGGTTTGGGGTTGACTTTGACTTTGACTTAGTCAACCTGGGTGTAATTTTTGACCCCAACAATGTCGAATGTCTCATCGAGATCTTTGGTGTGCTCGTCCAATGAGGTTGATTTCACAAGCATGTCGTCGGCGTAAACCTCTATGTTCTTCCCTGTTCCCCTCCGAACACAGAGACGCGACCGCGTAGGTTTGTCTTTCTTGAGATTCGGGGTAGATGCTATTTGGTTTTATCCATCCACCTTTCCGAAGATGCCAAGTTGATTTATGGCACCGTGTATCGGAAGTTTAGACGGATGCGGCCGATCTAGCAGATTTCGTCAGATTCCCCCTCGCTGGAGGGGTTTTTGATTGTGGGGACGCTCTTCCCTGCAGGCGTAAGCCCCTGCAGTTAATTACGCTACCGCACCGCGTTGGAAACTTTCTCCTTCTCCAGAATTTCACTTCGTGTCGTGGGTGTTTGTTTTGTTTGTGGTTGCCCGTGGATTGTATACGGAGATTAATTTATGTCGTCACCCGTAGGACGTAGATTAGTCCAAATCCGTATTTTCTTAGATTTGGGTTTTGGGTTTTGGTTTAAGGATACATTAGCCCTATTTAAGGCTAAGATCAACTTAAACTTTTGTTAAGGATACGTTAGCCTAATCTTCAGACTAAGATCAACTTAACGGGATCGTTTGGATCCGACAAGAGAGCAATTGGCTCTATTGTTTAGTTTAATGACATTGCAGTCGATTTCCAGTTTAGGGACATGGTGGCCCATCATTCCCATTTGGGGACGAATATTAGTTTAAGGACAATTCGGTCCAACGTTCCCATTTTGGGACGAATATTAGTTTAAGGACGTTTCGGTCCACGAGTTTAAGGACCCCGCAGTCCGTATCGATGTGTGGTTGTCGGGACCCGTCACCTCTCTGAAGACGTTGAAGGATTACAACGACAAATATCAGAGGAGTTCGGAGATGTACCCTTGAACCGGGTGTAAATTGGTTTAAGAGAGCAGTTGTGCTCGGCTCAATTTAATTTGAGGACTTACGGCCAGTATTGGGCTAAGTCCAGTTGCGAATATTCAATAATTTTTTATTTGTCTGGCCTGTTAGGCCTTTGATTGGGCTCTGCCTTTGTTTAATAATGCATGGCATTTTGTTTGGTCTATTAGACCTTTATTTGGGCTCTGCCCTTTTTAAATGATGCACAACATCTGTTTTGGTCTGACAGACCTTTGTTTAGGCTCTGCATTGCATTTTATTCTGGCCTGTTAGGCCTTTTAAATTGGGCTCTGTTCCTTTTTTTTTATAATGCAGAGCATTTGTTTTGGTCCATTGGGCCTCTTAATTGGGCCCTGCCCTTTAATAATGCACTGCATTAATTAGTCTGACCGAGCGCCACGTGGCTTGTCAAGCGCTTTGCGCCAATTGAGGAGCGCAAGGCGCAAGTCCATGTGGAGGTGACACGTGTCACGCTCTGGTGAGCGCAAGTCTGCTAGCGCAGTGCGCTGCGCTGCTGACACGCGGCACGCTCTGGTGACTTGCGCCAATTTAAGAGAGCAGTGCTCTGTTTTAGAAGCGCATAGCACAGTCTGTTCTGGGGCTGACACGTGGCGCTCTCTGGTGGCTTGCGCCAACCCGAGAGCGCAACAGTGCAATTTTTTCAAGTGCAGGGCACTGTTCAATATCTTGATCCGATTTTGGATCAAAGAAGAGAATCTTCTAAGATCCCAGAACCAATGGTTCATCAAAAGGCAATACCTTTATTTAGATCAGAAAGATCTAAAGAAGAAGTAAATTACTTCTTTTTATTAATATTATCATTTTTTATTGAAGATTTTTGATCTTGTTCTTAGATCATTGATCTTTTCAGAAGAAAATTCTTCTTTTTCTAAAGGTTTTACCTTTTTCTTTCTTTCTTTCTGAATTCTTCTCAAAGTTCTTAGAAGAGCTTTGTGAATTCTCTGTGTGCTCATGTCTTTTAGACTTGGAGTCTAGGGGGATTTTTATAGTGCCATTTGATTTGTTAAATCAGTTAAAGAGATTTTTCTCTGAGTGATTTAGGGATTTTTCCCCACCGTTGGATCTTTAATCCATGGGCTTCTGTTTTACAGAAGATAATCTTCTTGTTTTAACAAGATCAGAAAGATCTTTCTAGAATTTTAATTCTGTTTTAGTGCTGGCACAGTTGGCGCAAGCGCACCTGCGCTTGACACGTGTCGCGCAGCGCAGAGCGCAGCGCTACTGCGCTGCCATGTGTCGCGCAGCGCAGAGCACAGCGCCACTGCGCTGCCACGTGTCGCGCAGCGCAGAGCGCAACTCAGCTGAAGCGTTTCTTCCTTTATTTTCATTTTAAATAGAGCCTTGCTCTGATTGGGTGCGCTGCGCTGGCGTGTTAGCTTTTGACACGTGGCGCGTTGCACGCAGCGCAAGGAATCTAAAGCGTTGCTTCAATTTTTGAATTTTTAAAATTCAAACAGTGCTTTGCTCTGATTCGGGAAACAAATGCCCCCCACCGTTGCGCTCACGTGGCGCACACGCAGCGGTGGCAAGATCCTGACCGTTGGATCAACTGAGGAGTTGAAGGGGCGCAAGCGCCTATAAATAGGACCCTTGGCCCTTCAAAGATGATCACCATCTTCAAGAATTTTAATTTTCAGAGCCTTTCTCTTGCTTTTAAGAACTTCAGAGACTTGCTCTCGTTTTTCAAGAACTTCAGAGTTCAAACTTTAGAAAAATCTTAGGTAAAATTTAACTTAAATTAAATTAAATTAAATTAATTTTAATTAACAGAGCCTTGCTCTCATAGATCTTTGATCTAAAGGAAAACCCCTTTGGGGTTTCACCAACAGAGCCTTGCTCTCAAGAATCCATAGATCTAAAGAGATCTTGTTTCAGGGTTTTTAACCCATGAATCAGAGCTTTGCTCATGGACAAAATATAGATCTTTTTGATCTAAAGACGAGGAACTCTTAAGAGTTTTCTTGGATCTTCGAGATCCCAATTTTTTTTAATTTTTTAAGAATTAATTTTCCTTTTGATGGATATTTCCATCATTATCACAGAGCTAGGCTCTTTAAGGAATTTTGTTCCCTTGAGACCAGAGTTTGACAAGTGTCACTCTGTGACAGAGCTCTGCTCTGAAAGAGAAGATTTTCTCCTTGTCTCTAGGGATTTCTCATTAATGAAAATATTCTTTTGGGGATCTCCTCATTAATTGACAGTCCCATCCAATGATGGGGCTGTCTTATTAACTGATGAATTGTCATCTAGATTTTGTGGGTCCCCCTTTGGTCCCTATCCACTGTATTGCAGTGTGGTATAAATTTTAAAATGCTAAGCGTTGGAATTACAACACTGACGGCTGATTTTTGTCCCTCCGCAGGAAACATGTCTGCTGACCTGTCATTCCCGTTTGTTCGCTCAGAGGAAGGATTTCCCGAGGCGCCGGTGGACCGGGAGGTGCTCTCTCTCATTAAGGCTCATGACCCCGAGCACAAGAACCTTCACCTGTGGGGTAGGTGGTATAACGAAATCATCAAGGGTCGCCGAAGCTTCGGTTCCGCGACTCCGTCTGAGCCCATCTCGTCGATCCCCTATGCGGATGAACCCCCGGTGAAGTATGCCGTGGAGGTTAAGAACTGGAATTCGGAGGATCTTCTCCAGCCTGCGATTGGTGCCATTCCCGTGCAGCCACCGCCGGCCGTGGACATCTTGGGGCGGCGCATATGTCAGGGTAAAGCACGCCCTTGGGGACAGGCTTACAATATTGGATCGACCCCGCGACAACCGGCCAGATATCTGCAGTGGGCCAGATATATCCTATCAGCGAAGAGGACGCATCTGATGAAGATCGGTCTGTACTCCGCAATCTACGTCTCGCTGTTTGATTACCCCGCTCCTCCAAGGTGGTGGGTCAAGGCTTTCATCGAACGATGGAACATCCCCACCCACACCTTCCTTATGACGTATAGGGAAGTCTCCATCTCCTTGGAAGAGTTCGTCGAGATCTTGGGCTTGCCGGTGTGGGGGGAGCATTACGAGGAGCTGCTTCCTCCTGACGAGTACGTCTTCACCACCAAGCCGCTGGTATTTGATTTGACGCCGGAGAATGCTATTCAGCACCAGTTTCCGGGCTTGGTAAAGGTGCTGAACATATACGAAGGTCTCTATCTGGAATCAGGAGTCCGGGGAGTCAGTTTCGCAGATTTTATCGCCCGCTTCCTTCTATCGGTGATTCTATCGGAGCTGAGTGAAAAGTTCGCCAAGCTCGATGACCCTTTCGGCTTCGGCTTAGATCGTCGACCAATATCGGAAGACGATCAAAAGGATTTCTATCTCCCTGACGCCGCCATCATGCCCTTATCAGAAATCGCCGTCCCGGGCATTGATGAGGAGACCTTCTTTTTAGGGTTCCTGGGATTGTGGCTGTGCAGCTTCGCGCTCCCCATGCACCCGCGCTACATGCAGCCGTCCGTTTTCTACCCAGCGCATCGGATGGTGGCTGGCCTGCAGTTGTCAATAGGAATCGCCGGGTTGGCTCACCTATATAATGGACTTAGCGTGGCGGCGGACGCTAATGAACCTGGGGTGCAGCCTGCTAATTTCCCGATGCACTACTTCACCTCGTGGATGGAAATGCATATGCACGGGGTGTTCGGCATCCATAAGAGCCCTTCTTTTTTTGAGAGGTGTAGACTCCCAAGAGTCATGCGGCTGATCGGCGCCTCGATTGTGAATCCGTCCCCGCGGGAGGCTAGGGGGTTGCTCCTTCATTCGCATCTGGTTGGAGCGAAGATTTCTTTTATAGACAAAGTCGTGACCATCGGCTCGGAGACCTCCAAGACGGTGTTGGCGCTGCGTGATGGCTTCAAGGATGGGGCCTCCGTACTGAAAGCCCGGGAGATTCTTCACATCTACTCTATTCGGCTGGGCTACCTGGTGTTCAGGCAGAACGAGATGGCGCTTTTCATAAGGTACAACCCCCACCGGTTCGCCCAGCAATCAAGCTATAACCAGGGGGTCCCGCTGGAGGCATTTTTGGAAGAGCCCGCGGCCAGCATGGAGGGGATACGGAGCGTGATGCACCATTTTATGCGGCTGAATACGGGCTCCCACTTTTTCATCAGCGAGCCGAGCTGCGTCCCCCGGGTCCTCCACGCGTACGTGGCTTGGTATGCGCATGCAATGGGTTCATTCATCCGTGAGGAGAAGCGCATGTTGGTTGACCGTAAAGGTGCGCCTCCCGGCGGCGACCGCAAGGTTCCCCTGAAGCCAAGGACCCCTATCGTGCCTCCGCTGAAAGATGCTGGAGCTAGACCACCGCACGTGTTGAGTCCTCCACGCGGATTACCTCTTGCTACCGCAGACGTGCCACCAGCGCCCCGTGCTCCAGTAGAAATGGTAAATGTGGTTTCGCCGGAGTCCGGCATGGGCGCGGATATCGGAACCCGCCGCCCTAAAGTGCCTGCAAAGCGCAAGTTGATCTTGGGTGCACCCGGGGCTCGCATGCAGAAGAGGAAGAAGAAGTCGCTCCGCTCTCTCGATGCTATCCTCGGCTTAGAGACTCGGGCCCCTCTCGCGGAAGGCATAAGTGAGTACGGCAGCAATAAGGGCTTCTTGGTAGATTCAGCAGACACCGATCTGGCGGCCGCCATTGCGGCTTCTGAGCGATCGGCAAGGCTCGAAGCGTGGTTGGCGAAACTTGCTCAGTCAGGTAATCATTGCTTGCACTCTTCGTCATTTCATTTTACCTTTATTATTGCCTTTGACTAATGCTTTTCCCCCTTTTTAACAGGCGTCACCACTGAAGAAGCTATCGCTGCTTCCCTCAAAACTTTCTAGGAGGAGGAAAGGAAACGCGCTCTGTCGGGCGCTGGTATGTATCGGCTTGCTGAGTTTTTATTCTTTTTTTTTATAGCCAATCTAATCTTCTCTTTGTCTTTTTGCAAGGGCCGTGCAAACCGATGCGGGGACTCTCCCCAGGCCAACTACTGAAGTCCCGGCCTCATCAAGGCCGCCGCGAGAAACCCGACTTGAGAAGCCGATGAGAGATGCCTTGAAGGCTCTGGAGGCAACTCTATATGAGGACGAAGACACCTTGATGAAGGAAGCGTCGAAGAGGTCCGTCGTGACGGCCCGGGAAGAGAGGAAGCGGTTGAGGCGCGAGGCTAAGGAGCACAGAGCTGCTTTGGCCGTGGGAGCAGGCCCAAGCACCAATATTCCTGCTGCTTCTCCTTCCGAAGAGCCCCCGGTCACCTTGTCTACCGCTTACAGACAGGCGGCGCGTGCAACTCAAGAGGCTAACGATCAGTCCACCTCAGGTAATGTGTCTTTCAAGATTTTGTTGTAAGAATTGTAAAACTATCGGTTCTTATATATCTTGTCCTGCAGGGCTAAGTCCAACCGAAGGGGAGGCGGAAACCGTCGAGCCTAAGGGGACAGTGGCGGAGGTACTGGCTGAACCCGAGCCGATGGTGGGCGACGTAGCCGGGGTTGCCGGGCCCGAGCTAGTGGCTGACGAAACGGTCACGTCCACTATGCCTGAGAAGGTGGCCGAAGCCGAGCCTGAGGTAGCGGCCGATGAGACAGCTGCTACAGCCGGGTCTGGGGAAGCAGCGGATGGAGCGCCTGAGACCGATGACCCCGTGGCAACGGTGGATGAGACGGCCGCGACTGCTGAGCCCGAGGGAGTAGCGGGTGAGACGGGCATGATTCTTGAGGATGAGCCGGCCGCTCTTTCTCAAGAGTCTGGCAATGCTCCGATCATTGCTCTCCCCGTCTACGGTCCTCCGTCGTCTCCTGGCCTTGCGAGCACGACGACGGCACCCGTAGAGTCTGGTGATGAGGCCACGGGAGGTGGACTCATGTCAATGGAGGAGGGAGACGCCTCCGTTTCGGCTGGCGGCTCATCAGGTAAATTTTGGGTTACTGTCCTTTTTTCTTTATCTTGCAATCCTTCCTGACAGGTTTATCTTTGTTTTTAACATAGGTGCGGCTAGTGCTGATGCTCCATTGCTCGAGGGAGCGCCGTCAGCTACTGCCTTGGCGGTGGCCACTTCTCAGCCTTCTCTCGTACCATCCCAGATGCTGGAAGGTATGGATTCGCGACCCATAAGTTTCATCTCTCGGCCGTATAATTCATGTATTGACGTTATACTATCGCGTCCTTGCAGGAGTGCTTTTTGATCACCTCTACCAGGTGCTGCACCCACACTTCTCCTTCCCATTGGAGCTTGCTTCTTCTAGCGGCGCTGGTGAGTATGATTTTCAATTAATACCCTTCCTTTATCAGTAATGGAATTATTTCTGATTCTTCCCTGCCCTGATTGCAGTGTTACAAATCGAAGAAGGAGATAAGGGATCGGTTGTGCCACCGGTCCTCCCAGCTTTGCCGCCTGCTGCAGCTGGTATAGTAAACTCCCTCATTGATGACTTTCTTATATTTCTTGAATCGTTATCTGATTGTGTTTTGTCTTTTCAGCTGTCATTCCGGTTCCGACCCTCTTTGAGCCTCGCATCATGATGCCGGCAAGCCCCTTCTTGAGACGTCCATCTTCAAAGGGTGCCGCGATGAGCTTGGGCATGCTGAGCGGATATGTCGAAGAGATTGACGCAGATGCTCCCCCATCTGCCGCAGATTTCGCTGCGGAGGATAACCCGATGTTGGCGGCGCTTGTAAATTTTCATAATGAAAGCGTCGTCGAGTTTTGGGTTAATCACTCCAGGGAGATCGAGGCCCGCCTGCATCAGCTGGAGTCTATGCATCCTGCCCCTGAGATCTTGGCCGCGAGCACTCAACGGGCGGCATGGATCGAGCAAAGCGCTTATTACTTCTGCCATCTCGAACAAGAAGTTACTTCAAGACGTAAGGAGCGCGGCGAGACTTCGAGCAAATCTGCCCAACTGCATGCTCGGGTGGAGGCAAACGCTGCACAGCTGAAGGTTATCTTTTAAGGCCTTCTGCGATGCCTCTCCGAAGGGTTAACACTGAGGCAGCAGCTTGACGTCGTCGAGCGGGATGCACCTAATCAGGAGGCAGCCCAGCAGGCAGCTGAGGAGCAACTTTCATCCTACCTACAGCAGCGGGCCCAGGTGGAACCGGAAGTGGCCGCGGCAGCCACTCAGGAGAAGGCGTTGAAGGAAGTGCGAGAGCAGCTCGCGGATTTGTTAAAGACACTTCCTTCTCAGTAGCTACTTTTTGTATCATTTGTACTTGTAAATAAAAATGTATTTTTTTATTCTTTAACACAATGTATTTTGTACTCAATCAAGTTTATGATTAAAAGATATACATTCTTTGTAATGTCTTGTGTCATTCCTGCGCTTTCTTCTTTCTTTTATTATCAGCATGCTACCTTAGTAAACATAGTTGACATAAGCTAGTGCGAGCATCTTGTCCTGGCTTCTTCAAGAGGTAATGATGGCCTAGGACGCAGGTTCAGATCTGCTGCCTAAGACTTTTCAACTTTATGAGCCGTGAGGGTCTCACAAAGACTTTTCTCCCTACGGATCGAGAGGATCTCATAGGTGTATTTTCTCCTTAGGAATCATGAGGATTCCTAAGTGTGTTTTCTCTTATAAGTCGTAAGGATCTTATAAGAGAATTTTCCCTCTTACGAGTCGAGAGGACTCGTAAGCGGTTGTTTCCCTTCTTGTCGAGATTCGATTTTGGAGAGTGAAACCCGTGGATAGTATGCAAGAGACCGTTTTAGACCGACTTGTAGGGTCCCAGTGCTTAGGAAACAAGTTTTTTAATCCCTGCTGCCTAAGGTTTTATCTTGCAAGTCGAGACAAATCGGGAAGTCCTCGTGAATACACTAATTTCCTCACGAGTCGAGATGAATCGAGCAGCTCTCGTCAAGGACTCTAATTTCTCTGAGTCGGGGTATTTTCCAAGGACACCGATTTTCCTGGGGTTGAAACGAATCGGGGTATTTCTGCAAAGACACTGGTTTCTCTGCGGGTCGACGCGAATCAAGAAGCTCTCGTCAAGGACACTGGTTTCCCTGAATCGAGGAGGTTGCCAAGGACACTGATTTCCTCGGAGTTGAAAAGAATCGGGGTATTCCTGCAAAGACATTGGTTTCTCTGCGGGTCGACGCGAATCAAGAATCTCTCGTCAAGGACACTGGTTTCCCTGAATCGAGGAGGTTGCCAAGGACACTGATTTCCTCAGAGTTGAGACGAGTCGAGGTATTTCTGCAAAGACACTGGTTTCTCTGCGGGTCGACGCGAATCGAGGTGCTCTTGTCAAGGACACTGGTTTCCCTGAATCGAGGAGGTTGCCAAGGACGCTGATTTCCCTGGGGTTGAGACGAGTCGAGGTATTCCTGCAAAGACACTGGTTTCTCTGTGGGTCGACGCGAATCGAGGTGCTTTCGTCAAAGACACTGGTTTCCCTGAATCGAGGAGGTTTCCAAGGACGCTGATTTCCCTGGGGTTGAGACGAGTCGAGGTATTCCTGCAAAGACACCGGTTTCTCTGCGAGTCGACTCGAATCGAGGTACTCTCGTCAAGGACACTGGTTTCCCTGAATCGAGGAGGTTGCCAAGGACGCTGATTTCCCTGGGGTTGAGACGAGTCGAGGTATTCCTGCAAAGACACTGGTTTCTCTGCGGGTCGACGCGAATCGAGGTGCTCTCGTCAAGGACACTGGTTTCCCTGACTTGAGGAGGTTGCCAAGGACGCTGGTTTCCCTGGGGTTGAGACGAGTCGAGGTATTCCTGCAAAGATGCAAAGACACTGGTTTCTCTGCGGGCCGATGAAAATCAAGAAGCTCTCATCAAGGACACTGGTTTCCCTGAATTGAGGAGGTATTTTGCCGAGGACACTGGTTTCCTCGAGGTTGAAACGAATCGAGGTGTTCCTGCAAAGACGCTAGTTTCTCTGCGGGTCGACGCAAATCAAGAAGCTCTCATCAAGGACGCTAGTTTCCCTGAGTCGAAGTATTTTGCCGAGGACACTGGTTTCCTCGGAGTTGAAACAAATCAGGGTATTCCTGCAAAGACACTGGTTTCTCTGCGGGCCGACGCGAATCAAGAAGCTCTCATCAAGGACGCTAGTTTCCCTGAGTCGAAGTATTTTGCCGGGGACACTGGTTTCCTCGGAGTTGAAACGAATCGGGGTATTCCTGCAAAGACACTGGTTTCTCTGCGGGTCGACGCGAATCGAGAAGCTCTCGTCAAGGACACTGGTTTCCCTGAATCGAGGAGGTTGCCAAGGACACTGATTTCCTCGGAGTTGAAACGAATCGGGGTATTCCTGCAAAGACACTGGTTTCTCTGCTGGCCGACGCGAATCAAGAAGCTCTCATCAAGGACGCTAGTTTCCCTGAGTCGAAGTATTTTGCCGGGGACACTGGTTTCCTCGGAGTTGAAACGAATCGGGGTATTCCTGCAAAGACACTGGTTTCTATGCGGGCCGACGCGAATCAAGAAGCTCTCTTCAAGGACGCTAGTTTCCCTGAGTCGAAGTGGTTGCCAAGGATACTGATTTCCCTGGGGTTGAGATGATCTCTGGTGGTCTCTCAGGTTTTATATGAGTTACCATCAAGACCCTGAAGCTAGGAATTTGGCCTTCGCTTCGCTTGCTGTGGTGTGTCCGAATCCTGTTGGAGGAGGGACGTTATAGTGACATTTCATCTGCTGTGTAGAGACGAACGTCGAAGTGGTGATCACTCCACGCTGGGGTGAGATGATCTCCGATTGTCTTTCAGGCTTTATATGAGTTGCCGTCAAGACTTGGCTCCGTCTTCTGATGGAGCATGGGGAGGGAAGATATGTTGCCTTCTGTGTTTGCGCCCCTGGATTGTATACAGGGATTGCTGTGATATCGCCTGTAGGGCAAAAGTTTCACTCATTTTTTTATATTATTATTTTATTTCCGCGATGCTCTATCATTTCAGCTTTTATATCGCGAAGGTCACGATTTCCCAATCATTTCGGCTATTTTTCGCGGTGCCCAATCATTTCGGCTATTTATTTTATTTTCACTCGGTGCTTTTTATTGCGAGTTGCCCAATCATTTCGAATATTTTGCATGCATACATTTTTACTTGATGCTTTTTATTGCAAGTTTCCCCATCATTTCGGCTATTTTGTATGCACGTATGGCTCGCTGATTTTTTTATCGCGAGTGTGGAACTTGGAATCTGGTGCCAATCTCAGCATCAGTATCGCTATAACTGGAATACTGCCAGGAGCGAATCATCATTTTCCATGAAAGGACTCAGAATTTGATACCGGTTTAGGCATCATCATCGCTGCAACTGGGATATTGCCAGGAGCGAATCATCATTTACCTCTGTCGATGTCAAACAAAGGTGGCTTAGAGAACAGGGTTAGGATGCTATCGACTAAGGCTTTTGACTTCATGAGCCGTAAGGGTCCCACAGAGGTATTTCTCACTACAAGTCTTGAGGATCTCGTAGTTGTGTTTTCTCCTTAGGAATCGTGAGGATTACTAAGTGTATATTCCCCTGTAAGTCGTAAGGATCTTACAAAAGGGTTTTCTCCTTATAAGTATAGAGGACTTACAAGGGTTGTTCACCATATGGACATATCCGCAGTCACGGGTGGGACTTTGCTGGGGAATTGTTTATTCGCGCCCGTGGATTGTATACAAGGGTCGATATTGAGCCACTTGTAAGGCACTATCGAAGGTTGTGTGAGGGTTGCTTAAAATCAGGTCAGGTCTCTGTAACCTAAGACTTTCAAATCTTATGAGCCGTGAGGGTCCCATAAGAGAGTTCTCCTTACGAGTCGTGAGGATCTCGCAAGTGTAATTTCTCCTTAGGAATCATAGGGATCCCTAAGTGTGTTGCTCCCTTGTGAGTCGTAAGGATCTCACGCGGGTGGTTTTTCCTTACAAGGCCGAGAGGACCCTGTAAGTGTCCTTTAACGAGGTTGCGCCCTTTCGGGTTTTCACAAACACTCGCCGGTAGCCCTGCCGTTTTTACTCACGGAGCCCTTTCGGGTTTTCATCCATGCCCATTTTGCTTGTGGACATACCGTTTTTTTATTCTCTTTTTTTTATTCTTTCTATATAACGAGGTCGCGCCCTTTCGGGTTTTCACAAACACTAGCCGGTAGCCCTGCTGTTTTTACTCACGGAGCCCTTTCGGGTTTTCATCCGTGCCCATTCTGCTTATGGACATACCGTTTTTTTTATTCTTTTCTTTTTTTTTGTATCGGCTTTAGGATGTTGCAATCCACCGTAGTTTATCAACATCTCGGTCAACAGCTAGTTTTAGGACGTAGTGGTCCGTCATTAGTTTAAGGACGTTTCGGTCCGTTGGCCAGCTACTACTTATAGAGTTTTAGGCTTGGGAAGATAGAGAGCGGACATAGTCATCGTCATCTATCATTGACCTAGGCCGTAACTCATTAGGCGTAGTATTTCTTCAGGAAGCGACCGTTTATGGGCCTGAAAGGTCTTCACCGTGCATATCCATGAGTAGATAGGCTCCACCCTGGTAGACCTTGTCTATGATGTACGGGCCTTCATAGTTCGGCTCGAATTTTCCCCGCTTGGCGCGATTGGGGATCATAGGTCTTTTGACTACTAGCACGAGTTCGCCTTGGCGGAATGTCCTTGGCCTGGTCAATCTTTCATATGAGCGCGTCATCTTTGCTTTATAAGCCTCCAGATTTTGTTGCGCTATGAGCCGGGTCTCATTAAGGGCATCAAGCTCCTCAAGCCGAAGGTGAGCATTTTCTTCGCCCGTCAGCTCGTAGTGGACTGACACTCGTAGAGAGGGTAACTCTATCTCGAGAGGGAGTACTGCTTCTGTACCGAAGACTAACGCGTACGACGTTGCGTTCGTGGCCGTCTTGAACGTAGTTCGATACGCCCAAAGAGCTTCTTGAAGTCTCCCATGCCAGTCCTTCTTATTTCGGGACACCGTCTTCTTCACGATCTTCGTCAAGGTCTTGTTGAAAGCCTCAGCTAGACCGTTAGCTCGGGGATTATAAACTGAGGAATATCTCCAGTATATGTTGTGTTGTTGCGCGAAGCGGCTGATCTTGTGGCTTCTGTAGGCTGGCCCGTTATCGGAGATGATCCGTCGCGGAGTTCCAAACCGATAAATGACATGCGTCTTGAAGAAATGGAGGATATTCTCCGTCTTCACTTCCCTCAGCGGTACTGCTTCTGCCCATTTGGAGAAGTAGTCAGTCATCGCCAAGATGAATCGACGTCCCGTGGACGATGTTGGTTCGATGGGGCCGATTACGTCAGTCCCCCACATTTCGAACGGCCAGCTGGCCACTGTTGAATGTAGAGGATTTGGGTGCTGATGGATAAAGTCCCCATGAATCTGGCATGAGTGGCATTGCTTCGCATATTCGAGGCAGTCCTGAATTGTCGTGGGCCAATAGTAGCCCATCCGTTTAATCTTCAACTTCATCTTTGGGCCTGCTTGGTGAGAACCGCAGAGTCCGTCGTGAACTTCTTGGACGACTCTTCTTGCTTCTTCAGGTCCTAGGCATCTCAACCACAGAGAATCAAACGACCTCTTGTACAGAGTATCATTGACGAAGGTGAAAGACAGAGCTCGTTTCATAAGCTGATGTCTTGAGGACGCATCTTCAGGTGTTCGACGGGATTTGAAGTAGTCTATAAAGACTTCTCTCCAATCCTCAACCTTTTCCAGGTCTTTTATTTGCATAGCCATTTGCTCAGTCACTCCCTTTTATTCGGATGATTCCGGAGATATTTCTGCGGGGGCAAGCACCCGACGGCTTTGTACCACGATTCTTACGTCATCGAGGTTCTCATCAGCCAGTTCTTTAGCGAGCTTAGCTAGTGCGTCCGCCTTGCTATTTTCTGCACGCGGTATGCTTTCCAGCATATAGGAGGGAATTTGAGTCAGCAATTGCTGTACTCTCTCTCCATATTTCTCCAGTTCTGGTTTGCATGTTTGGTAGTCGCCATTTACTTGACTGACGACCAGTTGAGAATCTCCGTATATAAGGAGGTTTTCAATTCCCATGTCGATGGCGATCTTGAGGCCTGCTATCAAAGCTTCGTATTCGGCTTCGTTGTTCATCCTTGGCTCCTTTAAGGAGAAAGCAAAGCGCATTATACCTCATTGTGCAGTTACGAAGATGAGGCCTACCCCCGATTTGATTATAGGGGTGCTTTGTTTGCGCTTCTTCATGGAAGATGCTCCATCAAAATAAAGTTCCCATCGGGTATCACTACCGTCGATCGCATCAAACGCGTGTTCGTCTGGCAACATCGCAATTCAAAGTGGAATCGACCGGTATCAGATGCTCAGCGAGGAAGTCGGCGATGGCCTGGCCTTTCACTGCCTTAAGAGGCTGATAGGTTATCGAAAACTCCATTAAGAGCAAGGCCCATTTAGCGAGTCTCCCTGTCAATATGGCCTTCGACATTAAATATTTAAGGGGGTCCACCTTCGAAACGAGACGGACTTCATGCGCCAACGCATAGTGCCTGAGCTTTGTCATCGCGAAGATCAACGCCAGGCAGTGTTTTTCGATGGGAGAGTAGTTGCTTTCTGCCCCCAGTAGAACTCTACTTAAGTAATAGAGAGCTCTTTCTTTCACTTGGTCGTTCTCTTGTGCCTACAATGCACCTAAGGAACCCTCGAGGGTGGTTGTATATAGAATAAGAGTCTTTCCCTTGATCGGAGCAGCCAACACTGGCCGATTCTGCACATACTGCTTGATTTCGTCCAGCGCGCCTTGGCATTTGTGATCCCAGACGAACTGGGTTCCCTTCTTCATCAGGTGACTATAAAGACGGCACTTGCCTGAAAGGTTGACTATAAATCGCCGGATGTACGCGAGCTTCCCTTGGAGAGACCACAATTGCTTGAGAGTCCTTGGCGGAGGCATTTCCATGATCTCCTTGATCTTTGACGGATCTATCTCGATACCTCGGTGTCGGACGATGAATCCCAGGAATTTGCCCGAGGAAACTCCGAATGCGCACTTGAAAGGGTTCATCTTCAAGTTGTATTGTCGAAGGCGTTTGTTCCCCTCCGAAAGACGGCGCGACGGACGTCTCGCCTGAGATTCGGGGCAGATGCTAATTGGTGCTATCCGTCTGCCTCTCCGAAGATGACAAATTGATTTACGGCACCATGTATCGAAGGTTTAAACGGATGCGTCCGATGTAGCAGACTTCGTCAGATTCCCCCTCGCTTGAGGGGTTTTTGATTGTGGGGACGCTCTTCCCTACAGGCGCAAGCCCCTGCAGTTAATTATGCTACCGTGTCGCGGTAACAACTTTCTCCTTCTCTAGATGGTCACTTCGTGTCGTGTGTGTTTGTTTTGTGTTTGGTTTCCCGTGGATTGTATACAGAGACTGAGTTATGTCGTCGCCCGTAGGGCGTGGACTAGTCCAAATCCGTATCTTTCTTAGATTTGGGTTTGGGGGGGTTATGTTTAAGGATACGTTAGTCTTATTTGAGACTAAGATCGACTTAAACGTTTATTAAGGATACGTTAGTCTAGTTTGAGACTAAGATCTACTTAACGGGATCGTTTAGATCCGACAAGAGAGCAATTAGGGAAGCTCTATTGTTTAGTTTAGTGACATTGCGGTCAATAGGTAGTTTAAGGACATTGCGGTCCAGTATTAGTTTTAAGACGTTGCGGTCAAGGTTAAGGACGTCGTAGTCCGTGGATTTAAGGACTCCACAGTCCGGTGTTAGTTTTAAGACATCATGATCAAGGTTAAGGACGTCATAGTCCGTTGTTAGTTTTAAGACATTCCGGTCAAGGTTAAGGACGTCGTAGTCCGTGGATTTAAGGACTCCACAGTCCGATGTTAGTTTTAAGACATTACGGTCAAGGTTAAGGACCTCATAGTCCATGAGTTTAAGGACCCCACAGTCCGTATCGATGTGTGGTCGTCGGGACCCGTCACCTCTTTGAAGACGTTGAGGAATTACAAAGCCAAGTATCAAAGGAGTGAAGAGATGTACCCTTAAACCGAGGTAGATTAAGTGATCTGTAGTCCAATTTGGAAACTAAGATCAATTATTATATTATGAGCATATTGGCCCAATTAAGTTTGAATTGAGGACTTATGGCCAGCTTGGACTAAGTCCAATTGTATCTGGGATATTGGCCCTCTGTTGATTCATTGAAGGAGAGGCTTTGCCTCTGGAAACTTAGCCAATTGGGCTAAAGCTAGTGTTAAACACTAGAGACCAACAGTGTTGAACATTGGGAAAAGATTGACAAGTTAGTATTAAACACTAAAAGATAATCAGTGTTGAGCACTGGAAAAAGAGTTTTCAGACTAGTGTTAAACACTAAGCAAATTAGTGTTAAACACTGCAAATAGAATTTTCCAAATTAGTGTTAAACACAAAGAAGAATCAGTGTTAAACACTGGATACAAAGGTTTCAATTTAGTGTTAAACACTAAGGCAAGAGGGGTCACGTGGTAACACGTGAGAGCGCCCTTCTTCTCTTTATTTTGTTCTACAGACAAGTGTTTAACACTTTTAGTTCTGAAAGCCGTCACGTGCGGGCACGTGATGGGGGGGCTCATGCTCTGGTTTATTAGAATACTCATTAGGGGTCACGTAGTGACACGTGAGGGCACCCTAGAGTCTCTGTTTATTTTGCTTTTTCTTTATGTGCTTCAGGGGTCACGTGGAGCACGTGGGGCGTTGCCTCAAAGCTTTCTGCAGGAGTCACGTGGTAACACGTGAGGCGTTTACTTCAGAGTTCTATTCTGTGGATCTTTGCAGGAGTCACGTGGTAGCACGTGACTCTGCATTTTTCAAAGTTCTGTTCATAGGGTTAAACCCTAAACTTCTGAAGAATTATATTCTTAATAGGGTTAAACCCTAGTTTCTTTTCTTAAAGGAATTAAATTCCTGTGAGTTTGAGAGAATTATATTCTCAGTTAGGGTTAAACCCTGGTTCTGTTCATTTTGAAGGAATTAAATTCCTATAATATAGGGTTAAACCCTAACTTTATCTCAAAGGAATTGAATTCCTATCATTTTGTGAGAATTAAATTCTCTAAACTCAGTTCCTCCTCTGTGTTTTAGATCTGCATGGCAGGATCTCAACCCAATGAGAATTAAATTCTCAATTTATGGGGAGATGTGCACTTTGCAGATCCTCAACCAGAGAAAGAACTAAGTTCTTTTCTATATAAGAGTTAAACTCTTTTTGAGAATTAAATTCTCCTTTTAAGCCTCCCTTTTCCTTTCTTACCTAAGGTTTTCCTTTTTGTCGAGAATCAAAGGCTCTCTCTCTATATATATATCAGAAAAAGATCCAAAGGTCCCAAGGTTTCAGAAAAAAGTTTTAGAAAAAGGTCTTCGAAAAAGGTCCCTCTCTTCTTTTCTTGGCTCCTATTTATAGGAGAAGGAAGAGAATCAATCTGCTTAGTAAATCTCTCATTGAGAGATTTGATTTGTATGTTGAGAGATTTGATTTATATTTATCATTAATCTGGGCCTTTAGATTGTTAAGTGAATTTTATTCACCATTGGATTTTAAATCCAGAGATATCCCTTTGTTATCTCGATTGGATTTAGGGGGGAAATCTTTCCAAGTCCAAGATTTTTCCTTAAATATGTGATATTTAATCACCTTTAGATTTTTAGTCTAACGGTTCCAAATAATCATTCTCTATTTGGAAAGATTTGAATGACCTCTTCTCAGAATTTAATTTTGTTAAATAATAAATCTTTTAAAGCCGGTCACGTGTGGCCACGTGACCCCTGGTCACGTGTAGGCACGTGACCCCTGGAATAGGCTTCTCTTCTTCTGCGCTCTATTCTCTGGCCGCTTCTTAGCCATCACGTGCCAACACGTGACCACTAGTCACGTGTGAGCACGTGATGCCTCTTCTGAAGCTTCTTCCTGACTTTTAATTAGAGAACAAATATACTCTGTGCCGCTGCTTTAAACGTCACGTGCCAACACGTGACCACTGGTCACGTGTGAGCACGTGATGCTTCTTCTGAATCTTTTCCTGATTTTAATCAGGGAACAAATGCCCCCACAGCGTTGTTCTCACGTGTCTGCACGTGAGTGCAACGTTGACACTTTTGTGACCGTCGGATCTGTTTTGGGAGCAGGGTAGATGAATTGTCCTTTCAGAAGCTCCTTCACTTTTTCATCCTCTTCTTTTCAAACCTTTCGTTTAAGAATTTGATTCTCGTTCTCAGAGCTTAGTTTTCCGTTGTGTCTGTGCAGTGCCGCTTTATCTTCTAATCAAAAGCTAGTACTCACGTGTTGCGCATGCAGGGCTCTGCTTGATGGGGACGTTTCATTTCCCTGATCTGATTCCAATGCGTCATTGGATTTCATTTCCAACGTTCTCTCCTTCTTTCCGGGCTTTGAGAATAGTCCCACCATGCACAACATTTTTTGTGCATAGCATTAAATGCTCCCCTTTATAACCTGAAACCATGCTTTTCTTCCTTTGCTCACAGAGAAACCCATTTATACCTTAAGGTGATCATCTTTGAGAGACCGATTAATCGCCATGGCTTGCAATCGTCCCCATGCTCGTCGGCAACCATGGGAGGTGCCCATTGAGGAGATAATCCCTCGCTTCACTGCGCGGCTGGCAGATCCCCTTCTCAACAACGCTCAATGTGACACGGTGATGTACGAGCTACTGACTCGTCGGGGCTCTCCTCTTCCCATGGGCTCCATTTGGCTCCGGATGATCCTCCTGTCTGTGCTTGCCGATATACCCCCTCATCCGGCGGAGATGACTTCGGCGATCCTTGACGCGGCGGAGGACAAGCTTGAGTTCTTTCATGAGGCTTGTCTAATCACTCAAGCTCTGAAGGATCATTCAGTTCATTTACTGAGTCAGATAAAAGCCCGTCGGGCCGTCATGTCTGCTTTCGCTGATGAGCACAGCTCCAACCGGTGGGGAGCGACTCCTCGCGAAAACCGTCGTTTTGACGTGCTGGAGAAGGCGGAGAGGGAGCTGGAGAATTTTGTGTTTTGCTTTGTTAACCCTTGTATTTCTGATCCCTTGTTTGGTGATCTTTTCCCGGTAGTGTAGTATGTTTGAATCAATGTACTCCCTTTATAAAAAGCGGTTTGCATGCTTTCTGTTGAATTTTCATGTTTGTTGGATACTCGTACGTATGTCTTGCTTACGTAAATGAGCTGCCTGTTTTTCTCATGGGAATGTTCTTTAATTGCGAGCACCATCGTTACGTTGTATGCACATCAGTGCCTCGGGCAACATTTCCTTTTAAACATTCGTACAGTTGCAAATGCGCACCTGATAGGATATAGATCAGAAACTTTCCTTGTTATCTCCCATATTGGATGGTTTGTGCTGGCTTTAGATTGAGTATTGTTGTCGAAAGGAGGTTTATGAATGAAGACATATTTTTCTTCTCAATGGTGTGTCTCTTTTCATCGAATGTGTTCTGCGGATAGTCTATCTTGATCTCTTTGCAGGCCGACGATGGCTTAGGATTCAGGGTTAAAATCCGCCTCCTAAGACTTTTGAGCTTTATGAGCCATGAGGGTCTCACAAAGAGTTCTTCTCCCTACAGGTCGAGAGGATCCCGTAGGTGTAAGTTCTTCTTAAGAATCGTGAGGATTCTTAACCGGGTTTTCCCTTGGGAGTCGTAAGGATCTCACAAGAGAGTTTTCTTCCTTGCAGGTCGTGAGGACCCGCAAGTGCTGGGTGCGGTCACCCTTATCCGTATTTCACGGGGTCAGGGGTTGGTTTGGGATGGTTTCCAGGGTATCGTAGTTTAAAGACATCGCGGTCAAGGTTAAGGACCTCATAGTCCGTGGATTTAAGGACTCCACAGTCCAATGTTAGTTTTAAGACATCACGGTCAAGGTTAAGGACCTCATAGTCCGTGGATTTAAGGACTCCACAGTCCGATGTTAGTTTTAAGACATCACGGTCAAGGTTAAGGACCCCATAGTCCATGGATTTAAGGACTCCACGGTCCGATGTTAGTTTTAAGACATCACGGTCAAGGTTAAGGACCTCATAGTCTGTGGATTTAAGGACTCCACAGTCCGATGTTAGTTTTAAGACATCGCGGTCAAGGTTAAGGACCTCATAGTCCATGGGTTTAAGGACTCCACAGTCCAATGTTAGTTTTAAGACATCACGGTCAAGGTTAAGGACCTCATAGTCTGTGGGTTTAAGGACTCCACAGTCCAATGTTAGTTTTTAGACATCACGATCAAGGTTAAGGATCTCATAGTCCGTGGGTTTAAGGACTCCACAGTCCTATGTTAGTTTTAAGACATCACGGTCAAGGCTAAGGACCTCATAGTCCATGGATTTAAGGACTCCACAGTCCAATGTTAGTTTTAAGACATCACGGTCAAGGTTAAGGACCTCATAGTCCGTGGATTTAAGGACTCCACAGTCCAATGTTAGTTTTAAGACATCACGGTGAAGGTTAAGGACCTCATAGTCCGTGGGTTTAAGGACTCCACAGTCCAATGTTAGTTTTAAGACATCACAGTCAAGGTTAAGGACCTCATAGTCCGTGGATTTAAGGACTCCACAGTCCGCGAAATGTGTGGTTACCGGGATCCGTCACCTCTTTGAAGACATTGAGGAATTACAATGCCAAATATCAAAGGAGTGAAGAGATGTACCCTTTAACCAAGGTAAAATCAGACTAGAATCATCGTGATTGGTCGTTAGTTTTAAGACATTACGGTCGAGGTGAAGGACATCATAGTCCATGGATTTTAAGGACTCCACAGTCCGGTGTTTGCTCTGGATGCTTCACACGGGTTCACGGCCGTGCTTGGCGAGGACCAGGCTCCGCTCTGGGCGTTTTCCACGGGGTCAAAGAGTGACGTTATCCGCGTTCCACGTAACCAGGAATTTTTCACTAGATGCTTCACACGGGTTCACTGCCGTGTTCGGCGAGGACTAGGCTCCGCTCTGGATGCTTCACACGGGTTCACTGCCGTGCTCTGCGAGGACCAGGATCCGCTCTGGACATTTTCCACGGGGTCAAAGAGTGACGTTATCCGCGTTCCACGTAACCAGGAATTTTGCTCTAGATGCTTCCTACAGGTTCACTGTCGTGTTCGGCGAGGACTAGGCTCCGCTCTGGATGCTTCACACGGGTTCACTGCCGTGCTCTGCGAGGACCAGGCTTCGCTCTGGACGTTTTCCACGGGGTCAAAGAGTGACGTTATCCGCGTTCCACGTAACCAGGAATTTTGCTCTAGATGCTTCCCACGGGTTCACTGCCGTGTTCGGCGAGGACTAGGCTCAGCTCTGGATGCTTCATATGGGTTCACTGCCGTGCTCTGCGAGGACCAGGATCCGCTCTGTACGTTTTCCACGGGGTCAAAGAGTGACGTTATCCGCGTTCCACGTAACCAGGAATTTTGCACTAGATGCTTCACACGGGTTCACTACCGTGTTCGGCTAGGACTAGGCTCCGCTCTGGATGCTTCACACGGGTTCACTGCCGTGCTCTGCGAGGACCAGGATCCGCTCTGGACGTTTTCCACGGGGTTAAAGAGTGACGTTATCCGCGTTCCACGTAACCCGGAATTTTGCTCTAGATGCTTCCCACGGGTTCACTGCCGTGTTCGGCGAGGACTAGGCTCCGCTCTGGATGCTTCACACGGGTTCACTGCCGTGCTCTGGGAGGACCAGGATCCGCTCTGGACGTTTTCAACGGGGTCAATGAGTGACGTTATCCGCGTTCTATGTAACCAGGAATTTTGCTGATTGTATCCGCATTTTATGGAGTGGGGATTTGACACTTGGTGATCTGTTTATCACCGAGCCATGGAACTGGGAGTTGCCGCTGTTCCGCTTCGCTTGAAGTGGTGTCCGTCGTTACAAGACGAGTGTTGAAACAATCTCTAGGTCACTCGCGGCCCGTCGAGATTTGGCTTCTTCTTATGATGAAACCTGGGGGAGGAATATGATTCCTTCTTTGTTTGCGCCCCTGGATTGTATACAGGGATAGATGTAATATCACCTGTAGGGCATGGATTTCATTTTTATTTTATTTATTTTTCCGCGATGCTCTATCATTTCAGCTTTTATATCGCGAAGGTCGCGATTGCCCCATCATTTCGGCTATTTTTCGCGGTGCCCAATCATTTCGGTTATTTTATTTTATTTTTACTCCCTGCTTTTTATTGCGAGTTGCCCCATCATTTCGGCTATTTTTTATGCATACATTTTTACTTGCTGTTTTTTATTGCAAGTTGCCCCATCATTTCGGCTATATCGTATGCAAGTGTGGCTCGCTAGCCTTTTTGCTGCAAGCTTGGATTTTAGACACCGATTTCGGCATCAGCACCGCTACAACTGGGATGTTGCCAGGAGCGAATCATCATTTGCCTCTGTCGATGTTGAACAAAGGTGGCTTAGTAAACAGGGTTAAAGGTCCTGTCGACTAAGGCTTTTGACTTCATGAGCCGTAAGGATCTCACAAAGGTATTTCTCCCTACAAGTCGTGAGGATCTTGCAGGTGTGTTTTCTCCTTGGGAATCGTGAGGATTCCTAAGTGCATGTCCTCTTGCAAGTCATAAGGATCTTACAAAAGGGTCTTCTCCTTATAAGTCGAGAGGACTCACAAGGGTTGTTCGCCATATGAACATATCCCTAGTCACGGATGGGACTTGGTTAGGGAAATGTTTATTCGCGCCCGTGGATTGTATACAAGGGTCAGTATTGAGCCACTTGTAGGGCATAAATTGAAGGTTGTGGGGGTTGCTTAAGCACAGGTTTAGGTCTCTGTGTCTTAAGACTTTCAAATCTTATGAGCCGTGAGGGTCCCATAAGAGAGTTCTCCTTACGAGTCGTGAGGATCTCGCAAGTGTAATTTCTCCTTAAGAATCGTAAGGATTCCTAAGTGTGTTGCTCCCTTGTGAGTCGTAAGGATCTCACGCGGGTGGTTTCTCCTCACAAGGTCGTGAGGACCTTGCAAGTGTCCTTTAACGAGGTTGCGCCCTTTCGGGTTTTCACAAACACTCGCCAGTAGCCCTGCTGTTTTTACTCACGGAGCCCTTTCGGGTTTTCATCCGTGCCCATTTCGCTTATGGACATACCGTTTTATTATTATTTTTATTATATTTTTTTATATATCGTCTTTGAGATACTGCAATCCACTGAAGTTTATCGACATCTCGGTCAACAGCTAGTTTTAGGACATAGTGGTCCATTGTTAGTTTAAGGACGTTTCGGTCCGTTGCTAGTTTAAGGACATTTCGGTCCTTTGTTAGTTTAAGGTCATTTCGGTCCTTTGTTAGTTTAAGGACATTTCGGTCCTTCATTGAAGAAGGCTGGTTACTACTCAGAGTTCGGGCTTAGGAAGATAGCGAGCGGACATAGTCGTCGTCATCTATCATTGACCTAGGCCTTTAACCCGTTAAGCGTAGTATTTCTTCAGGAAGCGACCGTTCACTGGCCTGAAAGGTCTTTCACCGTGCATATCCATGAGTAGATACGCTCTACCCTGGTAAACCTTGTCTATGATATACGGGCCTTCATAGTTTGGCTCGAATTTTCCCCGCTTGGCGCGATTGGGGATCATAGGTCTTTTGACCACTAGCACGAGTTCGCCTTGGCGGAATGTCCTCGGCCTGGTCAATCTTTCGTAGGAGCGCGTCATCTTTGCTTTGTAAGCTTCTAGATTTTGTTGCGCTATGAGCCGGGTCTCATCAAGGGCATCAAGCTCCTCAAGCCGAAGCTGAGCATTTTCTTCGCCCGTTAGCTCGCAGTGGACCGCCACGCGTAGAGAGGGTAACTCTATCTCGAGGGGGAGTACTGCTTTTGTACCAAATACCAACGCGTATGGCGTTGTGTTCGTGGCCGTTTTGAACGTAGTTCGATATGCCCAGAGAGCTTCTTGCAGTCTCTCATGCCGGTCCTTTTTGTTTCGGGACACCGTCTTCTTCACGATCTTTGTCAAGGTTTTGTTGAAAGCCTCAGCTAGACCGTTAGCTCGTGGATTATAAACTGAGGAATATCTCCAGTCTATGTTGTGTTGTTGCGCGAAGCGGCTAATCTTGTGGCTTCTGTAGGCTGGCCCGTTATCGGAAATGATCCGTCGCGGAGTTCCAAACCGATAAATGACGTGAGTCTTGAAGAAATGGAGAATATTCTCCGTCTTCACTTCCCTCAGCGGTATTGCTTCTGCCCATTTGGAGAAGTAGTCAGTCGTCGCCAAGATGAAACGATGTCCCCTGGATGATGCTGGTTCGATGGGGCCGATTATGTCAGTTCCCCACATTTCGAACGGCCAGCTAGCCACCGTTGGATGTAGAGGATTTGGATGCTGATGGATAAAGTCCCCATGGATTTGGCACGAGTGGCATTGTTTTGCATACTTGAGGCAGTCCTGGATCATCGTGGGCCAGTAGTAGCCCATCCGTTTAATTCTCAATTTCATCTTCGGGCCTGCTTGGTGAGAACCGTAGAGTCCGTCGTGGACTTCCTGAACGACTCTCTTCACTTCGTCAGGTTCCAGGCATCTCAACCACAGAGAATCGTATGACCTCTTGTACAAAGTATCGTTGACGAAGGCGAAAGACAGAGCTCGTTTCATGAGCTGATGTCTTGAGGACGCATCTTCAGGCGTTCGACGGGATTTGATGTAGTCTATGAAGACTTCTCTCCAATCTCCAACCTTCTCTTGGTCATTTATTCGCAGGGCCGTCTGCTCAGTTGCTCCCTTTTCTTCGGGTGATTCCGGAGATATTTCTGCAAGGGCAAGTACTCGACGGCTTTGTACCACGATCCTAACGTCATCGAGGTTCTCATCAGCCAGTTCTTTAGCGAGCTTGGCTAAAGCGTCCACCTTGCTATTTTCTGCGCGTGGTATGTTTTCCAAAGTGTAGGACGGGATTTGAGTCAGCAGTTGCTGTACTCTCTCTCCATACTTCACCAGCTCTGGCTTGCATGTCTGGTATTCGCCGTTTACTTGATAACGACCAGTTGGGAATCTCCATATATGAGGAGGTTTTCAATTCCCATGTCGATGGCGATCTCGAGGCCTGCTATCAAAGCTTCGTATTCGGCCTCATTGTTCGTTCTCGGTTCTGTTAAGGAGAAAGCGAAGCGCATTATCCCTCCTTGTGGAGTTACGAATATAAGGCCTACCCCCGATTTGATTGTGGTCGTACTGTGCTTGCGCTTCTTCATGGAAGATGCTCCATCGAAATAAAGTTCCCATCGGGTTTCACTACCGTCGATCGCATCAAACGCATGTTCGTCTGGCAGCTCGCAATTCAGAGGAGAATCGACAGGTATTGGATGCTCAGCGAGGAAGTCGGCGATGGCCTGGCCTTTCACCGCCTTAAGAGGCTGATAAGTTATCGAAAACTCCATTAAGAGTAGGGCTCATTTAGCGAGTCTCCTTGTCAATATGGCCTTCGACATTAAATATTTAAGGGGGTCCACCTTCGATATGAGACGGACTTCATGCGCCAACGCATAGTGCCTGAGTTTGGTTATCGCAAAGATCAACGCCAGGTAGTGTTTTTCGATGGGGGAATAGTTGCTTTCTGCCCCCAGTAGAACTCGACTTAAGTAGTAGAGTGCTATTTCTTTCCCTTGATCGTTCTCTTGTGCCCATAATGCGCCTAAGGAAACTTCGAGGGCGGTTGTATAAAGAATGAGGGGCTTTCCCTTGATCGGGGCAGCCAGCACTGGCGGGTTCTGCAGGTATTGCTTGATCTCGTCTAGTGCGCTTTGGCATTTTTGGTCCCAGACGAACGGGGCTCCCTTCTTCATCAGGTGACTGTAGGGGCGGCATTTGCCTGAAAGGTTTGCTATAAATCGCCGGATATACGCGAGCTTCCCTTGGAGAGACCGCAATTGTTTGAGAGTCCTTGGCGATGGCATTTCCATGATTGCTTTGATCTTCGACGGATCTATCTCAATGCCTCGGTGGCGGACAATGAATCCTAGGAACTTGCCTGAGGACACCCCGAACGCGCATTTGAGGGGGTTCATCTTCAAGTTGTATTGCCGAAGGCGTTGAAATACGGTCTTCAGATGCTCGAGATGTTCCTCGTACGATTTGCTTTTCACGACGAGGTCGTCAATATAGCATTCGACGATTTCATGTATAAGGTCATCGAAGATCTTCGTCATGGCCCTTTGATAGGTGGCACCGGTGTTCTTTAAACCGAAGGGCATCACCTTATAGCAGAATATTCCCAGAGGGGTGCGGAAAGCGGTATGCTTCTGGTCTTCGGGATGCATCTTTATCTGATTGTACCCTGATGAGCCGTCCATGAAGGAGAAGACCTCGTGAGTGGACGTGTTATCTATCATCATCTCGGTTAATGGCACTGGAAAATCATCCTTCGGGCAGGCTTTATTGAGATCCCGGAAGTCCACGCATATGCGCACTGTCCCATTTTTCTTCATTACCGGGACGATGTTGGCGATCCAGTCAGGATATTGAACTTCTTGGATAAACCCGGAATTGATCAGCTTCTTGACTTCGGCGTTGATGGTCATCTCAAGCTCGAGCCGCATTCTTCTCGACGCCTGTTTGGCTGGCTTGACGTCCGGGGATATTGCCAGTTTATGCACAGCAATTTCTGGATCTAGTCCTGGCATTTCAGAATAGTTCCATGCGAAACAATCTCTATGCTGCATAAGCACGTCTTTTAACGCAGCCACCCTTTCTTCAGATAGCAGCTCGCTGACGAATGTCGGTCGTGGGTCGTTCGCCGTCCCCAACTCAATCTTCTTGAGATTATCTGCAGTAGTATGTATGCCATCTTCCAGCTCTTTCGGCGCCGGTGGAAATTCTGAGATTACCTCGTCGTCATTATTTTTGAAGCACCAGGGAAAGTCATTCATATTCTCGGGCTCTTCTTTTGATACCGTTATCATACGACAGGTACGAGCTTGTTTCCAAGACCGATGTGGATCTGGTTCTGCTCTTGTGGCTTTGGGTTCGTGCTTTTGTGGCGGCGATACCCTCCAGCTGTCGGATAGAGCAAACCTGCCTTGATGGTATTGGTCTTCGACCCAGTTCTTGAAGGTAAAGCAGTCTTCAAGAGGGTGTCCTATTGCTTGGTGATAAGAGCAATAGTCTGGATGAGAGACCTCGTTAGCTTGCTCGGGGTGCTTGGACTCCGGGAGTGTAATCATTCGATGTTTTAAAGCGAGGTCAAGTATCTTCCGTGTCTTGTCTTGAGGGAAAGAATACGCTCGACTCGTCTTCTTCATGAGGGACAAATCCGGACCGCGCAATACCCGATCACATGAATTCCTGGTCCCGCTTTGTCGCTGTCGAACGCCTTTTCTGCTCTTTGACTTGTCTCTACCTTTGCGTCGGGCCTTTTGCACAGCAGGTTGACAGGGAGGAGTATTTTTGTTTTTTGCAGCCTGTTGAAGAAGACGTTGCATCCTGGCTTTCTCGTAGATGGCCATTTCGCGATTATGATCGTCCCGAGCTTTTTGACCCGCTTTCCTGATAAGATTGTCTATTCGTTCTTCAAATGACAGACTCGGCACTTTGATTGCGGGATCTAGTTTTGATAAGGGGTCGGCGTTTTCTGACAGGGAATCCTCTTCTTCGTCGAAGTTATATATGGCGTAGCTACCGTGGACTCATTCCCGTTTCCCGGATCGTACATATCCAAGCCCAAGTATTTCCATTCTCCCGTTGGGCAACTTGCGCTGAGTCCCAGGGGTGTCCCAAATCCTATTATAGAATTGAGCTTGTCGAATAGTCTGTTTTAAGGGTACCCCTTGGCGCTTCAATAGCCTTTTTAGTCCGTTTGTGTAATATCTGGGCAAACGGATGGGTTGAAGCTTGTCAAGTGTAGAATCTGCGCCATGCCAGATTTCTTTCTCGACTCTTGTTTCCGTGGACCGGTAGAATAGGATCGCCTTTTCGCTTAGGAGGGACGTAAAACGTCTGCAGGTCTTGCACGTTGTGAGCTTCAAGTGAATCAAGGTCTTTGTAGTGCTCCCGCGGAATCATGGTGATTTGCAAACTCTGATCATCACCAGGGAATTCTTATATTGGCGGCCGACTGGAGAACACGACACTAACCTCATCTTTCGAGTCACTTCCGAAGATCAATATGGGGGCGGACGGCCCCAGGTCGTTGCGTCGAGACGGCCCAGAGTAAACTATCTCTTCTTCTTCTTCGGTATCACTCCCGAAAACAGGAATGGTGGCAGTGGCTTTGTTCTCTGGTTTGCGACATCTCTCTGTATCCTCGAAATCTGGCAAAAAGTACTTTGCATCTTCGTATTTGCGGACTTCGTTCACGGAGAATGGGTTTAGCTCACCTGTTACGGTATACTCGAGACCATCCTTGAAATACTTCATACACTGATGTTGCGTAGAAGGGATGATGTTGTACTCGTGTAACCAAGGTCGGCCGAGCAGAGCATTGTAACATGTCTTGGCATCTATGACATGAAACTTAATGTCCGTGACGAGTAGCCCAAAGCGTAGAGTCAATATCACAGACCCAAGAGTTCTTGATGATTGGGAGTCGAACCCGGAGATGGTGATCTTGTCCCGAGCAAGGTGCTGGACGCTCATGCAGATTTCCTTTAACACCCGCACGTTGAGGAGATTAACGGAAGACCCATTATCCACCAAGATTTTGCCTATCTTTATATCGTGGCAATATCCAGAGACGTATAGGGGACGGTTGTGGTCGCACGTCCCTAGGAGCAGGTCTTCGTCACCGAAAGTGATATCGGCCGTGTGCACTTCTTCCAGTTCATCCTTCATCCTTTCTTCGGCGAGGAAGGCTTGGAATTGTTCGGGCTCTTGTAGCGCCTTGATCAATGAATCTCTCGCTTCCTTTGATAACAGGAGGGCATCGGGAATGCTGAGCTGCGAGGGTAGCTTCCTCAGGTGCGCTAGGATGTTGTAGTCCACCCTACTCTTCTTAGGTGGGTCCTTGGCAGTCAGCTCTTTCATAACTTGGTCATCTAAGGTGATATCCTCAGCGACCTTTTCTTTTCCCTTATCTTTTCTAGTTGCGGGTCCGAGATTCTTTTCCGGAAGCGTACGATTGCGCAGCTGGATGTTTTCGCAGGCCTCTGGTTCTTCCTCTTTTCCCGAGGTGGACTCTTTAAAGAGGGGGCTAAGAGCCATTTCTTCGTCAGAGTCGCTCCCAAAGGTGAGAACCTGTGATCCTCCGGCGTTGACCGTGCGACAATTGCCAATAATTCTTTTGTGTCCTTTGGTCGTGCTTCTCTGCTCCCGACGAGTTCTGCGTTTCATTCGCTTAAAATGTCGCCGATGAGCAACGTATCCCTGCCACCATGTCTTAAAGGCGTCGCACTCCTCAGTGGGGTGTGAAATCTTCCGGTGATATGAGCAGTAATTAGGATGCCTCTCCGCCCCATAGAGCGTATTTTCTTCCGTGGGTGGTATTTTCATTCCCATTGACATGGCCTTGGCAAACCGTTTCCTCGTCTTGAATATGTTTTTATCTGCGTCGGATGCCTTTCGATCTGGCGGGAATACTTCAACTCTTTTGTTTAATCACCTGTGTTTGGCTCCGTCTGATGCGTCCATCTCACGCTCTTGGTCGGCTTTACTTTTCAAACGAATCTCGTCTAGAAAGGCGTCGATCATTTCGTCTGTCGGCCACACAAGCTCCGGTTCAGGCTCTTCCCCCAGTTTCTTAGTGCCAGGAGTTTTTTCATCGTCGGTAAACGAGTGGGAGATCACATGACAACTCGCCACATATCCCTCGGATTCATCCGACGAGCTCTCTCCGTTATCTTCATCCTGAAAGAAGTGGCTGAGGAACTCTTGGAGTGTGATGGGAGTTCGTGCCTTTTGATTGTACTCTTCTAGCGCGTCAATCTGTTTCTGCAAGTCCGTACGCTTGTTGCCAGGCTTCACGGGATTCTTAGATTTCTTCTTCTTTCTCTTTGAAGATTTCGACGGCTGGTTGTGAGTGCTCGGGGCATCACCACTGATCTTCGGGGTTGGGCGCGGCTTCAGCATCCCTTCAATGATCCGGGGTTCCAGCGGGTTCTTCCACCTGACTGTCGGGCATGTTTGGAGCTCGTTCAACATTCTTTTGGTTTTTGCCGAAAGCACGACTTCCTATGGAGCTTCTTCAATGAAAGAATAAGTTGCCCCCGGTGTGTCCGTCTTCTTAGCAGAGTGAGGTTATGGCGGGTTTACCTTCCACTTCTCGGACGGCGCAAACTTACCCTGTAGGTATTGATCTTCAATCCATCCTTTGAAGACGAAGCAATCCTCAATTGGATGGCTTACCGTTTGATGGTAAGGGCAGTAGTTGGGGTTATTCACCTCACTGGGTTGCGGCGGTCGCCTTGGGTTTGGCAAGTTGATAAGCTTGTTGTGTACTGCCAGCTCGAATAGCCTCTTCGTCTTATCCCGCGGGAATGAGTAGGGGCGCTTCATTTTCTCATTGTAATATCGCCGTCTTTCTTCCAACTGATCCGCCAGCTTTGGGGCACTTGGTTGCTGCTGAGCATTCGCAACGAAGGTTGCCTTCCCTTTACCCTTGTCATTCCGAGGTTCTGGCTTCGGGGGAGACGGTCTGTGACCCATCTGGTCCATCTGGGCCAACTTGTCGATCAAAGCCTGGAACGTGGTTGGTTTGAAAAACATCATGAACTGTCAGATAGTTGCATGAGGATCTAGGGTATCCACGAACATGCCCACCGCGGTCGCTTCCTCAACGCGTTGTTCGCATTTCGACCACAAGTTTCGCCAGCGTATAGCGTACTGGACCCACGTCTCGCCTGGTTTCACCCTGGCATTAATTAATGCTGTTATCGGGGTACGTTCGCTGGCGCTCGCAAATCGTTGAGTGAATAGCAACTCCATTTCAGCGAACGTCTTGATGGAATCGTTCGGGAGCTCAGAATACCATTCGAACGCTGTTTCTGACAAGCTGCCGACGAATTGGCGAAGCAACAGCTTATCATCGCCGCCAGTGTTGCCACAAAGCGCCCTGAACTGGGCCACATGTTGATGGGGATTGCCTGTCCCCTTATAGACATGGAATTTCGGTATTGTGTAGCCCGGCGGGTACTTGATCTGGTCATACCAGCTCGGATATAGTCGTCCCGTCCTGAAAACTTGACCAGCTGCCTCAGTCGCCTGGTGAACCCTTTTCTGCTGAGCTATATATTCTTCTAGGTCAGCTTTGGAGATTGTCTCATCCTTGGCTGTTGACAGAGCGGGTGGAGGATTTGACGTTTCTCCCTTGTCGTCTTCAAGAACGATTGGAAGATCTTGAGTAGGAGGCTCTTGTTGGATCATCATACCCACCTTGTCCTGAAACAGAAGGGCCATTCGTTGTATATTGGCTGCTTGTTCAGCAGCCTCTTTATCCTTCTTCTCCAATATCCTACGAAGGAACTCGGCGTCAGTTTCTTGTTCCTGGCGTTGATCAGATGACGCTTCGGGGCTTTCTTTCGGCCCAGTAAGTGCGGCCATCGCGGTCATCATTTCTTGGAGCTTCTGCTGTTGCTCCTGAGCTTTGGTCACTGACCGTGTAAGCGGTCTATGACCCGTGGACGCACGACTGTCCTCTTTTCCAAGCGCCATGTATACTGTATGCACCATCATGCCCCCAGACTTAGGGCGTTTAGGCTTATTGTTTTTGGCCTTTGCTGCAGGATTGGGGCCTTTCTCCGGCCTTCTTCTCTTTTGAGTAGTCGACGTGGGGGGAACCGTTGCAGCGGGCACCCAAGCGGTTGTCGTCCTTTGTTGTTTGACGTGACGGTTCTTTTCTCCCTACACTTTCGCCTTTTTCTGTCGGCGGGGATAATTTCGATCAATTACCGAGTCTTGGACTTGACGCCAGACCTTGTAAATCTTGGAGGATAGCCGTTGAGGAGGCTGTTCCAGCTTTGCTTCTGTAACCTCCTCCGCAGGTGGAGGGGATCTTTTGAGAACCGCAGTTGGCGAATTTCTGCGTATCTGTTCAGCGGCTCGAAGCTGTTCCCGGTTGGAACAGCAGCCTCAATTTCCACCGTTGGAGCCGGTGGAGTTAGTCCGGAGGGGGAGTTGACCCAGTCTTCCTTATCTGGCGCCAGTGGCGACGTCGGGCATGACGGGCTGTTGGGATTGATTCAGCGACGGCTGCGTCTTGCCCCCTGTTCTGGGGAGGGGCTGCTGCCGGTGTCAGCCTCTTGAAGACTGACGTTCGTTGAGAAGCTACAGATTTCTGAGTGGGAGCGGGAATGGAGGTAGTCAGTCTCGTGAAGACCGACCCTCTGGGAGGAGAAGCCGCCTTGACGACTTCAGGAGCAGTTGTCCTCTTTGGGATGGCCTCCTTAGGTATCACGGGCTTTTTGGCGGGCCCTTTAGAGTTCAGGCTCAGTCTAGTGAAGATCGAGGAGTTGGACGACCCGCTGGGAGGGGCCGTGGGAGTAGCAAGTCGATCAAAGATCGACTTCTTTGACTCTTCGGTACGAGCATTGGGACGTTAATGTTCACCGGCGAGAGCATGGTCCCAAAGAATAGACCGGTGGTAGCTTGAGTCACTTGCTCCACAGGCATAGTGAATAGGGGAGCAGCCTGGGGTCCATATGCTACACCTCCAGGTGAGGCGAAGCGTCGGTTGCATTTGCAGTTGGAGCAGTTCGAGCAGTTGCCAGCCATTGATCCTTTTGCTTTCTGCAGCAAACGAAACACCAAGTCTTAGTACTTCGAAACCCAAAGGCAACCATTAGCAAACCGCGATTGGTTCGTGAATCACGACACACGAAGTGTGGAGTGGAAAGAGGAAAAGGTCCCACCGGGCGTGCCAGAATCTGTTCCTCTCCGAAAGACGGCGCGACGGACGTCTCGCCTGAGATTCGGGGCAGATGCTAATTGGTGCTATCCGTCTACCTCTCCGAAGATGCCAAGTTGATTTATGGCACCATGTATCGAAGGTTTAAACGGATGCGTCTGATGTAGCAGACTTCGTCAGATTCCCCCTCGCTTGAGGGGTTTTTGATTGTGGGGACGCTCTTCCCTGCAGGCGCAAGCTCCTACAGTTAATTACGCTACCGCGTCGCGGTAACAACTTTCTCCTTCTCCAGATGGTCACTTCGTGTCGTGTTTGTTTGTTTTGTGTTTGGTTGCCCGTGGATTGTATACGGAGACTGAGTTATGTCGTCGCCCGTAGGGCGTGGACTAGTCCAAATCCGCATCTTTCTTAGATTTGGGTTTGGGGGGGTTATGTTTAAGGATACGTTAGTCTTATTTGAGACTAAGATCGACTTAAACGTTTTTTAAGGATACGTTAGTCTAGTTTGAGACTAAGATTAACTTAACGGGATCGTTTAGATCCGACAAGAGAGCAATTAAGGAAGCCCTATTGTTTAGTTTAGTGACATTGCGGTTAATAGGTAGTTTAAGGACATTGCGGTCCAGTGTTAGTTTTAAGACGTTGTGGTCAAGGTTAAAGACGTCGTAGTCCGTGGATTTAAGGACTCCACAGTCCGGTGTTAATTTTAAGACATCACGATCAAGGTTAAGGACGTCATAGTCCGTTGTTAGTTTTAAGACATTCCGGTCAAGGTTAAGGACGTCGTAGTCCGTGGATTTAAGGACTCTACAGTCCGATGCTAGTTTTAAGACATTACGGTCAAGGTTAAGGACCTCATAGTCCATGAGTTTAAGGACCCCACAGTCCGTATCGATGTGTGGTCGTCGGGACCCGTCACCTCTTTGAAGACGTTGAGGAATTACAACGCCAAGTATCAAAGGAGTGAAGAGATGTACCCTTAAACCGAGGTAGATTAAGTGATCTGTAGTCCAATTTGGAAACTAAGATCAATTATTATATTATGAGCTCATTGGCCCAATTAAGTTTGAATTAAGGACTTATGGCCAGCTTGGGCTAAGTCCAATTGTATCTGGGATATTGGCCCTCTGTTGATTCATTGAAGGAGAGGCTTTGCCTATGGAAACTTAGCCAATTGGGCTAAAGCTAGTGTTAAACACTAGAGACCAACAGTGTTGAACACTGGGAAAAGATTGACAAGTTAGTGTTAAACACTAAAAGATAATCAGTGTTGAGCACTGGGAAAAGAGTTTTCAGACTAGTGTTAAACACTAAGCAAATTAGTGTTAAACACTGCAAATAGAATTTTCCAAATTAGTGTTAAACACTAAGAAGAATCAGTGTTAAACACTGGATACAGAGGTTTCAATTTAGTGTTAAACACTAAGGCAAGAGGGGTCACGTGGTAACACGTGAGAGCGTCCTTCTTCTCTTTATTTTGTTCTACAGACAAGTGTTTAACACTTTTAGTTCTGAAAGCCATCACGTGCGAGCACGTGATGGGGGGGCTCATGCTCTGGTTTATTAGAATACTCATTAGGGGTCACGTGAGGGCACCCTAGAGTCTCTGTTTATTTTGCTTTTTCTTTATGTGCTTCAGGGATCACATAGAGCACGTGGGGCGTTGCCTCAAAGCTCTCTGCAGGAGTCACGTGGTAACACGTGAGGCGTTTACTTCAGAGTTCTATTCTGTGGATCTTTGCAGGAGTCGCGTGGTAGCACGTGACTCTGCATGTTTCAAAGTTCTGTTCACAGGGTTAAACCCTAAACTTCTGAAGAATTATATTCTTAATAGGGTTAAACCCTAGTTTCTTTTCTTAAAGGAATTAAATTCCTGTGAGTTTGAGAGAATTATATTCTCAGTTAGGGTTAAACCCTGGTTCTGTTCATTTTGAAGGAATTAAATTCCTATAATATAGGGTTAAACCCTAACTTTATCTCAAAGGAATTGAATTCCTATCATTTTGTGAGAATTAAATTCTCTAAACTCAGTTCCTCCTCTGTGTTTTAGATCTGCATGGCAGGATCTCAACCCAATGAGAATTAAATTCTCAATTCATGGGGAGATGTGCACTTTGCAGATCCTCAACCAGAGAAAGAACTAAGTTCTTTTCTATATAAGAGTTAAACTCTTTTTGAGAATTAAATTCTCCTTTTAAGCCCCCCTTTTCCTTTCTTACCTAAGGTTTTCCTTTTTGCCGAGAATCAAAGGCTCTATCTCTCTCTATATACATCAGAAAAAGATCCAAAGGTCCCAAGGTTTCAGAAAAAAGTTTTAGAAAAAGGTCTTCGAAAAAGGTCCCTCTCTTCTTTTCTTGGCTCCTATTTATAGGAGAAGGAAGAGAATCAGTCTGCTTAGTAAATCTCTCATTGAGAGATTTGATTTATATGTTGAGAGATTTGATTTATATTTATCATTAATCTGGGCCTTTAGATTGTTAAGTGAATTTTATTCACCATTGGATTTTAAATCCAGAGATATCCCTTTTTTATCTCGGTTAGATTTAGGGGGGAAATCTTTCCAAGTCCAAGATTTTTCCATAAATAGGTGATATTTAATCACGTTTAGATTTTTAATCCAACGGTTCCAAATAATCATTCTCTATTTGGAAAGATTTGAATGATCTCTTCTCAGAATTTAATTCTGTTAAATAATAAGGCTTTTAAAGCCGGTCACGTGTGGCCACGTGACCCCTGGTCACGTGTAGGCACGTGACCCCTGGAATGGGCTTCTCTTCTTCTGCGCTCTATTCTCTGGCCGCTGCTTAGCCATCACGTGCCAACATGTGACCACTTGTCACGTGTGAGCAGGTGATGCCTCTTCTGAAGCTTCTTCCTGACTTTTAATTAGAGAACAAATATGCTCTGTGCCGCTGCTTTAAACGTCACGTGCCAACACGTGACCACTGGTCACGTGTGAGCACGTGATGCTTGTTCTGAATCTTTTCCTGATTTTAATCAGGGAACATCGTTGAAATACGGTCTTCAGATGCTCTAAATGCTCCTTGTATGATTTGATTTTTACCACGAGGTCGTCGATATAGCATTCGACGATTTCATGTATAAGGTCATCAAAGATCTTTGTCATGGCCCTCTGATAGGTGGCACCGGCGTTCTTTAAACCGAAGGGCATCACCTTGTAGCAGAATATACCCAAAGGGGTCCGGAAAGCGGTGTGTTTCTGGTCTTCGGGGTGCATCTTTATCTGATTATATCTTGATGAGCCGTCCATGAAGGAGAAAATCTCGTGAGTGGACGTGTTATCTATCATCTGCTCGGTGACTGGCACTTGGAAATCATCTTTCGGGAAGGCTTTATTGAGATCCCGAAAGTCTACACATATGCGCACCGTCCCATTTTTCTTCATTACCGGGACGATGTTGGCGATCCAATCGGGATACGGAACTTCTTGGATAAACCCAGAGTCGATCAGCTTCTTGACTTCGGCGTTAATGCTCATCTCAAGCTCAAGCCGCATTCTTCTCGGTGCTTGTTTAATTGGTTTAACTTCCGGGGATATCGCCAATTTATGGACAACAATTTCTGGATCTAGTCCTGGCATTTCGGAATAGTTCCACGCGAAGCAATCTCTATACTGCATAAGCACGTCTTTTAATGAAGCCATCCTTTCTTCAGATAGCAGTTCACTAACGAATGTTGGTCGCGGGTCGTTCGCCGTCCCCAACTCAATTTTCTTGAGGTTATCCGCAGTGGTGTGTATTCCATCTTCCAGCTCTTTCGGCGCTGGTGGAAATTCCGAGATCACCCCGTCATCGCTGTTTTCGGAGCACCAGGGAAGGTCATCCATATTCTCAGGCTCTTCTTTTGATATTGTTATCATATGACAAGTACGATCCCGCTTCCAAGACCGATGTGGATCTGGTTCCGCTCTCGTGGCTTCGGGTTCATGCTTCTTTGGCGGCCTCACCCTCCAGCTGTAAGATAGAGCAAACTTGCCGAGCTGATACTGATCTTCGACCTAATTTTTGAAGGTGAAGCAATCTTCGAGAGGGTTCCCTATTACCCTGTGATAAGAGAAATAGTTCGGGTGTGAGACTTCGCCTGCTTTCTCAGGGTGTTTAGAATCCGGCAGTGTAAGCATTTGGTGCTTTATAGCAAGGTCATGTATCTTATTTGTCTTGTCTTGAGGAAAAGAGTATGCTCGACCCATCTTCTTCACAAGGGATAGATCCGGACCGCTTGATTTCCGTTCGCGTGACTTTTTGGTCCCGCTTTGTCGTTGCTGAATGCCTTTTCCGCTTTTCGACTTGTTTCTGCCTCTGCGTCGGGCCTTTTTTGCAACAGGTTGACAGGGAGCGGCATTTTCGTCTTTCACAGCCTGTTGAAGGAGGCGTTGCGTCCTGGCTTTCTCGTAGATGGCCATTTCGCGGTTGTGGTCGTCTTGAACTTTTTGACCAGCTTCCCTTATAAGCTTGTCCATTTGTTCTTCGAACGACGGACTGGGCATTTTTACGTCGGGGACTTTTTCTGGTTTAGGGTTAACATCTTCCCATTGAGCATCCCCTTCTTCATCAAAGTTATGCATGACATAGCAGTCGCGGAGTAGTTCCCGTTTCTTGGACCGAACATATCCAAGCCCGATTGCTTCCATCTCCCGTTAGGCAACTTGTGCTGAGTTCCGGGAACGTTCCAGACCTTGTCATAGAATTTAGCTTTTTGAGCGGTCTGTTTGAAGGGTATCCTTTGGCGCTTCAATAGCCTTTTCAATCCTTCCATGTAATATCTAGGCAGACGGATGGGCTGAAGCCTGTCAAGCGTAGGATTCGCACCGTGCCAGATTTCTTTTTCCACTTTAGTTTCCCCGGAGCGGTAGAATAGAATTGCCTTTTCGTCTTCTCTCCTGGGAGGGACATAGAACGTCTGCAGCTCTTCTACACTGTAGGTATCAAGCGCGTCAAGTTCTTTATGATGTTTAAGTGGAACCATGGCGACTTGCAGACTTTGCTCTTCATCAGCGAAAGTTTGTATTGAAGGCCGAGCAGAGAATATAGCGTGTACTTCATCTTCCGAGTCACTGCCAAAGATCTACATGGGAGCGGACGGTCCCGGCTTGTTGTGTTTGGGTGGACCCGAATAAACCATCTCTTCCTCTTCCTCAGTATCACTTCCGAAGACAGGGATGGTGGTGATAGCTTTGTTCTCCGGCTTGTGACACCTCTCCGTGTCTTCGAAATCTGGCAAGAAGTATTTTGCAACTTTGTATTTATGGACTTCGTTCACGGAGAATGGGTTCAGCTCTCCTGTTACGTTATACTCGAGACCATCCTTAAAATATTTCATACACTGATGCTGTGTGGATGGGATGATGTTGTACTTGTGTAACCAGGGTCGACCGAGCAAAGCATTATAGCATGTCTTGGCGTCTATGACGTGGAATTTAACGTCTGTGATGAGCAGCCCGAAGCGCAGCGTTAGTATCACAGATCCGAGAGTCCGTGACGACTGAGAGTCAAAACCAGAGATGGTGATTTTATCACGGGCGAGATGCTGGACGCTCATACAGATTTCCTTCAACACTCACACGTTGAGGAGATTGACGGAAGACCCATTGTCGACCAAGATTTTACCAATCTTTATATCGTGGCAGTATCCTGAGATATATAGGGGACGGTTGTGCTCGCACGTCCCAAGGAGGAGGTCTTCGTCGCCGAAAGTGACATCAGCTGTGTGCACTTCTTCCAGCTCGTCCTTCATCTTTTCTTCGGCGAGAAAAGCTTGGAATTGCTCCAGCTCCTGTAGTGCTTTGATCAATGAATCTCTTGCTTCTTTTGATAGTAAGAGGGCATCGAGAATACTTAGTTGCGAGGGTAACTTCCTCAAGTGCGCCAGAACGTTGTAGTCCACCTTATTTTTCTTTGGCGGGTCCTTGGCGGTTAGCTCTTCCATGACTTGGTCATCTAGGGCGATATCCTCAGAGACCTTTTCTTTTCCCTTATCTTTTTTATTTGAGGGTCCAAGATTCTTTTCGGGTAGCGTACGATTACGCAGCCGGATATATTCGCAGGACTTCGGCTCTTCCTCTTTTCCCAAGGTGGACTCTTTAAAGAGAGGGCTAAGAGTCATTTCCTCGTCAGAGTCGCTCCCGAATGTGAGAATTTGCGCTTCCCGGCGTTTAACCATGCGACAATCGCTGGTAGTTCTTATAAGCTCCTCGGTCGTATTTTTCCGCTCCCGACGAGTTTTGCGCTTCTCCCGCTTAAAATGTTGCTGGTGAACAACATACCCCTGCCACTATCTATTGAAAGCTTTGCACTCTTCGGTGGGGTGCGAAACCTTCCGATGATACAAGCAATAGGAAGGGTGCATTTCTGCTTTGCCGGCGGTGTTTCCTTCAGAGGGTGGTAGCTTCATCCCCATTGATATGGCTTTAGCAAACCTTTTGCTCGTCTTGAATTTGTTTTTATCCGCAACGGATGTCTTTTGATTTGCCGGGAGTGTCTCAACTCTTTCGTCTAGTCGCCGGCGCTTGGCCCTTTCAAATATGACCGTCTCGTGTTCCTGATCAGCTTTACTCTTCAAAGAGCTTCGTTGAGGAATGCATCAATTGCTTCATCTGATGGCCCCGGAAGTTCCGGTTTAGGATCTTCCCCCAGCTTCTCAGTGCAAGGAGTTTTCTCATCGTCTGTAAACGAGTGGGAGACCATATGACAACTCGCCACGTAACCCTCCGATTCATCTGACGAGCTTTCTCCATCATCTTCCTCCTGAAAGACGTGGCTGAGGAACTCTTGGAGCGTGATGGGAGTCAGTGCCTTCTGATTATACTCCTCCAGCGCGTCAATCTATTTCTGCAAGTCCGTGAGCTTGTCGCCAGGCTTCACGGGCTTTTTGGATCTTTTTTTCTTCTTCTTTGAAGATTTCGACGGCTGGGTACAAGTGCTTGGGCCATCACCACCGATCTTTGGAGTTGGGCGCGGCTTCAGCATCCCTTCGATGATCTGGGGTTCTAGCGGTTTCTTCCACCTGATCACCGGGCATGCCTTGAGATCATTCAGCATCCTTTTGGTTTGGCTAATAGCATAACCTCCCATGGAGCTACTTCAACAAGGGAGCACGTTGCCCCTGGCGTATTCACCTTTTTAGGGATATGAGGTTGCGGCGGGTTCACCTTCCATCTTTCGGACAACGCGAACTTGCCCTATTGGTATTGGTCTTCAATCCAGTTTTTGAAGACGTAGTAATCTTCGATTGGATGGCCCAATACTCGGTGGTAGGGACAGTAATTGGGATCATTGACGTCGTTTGGCTGCAAAGGGCGTCTTAAATCCGGCAGATTGATAAGTCTGTTGCGCAATGCCAGCTCGAACAGTCTTCTCTTTTTATCTTGAGGAAACAAGTAAGGACGTCTTAGCCTCTCCTCGAGGGGTACGTGTGGACGCGTATTGTTTTGACGGACAACCGGCTTCAAGTTGCTCGACTGTTGTTGAGCATTGGCGACGACGATCGCTTTTCCTTTCCCCTTCTCGTTTCGAGAATCCGGCTTTGGAGGAGACGGTCTATGGCTCATCTGGTCCATTTGAGCTAGCTTGTCGATCAGGGCCTGGAATGTGGTTGGTTTAAAGAACATCATGAACTGTGAAATAGTTGCATGAGGATCCAAGGTGCCTACGAACATGCCCACCGCTGGCACTTCTTCGATGCGCTGTTCGCACTTCGACCATAAGTTCCGCCACCGGATTGCATATTGAACCCAGGTTTCGCCCGGCTTTACTCTTGCATTGATCAAAGCTGTTATTGGAGTACGCTCGCTGGCGCTAGCGAATCGCTGAGTAAACAACAACTCCATTTCAGCGAAGGTTTTGATGGAGTCGTTCGGAAGCTTGGAGTACCATTCAAACGCCATCTCCGACAAGCTGCCGACGAACTGGCGAAGCAGGAGCTTATCATCATCGCCGGTGTTACCGCAAAGGGCCCTGAACTGGGCAACATGTTGATGGGGATTGCCAGTCCTCTTATAGACATGGAATTTCGGTATTGTATAGCCCGGCGGGTACTTGATCTGATCATACCAGCTCGGATATGGTCGCCCCGTTCTGACAACTTGACCGGCTGCCTCCATTGCCTGATGAACCCGTATCTGCTGAGCTATATATTCGTCCAGGTCAGCTTTGGAAATTGTCTCCTCCTTGGCTGCTGACAGAGCCGGCGGTGGATTCGACGTTTCTCCTCTGTCATCTTCAAGGATGATCGGAGGATCTTCGGCTGGAGGATCTTGCTGGATCATCATACCCACCATGTCTTGGAACAGGAGGGCCATTTGTTTTATATTGGCTGCTTGTTCTGTAGCCTCTTTGTCCTTCTTTTCCAATATTCTCTGAAGGAACTCAGCGTCGGTTTCTTGCTCCTGTCGCTGATCCGAGGACGCTTAAGGGATTTCTTTTGGCCCAGTGAGTGCGGCCATCGCGGTCATCATTTCCTGGAGCTTCTGCTGCTGCTCCTGAGCTTTAGTCACCGACCGCGTAAGCGGTCTATGACATGTGGATGTACGGCCGTCCTCTTTCCCGGACGCCATATAGACGGTGTATACCACAATGCCCCCAGACTTAGGGCGTTTGGGTTCACTGCCTTCGACGTTCGCCGCAGGTGTGGGAACTTTCTCCGGTCTTCTTTTCTTTTGAGTAGTCGACGTGGAGGGGGCCATTGTAGTGGGTACCCAAGTGGTCGTCGTCCTTTGCGGTTTGACAGGACAGTTCCTTTCTTCTTGAACTTTCACCCTCTTCTGCCGGTGAGAGGGATCTTGAATGACCACTGAGTCTTGAACCCGTCGCCAAACCTTGTAAATTTTGGAGGACAGCCGTTGAGGGGGCTGCTCTGGCTTTGTTTCTGTGACATTCTCTGTGGGTGGAGGAGATCTTTTCGGCGTGGCAGTCGGAGAGTTCTTGCGTACCCTCCTTAGCTGTTCAAAGCTGTTCCCAGTCGGAACATCAGCATCGATTTCCACCGCTGGAGCCGGTGGAGTTAGCCCAGAGGGGGAGCTGCCCCCGGCCTTCCTTTCTCGGCGCCAATGGCGACGTCGAGCGTGTCGAGCTGTTGGGGCTGGTTTGGTGATGGGGATGGTTTTATCTTGCCCCCTGTCCAGATGAGGCGCTGCTGGTGCTAGCCTCTTGAAGACTGATGTCTGTTGAGTAGCGGTATCCAATCTGTCAAAGACAGACCTTCGAGCAGGAACGGGAACCGGAATAGTCAGTCTTGCAAAGACCGACTCTTTAGTAGGAGAAGCCTTCTTGACGACTTCAGGAGCAGATATGGCTGTCTTCTTTGGGACGGCCACTTCACGAGTCATGGGCTTCTTGGCAGGCCCATCGGGGTTCAGGCTCAGTCTGGTGAAAACCGAGGCTGCCTGCTTGAGATTGGACGACCCGTTGAGAGGGGCCGTGGTAGTAGCGAGCCGATCGAAGACCGACTTCTTTTGCGCTTCCGGTACGGGCACTGAAATGGTGAAGCTTGCTGGCGGGAGCATGGTCCCGAAGAACAACCCGGTGGTAGCCTGAGTCACTTGTTCAACCGGCATAGCAAGGATGGAGGCCGCTTGAGGCCCATAGGCTATGCCTCCAGGTGAGGCGGAGTGTCGGTTGTAGTTGCATTTGGAGCAGTTTGAGCAGTTAGACGCCATTGTTGTTTGATTGCTGCGCCAAGCAAGAGACCAAATCTTTGTAACTTTAAACCCTAGGGCAACCATTAACAAATCGCGATTTGTTTGCGAAGACGACACACGAAGTGTGGAGTGGAAAGAGGAAAAGGTCCCACCGGGCGTGCCAGAATCTGTTCCCCTCCGAACACAGAGACGCGACTGCGTAGGTTCCTCTTGCCTGAGATTCGGGGCAGATGCTATTTAGTTTTATCCGTCCACCTCTTCGAAGATGCCAAGTTGATTTATGGCACCGTGTATCGGAAGTTTAGACGGATGCGGCCGATGTAGCAGACTTCGTCAGATTCCCCCTCGCTGGAGGGGTTTTTGATTGTGGGGACGCTCTTCCCTGCAGGCGCAAGCCCCTGCAGTTAATTACGCTACCGCACCTCGGTAGAAACTTTCTCCTTCTCCAGAATTTCACTTCGTGTCGTGGGTGTTTGTTTTGTTTGTGGTTGCCCGTGGATTGTATACGAAGACTAATTTATGTCGTCGCTCGTAGGACGTAGATTAGTCCAAATCCGTATTTTCTTAGATTTGGGTTTAGGGTTTTGGTTTAAGGATACGTTAGCCCTATTTAAGGCTAAGATCAACTTAAACTTTTGTTAAGGATTCGTTAGCCTAATCTCCAGACTAAGATCAACTTAACGGGATCGTTTGGATCCGACAAGAGAGCAATTGGCTCTATTATTTAGTTTAATGACATTGCGGTCGATTTCCAGTTTAGGGACATGGTGGTCCATCATTCCCATTTGGGGACGAACATTAGTTTAAGGACATTTCGGTCCAACGTTCCCATTTTGGGACGAATATTAGTTTAAGGACGTTTCGGTCCACGAGTTTAAGGACCCCGCAGTCCGTATCGATGTGTGGTTGTCGGGACCCGTCACCTCTCTGAAGACGTTGAAGGATTACAACGACAAATATCAGAGGAGTTCGGAGATGTACCCTTGAACCGGGTGTAAATTGGTTTAAGAGAGCAGTTGTGCTCAGCTCAATTTAATTTGAGGACTTACGGCCAGTATTGGGCTAAGTCCAGTTGAGAATATTCAATAATTTTTTATTTGTCTGGCCTGTTAGGCCTTTGATTGGGCTCTGCCTTTGTTTAATAATGCATGGCATTTTGTTTGGTCTATTAGACCTTTATTTGGGCTCTGCCCTTTTTAAATGATGCACAACATCTGTTTTGGTCTGACAGACCTTTGTTTAGGCTCTGCATTGCATTTTATTCTGGCCTGTTAGGCCTTTTAAATTGGGCTCTGTTCCCTTTTTTTATAATGCAGAGCATTTGTTTTAGTCCATTGGGCCTCTTAATTGGGCCCAGCCCTTTAATAATGCACCGCATTAATTAGTCTGACCGAGCGCCATGTGGCTTGTCAGGCGCTTTGCGCCAATTGAGGAGCGCAAGGCGCAAGTCCATGTGGAGGTGACACGTGTCACGCTCTGGTGAGCGCAAGTCTGCTAGCGCAGTGCGCTGCGCTGCTGACACGTGGCATGCTCTGGTAACTTGCGCCAATTTAAGAGAGCAGTGCTCTGTTTTAGAAGCGCATAGCGCAGTCTGTTCTAGGGCTGACACGTGGCGCTCTCTGGTGGCTTGTGCCAACCCGAGAGCGTAACGGTGCAATTTTTTCAAGTGTAGGGCACTGTTCAATATCTTGATCCAATTTTGGATCAAAGAAGAGAATCTTCTAAGATCCCAGAACCAATGGTTCATCAAAAGGCAATGCCTTTATTTAGATCAGAAAGATCTAAAGAAGAAGTAAATTACTTCTTTTTATTAATATTATCATTTTTTATTGAAGATCTTTGATCTTGTTCTTAGATCATTGATCTTTTCAGAAGAAAATTCTTCTTTTTCTTAAGGTTTTACATTTTTCTTTCTTTCTTTCTGAATTCTTCTCAAAGTTCTTAGAAGAGCTTTGTGAATTCTCTGTGTGCTCATGTCTTTTAGACTTGGATTCTAGGGGGCTTTTTATAGTGCCATTTGATTTGTTAAATCAGTTAAAGAGAACTTTCTCTGAGTGATTTAGGGATTTTTCTCCACCGTTGGATCTTTGATCCAAGGGTTTCTGTTTTACAGAAGATAATCTTCTTGTTTTAACAATATCAGAAAGATCTTTCTAGAATTTTAATTCTATTTTAGTGCTGGCACAGTTGGCGCAAGCGCACCTGCGCTTGACACGTGTCGCGCAGCGCAGAGTGCAGCGCAACTGCGCTGCCACGTGTCGCGCAGCGTCACTGCGCTAGCGCAATTGCGCTGCCACATGTCGCGCAGCGCAGAGCGCAACTCAGCTAAAGCGTTGCTTCCTTTATTTTCATTTTAAATAGATCCTTGCTCTGATTGGGTGCGCTGCCTTGGGCGCTGCGCTGGCGTGTCAGCTTTTGACATGAGGCGCGTTGCGCGCAGCGTAAGGAATCTGAAGCGTTGCTTCAATTTTTGAATTTTTGAAATTCAAACAGAGCTTTGCTCTGATTAGGGAAACATTCCCGATCCGCAGTTTGAACATTTTGTTAATTAGGCGCTGATATGCAGCCCCAGTATTTTTGAGGCCGAAGGGCATCACTTTGTAGCGGTATACCCTTCGGTCCGTAGTGAACGCGGTAAGTTCTTCATCTGCTGGGTTCATATGGATCTGGTTGTAGCCGGAGAAAGCGTCCATGAAGCTAAGCAATTCGTGGCCTGCCGAGCTGTCCACTAGCTGGTTTATCCGAGGGAGGGGATAGCTGTCTTTCGGGCAGGCCATGTTCAGGTCTGTAAAGTCGACGCACATGCGCCACTTCCCGCTCGCCTTTTTAACCATGACTACATTCGCCAGCCAATCCGAGTAGTCAACGTTTCGAATGAATTTGGCTGCGAGCAATCTATCGACCTCGTCCTCGATCGCCTTTTGCTTGATCGGCGTGAAACTACGCTTCTTTTCTCTGACGGGTCGGGCCTCCGGGTCGACCCCGAGCTTGTGTGAGATTACTTTGGGGCCGATCCCGGGCATGTCAGCAGGCACCCAGGAGAACACGTCCAAGTTCTCTTGGAGAAAGCGGATCAAGTCTTCGCGCCGGGTTCCTGTCAAAAGGGATCCGATCTGGACGGTTCGTCCCTCATTCCCCTCGATGATGGGGACTTCTGTTAGCGCCTCCACCGGGACTCCTCGGATTTCTTTCTGTTCGTTGTGGGTGTCCAAGTACCCATGGAAATCATTTGCGTCTTCGAGGTCGTCGCTCTATTCTCTGGTGGTGGATGTCGCGGTGAAGCAAATCTTGGCGATTCACTGGTTTCCGTAGGCCCGGCCTATCCTCCATTAATCTAATGGAAATTTGATCACGAGGTAGTAGGTCGAGATCTGAGCCCGAAGGGCGTTTAATGTTCGGCGTCCCAAGAGGATGTTGTAGGACGAAGGGATCCTAGCGACGATGAATTCCACCAGTACGGTCCTCGTATGGCCCGCTTCCCCAATGTTGAGAAGGTGGGTGACCACTCCCTCAGCAAGGATGGAGTGGTTGGTAAACCCGGATAGGACATAGGAGGTTAGCCGTTGGCCGGACGGCCTTAGCCCCATACGCTGGAAGCAGTCATAGAAGAAGATATCTGCCGAGCTTCCGGAATCGACCAGTATCCTCTGGACCTCGTAACGGTGGACCCGTGCCGTAATCACGAGAGGGTTGTTGTGAGGTACGGATATACCATGGAGGTCTTCATCAATGAAGATAATAAGCTCGGCGGTCCTGCATTTCTTCTGGGGCGGGTCGCTTATTCCCTCGGCGGGAAGGAGGCGGTGAGTCTCGCCGGCTCCACATGCAGACCCCGAGGAAACGACCATGATTTGAATGATCGTTAATTCACAGGGAGGGGCTGGTTCTCATGCTCCCTATCTGCCTATCGCTTGTCCCGCAGGTACTTCGCCAGGTGGCAGAGCGGATCAACTCCTTGCGGAGTTGTTTACAGTTCTAGATCGGGTGGCCCTGCGACCTATGGAAGGCGCAGTATGGACCTCGGATACATTTAGCAGCTCTATGGGTGACCTACGGGAGCTTGAAGAATCTCTCGCCCTTCGCCTCCTCTAAAAGCTTGGTCTGGGAGATGTTGAGAGGAGTATACTCATGGAACTTTTGGGAGTATGGTTTTGGCCGGTCGACCTTCTTCTTCTCTTGTCTGGCCCTCTTCTTTTGGTCGGCTTGGTCGCCCTGGGGCATGTTTGCGTTCACCTCAGACTCGAGTTGGATCTCTCGCTCGGTCCAAGCTTTTACCTTGGCCATGGACTTAGGTTGCTCTAATTTAAAAGAGTAGAGCCACTCTTTGTGCCTAAGACCCGACCTTAGGACGGTGATGACAGTTTCGTCCCGGTGCTCGGGAACCTCGAGAAGAGCGTTGTAAAAGCGAGTGACGTATCCCTTGAAGGATTCTTTGTCCCCGCTCTTTATGGTGAAGAGGTAATTGACAATCCACTTCTGTCGCCTATTTCTGACGAAGTGACCGAGGAACTGGGCGGCCACCTCATCGAAAGTAGAGATGGAGCGTAGCGTGAGTCCTCGGAACCAGTCCCGTCCATCCCGAATGAAGGTGGCGGAAAAAGCTCGGCATTGGGTAGCATCGGAGTTATCCTGAAAGCTCATGCCCGCCGTAAATGCATCCAGATGGTCCTTTAGGTCGGATTTCCTGTTAGTTATATGTATACCCTAGAGGCCATTGCTGTACATACGATGTATATTGTAGTGGATGCTTGGACATATATAGGGATGACTTTCTTGTTCGACATGATAGTATGCTATCTGGTTGCTCTTTATCTTAACGTATATACTGATTGTCTCTATGCTACATGTTGATAAAGCCTTTAGGATGAGTACTTGACTACCAGAATTGTGATGCAGATCATACTAGTGGGGACAGTGTATTCGCTAAGTACATCCTTCAAATATTCCTAGTCGTGGGTGTATCGAGACATGGCATCGATATACCAGAGTATACTAGCGTATAGCTTCTCGACCCATGTAGATGGGCGATGGATGATCCCATATCCATTGGTGTTTGATAATAGAGACAGTATACGGGTGCTCAGTGGAGACTGGGTACACTGAACGGACTCGCCGAGAACTCCCAGATGGTATTATACCTAATGTCAGATGGAAGTTCTCTGGTGACACTGGTATAGGTTAGTCTGTAGACCCGAGATCGTCATAGAGTCTTGTGTGATTCCCACCGTGCTTTGATTTCCACCTTACCATGTCCAAGAGAACGTGCAAAATGGTAGCTTTTGGGTACAGTCCCGAGACACATGGAGGCAATGAGCGATAGGAGGGGTTTCGTCTCTCCCGGTATTGGGAGTTGATGTTGCGCTGTGCTCGATTGGCTATAGCAGGAAGTCCTTGGCCAAGGCTGCTTCAGAAATATACTGGTAAGTGTTATCACTAGTTTCTCGACCCGTTATGAGCCTCATATCGATACGACTTATCAAGTTACTGGGGTATGACGTTTACCACCCCTAGACGAGATATGCGACATATCAGACGAAAAGACCGGACTGTACGGTAGTGTTACTGATTGGATTCGCAGGAGTGTGAGCAGACTTGCTTGTTGATCTTCTGATCGCTCAATACCCGGGTGGCCGTTACATTTAGCAGACCGCTTGCGGCTTGTAGGTGTTTGATATGATCATCAGCTACTGCCGGCGTATTGACGAGTTTTTAGAGTCCTACACAGGGGTTTCCTGGCTCAAGCGAAACGGAGTAGGAGCACATATGTGATATGTCCGGGACCAAGATTGATACGAATTGAGATACCGTATTCTATTCTCGCGATATGAGATATCTGTCAGTTATATATGATATAGCCGGGTTACCGGATCAAGTGTTGATTCGATAAGTTGATTCATATGATATTAGTTGGTTATAGGTGATATAGCCGGATTATTAAATCAAGAGTTGATTTGATAATCTAATGTATAATTATATATTTGATATATTACATTACATTAACTAGTATTAGTTCACTTTTGATTTCTTTTCTCACATTTGATATACTTTACATATATGTGATATATGCATTGTTTTCTTTTTTGCACAAAATATATATGTGATATATATAAGTGTGTCATGTTAGGTTATACTTGCAACATAGTTAGTATAAGACTCAAACCATGCTAGGTTAAGTTAGGGTTTTATTTTTCTTAAGGATTTTAAACATTTGGATAATGAGTCATGTTTCAAAGCTTGTAGGTTTCATTGACTAAGTCCACTTGTTTATCAACCTTAAGATATTTGTTAACCCAACCTTTAACTCATAGCTATGGTTTATTCTCTACATGAGTTAGGCATGACACTAACTCACCATGGTTGCAATTCTAACCTCACCTAACATTCATTCTCACTTGATGAGTTCATTCTTCTTCTTTCTCCTAAAAAGCTTTCTAGCTTCAATGGAGATATGAGATAAAATGTGAGAAAATCAATTCTAAAGTGAGCACACTTTCTACTTCATCATCCTTTACTACTTGCCATTTAGTATAGGGTGTTTGCTTCACTAATTCCGTAATTAGTGAAGAGATAGTTTGGGTTTGTGTCTCCTCGACGTAGATCGTCTTCGGCCTCGAAGTCTTCGAAGCAAGCATGTTCGTTTCTTCATGGAAGCCACTCTAGAGTCCGAAGTTCACGATCGCAGCGAAGAGACTACTACATGGAGCTATTGAAGTGAAAGACCGGTCTACAAAGCTTGTATTCCTTGCTCACTTAGATTTACAAAGTGTTTGCTTTTTTTTTCCGTCGATTTCTAGTATACGATTCTAGGGTTAGGGTTAGCTAGAACGGAAATTTTTTAATTTGGCATGAGAGATGCCTCCTGAAACCTTGCTGCCGTGCTAGGTAACCCTGCAGTGGTATCAAAGCGTTGCTAGAAATTTAGACGGATTTTGTTAGAATTACGAAACCGAAACAACTCCGAAACTTGCAACACGAAACCCTAGTTTCTGTCGATTTTAAAAAGCTTTTAGAAATTTTTTTAAACAAGTGCAGAATGTTGTATGGGATACAACATAAACACACAAGAAAATTTAGCCCATCTTTCCGGAATTGGGCCGAGCACATTGCTAGGGTTTCCGAGCTCGCCGGCCACTTAGTGGTGTTCGGGGCTTAATTTTTTGGTGTGTTCCAGTGGCTTGGTTTTGGTGTTTAGGTGTTGTTTGTTTTCGCTGATTTTGCATGTGACGTAATCTTACACTATAAGCAATTCGGAGTGCTTCGTATTCGTATTTTTAACATTGTTTCGGGTTATTCACATGTTGTCTAGAAAAAGTTAAAAAGTTCGATCGAATGTTAAAAACCCATTTTCCAAGTTTAACGTATCATGCAAGTGATCCTACGAACCCTATAGAAGAATGAAACCCTAACTCGACTTTTTGGATCGCGGAACCGTGATCATACCCTAGGGTTTGCCGTAGTTCCGTGGCGACATGAGTGAGGCTTGGGTTTGCCCTTCTACGGCTGGTGCATAGGTACTATGGCATATTCTGGGTATTATTGAACTGTGCTAAAGTGTTTAGCTGTCGAGAAATTGTAGGACTTTGATGAATCGATCGAAAAGTTTAACGTCGTCCATATATTATGTGATGGGATTCAATATTTGGAATCCACATGTAGTTATGAGATAACTAATTTGAATATTATAAATCTAGCAGTTTAGTCTCATTTGATCGGTTGCCACAGGATTTTGATGTGATCAAAAGTCCATCGCAATCACGTAGTGTATGCGGATACTCGCTGGGTAACCTTATTAGATAGCCACGCCCCATAGTCTCGACCAAGTGACTGTAGGAGAACCCCGTCGCCAAAAGCATCCGTTCGGGTGCTCGCGGCAGCGGTGTTCCGCCTTAGTGCACTTCGTCGACGGTATCGGGGGGTGCGGCCGTCTACTAAAGTTTCCGACGAGCATTCGATCAGGATGTCGGGAATCTTGTTGAATTTCCCGACTTGGTATTGAAAAGTGTTTTCGAGATTGAGACTAAAATGCGGGGTTTATAATTGTTAGGCATGTGATGTCTAAGGAATTCATTTGGTTAGGCATGTGATGTCTAAGGTGGTTGCAGATTCCAACTGTTATAGTTTTTCACTTTCTTTTCTACGACTGTAAGTGTAATATGTGGTGTATCGCCGGTTTCGGTGCTATATGTCAACGACAATTGGGATACGCATATTTACTTGCGTTGATGACATGTGATGTTATGTGTTGCTGTGATATGTTATATTGGATCGTCGTGTTTGAATAGCCGGGGGTTTTATGTGAGATGAGAGTTTTTATTTTCATTCATGTAAAATTCATTGTATGTAATATTCTTTTATTGGAGCACTTTCGGGTTGAGGATAATGTCACCATTATATATTATTTACTTTTCCGTATTAGGATAGACCCATGCCGGGGAGCACAAGTAACTGGGTTCTATGGTCCAGTGGGAGACCATCTCGAGGAGTCGAGACCGGGTCTCCTAACTCTAGAATTGGTAGGGTTGCTTGCCACTCTCGTAGGGGTCTAGGGGTGTGGGATTGGATATTCATCACGACCGTGGAATCTGTGTTTTATACAGGCTTAATTTAAAACACGGAAATCCTAGTATATCCAATATTTCATATGTTATCTTCTGCTGTAATGTTCTGTGATGAGATCATATTACTGTTCTGAGACGAATGCTTATATATATATATTATATATTACTGCTTTCGTTTCATATCCGATGCTTGGGAAGCATAATAAATGGGATTTCATTAATGAGATTAATGAAATAAAAGAAACCTAAAGATGTTGTAGAAACTTGTCTCGAAAACTGGTAGCTCTAGTTCTTGCTTTGCATAACGGTATTCCTTGTAGAATATCCATCACCATATACGATAAGGAAAGAGCCGAGATCCCTTCACCGGGAGTGACCTCTTTAGCGAAACTAGCAGATGCTACAAACTCTGTTTGTCTTTTGATTTCTTTTATAGTTTTTGCTTTGCATAGTGGTATTTGTAAAATATCCTGCACCTTATTCGATAAGGAAAGAGCCGAGATCCCTTCACCGGGAGTGACCTCTTTAGAAAAACTAGTAAAAGCCTCAAAAACACTCCTTTTCAAAATCACTCGATTCTACGACGATATCAAGTTCTTTACGCAAAGGGTTTTCTTAAAAACCTGTCGTAGCCCTCCGTCATTTCAGATAAGTACTACTTAGTATCCGTGCTATGTTTGTTAACCATGTTAAGGCGTAGTATGCGGTAACTGATTAGTGCTTATCTGCATAAGCATATGATGCGATTGGATTAGGGTAGTTGTGCATCTTTGTTGACCATGTTAAGGGTCGTGCGGGTGGGTTTAATTCAATTAGGAAACGACGGGTTGAACTTGGCTAGCGCTTATGATTTGTTGACCATGTTAAGATCATAAGTCGCTAGGAGCAAAATATTTCAAGTGTTGAAATTTGCAATGAGATTGCATACCTTCTATGAGATAGTTGGATCCTGATACCCACTGCGAGTAAGAGTTACTCCTGAGAGAGTTTTACACATTACAATTAGCCGATCAAGTAGGTGTCTAGAAAGGTGTCAATGGGGTTACACCCCTGGGAAAACGAGGTTTATTTTAATTAGGTCCGTGCGAAAGCACGGGGAACCTCCCTCAAAGTACCAGCACTGGCCTGGCTGAAAGATTGGCGAGCTTGTAGGGTGTAATTAATCCCGGCTAGTCTTTCCTTTTAGGGTTTGAAGAAAGATTTGACTAAAACAGTGGGAGCCATCCTGATTAGATAAAATAATAACCAATCTAATCTTACAAGAGCATACGCTGAGTGTTTTCTTCTCTCTCTCCAGGTAGCGACCATGTCACGCCTTAATCAAGATAATAATACGGATGTATTGACCGAACCCGCTTATTATACTGAGCCGGGGAACGTTGGTCCCGCTCCAATTTATAATTGTTATAAGACCGAGCAGGAAATAGGGGATTACCAGAATTCCCATGCTGCCCAAACGAAGAAAGTGTATGTTGATACATCTTTTTCGGGTGTGTTCATTACCGAGAACTGTTTCTCAGTATCCTCTATGGTCTGGGTATGAGATACCGGATTAGGATCCCACATATGTAAGATGTTACATGATCTACAGATAGGTAGAGAACCGGGAATGGGTGATAAGTTTCAAGAGTTGGAAACGGTGTAAATGTTGCAGCTAAGTATGCTGGCAGTTATCACCCTGTATTACCAAATATATTGATTTTGAACGAATGTTATTAGATACCGAACCTGATATACAACATCATATCAGTTTCTTTACTTAGTAAAGAAGGATATAATTTTGTATTGTTGGATAATGTTTTGAACATTTTCTATATCGAGAGTTGATCGGTTCAGGCACGTTATCTAAAAGCATATACATTCTAATTCAAACTACAGTTCTTAACGTACAAAACAGACACAAGAGGAAGAGTTCAGAAATGAACGAATCCTTCTTGAGGCATTTTAGACTAGGTCATATCAATGCGACCCAACTAACTAAGTTACATAAAGATGCATATTTAAATCAGTTTGAATTTATATCTTATGAAACTTGCCTGTCATGTCACAAAGATAAGATGACCATAGCTCTGTTTATTGGAAACAGAGAAAGAATTAGTGAACTCTTGGGATTGATACATGATGATGTATGTAGATCCCCTGTCTACACATACCAGGATTGATTCTTTATACTTCATTACATTCACTGATGATCTCTCAAGATTCGCACATGTGTTCCTGTTGAAACACAAGTCTGAAGTTTTTGAGAGATTCAAAGAATATAAGTTTAGAAGTAGAGAACCAAAATGGGTATAAGTATTATGTCCTTTGATGTGATCAGGGAGGAGAATACTTGAGCACGGAGATCCTGGACTATTCTAAAGGAGAATGAGATTCTCTCTCAGCATTACTCCTCCGAATACACCACAGCACGTTGGTATATCGGGGCGGAGCAATCACACCCTATGTGATATGGTGTGCTCTATGATGAGTACTACTGAGTTGCTTATTTCCTTTTGGGGGTTATGCACTTGAGAAGCTGCATACCTATTGTTCCCCTCCGAATGACGCGGCGAAGAAGCGATGGGCGTCTTGCCTGAGATTCGGGGCAGATGCTATTTGGTGCTATCCGTCCACCTCTCCGAAGATGCCAAGTTGATTTATGGCACCGTGTATCGGAGGTTTAGACGGATGCGGCCGATATAGCAGACTTCGTCAGCTTCCCCTTGCTTGAGGGGTTTTTGATTGTGGGGACGCTCTTCCCTGCAGACGCAAGCCCCTGCAGTTAATTACGTTACCGCATCGCGGTAACAACTTTCTCCTTCTCCAGAATTTCACTTCGTGTCGTGGGTGTTTGTTTTGTTTGTGGTTGCCCGTGGATTGTATACGGAGACTAATTTATGTCGTCGCCCGTAGGACGTGGATTAGTCCAAATCCGCATTTACTTGGATTTGGGTTTGGGGTTTTAGTTTAAGGATACGTTAGCCGTATTTGAGGCTAAGATCAACTTAAACGTTCGTTAAGGATACGTTAGTCCTATTTGAGACTAAGATCAACTTAACGGAAAGAGCATTTAGGGGCTCTATTGTTCCAGTTTAGGGATGTAGTGGTCCATTGCCAGTTTAGGGAGATGTACCCTTGAACCAAAGTTGATTGGGGGATCTATAGTCCAATTTGGGACTAAAGTCTGTTTGAAGGTTTAAGAATACGTTAGCCATATTTGAGGCTAAGATCAACTTAAACGGGACTGTTTAGATCCGAAAAAAGAGCATTTGAGGGCTCTATTGTTCCAGTTTAGGGACGTAGTGGTCCATCTCCAGTTTAGGGACATAGTGGTCCATCTCCAGTTTAGGGACATGGTGGTCCAATTTTATTTGCGGCCGTCGGGACCCGTCACCTCTCTGACGACGTTGAAGGATTACAACGACAGATGTCAGAGGAGTTCGGAGATGTACCCTTGAACCGGATGTAAATTGATTTAGGAGAGCAGCCGTGCTCAGTCAATTTAATTTGAGGACTTACGGCCATGATTTGGCTAAGTCCAGTTGAAAAATGTTCAGCATTTTATTTGCATTTGGCCTATTAGACCTGTGCTAGGGCTTTGCCCATGTTTAATAATGCATAGCATTAATCTTGGTCTCTGTTGGACCTTTATTTGGGCTCTGCCCCTTTTAAATGATGCACAGCATCTGTTCTGGTCTGACAGACCCTTGTTTGGGCTCTGCTCCTTTAAAAAAGAATGATGAATTGTATCTGTTTTTATTTGGGCTCTCCCCTTTTTTTGAAAATAATGCATAGCATTTACTAGGCATGTTAGGCCTTTTTAATTAGGCTCAGCCCTTCTTTTTAATGATGCAGTGCATCAATTATCTGACAGTGGCCATGTGGCCTGTCAGGCGCTTTGCGCCAATAAATGAGCGCAAGCGCTTGTGGAAGTGACACGTGTCACACTCTGGTGAGCGCAAGCGCAGTTAGCGCAGTGCGCTGTGTCAGTGCGCTGCGCTGTTGCGCTGCTGACACGTGGCGCGCTCTGATGAGTTGCACCAATTTCAGAGAGCAATGCTCTATTTTAAAAGCGCATAGCGCAAGTTGTTCTGGAGCTGACACGTGGCGCTCTCTGGTGGCTTGCGCCAACCTAAGAGCGCAACAGTGCCAATTTTGCAAGTGCAGGGCACTGTTTTATATTTTGATCAATTTTAGATCAGAGAAAACAAGTTTTTCTTGTTTTCAAAGAACCAGTGGTTCATAAAAAAGTGAAAGGCAATGTTATTTATATTTTATTGAAGATCATTGATCTTGTTTTTAGATCAATGATCTATTCAGAAGAGAACCTTCTCTTTTATAAAGGTTTTTTACCTTTTTTTTAAAATTCTTCAGAGTTCTCTCTTTTTGTTGTTTTTCTGAAGTTCTTGATGTCGATGATCATTTGAATTGGGGCCTAGGGGCCTTTATATAGTGCCCATAAATTTGTTAAATTTGTTAAAGAGATCTTTCACTGAGTGATTTGTGGAATTTTCCCCACCGTTGGATTTTTTATCCAAGGGCTTCTGTTTTATAGAAGACAATCTTCTTGTTTTAACAAGAACAGAAATATCTTATTAGAATTTTAATTCTGTTTGGCGCAGATGCACCAGCGCTAGACACGTGTCACGCAGCGCACAGCGCAGCGCACCTGTGCTAGTGCAACTGCGCTGACACGTGTCGTGCAGCGCAGCTGCGCTTGCGCAGCTGCGCTGACACGTGTCGCGCAGCGCTTGTGCAGAAGCAACTGCGCTGACACGTGTCGCGCAGCGCAGCGCTTGCGCAACAGCAACTGCGCTGACACGTGTCGCGCAGCGCAGCGTTTGCGCAACTGAAGTTCTGCTTCCTTTAATTTTGTTTTTTAATAGAGCCTTGCTCTGATTGGGCACACTGCCTTAGGCGCTGCGCTGACGTATCAGCTTCTGACACATGGCGCGTTGCGCGCAGCGCACGGTATTTGAAGCGTTGCTTCAAAATTTGAATTTTTTTGAAATTCAAACAGAGCCTTGTTCTGATTGGGGGAAATAAATGCCCCCCTACCGTTGCGCTCACGTGGCGCACACGTGAGTGCAACGGTGGCAGGATCAAGGGGTAAGTTGAAGGGGCGCAGGCGCCTATAAATATGACCCTTGGTCCTTGGTAATTCTTTACCGTTTTCAAGAACTTGAATTTTAGAGCCTTGCTCTTGTTTAAGAATTTTAGAGTCTTGCTCTCGTTTCTTCCCAAGAACTTCAAAATTCAGAACTTAGAACAACTTCGGCAAAATTTAAATTAAATGAAATTTAATTTAATTTAATTAACAGAGCCTTGCTCTTATAGATCATTGATCTAAAGAAAACCCCTTTGGGGTTTTATTAACAGAGCCTTGCTCTCAAAAATCTATAGATCTACAGAGATCTTGTTCATGGGTTTTAACCCATGAACAGAGCTTTGCTCATGGATCAAATGTAGATCTTTTTTGATCCGAAAATGGAGAACTCCTAAAAGTTTTCATGGATCTTTAAGATCCCAAATTTTTAATCTTTAGGAGTTAAAGTTTTCTTTTTGATAGATTTTTCCATCATTATTATAGAGCTAGGCTCTTTTTTTTAGGAAATTTTATTCTCTTGAGACCAGAGTTTGACAAATGTCACTCTGTGACAGAGCTTTGCTTTAAAAGAGGAGATTTTCTCCTTGTCTCTAGGGATTTCCCATCAATGAGGATATTCTCTTTGGGATCTTTTCATTAATTGACAGTCTCACCCAATGATGGGGCTGTCTTATTAAATGATGCACTGTCATCCAGATTTTGTGGGTCCCCATTTGGTCCCCTACCCACTGCATTGCAGTGTGGTGTAAAATTTTAAAATGTCGAGCGTTGGAATTACACCACTGACGGCTAATTTTTTTGCCCCTCCACAGGAAACATGTCTGCTAATTTGTCTTTCCCGTTTGTTCGCTCGGAGGGAGGGTTTCCCTAGGCACCGGTGGACCGAGTGGTGCTCGCACTCATAAAGGATCATGACCCCGAGCACAAGAGCCTTCACCTGTGGGGTGGGTGGTATAATGAGATCATCCAGGGTCGCCGAAGTTTCAGTTCCGCCACGCCGTCTGAGCCCATAATTTCGATCCCCTATGCGGATGAACCCCCGGTGAAGTATGCCGTGGAGGTCAAAAATTGGAATTTGGATGACCTCCTCCAGCCTGCAATTGGTGCCATTCCCGTGCAGCCGCCGCCGGCAATAGACATTCTGGGGAGGCGAATCTGTCAGGGTGAAGCACGCCCTTGGGGATAGGCCTATAATATTGGATTGATCCCGCGACCGCCCACCGGATATTTGCAGTGGGCCCGGCACATCTTATCGGCGAAAAGGACTCATTTAACGAAGATTGGTTTGTATTCGGCCATCTACGTCTCGCTCTTCGAGTATCCCTCTCTTCCAACGTGGTGGATCAACGCCTTTATCGAACAATGGAATATCCCCACCCACACCTTCCTGATGACGGACAGGGAGGTCTCTATCTCCTTGGAGGAGTTTGCTGAAGTCTCGGGTCTGCCGATGAGGGGGGGGCATTACGAGGAGCTGCTTCCTCCCGATGAATACGTCTTTTCCACCAAGCCGTTGGTGTTTGATTTGACTCCGAAGAACGCTATTCAGCACCAGTTCCCGGGCTTGGTGAAGGTGCTGGAGATTTATGAAGGGCTCTATCTGGAATCGGGTGTCCGAGGCGTCAGTTTCGCAGATTTTATTGCCCACTTCATTCGACCGGAGTTCCTATCGGAGCGGAGCGAGAAGTTCGCCCAGCTCGACGACCCTTTTGGCTTCGGCTTGGACCGCCGACCCATATCAGAGAATGATCAAAGGGACTTTTATCTCCCCGGTGCCGCCATCGTTCCTTTTTCAGAAATCGCCATCCCGGGCATGGATGAGGAAACCTTTTTTATAGGGTTCCTGGGCTTGTGGCTGTTGATTGATATGATTTAGCGTGCTTGCACTTTCTAAAAGATAGATCAAAAATATTTGTAACCGCAATCAAGAACGGCGTCGCTTTGCAGCTAGCCGGTGAGTACGGGTCGGTCCACAGGGATGTTGTGAATTTCCTAATTGTGCTAACGAGTTAATTCCGAAGGGTGTTCGGATTGATTATTAAATCTAAAAATTGAAGTTGTATGATACTAGGATTAGAAACTTGCTAGGATTAGGTTTAGGAAAAATTTGGTAAACAAAGATCTACATCTCTTTTCATTGCCTTTAATTAAAGATATCATATTAGTGTTATGGTAAATCTTAACAAAGGGGATTAAGATGATTGGGAATATTGATTCTTCCTCTAGATCCTTGTCCTTCCTTTCTTAATCTTTACCCTAACCTCCATGGAAAACCTTAAAATCCGGGCCTTTAGACTACGGAATCACCGTTACCTCGAGGGTAGAGTGCCGTAGGGAGCGGAATAAGAAGGTATGCATGGAGTTCTAATTTTCATAAAAGATTGGCAAAGAAATGAGATGAGAGATCTTCGTCACTCAAATCCTTCCCCATTCCTAACCCTAACAAGCGAGAAAACTACTCACTCATTAGGGAATTGAAGAACATTTATCTAGGGCAGAGAATAAAAATTACCTAGGGCAAGAATTGAAATCTAAACTAGAGCAAGGAATTAAATCTACTTACAGATACATCTCTCCAATCATCAACGCAGGGTTGTCAGATCTGAATTCATGAATTGAAAAGAAACACCGATGCTCTCCAAAAGAATTCTAAAATTTATTAATGAAGGGAGGCATGAAAAGAATACAATGATTTGGGCTTCTATTTATAGGAGATAGAAACCCTAGGTTACAATTGATTTGCATGTCTACATTTACCAAAATATCCTTAGGAAGACCTAGTCAAAGTAGACTTCAAGCTTTGGTAAAATTTTATGTCTCTTTAAAAGAAAGTATTGGGCCTTGGATCTTTGGGCTTCCTTATTATTTGTTCTTTATTAAAATAGCTTCTATGTTTCTTCCAGATCTCCAGTGAATAATTGCGGTGGGCTTTTAACCGTTCGCTTTCTAATCTTGGACCTTGCATTGCCATGTACTTTGTGAATTTTATCTTTGATATAGGCTTGATCAAGAGTCTTCTGTTTGTTGGTCAAAGTCCACTTTTGCATCGTCTTTTCATCATTTTCACTGTTTTCTGTCCAAGAACCTGTAACCTGTAATATGTAGCAGACATGCATCAAAAGCACCTGTTTATTTATAAAAAGAATAAGAATGAGGAATATAATAATGCAATATTATGATATGAACAAATACCCCCAAACTTATCTTTTGCTCGTCCTCGAGCAAACTTATTTTATTCACTGAAATCCTAACCGCACTTTCGCAGGGAAACGCGATTGCACTGAGCACGTGCAACAAGCCGTTAAACCTCTAGGCGTCCCTAGTAGGAGGAGTGTTGTCTCCTGAGGGTTTTCAGCGGATTACACCCACAAAATCCTATCAACTCGACCCATTGACTTTTGTTCTCCAATTAGGTTTTCTAACTAAGAATTCTATTATCTTTTACTTGTAAATTATCCACCCATATTCTTCACACTTCCTCATCATTTAACTTAAGATTATATATATCATGTAGACCTACTTAGCTTTCGGCATCTCTTAAGTTTTCCTTCTAGGGTTCCATCTCTACTTAGGAATTTCTATCAACTCTATTAAAGATACAAGTTCTATTCTTCATTCCTCTCTCTTATCTAAATTCCAATCACATACCCCTACGTGTGTGTATAGATCACCCCTACACTTGGAAATTCAAATCAAGCAATCATGCCATTGTCCGTTGTCCAAAGTACTTATCAGTAGGTGAATTTTTAATTGAATTTTTGCTTACACATCCTTCATGCGACCGTTAATACTTCTTGAGGTACCAACAACCGATTACAAGATGTGTTTGCACATTAAAGCGTAATTCCTAGTCTTGCAACACCCAAGGCTTTTAGCAGTGACTCCCAAACCAGTTGGTCTAAGGCACAAGGTGATGAAGCACCCTCGCTAAATATTTTTCTATTTTTTCAGCCTTAAGTAATCACAAAAACCAGTGTCCATTTTTTTTTCTTTATTCACTTTTTTTTTTCTTTTATTTCATCGTACTAAGGACTTTAGACAAGAACATTTCAAGGTCTCTTCTACTATTCCAAGTTTCAAGGTGCGTGATTGTGCAAATTGTAGGGTATACATTTTCAGAATCTAGACTTAAATTAGGAATTATTTTTCAAACTTATACTCTAATAAGAACATCAATACTTTTCCTTTGTTTCAACTTAGCCCAAGAAGTGAACTCAAAATTTGCCTATTTCTAAATAAACTACAAAGACACATACTTTCTACCGTTAAATTTTAAGGAAGGTTATTTTTAGGGTTTTTAATTCACTAAGTCTAAGATCTAGTTGTTCCTAGCCAGTTAACCTAATTGTCAAACTCAAGTCAATTAGCCAAAATTGAATACATTAATTTTTATAATTTTTGAAAATTTTCAATTTTTATGGGTTTTCAAATAATTATGCAAATGCAAAAATATGTACAAATGAATGCGAAGGAAGAAGACGTACCGAGCATACCCCCAAACTTGAACTTGACAGTGTCCTCACTGTCATGCTAAACCAATAGGGTCAAAAATACCGATACTCCCCTGTTTATTTATTTATAAAAAATTTTATATATTTTTTAATGTTTTGAATTTTTTTTTATTTTTTATAGAAAAAGAAAACAAAAAATTATATACATATATACAACAAGGTCCCCCCCAAACTTAAGCTTGGCTTTACACAAGCCAAAAGTTAGCACCAACCATTCAAAAATCTTATCGTGGAAATGGTATAGTTGGTGCAAGAAAATGAGAAGTACGCGAGACCGTGTGGAAAGAAGAATGGTAGAATATGGTCTCGGTGGGGGAGAAGAATGGCGAAAAGAAGAAAGAAATGGAGTGCGATCTTGAGGGTGTAAATTGAGTGAATAAATTAGCGCAATTTGTGATGACCGATATGTTAAAAGCGATTGCGCTAACCTATCAACTCGTCGTGCAATGGGGTCAAATCCCTCAAGATTCGCAAGAAAACATGGGTACGCCGAACTTGGTATAGCAGATGAAAGCGTAACGGTCACTTGTTCGGTCGGAACAATGGGAAAGACGAAAGGAAGTGAATTAGGGATAATATCATTCTTACTGTAGTAAACTTTGTCGAACTTGAAAGATTCCATCAATGGTTCGAAACGACTGTAAGCAACCGAGTTTGAAGGATTAACTAACTCATCTGAAAATGCAAAGGACTCAAACTCGGGCGGTGAGACTTCAACATCGTCCGAAAAAGTGAAACACTCGTAAGTGTCATCGGCTATGGGAACTGTGTCAGATTCAAAGGAAAAGTTTTCAAGCTCACAGTCGTCAAGCGTGAAATGAAGTGTGGTCGGAACGATGGAAAAGAGGGAGGGTGATTTAGGAAAATGTTCAAGAGGATGAATTGGAAAATCCGACACATCAAAGAAAAATGGTTCAACCTCAATATGATCCTCACCACTCTCCTCAATATTATCCTCATAATTCTCCTCAATATTCAACTCATCCATGCCATTATCATCAAAATCAAGACGCATATGAGATTCGGGAGAAATATTTAATAACTCGGGATGATGATTTGAACATAAAATTTCAATTAAATCGACAGGTTCATCATCCGAAATATTCCCGGCGTCTATATCCTCAATCAAGTGAAAGTCAATTTCTTTAGACACCTCCTCAAAAGCATGGATGTTTATCAATGTAGGTTCTAGAGTGGAAGTGTAAAGGTCAAACGGATTAGGTGCTGTTTCACTCGAAGGGGGTTCCTCACAATTTGGCAAATCAAACACTACAAAGTCGCACAACTCGTTTTTATTTTGAACTTGTGAATCATTTAGGACATTCGATGGAAAACTGGAGTTGTGGGCTTCAATTGGGTAAGGGTAGGTTTGATTTAGAAATCCTCTCACATTCTCATTCTGTCCAACCGTCTCCTCATACATTGAAAAATTTGGGGCTAGCGGGAAACTAGCTACCGGTTCAGCAGGTTGCATAAGGGCGGCCACGGACGCTTCCACATTCCTAACTATTTTGTTTGTTGCTGCGATATACGCCTTCAACGCCTCTTCCAAACTAGATTTTGGTGGTAAAGGGGTTTCGGCAAAAGATTCAAAATTGTTTGGATATGTGAAACTCCCAAAAGGCTGTGTAGAAGCAGTGTCTAGTGAGGGTGGGAAGGTCGGGTAGGACTGGTAGGAAGTGGGTGATTGGACAGGGGTAGGGTCAACATATGAATAAAAAGGTGAATAATCGTGCGGATCCCTAGAACTACCTGAGTGGAGAGGGGTGAAAGATCGGCTACAAGATTGAGCAATATGCTCAGCAATGGACATCGGCTTAGGAGTGACAGAAGGACTTGAAAAAATGGTATCAACATATGTAGGTGGTAAAGATTGACTTGGTTGACACAAAGTAGGTTGAAAAGTCGAATTGTTTCTCCTAGACGCCTCTATTTGATCTTTCAAAGATATTTTAGGCATGGAAGGATCGTCTTTAAATTGATCGAACAAATTGCCGAACGACGCAAAATTAGGCTCGGGATACCAAAGTTCGGCAAGTGATTTATTATGTGGGGTACCCATGATAGAAGAAAGAGAAGATGAAGAAGGTAGGTGGTGCAAGGATTTCTTAGCGACAAAAGTTGCAAGTCCTTTTTTTTAAAAAAAAATTCCTCTTATTATTCTTTTTTATTTGTTTTGCAAAAATTTTCGATAAAGGGCTAAGACACAAATGCAAATAACCAGAAATGCACAATCAGTCCTAGATCTAGGGTCATCTAGGTCAGCTAGACAGCTCCTAACTGTTCCAAAGGGCTAGAAATAGGATATCAAACCGTCTCTTCACCGCCAATTGCGGCCAGGTAAGTGGGAAGGAACCACAATAGTGGGCCTAATTAATAACCACTAGCCTAGACACCGCAAAGTCAGTTAGGATAAACGGCCGATACCTATACTAGTCCTTTGTCCTATTGAGCTCGAAGTCCTTAGGGCCGAGTCTAGTATTTTTTAATTAAAAATTGGTCAATGCAAATGTTTTATGTGATTTCTGGGGTCCTGGGAAGGGTGATGAAATCCCCACCCAATCTGAATTGGTCAAAAGCTCCTTAAAATCCGATTAAAGATATGCAAAACAGTAAATCACTTGCAATCAAATATTTTTTTTTCCTATGAACTTCAAAGTTTGTAAGTTTTCTAATTACAATTTTCCTTTTTTCTCTTGCTCTTTATTTGGAAAGATATTTTTAGCAAAAAGATTAAGGATATGCAAATCAGAAAAGATCGCTTGCAATCAATTATTATTTTAAGAATATCACAAAGAATCTTTATTTAGAAAAAAAATTGTTGCAAAATGATATTCGAGAAAAGATATGAAACAAAAAAAGATTCCTTGCAATCAATTTCTATTTTAAACGAGGCACAAAAATCCTGCACAAGATTGTTATTTGGAAAGAGAAAGATTTTTAAAGCGCAAAGAATCCTGCAGGAGATTTTTCAGAAGATATATCGGAGATTTGCAGAGGAGGAGATCAGAAGACTTACAGATTTTTTTTTTTTACCGCGCTTCTGCCCCCTGTTTTTTTTTTTTTTTGAACCGATCAGGCCGCGGCAGTTCCGCGGCCAGAAGTGGTGTACCGCGGCGGTTCCGCGGCCGGAAAGAGCCGCCGGTTTTTTTTTTTTGCTGTTGCACCAGATCGTGCGGTTGACTTGTTGACTCGGTCCTCTAAATTTTTTTCTGTTCCTCTGTTGTTGCAATCTTCTGTTGATAGGATCGTCTATTTGCTGTTTCGCTTTCTGTAGATTTCCAGATCCGAATTTTTGCGTAGATCCTGCAAAATTCACACAAAGATACCCTTTCCAAAAATAACAGATGATATATTTATATATTTTTTTGTGATTTTTCAGATTTTTATGATTTTTTTTAATTTTATGATTAACCCGAAATCGCGAAAAGAAAATTCTACGCCATCCCCGGCAACGGCGCCATTTGATTGATATGATTTAGCGTGCTTGCGCTTTCTAAAAGATAGATCAAAAATATTTGTAACCGCAATCAAGAACGGCGTCGCTTTGCAGCTAGCCGGTGAGTACGGGTCGGTCCACAGGGATGTTGTGAATTTCCTAATTGCGCTAACGAGTTAATTCCGAAGGGTGTTCGGATTGATTATTAAATCTAAAAATTGAAGTTGTATGATACTAGGATTAGAAACTTGCTAGGATTAGGTTTAGGAAAAATTTGGTAAACAAAGATCTACATCTCTTTTCATTGCCTTTAATTAAAGATATCATATTAGTGTTATGGTAAATCTTAACAAAGGGGATTAAGATGATTGGGAAGATTGATTCTTCCTCTAGATCCTTGTCCTTCCTTTCTTAATCTTTACCCTAACCTCCATGGAAAACCTTAAAATCCGGGCCTTTAGACTACGGAATCACCGTTACCTCGAGGGTAGAGTGCCGTAGGGAGCGGAATAAGAAGGTATGCATGGAGTTCTAATTTTCATAAAAGATTGGCAAAGAAAAGAGATGAGAGATCTTCGTCTCTCAAATCCTTCCTCATTCCTAACCCTAACAAGCGAGAAAACTACTCACTCATTAGGGAATTGAAGAACATTTATCTAGGGCAGAGAATAAAAATTACCTAGGGCAAGAATTGAAATCTAAACTAGAGCAAGGAATTAAATCTACTTACAGATGCATCTCTCCAATCATCAACGCAGGGTTGTCAGATCTGAATTCATGAATTGAAAAGAAACACCGATGCTCTCCAAAAGAATTCTAAAATTTATTAATGAAGGGAGGCATGAAAAGAATACAATGATTTGGGCTTCTATTTATAGGAGATAGAAACCCTAGGTTACAATTGATTTGCATGTCTACATTTACCAAAATATCCTTAGGAAGACCTAGTCAAAGTAGACTTCAAGCTTTGGTAAAATTTTATGTCTCTTTAAAAGAAAGTATTGGGCCTTGGATTTTTGGGCTTCCTTATTATTTGTTCTTTATTAAAATAGCTTCTATGTTTCTTCCAGATCTCCAGTGAATAATTGCGGTGGGCTTTTAACAGTTCGCTTTGTAATCTTGGACCTTGCATTGCCATGTACTTTGTGAATTTTATCTTTGATATAGGCTTGATCAAGAGTCTTCTGTTTGTTGGTCAAAGTCCACTTTTGCATAGTCTTTTCATCATTTTCACTGTTTTCTGTCCAAGAACCTGTAACCTGTAATATGTAGCAGACATGCATCAAAAGCACCTGTTTATTTATAAAAAGAATAAGAATGAGGAATATAATAATGCAATATTATGATATGAACAGCTGTGCAGCTTTGCGCTCCCCATGCACCCGCGCCACATGCGGCCATCTATTTTCTACCCAGCACATCGGATGGTGGCTGGTTTGCAGTTGTCAGTAGGAATTGCCGGGCTGGCTTATCTTTATAATGGACTTAGCGTAGCGGCGGACGCTAGTGAGCCTGGGGTGCAGCCCGCTAACTTCCCGATGCACTACTTCACCTCCTGGATGGAAATGCACGTGCACGGGGTGTTCGGCGCCCATAAGATCCCTCCCTTTTTTGAGAAATGCAGACTCCCAAGAGTTATACGGTTGGTCGGTGCTTCGATCGTAGTTGCACCTCCACGGGAGGCTAGGGGGCTACTCCTTCGTCCACACCTGGTCGGAGCGAAGGTTTCCTTCTTGGATAAGGTCGTAACAATAGGCTCAGAGACCACTAAGTCGGTAGTGCCGATACGCGATGATTTTAAAGACGGGGCTTCGATATTGAAGGCTCGGGAAATCCTCCATCTCTACTCCATTCGGCCGGGCTATTTGGTGTTTAGGCAGAATGAGACGACGCTCCTCATGAGGTATAACCCTCACCGGTTTGCTCAGCAATCGAGCTATAACCAGGGGATCCCGATGGAAGCTTTCTTGGAAAGGCCCGTGGTTAGCCGAGAGGGGATAAGGGATGCAATGCACCATTTTATGCGGCTTAACACGGGTTCCTATTTCTTTATTAGCGAGCCGAGCTGCGCTCCCAAATTCCTCAACGCTTATGTGGCCTGGTACGCGCACGCAATGGGTCCAGTTATCCAAATGGAAAAGCGCATGCTGGTTGACCGCAAGGGTGCGCCTCCCGGCGGCGATCGCAAGGCTCCCCTGAAGCCGAGGACCCCGGTCATTCATCCATTGAAAGGTGCTGGAGTTGGACCTCCGCGCGTGTTGAGCCCTCCGCGCGGATTGCCGCTTCGCGATACTGTGGATGTGCCACCAGCCCCCCGTGCTCCAGTGGAGGTGGTAAATGTGGTATCGCCGGAGTCCGGCGCAGGTGCGGATATCGGGACCCGCCGCCCCAAGGTGCCTGCCAAGCGCAAATCAATCCCGGGTGCATCCAGAGCTGGCGGGCAAAAGAAGAAGAAGTCGCTCCTCTCCCTCGACGCGATCCTCGGTTTAGATCCTGAGGCCCCTCTTACCGAAGGAATAAGCGAGTATGGCAGCAATAAGGGCTTCTCGGTAGACCCCGCAGACACCGATTTGGCGGCCGCTATTGCGGCTTCTGAGCGATCAGCAAGGCTCGAAGCGATGTTGAATAAACTCGCTAAGTCAGGTAATCATTAGCTGCTTTCTTCGTCATCTTATCGCATTTTTTATCATTATTTTTGACTAATACTTTCCCCCATTTTTCAACAGGTGTCACTACCGAAGAAGCCATTGCTGCCTCTTTAAAATCCTTCCAGGAGGAGGAGGAGAAGAAGCGCGCTTTAATGGGCGTTGGTACGTCTCGGCTTATTGAGTTTTTTTTATCCTCTTTTCTGACGGCCAACCTAACCTTTTTTATTTGTTTCTTTACAGGGGCTACGCCAGCTGATGCGGGGACTCTCCCCGGATCCTCTACTGAAGTCCCAGCTTCTTCGGGGCTGCCGCGAGAGCCTCAACTTGACAAATCGACGAGGGATGCCTTGAAGGATTTGGAGGCATCCCTGTTCACGGACGAGGACGTCTCAATGAGGGAAGCCTTGGATAGCTCCGTCTTGACGGCACGGGAAGATAGAAAGCGGCTAAGGCGCGAGGAGAAGGCATGCAAGACTGCTTCGGCCGTTGGAGCTGGCCCAAGCACCGTCCCTCGTGCTGATACTCCCTCAGAAGAGGCCCCCGTCGCCCTATCCACTGCTCGCAGACAGGTGGCGCGTGCAGTTCGGAGTACTAACGATAAATCCACTTCAGGTAATGAATCTTTCGAGACTTGTTTGTAAAAATTGTAAACTCGCCGGTTCTTATATATTTTGCCTTGCAGGGCCAAGTCCAACCGAGGGGGAGGCAGAGACCGTCGAACCCAAGGAGACAGAGGAAGAGGCACCGGCCGAACCCGAGCCGACGGTGGGCAACGTCGCCGGGGTTGCTGAGCCTGAGTTGGGGGCTGAGGGAGCCGCACCTGAGAAGGTCGTTGATGCCGAGCCTAGGATGGCAGCAAATGAGACGACCGCTACAACTGAGCCCGAGGTAGCGGCGGACGATGCGCTTGAGGCCAGTGACCCCCTGGTGATAGCGGATGAGACAATGGAGACCGCTGAGCCCGAAGAAGTAGCGGGTGAGATGGGCACGACTCTTGGGGAAGAGCCAGCTGCTCCTTCTCAAGAGTCTGGCAATGCTCCGATTATTGCCCTCCCCGTCTACGGTCTTCCGCCGTCTCCCGGCCGCGCAAGCACGACGACAGCCCCCATTGAGTCGGGTGATGAGGCCACGGGCATTGGCCTCATGTCGATGGAGGAGGGAGACGCCTCTGCTTCGGCCAGCGGCTCATCAGGTAAATCTCGAGTTACAGTCCCTTTTTTTTATCTTGCAACCGCTTCTGACAAGTCTATCCTTGTTTTTAACGCTGGTGCGGCCAGTGCCGATGCTCCGTTGCTCGAGGGAGCGCCGTCAACTACTGCCTTGGCGGTGGTCACCTCTCAGCCCTCTCTTGTACCATTGAACATGTTGGAAGGTATGGATTTGCAACCTATTAGTTTCATCTTTCAGCCGCATAATTTATGTACTAAAGTCGTACTGTTGTGTCTTTTCAGGAGTGCTTTTTGATCATCTTTATCAAGTGTTGCTCCCACACTTCTCCTTCCCGTCTGAACTCGCTTTTTCCTCCAGTGGTGCTGGTGAGTATAGTTTCCAACTGATGTCTTTCTTTTTTTTAGTAATGGAATTATTTCTAATTTTCCCTTGTCCTAATTGCAGTGCTACAAATCGAAGGAGGAGACGAAAGATCGGTCGCGCCACCGGCCCTTCCGGCCTTGCCACCTGCTGCAGCTGGTATAATAGACTATCTCATCAATGACTTTTTCATATTTCTTGAGCCGTCATCTAATCACATTTTGTCGCTTCAGCTGTCGTTCCAATCTCGGCGCCTTTTGAATCTCACGTTACGATGCCGGCAGGTCCTTTCTTGAGACGTCCATCCTCGAAAGGCGCCGCGAATAGTCTGCGCATGTTGAGCGACTATATTGAGGAACTCGACGTCGAGACTCCTACGTCTGCTACAGATTTCGCTACGGCGGTTAACCCGATGCTGGTGATACTCGTAAATTTCCATGACGAGGGCATCGTTGCGTCTTGGGTTAATCACTGCAGGGAGATCGAGGCTCGCCTGCATCAGTTGGAGTCGATGCGTCCCGCCCCCGAGGTTTTGGCCGTGAGTACTCAACGGGCAGCATGGCTCGAGCAAAGCACTTCTCATTTCCGCCATTTGGAACAAGAAGCAGCTTTAAGGCTGAAGGAGTGTCAGGAGTCTTCAAGCGAGACTGCTCGCCTACGTGCTGAGGTTGAGGCGAACGCTGCCGAGGTGAAGGCTGTCTTCGAAGGCCTTCTGGAGCGTATCTTAAATGGGCTAAACTTGAAGCAGAAACTTGACGCTGCCGAGCGTAATGCCCAAGGCAGCGAAGCAGCTCAGCAGGCCGTTGGGGAGCAGCTTGCATCTCTTTTGCAGCATAGGGCTCAGGTGGAGGCAGAACTGGCGGTGGTAGCCATTCAGAAAAAGGCATGGAAGGAAGTGTGCGAACAACAGATAAAGCTATTTAAGACGCTTCCTTCCCAGTAGCTGCCTTTGTATCAATGTATTTGTAAAATTTTTCTTTTTCAAATAATATGCATCCATTCTTTATTCTTTTGTACGATTCACCTTGTATTTGATTGAAGTTAATCAATAAAGATGCACATTTTTTTTTGAATGTCTTGTATGCTTTTTTACTTTCTCCCTTCTCTTATTATCTGTTCCCCTCCGAATGACGCGGCGGAGACGCGATGGGCGTCTTGCCTGAGATTCTGGGCAGATCCTATTTGGTGCTATCCGTCCACCTCTCTGAAGATGCCAAGTTGATTTATGGCACCGTGTATCGGAGGTTTAGACGGATGCGGCCGATATAGCAGACTTCGTCAGATTCCCCCTCGCTTGAGGGGTTTTTGATTGTGGGGACGCTCTTCCCTGCAGGCGTAAGCCCCTGCAGTTAATTACGTTACCGCATCGCGGTAACAACTTTCTCCTTCTCCAGAATTTCACTTCGTGTCGTGGGTGTTTGTTTTGTTTGTGGTTGCCCGTGGATTGTATACGGAGACTAATTTATGTCGTCGCCCGTAGGACGTGGATTAGTCCAAATCCGTATTTACTTGGATTTGGGTTTGGGGTTTTAGTTTAAGGATACGTTAGCCGTATTTGAGGCTAAGATCAACTTAAACGTTCGTTAAGGATACGTTAGTCCTATTTGAGACTAAGATCAACTTAACGGAAAGAGCATTTAGGGGCTCTATTATTCCAGTTTAGGAACGTATTGGTCCATTGCCAGTTTAGGGAGATGTACCCTTGAACCAAAGTTGATTGGGGGATCTATAGTCCAATTTGGGACTAAAGTCTGTGTGAAGGTTTAAGGATACGTTAGCCATATTTGAGGCTAAGATCAACTTAAACGGGACCGTTTAGATCCGACAAAGGAGCATTCGAGGGCTCTATTGTTCCAGTTTAGGGACGTAGTGGTCCATCGCCAGTTTAGGGACATAGTGGTCCATCTCCAGTTTAGGGACATAGTGGTCCATCGCCAGTTTAGGGACACGGTGGTCCAATTTTATTTGCGGCCATCGGGACCCGTCACCTCTCTGACGACGTTGAAGGATTACAACGACAGATGTCAGAGGAGTTCGGAGATGTACCCTTGAACCGGATGTAAATTGATTTAGGAGAGCAGCCGTGCTCAGTCAATTTAATTTGAGGACTTACGGCCATGATTGAGCTAAGTCCAGTTGAAAAATGTTCAGCATTTTATTTGCATTTGGCCTATTAGACCTGTGCTAGGGCTTTGCCCATGTTTAATAATGCATAGCATTAATCTTGGTCTCTGTTGGACCTTTATTTGGGCTCTGCCCCTTTTAAATGATGCACAGCATCTGTTCTGGTCTGACAGACCCTTGTTTGGGCTCTGCTCCTTTAAAAAAGAATGATGCATTGTATCTGTTTTTATTTAGGCTCTCCCCTTTTTTTGAAAATAATGCATAGCATTTACTAGGCATGTTAGGCCTTTTTAATTAGGCTCAGCCCTTCTTTTTAATGATGCAGTGCATCAATTATCTGACAGTGGCCATGTGGCCTGTCAGGCGCTTTGCGCCAATAAATGAGCGCAAGCGCTTGTGGAAGTGACACGTGTCACACTCTGGTGAGCGCAAGCGCAGTTAGCGCAGTGCGCTGTGTCAGTGCGCTGCGCTGTTGCGCTGCTGACAAGTGGCGCGCTCTGATGAGTTGCACCAATTTCAGAGAGCAATGCTCTATTTTAAAAGCGCATAGCGCAAGTTGTTCTGGAGCTGACACGTGGCGCTCTCTGGTGGCTTGCGCCAACCTAAGAGCGCAACAGTGCCAATTTTGCAAGTGCAGGGCACTGTTTTATATTTTGATCAATTTTAGATCAGAGAAAACAAGTTTTTCTTGTTTTCAAAGAATCAGTGGTTCATAAAAAAGTGCAAGGCACTGTTATTTATATTTTATTGAAGATCATTGATCTTGTTTTTAGATCAATGATCTATTCAGAAGAGAACCTTCTCTTTTATAAAGGTTTTTCCCCTTTTTTTTAATTCTTCAGAGTTCTCTCTTTTTGTTGTTTTTCTGAAGTTCTTGATGTCGATGATCATTTGAATTGGGGTCTAGGGGCCTTTATATAGTGCCCATAAATTTGTTAAATTTGTTAAAGAGATCTTTCTCTGAGTGATTTGGGGAATTTTCCCCACCTTTGGATCTTTTGATCCAAGAGCTTCTGTTTTACAGAAGACAATTTTCTTGTCTTAACAAGAACAGAATGATCTTATTAGAATTTTAATTCTGTTTGGCGCAGATACACTAGCGCTAGACACGTGTCACGCAGCGCACAGCGCAGCGCAACTGCGCTAGCGCAGACATGTGTCGCGCAGCGCACAGCGCAGCGCAGCTGTGCTTGCGCAACTGCGCTAACACGTGTCGCGTAGCGCAGCGCTTGCGCAGAAGCAACTGCGCTGACACGTGTCGCGCAGCGCAGCGTTTGCACAACTGAAGTTCTGCTTCCTTTAATTTTGTTTTTTAATAGAGCTTTGCTCTGATTGGGCGCACTACATTGGGCGCTGCGCTGACGTATCAGCTTCTGACACGTGGCGCGTTGCGCGCAGCGCACGGAATTTGAAGCGTTGCTTCAAAATTTGAATTTTTTTGAAATTCAAACAGAGCCTTGCTCTGATTGGGGGAAACACCTATTGAATAGGGTTCCAATCAAATCAAATGCCTACCACTCCATATGTGATATGGTATGGGAAGAGCCCATCTCTTAAAGTAAGTTAAGATTTGGGGTTGTCCGGTCTATGTCAAAAAGAAAAATCCGGACAAGCTCGAGGCAAGGTCAATTCTGTGGAAGTTTATTGGATATCCCAAGCATTTGCAAGGAAATATCTTCTACCACACCGAGGAACAAAAGTGTTTTATTTCTCGGCATGCCACCTTTTGGAAAGGGAATTTCTTATGAAGAAATTATTGGTCATGAGGTAGAACTGGAAGGAGTTCCAGCTATACAAACTGCAGCTGATGATTTGGTAGAACCGAAGGATTCAATAGCTCCCAACGAACTCAGCCTCTCTGCCGATATAGTTGGGTTTCTCACCCACCAGAGAGATACTTCGGTTTTCTCTATGACAGTGGGAGCGAGGATGGCATCATGAGATGGTGACCCAACTAGTTTCGAGCAGGCCATCAAGAGTGGGGACTCTGTGAGAATGGCTGGATGCTAAGCGATCTGAGATGGAATCCATATACACCAACAAAGTATGGACTTTGGTTGCTATATTTGAAGGGTTAAATCCCCATCAGGAGCAAGTATATCTTGAGAAGATTACTTGGTGTATATGGAAAAGTTGAGACTTTCAAAGCTAAGACTTGTTGCAAAAGGTTCTCGTCATCGACCAGGTGTGGATAATGATGAAACCTTTTCTAGTGCCTATGCTTAAGTCCATCCAGATCCTACTTGCTATTGCTACATACCATGACTACGATATCTGACGGTTGGGTGTCATGACAGCTTTTCTAAAATGGTGATTTAGAAAGGAGCGTCTATAAGTACACAGCCAGAGGGCTTCGTAGATAGTGGGAGCAGTGGAAACGTGTGCAAGTTGCTTTATGGGTTAAAGCAGGTATCGCGGAGTTGGAACATCTGTTTTGAAGTGGTAGTCAAAGAGTTTGGCTTCATCAAAATGGTAGATGAACCTTGTATATACAAAAAGGTAGTAGGGAGTATGGTGGTGATCCTCGTATTGCACGTGGATCACATACTCTTGATAGGAATGGAGTTTCCTATGCTACGATCGATCAATCTCTTCTTATCACAAGGATTCTCCATATAGGATCAAGGTGATACCTCCTAAATCTTGAGTTTTGGATCTATGAGATAAATCTAAGTGGATGTTTGGATTCTCACTAGGTGTAGTGAGATGGTTTCAATCGATCCTGGGGAGAATCACTGGATAGCTTCCAGGGTGATAAGGTCGACTGAATATCAGTCACAGGCATTGTCTTTACTCTCAGTGGAGGGAAGGTATGTTGGAAGAGTTCCAAGCTAGATACCGTAGCAAACTAGACGATAAATGCTGGATGCATTGCTACCAATGATGCTACCAAAGAGGCAGTCTGGATTTATATAAGTTCATGAGATGAACTTCGTTCCTACCATTGTGTGACAATGAAGTTGTGGTTTAGGCCTAGGAACCCCCGTCCCATCTATGATCCAGACATATTCTTAGGCAGTATTACCTGATCATGGAGATGGTTGATCTCCAGGGAGATCGAGGTTAGGAGAGTAGACACAGAGGACAATATGGTGGATCCGCTCACGAAGGCCTATTCCCAGGAGAGACTTTTATGGGATGGTTGAGTATGAGATACTACAACCACTGCTGATTGTTGGGTATGAGATACTACAACAGATGGCCCTAATGCAAGTGGGAGATTGTTAGTTATATGTATGCCCTAAGGCCATTGTTGTACATGCGATGTATATTGTAGTGGATGCTTGGACATATATAGGGAGGGATTTCTTGCTCGACATGATAGTATGCTATCTGGTTGCTCTTTATCTTAATATGTACACTGATTGGAGGGGTTTCAGTGGAGACTGGGTACACTGAATGGACTCGCCGAGAACTCCCAGATGGTATTATACCTAACGTCAGATGGCAGTTCTATGGTGACACTGGTACAAGTTAGTCTGTAGACCCGAGATCGTCATAGAGTCTTGTGTGATTCCCACTGTGCTTTGATTTCCACCTTACTACGTTCAAGAGAACGTGCAAAACGGTGGCTTTTGGGTACAGTCCCGAGTCACATGAAGGCAATGAACGATAGGAGGGGTTTCGTCTCTCCCGGTATTGGGAGTTGATGTTGCGCTGTGCTCGATTGGCTATAATAGGAAGTCCTTGGCCAAGGCTGCTTCAGAGATATACTGGTAAGTGTTATCAGTAGTTTCTCGACCCATTATGAGCCTCATATCAACACGACTTATCGAGTTACTGGGGTCTGACGTTTACCCCCCCCTAAACGAGATATGCGACATATCAGACGAAGAGACCGGACTGTACGGTAGTGTTACTGATTGGATTCGCAGGAGTGTGAGCAGGCTTGCTTGTTGATCTTCTGATCGCTCAATACCCGGGTGGCCGTTACGTTTAGCAGACAGCTTGCGGCTTGTGGGTATTTGATATGATCATCACCGACTGCCGGCGTATTGACGAGTCTTTAGAGTCCTACACAGGGGTTTCCTAGCTCAAGCGAAACGGAGTAGGAGCACATATGTGATACGAGATACCGTATTCTATTCTTACGATATGAGATATCGGTCGGTTATATATGATATAGCCGGGTTATCGGATCAAGTGTTGATTCGATAAGTTGATTCATATGATATTAGTCGGTTATAGGTGATATAGCCGGATTATTAAATCAAGAGTTGATTTGATAATCTAATGTATAATTATATATTTGATATATTACATTACATTAACTAGTATTAGCTCACATTTGATATACTTTACATATATGCGATATATGTATTGTTTTCTTTTTGGCACAAAATATATATGTGATATCTGTGTCATGTCAGGTTACACTTGCAACATAGTTAGTACGAGACTCAAACCATGCTAGGTTAAGTTAGGGTTTTATTTTTCTTAAGGATTTTTAAACATTTGGATAATGAGTCATGGTTCAAAGCTTGTAGAAGCTTGTAGGTTTCATTGACTAAGTCCACTTGTTTGTCAATCTTAAGATATTTGTTAGGCATGGTTTATTCTCTACATGAGTTAGGCATGACACTAACTCACCATGGTTGCAATTCTAACCTCACACAACATTCATTCTCACTTGATGAGTTCATTCTTCTTCCTCCTAAAAAGCTTTCTAACTTCAATGGAGATATGAGATAAAATGTGAGAAAGTCAATTCTAAAGTGAGCCCACTTCCTATTTTATCATCCTCTATTACTTGCCATTTAGTATAGGGTGTTTGCTTCACTAATCCCGTAATTAGTGAAGAGATAGTTTGGGTTAGTGTCTCCTCGACGTAGATCGTCTTCGGCCTCGAAGTCTTCGAAGCAAGCATGTTCGTTTCTTCATGGGAGCGTCTCTAGAGTTCGGAGTTCACGATCGCAGCGAATAGACTACTACACAGAGCTATTGAAGTGAAGGACCGGTCTATAAAGCTTGTATTCCTTGCTCACTTAGATTTACAACGTGTTTGCTTTTTTTTCCGTCGATTTCTAGTATACGATTCTAGGGTTAGGGTTAGCTAGAACGGCAAAATTTTAATTTGGCATGAGAGATGCCTCCCGAAACCTTGCTGCCGTGCTAAGTAACCCTGCATTTCCCATCGAAGAGGGCCACCTTGGGAGGCTTGTTCCTGGACGAGACGTGTACGGCGAGCAACTCCTCGGTGAAGGGCTTCATAAGTGAGTCAACGGCGTACCTAGCTCCTTCACCGGATGTATGACCCTCCCAATGTATACCCTCGATTTTCCTTTCGAGGGCGTCGAGGCGGTCATAATATCTTGAGGATTCGGCGCAGTCAAAGCAACGGCCCTTCCCGCTTGTGGTCTGCGCCAGGCTGCGACTCCGATTCCGTTCTATCAAATTCCTTAGGTCCCCTGGCGAGGTCCTTCTTGAGTCTTCGCGGCGAGTGTCATTCGTGCGATCCCGTCGAGGGAGAGGGTGTCGGTCATACCTGGGAGCAGGCGAGCTGACTGATACCTCCTCGGGAGGGACGGGAACGCGACGGGCCTCGGGGCGAGGGGCTCTTTCGTGAGACCTCGGCATGGGGCTGTGTGGTGCCCAGCGGGCCATAGAATCGATCACCGTGGAGGAGCCGCGGTCGCCGGAGTGAGCACGGCATTGTTCGGTGGTGCCAGCATGGGTGGTGTCATCCTCCCCTCTGCGGAGGTCGTGATCCCTGGGAGGGGGAACGAAGACCAGGGGGGTTGGGCCCACCGTTTAGACACGGACAAGGTCGTCGACTATGGACGCGAGCCTGTTGATCCTTGCCGAGAGGGCATGGATGGCGTTCGGAAGAGGAGTAGATCCGTCCACGCCTCCGTTGTGGGGAGGGCGATGGCTTATGCTGGGATCGTCACGGTTTTCGCTCACCATGAAGTCGAGAGTGGAAGATCAACTTTCGATGGGTGGCGAAAATTGGAAGTTCCCACAGACGGCGCCAACTGATGGAAGCCTGGATCTCCTTCAGATATTGTCCTCCGTCGATCTGTCGTGAGCGTTGATGAAGGGTTGAGATTGCCGTTGATGGTTATCTTCTTGAGCGTGTGGATCTCAATGGGTTGATTTTGAGGTGAATCCGAGCTATATACAAAGAAGTCCCGGGGTGGTTGTACAGCCATGGACCCTCCGACGATCAAGTTAGCCGAGAAATTTAAGCAGAGTAGCGGCTTGTTGGATTGAAATTGCCTTATCCGAGTCATCTGAGAGAGGGGTTTTTATAGTGGTCGCTTGGAGTGAGATGGCACGAGATCTTCGCCGTCGGTTACGCCCCTAACGTTACACCTGCGTGATTGATGGGATCCTCCCATTAATGACGAGATATGCTCGTTAATGGGGGGATACGACGGCGTGGAACGCGGGATGTTGGGTGGCGGATATCTCGCGTCTGGCGAGATAAGCGGAGCCGTGGTGGAGGCGCTTGGGCTCTGCGTTCTTGGTTGCTCGGTAGAACCGGGAAGGCTTAGCACGGCGGGAGGCTCAGAGGCGAGCGGGAGGCTGAGGAAGCTCGGTTCTGTGATAGCTCGGAGGCGAGCTGGGAAGGCTTAGGAAGCTCAGCGTGTAGAAGGGTTCAGAGGCGAGCCGATGATTATTTGTAAGGCGAGCATAGGAGTGTTCTGGGAGGCCATCGAAGGTCGGGTTAATCCTCGGGGCGAAGGCCCGGGGAATGCCTTCAATGTATCGTGTTTGCCCATGTCCCGTAAGCCCCGGGACACGTCTTCTACCACGTGTCATGATCTAGGGAATTCCCACCTATGAGTATCATCACTAGTGTTTTAATGATTACTTCACACCTAAACTGTTATCCGGAGATGCTTGAAATATTTGCATTTACATACATTATCATTATTGTAGTTAGAAATTGCCTTGCATAGTTTCTTGGATTGTCAAAATAACATAATAGCTTCTTCTTTTGCTTTTCTTTCTATTGAAATACTCTACATCACCCAAAACCTTTTTGGTTAGCATTTCAAATTTACAACATGTAATATGTATTGATCAAGGTGACGATAATTCAAACCTTCCAACTATGTGTATGTAAAATACTATTGCGAAAACATGTTAGCTTTCGCGATCATCGGACCATACATTCATCTACATTCTAGCATGTTACAGTCGAGAGAGGACTCGGGTTGAGTCTCCCATGTTCGTCCTTAGTGGGCCCCACCTAAACAGTGAGTTGACTCGGCCGTTGGATGGGTCCCACAGCAACGTTGAGTCTATTGGAAGACATTCTAGTAGCTGTAATAAATAGCTAAACCTATCCTCCGCAATATATATGTGGACAAATAGAATGTTCTCTGAACCGAACCCCTACCACCAATTAAAAAACCCAAACCGACTGCAATTGATGAACCGGACACGAGTCGCGTTCCTATCGGTCCCCCACCTGTCCTTCTGATGACGTGGAAGGTCATCATTGGATGAGATGGAAGGAATAGATTTATTCGAGTGTTTGGATTCATTTAGGCAATGTTTGGGTTGCTCTAATCCTACGGATTTTAGATCAAGATTTTTCTTCTTCAATGGATCGGGTCAATCCTTAAAAAATGACTGTTTTGATGCTAATTTTCAACAGTAATAAAGCTATTCCTATGGATAAAAAAAATTAGCCCAGAGCTAATTTTTTTTTAATCCTGAGCTTATCTCTCTCTTCCTTCTTCTTTTTTGAGAAATTTTATCTTCTATATTTGCATCTTATTTCATTTTGATAAAAAATTTCAATAACTCTTCTCCATCTCTATATTATCTCTGGCTTTCTTCTCCTTTATTTTCTTGAATTAGAGATGAGATTTTTAGATGGGTTGTATGGTAAACTAAATAAAGATTGCTTGTAAGAATAATCATGAGAGAAAATTCTCAAATTGATTTGAAATCAAAAAAGAGAAAGATGGATTTTGGAATTAGAAAAAAAGGAATTTAAAAAATATATAATGGATTGAATTTTTTATTTTTTTTGTAATCAATGTGTTGAAATTGAAAACATGATAATGATGGGTTGTGAATATTGAAGAAGAAGATGATGGGATGTGGGAAATTAGGGGATAAAATGAAGAAAATAATGGGCTGTGAGAATTGGAATAAAAATTGATGAAGAAGATGATGGATCGTGCAATTGAAGAAAATTAAAATGGAAGAAAACGAGTTATAAAATTTAAAAAAAGAAAAATGGGTTGAGAGATCTTAAAATATTGAAGGAGATAAGAACATCATTTTATCTACACTTTTAATTTCTATATAGTTAATAATACTTTATTATGCAAACTTATCCTTTACTAGCTAAACAAGCCTTAATATAAAAATCCTCCGGATTTTTATACTTAAAGGAATACACATGCATTCCAAGACATTTTTATCCTTAATAAAATCCGACGAATTTTTATCCCAAGGATCCAAACATGGGTTTTATTTATTTATTCCAGCAGTGTCCCGTAGCCACATTACATTGCTCATCTAATAAATATCTTTATTTTAAATAAATATTTAATGTTTTGATAAATAAATAAGTAAATAAAATCTACGGTTCCGTAGCTGCAAGATAATACAATAATGACACCCGAAAATGATCCCCCACACAGTGCCTACACATGTGTAAGTAGGCCCAACATGATGGGATAAGTGATTTTATACTGATCATCCACCGTGCTGAGCCCATATCCGTATATGTTAGATGCCATTTTTTACTAAACAGGTATAGTATATTTCATTTTCGACAGTGTATATGCATCCGTCAACAACCACCGGATACATATATTGTAACACATAGGATGCGCTTGGTAGGAGATAATATGGTTGGTAATCCTAAATTCTCATTACATATTATCATACTTGTTTAGATGTAAAAAATATTTTTGGAAATATAGAATTACCATGGTAATCAAATGAACTCATTTCATGGAGATCCTATTCTTCCAAAATGTGTCTATCGTAGATTAACACCAAATATTCTCACTTAACACGACATATGACATGACGTCCGCCACCCCTGCCGACCTCCCTCCCCGCCAGCCGTCGGCCACCCGCCCCTTTCAACGCCGACCATCGGCCGCCTCTCTCGCCGTCTGTCCCTCGCCGTTCGCCGCCTGTCCCTCACCGTTCGCCGCTGGCTATCTGCCGTCGGCCTCCTTCGCCGCCCGCAGCCCACCGGTCTGCCGGTCGCCGGCGGAGATAATGTAGGTGGTAATTCTAGATTCCCATTACATATTACCATACTTGTTTATGTATAAAAAATATTTTTGGAAATATAGAATTACCATGATAATCAAATGACACCATTTCATGGGGATCCTATTCCTTCAAAGTGTGTCTATCCTAGATTAACACCAAATATTCCCACCTAACACAACATGTATCATGACGTCCGCCACTCCCTCCGGCCTCCTTGCCCGCCAGACGTCGGCCGCCCGCCCCCCTCAACACCGGCCATCAGCCGCCTCTCTCTCCGCCTGCCCCACGCCGTTCGCCGCCCGCCCCTTGCCGTATGCCGCTCGTCCCTCACCGTTCACTGCCGGATGTCCACTGTCGGTCTCTTTCGTCACCTGCAGCCTACCGGTTGGCCGGTCGCCGGCCTTACCGCCCGTCATCCGCTGTTGTCCTCACTTCTCGTCGTCCGTTGGCAGCCACCGGTCGACGACTGTACATACATATATTTTCAGGATGATTAAAATGTATCAAACATGTTAATGTAAATTCTTAAGAATTGGATACACGGTCTTCACATTCCCGGGAATATGAGAATTCCCGGTAATCTTCTATTTTACGGTAATCTTCCATTCCATGTATCAAGCACAAACTTATAGAGTATTTTTTGTCATCCTATTGAGATAGAATGCACTCGTTTGTCAGGCGTGTACAGATCGCCTGTCTAAAATAGTCAGGGGTTTATAAATTGTAGGGATTCCAATCTCCGGCAGCTGCGGACAAAGCGACCATTAATCACCTCTCGTTTTGAGGTGGGGAACCTCCGATTAACGGGTTGTGCAGGTCATGCGAATTCAGTGTGCAATATGCACGTGTTGTGTTTGAAAATAATTTAAAAGGTGCTTCCGGCATATCGGGATCACGACCCGAAAATTTGTCACGACCCGGAAATGGCACATGACCGGTACTTGAATTACGTGAAATCTATAGGACCCCACTGTGACTTAAGTAAGCCGAAAACCTAGAAATCCAAATCTTTTAAGGAAAATAATTGAGGTGAAGTTTAAAAAGAAGGGTATAAATGAAATCAAGTGATTCTTTTATAGTATAAGTTAATTTTTATAAAATGCAAGTGGATGTATACTAAAGTTTGAAAACGTTTTCGTTATTTAAAATTTGGGCAGCTCCTCTTTTATAAATTGATAAAAATAAGTACATAATCAATAATAATATGGTATCTACAAGCGGGAGCTAGCTTTTCGCCTATCGGCGGAAACACAACCACGCAATAAGAAATATACGACGTTCAAGGCGAAGATCAATCACAGAAGGAAGGTAAAGAAAACCAAAACATCATCAATCCAATATAAGAATAATATGCACATCTCGCTCTAAATCTGAAAGAATATACAAGTCTCTAAATTCTAAGTCTACCAAATATACATAGTCTGGTTAATAGAATTTTTAACTAGATACAATTGAAAAATAAACAGTGTACAAGCGGTGCTTACGATCCAAAGTGTAACCCACCTACCCAAGCAATTATTCGAAAGAAATTGTGTGCATGCACGCCAACACTGATCTGAGCGGTCGATCTTGTAAGAAAATTATGGCACAACGGGGGTGAGTTGCCAACTCGTGAGTAGAAGACATCAGTAGGTAGAAATCGAATATATAACGATCTCCTAGATCATACTGTAATATAAAAGTATCATATCGTGTGGTAACAAAGGTGATCATGTATACATTGGTATATAAATATATCTCAGCATCGGTATATAAATATATCCGCAGACGGTGACTCCTCACTCCTCGAATCGGGTAATCATCATATCTCAACACTGAGAAATCTCATGGTGGACGTCGAAATATTATATCAAGAGAAACCGTGTTTAAAACAATCATAAGTTTTTAAATAATATCCGCGGTTTTTCAAATCCAGAAAACTCATGAGAACAGAATCTCATGAAAGCATGGCGGTAATGAAATAATGTGTACAAACACAGAACAATACTGTAATACATAGCAAGTGTATTCATATAAGTGTGTCGTGTAGCAAGATAAAGAAAGTGCAATAACTGAACTAGTATGTGGTACTGGGTACTAAACAGTAAATAAAATGCTAACATGTTATATGGTGATACGGTAACATAGTGAGTTCTAATATGTACGTTGCATGGCAATTACCGATGATGTGTGTGTGAGCCGGTAAGCATGTGTACATGAAACATGTGCATCATCGGTAATTGTGCATGTGTCCTAGCAACGAAGTCACGTACAGGTAGGGTATGAAGCGTAGTATATATATCGTAAATGAAAATAATACGAGCATATGTAGAAATAAGAAATCGTAATGCGAGCATAAACAGAATAAAGAAATCGTAACGTGAACAGTAACAAAATACGCAATTACGTATGAGCCATATAGTTATAGTTTAAAATAATACGAATTATTGTTTTTGAAAATAAGGGTTACGATGTTTTTGAAAAAGACACCATTTAAAAATTCGTTGCGTCCCTTGAAATTATCATTTAAAAGTGCGTGGCGATTCGATAGTTTTGAATATAGGCATGGCTCTAAATATATCGTAATATCTACATAAAGATTTTAATCAAATCGCGTACAGTATTATCTATCGTACGATATCATCAATCAAATAGTACGAATCTATAGTCACATGCATCATCTCATCTTATCTTATCAAGCCATCTCATGTCATATCGTGTCATGCTATGTCATATATATATATATATATATATATATATATATATATCGTCCTGTATCATCATATCAAATCATGATTATCCTCATATCATATATAGGTGTGTGTGTATATATAGACTAATGGTAAGAAGATAGAACTAGGGAATATTTTCTACTAAGTATACTATTAGGGTATGATATTCTAGACACCTTACAAACTAAGTATACATATCTATCTATATTTACATATATATACATCCTAATTTTAGGGTTGCGGAGGTGCTATACGCTATCCACCCGACTTCCCCGGTAGATATACATCCACTCACCTACAACGCCTCGCTCTAGTCGATCCCGACAGATGTCTTGCCGTCCTACGTCTTTCCGGAAGTCCACGCGCTTGTACCTACAAATCAAAGCATATGTATCGTATCAAAATCAAATTCGAAAACCGATACGATAAGCAAAGCACACATAGGTTAGAACTTATGATCAACGTGTGCTAGAATAACAAAACAATCCCCGACGTTGACGTACGAACGTCGAACGACCGAGTCAAAACTCAAATATCCAAAAATCAAGTTTTAAAAGTCGTAAAACATTGACAGAAAATATAACACCCTAGTTCAGTTATACCATATTCTCTTTGATTATTTTCCTGTGGCTATTTCTTGGTGTTATTTGTTTTGGGTGCGGATAGTGTTCTGGTATCTGTTTTTGGTATCCGACCCAACCCTCATGTTTGAAACCCGTCTTGGTTCTTGTTCATGTTTTTGTTAGTGTATATGCCCTAGAGGCCATTACTGTATCATACTAGTTTGTATATTACTAAATGGAAGCTTGGGATATTCACAGTTGTATAGACAATCTTGCTCAAAATAGTAGCATGCTACTTGGTTTGTTTCTACTTTAATGTGTACATGTGTTTCTTTTAGTATATCACCTATACACATTAGTGGAGCCATTAGGATCTTTGCTTGATTACCAGCGTTGTGATGGCAGTCACACTCGTGGGGGCTGGGTAATCCACAAGCACATCCTTATGCAGGTCCCTAGTCGTAGGACTATCGAGACAGGGCATCGATACTCCGGAGTAGACTAGCGTATGCGCTTCTCATCCCAGCATGGGAGACGGTCTATCCCACAGCCGTCAGTACGTCGTACTTGAGATAGTATGCGGGTGCTCGTTAGGTTACGAGTACACTGTACATGACTCGTTGGGAACTGTTGGTTGGTACTATACCTATCGTCAGTTATCAGTTCCTAGGTGACATGAGTACAGCTTAGTCCGCTGACTTGACACTGTCACTTCGCCTCGAGTGTGTTCCCACTGTACTTTGATTACTACTCTACCACGACTCAAAGGAGTCGTGCAAACAGGTAGTAGTTGGGTGCAGTCCCGAAGCACTTGGAGGCAGTGACGGTTAGACAGGATTCGTCTCTCCCGGTATTGGGGGTTGATATCGCGCTGTGTCTAGGAGAGCCACTGCACAAAGTCCCTGGCCAGGGCAAGCGAGACATATTGGTAGGTTTCCAGTGTTATCTCAGGGTGTTCTGGGCTACACTCCGACATGACTTGTACCGCAATTAGGGGACTGACGTTTACCGCCCCCTAGGCCCGCCATGCGATATTCTCAGACGAACATACCGGACTGTACGGAGATTGTCACATACAGGCTCAGTAGGAGTTCGGATGGGTTCAACTCATCAGTCTTCTCATCGGCATCTACCTGGGGACCGTTACGTACAGCTAGTGCCGCTTGCGGTTTGTGGTTAAACCCACTGCCAGCGTAGTGTCGAGTCTTTAGAGTCCCACACAGAGGGTTATTCGCCTTTGGGCAAAACAGAGTAGAGGTCGCATGGTTTTGCGAAAGGGTTCGTTCACATTCGCGCACTTGTGCACGTTTGGTGTCCGAACAGTCATTACTAGCGGGCTCTGGTTTGAGCCAGATCCTAGTATATGCTTTGGGGTTAGTTTTATCTCATTGTATTCGTGCTCCTCGGAACACGAATGCGGGTGTGTATGCACAGTTGACTGAGGTAGAGAAAGAGGATTTTCTTTAGGGTTTTGGAACGGGTGTGTATGCACAGTTGACAGTTGTCTTTTTTCAAACCCTAATGAATATGTGAAATATCAATTAATAATATTAATTATATGAAATTGAGTTATGGTTAGGGTTGTTGACTTGTTGACCAAGGTTGACTTGTTGACCATGGTTGAAACATTGACCATCATCATTTCACTCCAAAGATGCTCTTTGATCTTTGCAAAAACATTTAATGTGAAATGATAATGGTCTTATCAAACCAACCATCACCTTTTCATTTTGATTAATATTGTTAATTAGATTAATTCACATATATTGGTTATGGTTGTAAAACTATTATCACTCTCTCATATTCATTCTCTCTCATCTTTTCTTCTTCCTCTTCCTCTAACTCAAGGAAATTCATCTCATGTGTTGAGAAACGTTTCCTTGGAGATAAAACACCAAAGCTACTCTCTACTCATCCTAAGGTTGAAGGTCTGGCAAGCCGGAGACTTTAGTTTTCTCAAGTTCGAGGAAGAAGCTCAAGATAGAGACCCTCAGGTGGATCCATTTTCGGCAAGTGAAGGCGACGAGGAGAGAACCATCCTACCACTACAAGGAGTCCAAGAGAAGGAGTTCAAGTTGAGATATAACCCCTAACCGAGTAGATAAATCTCTAGTTAGTTGCTAGTGTGTAGTTTAGCAAAGATCCGTATTTTATAGTCCATGTTACCTAAACCCTAAAAATCGTTTTTCACCGTTTCCGCAAGCCCGAAAGAACCGGGAGAGGTAACGTGGACTTACAGTGGTATCAGAGCCTAGCTAAACACACCCTAGCATGTTAGCAAAGTATCTAGAATTTCGATCGGACAAAAAACCGCAAAACACCCCGAAAAATTCAAGTTTTTGCCGATTTTTATTTCTGCTATAAAAATAATAAATCATGTACTAAAAATCGGCTCAGGCTTTTTTAAGAACAGGCAAGAAAAACGATCCAATGAGTCAACCAACTCACCGCGGATCCGCGGCAAGAGCTTGCTCCTGCCGCGGAACCGCGGCCGAGTTGACTCGGCCGTGGATCGTTTCTCCTGCAGTTTTCTCCTGTTGGTGTTTTATGATTTTTGAGATGGTTTGTTTCTGTCCATAATTTCCAGAGAACAAGTTTATTTTTGGGGTGGTTACAAATCCGTATTTTGGTCGATTTTCTGTAGACTTTGGCTAATGGGTTGTATCTGTAATGTTATATATGTATTGAACGTCTGCTAATCGCTATACGTCGATTAGTGGGGGTTATACATATCTGTGATCTGTAATGTTGATGGTTTGTGTATATGAATTCGTTGGATTGTCGCGGATGAATAGCCGGGGGTTGTGAGATGAGAGTTTTCTTTATCTTTCAATTCATGTAATATTTAAATTGATGTAATATTATTTATATGGCCACACAACCGGGATGGGGTTATAGCCGTCATTGTATAATTTATTTTTACTATTTTTGCTCCTAGGATAGACCCAAGGTGGTGTGCACAAACTACCGGGTATCTCGAAGTGCCGAGTGGCCTACTCACGTCGTTGAGAGAGGTTGCTTCGCTTCGGGTACTTGGCGGGTAGTTTGCCGCACCCGCAGGGGTCTAGAGTGGGGTATTGGCTATTCATCGCGTCCGTGTAATCCGCTTTTCGTTACAGGCTCGAACGGAATGCGGATTCCTAGTATATCCAATGCATTCATCTGTGATCTGGAATGGCTATCATTGCATCTGACGAATGTATATATCTATATGTAGATATCTATTTAGGCGTTGCTTATGTTTTGCATCCGCACTAGTCAGCCCCCGCTCTGTCGTTAGTTAAGTAACCTAACGGGTGATGACGGGACCCCGTGGCGAATGCGGATGGCATAAGCGTACGTCATATTTTCGTTGTTTTCTGCAATGGTAGGATTAAATGATGGGACGCATTAAAATTAATGCAAGAAAAATAAACCAAAGTAAAAGTCGTTGGAACACTTTCAAAACCACTCGGTTTCTTTTCAAAAACAACTTTTAAACGCGAAGCTTAAGCCACTCCTTTTAAAAGCTATCTCGTTCCATCGATTATATCAAGTTCACTACGTTCACGGTTTCGCCAAAACCATTCGTAGCCCTCCGTCGTTTCATATGGATAGTCAATAGTATTCAAGCTATGTTTGTTGGCCAAAGTCAAGGCATAGTGATTGGTAGCTATTGGGTATTCATGTGCAGCATAGATAGATGTGTTGGTTTGGGACAGTCGTACTGCCTTGTTGGCCAAAGTCAAGGGTAGGTACGGGTGGGTTCAAATTAACCTGGAGAATGACGGGTAGAACTTGACATGTGACTTATGATTTGTTGGCCAAAGTCAAGGTCATAAGAGCATGGGGCAAAAATTCACATCGGGAGTTTCAAAAGAAACTGAAACTTGCTAGCGCTGCATACTATTTGGAGTGTGATGATTCTGGTAGGATTCCTTCAGTTTTATCACGCGATGGTATTTGGATCCCGATCCTACTGTGAGTATATGCTACTCCTCGGGAAATTTCTCACTTAACGATCAATGCTATAAACCTAGTAGGTGTCTAGAAAGGTGTTAGCGGGGCTACGCCCCCAGGAAAAAGAGGTTATTTAATTAAGGAACTTCGCGAAAGCGTTGGAAAACCTCCCTCGAAGTACCAACACTGGCCTGGCTAAACGGCTAAGCAAGTATTGTACGGTGAGATTGATCCCGACTAATTCTTCCTTTTTGGTTTGAGGAGGGATTCGAGAGACAGTGGGAGCCATCCTGTTTAGACAAATTAAAAACCACTTTAAACTCGCAAGAGCATCATGCTAAAGTGTTTCTTCTCTCTCTCCTAATTGCAGCGACCAAGTATCATGACCGGACTTAAGTTACTACAAGATAAAAACATACTGACAGGGCCAAACTACAAAGATTGGCTCAGGAATGTCAAAATGACAATCACTTATGACAAGTTGGGGTATCTCCTTACTACCAAAGCTCCCCCTGTCCCAGGTCCCAAAACCAGCGTCGCGGATAAGGAAATCCGTAAGACCTGGGAAATTGACTGCGCGAAGGCTAAGTGCCTCATGCTTGCCTCTATGGACAATGAACACTAGAGGAGGCATGAGAATATGGACCCTGAATCCATATTTCTCCATACAAAAGAACTGAATGGAGAGCAATCCCGTATCGCCAGATACGAAGTCTCGAAAAAGCTGTTTTCGGCGAGATTGGCCGTCGAATCATCGGTAGCGGAACATGTGCTTAAGATGATTGGCTTCATTAAGGAGCTCGCGGACCTTGGGACCACGTTAAAGAACGAGCTCTACACGGACTTGATTCTCCAGTCCCTTTCCTTCCACTTACGCCCAGTTTATCCTGAACTTCAACTTGCAAGAAAAAGAAGTTAAACTTTCAGAACTCCTCAACATGCTGAGGAGTGCAGAGGGCACCCTACAGAAAGGTCGGGAAACATCCACTTTGTTTGTAGGAGGATCTTCCTCTTCTAGGTCCAAGGCGAAAGCCAAGGGAAAGAAGAAGAAAACCTCCACCAAACCAAGGGGCGGTGTTAGTAAAGTGGATACGAAGGGAAAGGCAAAGGCAACAAAGGTAGCGGGAAAGCTTGTGGGAAAGGAAGAATGCTTTTACTGTCATAAGAGTGGACACTGGAAAAGAGATTGCAGGGCTTGTAAGGCCAGAAATCAGGATCTGAAGCAAGTTGCGGCTTCAGCTTTAGGTGTGTATGTTATTGAAAACTGTCTGTCAATAAACTCTACTTCCTGGGTATTGGATACCGGATCAGGATCACATATCTGTAATTTTTTGCAGGCACTGAGAAAGCGTAGGGTTTTGAAGGCAGGTGATATGACCCTCAGAGTTGCAAACGGAGCTGGCATGGATGCTGAGTCCGTAGGGGACTATCACCTGGAATGTCAGATGGACATGTTTTGGTTTTACGTGATTGTTATTTTGTACCCAATGCAACCTGTAATATCATATCTGTATCTTTATTATCTAAAGAAAGTTATGAATTTGCATTTGTAAGTAATGTTGTGAACATTAGCCTTAATCAAGTTTTGATTGGGTCAGGTACATTAAGCAATGGTATATACGTATTAAACCAACCACAGATTTTCAAAGTCCAGAATACACACAAAAGAAAGTCTCCGGAAACAAATCAGGCTTTCTTATGGCATTGTTGACTGGGTCACATCAATGAGAGAAGGTTGACGAAGTTACATACAGAAGGATATTTGGATCCGTTCGAATATCAATCATATGCAACTTGTCAATCCTGTCTCAAAGGAAAGATGACAAAGACTCCGTTCACTGGACACGGAGTAAGAGCGAGCGAGCTCTTGGGACTCGTACACAGCGACGTGTGCGGTCCAATGTCTACGCATGCGCGAAGCGGTTATTCTTATTTCATTACTTTTACGGATGACTTTTCAAGGTACGGATATGTCTTCTTAATGAAACATAAATCCGAAGCCTTTGGAAAATTCCAGGAATATAAGAATGAAGTAGAAAAACAAACAGGCAAAAGTATCAAGACACTGAGATCTGATCGAGGTGGTGAATACTTAAGTGCCGAGTTCCTGGATTACTTAAAAGAGAATGGAATTCTCTCTCAGCTTACTCCTCCATACACTCCGCAACATAACGGTGTATCGGAGAGACGGAACCGGACCCTATTGGATATGGTACGTTCCATGATGAGTAACGCTGAGTTACCGCGATCATTCTGGGGATATGCACTAGAATCAGCTGCATACCTTTTGAACCGAGTTCTAACTAAGACTGTGCCTATCACACCATATCAGATGTGGTGTGGGAAGAAACCCTATCTTAACCACATTAAGACATGGGGATGTCCAGCTTTTGTCAAAAAGCAGCATGCAGACAAACTCGAGGCACGCTCAGTACAGTGCAAGTTTGTGGGATATCCAAAGAACTCCAAGGGATATTTTTTCTATTGCGAAGAGGAACAAAAGGTTTTTGTTTCTCGTCATGCCCACTTCTTGGAAACTGAGTTTTTGGAAAATCAGATAAGTGGGAGCGCAATAGAACTGGAAGAAATTCCAGAACCATGAGCTATTACTGAAAGCTTAGTAGAACCAGAGGGTTCGAAAGATCAGGACATTCCTGCACCGCTCCGCAGGAGTAGTAGGCAGTCTCATCCGCCCGAGAGATACTACGGTTTTCTCATAGACGGGGATAGAGAGGATTGCATCATTGATAGTGATGAGCCGACTAGCTTCCAGTAGGCCATTCAGAGCGTTGACTTGGTAAAATGGCTGGATGCAATGCGGACCAAAATGGAGTCCATGTACACCAACAAAGTATGGACGTTGGACGTTGCTCCAGATGGGGTAAAACCCGTAGGATGTAAGTGGATCTTCAAAAGGAAGATTGGTGTAGATGGACAGGTTGAGACCTATAAGGCTAGACTTGTTGCAAAGGGTTTTCGTCAAAGACCTGGTTTGGACTATGACGAAACCTTTTCTCCAGTGGCTATGCTGAAATCCATTCGGATCCTTCTTGCCATTTCTTCCTTCCACGATTATGAGATTTGGCAGATTGGGTTTCATTCAGAGTGGGAGCAGCGGAAAGGTGTGCAAATTGCTTAAGTCCATCTATGGACTAAAGCAGGCATCGCGGAGTTGGAACATCTGTTTTGATGAGACAGTCAAAGAATTTGGCTTTATCAAAAATCCAGATGAACCATGCATCTATAGCAGATTTGTAGCAAGAACTGTTGTATTCCTCGTTTTATACGTGGATGACATTCTCTTAATAGGAAATGACATTTCTATGCTACAATCTGTCAAAGGGTTCTTATCATACAGGTTCTCCATGAAAGACCTAGGTGATGCCTCTTACATTCTGGGGATTCGGATCTATCGTGAAAGATCCAAGAGGATATTAGGGCTTTCACAGTCCAGGTACATCGACACCATACTGAAAATATTCAGTATGGAAGATTTCAAGCGCGGTAATCTACCGGCTTGTCACGGGATCACCCTCTCCAAAGAGGTGTCTCCCAAGACTGATTTGGAAAGGGATCGCATGTCTATTATACCCTACGCTTCTGCGGTAGGCTCTATAATGTATGCGATGTTGTGTACCAGACCAGATGTAGCTTATGCACTGAGTGTGGTAAGCCGGTATCAGTCAAACCCTGGGTAGAAGCACTGGATAGCGGTAAAGAACATTCTCAAGTACCTGAGAAGGACTAAGGAGATGTTCTTGGTGTATGGCGGAAAAGACCTCCAGATCGAGGCCTTTGCTGACTCCAGCTTCCAGAGTGACAAGGATGATTCCAAGTCCATGTCGGGTTATGTCTTTACCCTCAATGGAGGGGCGGGTGTTGGAAGAGTTCCAAACAGGAAACCGTTGCTGACTCAACGATGGAAGCGGAATATATCGCTGCTGCAGATGCCGCAAAAGAAGCCGTCTGGATAAGAAAGTTCTTGACAGAACTTCAGGTGGTTCCGTCCATTATTGATCCAATACCTCTATATTGCAACAACAACGGGGCTATAGCTTTAGCGAAGGAACCCAGGTCCCATCAGAGGTCCAGACACATCTTGAGGCGGTATCACCTGATCAGGGAGATCGTGGGTCGCCAGGAGATCGAGATTCGGAGAGTTGCTATGGAAGATAACACTGCTGATCCATTCACAAAGGCCTTACCCCAGACTCAGTTCGCGCGGCTGATCGAGATGATAGGTCTTCGATACGCCAGTACATGGCCTTAGTGCAAGTGGGAGATTGTTAGTGTATATACCCTAGAGGCCATTACTGTATCATACTAGTTTGTATATTACTTAATGGAAGATTGTTAGTGCACGAAATTAGTCTTTTTAGCATATCGGGCAGGTCTAGTTATCTAAAGAGTGAGCTACAGAACAAATTTCAAGGCCTAACTCAAAAATCGACCCGCAAATTGCGGTCATGTCGAATTAATTGGTGGCCAGATTTTGGAATTGGTGGCTCAAGCTTCTAGGGTGGCTTTCTATAGGTCTGGATATCTCACTGTATCCACTATTTAATTTTCAGAGTCCCTGAGTAATACCGGATTTTAATTGATCACCAAAACTCATCGAAAACCGATATCGGGAAAATTCTATACTCGTGTTTGAAACTTCTAAACTCATTTGAACTGAGAATACAACCACTATTAGGCTAGTAAACACTCTCTAAACCCCCTACTACATCACTATTACAAGTTTTATCCACTAACACTCACCTTAGAATTTTCCATGTTCATAAAACATGTATTTAAAACATCTAAACTAACACTAACTAAATTGTGAAGTCAAACTAAAATAAAATATAGTTTAAGGAGTGAGTTTTACCTCATAGGAGCAACTCAAGAATATTCTAAGATGGTCAAAAGAGCTCAAAGTCCAAACTTGATCATACCATGTTGCTTAGGATGAGGTTATGAATAATTTTAATAAAGGAAATATAGGATTTTGAGATGGTTTTGGTGGTGGTGTATGGTGGTGGTGAGAGGTGAAGGTGAAGAAGAAGGAGAAGATGAAGAGGAGATGAAGAAAATGATAAAGGAAAGGCAAATAATGAAGAAGAGAAATGGTGAAAGCAACCATGCACACTCTCGCCCCTCTCATTCTCTCTTTAAGCCATACTCTCATGTCTCTTTGCCCTCTTGATTTTCGTTTCTTTTTCTTTTTCTTATTTTCTTTTCTTATCTTTTGAAAAAAAAATGCAAAACCATTATACAAACACAAATGTAATGTTAACATGTCATGTACACAAGCATGATTAACAAAATAAAATATGGTTTACTGTAGTAATTAGTAAAATACTAATTAAATTTTAACATTAAACTTATATGAATATAATCATGTACCAATTCTTGAAAAGCCTGATAAATAAATGTTTTTCATAAATGATAATTCATTTTAAATTTCCGATTATTTTCCAAAAATATAGGTATATATTTGTACCAATTTACGAAAGCTCAAATCTTTATTCATATAATATCCGTGAAATTTATTATTTTATTATTTAAAATTCCAAAATAACATTTTATATTTTCTAAAATGTTACAATCGGGGGTCCCGCTACCGGGTTAGTAGGCTGGAGATTAAGGGGGCTAGCAGCCTCTTTGCGGGATGCGGGGCAACACCTCGTTAGAATTTTTTTTGAAGGGGAGAAGTGAATTGCGTGTGTCGGGAACTTTTCGTGTGGGGAAAGAGAAAGAGGAAGAGACTTTGGTGGCCTCCTGAGTTCGGGAGGTCCACCGAGGCTAAGGGAACCTCTTTTGGGGAGTCCCGAAGTGGGGACCCAAGAGAGGGTCTCGGAAGGCCCATAGGGGAGTCCCAACAGCGGGAGCCCCCTTTTAGGGGGTTCCCGACAGCGGGACCCCCTTTTAGGGGGTCTCGAAAGGGGAAACCCCTTTTGGGAGATTTTCGAGGGCGGGAACCCTTTTTGGGAGGGGGGGGGTTCCTGAGCATGAACTCTCTTTTTGGGGGGATCCAAATTGGAATATGCGCTACAACCTATATTCCCGTGGATCTCGCGTGAGATGCAACTGGATGGTGAAGGCTTTCATCGAATTTGTTCATTCACTCGTTCAAATATGCATACTCAGGATAAAAACCATGAGTTTTCATCCAAAGAATCCTTATCCTCTCTTATTCTTCAAGTTCAATGTCAAGAAGCTCTTTTGATTTTTCAAAACTTGTGATTTGAATCTTGAATAATGGAAAAGGAGTCTCTTTTATCTTTTTTAGGCTTTAGATCTTTTCAAAAATGGGATTTTAGAAAATGGGTTCTCCTTCTTTTTCCGCTTCAAGGTCCAAGAGAAGGAAAGAAGAAGAAAAAGGCCCAAGAGCTCTCCTTTATGAGATTTGGCAGAAGAAAAAGGTTCTCTTTCAATGGATTTGTTGGTTTATCTAATTTATTTTAGAAAAAAGAGGTTTTTCCTGTAACGCCTGCAATTTTGTCTATACCTTAATAAAAAATTTCATAGTTACATTATTATATATAATTAGTATTTTTAAATATTTACTGTTTTAAAAGTTATATGTATCGGCACTATATAAATATTTTGAATATTGAATATAAAACTCTTATATATTGTTGCTCATATGATTTTAAATACATAATAACTATAAATTATTTTGATTATAATTATTATATGTTATTGATTATTATACTTTATTTTTCAATTGCTTTTGCTTTATGTTTTTGCTGCTAACTTAGGCACGCTAGCAAACTAATTTTAGAAAACGGCAACATGGATTTCAAATTTTTTCTAGTTTGCTAAAGTTCCAAAACCATAAATCGAACTAAAGAGCTAGAACTTGCTAACAAAAATCTAGTGAGCTATGCTAATCTACTATATTAGCAATACTCATATTCTCAACCTTTCTTCGTTTGCTTCGGATCGGGCTTGCAAGCCGGTCCTCCTTCGCCTCAAATGATCCACCCGAGGGAATGTAGGAATGTAGAAATACTCAACCGACGCTCCAAACTCGCTAGGAATGGAGAGTGGGGATATAGGAATTTTCTACTATCCTTTTCTTTCAATTCTAATGCTCAAGTGAGCAACTAAAGAAGAAGGAGGTGGTGGTGCAGAAGTGGCCATGAGCAACTCAAGAAGACATATGAGAGAATGAATGTATGAAGTGTAGAAAATAATGGAATGGATTTACATTATTTTGCAACCATACAAACAAAAAATCTCACAACAATTTTCAATAAACAAATGAAACCCCATTCCTCTCTACATACCTCCAATCATGATCATGCCACCCCACCCTCCACCTCATTTGCAAACGATTTTCTAAAAGGAAAATCATATAATGAGGCGTCCATCTTCTAGAAGATATTCCGTAGAAATACGGAATACAACCCGGTATACATATCGAAATATATATACGTGTATCTGTATATAAATACGAATAGCCAAGAGAGAAAATGAATAGTGAACAATAATACTAGAATACATATATTAAAAATATATATAAATTATTAAATCTAAACTTGATTTAATAATCCGACTTAATCCTAAGCCGCCAGTATTATCAACCGTCCGATTAAAGTCTGTACACATAATGAATCGAACACCTGTATGTACCAACATACGTCATCTATATCATATCGCCCAAACCGGGAAAACCCTCTGTGTGGGACTCTGAAGACTTGTCAATACACTGGCAGTGGGTTAACCACAAGCATGTCAGCGGCATTAGATATACATAACGGCTACCCAGGTATTGAGCGAAAAGAAGGACGACGAACAAACTCATCCATATCCCTACTGAACCTGTCTATGACAACCTTCGTATAGTCCGGTTTGCTTGTCTAAGAGTATCGCATATCGGGTCTAGGGAGTGGATAAAGTCAGACCCCTAATAACGTGATAGTTCGTGTCAGTGTGAAGACCATCACCCACTGAGAAACTACTGATCCAAATCAGCAATTATTGTCCACCTTGGCCAAGAATTTCTGGTGCTGGCCACCCATGCATAGCGCAACATCTACCCCCAATACCGGGAGAGACAGATACCCGACGATCCTCTCACTGCCTCCATGTGGCTCGGGACTGTATCCAACTAAAATCTATTTGCACGAATCCTTTAAGCCATGGTAGGGTAGTAATCAAAGCACAGTGGGAACTCATACAAGACAAATGACGATCTCATGTCGACAGACTAATCGTACTCATGTAACCTGAGAACTGCTTTCTGAAAATATGTATAATACCATCTAGCATGTTCCCGTTGAGTCCGTCCAGTGTACTCATCTCCAGTGAGCACCTGTATACTATCTTAGGTGACCAACTGACACCAATGGCTTGTGAGATCGTCCACCGCCTCTCATTGGGGTCTCAAAAAATATACACTAGTCTACTCCAGAGTATCGATGCCCAGTCTTGATATTCTATCCACTAGGGACATTTTAAGAATGTGCTTATAGACTACCCAACTCCCACGTATATGATCGGCATCATAATGTTGGTAGTCAAGCAAGAATCTTATGGGCTCTATCAACATGTAACAGTGATATGTAATAACACACAATGCATGTACATAATGATAAAGTCAAACCGGATAGTATACTATTATTTCGAGTAAGACTGTTCTACCCGTATAGGTCCTCCCTTAATCATCATAATCACCTACCTGCGATTACAATAATTGACTTGAGGGCACTATATCCAACAATCTTCCACTTGCACTTAAGGCTAATTTATGCAGTGTCGCATACTCACAGCCCGTGCGCTATCGATCACCCAACTTCTCTACTAATTAGTTTCGCAAAGCATGTTTGCGAAACTTTCGTGTTCGAGAAATAAAGTGAGTGGATCCTCTCCAATATTTCTATCTTTATCTCTCTATATGTCAACTTCACGAAGAAAGACTATCTCCCGAAATAGGCGATATCTGTCTTTAGAATTTGTATGGATATCTGATGGGACTAAGTTCATAAATGAACTCCAAATCCAACAAAACTTCTTAGACTATATCTTCCACTGAATTTAATTAGTATCATGCACCATCCCTTCCTCAGTATCTTCTTTGGTCCAACATACTGCCCCTCAGAAGAGGGTAAACTTTAACTTCAACGGCCACTCTGTCATCCAGGTCACCTTGTAAGCCTAAGATGATAATCGCCTCATGAAAAAAGGCTGCCGTTACCGTATACCAAGAACATTATCTTATGTCCAATTTTTCTCTATGATTGGATTAATATCTGCTTATAGCAGCTAGTGCAAAAGTAATATCTGGTGTGGTACTTGATAAAGCATGATTGACTCAATTGCCTAAGTAAGTGATATGTCATTCATGTAAATCCTGCGGATACACCACCATGCCAGGAGTCGTCCATTCTAAAACAGTTTAGAATAGTGTCAAAGTCCCGAATTGGGACACTTCCCAAATCTAGATCTAAAACCATTGATCTAGTCATTAGAATCTCTAATATTTTGTCCAGATCCTATGTGGAGAAAACTTCTTGTGACAACCACAATATAACCGATCGTAGTATATGAATATCACTTCCTATCAAAGGAATATGCCATCCAAATATCAGGACATCACTCGCTACTACATTCTTACCAGGTTCATATGTTGTTCTGATGAAATCAAACTCTATGGCTGCTATATCAAAATAGATGATCTATCTTCATTATATTTGTTTTAGTCTATAAATAGATATAAGTTACCGGCCTACCACGCTTTCGCTGCTCTCACTGACTACAACAACTCTTTGACAGAGTTATATATACGTGCACTTCTAAAGCTAATTTAGAATGACATTATAATCATTTACGTGCCATATTTCATAGTCTAGGAAAGCGGTAGTGGCAAGCTTGGGTCGTCAAAACCTTCCTGTCACCATCTTTAAGGAGACTGAAATACCTCTCGGGTGGCTGAGATTACCCACCAAATTTGCGGAGTGGCTAATGGATTGTCGAATCCAATTGAATTCTTAGATTCTACTAAATTTTCAGTAATTGTTTGTGGTTCTGAAATCACTTCCAGTTCTACCATACTCCCACTAATGTTTTTCTGAAAAGAATTCATTTTACTAAAACGATGACGAGTCAAGAATAATATAACTATTGATCCTGCAAATGGTAGAATGTTAACCCTCGTCAAAGCCCGGGATAACCCACAAACTGCTATTACTGAAACGTGCCTTGAGTTTATTCAGATTCTGGTTTTAAGAATAAGCCGGACTACTCCTTGTTTCCCCAATCAGAGCAAAGCTCTGTTCAAATTTTGAAATTTGAAATGAAACAGTCCTTCATAACAGCGCCAGCGCTAAGAGTCAAAGACTCTAATGCAGCGCTCACGTGCAAAGCACGAGAGCGCTAGCGCTAGCAATGCCAGTGCTGAGAGTCAAAGACTCTGAGGCAGCACTAACATGCAAAACATATGAGCACTAGCGCTAAGAGCGCTGCACTCTAAGCAGCGCACTACGTGCAAAGCACGTGAACGCTAGCGCTAAGAGCGCTGCACTCTAAGCAGCGCACCACGTGCAAAGCACGTGAACTCTAGCGCTAAGAGCGCTGCACTCTAAGCAGCGCACCACGTGCGAAGCATGTGAGCGCTAGCGATAGAACAAAATGTTCTCGGCCCTTAGATCAAAGATCCAATGAACATGATTAAAAATCATCAATTGAACAGAATAAAATTCTGTTAAGGAAACATTCCTCAGAATCTTTCCAAACAGGAAAGATTATGCTCTGAAAATCAGAGCACCGTCGGATCAATGATCCAATGGTGATTAAAAATCACCAAAATATAGAATAAATTCTGTATGGGAAAAGATTTCCCAATCTTGTTAAAAACAAGAAGATTGCCTTTTGTGAAACAGAAGCCTTAGGATCAAAGATCCAACGGTGGGAAATATCCCCAAATCAATTAGAGAAAAAATCTCTTCAACCGATTCAACAAATCAGCTTCTACTATATAAAGGACCCAAGACTTCAAGTCTCACAGAGAGGAACCCCCCCCCGCAAACTTTGAGAAAGTTCAAAGAGAAGAGCAAGCTCTCGGCAGAAGAAGAATTTCTTCAAGGTAAAATAAAGAGATCAAAGTATCTCATCAGAAAAAGAACTTGGTTTTTATGTTAGATCATAGATCTATAAGGAAAATGTCTTTCACAAAGAGATCATAACATCTCATTATAAAAGGGGGGGGGGAGAATAATTCAATTCTCTTAGGATCACAGATCCGTAAAGGCAAAGGCTTTCACCAAAAACATAAGAGATTGAAATATTTCCTATAAAATAAGAACTTAGTTCTTAGATCCATGAGACAAAGTCTTTTATAAGAGAGAATTTAATTCTCAGAGAGCAGGGTTGCCTAAAAAGAGTCTTAGCACTCCAAATTTAAAGAAGCACCTCAGTGCTCCAAGTCAGGCACACAGCGCCAAGCACGCTACGTGCTCCTCACTTGTGCGCTACTTAAACAGAAGCGCTCTGCGTTCATTGACTGGCGCTCAGCGCCAAGTGCGCCACGTGCTCCTCACGTGTGCGCTGCTTAACAGAAACGCTCTGTGCTCATTGACTGGCGTTCAGCGCCAAGCGCACCACGTGCTCATCACGTGTGCGCTGAGGGAACATAAACTGTTCTTTAAATAAAGCTCCAGAGCTATAATGAGTGCTCAGCACTCAATTAAAGAGAAAAACAATTGTCAGAACCCAAACCAATGCTCATCATTGTTAAATGAAAAAGGACTGAGCATAATTAAATGTCCAACATTTTAATTGAATGGGCCGAGCCCAAGTTGGCCACATATACCTAATTCAGATTAATTGAGCCCATCTGCTCACAAATATTTGATCTTATTCCCAAATTGGACTACAGATCTCCCAACCAATATTGGTTCAAGGGTATATCTCTTCACTCCTCTGATATTTGTCGTTGTAATCCTTTAACGTCTTCAGAGAGGTGACGGGTCTCGACAACCAGACATTTCACGGACTGTGGGGTCCTTAAAATCATGGACTATGATGTCCTTAAACTTTACAGACCATGATGTCTCTAAATTACCACGGACTGTGGGGTCCTTAAACTCATAGACTATGATGTCTTTAAACTTTACAGACTATGACGTCTTTAAACTCCGGACTAAGATGTCCTTAAACTCCATAGACTATGATGTCCTTAAACTTATGGACCGTAACGTCCTTAAACTAAAACGATGGAGCCCAAATGCTCTTTCGCTGGATCTAAATGATCCTAAAAACCCTGTTAAGTAGATCTTAGTCTAAAATTAGGCTAACGTATCCTTAACAACCATTTAAGTTGATCTTAATCTCAAATGAGATTAACGATTCTTAAATCAATTCAACTACAGATCCCTTAACTGACATTGGTTCAAGGGTACATCTCTTCACACCTCCGATATGTGTCGTTGTAATTTTTCAACGTCTTCAGAGAGGTGGTGGGTCCCGACAACCAAAAACTTTATAGACTATCATGTCTTTAAACCCCATGGACTACGTTGTATTTAAACTTATGGACCGCAAAGTCCCTAAACTAAAACAATAGAGCCTAAATGCTCTTTTGTTGGATCTAAATGATCCTGTTGAGTAGATCTTAGTCTAAAAATTAGAATAACGTATTCTCAACAAACGTTTAAGTTGATGTTAGTCTCAAATGATATTAACGATCCTTGAATCCAACCCAAACCCAAATCTAAGAAAATACGGATTTGGACTAATTCACGCCCTACGGACGACAACATAAATTATCTCCGTATACAATCCACGGGCAACCAAAAATAAAACAAACACACACGACACGAAGTGACCATCTGGAGAAGGAGAAAGTGGTTACCGCGATGTGGTGACGTAATTAACTGCAGGGGCTTGCACCTGCAGGAAAGAGCGTCCCCACAATCAAAACCCCATCAAATAAGGAGGAATCTGACGAAGTCTGCTACAACGGCTGCATCCGTCTAAACCTCCAATACTCGATTCCATAAATCAACTTGGTATCTTCGGAGAGGTGGACGGATAAAACCAAATAGTATTCGCCCCCAAATTCAGGCAAGACGTTTGTCTTCCCGGTCTTTCGGCGGAGAACAGATTCTGGCATGCCCGGTGGGACCTTTTTCTCTTTCCACTCCACACTTCATGTGCCGTGTTTCGCGAACAAGTCACGGTTTGACATGGTTGCCTTTGGATGTGATGTACTAAGATTTGGTATCTTGCTCCGTGCAGAAAAATAGAAAATCAATGGCTTCAAACTACACTAATTGCAACAACTCCCACTCCGTCCTCGCCGGAGGAGTGACCTACGGGCCTCAGGCGGCCTCCGTTTTCAAGATGCCAGTGGAATAGGTGACGCAAGCCACCACTGGACTATTCTTTGGGACCATGCTCTACCCATGAGCTTCAATGCCCCAATGCCATTGCAAGAAGCTCCGAAGAAGTCGGTCTTTGATCGGCTTACAACTATCACGGACCCTCTCAATGGGTCGTCCAAGTCCATCACCTCAGTCTTTGATAGGCTAAGCCAAAACTCCAATGGGCCCGTGAAGAAGACCGCGATACCTGAAGGGGTTATCCCGAAATTGATAGCCATCCCTGCTCCAGTGAAAGAAGTCATCAAAGCGGCTTCTCCTGCTAAAAGATCAGTCTTTGCAAGACTGGCTGCTCCAACTCCCGTTCCGGGCAAAGTCACCAAGGCTTCTGCCCCTATCTGAAAGTCTGCCTTTGACAGGTTGGCCATCCCCTCTCAGCGGACGTCGGTTTTCGACAGGCTAACGATGACAACAACCCCTTATCAGAGCAGGGGGCATGAAGAAGCCACCCCCATAGCTGAGCCAGTACCGTCTGCTCGACACGCTTGACGTCACCACTGGCACCGAGTGAGGAAAGCTGGGGGCAATTCCCCATCTGGACTTACCCCGCCAGCTCCAACGGTGGAAGACGATGCTGCTGTTCCAACTGGGAACAGCTTTGAACCACTCAGGACGGTGCGCAAGAACTCTCCGAAGGCCGTGCTAAAAAGATCCCCTTCACCTACTGAGAACATTACAAAGGTGAAGCCAGAGCAGCCTCCTCAGCGGCTGTCCTCCAAAATTCACAGGATTTGGCGAAGGGTCCAAGACTCGGTGATCAACCAAGACTACTCCCGCCAACCGAAGAAGATGAAAGTTCGGCAAGAGAAGGACCACCCTGTCATACCAAAGAAGATGCCATCTATTTGGGTGCCCGCTGTAACGATTCCCTCAACTTCGACCGCCCACAAAAGAAGGAGGCCGGAGAAAGTCTCCATATCCGCGACGAGTCTTAAGAACACTGAATCTAAACGCCCCAAGTCTGGGGGCATGGTGGTGCACACTGTTTATATGGCATCCGGGAAAGAGGATAGCCGTATCTCTATGGGCCATCAACCACTCACCAGATTCGTAACAAGGGCCCAGGAGCAACAACAGAAGCTCCAGGAAATGTTAACACAGACGGCCGTACTCACTGGGCCAAAAGAAAGCCCGGATACGTCGTCAGAGCAGCGTCATGAACAAGAAACCGATGCTGAGTTCCTCCGCAGAATCCTCGAGAAGAAGGACAAAGAGTCAGCGGAACAAGCTGCCAATATAAAACGAATGGAGCATTTATTCCAGGAAATGGTCGGGATGTTGTTACAGCCGGATCCTCCAGCTGAAGACCCTCCGATTATCCTTGAAGACGAATGGGAGAGACATCGAACCCTTTTCCGGCTTGTTCAGCAGCTAAGGAAGAGACCATTTCTAAAGCCGCCCTGGATGACTATATCGCTCAACAGATACGAGCTCATCAGGTGAACGAAGCGGCCGACCAAATTGTTAAGACTGGACGACCATATCCGGGTTGGTACGACCAAATAAAGTACCCGCCGGGATATATGATTCCTAAATTCCATGTATATAAGGGGACGGGAAATCCACACCAGCACGTTGCCCAATTCAGAGCCTTGTGCGGTAATACTTGGGGTGACGACAAACTGCTGCTTCGCCAGTTTATTGGCAGCTTGTCGGAGACAGCGTTTGAATGGTACTTCAAGCTCCCGAATGAATCTGTCAAGACATTTGCAGAAATGGAGCTACTGTTTACACAGAGATCCGCCAGCGCTAGAGAACGCACCCCAATCATGGCATTGATCAATGCCAGGATGAAGCCTGGAAAAACATGGGTTCAGTACGCGATACGGTGGCGGAACCTATGGTCGAAGTGCGAACAGCGCATAGAAGAGGCTCCTGCAGTGGGCATGTTCGTGGGTACTCTTGATCCGCAGGCGACCATATCCCAGTTCATGATGTTCTTCAAGATCACTACTTTCCAGGCCTTGATTGACAAGCTGGCCCAAATGGATCAGATGGGTCATAGACCATCTTCTTCGAAGATGGAATCTCGAAACGAAAAGGGGAAAGGGAAAGCGACCTTCGTCGCCAATGCTCAGCAGCAGCCCAGTGGTCCAAAACCAACTGATTGCCAAGACGATAGGCGGCGGTTCTTTAATGAGAAACTGAAGCGCCCTTATTCGTTTCCCCAGGATAAAACGAGGAGGCTGTTCGAGCTGGCGGTGCGCAACAGGCTCATCACCTTGCCGGATCCAAAACGTCCATTACAGCTTGGCGATGCTAACAATTCTAATTATTGCCCTTACCACCGAGCAGTAAGCCATCCAATCGAAAGTTGCTTCGTCTTCAAAGGCTAGATTGAGGACCAATACCAGCAAGGCAAATTCGCGCTATCCGAAAATTGGAAAGTAAGCCCGCCCCAGCCGCACGCTCTTAAAAAGGCAGACACACCGGGGGCATCGTGCTCTTTTGTAGAAGAAGCTCCATGGGAGGTCGCTATTTCAGCCAAAACGAAAAGAATTTTGAAAGATCTCCAAGCATGTCCGGCGATTAGGTGGAAGAGCCCGCTGGAACCCGATATTATTGAGGGGATGCTGAAACCGTGCCCAACGCTGAAAGTTGGTGAAGGTGGACAAAACATTGAAGTCAAGCCTCCAAAGTCTTTAAAGAAAAAGAAGAAGGACAAGAAGCCCGTCCAACCCGAAGACAGCCGTATAGGTCCATAGAAATACATCGATGCACTGGAAGAATATAACCAGAAGGCACGGACCCCAATCACATTGGACAAATTCTTTAAGCATGTTCTTGAGAATGAAGGCGATGACGCTAATGAAGGAGACGATTCTTTAGAAGGGCCTGAAGACTATGTGGCGAGCTGCCACAGGATCTCTCACTCGATAAATGGCAAAGAAGCTCCTGAAGCAGGAAAACTGGGGGCAGATCCCGAGCCGGAACTCCTAGAACCTTCAGACGAGATGATTGACATGCTACTGAACGAGGCCTGTCAAAAGAGCAAAGCTGATCGAGAGTGCTAAATGGCCATATTTGAAAAAGCCAAAAGCCGGTGACTGGACGAAAGGTTTAAAACACTCCCACCAGATCAAAGCACATCCACCGCAGACAGAAGTAAGCTTAAGACGAGGAAACGATTCGCTAAATCCCTGTCAATGAGAATGAAGCTGCCACCCTCCAAAAGGAGCACTCCTGGAAGGATACACCCTGACGAAGCGGATGCACATCCTAGCTACTATTTATACCATCAAAGGATTGCACACCCTACTGAAGAATGCATGGTCTTTAAAAAATAGTAGCAAGGGTATGTCGCTCACAGGAAACACTTCAAGAGGATGAAGCGTGAAGCTCGTCGACGACAGAGGAATACAACAGATGAACGCAAAAGAACTGCCAGCAACTGTCACATGGTTGACACCAAGGGATTGCAAGTTCTCACCTTTAGGAGCGATTCCGATGAAGAAATAGCCTTCGGCTCTCTCTTCAAGGAATCCATCTCTGAAGCAGAAAAGACGAAGACCTGCGATAACATTCAGCTGCGCAATCGCATGCTACCCGAAAAGAATCTCGGACCCGCAAACAGGGGATCGGATAGAAAAGATAAAGGGAGGGAAAACGACCTTGAGGATATCGCCCTCAATGATCGACTCGTCGAAGAGCTGGCAGCTAAGGACCCGTCCAAGAAAAACAAGGTGGATTACAACGTTCTGGCATACCTGAGGAAGATACCCTCGCAACTGAGCATTCTCGATGCCCTTCTGCTATCTAAAGAAGCAAGAATTCTTTGATCAAGGCACCACAAGAGCCCGAGAAGTTCCAAGCTTTCTTTGCCGAAGAAAAGATGAAGGACGATCTGGAAGAAGTGCACACGGCTGATATCACTTTCGGCAATGAAGATCTCCTCCTCGAAACATGCGAGCGCAACCGTCCCCTATATGTCTCCGGGTACTATCATGACATCAAGATAGGGAAGATCCTAGTTGACAATGGGTCCTCTATCAATCTCCTAAATATCAGAGTGCTAAAAGAAATTTGCATGAGCGTTCAGCACCTAGCTCGGGATAAAATTACCATCTCCGGTTTTGACTCACAGTCATCATGGACGATCGGATCCGTAATACTGACATTACGCTTCGGGCTACTCATCACTGACATCAAATTTCATGTCATTGACGCCAAGACTTGCTGCAACGCTTTGCTCGGTAGGCCTTAGTTACACGAGTACAATATCATCCCTTCTACACAACATCAGTGTATGAAGTACTTTAATGATGATCTCGAATATACCGTGACGGGGGAGCTAAACCCGTTCTCCATGAATGAAGTCCACAAATACGAGGACGCAAAGTACTTTCTGCCATACTTTGAAGACATGGAAAGATTCCATAAGCCGGAGAATAAGCAAAAGGCTATCACCACTATTCCGGTCTTTGGGAGCGATACCGAAGAGGAGGAAGAGATAGTCTATTCAGGACCGCCCTAATGCAACAAGCCGGGACCGTCCACCCCTATTCTGGTCTTCGGCAGCGACTCTGAAGATGAGGTTAATGCAGTATTTTCTGTTCGGCCATCGATACAGATCCTCACTGGAGAAGATCAAAGCTTGCAAATCGCCATGGTTCCGCAAAAACATTACAAAGACCTCGACACACTCGATACCTATAGTGTACAAGAGCTGCGGACGTTCTACGTCCCTCCTAGATGGAAAGATGAAAAGGTGATCTTCTTTTATCGATCCGTGGAGAATAAAGTGGAGAAAGAAATCTGGCATGGTGCTGATTCTACGCTTGACAGGCTCCAGCCCATCCGTCTGCCTAGATACTACACAGAAGGATTAAAAAGGCTGTTGAGGCGTAAAGGCGTACCCTTCAAACAGACTGCTCGACAAGCTCAGTTCTACAACAGGATCTGGAACGACCCCGGAACTCAGTGAAAATTGCCCAACGGGAGAATGGAAACGATCGGGCATGGATAGGTTCAATTCAAGAAAAGGGAACGATTCCATGGCTGCTACGTTATACACGACTTTGATGAAGAAGGAGATGCTCTATTAGAAGACACTAACCCTGAACCAAAACGAGATCCTGCCATGAAAGTGCCAAGTCCGTCGTTTGAAGAACAGATGGACAAGCAAATAAGGGAAGCGGGTCAAAAAGTCCGGGATGACCATAGCCGCGAAATGGCCATCTACGAGAAAGCCTGGACGCAGCACCTCCTTCAGCAAGCTACGGAAAATGACGATGCCCTGCATCGCCAGCCCGTCATGCGGTAGACCCGACGCGGAGGTAAAAACAAGCTAAAGAACGGAAAAAACGTTCGACAGCGACAAAGCGGGTCCAAGAAGCCACGCGATCGAGAATTGAGCAGCCGGGATCCGTCTCTTATAAAGAAGATGGGTCGAGCATATTCTTTTTCCCAAGACAAGACAAGGAAGATATTCGATCTTGTCATAAAATATCAAATGATTACGCTCTCGGAGTCTAAGCACCCCGAACAAGTAAGTGAGGTTCATCACCCAGATTATCGCTTTTATCACCGAGCGATAGGACAACCTCTCGAAAACTGCTTCACATTCAAAGACTGGGTAGAAGACCAGTATCAGAAAAGCAGGTTCGTTTTATCCAGCAGTTGGAGGGTAACCCCACCATAAATACATGAACCGAAAGCCCCGTATGCAGCGAGAGTAGAGCCGGATTAACATCGGTCTTGGAAGCGATCTCATACCTGTCATGCGATAACGCTGTCAGGAGAAGAAGTAGGTGAGGATATGGCTGACCTCCCCTGGTGCTTCAAAAACGATGATGACGAAGTGATCTCAGGGTTTCCACCGGCGCCAAAAGAGCTGGAAGATGGGATATAAACTATTGCAGATAACCTCAGAAAAATCGACTTGGGAACGACAAATGACCCACGGCCGACGTTCATCAGTGAACTGTTGTCCGATGAACAGGTAGCTACGCTAAGAGACATGCTCGTGCAGTATAAAGACTGTTTCGCATGTAACTACTCCGAGATGCCGGGCCAAGATCCAGAGATAGCTGTGCATAAATTGGCAATATCTCCGGACGTCAAGCCATTCAAGCAAGCACCAAGAAGAATGCGACTCGAACTTGAGATGAACATCAACGCCGAAGTCAAGAATTTAATCGACTCTGGATTTATCCAAGAGATTCAGTACCCTGACTGGATTGCCAACATCGTCCCAGTGATGAAGAAAAATGGGACAGTGTGCATCTGCGTGGACTTTCGAGACCTCAAAAAATCTTGCCCAAAGGATGATTTTCCTGTACCGGTTATTGAGCTGATGACAGGCAACACGTCCACTCACGAAGTTTTCTCCTTCATGGATGGCTCATCGGGGTACAATCAAATAAAGATGCATCCCGAAGACCAGAAGCATACCGCTTTCCGGACTCCGCTGGGGATATTTTGTTACAAAGTAATGCCTTTCGGTCTGAAGAACGCCGGCGCTACCTTTCAGAGAGCCATGACGAAGATTTTCGATGACCACATACATGAAATCGTTGAATGCTATATCGACGACCTCTTGTTAAAAGCAAATCGTACGAGGAACATTGGGAGCATCTAAGGATAGTGTTCCAACGTCTTCGGAAATACAATCTGAAAATGAACCCTCTGAAATGCGCGTTCGGAGTTTCCTCGGACAAATTCCTAGGATTCATCATATGACACCGGGGCATCGAAATAGACCCTTCAAAGGTCAAGGCGATTATAGAAATGCATCCGCCAAGAACTCTCAAGCAACTGCGGTCCCTCCAAGGAAAGCTCGCATATATACGGCGGTTCATAGCTAACCTCTCTGGCAAATGTTGTCTCTACAGTCATCTAATGAAGAAGGGGATCCCTTTCGTCTGGGATCGCAAATACCAGAGCGCACTAGACAAAATCAAGCAATACCTGCAAAATCCGCCAGTACTGACTGCTCCGGTCAAGGGGAAGCCTCTCATCCTGTATACAACAGCCCTCGAAGGTTCTTTAGGCGCGCTATGGGCACAGGAGAATGACCAAGGGAAAGAGAGGGCTCTCTACTATTTGAGTCGAGTTCTCCTGGGGGAAAAAAACAATTACTCCCCTATCGAAAAACATTGCCTGGCATTAATCTTCGCTATAACGAAGCTCCAGCTTTATGCTTTGGCACATGAGGTCCACCTCATATCAAAAGTGGATGCTCTCAAATATTTGATGTCAAGAGCCATACTAACAGGACGGCTCGCTAAATGGGCCCTCCTCTTAATGGAGTTCTCGATAACATACCAACCTCTCAAGGCAGTGAAAGGCTAGGCTATCGCCGACTTCCTCGCTGAACATCCGATACCCGCCGATTCACCTCTAAATTGCGAATTGCCAAATGAGCACATGTTTGACACGATCGACAGAGAGAAAGGAGAGAGCGACGCTCGGTGGGAACTTTACTTCGATGGGGCATCTTCCTTGAAGAAGCGACAATACAACACCCCTATAATCAAATCTGGGGTAGGTCTTATTTTCGTGACTCCACAAGGAGGGATAATGCGCTTTGCCTTCTCCTTAACAGAGCCGAGGATGAACAATGAAGCCGAATATGAAGCTTTGATAGCGGGTCTTGAGATCGCTGTCGACATGGGAATCGAAAACCTCCTCATAGACGGAGACTCCCAGTTGGTCGTTAGTCAAGTAAACGGCGGCTATCAAACATGCAAACCGGAGTTGGTAAAGTACGGTGAGAGAGTGAAACAATTGCTGACTCAAATTTCTGCCTACGCCTTGGAAAGCATACCGCGAGCAGAGAATAGCAAAGCAGATGCGTTAGCCAATCTCACTAAAGAACTGGCTGACGAAAACCTCGATGACGTAAGGATCGTGTACAAAGCCGTCGGGTTCTTGCACCGACAGAAATATCTCCAGAGTCGTCCGAAGAAAAGAGAGCGATCAAGCAGACGACCCTACAAATAAAAGACCAGGAAAAGGCTAAGGATTGGAGAGAAGTCTTTATAGACTACTTCAAATCCCGTCGAACACTTGAAGATGCGTCCTAAAAACATCAGCTCATGAAACAAGCTCTGTCTTTTGCCTTCGTCAGTGACACGCTATATAAGAGATCGTTCGAATCTCTATGGCTGAGATTCCTGGGACCAGAAGAAGCAAGGAAAGTCGTCCAATAAACTCACGACGGATTCTGCCGATCTCATCAAGCCGGCCCAAAGATGAAGTTGAAGATAAAAAAGATGGGCTACTATTGGCCCATGATGATTCTGGACTGCCTCGAATACGTGAAGCAGTGCCACTCGTGCCGGATTCACAGGGACTTCATCCACCAGCATCCAAACCCACTACACCCAACAGTGGCTATCTGGCCGTTCGAAATGTAGGGAACCGATATAATCGGGCCCATCGAACCAGCGTCATCCAAAGGACATAGGTTCATATTGGCAACAACTGATTACTTCTCTAAATGGGCAGAAGCAATACCGCTAAGAGAAGTGAAGACGGAGAACATCCTCCATTTCTTCAAGACACACGTCATCTATCGGTTCGGTAATCCATGACGGATTATCTCCGATAACGGGCCGGCCTACAGAAGTCACAAAATCAGGCACTTCGCACAATAGCATAATATAGACTGGAGATACTCTTCGGTCTATAATCCATGAGCTAATAGTTTAGCTGAGGCTTTCAACAATCCCTTGACGAATATCATAAAGAAGACGGTGTCTCGAAACAAGAAGGACTGGCCCGAGAGACTGCATGAAGCCCTCTGGGCGTATCGGACCACGTTTCAAAACGACCACGAATACAACGCCGTATGCATTGGTATTCGGCACTGAAGCAGTACTCCCCTTGGAGATAGAGCTACCTTCTCTACGAGTGGCGGTTCATTACGAGCTAACAGAATAAGAGAACGCTCATCTTCGGCTGGAGGAACTCGACGCCCTCGATGAAACTCGTCTTATGGCGCATCAAAACTTGGAGACTTACAAATCAAAGATGACACACTCATACGAGAGACTGACTAGGACGAGAACATTCCGCCAAGGCGAACTCGTGCTAGTGGTCAAGAGACCTATGATCCCCAATCGTGCCAAACGGAGAAAATTCGAGCCGAATTATGAGGGCCCATACATCATAGACAAGGTCTACCAAGGTAGGGCTTACTTGCTCATGAATATGCATGGCGAAAGACCCTTCAGTACAATAAACGGCCGGTTCTTGAAAAAATACTATGCCTGACGAGTCACGGCCTAGGTCAACGATAGATGACGACGCCTATGTCCGCTCTCTATCTTCCCAAGCTCAAACTCTATAAGTAGTATACGACGAAACTTCGCCTCGAAAACGAGCGACGGACCATAATGTCCTTAACCTAACAACAGACCGTATTTTCCTTAAAATAGCAATGGACCGAAACGTCCTAAAACTAACGACTGACCGAAACGTCTGTAAAACTACTACGAACTGCAGCATCCTAAAGCTGACGAGAAAAAAAGGGTACGTCCTGTTCATCTTATAATTTTGCATTATTATATCCCCCATTCTTATTCATTTTACAAATAAACTGGTGCTTTTGATCCATGTCTGCTACATAGTTGCAGGTTACAAGTTCTCGGAACAAAACAATGAAACTGATGAAAAGATGATACAAAAGTGAGAGCACGACTAACAAATGGAAGAATCTTGATCATGCCTACAGTTTGAAGAATAAATAAAGATCAATGGACAATTTCACAAAGCACAAAAGGCAGCGCAAGATTCAAGACTTCAACACGAAGCAAACTGTAAAAGTTTACGACATTATGTACTGTGGAAATCTGGAAGAAAACTAGAAGACAATCTGAGAAACCAAGTAAAGAGACAAGGAGCAAAATTTAACCGGAAGAAGCCCAGAAAGATTCAGCCCATGATCCCACAATATGGCCGCGGAACCGCGGCCAAACTTGGGTTTTGGCCGCGGTTCCGCGGCCATGATGAGCCCGTGTCGGTGAAATTTCGTGTCGGTGCGGCGGTGCGTTGACTAGTCTTCTTAGGGTATATTTGTAAATGCAGATGTGTATCGGATGTAAACCTAGGGTTTCTATGATCTATAAATAGAAGCCCTAAAGCTCTTTTTGAGGTATTCCTCTTCTTGTGCCTCATTTTATTTATCAAATTCAGAATTTCAATTCTTGTAATGTTTGAAGAGTGCATCAAATAAAGTAAGTCTTTGTTTCTTTTCCATGCCCTAGTTAAATTTTCTTTCCTGCCCCAGTATAGATTTTCTTTATCTGCCTTAGTTATAATTTTAATTATTTTCCCTAGTTTAGATAATTAGGTTATTGAATTAAAATCATAAAAATGTCTCTTTTTATCAATTCCCTAATAAGTGAGTAGTTCCTCACTTGTTAGGGTTAGGAATATGAGAGGTTTGAGAGATGAACATCTCTCACCCCTTTCTTGCCCATCACACGTTTTTATAGGACTCCATGCATACATACACACACCGCTCTCTACGGCACCCTATCCCACGAGGTAGCGGTGATACCGTAGTTTAAAAGACCGGTTGCGTATGTTTTCCATGGAGGTTAGGGTAAGAGTTAAGAAAGGAAGGACAAGAACCTAGAGGAAGAAATATTGTTTCTTCCCGATCGTGCTAATTCACTTTATTAATTATTACCATAACACCTAATAGATCTAAATTAGGGCATTGAAAGCGGTGAGGAATATTAACTTTTCAAACTTAACCTAAACCTAACCCTTGCAAGATTTTAATCAAACTCATTTCAGTTTTTAGTGATAATCGATCCAACACCGTTTGGAATTAACTCGTTAGAACAAATTGAGAATACACAAAATCCTTGTGGACCGACCCGTACTCACCGGCTAGCTACCAAGCGACGCCGTTCTTGATTGCGGTAATTAATTCTTTGATTTCAAAATCATCTTTTCAAAACGCATGCAAAGAATGATCAATCAAATGGCGTCGTTGCCGGGGATGGCGTAGTATTTTCTTTTTGCAATTTCGGGTTAATATAAAATTGAAAAATCATAAAAACTAAAAAATAAAAAAAATATAAAAAGTTTATTATCTTGTTATTTTGTGAAGGGTGTTTTCGTTTGATCTTGTGTAGGATCGACGAACGGATTCAGATCTGGAAAAATCTAGAGAGCAAAACAGAAAACAACAGATCTGAACAACAGAGGAAAATCAAAACAGAGGAACAAAAGAAATTTCAGGAGCTGAATCGCAGAGCCCACCGCGGAACCACGGAAGGAACGCTACTTTGGCGGCGGAAACGTGGTCTTGTAGTGACGTCAGCACGTGGAAAAATCGCTGTTTGTTTTTTCTTCTTCTCTGCAACCCCATTATCTCCTCTGTAAAAATTTCCTGCAGAGTTCTTTGGGCAAAAACTTCTCCCCTTCTCCAATAACTTGATCTTGTGCAGGATTCTTTGCGCCGCGCTAAAAAAAAATTGTTTGCAAGTGTTTGATTGTGTTTACTGCTTTGCATATTTTAAATTGACTTTTAGGGGCTTTTACACCAATCCAGATTGGGTGGGGATTTCATTACCCTTCCCAGGACCCCAAAAATCACATAAAGCATATTGCATTGACCATCAAGTTAATTAAAAAAGATTAGACTCAGCCCTAAGGACTTCGCGCTCAATAGGATAAAGGAATAGTTGTAGGTATCGACCGTTGATCCTAACCTGACTTTTTGGTGCCTAGGCTAGACAGGTGGGGAAAGGTAATTTTAAAAGGCCCATCTCACGGTGATTCATGAGCGGATCTCTCCTTTCTCTACTTGTGCTTACCTGGCCATAATTGGCGGTGAAGAGATGGTTTGAGGTCCTCACAATTTGCCCTTTGGAACAGTTAGGAGCAGTCTAATTGACCTAGGTGACCCTAAATCTAGGCTTGATTATGCATTTTATGATTGATTGAACGTGTGTCTAAGTCTTTTATTGAAAATCTTTTTGCAAAAAGCTCCATATAAAAAAACACAAAAAGGAAATTTTTTTACAAAGACTTGCCAATTTTGTCGCTAGAGATCCATTGCACCCCACTTGCACCCACATTCCTTTTCTTCTCCTTCTTACATCATGGGTACCCCACCTCATAAAACTCTTGCTGAACTTTGGTACCCTCATCCAAACATTGCTTCCTACGCGAATTGTTTTGGTCGAATTACGGACGACCCCTCCATGCCCAAAATTTCTTTGAAAGATCGAATAGAAAAGTCTAGGAGAAACAGTTCGACTCTACAATCCACTTTGTATCAAACATTTCAACCATCACCACCTTCTTACGTTGATACTCCTTTTTCGAGTCCTGTTGTAACTCCGAAACCAATGTCTATTGCTGAACATATTGAACAATCTCGTAACCGATCTTTCACTCCTTTCAACACTTCCAGTTCATGGGATCAACAAGTCCATTCACCTTTTTATCCAAATGTTGATCCTGCTCCTGTCCAACCATTCAATTCCTACCAGTCCTACCCGATTTTCGCACCTTCCCTAGACATTGCTTCTACACAACCATTTGGGAGTTTCATGTATCCAAACAACTTTGAATCTTTTACTGAAATACCTTCACAACCCATGTCTAGTCTGGAACAGTCGTTGGAAGCTTATATTGTAGCGACAAACCAACAGATGAGGAATTTGGATGCGTCCATTGCCGCCCTTATGCAACATAGTGACCCGGTAGCTAGTTCCAACTAGCTCCAAATTTTCCAATGTATGATGAGGCGGTTGGACAGATTGAGAATTTGAGTGGAGATAGTGAGCTGTGCACCCTTCCAAATCAAACCTACCCATCACCAATTGAATCCCACAACTCCGGTTTTGAATGTCCATCTAGTGTCCCAAATGAATCACCAGTTAAAGATAAAACGTTTAATGAGTTGTGCGATTTTGTAGTGCTTGATTTGCCAGATTGTGAAGGGTCCCTTTCGAGTGAAACCATCACCAATCCTTTCGACCTCTACACCTCCACTCTAGAACCTAAATTGATAAATATCCATATTTTTGATGAGGTGTCTGAGAAAATTGATTTTCACTTAATTGTGGATATTGACGCCGGGAATATTTTGGATGATGAACCCGCAGATTTGACTGAATTTTTCTCTCCAATTCATCATCCGAGTCATTAAATGTTTCTCCCGAACTTCATATGCGTCTTGATTTTGATGATAATTGCATGGATGTGATAACTTTTGAGGAGAATTATGAGGATAGCATTGAGGAGAGTATTGAGGATGAACCAGTTTTGTTTGATGAGTCGGATTCTCCAATTCATCCTCCTGAACCTTTAACTGTTATACTTCCTAAATCACCCCCTCCATCCTTTCCATCGTTCCGACCACGCAAGAGTTCACGCAGGAGGACTGTGAGCTTGAAAAAATTCTGTTCGATCACAGCAGTTTTGACGCCACTAGTGCGTTCCTCCTTGAATCTGACACAGTTCTCACAACCGATAACGATTACGAGTGTTTCACTTTTTCGGACGACTTTGAAGACTCACAGCTTGAGTTTGAGTCCTTTGAATTTTCAGATGAGTTAGTTAAACCATCAAACTCGGTTGCTTACAGTCATTTCGAACCATTGATGGAATCTTTCGAGTTCGAGACCGTTTCACCAATTTCACCTTCAATTGTTTCAGCTCTGAAACTCGAAGGATTCGTCCTTTCCAGCATTTCGACCGCGTAAGAATCTGTCACGCTTCTATTTTCAATGGATGGTTTACCAAGTTCAACGTACCCATGTTTTCTCGCGAATCTTGAGGGATTTGACCCCATTTCTCGACGGGTTGATAGATTAGCACAATCGCTTTTAACACATCGGTCATCACAAATTGTGCTAATTTATTCACTCAATTTACACCCTCAAGTTCGTACTACACTTCTTTCTCTTTTCCGCCATTCTTCTCCTCCACCGAGACCATATTCCACCTTTCTTCCTACACGGTCTCGTGTGCTTCTCATTTCTTTCCTCTACACTCCATTCTTTCACCAACCATACCATTATAACGATAAGATTTTTGAATGGTTGGTGCTAACCTTTGACTTGTGTAAGGCCCTGTATAGCTTGATACTGTTTTCTCCTACCTAACTCTAAACTTTAACGCTTAAACAGTGGAAACACAGTCTCGCTTAAGTTTGGAGGGGACCTTTTTGTATATATATTTTGTTTTTCTGTTAACAATAAAAAAAATATAAAAATAAATAAATAAATAGGGGAGTGCCGACATTTTTGACCCTCTTAGTGTAGCCTGACAGCGGGGACACTGTCAAGTTTAAGTTTGGGGGTGTGCTCGGTAAGCTTTCTTCTTTCGCATTCATATGTATATTTTTGCATTTGCATACTTATTTTAAAACCCATAAAAATTGAATTTTTTTTTAAAATTATACAAAATTAAAACATTCAATTTTGGCCATAATTGACTTGAGTTTGACAAAAAGGTTAACTAGTTAGGAACAACTAGATCCTAAACTTAGTAAATTAAAAACCCTAAAATAACTTTTCTTAAAATTTAATGGTAGAAAATATATGTCCTTGTAGTTTACTTAGAAATAGGAAAATTTTGAGTTCACTTCTTGGGCTAAGTTAAAACAAGGGAAGAGTATTGAAATTTTTATTAAAGTGTAAGTCTGAAAAATAATCCATAAGCTTAAGTCTAAATTCTGAAAATATATACCCTACAAATTGTACAAGCACGAACCTTGAAACTTGGAATAGTAGAAGAGACCTTGAAATACTCTTGTCTAAAGTCCTTAGTATGAAGGAAAATAAAATAAAAATACAAGTGTGAATAATGAGATAAAAAATAAACACTGGTTTTTGTAATTACTTAAGGTTAAATAGAAAAAAATATTTAGCGAGGGTGCTTTATCACCTAGTGCCTTAGACCAACTGGTTTGGGAGTCACTACTAAAGCCTTAGGTATTACAAGACGAGAAATTATGCATTAATGCGCAAACACATTTTGTAATCGGTCGTTGGTACCTCAAGAAGTATTAACGGTCGCATGAAGAATGTGTGAGCAATTTCATCTAAAAATTCACCGACTAAAAGTACTTTGGACGATGGACAAGAGTATAAGAGCTTGAATTGAATTTCCAAGTGAAGGGGTGATACATACACACACGTAGGGGTGTATGATTGGAGTTTAGATAAAAGATAGGAATGAAAAATAGGACTTATATTTTTAGTAGAGATGGTAAAAATTCCTAAGTTGAGATGGAACCTTAGAAGGATAACTCAAAAGATGCTAAAAGCTAAATAAATTTACAAAACATATACAATCTTAAGTTAAATGATAGAGAAGCGTGAAAAATACGGGTTGATAATTTCTGAGTTAAAAATAATAGAATTTCTTGTTAGAAAACCTAATTGGAGAATAAAAGTCAATAGGCCGAATTGATAAGATTTTGTGGGTAGTATCCGCTGAAAACCCTCAGGAGATAACACTCCTACTACTAGGGACACCTAGAGGTTTAACGGCTTGTTGCACGAGCTCAGTGCAATCGCGTTTCCCTGCGAAAGTGAGGCTAGGTCTTTTTCGAGAATAAAACTAGTTTTGCTCGAAGACGAGCAAAAGATAAGTTTGGGGGTATTTGTTCATCTCATAATTTTGCATTATTATATTCCCCATTCTTATTCATTTTACAAATAAACAGGTGCTTTTGATCCATGTCTACTACATAGTTGCAGGTTACAGGTTCTCGGAACAAAACAGTGAAACTGATGAAAAGACGATACAAAAGTGAGACTACGACCAACAAATGGAAGAATCTTGATCATGCCTACAGTTTGAAGAATAAATAAAGATCAATGGACAATTTCACAAAGCACAAAAGGCAGCGCAAGATTCAAGACTTCAACACGAAGCAAACGGTAAAAGTTTACGACATTATGCACTGTGGAAATCTGGAAGAAAACTAGAAGACAATCTGAGAAACCAACTAAAGAGACAAAGAGCAAAATTTAACCAGAAGAAGCCCAGAAAGATTCAGCCCATGATCCCACAATATGGCCGCGGAACAGCGGCCAAACATGGGTTTTGGCCGCTGTTCCGCGGCCATGATGAGCCCGTGTCGGTGAAATTTCGTGTCGGTGCGGCGGTGCATTGACTAGTCTTCTTAGGGTATATTTGTAAATGCAGATGTGTATCGGATGTAACCCTAGGGTTTCTATGATCTATAAATAGAAGCCCTAAAGCTCTTTTTGAGGTATGCCTCTTCTTGTTCCTCATTTTATTTATCAAATTCAGAATTTCAATTCTTGTAATGTTTGAAGAGTGCATCAAATAAAGTAAGTCTTTTTTCTTTTCCATGCCCTAGTTAAATTTTCTTTCCTGCCCTAGTATAGATTTCTTTATCTTCCCTAGTTATAATTTTAATTATTTTCCCTAGTTTAGATAATTAGGTTATTGAATTAAAATCATAAAAATGTCTCTTTTTATCAATTCCCTAATAAGTGAGTAGTTCCTCACTTGTTAGGGTTAGGAATAGGAGAGGTTTGAGAGATGAACATCTTCACCCCTTTCTTGTCCATCACACGTTTTTATAGGACTCCATGCATACATACACACACCGCTCTCTACGGCACCCTATCCCACGAGGTAGCGGTGATACCGTAGTTTAAAAGACCGGTTGCGTATGTTTTCCATGGAGGTTAAGGTAAGAGTTAAGAAAGGAAAGACAAGAACCTAGAGGAAGAAACACAGTTTCTTCCCGATCGTGCTAATCCACTTTATTAATTATTACCATAACACCTAATAGATCTAAATTAGGGCATTGAAAGCGGTGAGAAATATTAACTTTCCAAACTTAACCTAAACCTAACCCTAGCAAGATTTTAATCAAACTCATTTCAGTTTTTAGTGATAATCGATCCAACACCGTTTGGAATTAACTCGTTAGAACAAATTGAGAATACACAAAATCCCTGTGGACCGACCCGCACTCACCGGCTAGCTACCAAGCGACGCCGTTCTTGATTGCGGTAATTAATTCTTTGATTTCAAAATCTATCTTTTCAAAACGCATGCAAAGAATGATCAATCACGTCCACAAGCAAAATGGGCACGGATGAAAACCCGAAAGGGCTCCGTGAGTAAAAAACAGCAGGGCTACCGGCGAGTTTGTGAAAACCCGAAAGGGCGCAATCTCGTTAAAAGATACTTGCAAGCTTCTCTCGACCTTGTAAGGAGAAAACTACCTGCGTGAGATCCTTACGACTCACAAATGAGCAACACACTTAGGGATCCCCACGATTCCTAAGGAGAAATTACACTTACGAGATTCTCATGACTCGTAGGGAGAACCCTCTTATGAGACCCTCATGGCTCATAAGATTCAAAAGCCTTAAGCTACAGGGATCTGAACCTGTTCTTAAGCCATCACCTTTTCCAGATTGCCCTACAAGCGGTTCAATATTGACCCTTGTATACAATCCATGGGCACAAATAAAAATTTCCCCAACAGAGTCCCACCACTGACGAGGGATATCTTCATATGGCGAACGACACCTGTAAGTCCTCTCGACTTATAAGGAGAAAACACTCTTGTAAGATCCTTACGAATTATGAGAGAACACACACTTAGAAATCCTCACGATTCCTAAGGAGAAAATGCATCTACGAGATCCTCACGACTCGTAGGGAGAAATACCTTTATGAGACCCTTACGGCTCGTAAAGTCAAAAAGCCTTAGTCAACAGGATCCTAACCCTATTTGCTAAGCCACCTTTGTTCGACATCGACAGAGGCAAATGATGATTCGCTCCCGGCAATGCCCCAGTGGTAGCGATGCTTATGCCTAAATCGGTATCAAATTCCAGGCCCTTTCACGGCAAATGATGATTCACTCCTGGCAATATTCCAGTCGTAGCAATGCTGATGCTGAGATTGGCACCAGATTCCAAGTTCCACACTCGTGATAAAAATCAGCGAGCCAAAAATACATATGAAATAGCCGAAATGATTGGGCAACTTGCAACAAAATCAGCAAGTAAAAATATATGCATACAAAATGGCCGAAATGGTTAGGCAACACGCAATAAAAAACGAGTAAAAAGAAAAAATAGCCGAAATGATTGGGCACCACGAAAAATAGCCGAAATGATTGGGCAATCGCGACTTTTGCGATACAAAAAGATGAAATGATAGAGCATCGTGAAAAGAAAAAAAATAATAATACATATAAAATGAAACTTTTACCCTACAGGTGAGATCACATCGATCCCTGTATACAATCCAGGGGCACAAACAAAAAAGGGAACCATATCATCCCATCAGGCTCCATCAGAAAGAGAGCCAAGTCTTGATGACAACATCTACATCTCAAGAAATCAACAACGGCGTTCCTTCTCGTTCCAACCGGAAGCAGATACGACGTCAACAAACGGAGTCATGGCAAAGTCCCCTAGTTCTAAATTTCGAAGGTTCACAGTAAGCCTAGAGACTATCTCGGAGCCACGGCAGAGTCCCTAGTTCCAAGTCTCGACGGCCGCATCTACAGCCTGGAGACCCACAACAGCGTTCCTCCTCATTCCAGCAGGATTCGGACGCGACAATCAAGCGGAGCCATGGTAAAGTCCCTAGTTCCAAATCTCGACGGTTCACAGACAACCTAGAGACCACCTCGATATTCGTCTCGTTACAGCAGACGCAACGTCAGCAAAGCGAAGCCATGGCAAAGCCCCTAGTTCGAAATTTCGAAGGTTCACAGAAAGCCTAGAGACTATCTCGGAGCCACGACAAAGTTCCCAGTTCCATGACTCGGCGGTGCACAGACAACCGATAGTCAATCCTGACCCCGTATGGCTAAAGTCAATCCTGACCCTGTATGGCTAAAGTCAATACTGACCCCGTATGGCTAAAGTCAATCCTGGCCCCGTATGGCTAAAGTCAATCCTGACCCCATATGGCTAAAGTCAATTCTGACCCCGTGGAACACGGCCAAAGTCAAAACCGACCCCGTGAAACGCGGCCAAAGTCAATCCTGACCCCGTGGAACACAGCCAAAGTCAATCCTGACCCCGTGAAACACGGCCAAAGTCAACCCTCGACCTCCCCGTTGAAGCAATGCTTTGACTCGAGAGTAGGTCAACTCATCAACCACTTACGAGTCCTCTTGACTTGTAAGGAAGAAAATTCTCTTGTGAGATCCTTACAACTCTTAAGAGAAAACACACTTAGGAATCCTCACGATTCCTAAGTAGAAAATACACCTACGAGATCCTCTCGACTCGTAGTGAGAAAAATCTTTATGAGACCCTCACGGCTCATAAAGTTGAAAAGTCTTAAGCGGCAAATCTGAACCTATTTCCTAAGGCATCGCTACCCTGCTAAGAGTCCAAGATGGACATGTACCTACTATCTACAGGCCACACTTGTCAAAATCATATGGCAACAACACAACAAAGAGAAGAAAGCAACAGTGGGAGAGAAAAAAATGTGTATCTTTTATTCATGAATTCAATTGAGTACAAGACGAATCATATAAAAGAATAAAAAATGGATACATGTTATTCAAATATTACAAATTTTTAATTGATACAAAGGCAGCTACTGAGAAGGATGCGTTTTCAATAAGTCAGCCAGTTGCTCGCGCGCTCCTCTCAACTCCTTTTCATGGCCAGCCGCTGCGGCCAGCTCCGCTTCGACTCGAGCCCATTACTGCAAGCCAGACGAAAGTTTCTCATCAATTTCCCGTTGAGAAACTTCGCGATTCTGCGTAACCCGCTCCAGAAGGTCGAGCTTTTTCCTTAGTGCTAGTCCGTCCGAAATGCATTGTCGCAAATTGTCAAAGACAGCCCTCAATTGCGCAGCATTTGCTTCAACTTGGGCGCGCAGCCGGGCAGATTCACCTGAAGCCTCCTCGCGTTCTTTCCGCCTCAAGGTCGCTTCTTATTCGAAATGGAGGAAGAAGGGAACGCTCTGCTCAACCCATGCAGCCTGTTGAAAATTCAAAGCCAACATTTCTGGAACGGGACGCCTGAGCTCAATCTTATGTAGACAGGCCTCGATCTTCCTGCAGTAGTTAACCCAAGACTCAACGATGCTCTCGCTATGGAAGTTCATGAGCATCACCAACATGAGATTAACTTCGGCGGCAAAATCTGCAGCAGATGCAAAGGCCTCAGCGTCAAGGTCCTCGACGAACTCGCTTAACATCCGCAGGCTATTCGCAACACCCCTGGAAGAAGGGCGTTTAGCAAAAGGCCCTGCCAGCATGGGAATCTGAGACTCGAAGGGAGCTGGAGTCGGTGTGATTGCTGCAAAATAAATCATAGTCAGATATCGGCTTAAGAGATAAAGAAGATGCAAGAGCGATGAAGGCTACTATACCGGCTACGACAGGTGGCAGAGTTAGGAGTACTGGTGGCGCGACAATTCTCTCGTCCCCTCCTTCAATTTGTAGTGCTGTAATCAATTTAAAGTTAGCAACGGCAGGGTCATCCGTTAAAGAAAAAAAAGGACGTCGGTTAGAAAAGATATTCACCGACGCCAGTAGGCAAAGCGACTTCCGACTGGAAGGAGAAATGTGGGTTCAACACCTGATAAAGATGATCGAAGAGAACTCCTGAAAGGTTGCGACGATGCATAGTCAGTACAAGGGAGATGACATCCACAATTTAAATTAGACAAATCGCAAACCCATACCTTCCAGCATTTGAGAGGACATGAGAGAAGGCGAAGAGTCGGCGACCGTCGGAGCAGCAACCGGTGACGCTTCTTCGGGTGGCACGACCTCAACGCTCACCACACCTACATTAGAAACAAAAGAAATGCCATCATAAGGGATTGAAAGGGATTGTGGAATAAAAAAGAAAACAATGACCCAAGATCTACCTGATGAGTCGCCAATTGAAACCGCGACAAGAGTATCACTAGGTGCAGCGACTGCTTCGCTCTCCTCCATTGGAAGGGTTTCGCCGCCCATGGCTTCTTCCCCCAATTCTACGAGAGCCGTCATGACACTCGCAATGCCAGGCGATGGCAGGGAACCACAAGGCAAAAGAGTGGCAGTTGGGGCAGTTCCGGACTCCTGAGAAAGAGTGGCCACTTCGGGCTCGGTGATTGCCGTCATCTCACCTACCACCTCCTCACTAGTACTTGGCCCTGCAGGGTATGATATAAGAGAATCTGAAGATCAAACTCTAATAAAAGGACCCAGTGTTATGTCACCTTGGGACGGCCTTTCAATTGCCTCCCGAGCCGTGCGTACCGCCTGTCTATGAGCGGTAGACAGGGCAGCCGGAGCCTCTGGAGAAATTAGGACAAAGGAAGTAGTGCTCGAGCCTGCACCTACAGCCAAGGCGGCATCACGTTCTTTCGCTGCACGCCTCTTGCGCTTCTTTTCTGCCTGAGCCACGAGAACTGTGTTGGATATATATGCCCTAGAGGCCTACATTGTATAGGATGCTTGGGATATGTATGTACATGACAGTCTTGCTTGATATGATAGTACGCTATTTGGTTTGACTTTGTCTTAACGTATAATATATTTTACTTGGTATTTATATATATATGTTGATAAAGCCCATAGGGTGTTTGTCTGACTACCGGCGTTGTGATGGCAGTCATACTAGTGGGAGCTGGATAGTCAATAGGCACACCCTTAGATGTCCCTGGTCGCAGGAGTATCGAGATTGGGCATCGATACTCCGGAGTAGACTAGTGTATACATATCTAGACCCTGACGAGGGGCGATGGATTGGTCCCGCAACCATTGGTGGCGTTCACCTAAGATTGTATACAGATGCTCACTGGATGTGAGTACACCGGACAGGACTCGCCGAGAACTGACTGGATGGTATTATACCTAACGTCAGATAGCAGTTCTCAGGTGACATGTGTGCAGATAGTCCGTTGACTTAAGGTCATCATTTGTCTCGTGTGAGTTCCCACTGTGCTTTGATTGTTACCCTACCACGGCTCAAAGGAGCCGTGCAAACAGGTTTCAGTTGGGCACAGTCCCGAGCCATGTGGAGGCAGTGAGTGACTGTTAGGGATTCGTCTCTCCCGGTATAGGGAGTTGATATCGCACGGTGATCGGTTGGTCATTACCATAAGTCCCTGGCCAGGGCTGATTGAGAATTACTGATAGGTTGATCAGTAGATTCTCGGATGGTGATAGAGCCATACCGACATGACTTGTATGGTTATTAGGGGTCTGACGTCCACCTCCCTAGACCGTACATGTGATACTCTCAGACGAACAGACCGGACTGCGCGGATATTGTCACAGACAGGCTCAGTAGGATTTCAGATGGGTTACCTCATCAGCTTTCTTATCGACAACTACCTGGGGACCGTTACGTACAGCTAGTGCCGCTTGCGGTCTGTGGTTAAACCCACTGCCAGCGTAGTAGTCGAGTCTTTAGAGTCCCACACAGAGTTTTCCCAAACCCAGGCGAAAAGATATAGAGGTCGTATGGTTTTACGACAAAGGTTCGGACGCGTACGTGTTTGATCGCACGTACGACATTCGGACAGTTTTTACTAGCCGGCTTTGGTTTAAGCCAGATTCTAGTATCAGGTTATTGGATTTATACAGTCTAAAGTTTTTCCGTGTTTTCACGGATGAGAGGGGCGTTCTCGTAATTTTCCGAGAAGCTTCTAGAAGGATGTGACATAAAGAGAGAGGTGGCATTTTCATTTATTGAATTAGTGACTCATTGTGAGTGATTCATCATGTCATTAAAGCATCATTTATTGCTTAATGACTCACATGATGAATCACACACTTGATTAAATGAAACATGATGAATATTCACTTATTATTCATTTCTTTCTTATTCATTATGTTTCATATATATCAAGTGAGAAGCTTTATTCAATATAATATTATCATTATCATCTTCTCAGAGTGAGAAGATGATAATGATAATATTATATTGAATAAAGCTTCTCACTTGATATATATGAAACATAATGACTTACATGATGAATCACACACTTGATTAAATGAAACATGATGAATATTCACTTATTATTCATTTCTTTCTTATTCATTATGTTTCATATATATCAAGTGAGAAGCTTTATTCAATATAATATTATCATTATCATCTTCTCACTCTCCTTAGCTACTCTATTTAGCAACTAGAGAGACTAAGTAATCTCAAGTTTAGAGGTTATAGCTTGGATTAGGGTTCTCGGGTGGATCGTCTATCACGGGAGAAAGCTGAAGAGGACGTGGAGATCCAAAGAGGCCGTAGAGAACATCAAGACGAAGGACTAGAACCGTTTGGTATAATCCCTTCGCATAGTAGATTAAAACTCTAAAGCTTTTGTTAAAACTTGTATAGCAAACGATTCGTACGGTTAATCGATGTTTGATCATAGAACTTGATTGTTATTCATATTTCCGCCTCCCCACAAGTATTGGGGTGTTGAACATCGACTTACAGTGGTATCAGAGCCTAGCTAAACAAGTTTTAACTTAATCGCAAATTTGTATGAATTTCGAACGGAAAAACGAAGCCGGAAAACCCTAAAAATTACAAGTTTCTGTCGAATTTTAAATGAAGTCCAAAATTGGTTCAGGGATGTTCAGAAAGCTTGTTATGACACCAGAAGAACACCCAAGAAATTTGGGGCCATGACTCGACCAAACGACCGCGGTTCCGCGGCGGATCCCACCGATCCGCCGCCCTTCCGCGGCCGAGTTGCCGAGTCATGATCCCAGTTTTCTTGGGTGGGTTCTCTGTTGAATTTGGGATTTTCTGGAATATTTTATTGTTGCTCAGGTTTCAGTTTTACAGAGCAGATTTTGGAGCAATATTGAAAGTGTTTAATCGATCGAAATTGTACAGTATTTGCATATTGGATTATATCTGTGATTGTATAATGTGTTCGTAAACCTCCCCTAACTGCTAGTATGTCGGTTGGCAGGGGGTTGCACATTTCTGTAATGTTTTTATCTGTTTGTGCATATAAACTGTATTGGACTGTTGTGGTGATTAGCCGGGTTTAGTGATGGGTTATTGTTTTAATTCATTTGATGTAATTGTAACAAGTTGTAATATTATTTCGCGGGGCACATCCAGGTTGCGGTTGTAGCCACCGTTGTATTATTTCTTTTTACTGTTTTTGCTCCTAGGACAGATCCAAGGTGGGGTACACAAACTGCCCGGCGGGTAGTTTGCCGTACCCGTAGGGATCTTGGGTGGGGTAACGGCTATTCATCACAACTGTGTAATCTGTCTTTTCTTGCAGGCTCAAAAGAAATACAGATTGCTTGCAAATCCAATATTGTTTATTTGTGTTCTGGAATGTATATCATTGCGTCAGACGAATGTAAAATATCTATATATATGATAGCTATTTAGACGTCGCTTATGTTTTACACCCGCGCTAGCCCAGCCCCCGCTCTGTCGTTAGTTAAGTAACCTAACGAGTGATGACGGGACCCCGTGGCGAATGCGGATGGCATAAGAGGACGTCATATTTTCGTTGTTATCTGTAATGATAGGTTAAAGATGGGACGCATTATTATTAATGCAAAGAAAATAAAACCTAAACTGAATCGTTGGAACAATTTCTAAAAACCACTCGGTTTTCTTGAAAAAGCAAATTTTAAATGCGGAGCTTAAACCACTCCTTTTAAAAAGCTATCATAGTTCCTTCGATCAAATCAAGTTCATTACGTTAACGGTTTTTTGCCAAAAACCAGCCGTAACCCTCCGTCGTTTCAGATAGACAGCACATCGTATTCATGCTATGCTTGTTGGCCTACGTCAAGGCATAGTGTATGGTAGCAGTGTGTGTGCCTATTTGTTGCATAGATAGATGCATTAGTTTAATACAGACGTACACCTTGTTGGCCTACGTCAAGGGCTTGTACGATGTATTTAAATTGATCAGGACAATGAAGGGTAGAACTTGACTTGCGTCTTATGACTTGTTGGCCTACGTCAAGGTCTATAAGAGCTTGGGGTAAAAATCACATCGGGAGTTTCAAACATAAAGGAAACTTGCAGATTTAGCTTACCTTCTGGAGTGTGGTGACTAGAGTGGCTTCCATCTAGGGCATCATGCAATGATAGTTGGATCCCGATCCCACTGATGAGTAGGATTACTCTCGGGAATTTCTCTCACTTAACAATCAATGCTATAAACCAAGTAGGTGCCTAGAAAGGTGTTAGAGGGGCTACGCCTCCAGGGAAAAGAGGTTATTTAATTAAGGAACTTCGCGAAAGCGTTGGAAAACCTCCCTCGAAGTACCAACACCAGCCTGGCTGAAAGGTTAAGCAAGTATTGTGACGTGTGATTAAATCCTGACTAGTTCTTCTTTTAGGTTTTGAAGAAGGATTTGAGGAAACAGTGGGAGCCATCCTGTTTAGATAAATTAATAAACCAATCTAAACTTGCAAGAGCATATGCTGAGTGTTTTCTTTTCTCTCTCTCTGGCAGCTACCATGACTGGACTAAAACTATTACTTGAAAAGAATATATTGACCGGGCAGAACTATAAAGATTGGCTAAGAAACGTCAATATTGCGCTGACTTATGACAAAGTTGCATATATTACCACCGCTGTTCCTCCCCTTATCCCAGGACCAGATTCCTCAGTTGCGGACAAGGAAGTTCGTAAAACCTGGGATCTAGATTGTGAGCGAGCTAAGTGTATCGTGCTGGCGTCCATGAATAATGAACTCCAGAAACAGCACGAGAGTATGGATATTGCATCCATATTCCTCCATTGCAAGGAATTGTATGGTGAACACTCCCGTATCGCGAGGTACGAAACCTCAAGGAAACTATTCCAGATGAGGTTAGCTCCAGGATCGCCTGTTGGAGAGCACGTCCTCAAAATGATCATCCTCATTGAGGAACTCGCAAACCTGGGATGCGTGCTAGAGAATGATTTATACATCGACTTGATTTTGCAGTCCCTTCCCCACACCTTCTCTCAGTTCGTGCTGAACTTCAACATGCACGAAATGGAAGCGGATCTTCCAAAGCTCCTCAATATGTTGAGGGTAGCAGAGACCTCCTTGAAAAAGGAGAAGACCCCCGTTCTGTATGTTGGCCAATCATCTTCTTCTAAAACTAAAGCGAAAGCTAAAGGGAAGAAGAAGATGAAAGCCACCAAACCGAAGGGTGGGGTCAAGAAGGTGCAGGGAACGAACAAGGCAGGAAGGGTGAAGGCAGAAAAGAACGAGTGTTTCTATTGTCACAAGCAGGGGCACTGGAAGAAGGATTGTCAGGCCTTCAAAGCCAAGGACATGAAGCAAGCAGTTGCTTCTACTTCAGGTGTGTTCGTAATCGAAAATTGTCTTTCAGTAAACTCTACTTCATGGGTACTTGATACCGGTTCTGGTTCTCACATCTGTAATTCTTTGCAGGATCTGAGAAACAGTAGAGTACTGGGGGCAGGTGATATGACTCTCCGGATGGGCAATGGAATGCATGTAGATGCAGTTGCAATAGAGGAATATCACCTAGGGTTGAATAGTGGAAACATTTTGGTATTGTATAACTGTTTTTGTATTCCCAGTATGATGTGTAATATTATATCAGTATCTTTATTGTCTAATAAAGGATATAATTTTGTGCTTGAAAGAAATGTCATGAACATTCTCCTAAATCAAGAACTGATTGGGTTTGGCACACTGGAAAACGGAATATACATACTTAATCAACCACAAATTTTCAATATTCAAAACACGCGTAAAAGAAAGGCTCCAGATTCGAATCAAGCCTTCCTATGGCATTGTAGACTTGGTCATATAAATGAAACAAGGTTGACTAAGTTACATAAAGATGGATATCTAGATTCGTTTGAATATTCATCATATGCAACTTGTCAATCATGTATCAAAGGAAAAATGACCAAATCTCCGTTCACCGGACACGGAGAAAGAGCCACCGAACTCTTGGGACTAGTACACAGTGATGTATGTGGTCCGATGTCTATACATGCACGAAGTGGTCACTCCTACTTCATCACTTTTACTGATGACTTCTCTAGGTATGGACATGTGTTCTTAATAAAGCATAAATCCGAGGCTTTTGAGAAGTTTAAGGAGTATAAAAATGAAGTAGAAAAACAAACTGGTAAAAGCATCAAGACACTTCGATCTGATCGAGGTGGAGAATACTTAAGTACCAGTTTCCTTGAATACTTGAAAGCAAATGGAATACTCTCTCAGCTTACTCCTCCTTATACACCTCAGCATAATGGTGTATCAGAAAGAAGGAATCGCACACTATTAGATATGGTGCGATCAATGATGAGTAGTGCTGAGTTGCCACTTTCCTTCTGGGGATTTGCTCTAGAATCAGCCGCATATCTATTAAATAAAGTTCCAACTAAGTCTGTACCTACCACTCCATATGAAATGTGGTGTGGGAAGAGACCATATCTCAAGTATATAAAGATATGGGGGTGTCCGGCATATGTTAAAAAGCATAATCCGGACAAGCTCGAGGCACGATCGGTTTTGTGCAAGTTTGTAGGATACCCCAAGCATTCAAGGGGGTACATGGTCTACCACACTGAAGAACAAAAGGTGTTTGTCGCTCGTCACATTGTCTTCTTAGAAAGCGAATTTCTTGCAAAAGGAATTAGTGGGAGTGCGGTAGAACTGGAAGAAATTCCAGAACCTCAAACTGCAACCGAAGACTTAGAAGAATCTCAGACTTCAATAGAACATGACGAACCAACGCCACTCCGTAGATCTAGTAGGCTTTCTCATCCTCCTGAAAGATACTATGGTTTCCTTCTTGATGGGGATCGAGAGGATTGCATCATCGATGATGATGAGCCTACTAGTTTTCAGCAGGCTATCACAAGTAGCGACTCAGTAAAGTGGCTGGATGCAATGAGATCCGAAATGGAATCCATGTATACCAATAAAGTATGGACTTTAGAAGTTGCTCCTCCTGGGGTAAAACCAGTTGGATGCAAATGGATCTTCAAAAAGAAGATTGGTACATTTGGACAAGTGGAAACGCACAAAGCTAGAATAGTAGCAAAAGGTTTTCGTCAAAGACCAGGATTGGACTACGATGAAACTTTTTCGCCAGTAGCTATGCTTAAATCCATTCGGATCATGCTTGCCATTGCTGCCTTCCATGACTATGAAATCTGGCAGATGGATGTAAAAACAGCTTTTCTAAATGGACATCTAGAAGAGAGTGTTTACATGGATCAACCAGAAGGTTTCTTAGACAGTAGGAGCAGCGGAAGAGTGTGCAAATTGCTTAAATCCATTTATGGGTTAAAGCAAGCATCGCGAAGTTGGAACATCTGCTTTGATGAAACAGTCAAGGAATTTGACTTTATCAAAAATGTAGATGAACCATGTGTTTATAGGAAGATTGTAGAAGGAGCAGTAGTCTTCCTCGTTTTGTACGTCGACGACATACTACTGATAGGGAATGATATCCCTATGTTACAATCAGTAAAGCTCTTCTTGTCACAGAAATTCTCTATGAAAGACTTGGGAGATGCATCATACATTCTGGGCATTAAGATCCATCTTGATAGATCTAATAGAATATTAGGACTTTCACAGTCCAGGTATATAGACACTATACTAAAGAGATTTAGTATGGAAGATTCCAAGCGCGGCAATATGCCCGCTTGTCACGGAATCACCCTCTCCAAAGATATGTCTCCAAAGACTGATGAAGAAAGGGCTCGCATGGGCATTATACCCTACGCTTCGGCGGTAGGATCAATAATGTATGCGATGTTATGTACCAGACCAGATGTAGCTTACGCACTTAGTGTGGTAAGCAGGTATCAATCGGACCCAGGTGAGAAACATTGGATAGCGGTGAAGAACATTCTCAAGTACCTGAGAAGGACTAAGGAGATGTTCTTGATTTACGGCAATAAGGACCTCCAGTGGGAGAGAAAAAAATGTGTATCTTTTATTCATGAATTCAATTGAGTACAAGACGAATCATATAAAAGAATAAAAAATGGATACATGTTATTCAAATATTACAAATTTTTAATTGATACAAAGGCAGCTACTGAGAAGGATGCGTTTTCAATAAGTCAGCCAGTTGCTCGCGCGCTCCTCTCAACTCCTTTTCATGGCCAGCCGCTGCGGCCAGCTCCGCTTCGACTCGAGCCCATTACTGCAAGCCAGACGAAAGTTTCTCATCAATTTCCCGTTGAGAAACTTCGCGATTCTGCGTAACCCGCTCCAGAAGGTCGAGCTTTTTCCTTAGTGCTAGTCCGTCCGAAATGCATTGTCGCAAATTGTCAAAGACAGCCCTCAATTGCGCAGCATTTGCTTCAACTTGGGCGCGCAGCCGGGCAGATTCACCTGAAGCCTCCTCGCGTTCTTTCCGCCTCAAGGTCGCTTCTTATTCGAAATGGAGGAAGAAGGGAACGCTCTGCTCAACCCATGCAGCCTGTTGAAAATTCAAAGCCAACATTTCTGGAACGGGACGCCTGAGCTCAATCTTATGTAGACAGGCCTCGATCTTCCTGCAGTAGTTAACCCAAGACTCAACGATGCTCTCGCTATGGAAGTTCATGAGCATCACCAACATGAGATTAACTCGGCGGCAAAATCTGCAGCAGATGCAAAGGCCTCAGCGTCAAGGTCCTCGACGAACTCGCTTAACATCCGCAGGCTATTCACAACACCCCTGGAAGAAGGGCGTTTAGCAAAAGGCCCTGCCAGCATGGGAATCTGAGACTCGAAGGGAGCTGGAGTCGGTGTGATTGCTGCAAAATAAATCATAGTCAGATATCGGCTTAAGAGATAAAGAAGATGCAAGAGCGATGAAGGCTACTATACCGGCTACGACAGGTGGCAGAGTTAGGAGTACTGGTGGCGCGACAATTCTCTCGTCCCCTCCTTCAATTTGTAGTGCTGTAATCAATTTAAAGTTAGCAACGGCAGGGTCATCCGTTAAAGAAAAAAAAGGACGTCGGTTAGAAAAGATATTCACCGACGCCAGTAGGCAAAGCGACTTCCGACTGGAAGGAGAAATGTGGGTTCAACACCTGATAAAGATGATCGAAGAGAACTCCTGAAAGGTTGCGACGATGCATAGTCAGTACAAGGGAGATGACATCCACAATTTAAATTAGACAAATCGCAAACCCATACCTTCCAGCATTTGAGAGGACATGAGAGAAGGCGAAGAGTCGGCGACCGTCGGAGCAGCAACCGGTGACGCTTCTTCGGGTGGCACGACCTCAACGCTCACCACACCTACATTAGAAACAAAAGAAATGCCATCATAAGGGATTGAAAGGGATTGTGGAATAAAAAAGAAAACAATGACCCAAGATCTACCTGATGAGTCGCCAATTGAAACCGCGACAAGAGTATCACTAGGTGCAGCGACTGCTTCGCTCTCCTCCATTGGAAGGGTTTCGCCGCCCATGGCTTCTTCCCCCAATTCTACGAGAGCCGTCATGACACTCGCAATGCCAGGCGATGGCAGGGAACCACAAGGCAAAAGAGTGGCAGTTGGGGCAGTTCCGGACTCCTGAGAAAGAGTGGCCACTTCGGGCTCGGTGATTGCCGTCATCTCACCTACCACCTCCTCACTAGTACTTGGCCTGCAGGGTATGATATAAGAGAATCTGAAGATCAAACTCTAATAAAAGGACCCAGTGTTACGTCACCTTGGGACGGCCTTTCAATTGCCTCCCGAGCCGTGCGTACCGCCTGTCTATGAGCGGTAGACAGGGCAGCCGGAGCCTCTGGAGAAATTAGGACAAAGGAAGTAGTGCTCGAGCCTGCACCTACAGCCAAGGCGGCATCACGTTCTTTCGCTGCACGCCTCTTGCGCTTCTTTTCTGCCTGAGCCACGAGAACTGTGTTGGATATATATGCCCTAGAGGCCTACATTGTATAGGATGCTTGGGATATGTATGTACATGACAGTCTTGCTTGATATGATAGTACGCTATTTGGTTTGACTTTGTCTTAACGTATAATATATTTTACTTGGTATTTATATATATATGTTGATAAAGCCCATAGGGTGTTTGTCTGACTACCGGCGTTGTGATGGCAGTCATACTAGTGGGAGCTGGATAGTCAATAGGCACACCCTTAGATGTCCCTGGTCGCAGGAGTATCGAGATTGGGCATCGATACTCCGGAGTAGACTAGTGTATACATATCTAGACCCTGACGAGGGGCGATGGATTGGTCCCGCAACCATTGGTGGCGTTCACCTAAGATTGTATACAGATGCTCACTGGATGTGAGTACACCGGACAGGACTCGCCGAGAACTGACTGGATGGTATTATACCTAACGTCAGATAGCAGTTCTCAGGTGACATGTGTGCAGATAGTCCGTTGACTTAAGGTCATCATTTGTCTCGTGTGAGTTCCCACTGTGCTTTGATTGTTACCCTACCACGGCTCAAAGGAGCCGTGCAAACAGGTTTCAGTTGGGCACAGTCCCGAGCCATGTGGAGGCAGTGAGTGACTGTTAGGGATTCGTCTCTCCCGGTATAGGGAGTTGATATCGCACGGTGATCGGTTGGTCATTACCATAAGTCCCTGGCCAGGGCTGATTGAGAATTACTGATAGGTTGATCAGTAGATTCTCGGATGGTGATAGAGCCATACCGACATGACTTGTATGGTTATTAGGGGTCTGACGTCCACCTCCCTAGACCGTACATGTGATACTCTCAGACGAACAGACCGGACTGCGCGGATATTGTCACAGACAGGCTCAGTAGGATTTCAGATGGGTTACCTCATCAGCTTTCTTATCGACAACTACCTGGGGACCGTTACGTACAGCTAGTGCCGCTTGCGGTCTGTGGTTAAACCCACTGCCAGCGTAGTAGTCGAGTCTTTAGAGTCCCACACAGAGTTTTCCCAAACCCAGGCGAAAAGATATAGAGGTCGTATGGTTTTACGACAAAGGTTCGGACGCGTACGTGTTTGATCGCACGTACGACATTCGGACAGTTTTTACTAGCCGGCTTTGGTTTAAGCCAGATTCTAGTATCGGGTTATTGGATTTATACAGTCTAAAGTTTTTCCGTGTTTTCACGGATGAGAGGGGCGTTCTCGTAATTTTCCGAGAAGCTTCTAGAAGGATGTGACATAAAGAGAGAGGTGGCATTTTCATTTATTGAATTAGTGACTCATTGTGAGTGATTCATCATGTCATTAAAGCATCATTTATTGCTTAATGACTCACATGATGAATCACACACTTGATTAAATGAAACATGATGAATATTCACTTATTATTCATTTCTTTCTTATTCATTATGTTTCATATATATCAAGTGAGAAGCTTTATTCAATATAATATTATCATTATCATCTTCTCACTCTCTCTCTTCAAGTTCTCTCTCCTTCACCAAACCCTAATCCTACCCTCATGAGTTGAGAACAAGGATTAGGAAAGACTAATTACTCCATAACCAATCTCTACATCACCTTAGCTACTCTATTTAGCAACTAGAGAAACTAAGTAACCTCAAGTTTAGAGGTTATAGCTTGGATTAGGGTTCTCGGGTGGATCGTCTATCACGGGAGAAAGCTGAAGAGGACGTGGAGATCCAAAGAGGCCGTAGAGAACATCAAGACGAAGGACTAGAACCGTTTGGTATAATCCCTTCGCATAGTAGATTAAAAATCTAAAGCATTTGTTAAAACTTGTATAGCAAACGATTCGTACGGTTAATCGATGTTTGATCATAGAACTTGATTGTTATTCATATTTCCGCCTCCCCACAAGTATTGGGGTGTTAAACATCGACTTACAAACTGACCTCCTCAGGACTTCCGATAAAGGTAGACCATCATCTGAACCAAGTTCTGCCTCCAGCGCCGTTACGACGTCCATCATCGGCTGCTTCTGTGAGACCCCTGGTGGTGACTTAGTGATAGCCGTAGCTGCAGTGGTCGGCGTTAACGATGCCGCTGCGTCACCACTCGTAATCGGCACTGCACTTGGGATAACCTGAGTCGAGGTAGTCCCTACATTAAGATGAGAGTTAGTTTACCCATAAAAAAGGGGAATGAAGGCACAGTGAACCGAAATATACCGAGGCCCAAGGAAGCGCGAAGCCTTTCCTCCTCTTCAAAAGTCTTGAAGGAAGCAGCAAGAGCTTCTTCGGCGGAGATACCCGTTGAAGAAGAAAGTGTTAGTCAACATAATAGTTAGAATAGCCATGGAAAAATATGATTGAAGGATACCTGATCGTGCGATGGTGATTAATGCTGCTTCATCGTGAGCTAGTTGCTCGGAAGCCGCGAGGGCAACTTGAAGATCAGTATCATCCGCAGGCTCGATAAATAGACCCTCATTGGTCCCATACTCACTCAAGCCCTCGCTATAGGGAGCATGGGGCTCCTGGCCGAGTACGACGTCGATAGAAAACATCGACTTCTTCTTTTTCTATGAGCGAGTGATAGCAGCCGACAACACGAGCTTGCGCTTGGCGGACAATTTGGGGTGACGAGTCCCGATCTCAGTACCCACGCCAGACTCGGGAGACGCCACAGCCACCGTTTCTACAGGCACGTGGTGTAGAGGCAGCTCAGGCATAACACGTGGTACCACAACCGCAGCAGCTTCTCTCAAAGGAGGACGAACAATGGTCCATCGCTTCAAAGGAATAGCTGGATTACAAGTCGGGGCGGTGCCCTTGCGATCAAGCAGTAATCGCTTTTCTTCCCTAATATCACGCCCCGCTTCCCAGAGTACGCTAAGATAGGCACGTGACATAGCCAACCATGCTACCTGTGGATAGGAAAAATCCCTCCATAATCACATTACGACTGTAGAGATATCAAGAACAGGAAAGTAAACTAAATTATCTAATACATGTCCATGAGCCAGAATAAATGAGTCAAGAAATAATATAATATGTGGAAGCAAAAGATCCAATAAATAAACACCTGGAAAGTAAAACTGGATATCAACAGTATCCTCACCGCTCGGTCTAACAGCGGCAGTACTCCTAATCAATCTGCAACAAAGGTAGAGGATCTGGGCCATGCAAAACCCAGACGTCAGTGCGCCATAATATCAAGAAATACTATAAACAGGGGTAACAAGATATGCAGGTAAGAGTATAAATGGTACAACAGGTATAACAGTGACATAAGTGAGGACAGTGAGGGTAGTGTGTAGTGAGTAATCTAAACTGGTCTACTGTGTTAACCACTCATAAGTCTTTGAAATCAATTTGATGAATCATCGATGTAACATAATAGTATCACGTGCGTGCCCGGGATCACGGTGAAGATTCTCGGGCTGAAGCCGAGACATGCCGCTAGGCACTAAAAGGTAGTATGTAACGATGAGTGATGTCAGCAGCATCACCCCAAGGCTGGCCTAGCCTCTAAAATAGGAAATGTGTATAGATGAATGATGTCAGCAGCATCATCCCAAGGCTGGCCTAGCCTCTAAAACTGATCAGTATAAGTAAGCGAACTGTCGAGTTACAATTCAGGTTTCATCATTGATTTCCCCATACCCCCAAGTTATACGTGTTCAAGTCAGGTATTAAATAATCTGGAGCTAATGCCAACACAGGATCAGGCAGGTACAGGTTTGTCTGGATAGACAACAGGAAATGTCCGTAAGGACAACATGTCAGGTTTGTTGGCATTAGTAACAAGTTCAGGTAACAGGTAAAGCAATGGTACATCAGGTCAAGTTAGGTAGTACATAGGTATCATGTCATGTCAAGAGTTGCACGGTACCATGTCATGTCAAGTAGTGCACGGTATCTCGTCGTGTCAAGCAGTAGGTGTATCAAGTCATGTCATGGGTGCACAAGTAACAAGTGGGTGCTCATATCAAACTATAATAAGCATGGGTATACAAAACAGTATGGGGTACTAATGGAACAATAAAATGGAACATTGTAATGTGGTGTGCAAAAATAGGTATAACTAAGACATATGGATGTACAGTTATCGATTTGGGTTAAGGTTATAATTCCAACATTAATTAAAATACACTTTATCAAATATGGAGAGTTAAAATCTCACTAATATGTATTAAATGATCTAGGGATGCAACTGAATATATATATATATGGCTAGATGTATACAAACGGGTGTCCGATAGGGTATAAACTATTAAAGGGGTACTATGGGCTATGCAAATAATTATTATGTTATTTAAATATGGACGTGGATACCACGTATTGTAAACTAAAATGCAACATGATATGTTTCAAGTTCTAGGTCTAAAATGATATATGGAACATCGATAGGTTTAAATAGAACATGCGACATTAGATTTAATCTACAGGTTTAGTATGCAATTAAATACGTATAAAAATAATATAAATAGCATGTAGCAAGTTTTACTTGCCTCGATCAGATCACGACACGGGCTGTACGGTACGTCCGACATCGGCGAAATGTCGCGACGCATGCACGGCACACGGAACGGTTCCAAGTAACGCACGAGGGTGATCACGCAGTCAAGGTACGTCGTCTGGATCGTCGGCGTCGATCCCGTTTCTAGCGAAATTTGAAAGCCAAAGTTCCAAATCCTGAGAGACCGCACGCTTCTCCAGTCCTTGCCGCCCAAGTAGTGTATCAGTTATACCATCCTCTAGCAGAAGCTCATTACATATGCTCTCAAGTCCAGGAAGAGGTTCCAAATTCAAATTACTTGACATGCTTCTAGCATCCGATGCAAACTTCCCTTCCTGAGGGATCACTTTGTCCAATGTCTCCAAAAGAGGATCCTCCTCTAACTGCATAATAGACAGGGTAATCCTTGACTTTGCCCTATCTATATGAATGACTTTAACCTTCGCTTGGATGCCTTCATTCAAAATATCTCTTACATCTTGAACTAGATCCCAGGAAACCTCCGAGGCATGTATAAGTCCGGTCAGATAATATTGACCATCGGGAAACTTTAGATGAACGAATGCACCATAGTCTTCTACGGACCCCACTCTTGCATCAAAAACATCCCCAGCCTTGACTCGGTTAGATTATTTTGACCATATGGCATCCTTCTCAGAGAAGATCAGCTTCTTCCCCTCCTCATTTGCTTCAATTACCTTTACATGAATAGGATGGACTCAACAGAGGATAGGGTAGAAACCCAAGAAGTGAGTAAAATCGAATTAACAGGCCACCATTGTTAAAACCCTCGATTCTTCCATCAAAGATGACACCACTTTCCTGATAAGTCCTTGCTGCTTTCCAATCAGCAGACCTCTACTTCTTGAGTTGGCGAGCATCGTCATCGGCAGCCTTCGGATCCTCTTGCTCGAGGCTGCTGCTATTGATGCTGCTGGAGCCGCTTGAAGAAGACGCGATCTTGGCGATGCATCGCGAGCTTCTCGAAGGAAGAGATCGCTTTGTCCATAGATTAATGGAGAACGATGGGTTCTTCAAGATAGAACGAGAGATGAAAGGGCCAACGAAATGGGAGTAGATGAGAGATGAATTAGATGAGCACAGTGAACCAATTGCCGCCAACATTGCTGTGTGTGAGAGAGAGAGAAGAGAGAGGCAAGGGATTGGATAAAAATCGAATTTTTGAAAGATATGAAGAAAAGATAAAGAAGGGATTGGGGACTGTAAGCTGAAGGGAGGTGATAGTTAGGATTTATTAGTTAAAAATATATATAATATGTATATAATTATAACTGTCAGTATGTTAAGGATATAATAATATAATTTAGTTAAAAAATATATTAATAGTTTATAAATAGAGATTAATGGAGGAAAGAGGCCATAGGAGGGGATTTCCTCCTATGGCGTGGAACAAATATAACCTCCGTCATTTTTTCCGACGATCGGCACCCATCATCATCATCGTTATCATCTAAGATGTGCGTACACCAAATTTCATGTAATTCCACAACTTTTTCACCATTGATTTAGTGGGTTCAAGACAATAGAACTTTTTACATTGCTAAATCAACGGTGAAAAAGTTGTAGAATCACATGAAATTTGGTTTACCCACATCTTAGATGATAACGATGAAGATGGTGGGGGCCGATCGTCGGAAAAAATGGCGGAGGTTGTATTTTTTCCACGCCATAGGAGGAAATCCCCTCCTATGGCCTCTTTTCTCCATTATTCTCTTATAAATATATAAAAAATATAATATTAGTCCGTTTTGAGATTTTGGCAAATACAAACTTACTCCAAAACACGCCCGGGTCGGGTCTAAAAATCCGGTTTTAAAATATGAAAAATATATACGATGTCCAAATTTCAAAATGAAAGCTCGGGTAACGAAAATGCATACCCCCAAGAACGGACGCACGTACGTACGCGTAGCACTCCAAACACGTCCGTTTCACTAAACGGGACGAGAACAAGATGCGCGGACGCTACCACGGGGTTAGGGGTATCATGCAGGCTATGAAATGCAATTTTAATTTATTTTACATGATCTAAAATACTATATGATAAAATGTGCGATGCCAAATAAAAGTCAATATGCAGTATACAAAAAATGCACGTGTCTATTTAACAAGCCAGGGTATTCTATAAATATGAATCAACCAGTTCAAGCAAGTGGGTCAGGTCGAATGCAATGTAAAATGTAAACTACCATTCGCACCCAAACACGATAAATCAATAAAATGTCACAGATAAAAAAATACGGAAACTGAATTGGTATAATTGAACTAGGTTGTTACACCTAATAACGGCGCCCATCGAATGTTGATACCACGCCACATATGTGTTCAAGATTCATGGGACGCAACTCGAGTCACTAATAAAGAAATTGGAGCCTGTTCAACCGCATAAAATGGTGCAATGCATTTCGAATACCTTCTTCTGTGGCAGCTGGCTCAACTAGGAAGGTTTCGAGCGGGACCCCCTGATTATAACTTGATTGCTGGGTGAAACGGTGCGGGTTGTACCTCATGAACAACGCCGAATCATTCTGCCTAAACACAAGAAAGCCAGGCCTGATGGAGTATAGATGAAGAATCTCTCGAGCTTTCAAGGTAGAGGCCCCGTCTTTAAAAGTGTCCCGCAGTGACTGCACCATTTTTGTGGACTCTTTGCCGATGGTTAAAACCTTATCGACAAAGGTCATGCCATCTCCAACTGTACGTGGATGAAGGAGCACACCCGTAGCCTCCCGTTGTGTTGGATTTACAACGGACGCGTCAACTAGGCGCATAATCCGAGAGAAGTTGTAACTGTCATAGAATCGAGGTCGTTTATGGACACCAAAAGCGCAAAGTATGTGCAGCTCGATCCATGACATAAAATAATGCAGCGAGAAAGTGACGGGCTGTACCCCTGGCTGAGTGGTGTCCGCCGCTAAGCTGAGACCATGGTACAGGTGTGATAACCCAACAATTCCAATAGCCACCTGTATTCCCGCAACCATATGATGGGCTGGGTAAAAGACTGATGGCCTCATATAACGAGAGTGCAATGGAAGCACGAACCAGTTCAGCCATAAGCCAATGAACCCCAGCACGAACGTCTCTTCGTCAATGTCTGGAGCAGCAAGTTTCGCGAAGGGAACGACAGGAGCAGCCGGAATAAAGAAACTTTTTAAGTCCGCCTCCGCCGTGGGTTAGTTATCCAAACCAAAGCTAAACGGATCATCAAGCTGTTGGATATAGTGCCCTCAGAGTCAATTATTGGATCACATGCACGTGATTGCGATGATTGAGGGAGGACCTATGCCGGTAGGACAGTCTTACTCGAGATGATAGTATGCTATCTGGTTTATCTTTATCATCGTGTGCTGCTTTAGGTGACCTTACAGGTCACTATTACACATTGATAGAGCCCTTAAGATTCTTGCTTAACGGCCAGCAGTATGATGGCGATCATATACGTGGGCGCTGGGGTCTATAAGCAATTCCTTAAAAGGTCCCTAGTCATGGGAGTTTTCGAGACAGGGCCTCGATACTCCAGAGTAGACTAGTGTATACAGTCGAGACCCCGACGAGGGGTGGTGGCCGGTCTCACAAGCTATTGGTGTCAGTTGGTTCACCTAAGATGTATATATGTGCTCATTGGGTTATGAGTACACCGGACAGGACTCGCCGGGAACATGCTAGTTGGTATTATACCTGACGTCAGATAGCAGTTCCCTGGTGATATGTGTACATGTTAGTTCATCGACCTGAGATCATCATTTGTCTCATGTGAGTTCCCACTGTGCTTTGATTACTACCCTACCACGGCTCAAAGGAGTCGTGCAAACAGGTTTTAGTTGGGTACAGTCCCGAGCCACATGGAGGCAGTGAGCGGATCGGCAGGGGTTCGTCTCTCCCGGTATTGGGGGTGAGGTCGCGCTGTGTCTAGGAGAGCCATTACATAAAGTCCTTGGCCAAGGCAGGAGATTTACTGGTAGGTATTCCAGTAGTATCTCAGGGTGTTATGGGCTACACTCCGACACGACTTGTACCGCTTTTGGGGGTCTGACTTTTACCAACCCCCTAGGTCCTCCATGCGATGCTCATAGACGAACGGACCGGACTGTACGGATATTGTCATTGATAGGCTCAGTAGGGTGTCAGGATGAGTTCGCTCATCGACCTCCCTTTTGGTCAATACTTGGCAGCCCGTTACGTACGGCTAATACCTCTGACGTGCTAGTGGTTAAATCCACAGCCAGTGTATTAACGAGTCTTTGGAGTGCCCCACAGACAGTTTCTCAAGTTTCGGGAGAAACGCTGTAGAGGCCGTATAGATTTATGGCAGGGTTCGAATGTACGCGTGCACTTGTGCATGTGTTATGGTTCAGACGGATAATACTAGCGGTCTTTGGTTTAAGCCGGATCCTAGTATTACACAGTGTAGATTTTGTCTCATTGCATTTGTATTCGGTCGGAATACAAATGCGGGTATGTATATACAGTCGCGAGGTTTTCCTATAATTTATTACGGGATCGCTTTTTTGAAGTTGTCAGTTTGCATTCTGTTTCGGCCATATTTCTTTCTTCCATTCTTTGGCTGAAAATTGATGGGAGGGGCTTATTTGTAAAAGTGGCTTTTACAAAATGGAGGGTGTTTTTGTGGTGGAGGGTTCATGATGGTTCTAGCATCTCATGATTTATTTTGGCATCATTACTTGCTTTTTGAGATGGGATTTGTGAGTGGATTGATACGATTATTGAGGTGACTCATTTTCTTTGTGATCATTACATTTTCATTTGCCTTTCTCCCTCCTCCATTATCACGGCCGACCACTATGGATGGGGGCTGTCCAAATTTTGGGGTAGGGTTTTTATCTCATTTGCTCACACAAAATTCCATAGCTCCATCTCAAAGTTCATCTCCTTCACCTCCACTCCAAAAATGGTAACTTCATTAACCATTGAGACATAGCGTTCTACACTCAGTCTACAGCAATCTTGGACACGTCGGCTTGCCAATTTCGTGTCCGAGTTGCCTCGGTTCAGAGATGGGAGCCCGTAAAAAGATTCGGTGATGTGGTGCCCTTTCCGACGAGGAGATCGAGACCGGAGATGCCGCGGGGAGATCGGGATGGTGGACAAAGACCGAAGGACACGGATCGCTCGGTATACCTCTCTACCCTTTCTCCAGTTAGCTAGTAGTAGGTTAATGGTCTGATCCGGGTTTATAGTCCGCGGTAGCGCCGGTTTCTGGTTAAAAAAAGTTTTTGTTTCCGCATTTTGGTCTCGGACAGACGGCCGGGGCGCTACCGTAGACTTACATGGTATCAGAGACACGCCATTAACCTTTACTAGCTTGCTCTAACGTGTTTAGAACTTCGATCGAACAAAAATTCCGAAAACGAGTTTTCAAAAGCATCAGTTTCTGTCGATTCTGTTTTGTTGTCAAAAAAATATTTGGTATGTTGCAGAAATACGTGCAGGATTTTCAGAGAACACTGCAAAAATTTGGTACAACGATCTTACTGTATTGCCATGGAACCGCGGCCGTAACCCCATTTTGGCCGCGGTTCCGCCGCTGAACAGTAGCCTCGCTGCACCATATTTTTACAGTAGGTCTCTGACATGGAAAAGAGGTTTCTGGAATATTCTGTTTGGGCCCAAATTTATTTTGAGTGCTACAGTTGTGCTTGGGGCCCACTTCGGGAAATTTAGTCGATCGAAAATTTTAAATATGTTAGTTCACAGTATTTATATTATATCTGCGACCGTGAATGTCACTTGATCGGTAAATCCTGTCTGATTGCTATAGCCCTTTTAGACGGATTTGCGAACGTGACATTCACGTTGATGTTCTTTGTTGTGCTGTGATATTGCGGATTTGTCGTGGTGGATAGCCTGGATGTAATGGTAGTACAATTTGGTTGTATATGTACATTTGATATTGCGGGGCGAGCGTCCGACATGTGGACTGCCGTCACTGCCTATTTGTATATTATTCTTTTGGGGCACGACCGGGCTGAGGTCGATGTACCCGTTGTATATTTTACTTTCTGTACTAGGATTACCCCACGGAGGGGTGCACGGATAGCCGGGTTCTAGAGGGCAACGGGCCCGCATCTCATGGCTTTGAGACGGAGGGGGCTTCACTCTAGAATTGGCGGGCTATTCGCCGCACTCGTAGGGGGTACAGGTTGAACCAAGGAGGGGTGCTCAAGTTACCGGATTCCGTAAAGTGCTGGGTGGTCCATTCACGTTGTTGAAGGGGGCTGCCTCGCTTCAGGTTTTGGCGGGTAACTTGCCGCGCGCATAGGGGGTCTAGGATTTCATTGCACAGGCTATCCACACGACCAGGGGAATGTCGGGTTTCAGTAGCGGCTCTATGAAACCCGGGGATCCCAGATATCTGTATTGTTCTGTGATGCTTATTAAATTTCTGTGATGTTGCATTTTATCACGCCTTGAGCGAATATTATATATTGATATATATACTAGTAGATGTTTTATATGTTTTACACCCACGCTAGTCTAGTCCCCACTCTGTCGTTAGTTAAGTAACCTAACGGGTGATGACGGGACTCAGTGGCGAATGCGGATGGCATATACGTACATCATATTTTCATTCTTTTGTGGTGTGATTAATTGATGGGACTGCATTGATTCGGATCAATGCAAGCTAAACACACCTATTCTGATGTTGTTAGAACATTTTTCGAAAAAAGCTGTTATTGCAAGGACGTTCTCTTTTGTTTTGCACAGTGGTATTCGGTCATGAATATCTAGCATCTTAGTCGACGAGGCAAGGGCCGAGATCCCTTCACCGGGAGTGACCCCTTGGACAGAAGTTTGCGTCAGGGCAATAACTTCACTATAGTTGATTAATTTTGCTTTGCATCGTGGTATTCAGTTGGAATACCCCGCACCTCATTCTACGGGGAAAGAGCCGAGATCCCTTCACCTGGAGTGACCTCTTTAGCAAAGGTTTTCGTCACTATATTTTTATAAAAAGCTATCCGGTTCTTTCAACGATATCAAGTTTATTACGTTAAAGGTTTTTCGCCAAAAACCATTCGTAGCCCTCCGTCATTTCAGAAAGGTAGCACTTAGTATTCATGCTATGTTTGTTGGCCTTAGTCAAGGCATAGTGTATGGTAGCTATTTGTTACTTTTCTGCTGCATAGATAGATGCGTTGGTTTGGGACAGTCGTACAGCCTTGTTGGCCCTAGTCAAGGGCTTGTACGGGTGGGTTCAAATTAACTTGGACAATGACGGGTAGAACTTGATATGTGACTTATGATTTGTTGGCCTTAGTCAATGTCATAAGAGCATGGGGTAATAATCACATCGGGAGTTTCTAAAGAAACTGAAACTTACCAGATATGCGCATACCTTCTGGAGTGTGATAATGTGAGTGGATTCCATTACGTAATCATGCGATGATAGTTGGATCCCGATTCCCACTAAAGAGTTGGTTTACTCCTTGGGTGATCCCGACTAATTCTTCTTTCAGGTTTGGAGGAGAATTTGAGGTTACAGTGGGAGGTTTCCTGATTAGATAAATTGATAACCATTCTGATCTAGGTTAGAGTGCACACTGAGTGTTTCTTTTCTCTCTCTCTTTGGCAGCGACCATGGCCCGACCCTATACTATGACTCAGTGACCAAGTTAACCGAACCTTCTTAAAACACTGGCTTTTGGATTGTCTGAGTTGCATACCCCATTGCCACTCCTACTTTTACCCTTTTCTTCAGGACACCCCGTATTACTACGAACGTCCACTTCCATTGGATAAAACCATCGTATGGTTATATACGAACTCGAAGGAACTTGTTCCAGATTCGAGGATAGTTTCCGGTTCTGGAGAAAACGAATAGGACTATTCAGTTGTCTTTTCCTTTTACCTTCTCTCAGGTTGCGAGTGCTCCTTGGATTAGGGGATAGTACACTCGTTACGCTTATTGGATAGTCTTATTCCAAACCTTAGGCTGGTGCTGAACGGTAGGGAATGAAGAAAGCCGATTAGCCTAAGTGTGGTGTACAGAAAGTATTAAGTAAAGATAAATAAAGGGATTAGAAAGAGGGCAAAGTAAATTGCGACTGCTATTCACGACCAAACCAAGTATTTCATCGCCACTCCTACTTCACCTTTGTATTTCTCCAGAACACTCCGTATCACTACGAAGATCCACAGTTATTTGGATATTCCATCGAATGGTTATATACGAACTCGAAAGGAACTTGTTCCAGTTCGGGGATGGGTTTTGGTTCAGGAGAAATAGGAATAAGGTTTTATTCAGTTGTCTTTTATCTTCACCTTCTCTCAGGTTACGAGTGCTCCTAGGATTAGGACAGTACACCTATTACGCTTATTGGATAGTTTTCTTTCAAACTATAGGCTGGTGCTGAACGGTAGGGAAGGAAGAAAACCATTTAGCCTAAGAGGGCGTACAGAAGCTAATGACTAAAGACATATGAAGGGATTTGGAGAGATGGCAAAGAAATATACGGTTACAGTTGTGAATCTGGATAATGAAAGAGGCATTGCTAGGAATACCCGGATACCCCTTCGAAACATATTCATGTTTCAGTTTCACTGTGTGTTTTTAATAGAAAACTGATTTCCCAATTAGGTCCTTACTCCAGGGTATGTATTTACCAGGTATGCTTCTCACATCTGTATGGTTTTACAGATGATGAGTGGGACTAAGTTATTGGGAATTAAGTGATTATCCTCATTATATCGGGATTCGTTGTAATTGGTGATATTTGAGGAAATCGCCTGGGCTGTTTGCCGGACGACAGATATTTGGTTTTGAATATCCATTGTTATGCACCAATTTCAAATTGATATATCTGTACGTTTATTTTTATAAAGTGAGATATAACTTTTTGAAATTATGTCCATGGCATTTACCTATATCAGTGGATGGTTAGGTAAGGAGCATTAAATATCGGTGTAATTCTTCTTAACCATAAGTACAGTTTTCAACCTACAATATACGGGGAATGAGTTATTAGACTCAGGGGACTTATACAGAGTATTGTATGTTGTCCAGTGTCCATTAGGACAGAGGGGTTGGTACTCGTACTATATTCTGTTTACTTGTAACTTCTCTAGTTCTTGGATATGTGTTTCGTACAAATGCAAGATCTAAGTTTTGAGAAGTTATAGGTATAAGAATAAAGTAGAGAACCAGGTGTTGCAAGTATCAAGATTCTTCAAGGTGATCGAAGATGTAGAAACTTGTGTATGGTATTCAGATGATAGTAATGATTAAGAGAACTTGCTTCTCTTTCAGGTTACTCATAATTAGAAGCACTCCTAAGTTGAGTAATGCTGATCGGCCTCTCTCCATTTAGTTGACATGCATTGGAGACAGCTGCATGATTTGAATCTGGTTCAATTAAATCAGTGCCTCTGTTTCTGTATTGGATATAGAGCAGTTCATATCTTGACATTATTAAGGTATGGGGAGTTGTCCGGCTTATGCTTACAACCAGACTCTGGATAACTCAAGGCACGTTTCCGTAATGGCTGTTTGTGGGTTGACCTGGGCTATGACGAGGGTTGACTTTCTACCATCTGGAAAATCAATAGTGATATTGTTCTTAATTCGCCACAGTTTTAGTAAAATGGATTTTTTCAGAAAATAATAATGGGAGTATGGTAGAACTGGAAGTGATTCCAGAACCGCAAACGATTACTGAAAATTTGATAAGAACCTAAAGATTCAATCTGGTTTGACATTCCATTGGCCACTCCGCAGATATGGTGGGTAACCTCAGGCACCCGAGAGGTACTTCGGTAGCCTCAAGGACGGTGACAGGGAGGTTCTTGTTTACCCAGATTTGACACTACTGTTGTTCCAGGCTATGAGACCCGGCAGGAGGATGAGTATAGTGTCGTTCTAAACTAGCTTTAGAAATGCACGTGTATATGACTCTGCCAGAGGGTTGTCGTAGTCAGTGGGAGCAGTGGAAGCATAGTGGACAGGTAGCTTATGTCTATTTATGGACTACAGCAGATATAGCGGAGATAGATCATCTATTTCTGATGTGACAGTCATAGGATTGACTTCATCAGAATAGGGGATGGGTCTGTTAAGAAGGTAGTAGGGTGTGATATCCTGGTATTTGGATGACATACACATAGTAAGAAGTGATATTCCTGCACTACGATCGGTTATACTTTGGTTGTCACACAGTGTTTTCTCCACATAAGGCTTGGATATTATCAGACATTCTGGTTACTAGATCTATGGTTTTAGATCTAGATTTGGGTAGTTTCCCAATCTGGGTACTTATACAGCATTCTAAAGGTGTTTTAGAATGGACGACTCCTGGCACGGTAGTGTACCTGCAGGTGATGGAGTTACCCTCTCTAAAGGTGTCTTACAGACTAAAGGGGAGATGGATGCGCATGATTGGCAGATCACTTGCTTAGGCAATTGAGTCAATCATGAGATGTCAAGTACCACACCAGATATTGTTTTTGCAATAGATGCAATAAGTTGATATTAATCCTATCCTGGAGAAACGTTCGGAAGCAGTTTTAGAACATAAGTGGATGTTCTACGGATATGATAACGACAGCCTCATTCGGGAGACAGTTATCATTCCAGGCTTTCAAGGTGACCTGGATGACAGAGTGACTGTCAGAGTTATAGTTTTCGCTCTAACGAGGGGCAGTAGTTTGGACAGGTGATCCAGGCGGATACTGAGGGAGGCATGGCGCAGGATACTGATTAAATTCAGTTGACTATACAGTCTAAGAAGTTTGGATTTGGAGTTCATTTATGAACTAGGTCCCATCAGATATCCAGACATATTCTAAGACAGGTATTGCTCACTTCGGGAGATGGCTTTCTCCGCGAACATTGAGATAAAGAGAGACATAGAAAGAAACTTCAGGGCGGATCCACTAACTGAGGCTATTCCTCGAACGCAATAGTTTCTCAAACATGTTTTGTGAGACTGATTAGTGGAGGAGTTGGGTGTTCGGTATCACACGGGCTGTGAGTATGCGACATCGCAATAATTATCCTTGAGTGCAAGTAGGAGATTGTTGGATATAGTGCCCTAAGAGTCAATTATTGGATCACATGCACGTGATTGCAATGATTGAGGGAAGACCTATGCCGGTAGGACAGTCTTACTCGAGATGATAGTATGCTATCTGGTTTATCTTTATCATCGTGTACTGCTTTAGGTGACCTTACAGGTCACTATTACACATTGATAGAGCCCTTAGGATTCTTGCTTGACGGCCAGCAGTATGATGGCGATCATATACGTGGGAGCTGGGCTCTATAAGCACATCCTTAAAAGATCCCTAGTCATGGGAGTTTTCGAGACAGAGCATCGATACTCCAGAGTAGACTAGTGTATACAGTTGAGACCCCGACGAGGGGCGGTGGCCGGTCTCACAAGCCATTGGTGTTAGTTGGTTCACCTAAGATGTATACAGATGCTCATTGGGTTATGAGTACACCGGACAGGACTCGCCGGGAACATGCTAGTTGGTATTATACCTGACGTCAGATAGCAGTTCCCTGGTGACATGTGTACAGGTTAGTTCATCGACCTGAGATCATCATTTGTCTTGTGTGAGTTCCCATTGTGCTTTGATTACTACCCTACCACGGCTCAAAGGAGTCGTGCAAACAGGTTTTAGTTGGGTACAGTCCCGAGCCATATGGAGGTAGTGAGCGGATCGGCAGGGGTTCGTCTCTCCCGGTATTGGGGGTGAGGTCGCGCTGTGTCTAGGAGAGCCATTACACGAAGTCCTTGGCAAAGGCAGGAGATTTACTAGTAGGTATTCCAGTAGTATCTCAGGGTGTTCTGGGCTACACTCCAACACGACTTGTACCGCTTTTGGGGGTCTGACTTTTACCAACCCCCTAGGCCCGTCATGCGATGCTTATAGACGAACGGACCAGACTGTACGGATATTGTCACTGATAGGCTCAGTAGGGTGTCAGGATGAGTTCGCTCATCGACCTCCCTTTTGGTCAATACTTGGCAGCCCGTTCCGTACGGCTAATACCTCTGACGTGCTAGTGGTTAAATCCACAGCCAGTGTATTGACGAGTCTTTAGAGTCCCCCACAGACAGTTTCTCAAGTTTCGGGCGAAACGCTGTAGAGGCCGTATGGATTTATGGCAGGGTTCGAACGTACGCGTGCACTTGTGCATGTGTTATGGTTCGGACGGATAATACTAGCGGGCTTTGGTTTAAGCCAGATCCTAGTATTACACAGTGTAGATTTTGTCTCATTGCATTTGTATTCGGTCGGAATACAAATGCGAGTATGTATATACAGTCGCGGGGTTTTCCTGTAATTTATTACGGGATCGCTTTTTTGAAGTTTCCAGTTTGCATTCTGTTTCGGCCATTTTTCTTTCTTCCATTCTTTGGCTGAAAATTGATGGGAGGGGCTTATTTGTAAAAGTGGCTTTTACAAAATGGATGGTGTTTTTGTGGTGGAGGGTTCATGATGGTTCTAGCATCTCATGATTTATTTTGGCATCATTACTTGCTTTTTGAGATGGGATTTGTGAGTGGATTGATATGATTATTGAGGTGACTCATTTTCTTTGTGATCATTACATTTTAATTTGCCTTTCTCCCTCCTCCATTATCACGGCCGGCCACTATGGATGGGGGCTGTCCAAATTTTTGGGGTAGGGTTTTTATCTCATTTGCTCACACAAAATTCCATAGCTCCATCTCAAAGTTCATCTCCTTCACCTCCACTCCTAAAATGGTAACTTCATTAACCGTTGAGACATAGCGTTCTACACTCAGTCTACAGCAATCTTGGACACGTCGGCTTGCCAACTTCGTGTCCGAGTTGCCTCGGTTCAGAAGTGGGAGCCCGTAAAAAGACTCGGTGATGTGGTGCCCTTTTCGACGAGGAGATCGAGACCGGAGATGCCGCGGGGAGATCGGGATGGTGGCCAAAGACCGAAGGACACGGATCGCTCGGTATAGCTCTCTACCCTTTCTCCAGTTAGCTAGTAGTAGGTTAATGGTCCGATCCGGGTTTATAGTCCGCGGTAGCGCCGGTTTATAGTTAAAGAAAAGTTTTTGTTTCTGCATTTTGGCCTCGGACAGACGGCCGGGGCGCTACCGTAGACTTACACAAGGTTGGAGAACGGCGCAGCTTGTTTCGATAAGGCTTCCGGACGAAGAAAGCAAGCGACGAAGTCTGAGTAGCTGACTCCATGCCCTCCTGACTCCAGAAATAGACTTTCATAGATATTCAATACCTTGATCAAGCTCGGGAATTGGTGTTGAATGGCGTTCTATGGGGTGAGACCCATTACCACTGATTTGGTGGCAAAGATGTACTCGTCCAGAGGAAGCAGCTCCTTGTAATGTTCTCCCATAACGGGTAATCCAGAGACCTCTGCAAACTCTTCTAAACATATTGAGACTTCTCGATCCGACAGAAGGAAGGTGTGGGTCGAAATATTCTATTGCTCTAGAAAAGCCTTGACCCACCATGCAGGAGGCGCAGAATATTGAAAGAGAGAAGCGTAAATCGCAGGGTACAACCCGAGCTTCAGCATCTGTGACTTCTTAGCCGACAAAATATAGCGGGCCCATTGCAAATACTCGGCTGGATGACGAGGAGTTAGCCCTATCATGTACGGCTGCCCCCATGGGCGCGACTCGCCCTGACATATGCGCCGCCCTAGAGTATCCAAAGCGGTCGGCGGCTGTACGGGTATTACAGCCATAGCAGGCTGAAGGAGGCCCACTGAGGTCCAGTTGACCTCCTCCACGGCATAGTTCACGGTAGGTGCATCAGCATAAGGGATCGCCGAAATAGGCTCCGAAGGTGACGCACAAGAAAAGCTCCGTCGGCCCCTGATGATTTGACTGTACCATCTACCCCATAGATGAAGATTCTTTCGCTCCGGGTCATGATCTTTGATCAGCGTGAAGACCTCCCTATCAACAGGCGCTTCGGGGAATCCGCCTTCCGAATGGACGAAGGGGAAAGAAATGCCGAAAGACATAATACCCGCGGGAAAAAGAACAAAATTTTCAGCCGTTAATGCTACAGTTTAAGTTCTATCACTAGGTATTTTAAATTCGAACCGCATTGCAATGCAGTGGAAAGGGACCGGGGGGACCCACATAATCTGGATGACGGCTCATCATTAATAAATTAGTCCCATCATTTGATGAGACTGTCATTAAATGAGGAAATCCTAAAAGGATTCTCATTTAATGAGGGCCCTCGGGCCAAGGAGTAAATCTCCCATTGAGAGCAACGCTCTACAACAAGAGTGACATCTGTCAACTCTGATGATGAAAGGAATAAAAATTCCCCAAGAAAAATTCTGAAGAGCCATGCTCTGTAAAGATGATGGAATAACCCATCAGAAAACTTAAAGTAAGGCTTTTAATGAATTAAAAATTCCGGGACTTCAAGATCTTTGAACAAACTCTAAGAGTTCTTCATAAAAGATTAACAAATCTATATGATTTGAAAGAGCAAAGCTCTGTTAATAGGTTAAGAAACCCTAAGAAAGATCTCTTTAGATCTATGGACAGGAAAGCTCTATTGAGAAACCCTAAAAATCTATATGATTTGAAAAGAGCAAAGCTCTGTTAATAGGCGAAACCCTAGATTATAAAATAATCTCTTCAAAAGATTTGATCTTTACCTAAAAATTTGACAGAGTTCTGTCTCTAGGAGAGTTCTTAAAACAGAGAGCTTTGTTCTAAAAGAGAATTAATTCTCAAAAAAACAAGAAAGGAGATTAACATAGGTCATCTCAATGGCCAAAGGCCCTATTTATAGGCACTGAGAGCCGTTTCAACTTCTGAGTTGATCCAATGGCATAGATGCTGCCACCGCTGCACTCACGTGTAGGTCACGTGAGCGCAACGGTGGGGGGCATTTGTTTCTCCAATCATAGCAAAACTCTGTTCAAATTTTGAAATTTGAAATAAAGCAGCGCTTCATAACAGCGCCAGCGCTAAGAGTCAAAGACTCTAATGCAGCGCTCACGTGCAAAACACGAGAGCGCTAGCCTAGCAAAGCCAGTGCTGAGAGTCAAAGACTCTGAGGCAGCGCTAACGTGCAAAGCACGTAAGAGCTAGCGCTAAGAGCGCTGCACTCTAAGCAGCACACCACGTGCAAAGCACGTGAGCGCTAGCGCTAAGTGCGCTGCACTCTAAGCAGCGCACCACGTACAAAGCACGTGAACGCTAGCGATAGAACAAAATGTTCTCGGCCCTTAGATCAAAGATCCAACCAACATGATTAAAAATTATCAATTGACCAGAATAAAATTCTGTTAAGGAAACATTCCTCAGAATCTTTCCAAACAGGAAAGTTTATGCTCTGAAAATCAGAGCATCGTTGGATCAATGATCCAATGGTGATTAAAAATCACCAAAATACAGAATAAAATCTGTATGGGAAAAGATTTCCCAATCTTGTTAGAAACAAGAAGATTGCCTTTTGTGAAACAGAAGCCCTAGGATCAAAGATTCAACGGTGGGAAATATTCCCAAATCAATTAAAGAAAAAAATCTCTTTAACTGATTCAACAAATCAGCCTCTACTATATAAAGGACCTAAGATTTTAAGTCTCACAGAGAGGTACCCCCTCCCCCCCACACAAACTTTGAGAAACTTCAAAGAGAAGAGCAAGCTCTCGGCAGATGAAGAATTTCTTTAAGGTAAAATAAAGAGATCAAAGCATCTCATCAGAAAAAGAACTTAGTTCTTATGCTAGATCATAGATCTATAAGGAAAATGTCTTTCGCAAAGAGATCATAACATCTCATTATAAAAGGGGGGAGAATAATTCAATTCTCTTAGGATCACAGATCTGTAAAAGCAAAGGTTTTCACCAAAAACATAAGAGATTGAAATATCTCCTATAAAATAAGAACTTAGTTCTTAGATCCATGAGACAAAGTCTCTTATAAGAGAGAATTTAATTCTCAGAGAGCAGGGTTGCCTAAAAAGAGCCTTAGCGCTCCAAATTTAAAGAAGCACCTCAGCGCTCCAAGTCTGGCGCACAACGCCTAGCGCGCCACGTGCTCCTCACATGTGCGCTACTTAAACAGAAACGCTCTGCGCTCATTGACTGGCGCTCAGCGCCAAGTGCGCCACGTGCTCCTTACGTGTGCGCTACTTAACAGAAGCGCTCTGCGCTCATTGATTGGCGTTCAGCGCCAAGCGCACCACGTGCTCATCACGTGTGCGCTGAGAGAACATAAACTGTTCTTTAAATAAAGCTCCAGAGCTATAATGAGTGCTCAGCACTCAATAAAAGACAGAAACAATTGTCAGAACCCAAACCAATGCTCAGTATTGTTAAATGAAAAAGGACTGAACATAATTAAATGTCCAACATTTTAACTGAATGGGCCTAGCCCAAGTTGGCCATAGATCCCTATTTCAGATTAATTGAGCCCATCTGCTCACAAATCTTTGATCTTAGTCCCAAATTGGACTACAGATCTCCCAACCAATATTGGTTCAAGTGTACATCTTTTCTCTTCTCTGATATTTGTCGTTGTAATCCTTCAACGTCTTCAGAAAGGTGACGGGTCCCGACAACCAGACATTTCACGGACTGTGGGGACCTTAATCTCAAGGACTATGATGTCCTTAAACTTTACAGACTATGATGTCTCTAAATTACCACGGACTTTGGGGTCCTTAAACTCATAGACTATGATGTCTTTAAACTTTACAGACTATGACGTCTTTAAACTATGGACTAAGATGTCCTTAAACTCCATGGACTATGATGTCCTTAAACTTATGGACCGTAACGTTCTTAAACTAAAACGATAGAGCCCAAATGCTCTTTCGTTGGATCTAAATGATCCTAAAAACCTGTTAAGTAGATCTTAGTCTAAAATTAGGCTAACGTATCCTTAACAACTATTTAAGTTGATATTAATCTCAAATAAGATTAACGATCCTTAAATCAATCGAACTACAGATCCATCAATTGACATTGGTTCAAGAGTACATCTCTTCACACTTCTGATATATGTCGTTGTAATTCTTCAATGTCTTCAGAGAGGTGGTGGGTCCCGACAACCAAAAACTTTATAGACTATGATGTCTTTAAACCCCATGGACTATGATATCTTTAAACTTATGGACCGCAAAGTCCCTCAACTAAAATAATATAGCCCAAATGCTCTTTTGTTGGATCTAAATGATCCTGTTGAGTAGATCTTAGTCTAAATATTAGACTAACGTATCCTCAACAAACGTTTAAGTTGATCTTAGTATCAAATGAGATTAACGATCCTAAAACCCAACCCAAACCCAAATCTAAGAAAATACGGATTTGGACTAATCCACGCCCTACGGGAGACAACATAAATTAGTCTCCGTATACAATTCACGGCCAACCAAAAATAAAACAAACACACACGACACGAAGTGACTATCTGAAGAAGGAGAAAGTGGTTACCGCGATGCGGTAGCGTAATTAACTGCAGGGGCTTGCGCCTGTAGTGAAGAGCGTCCCCACAATCAAAAACCCCTCAAATGAGTGGGAATCTGACGAAGTCTGCTACAACGGCTGCATCCGTATAAACCTCCGATACACGGTTCCATAAATCAACTTGGTATCTTCGGAGAGGTGGACGGACAAAACCAAATAGTATCTGCCCTCAAATTCAGGCAAGACGTTTGTCTTCCCGGTCTTTCGGCGGAGAACACTCTTTATTCCTTAACATTGTTAAGATATAAATTCATTCTATATCCAATATAAAAACAAAGGCACTAATTTAATTAGAACCAGATTCAAAATATATGCAGCTGTTTCCAGTGCATATCGATTAAATGAAAGAAGGCCACACGGCATTACACATCAATGAGCGCACCAACGGATGAGTAACCTGAGAGAGAAGAAAGTTCTCAAATATATTACATACGACGGAATACCTAGCATAAGTATCTACACCTTCGATCACCTCGAATAATCTTGATACTTGCAACGTATGGTTCTCTACTTTATTCTTATACCTATAACTTCTCAAAATTTGGACCTTGTATTTCAACGAAATGCGTGTCTAAAATCAGAGAAGTCATAAGTATACGGAATATAGTGCTATTACCAACCCCTTGTCCTAATGGACAACGGACAACATACAATATTTTGTATAAGTTCTCGGAGTTTAATAACTCAAACCCTATGCGTCGTAGGTTGAAAACTGTATTATGGTTAAGAAGAATTACACCGTTATTGAATGCACCTTACCTAACCATCAACTGATATAGGTAAATATCATAAACATAATTTCAACTTAATGAAATAATAGCAACACTCATATTATTACTTGATACCTAATTTTGCTTGGCCAGTGTGAATTCTTGTTAATGAATTAATATCGGTTTATTATTGTACATTGATACTTGATACCGACATGATCCTTCTGTTGACTTGACTAGTGGTTTATTGGTGAATGGAAATTAAGAATATTCATACACTTGGATAATATCCACGCTACACCTATTGTGATCATGTTTCCTAGATACTGAATACTGGTTACTGGATACTGATTCCTTGTCACGACCCGGAAATGGCATGTGACCGGCACTTGGATCACTGAAGTCTATAGGACCCTGCCGTAACTCAAGTATGCCGAAAACCCAGAAATCTAAATCTTTTAAGTAAAATAGTGGAGGTAGAGTTTTAAAAAGGGTATAAATGAAATCAAGTTCTCTTGTTTAAAATATAAGTAAAGCTTACAACGATACCAGTGGGTTATATACTATGGTTTGAAAACATTTTCGTCGTTTGAAATTTGGGCAGCATCTCTTTTGTATATTTTGATCCAAAACCAATACATATCAAGAAAAATATAGGCATCCTCAAACAGGAGCTAGCTCTTCGTCAATTGGCGGAAACACAATCACGCAATTAAAATATACGACGCCCAAGACGAAGATCAATCACAGAAAGAAAGTAAAGAAAACCAAAACATAATGAAATCCAATATAAGAATATACATATCTCGACTTTAAGTCCAAAGAATATATAAACTGGTCTTGAAGTTTACTAAATATATATAATCTGGTTGATGGAGCTTTTAACTAGATTATAAAAGAGTAAATATATACAAATGGTGGCTACGATCTAACTGTAACCCACCTACCAAGCAATCATCCGAAAGAAACAATGTGCCAGCAAGCCACTGCTGATCTGAACGGTCGGTCCTGCAAGAAAACTATGACACAATGGGGATGAGTTGCCAACTCGTGAGTAGAAAATATCATCAAGTAGAAATCAAATGTACAATGATCTCTTAGGTCATACTACAATATAATATCATGTCATATGGAATAGAAGGGATCGTGTATACATATGTGTATAAATATATAATATCGTGCCTGTATCAATATGTGGTACCATATCATCTGTGTTATATACATGTATATGTCATCCAACATGTGTCCATCAACGACACATCAAAATCATCGTAAAATCCTAAGTGTCCAGAATCGACACTCGAAATCATCATAAAATTCGTGCCCAGCATAGACACGTAAATCCTCATATCTCAGGCGCCGTCTTATCGGATCGGCCCTCATATCTCAGACACCGTCTCATCAAATTGGTCCTCATATCTATCTGTCTCATATCACTCTGGTCGGTATCCTCCGGATATCCGCCGAGTCCAATACTGTCACCGGTAGGTAGTGTTCCTCTGCCAGGCTCAACGCCTTTTTATACGATCTTCTTGTCCCGGGATACCGTACCGGGTCCACCATGTACCCGCAGATGGTGACTCTTCACTTCTCGAACCGGGTAATCATCATAACTCAGCACTGAGAAATCGCATAGTAGATGTCGAAATATCATATTAAGAGAAACCGCACTTTTAAAATAATCATAAGTTTTTAAATAATATCTGCGATTTCTCAAATCCAGAAATCTCATGAAAACAGAATCTCATGAAAGCATGGCAGAAATGAAATAATATGTACAGGAACAGAATAATACTATAGTGCATATCAAGCGTGTTCATATAAGCGTGTCGTTTAGCAAGGTAAAGAAAGCACAATATCTACAATAATATGGGATATGGTGTACTAATCAGTAACTAACATGTTAACAAATTATAAGGTGATACGGTGACATAGCGATTTCTAATGTGTACATGGCATGACAATTACCGATGATGTGTGTGTGAGCCGGTGAGTAAGTGTACATGAAACATTTGCTTCATCGGTAATGGTGCATGTGTCCTAGCAGACGAAGTCATATATAAAGATAAGGGTATGAACACGATATATATATATATATATATATATATATATATATATATATATATATATATATATATATATATATTGTAAATGAAAATACTGCGAGCGTATGCAGAAATAAGAAATCGTAACGCGAACTGTACAAAAATACGCAACTACGTATGTGCCATACAACTATAGTTTAAAGTAGTGTGAATCGTTGTTTTTGAAAATATGGGGCTATGATATTTTTTGAAAAAGATACCATTTGAAAAGTCGTAGCGTCCCTTGCAGTTATCATTTAAAAGTGCGTATATCCGTTGGTGCCGTTTTTAGAGTGAGCGTTCCCGCTGCATCGAAAATAGGAAATTGTTCAATTAACCGGTGTAAGCCTATCCACTCTTGCTGTGAGGGTTTCCGGTGTGCTAGAATCAATGGCAGAGAATGCGCTGTGAGGAAGAAACTCTTTGGCAACTATTCAATACGGTCTGTCGATTCGCTACTTTTGAAAATAGGTACGGCTCTAAACATATCATAATATATACTAAAATGATTTAAAAACAATATTTCTCGAGTCGATATATAAGTCGGTGATCCATCCTCATCATATCACGTATGAAATACCCATCGTACGATATCATCAATCCATAGTATGGATCTACCGTCACGTACATCATATCATCTCATCTTGTCATATATCATCACATGTTATATCATCTCATCTTATCATATATCATCACATGTTATATCATCTCATCTCGCATCATATATATATATATATATATATATATATATATATATATATATATATATATATATATATATATATCGCCTCATATCATTATATCATATCATATCGACTTGTTTCATCATATCGGATCATATCCTCATCATATCGTAAATATATCTAGTTATATATTTTTATAAGTAGATATTGATCATAGGCTAAGAACTAGTACTAGGGGTATATCATTCCACTAAGTATAGACTTATACGAATATGGTAGTCTAGCATAACCAATAGACTAAGTATACTATTCTAATGCCTATATTGTATCCTATTTATACGGTTGCGGGGGTGCTATACGCCATTCACCCGACTTCCCCCCATAAATATACATCTACTTACCTACAACGTCTCGCTCTAGTCGATCCCAACGGATGCCTCACTCTCCTTCGTCATTCCGGAAGTCCACGCGTCTATACCTAGAAATTTAAGTATAGCGTATCGCATCAAAATCAAATTCGAAAACCGATATGACAAGCGAAACACACATAAGTTAGAAACTATGGTCAACGCGTGCTAGAACAAAAAAACAATCCCTGACGTCGACGTACAAATGTCGAACGACCGAGTTAAAACTCAAATATCCAAAAATCAAGTTTCAAAAGTTGCAAAATATTGACAAAAAACAAGTAAAACAACTTCAGATTTTTCTTAAGGTGAAATTAGACTTTTTAACATATAGGGTAGGCCGAGTTATCTAAAGAGTGAGTTACATACCAAATTTCAAGGCCTAACTCAAAAATCGACCCGCAAATTGCGGTCATATTGAATATTTTTGCGGCCAGATTTTGGAATTGGTGGCTCGAGCTTCTATGGTGGCTTCCTATCAGTCTGCACATCTCACTATATCTTCTAATAAATTTTTAGAGTTCCTGAGTAATACCACGTTTCATTTGATCACCACAAGTCATACAAAACCGATATCGGAAAATCCTAAACTTTTGTTGAGAACTTCTAAACTTATCTAGTCTAGGGATTTTATCACTTAAAGAAGTTGTGGTCACTATCTAATTCTCTACTACACCACACTACTCAAATGATCCACAAAACCTCACTTTAGAATTTTCCAAGTTCATAAAACATAAGCTTTTTAACTCTAAACTAGTTTGTGAGGTTAGAAAACTAAATATGGGATTAAAAGTGGAAGTTTTATCTCATAGGAGAAACCCAAGAAAATTTCAAGATGGCCAAAACTTCCCAAAATTTAAACTTAATCATACCATGATGTCTGGGATGAGGTAAGGAACACTTTTTGTGAAGTGTGTATGTGGTTTTGAGGTGTTTTTTAGGGTGGTTTGTGGTGGTAGTGAGAGTCTGGACGTGGAGAAAGAAGGAGCTGAAGAAAAAGATGACGAGGAGATGAAGAAATGGATGACGCAAAGGAGATAGCTAAGGTTGTAGCTATGTTCTCTCTCTCTCTCTAGCCCATACTCTCCTGGCCCTTCTCTCATAATTATTTTTCTTTTCTTTTATTATCTTTTCTTTTCTTTTCTTATTTTGAAAATATGAAACAATACCACCAAAAGAAATGTTGCATGTCATAAAATGCCATGCACACTTAAACACATGGTTTAACAAAATAAACTTGGTTTAATACATAATTAATGAAATACTAATCAAGTTTAATATTAAACTTATATGTGAATAATTATATATTAATTTATAAAAAGCCCAAGTCAAATAAATGCTCTCATAAATAATAATTTATTTTAAATCCTAATTATTTTCCAAAAATATAGGTATATAATCGTACCAATCTACGAAAACTCAAATCTACATTTGTATAATATCCGTGAAATTCATTATTTGCTATTTAAATTTCAAAATATTATTTTATATTTTCTGAAATGTTATATTCCTGAATACTGAATCTGAATACTGGTTGCTGTATACCGTTTATCATGTTTATTGGACATCGTTTATCATGTTTACTGGATACTGGTTATACTTGACCTGGGCATGCCGTTAGTCATGGGATACCCCAAGATATGAGTACATTACTGTCCATTTCTACAATACTCCCCTAGCCATGTCTTGATCCATCCTGACATCCATATACATTTTTATTATATACTATATTTTTATACACACATACACATCTGTGCACGATTTCCTTCATTTTACTACTTGCTAGGTCGCTTTCTGACGACCCTGGACTTGCATGTCCAGATTTCGAAAACCAGACGGCAGAAGTTCTGATTTATTGATTTGGATATTCTTCAGCGTGTCTCGAAGACAGATTATCGGGTTTATCTCATATCGAGTATTTATTTGTTTCCTTTGTTTCCTGATATCTTGTATCTTCCATATTTATCAATTTAATTTTATTGTTTTTTTAGCATGTGATATTTGACGTATGGATCTATACAGCTATTCACCTGTGCTAATTGTTTATTTAGATTAGTATTTTTGGGCTGCTAAAGGTGATATCAGTGGCAATAGCGTATATGTGGGGAATATATCCTCCTTCTGAATATACGTGTCTGCCTCCCGTTGTGTACTCCATCCCGTATTTTATGGCGAGTCCACTTTTACCTTTATTCCGGGATAGGGGCATGACAAATACCTTCAAAAATTCTATACGAGTTTGATGTACCCCATTATTTTTCGAAATTATCTACATCTCCCAAAAAAAATAAGTTTTTTTAAATACACATCATTAAATGATGATTAATTTTGATAGAAATTGATAAAAAAAATGTAAATATCTTCACAATCCTTCATATTCCTTACATGTTTTCAGATTCCTAAAACAAAAATTGCTTGATCGAGTTAGGTTTTCTTATAAGATTTGATAGATCTACGTGTTCTATTTTGTAAATGTTGATTGATTTGGATTTTTCATGTTTCTTTTGGGTTATAATAATTTTCTAAAATTTGGACTGTTTTATACAAGGGTTTATTAATTGGAAAGCAAATAAAGGGTATGAGAAGAGGAGAACAAGCAAAGAGATCATGAGAACAAAAAGGAAGAGAAGAGAATTAGAATGAATGAGACTAAGGGACGCGAAGAAAAAAGATGAAGATGGGATTTTATCAGGTTGTGACAAAGAAGATGTTGACAATGACGATGATGAGAGTAAAGTGGGTAATTGAAAAATAAATTAAATTGGAAAAACAACTTAACAGTCACTTAATAAGTTTGGAGGTATTTAAAAAAACTTAAAGAAATTTGAAAGGCGCCGGTAATATCGAAAAATAATGAGGGTATATAAGAAATAGAGAGAGAGAATTATTTTTTAATTATACATTTATATAAAGGGCATTTTGGGAATCAATTAAAGTCGAGAGGGGCAAACTGCTCGTTTTAGAAAGCTAAAAGGGTATTTTCTGTTAATGGGATAAATACCATAGGAATTTCCTGCCATTTAACTTTAATCAAAACTTTTTTTAAAATTTTTTTGGTTCTCATGTTTTTATTAATGGAGTAGGAAACTTAGCTGGTGTTTCACATTTTATTAAATGGAGGTTTTGGGGTCCCTTGATAATAGGGCTGACAAAGAGAAGAAGTGGGCCAATGTACTTTGAGATGGAGTTATGTGGAGAGGGATTGCATCACCATCTAGATGCATCCAACTGGAAATGGGCAGCAAAGGAGAGGGGGGCAGATTCCATGCACCTTTGCTTTGTGGAGGGTAGTATTCATTCCATAGATTATGAGAGACATTACAATACAAACAAAGATATAGCGTAGGGCACTTGGCATCTTGCAATAAATGGGATGGTTGTGCTATCAAATCTTTAGGGGGTCATGATGTTTAATTTTGCTATGAGGCAGGGCATATGTGCCTTCATTATTTGGAGTTATGGTAGGGAGATAGAGTATATATGTGTGTTTATCTTTATCATATTATTCTTTCCCTAATACTATGTATGTGATTTGATGAAGGGGAAAGAAGGAAGGTTGGAATTTGTTGGTTTTTGTGCGTTCTGTCATGTTACAAAAGGAGGAGGAATATTTCAAAAAAAACGCATCAAGTGGTTGATGCTATTTCTTTTATATGAAAGGGACATTTATGTGATCAAACTCATCTATTAGGTGCAATGGTGAGTACTGTTTAGATGATATTTTTACAATTCAGAACGACAATAGCTTGATTTTGATATTTTATAATAGAATTTACGATTTAATATATGAGAATAATGTAGAAAAGAGGCTTTGTCGTGAGGTGGCGTCAAAAATCTATATTCTTCACGATTTTTTTCGATGATCAACATCCATCATCATCATCATCATCATTTTTATTAGGTAAAAAAATGTGGATACACCAAATTTCATGTAATTCACTACCTTTTCACCGTTTAATTAGCAACGTAAAAAGTTCTATTGTCGGTAAACCGTTAATTTTGCACCCAGTAAATTAATGGTGGAAAAGTTATGAAATCTTATGAAATTTGGTGTATCGGGATCTTACATGATAAAGATGATGAAGATTGGTGCCGATCATCGAAAAAAATCATGGATGATGTATTTTTTCGACGCCTAGGAGGAATTCCTTTCCATGACACATTTCCTCCATTATCCTCCTATATACCTATTCTCATAGCACAAAAAAGCAAAAAAGTATGATTATCGATCAAGAGGGATTCCTAGCTAGGGATATGTTGTGATAACGAAAAAGCCGGACTCAAAAACTGTTGTGACAACAAGGACAACATGGACGGTAAATCATAGTTGTAACATCTATATCGTGTCGACGACATTACCTATTGACGGCGATAGAGAAATGTAGTTGCCAGAGCATCAGCAAGAATAGTAACTAGTAGAACATATCACACCAACATGTAAATATCTCGAGCGTGCAAGGAAAAACAAAAGTTTCGTATCGTTTTGACTATGATATATCAAGTCGACGCATAAATGCCTGTTCATCTAGGGCTTGCTCTCACGGCTATGCTTGGTAATGGTCCCCCCACCCACAATCCCACTATTTCGGCCTCAAAACTAATTTGAAGCTCCTTATGCAATGATTTGATTGATGATTTTATTATATTCTTCATCATTTGGGTCGTAAGAAGTTTTTTTTACTCAAAATTGTTACTTTAAGAGTTTTTAGTCTTTATTTCATATGGAATCGGTTTTCGTATTGTAGTCAGTTGCTGGTTTCGGACAGTTATTTTTCACCTTTGATCATTTTAAGTTGGTAGCATTTGAGCTTTTTATATTAATAAAAAAAGATATAATTGTTGGGTTATTTTATTAGTCTTGATCACTTATTTACTTGGCTTAGTTATCAAGTCTTTTTCCCATACAGCAGGAAGGTCACTTTCCCATCCTTTTCAAAGGAAAAGGAAAACAAAATTGTAATGTACATCTTTTTATTAGAGAGTCATCACGCCCAAAACCTTTTATTGTTTTTTATTAAAAAGAAAATTTAGCAATAAGCAGAAGATTTTACAACTCCGAATCCTTTCCATGCTTGTCTTTACTATTATAATTAGAACTCATGAAGTATGATAAACAGTTTCTTATTTTTACTTCAGAAAAATGCTAAAAAAAAGAGAAAATTTATTTATGGAACTCAAGCCTCAAAGCATGCCAATTCATTCTCATAAAGTCATGAATTTACCTTTAGACATTCAAATTCAAGAGTAATTGGTCAAATTGGTCCGATTCTTTTTCAAAAAGAACCCAAAAATTAGCATATTTATAACATAATTTACACATGAGCCCTAAATTAGCTTTTAATAGCATCATAAACAATTTTACAATTCATTCAAAAATATAGTTGGTCATAAAATAAAACATCATGCTGATAATAAAATAATAAGTGAGAACATTTTTTTTTAATGAATATGAGATTTGAGGTTTACAAAATAAACTATAGATATGGATATTGTGGGTATGATTTTGTACTCATGTTTCAATATATACATGTGCATTGCACGTGCAAAAATGCTGAATTCAATTAAAGGAACTTCTGGAAGCTATCTCGCAAGAATAGTTAACTTGTGGGCCCTATGCACTAATTTATTAATGAAAAATGCTAATTGCACCACAAATATGGGAACTATCTTGCAAATAAAAATAAAATAACTTGTGGTCCCCAAGCACTAAATTTTCATTCGGCTGTTGTTGACTTGTTGTAGCTCTATTAAACAATTAATAATTAGCATTTTTCATTAACAATTTGGAAGATTGATTACAATCTAGACTCTCACACACAAAATTTCCGATTCCAAAAGCTAGCCGGTGCTACTAAAATGCTCTCCTATTCCCTACTTCAACACAAGTCATTTTCCTTTTCATTATCGCCATCATGAAAACTAAACTTGATGATCAAGATTACAATGTTGGGTCAATTTACATTAAAAGTTACGTGTTAAAAAAGTATTTATGATAAATTCTTGGCTTAATAATATATACAAATGGCAACAATTTTTGGAGAATACAACTAAGTGTACATGTGCAAGGAGGAATGTCACAATGAATGTAAATTTTTTCCATCAATAGTTTTATTTAACCAACACCTTAATTTCCGAACAACAGACTTAAATCCATGATGAAAATAGAATTGCTCACATGAATTAGGCACGCATGATATTTCGGTTAGTTAATTAATTTAAACGATATTCCGTTTACTTTATTTGTGTTGAGATATGTGGGATTAACACTCCCACGTTGGAAAAACTAAGAGAGATATGCGGGTTTAAGATATAATTGCCCACTCCCCTCACTAAGCAGGGTTAAGTCTAATTAGATACACCACAATTATGTTGAAAGCCCAAGTACTCTTCTTAAATTTTAAAAATAATATGGTATCAGAGCATGCAGGCATTATTAAAAACATTAAAATTAACAGGTTTTACTATACATAGCCAGGCCTATGAATTACGTAGGAGATTCGGCCATATGATCAATTCTTAACCCACAACATAATACCGAGTCTCTATGTTCCTTCTCTGTGTGGCGTGTTCATTTTTTGTTTGAACTATCTGATTCTTCCTAATGTCTTACCACGTTTAAGATGATATCATATAGTTTTCTTTTGTATAATTTTTCCATTCCTATCCATGTTTATGGTCTATTCTCGTGGAGTCAGTGATATTGCCTTGATGTCCTCATTCGCTAATACTTCACTGTATACCTTGACTGAATGGGTTGGTTTCCAATGAGGAAATGCATTTGGAGATTTGTTCGTCCGTGGAATCCTACTTTGTTGTGAATAGTTCAAACTTTCTTTTAGATTTTGATCGATCACTTCATACTAGATCACCCTTTAGATTCATAATTGTCGCGTTAACCTAATGGGAATTTCTTAGGCAGTTGTCTTGCTCCACTCATTTACATGTTCTTTTGAACTTCTTTCCGTTTAGAAAAGAAAACTGCTGGATACAATCCATGCTATATAATCTTTAATAATGCAATTGATACCCTTGTAGTGGAGGGCTTTGGTCTGTTTCGTACATACGCTGCCAACTTCTCTAAAATCCGTTTTGCCTTAATCTTTCTTATAAAGATATTCCGTGAAGTTTGTATGTTTATGGATTATAGGACCTGTCTCAAATTCACTCCTGATCCTGTTTCCATGTTCACTCTTTTTATTGCAAGTGGACAATACGTTTGGGGAATAATCGTAGGAGACACTCATGATGCTTAGACTGCTCTCTTAATGATATTGTGTTAGAGGTTCCCTATGATCGCATAACACTTGCCGAGTTAATCTCTTAGAGACACAGTCCTATCGGTGGTTGTATGGTTGGTTTCCAGTGGGAAGATGCATTTGGAAATTTGTTCGCATGAGGAATCCAACTTTGCATCGTTGTGAATAGTTCAAACTTTCTTTTAGATTTTGATGTATCATTTCATTCTAGAACAATCCTTAGATTCATAGTTGTCGCACAACTTATTGAGAATTTCTTAGACAATTGTCTTGCCCCACCCGTTTACATGTTTTTTTTTTGAGTTCGTTCCGTTTGAAAAGAAAACTGCTAGATACAATCCGCGCTTTGTCATCCTTAATAATGCAATTGATACCTTGCAGTGGAGGAAGGCTTTGGTCTATTTCCTACATGTGCTGCCAACTTCTCTAAAATATGTTTTGTCTTGACCTTTCTTCTAAACATATTCCGTGAAATTTGTATGTTTATGGATTATAGGATCTGTCTCAAATTCGTGAAGTTTGTATGTTTATGGATTATAGGATCGGTCTCAAATTCATTCCTTTATTGCAAGTGGACAATACATTGGGGAATAATCATAGAAGACACTCACGATATTTAGACTGCTCTCTCAGTGATACCGTGTTAAAGGTCTCTTTTGATCGTACAACACTTGTAGAGTCAATCTCTCAGAAACACACAGTCCTATAGATGGTTGTACATTGCTCTTTCAGAGGTGATGCTGACCCGCTATGATACCATTTTATTTTTAATGTTTTAATAATGCTCTCATGCTCTGATACCATGTTATTTTTAATGTTTTTAATATTTGAGGAGTGTTGTAATTTATAGGCTAAATTTCAACATGCTACCATGAACTTTGGACATTTTCCACAAATGATACCGTGAACTTTTAAAATGATGGATTGTTAGCATAAACTTTCAGAGTATCACAAAACTACCATAACAGTGTTAATGAAAAATTATAGGAAATGACTATACTGTCCTTTTATATAAATTAACAAAACAAAGAACAATTTTTTTTTGAATTTATATAAAATGGAAGTATATTTTAATCCAAAAAAGGAATTAATTTTAGAAAAAGAAGTTAATTCCTTATTTTTTTCTTGTTAATTTATATAAAAGGATAACATAGTCATTTTCCAATTTTCCTTTAACGAAGTTAATGTAGTTTTGTGATAATCTGAAAGTTCATGCTAGCAATCCATCATTTTAAAAGTTTAGGATACCATTCGTGAAAAATACCCAAGGTTTATGATAGCAAGTTGAAATTTAGCCTAATTTGTATTTGAGAGAGTACACCTCCTTTAGTTTTTCCAATGTGGGATTATTAATCCCACATATCTCAACACTCCTTTAAAGCATTAAAAATAACATGGTATCAGAGCAGGTCAATAATACCTTTGAGAAAGCAGTCTACAAGCATTAGGACTGTGTGCCTATGAGAGATTAGGTCTACGAGTGTTGTGCAATTAAAATGGTCTCGTAACACAATACCATTGAGAGAGCAGTTTAAGCACTGTGAGCGTCTCTGTAGTGGACTAGCTCTATAAGTTAATTGTGTGATCCACTAGAATTTTTTTAAAAAAAAGGAAAAAATAGAGGAGTGTTGAGATATGTGGAAATAATAGTCCCACATTAGAAAAATTAAGAGAGATACATGTGTAGAGTGTTTTTCGTCACCCATTGGGATGGATGCGCTCAATTGTCAGGCGTTGCATGGATCCCCTAACCCGATGGTGGATGGGGGTTTATTAATTGTAGAGATTCTAATCTCCAGCAGTCGCAGTCAAAACTGTCGTTAATTACTCCTCGCTTTGAAGTAAGAGAACCTTCGATTAACGGGTCGTGCCAATTATCCGAACCGTGTGTGTTTAAAAAGAAATGCAGGTTTGTTTCATTTCATTTTTTGTCTATTTATATTTTATTTTATTTCTATTATTATTATTATTTTAAGTAGAAAGGTACGGATGCCCCAGAAAGGAAAAACTCGGGTCCGGAGGCCCGAGGGCCACCCAGGAGTTGACCATCTTCTTTGAGAGGGGGCCAGGGTCGGCTCCCCTAGGCTCTCCCAATGGGGGACAGCAACTCCCTCTTGGATTGGGGGGGGGGTTCGACTTCCCCCCTATTTAGGGAGCAGGCACCACAGTGTTGGGAGGGAGGGTCTGTCCAGGTCGGGCGCCCTTGTAACGACTCTGAAATCACTATACAAAAATTTCTTGTTATTGTACAGAAAAGAGTATTACAGCCTGTGTATGAGTTAAAAGTTATTTTTGTTAAATAAAAGTAAGAAGCAACTTGTAGCTCACTGGTAAAGTCTTTACATTGCTGCGATATAGCCTGTGTGTTCGAATCCCATCAGACACAATTATTTTTCAGATTTTTTCTTTTTAATTTTTCGGAAGCCCAAGAGTTGCACGCGCAATACACGGAGAAACAAAAAGTTTCAGAAAAATCAAACAGGTGCAATGAGGTGTACACACCCAACTTGATACGTGGCACGAATCTCGAGGCAAGACCCCATGATCCGACCGTCCGTTTTCATTATATGCCCGCTACCGACGGTCATGATGAAGCCAAATCCCCCCGTGCTTTGCACACTTGTCCCTTCGACTCCCTTTAACTCCCATGCACTGTTTGATTTTCCTGCAATCAAACAAAGACTCTTCAATTCACCATTTAACTTCTTTTTAATACATATTTATCCAAAATTTTAATTCCCAAACTCTAATTCTTTATTATAAATATCACCCTATGCCCTAGCTCCCTTCTATTCTGAAAATTTCTAGCAAAATCATCTCAAAAGTTGTCACGCCCCGCTTCCCAAAAGACGGAAGCTGGTATGCGACGAGGCCGCGATGTATTTATTTGGAGAAGGTCATTTTCTGGAATAAATACGCTAAGCGTAAAATAAGAAATATAAAACGACAAGAGAATTAACATGAGGTATAAAAATTCAACAACTTTATTTACATTCAACTTGATTCATTTACAACACATGGTATCAACTGAAATGAAGCTGGTATGCGACGAGGCCGCGATGTATTTATTTGGAGAATGTCATTTTCCGGAATAAATACGCTAAGCGTAAAATAAGCAATATAAAATGACAAGAGAATTAACATGAGGTATAAAAATTCAACAACTTTATTTACATTCAACTTGATTCATTTACAACACATGGTATCAACTGAAATGAAAATACAAGAATGACAATGCCTAAACAGGTGGCATACATAAACTGAAAAGGAGATAACGGGTCTAGGCCTGAATCGCGATCTGATCGTGCTCCTCCTCTGAGATGTCTACCTCCTCAGTATCTGACGAACATTCCAAGAATACAAAGAAAGGTGGAATGTCCGTCAGCGAACTTTCGCTTGGTAAGTCCCCAAGAAAAGAAGTGAAGTTTAAAGTGAAATGACAAGGTCAAAGTATATTATGAATAAGTGAGTATGGAGTATGTTGTGTCAGCTTGTCGCTTAATATAAACATGGCAAGTTCATTTAGAATGCAATTTTATCGTAATATGTGAACAAGTATGGTAATATATGACAAGTAGATAAACATGACAACATAGCATGAGCATGGAAACAAATATAACATGGCCGTGTAGTGTAGGTATGGTGAATATGCAGTGAAGGTAAGCGTATTAACATGTCTATACTTGGGTATACTAATTTACGTAAGTTTAAGGGTGAATGTCAATCAATCTCAAGAGTGTTCTCGAACCCAACAGGCTGTATTCCAGGAGTTAAGAACCACGGACCCGAATCAAGTATTAGTAACGGGACTTCAAGCTAGTGTTGAAGCATTCCAAACTCAATAGGCTGTAATTCAGGAGCAAGGAAACACGGGCCCTCATGATAGCTTGCTTGTGTTAGTAGACATAGATTCATGATCCAATGGGACTCCTGAGATTTCGTTGGATTCATGCATGAACTACTCCAGCACCCCGTATATGCTAAGTTACAGTTAAAATTACCAGCCTTGCTCGAATCCATGAATACATAAAATTGCAAGAATGAGTTCATGTATATATCAAGTATTCATGTCAAGTATTCATGTATTCATGTCGGGTTGTATTCACGGTTCGAGTCAAGTCAAGTCATGTATTCAATTTTGAGTTCAGGTATTTAGGTTCATGTTCAAGTATGCATGCTAGACTTTGGATTCATGTTTGAATTGGATTCTAACTTGAGTTTGGATTCAAGTTCATGATCAAGTATTCATATTTGGTTTTAGATTCAGGTTTGAGTTTGGATTTAGACATGGGCTAGATTCAGACTTGAGTCAGACACTTTAAACTGATTTAGATCTCGAATTAGGTTCAGGAGTTATCGGTAACTGCTGCACATGGACGGCAGGATTTGTGTCTTTTTCCAAGACAATTACCATTGATAACATCGTTAAGTTTTCTACCTTAAATAGGAAAGCACTCACCTTCTCCGGCTCCCTGGGGCTCAAAAGAATTGATCCCGCTTAAAACTATATTTACTAAAGTCCTTAACATTATTTTATATAGCTCGAGGGAGTTTTATGAAAAAATAATTTTATATAATTTCAAAATAAATCTTAAGAAGTTATTTATATTATGTAGAGTTTCCATGAATGTGAATTTTAGGGATTTGAGATATTTTAGTGATAAATACTTAGCTTGAATAGTTCATGATATTTTACTGTAAAGCTTGACTTGTATTGATATCTTGAGGGTATTTTGGTGAAACTTGTGAACTTTCATTCTTTTAAAAAATGTAAGTTTGTTATATTAAAAATATATGGATTTATAATATTTATATAATTATTAAAAATAAATAAATTTTATTAAATTAGAAAATACGTTTTTCTTAAAAACCGTATTTAAAAACCTTTCGATATCGAATGCTCCGTGAGGAGATCTGCATCTCGCTCTACTAGCCCAAGGATGTGCGATAATCCGCACCATCCAATAGCGGGTCCCCTAAAAAGGGTTGTAGAGGCATATTTGCAAAGGAAATTAAAATACAATTTTAAAAGAAACCCGGTTTTTATAGTAAAGGGTATTTTAGTGTAACATTGTATTCGTATAAAACATACGTTCACAGACATATGTGCATGTGAGAGGTAGGTCATTACCCCATGATATTTACCAAAGGTATAATTAACAAAAAATACTAAAAGATATGATATGTGAAGCTCATGGTATTTTAGCGTAAATATTAAGTTAAAACTATTTTGCATGATATTCATGATTAAAATTTGATTCTAAGCATTGGTTATATGATTACAAACATGGTGTAAGAATAGGGAGGAATATTAGTTAAGAAAAAAATGAGTTTTTAAGGGTTTAGAAGAAAATGTCGGTACTAACTCCACTTACCGACATGTTTTGAAAAAATGATTTTTCAAAGAAGAAGAGTGATTGGGAGGGACTTACCATTTGATTATGTTAGGAAGAGGTAGAAGAAGGGTAGGAAAGGTTTGGGGTGTCGCGGAAACGCTGGAATTAGGTTCGATCTTCGCCGGAAGTTACTTGCTTGCTAACTCCACTTGTATTTAGAAAACTTTGAGAATTTTGGCTATAATCTTCAGAATGAGAATGAGCTAGGGCATGGGGTAGTATTTATAGTGTGAAATTAGGGTTTTGGAATTAAAAAGATGAATTAAAATTCATTAAAATGAGAATAAATGGGGAATTGAAAGGTCTCTGTTTGATTGCAGAGCAATCAAACAGTGCAGGGGAGTTAGGGGTAGGGGAAAGGTCAAGTGTGCAAAGTATGGAGGGGTTTGGGCAAGTTCTGACCGCCGAGGCCGGTTTTTATGGGGTTTTGGCCGGCCAAAAGAGGGGGTTAGGCAGTCGGATTTGTGCCACGTGTTCATGCCAGTGTTGACACCCTTTTGCACATGTTTGATTTTTCTGTCTTTTCATTTTTGTGTGTTTTGCACGTGTAAGCTTTTGGGCTTCCAAAAGTTTAAAAGAAAAAATCAGAAAAATATAATGTGTCTGATGGGGTTTGAACACAGGGATACATCACAGCAGTGCAAGGGCATTACCAGTGAGCTACAAGTGGAATTTTGCTGTTTTTAAACAAAATTAACTTATAAGTTGTACCCAGACTGTAAAACTCTATTCTGTATTTTAACAGAAGAATTTCCGTACTAAGATTTCAGAGTCGTTACATTCTACCCTCTTTATAAAAATCTCGTCCTCAAAATTTATAGAAGAAGCTGTAACAGATTCAAGAAAATTTTATTACAGTGGTGGTGAAAGAATTACTAGTATTGTACCAAAAGTGCATGAATATGTTTGAAAGAACGAAAGGATGCAAGAAATTTGAAAAGGCTGAAAAGATGGTGTTCCCCTCCGAAAGACGGCGCACAGGACCGCGATGCCCTGACGCTGAGATTCGGGGCAGATGCTATTTGGTTTTATCCGTCCACCTCTCCGAAGATGCCAAGTTGATTTATGGCACCGTGTATCGGAGGTTTAGACGGATGCGGCCGATGTAGCAGACTTCGTCAGATTCCCCCTCGCTTGAGGGGTTTTTGATTGTGGGGACGCTCTTCCCTGCAGGCGCAAGCCCCTGCAGTTAATTACGCTACCGCATCGCGGTAACAACTTTCTCTTTCTCCAGAATTTCACTTCGTGTCGTGTGTGTTTGTTTTGTTTGTGGTTGCCCGTGGATTGTATACGGGGATTGAGTAATGCCGTCGCCCGTAGGACGTGGATTAGTCCAAATCCGTATTTACTTAGATTTGGGTTTGGTGTTTTTAGTTTAAGGATGCATTAGTCGCGTTGCGGCTAAGATCAACTTAAACGTTCGTTAAGGATACGATAGTCTTGTTTGAGACTAAGATCAACTTAACGTGATCGTTTAGATCCGACAAAAGAGCGTTTGGGCTCTATTGTTCCAGTTTGGGAGATTCATAGTCCAATTTGGGACTAAAGTCTGTTTGGAGGATACGTTAGCCATTTTTGAGGCTAAGATCGACTCAAACGTTTGTTAAGGATACGTTGGTCCAGTTTGAGACTAAGATCAACTTAACGGGATCGTTTAGATCCGACAAAAGAGCATTTGGGCTCTATTGTTCCAGTTTAGGGACATAGTGGTCCATAGCATTTATGGCCGTCGGGACCCGTCACCTCTCTGACGTCGTTGAAGAATTACAACGATAGGTGTCAGAGGAGTTCAGAGATGTACCCTTGAACCAGAGTTGATTTGGGGTTTTATCATTCATTTAAATGTCTAAGGATGCGTTAGCCGTGTTTGGGGCTAAGATCAACTTAAACGGGACCGTTTAGATCCGGCAAAAGAGCATTTGGAGGCTCTATTGTTCTAGTTTAGGGACGTAGTGGTCCACTCTCCAGTTTAGGGACGTGGTGGTCCATCGCCAGTTTAGGGACGTGGTGGTCCATATTCCAGTTTAGGGACGTCTCGGTCCGATATTAGTTTAAGGACGTCTCGGTCCGATATTAGTTTAAGGACGTTTCGGTCCACGAGTTTAAGGACCCCGCAGTCCATATGGGTGTGTGGTCGTTGGGACCCGTCACCTCTTTGACGTCGTTGAGGAATTACAACGATGGATATCAAAGGAGTTCGGAGATGTACCCTTGAACCGGATGTGGATTGGTTTAGGAGAGCCGTTTTGCTCAGTTAATTTAGTTTAAGGACTTATGGCCACGATTGGGCTAAGTCCAGTTAAAAATGTCCAATATTTTATTTGCATTTGTTTTTTTTTATTTTTATTTGGGCTTTGCCCAGAAAAGATGCAGGGCATCAATTTGTTTTGGGCTCTGCCCTTTATAAATGATGCAGAGCATCAATTTCATTTGGGCTCTGCCCTTGTATAAAGGATGCAAATCATCAATTTATTTGGGCTCCGCCCATTTATTGCCTTGCAATTTATTTTGGCCTGTCAGGTCATTTTGATTTGGGCCTGGCCCTTTTAGTAATGCATTGCATTTGTGCAAAGCACTGTTAATTTGAGAATCTTTTAGATTCAAGAACCGATGGTTCATAAAAGAAGTGCAAAGCACTATTTGATTTAGATCTAAGAAAAAACAAGTTTTTTCTTGTTTTTCTTATCTCAGAGAACCAAAAGTTCATAAAAGTGCAAAGCACTATTAATTTAAGAACCTTTTAGGTTAAAGAACCGATGGTTCATAAAACAAGTGTAAGGCACTATTTGATTTAGATCTAAGAAAAAACAAGTTTTTTCTTATTTTTCTTATCTCAGAGAACCAAAGGTTCATGAAAGTGCAAAGCACTATTAATTTAAGAACCTTTTAGGTTCAAGAACCGATGGTTCATAAAACAAGTGCAAGGCACTATTTTATTTATTTATTTATTTATTGTTAAAGATCCATGATCTTGTTCATAAGAGAATTTTCTCTTTTTTTAAAGGTTTTTACCTTTTTTTATTTTTCAAGAGTTCTCTTCTCTTTTTTTTTTAGCAAGATGTTCATTCTTTTGAAATGAGGTCTAGGGTCCTTTTTATAGTGCCCATAAATTAGTTAAAGTTTGTTAAAGAGATCATTCTCTGAGTGATTTGGGGAATTTTCCCCACCGTTGGATCTTTAATCCGAAGGGCTCTGTTTTACATCTCGCGAAATGTCTTCCATTCAATCGGCTGCGCTAGACGGGTTTCTTCCGCCTTCCACCAATTGCGAGCATTATCCGTGAGCTGTAGCTTCGCTACACGGACCCAAGCGTTATCTGGCACTTGAGCTGCTGCCAGATCGTCTTCGATGCTTTGTGCCCATTCTTCTGCTTCGAGAGGGCTTCCTTTACCAGAGAACTGCTTTGGGTGCAAAGCCCGGAATTGCTTTACTCCCGGTGCATCGTTATCAGGACGGCTCAGAAGTTGTTGCTGTCCCTCGAGAAGACTGCGGATCGCATCGAATAGCATCGTTTGCTCAGTGGGTGGTGTGGTAACAACTGGTGTGAGAGGTAGTGATGATGGGGTGTTGTTGACGTTGGTGCTGGTGTTGTTCGGGGAATCCATGATCCTGAAGAAAAATTTGGATTAGGACAGATTCAAATACATAAAATGATAAGATTCAAGGAATAGAAATTTGCAAGATTCAAAGAACATGAATTGTAAAGAATGTTTTAGTTGATGGTTCTTGTGTTATATTGCTTAGGTTGTTCACGCAGACCAGAACTGCATGACAGGGATTCATACAGCTCTGACCTGCATGGGCCACCAACAAAACCTGTCACGCCCCACTTCCCAGTGTACGGCGAAGTGGACGCGACGAGGCCCGCTACGTATATACTCAGAAGTATATACGCTAAGCGTAATTAAGCAATATAAAGTAAATCACAAGAGACGCATAATATGGAAATAACAGCAACTTTTATTAATAACATTCTTTTTACAATGCAGGTAAAGAAAATACAACTGGAATGAAAAAGAAATGCCTAAACAATGGCATAACAGGAAATGAAATAAACTGGAAAGAACAAGGTACAATTATCTAGAGCTTTGGGTCTGCCTGGAACTGCTCCAAATCTTCACCGGTGGGCTCGATCTCAACTTGGTCCAACGCACCTGACGACATTCAAAGAAGAAAGAGATAGAATGTCGTCAGCGAACAGGTCGCTCGGTAAGTCCCAAAAGAATATGAAGAATGAGAATGATAGAGTAACAGTATTTTCTAAAGTATTATAATGTTGAATATTATGGAACATTGTGTAACGCTGTTGTTTGTAGCTTGGTACAGAAGGATGCCAGTGTATACGAGGGGGATCTCTATATGCTAGAGATCAGGGCAAACGGAAAGTACAAGGAACCGTTATGCCACGGTACAACAGCAACAGGATTCAGGTTAGGTGTCTTAATCTGACCACCTCGTGCCACCTTTAACATCTTCCGTACCAATCTACCCCTTAAACCCCGTAGTGTTTTAACAGTATTGTAGTATTGGAATATGTAAGTTGGGTGACTGACCAAAACCATGATATCAGTAAACATGTTGCAACTGTATAATCAGGTAAATGGAATATCAGGATAATGGATGAATATCCATGGTTTGATTCAGTCAAAAGAATATATTGTTAACTGGAATCAGGGATTCATGTATTCAAAGTGTGGTGGAATATAAAAGAATATAGATTGACTTGAATCATATTCGAGTCAAGAATAGTCAGACTCTAACCCGAGTCAGACTAAAAGAAGAGAATTTGAAGTTCAATATTAGCTAGGGGCCTTATTGTAATTTGTGAAACTTGAGGGGGTTTTGTGTAAAAATACTTTTGTATAGTTTTCAAAATACACCTCAAGTATTTAATATTCGTCTTTAATATTATAATGAATGTGAATTTTATATGTGTTATTCTAGTGAATATATCCTAATAAAAGTAATAATTGTTTTATCTAAAGTTCATGGTATTTTAGTGTAACTTTTAATCTTGTAATTTTTAGAAAAATGTGGAAACTTTATATTAGGGTAAAATAGGTGTTAAAATGATAATTATATATATATATATTAACACATGAATAATTTTTAAATAAATATTTTATTTTCAAAAATCTCATTTTCCTTAAATATCGTATTTTAAACCTTTCGAGATCGAATGCTCCTTACGGAGGTCTGAATCTCGCACTACTAGCCTGCGGGTGCACGATGAACCATACTTTCCCTAACAGGTTCCCAAAAGTGGGTTGTTGCGGCACTTTGCTTAGGTTTTATAAATACTTTTCATTTAAGAAAACGGTTTTATTAATATGGGGTATTTATTTGCAAAAAGTATAGTTTTCCGTATTTTAGTTATTAGGGTTTCCTAAACCAACTAGCCTATTTCTAAGGTCTAAACGATGAGTCATTAGAAGCCTCAAATCGCCTCTTCACCGTCAATTGCGGCCAGGTAAGTACAAGTGAGGAGGGAGGGATCCGCTCACGAATCGTGAAACGGGCCTTTTAAAGTTACCCAAGCTCACTTGTCTAGCCTAGACACCACAAGACAGTTTAGATAAACGATCGATGTCCATGACCAATCGTGTTTTCATTTTATTAAAAGATTTTATCTAGAAAAGTTTACAACTTAAAACTTTAAATAATGATTATGGTATTTTAGTGAAAAGTCCTGTAATTTCGTATTCTGTATTTTGATGTTTATCAATTAGGGTTAGATTGAGTGTGTGTAGGGGTAGGTCATTACCCCGTGACTTATTTTAGGTTTTGGTGAAGTTTAAAGGTAAAACATGCTATGTTAAACTTAAAGGTATTAAAGCGCAAGAATACGGTATTCGAAAACGTTATCATTTTATGTGTGAAATTTCATTCAAATTGAGTTATACAAGTTTTGTGATCAAGATAAACATATTTATGAGTGAGGTAATTGATTAAACTAAGAAAAATGAACTTCATGGTATTTTTATGAAAGGAGTTCGGTTTTACAAAGAACTTATCATTTTATGTGAAAAAGTTTGATTAAATTGGTTTATGGGTGATTAATAGTCAACATGCATATGGGTAGATAATATGTATTAGGTGACAAGTGGAAATTTAGAGAAAAAACCGAATCGGAAATCGGTTTGTCCGATTTCCGTCGGGTTCCAAAAATCCGTATTTTTATATGTATAGAAAAGAGAGATAGAGGGGATGGGACTTACGGTTTGGACAAGCTAATGAAGCTAGAGGTCGTGATGGTTGTCGATTCGTTGAAAACGTCGCGAAGGTCCCGATCCGGTCGCCGGAATCCGTCGTCGGTTTCGGCAGCGCTTCGCTTTTCGCTCTTCGTACCGAGTTCTCGAGATTTTGAAAGAGTGGACTTAGAGTTGTGAAGGGAAAAGGTAGAGGGTAGGGGTCTTTATATAGGGCTAGGCTAGGGTTAAAAAAAATATTAAAAAATATAAAAAACATTAAAAATTCATTAAATTTTGTCTTAAAAGAGATTTATTGAGAATTGGGTAACAGTAAAGAAAATTTAGAGTATGCAGGGATGAAGACCAGGTCAACACGAAGAATTTTCGTTTGACGACTCGGCCGACCGGCCGAGTCCGTCCGGCGGCGCCGGCCGAGTCGGCCGAGTCAGGGCCGAGTCGGGCGCCGTTGGGTCGGGTCTGGTCTGGGGGGAATTTTGGTGTAGTTTATTTTTTTTGTTTACAATAAATTGTGAGTTATGGCTGTTTGACCGTTTGACTTCTAAAAAAATTAAAACAAAAAGATATAAAAATTATGTAGGGTATGAGATTCGAACTCTGGTGGCTATGTTCAGAGTGCAAGGTATTACCAATGAGCTACAAGCTCCTTCTTGTAATTATTGTAAGGAATTAGATACTTAACTTGTTTCCAGCAACATTAATACTCCAAGTGTACACTATATTTAAAGCAAATTTTTGGTATACAAAATTGGAGTTGTTAAAATCTACCCTCCTTACAAAAATTTCGTCCTCGAAATTTACAACTTTTATTTAAGGACTAATTTACAAAAAGGTGCGGATATCTTGCAAGCATCTCATCCTCCCTTTCCCACGTGGATTCTCCTGGAGTGTCTTTCCTCCACATTACCCGGACCAAATTAATTTCTTTGTTCAGAAGTGTCTTCACTTTCCTGTCCAGGATCTCCACAGGTTGTTGCTCACAAGACAAATCGGGCTGTATCGTGAGCTCGGAATGATCAAGTACATGGCTGGGGTCACTCACATACCTTCTGAGTTGGGATATGTGGAACACGTTATACACTCCTTCCAATGAGGGTGGAAGCGCTAAACGATATGCCACTTCACCGACTCGTTCGAGTATATCGAACGGTCCAATGTATCTCGGACTCAACTTTCCCCGTCTTCCAAATATGATCACTCCACGGTTCGGAGAGATTTTCTGGAATACATGATCTCCTGGCTGGAACTCCAAGTGTCGTCTCTTCGCATCAGCCCAGTGTTTCTGTCTATCTTGGGCTATGCGCATTCTTTCCCTGATAGTACGAACCACATCAACGGTTGCTACTATCATCTCTGGTCCAAGGAGTTCTCTATCTCCGATGTCGTCCCAACTTAATGGCGATCGACACTTCCTTCCATACAATGCTGCAAAAGGTGCCATTCCTATGCTTGCTTGGTAGATGTTGTTGTACGTAAACTCCACAAGATGTAAGTGATCTTCCCACGATCCTTTGAAGTCGAGCATACATGCTCTGAGCATATCCTCCAAGATCTGGATAGTTCGTTCCGACTGACCATCTGTTTGTGGATGATAAGCCGTGCTGAAGTTCAGACTTGTTCCCAAGCTAGCTTGCAGACTTTGCCAAAATTGCGATCGGAACCTGGTGTCACGATCGGAGACAATGCAGACCGGTACTCCATGAAGTCTCACAATTTCCTCCATGTACTTCTTTGCTAATGTCTCAGTTGATTGGTCAACTCGAAATGGGATGAAGTGAGCCGACTTTGTGAGTCGATCCACAATGACCCAAATCGCATCGTTACCCTTTGTGCTGCGAGGAAGAGCAGTTACAAAGTCCATCGTGATGTGCTGCCACTTCCATTCTGGGATTGGTAACAGTTGAAGTAGTCCAGTTGTCCTATGATGTTCAGCCTTTACCTGCTGACACACCAAACATTTTGCGACGCTTCTGGCTACTTCACGCTTCATTCCATGCCACCAATAATTCTGACGTAGATCTTTGTACATTTTGGTACCTCCAGGATGTACTGAATAGGGAGAGCTGTGAGCTTCTTTCATTAACTCTTCCCGAACAGGACCCTTTGGTACACACAATCTGCTGCCGTATCTCAAAGATCCGTCTTCATGGATGATGAAATCTGTTCTGAGTCCATTCTCCACTTGTTCTCTGATCTTTTGCAACTTAGCATCGCTGGCTTGAGCTGCTTTGATCTGATTGACAATAGTTGATTGTACTTGTAGATTCATCAAATTTGAAATATCACCTGGCATGACTAGTTCAATCTCCATTTGATGTAAGTCTTGCTGAAGCTTCCACTGGGCGGTGAGATTAATTGCTAATGGTTGGTGACTAAGAGCATCAGGTACTACGTTCACCTTTCCTGGATGATATTGCAAGCTGATGTCAAAGTCCGCCATAAGTTCTAACCATCTTCTCTGCCGCATATTCAACTCCTTCTGAGTAAATACGTACTTCAGACTTTTATGATCTGTGTAGATGTTCACTCGTTCACCAAGTAAGCAGTGGCGCCAAATTTTGAGAGCAAAAATGACGGCTGCCAACTCTAGATCATGCGTCGGATAATTGTGCTCATGAGTTTTCAGTTGTCTTGAAGCATAAGCCACAACCTTACCGTGCTGATGTAGAACACATCCTAGTCCCTTACCGGATGCATCACAATGCACCTCGAATCCTCCAGATCGATCCGGTATGACGAGAATAGGTGCAGATGTCAGTCTTGACTTGAGTTCTACGAAAACTTGCTCGCATGCTTCTGACCACACAAATTCTTCATCTTTTCTTGTGAGCTTGGTCAGGGGTGTTGCTATTTTCGAAAAGCCTTCAATGAATCTTCTGTAATATCCAGCTAAGCCCAAGAAACTCCGAATATCCTTCACTGATTTTGGTGTAGGCCATTCGCTGACTGCTGAAACCTTTGCTGGATCTACAGAAATCCCTTCTCCTGATACGATGTGTCCAAGAAAACCAACTTGTTTTAGCCAAAACTCGCACTTGCTGTACTTGGCATAAAGCTTATGTTATCGAAGTGTTTCCAGGACAATTCGTAAGTGCTTCGCATGCTCCTTCCGATACTTAGAATATACCAGGATGTCGTCGATGAAGATGACAACGAACCTGTCTAAATACTCCCGGAAATCTTGGTTCATAAGATTCATGAAGATTGCTGGTGCATTGGTCACTCCAAATGGCATTACTAGAAATTCGTAATGTCCATAGCGAGTTCTGAAAGCTGTTTTGTGAATATCAGCTTCCTTGACCTTCACTTGATGATAACCTGAACGAAGATCTAGTTTAGAGAAGACACAAGATCCACTTAGCTGATCGAACAAATCGTCGATGCGCGGGAGGGGATACTTGTTCTTTATAGTAACTTCGTTCAAGGCCCTATAGTCGATGCACATTCTGTATGAACCTTCCTTCTTCTTCACCAATAGTATAGGTGCTCCCCAACTTGAAGTGCTGGGACGAATCTATCCTTTCTCCAGTAATTCGTCCAACTGTGTTCGAACTTCTTTCAAACCTTCTGGACTTAGTCTATACGGTGCTTTGATCACTGGTTGTGCTCCTGGTACTAAGTCAATACTGAATTCAAGAGCTCGATCGGGAGGCAAACCTGATATATCGTCAGGGAATACATCGTCGAACTCTCGAACTACCTTCGGTCTTGATTCTTCCTCTGCATGAGCTGCTGCAACTACTGCTTCCCTTGGCTTCGCTTTGTAAGTACTTGGCTCCAATGTACGATCTCCACTCTTGAAATAGAAGACCGGATGATCTGGAATCTCAAATGCTACCCTCCTTTGACGACAGTCGATGGTAGCATAAAAGGTTCCAAGCCAGTACATTCCTAGAATCACATCGAAGTTTGGTATGTCCAGTACTTTGAAGTCAGCGTAAAACTCTCGACTACAGACGATGACTAGACACATGTTGTATCCCATAGTTGCCTTTAGAACACCATTTCCAGAGCTGACGTTCCAGCTGGATACAAGCGGTGAGACTGGAATCGCATGGGTTCAGACAAACCGTTGCGACATAAAGCAGTGGGATGCTCCAGTATCAAACAGTGCAAGTGTAGGTAGTGAAGCTACTAGGATTGTACCTAAGGTATATGGGATAGGTTCAGGTATAGGGAAAGTGCGTAGGTAAACAAAACTGAAGATAAGTTTGAGAAAGAAAGTTTACCAGTAATGACTTGGCCAGTGGCCTCAGCTTCTTCCACAGACATCATGAAAGCTTGGCGCTTTGGCACATTCCTCCTGGCCTGAGGAGCATTCCTCTGAACGTTTCTTTAAGCTTGATGGAACTGTCGAGGAGGTGGTGCAGCTTGTGATCCCCTAGGTGGTGCAGGCAGTGCAAGTCTGGGAGCAGGTGCCGGAAGAGCTGGTCGCTGCTGATAAGTATTTGCTGGCCTGGGTGCAGCAACTGAGTTCTGCCTTTGGGGACAAGATCCAATATCATGAGTGGCTGAACCGCAGATTAAGCAGAGGCGGTTGGCTCGACGGCAGTCCTTCATCATATGTCCAGTTCTTTTGCAGTAAGAGCAAAAGGCTGGGCTAGGACGATGAGTTGGTACTCCGGGTCGCCTCGGCACGAAAGATGGTCTGGTCGTGGCTCCACCTGCCATCTGGTTGGCAGGGCGTTTGACTCCTGCAGACTGAGGTCTACCCCTCTCTTTTATGACCGCCTCATAACTGCGGGCAGCTTCTAGGGCTTCCTCATGAGTCAAAAACTTTCCTGTGGCTAGAGCAGCCTTGATCTCTGTGTCCAAACCTTGCTGAAAGCGACGGGCTCTGATATCGTCCGTCGGTATCAGGTGTGCCGCGAATCTGTTTAAAGATTGTGTTAGTTGTGTAATATGTGATATTTAAAAATTGAACTATTGTGACATATCTTACCGGGTCAACATAGTGAACTCAGCATCGTATTCATCTACCGATTTCTCCCACATTGATCCTTGCTGTAGATGAATAAACTGCTGCTCCATAGCGTACCTGGCAGTCACTGGGAAATATTTCGCGTCAAACTTCTCGCGAAATGTCTTCCATTCAATCGGCTGCGCTAGACGGGTTTCTTCCGCCTTCCACCAATTGCGAGCATTATCTGTGAGCTGTAGCTTCGCTACACGGACCCAAGCGTTATCTGGCACTTGAGCTGCTGCCAGATCGTCTTTGATGCTTTGTACCCATTCTTCTGCTTCGAGAGGGCTTCCTTTACCAGAGAACTGCTTTGGGTGCAAAGCCCGGAATTGCTTTACTCCCGGTGCATCGTTATCAGGACGGCTCAGAAGTTGTTGCTGTCCCTCGAGAAGACTGCGGATCGCATCGAATAGCATCGTTTGCTCAGTGGGTGGTGTGGTAACAACTGGTGTGAGAGGTAGTGCTGATGGGGTGTTGTTGACGTTGGTGCTGGTGTTGTTCGGGGAATCCATGATCCTGAAGAAAAATTTGGATTAGGACAGATTCAAATACATGAAATGATAAGATTCAAGGAATAAAAATTTGCAAGATTCAAAGAACATGAATTGTAAAGAATGTTTTAGTTGCTGGTTCTTGTGTTATATTGCTTAGGTTGTTCACGCAGACCAGAACTGCGTGACAGAGATTCATACAGCTCTGACCTGCATGGGCCACCAACAAAACCTGTCACGCCCCGCTTCCCAGTGTACGGCGAAGTGGACGCGACGAGGCCCGCTACGTATATACTCAGAAGTATATACGCTAAGCGTAACTAAGCAATATAAAGTAAATCACAAGAGACGAATAATATGGAAATAACAACAACTTTTATTAATAACATTCTTTTTACAATGCAGGTAAAGAAAATACAACTGGAATGAAAAAGCAATGCCTAAACAGTGGCATAACAGGAAATGAAATAAACTGGAAAGAACAAGGTACAATTATCTAGAGCTCTGGGTCTGCCTGGAACTGCTCCAAATCTTCACCGGTGGGCTCGATCTCAACTTGGTCCAACGCACCTGACGACATTCAAAGAAGAAAGAGATAGAATGTCGTCAGCGAACAGGTCGCTCGGTAAGTCCCAAAAGAATATGAAGAATGAGAATGATAGAGTAACAATATTTTCTAAAGTATTATAATGTTGAATATTATGGAACATTGTGTAACGCTGTTGTTTGTAGCTTGGTACAGAAGGATGCCAGTGTATACGAGGGGGATCTCTATATGCTAGAGATCAGGGTAAACGGAAAGTACAAGGAACCGTTATGCCACGGTACAAGAGCAACAGGATTCAGGTTAGGTGTCTTAATCTGACCACCTCGTGCCACCTTTAACATCTTCCGTACCAATCTACCCCTTAAACCCCGTAGTGTTTTAACAGTATTGTAGTATTGGAATATGTAAGTTGGGTGACTGACCAAAACCATGATATCAGTAAACATGTTGCAACTGTATAATCAGGTAAATGGAATATCAGGATAATGGATGAATATCCATGGTTTGATTCAGTCAAAAGAATATATTGTTAACTAGATTCAGGGATTCATGTATTCAAAGTGTGGTGGAATATAAAAGAATATAGATTGACTTGAATCATATTCGAGTCAAGAATAGTCAGACTCTAACCCGAGTCAGACTAAAAGAAGAGAATTTGAAGTTCAATATTAGCTAGGGGCCTTATTGTAATTTGTGAAACTTGAGGGGGTTTTGTGTAAAAATACTTTTGTATAGTTTTCAAAATACACCTCAAGTATTTAATATTCGTCTTTAATATTATAATGAATGTGAATTTTATTTGTGTTATTCTAGTGAATATATCCTAATAAAAGTAATAATTGTTTTATCTAAAGTTCATGGTATTTTAGTGTAACTTTTAATCTTGTAATTTTTAGAAAAATGTGGAAACTTTATATTAGGGTAAAATAGGTGTTAAAATGATAATTATATATATATTAACACATGAATAATTTTTAAATGAAAATTTTATTTTCAAAAATCTCATTTTCCTTAAATATCGTATTTTAAACCTTTCGAGATCGAATGCTCCTTGCGGAGGTCTGAATCTCGCACTACTAGCCTGCGGGTGCACGATGAACCGTACTTTCCCAACAGGTTCCCCAAAAGTGGGTTGTAGCGGCACTTTGCTTTGGTTTTATAAATACTTTTCATTTAAGAAAACGGTTTTATTAATATGGGGTATTTATTTGCAAAAAGTATAGTTTTCCGTATTTTAGTTATTAGGGTTTCCTAAACCAACTAGCCTATTTCTAAGGTCTAAACGATGAGTCATTAGAAGCCTCAAATCGCCTCTTCACCGTCAATTGCGGCCAGGTAAGTACAAGTGAGGAGGGAGGGATCCGCTCACGAATCGTGAAACGGGCCTTTTAAAGTTACCCAAGCTCACTTGTCTAGCCTAGACACCACAAGACAGTTTAGATAAACGATCGATGTCCATGACCAATCGTGTTTTCATTTTATTAAAAGATTTTATCTAGAAAAGTTTACAACTTAAAGCTTTAAATAAAGATTAGGGTATTTTAGTGAAAAGTCCTGTAATTTCGTATTCTGTATTTTGATGTTTATCAATTAGGGTTAGATTGAGTGTGTGTAAGGGTAGGTCATTACCCCGTGACTTATTTTAGGTTTTGGTGAAGTTTAAAGGTAAAACATGCTATGTTAAACTTAAAGGTATTAAAGCGCAAGAATACGGTATTCGAAAACGTTATCATTTTATGTGTGAAATTTCATTCAAATTGAGTTATACAAGTTTTGTGATCAAGATAAACATATTTATGAGTGAGGTAATTGATTAAACTAAGAAAAATGAACTTCATGGTATTTTTATGAAAGGAGTTCGGTTTTACAAAGAACTTATCATTTTATGTGAAAAAGTTTGATTAAATTGGTTTATGGGTGATTAATAGTCAACATGCATATGGGTAGATAATATGTATTAGGTGACAAGTGGAAATTTAGAGAAAAAACCGAATCGGAAATCGGTTTGTCCGATTTCCGTCGGGTTCCAAAAATCCGTATTTTTATATGTATAGAAAAGAGAGATAGAGGGGATGGGACTTACGGTTTGGACAAGCTAATGAAGCTAGAGGTCGTGATGGTTGTCGATTCGTTGAAAACGTCGCGAAGGTCCCGATCCGGTCGCCGGAATCCGTCGTCGGTTTCGGCAGCGCTTCGCTTCTCGCTCTTCGTACCGAGTTCTCGAGAATTTGAGAGAGTGGACTTAGAGTTGTGAAGGGAAAAGGTAGAGGGTAGGGGTCTTTATATAGGGCTAGGCTAGGGTTAGGGTTAAAAAAAATATTAAAAAATATAAAAAACATTAAAAATTCATTAAATTTTTTCTTAAAAGAGATTTATTGAGAATTGGGTAACAGTAAAGAAAATTTAGAGTATGCAGGGATGAAGACCAGGTCAACACGAAGAATTTTCGTGTTGACGACTCGGCCGACCGGCTGAGTCCGGCCGGCCGATTCGGACGAGTCGGCCGAGTCAGGGCCGAGTCGGGCGCCGTTGGGTCGGGTCTGGTCTGGGGGGAATTTTGGTATAGTTTATTTTTTTTTATTTGCAATAAATTGTGAGTTATGGCTGTTTGACCGTTTGACTTCTAAAAAAATTAAAACAAAAAGATATAAAAATTATGTAGGGTATGGGATTCGAACTCTGGTGGCTATGTTCAGCAGTGCAAGGTATTACCAATGAGCTACAAGCTCCTTCTTGTAATTATTGTAAGGAATTAGATACTTAACTTGTTTCCAGCAACATTAATACTCCAAGTGTACACTATATTTAAAGCAAATTTTTGGTATACAAAATTGGAGTTGTTACATAACGTGAGCGCAGCGGTGGCAGACTCCGAACCGTCGCGCCATTCCTTAGAAGCTGAAAGGGCACTTGATGCCTATAAATAGGACCTTTGGTCTCTTAGATGATTCTCATCTCCAAAATTTTACTTTCAGAACTCAGAGCCCTGCTCTTTATTTTCAAGAACTTTAAGAGTTAAATTCTTCAAACTTTTAGGTGAAAATTTTAATTTGGATTAAATTAAATTAAATTAATTTTCATTGATAGAGCCTCGCTCTCAATAGATCCCTGATCTAAAGGAAACCTATTTAGGGTTTCACGTAGCAGAGCTTTGCTCTACAGGTCTTAAAGGGATCTAAAGAGAACTAAAGGGGACCCTACTAGGGTTCCATAGAGCTCTGCTCTCTGAAAGATTTTCCTTGGATTTTCTTAATTCATTAATGGAGCTTTGCTCCTCCTAAATCATATAGAAGAACTCTTAAGAATTCTTCGTGGATCTTGGAACTTAAAGATGACATTTTATTCCTCAGTGCATTATATCGTTTTGCTTAATCAGTCTTCCTGATAATTCTGTTGATCCTCTTTCACAGGAACAATGAACGCCCACATGTATGCTCTTAACGAGATCATCTCTCGTGAGGATATCCGCCGACTTGGCCGCTCTCAAAATCAGGAGTTCACAAACGAGGAGTGTGCTGAAATAATGAATTGCTTCGACGCATACAATGGTCCACTGCTTCCCCGACGTTCCTCTCTTCTTAAACTTATCGTGGGAGCTATCTGGGAAGCGCTTCCCCTATTCTATTCCGGCGTGCCGCTTAGGGCGTTGGATGCCGCTGAGGACAAGGTGCACTCTGTGTACCTATTGAATTATCTCGAAGAGACGGCGAGACAGTCTTATCGACCTCTTGAACAAGGTCTTTCAACAGTCTGCCATACTCGCTGTTTATCGGAGGGTGGAAGACATCGGAAGGGACCCTGACGCTTGTGCTCGCGAAAGGAAGCACACTAGGATGGTCCGCGAGGCTTGGAAAGTCATAGATAGGGTCTCTTTTGAATTTCTCAATCCATGCCCTGGATCTGAGGTTATTCCATTGTAACTTTCGTTTATTGTTTTTATGACTGTAAGAACTTCGGGCAATATTAATGGAAATTTTTTTTATATCCCAGCTTGTCTTTATTATATATCTTTTGTCCTGAGTCTTTTTGCCCATGCATGAATGAATGTGTCTTGAACGCTTGATCAAATGTAAATCGTATGCTCTTTCTGTTGCTTTTCATCTTTTTCAGCATGTTGTCACAATTAGCAGGTAATAGAGTAAGCTTCTTGATTTCTTCATAAGATAGCGAGGGCTTAGGCCGCAGGTTTAGATCTGCTGCCTAAGACTTTTCAACTCTATGAGCCGTGAGGGTCTCATAGAGACTTTTCTCCCTACGGAGAGGATCTCGTAGGTGGGTTTTTCTCCTTAGGAATTGTGAGGATTCCTAAGTGTGGTTTTCTCTTGTAAGTCGTAAGGATCCTACAAGAGAATATTTCCCTCTTACGAGTCGAGAGGACTTGTAAGCGGTTGTTTCCCTCCTTGTCGAAGTTCGATGTTGGAGAGTGAGACCCGTGGATGGTATGCAAGAGACCGTTTTGGGCCAACTTGCAGGGTTCCAGTGCTTAGGAAACAGGCTTCTTTTATGCCCACTGCCTAAGGCTTTATCTCACGAGTCGAGCCGCCTTGACAATTTTTTCACAAGTCGAGACGAATCGAACGTTTCTCGCAAGAACATCTTAACGTCGCATTTAACCTCTGCTCTTTACGACAGAAGCCCGTTAAGGTTGGTGGTACTTAGGGTTTTGTCCATCGTACCGTCGCATAAGCTGATAAAGTCCTCGATAGGCAATCGTGCTGTTCGAGTAGCCCTGCGACTGCCGTGTCTCTGATCCCTTCGGGGGCTGGACAAGACGTCTTCAAGCAATCCTCCTTGGCAGTTTGACCGTCGGAAGAGAAAGCGTTAGGAATTTGCCATGTCGCTTTTTACTTGAGGTTAGGCTTATTTTGGTGAGCCCCGATGAGTCATAACCACTCCGCGCTGGTGTGGGGATGATCTCTGATAGTCTTTCGGGCTTTATATGAGTTGCCATCAAGACCCTGAAGCTAGGAATTTGGCCTTTGCTTCGTTTGCTGGCATTGCGTCTGCTGTATCGAGACGAATGTTGCGGTGGGAACTAGGGATTTTGCCGTGGCTCCGTTTGTTTGATGACGTTGCGTCTGCTGTGTCGAGATGAACGTTGGGGTGGCATCTCGTCTGCTGTATCGAGACGGACGTCGAGGTTGTCTCTAGGTTGCTGGTGAACCGCCGAGGTTTGGAACTAGGGATTTTGCCATGGCTCCATTCGTTTAATGACGTTGCGCCTGCTGTGTCGAGATGAACGTTGGGGTGACATCTCGTCTATTATATCGAGACGAACGTCGAGGTTGTCTCTAGGTTGCTGGTGAACCGTCGAGGTTTGGAACTAGGGATTTTGCCGTGGCTCCATTCGTTTAATGACGTTGTGTCTGCTGTGTCGAGACGAACGTTGGGGTGACATCTCGTCTGCTGTATTGAGACGGACGTCGAGGTGGTGACCATTCTGTGCTGGTGCGAGATGATCTACGATTGTCTTTCCGGTTTTATATGAGTTACCGTCAAGACGTCGAAGCTAGGAATGTGGCCTTCGCTTCGTTTGCTTTGGTGTGTCCAAATCTTATTGGAGGAAGAATGCTGGGGTTGACATTTCGTCTGCTGTATCGAGACGAACGTCAAGGTGGTGACCACTCTGTGCTGGTGCGAGATGATCTCCGATTGTCTTTCCGGTTTTATGTGAGTTACCGTAAAGACGTTGAAGCTAGGACTGTGGCCTTCGCTTCGTTTGCTTTGTCACGTCCGAATTCCTATTGGAGGAAGAATGCTAGGGTTGACATTTCGTCTGCTGTATCGAGACGAACGTCAAGGTGGTGACCACTCTGTGCTGGTGCGAGATGATCTCCGATTGTCTTTCCGGTTTTATGTGAGTTACCGTAAAGACATTGAAGCTAGGAATGTGGCCTTCGCTTCGTTTGCTTTGTCATGTCTGAATCCCTGTTGGAGGAAGAACGCTGGGGTGACAACTCGTCTGCTGTATCGAAACGAACGTCGAGGAGGTGACCACTTCATGTGAGATGATCTCCGGTGGTCTTTCAGGCCTTATATGACTTGCCGTTAAGACCTTGAAGTTAGGAATTTGGCCTTTGCTTCATTTGCTCACACTGCGTCTGGTGTATTGAGACGAATGCTGAGGTAGAGCTGGGATTTTGCCGTCACTCCGCTTTGTTTCGACCATGGGGTCTTTTGTTAACTTTGCATGTACACCCTGCTGGACTGCGAAGGAACGCCGTTATTGACATTGCGTCTGCTGTAACGAGACGCATGCTAAGGTGGAGTTGGGATTTTGCCGTTACTCCGCTTTGTTTCGACCGTGAGGTCTTTTGTTGACGTTGCATCTGCCTCCAGCTGGACTGCGGAGGAACGCCGTTGTTGACATTGCGTCTACTGTATCGAGACGAATGCTGAGGTGAAGCTGGGATTTTGCCATCGCTCCGCTTGTTTCGACCGTGAGGTCTTTTGTTAACTTTGCACATACACCCTGCTGGATTGCGAAGGAACACCGTTGGTGATCTCTAAGTTGTCGATGTTGACGTCAAGACCCTGAAGCTCGGGATCTTCGTTTGCTTCATTTGTTGACATCGTGTCTGTAATATTGCGACAAATGTCGAGATGGTCTCTAGGTTGTCTATGAACCGTCGAGATTTGGCTTCGCTTTCTGATGGAGCCTGTTGGGAAGGTATGGTTCCCTCCTTATCTGTGCCCCTGGATTGTATATAGGGATCGATGTGATTTTACCTGTAGGGCAAAAAGTTTCATTCTTTCATTTTTTTTATTCTTTCCGCGATGCTCTATCATTTCAGCTTTTATATCGCGAAGGTCGCGATTGCCCAATCGTTTCGGCTATTTTTCGCGGTGCCTAATCGTTTCGGCTGTTTATTTTGTTTTTACTCGCTGCTTTTTATTGCGAGTTGCCCAATCATTTCGGCTGTTTATTTTATTTTTACTCGCTGTTTTTTTATTGTGAGTTGCCCAATCATTTCGGCTATATATATATATATATATATATTTTTTTTTTACTCGCTGTTTTTTTATTGTGAGTTGCCCAATCATTTCGGCTATTTAATATGCATTTTCAGCTCGCTGATTTTTATCACGAGCGTAGAACTTGGAATTTGGTGCCAATCTCAGCATCAGCATCGCTACAACCGGAATATTGCGAGGAGCGAATCATCATCTTCCATGAAAGGACTTGGAATTTGATACCGATTTAGGCATCAGTATCGCTACAACTAGGATATTGCCAGGAGCGAATCATCATTTGCCTCTGTCGATGTCGAACAAAGGTGGCTTAGTAAACAGGATTAGGATCCCGTCGACTAAGGCTTTTGACTTTATGAGCCGTAAGGGTCTCATAAAGGTGTTTCTCCCTACGAGTCGTGAGGATCTCGCAGGTGCGTTTTCTCCTTAGGAATCGTGAGGATTCCTAAGTGTATGTTCTCTTATGAGTCGTAAGGATCTTACAAGAGTGTTATCTCCTTATGAGTCGAGAGGACTCACAAGGGTTGTTCACCGTGTGGATATCCCCAGTCACGGATGGGACTTGGTTAGGGAAATGTTTATTCGCGCCCGTGGATTGTATACAAGGGTCAATATAGGACCATTTGTAGGGCAATATCGAAAGTTGTGGGGGTTGCTTAAGCACAGGTTTAGGTCTCTATAACTTAAGACTTTCAAATCCTATGAGCCGTGAGGGTCCCATAAGAGAGTTCTCCTTACGAGTCGTGAGGATTTCGCAAGTGTATTTTCTCTTTAGGAATCATGAGGATTCCTAAGTGCTTTGCTCCCTTGTGAGTCGTAAGGATCTCACGAGGGTGGTTTCTCCTTACAAGGTCGAGGGGGCCCTGTAAGTGTCTTTTGACGAGGTTGCGCCCTTTCGGGTTTTCACAAACACTCGCCGGTAGTCCTGCTGTTTTTACTCACGGAGCCCTTTCGGGTTTTCATCCATGCCCGTTTTGCTTATGGACATACCGTTTTTTTTTATTTTATTTTTTATTTTCTTCTTCTCTCTTTTTTTATTAACGAGGTCGCGCCCTTTCGGGTTTTCACGAACACTCGCCAGTAGCCCTGCTGTTTTTACTCACGGACCCCTTTCGGGTTTTCATCCGTGCCCATTTTTCTTATGGACATACCGTTTTTTTTAATTCTTTTTATTCTTCTTATTTTTTCTAACGAGATTGCGCCTTTTCAGGTTTTCACAAACATTCGCCGGTAGCCCTGCTGTTTTTACTCACGGAGCCCTTTCGGGTTTTCATCCGTGCCCTCTTTGCTTATGGACATACCGTTTATTATTATTATTATTATTATTATTATTATTTTATATATATTTTTTATCTCGTCAGCCTAAGGATGCTGCGGTAGTAGTTTAAAGACGTTTCGGTCATTTGCAAGTTTTAGGACATTGCGGTCCTTCATTAGTTTAAGGACATCTCGGTCCGTTGTTAGTTTAAGGACGTTTCGGTCCGTTGTCGCCGTATTTGAGGCGAATATCTGGTTTATTGACTTTTCGGTCTATGAGTCCTTCTCCATGAATGAACATGATGCCCCCGGCGTATCCATCTTCTTCGGAGCGTGCGGTTGTGGCGGACTCACCTTCCAGTTCTCAGACAGCGCAAACTTGCCCTGTTGGTATTGGTCTTTAACCCAGTTTTTGAAGACGTAGCAGTCCTCGATCAGGTGACCTACTGTTTGGTGGTAAGGGCAATAATTAGGATTATTAACATCGCCTGGCCGCAACGGACGTTTTGGACCCGGCAGATTGATGAGTCTGTCGCACACTGCCAGCTCGAACAGTCCCCTTGTTTTATCTTGCGGAAACGAGTAAGGACGTTTCAACTTTTCTTGGAAGGGTTGCCGCTTGTTGCTTTGGCAAGCAACCGGTCTAGGGTCACCTGATTGTTGGTGAGCGCTGGCGACGAGGGCCTTTTTTCCTTTTCTTTTATCCTTTTTGTTCGCTCCGTTGTTTGCAGGGCCGGGATTCTTTCCGAGTAGCATGCGATTGCATGGCTGAACGTTCTCGCAGCTTCTCAATTCCTTTATTTTTGAAATAGATTCCCCGAGGGAAGAGTTGGGGATAGCTTCTTCGTCAGAGTTGCTTCCAAAGGTGATAATTTGCGATACCTTAGAGTCGGCTATATTGCAATCGTCGGCGACTCTTTTGCGCTCATATATCGCATTTTTCCGATGTCCACAAGCTTCACACTTTGTCCCGTCGAAGTGTTGCTTTTGAGCGGCATACCCTTGCCACCAACAGTTAAAAGATTCGCAGTCTTCGGTAGGATGTATGATCTTCTGATGATATAAACAGAAGTTAGGGTGCATCTCTGCCTCAGCGAGAGTATTTTCTTCAGAGGGCGGTAGCTTCATTCCTACTGACATAGCTTTGGCGAACCTTTTCCTCGTCTTGAATTTGTTTTTATCCGCAGTGGATGGCTTTTGATTTGACGGGAATTCCTTGGCTTTTTCCAGTATGGCCATTTCACGCTCTTGATTGGCTTTTGCTTTCAAACGAATTTCATTTAAGAAGACATCGATCAACTCGTCTGATGGCTGTAGAATCTCTGGCTCAGGGTTCGCCATTGATTTCTCAGCGCAAGGAGCCTCCTCATCATCCGTCAGTGAATGAGAAATCACATGACAAGTCGCTACGTAGTCTTCGGATTCATCCGATAAGTTTTCTCCATCGTTTTCTTCCTCGACGAAAGAACAAGTTGCCCCTGGCGTGTCCGTTTTCTTTGGAGAGTGTGGCTGTGGTGGGTTTACCTTCCAGTTTTCCGACAGCGCGAACTTGCCTTGTAGGTACTGATCTTCGATCCATCCCTTAAAGACGAAACAATCCTCAATTGGGTGACTTACCGCTTGGTGGTAAGGGCAATAATTGGGATTATTAAGATCGCCTGGCTGCGACAGACGCTTTGGACTCGGCAGATTAATGAGTCTGTTGCGCACGGCCAGCTCGAACAGTCTTCTCGTTTTATTCTGAGGAAACGAGTAAGGACGTCCTAGTCTCTCTTCGAGGGATGGGCGTGGACGCACGTTGTTTTGGCGAACGACCGGGTTTGAGTTGCTCGACTGTTGTTGAGCATTGACGACGACGATCGCTTTCCCTTTTCCTTTCTCATCTCGGGAATCTGATTTTGGAGGAGACGGTCTATGGCCTATCTGGTCCATTTGGGCTAATTTGTCAATCAAGGCCTGGAAGGTGGTCGGCCTGAAGAACATCATGAATTGTGAGATGGTCGCCTGCGGATCGAGAGTGCCCATAAACATGCCTACCGCAGGTGCCTCTTCTATGCGTTGTTCGCATTTCGACTATAGGTTCCGCCATCGTGTTGCGTATTGGACCCACGTTTCGCTTGGCCTTATCCTGGCATTTATCAGTACTGTTATCGGGGTGCGTTCACTAGCACTCGCGAATCTTTGTGTAAACAGCAGATCCATCTCCGCAAATGTTTTGACAGAGTCGTTAGGTAGCTCCGAATACCATTCAAATGCCGTTTCTGCTAAGCTGCCGACGAATTGGCGAAGCAACAGTTTATCATTGCCTCCAGTGTTGCCGCATAAGGCCCTGAATTGAGCGACATGTTGATGCGGATTCCCTGTCCCTTTATATACGTGGAATTTAGGGTTCGTATATCCTGGCGGGTAATTGATTTGGTCATACCAGCTCGGATACGGTCGTCCGGTTCTAACAATTTGCCCAGCCGCTTCATTCGCCTGATGAACCCGGATCTGCTGAGCTATATATTCGTCTAGGTCAACTTTGGAGATTGCCTCCTCCTTGGCTGTTGATAGAGCCGGTGGAGGATTTGACGTTTCTCCCCTGTCGTCTTCAAGGACGATCGGAGGATCTTCAGCAGGAGGCTCTGGCTGTAACATCATCCCTACCATATCTTGGAAGAGGAGCGCCATCTGTTTTATGTTAGCCTCTTGCTCTGCAGCTTCTTTGTCCCTCTTTTCGAGAACTCTGCGTAAAAAGTCAGCGTCGGTTTCTTGTTCTTGACGCTCATCCGAAGACGTTTCAGAGCTTTCTTTTGGCTCAGTGAGTGCAGCCATTGTAGTCATCATTTTCTGAAGCTTTTGTTGTTGCTCCTGGGCTTTCGTCACGGATCGGGTGAGCGGTCGGTGGCTCGTAGAAGTGCGGCTTTCCTCCTTTCCAGAAGCCATATAAACAGTGTGCACCACCATGCCCCCAGACTTGAGGCGTTTGTGTTCGGTGTCTTTGCGATTTGCCGAAGACACAGGGGCTTTTTGCGGCCTCCTTTTTTGAGTGATTGGAGTTAAGGGAGCCATTGTAGTGGGCACCCAAGTAGCTTTTGCTTTTTGTGGTTTGACAAAGTAATCCTTCCCCCGCCGAACCTTCATCTTTTTCTGTCGTCGGAGGCAGTCTTGATCGATTACCGACTCTTGGACCTGTCGCCAGACTTTGTAAATTTTAGAGGACAGCCGTTGAGGGGGATGCTCTAGCTTCTTCTCTGGAGTATTCTCCACAGGTGAAGGAGTTCGTTTCAACATCGCAGTAGGAGAGTTTCTGCGCACCGTATTCAGCAATTCAAAGCAGTTCCCGATTGGAACAGCAGTATCGATCCCCACCGTTGGAGCTGGAGGAGTAAATCCAGAAGGGAAGTTTCCCCCAGCCTTCTTTACTCGACGCCAGTGGCGACGTCGAGCATGTCGTGCTAATGGAATTGTTTCAGATATAGGGGTGACCTCCTCATGCCCCCTGTGTTGGTCAGAATATGCTGGTACCAGCCTTTTAAAGATCGACGTCCGTTGAACGGGGACGACCAACCTGTCAGAAGCGGGCTTCCGAACATGGGAAGCAACCTTGGTGACTTCGCCAAGAACGGGAGCTGGGATGGATATCCACTTCGGGATAACGCTTTCTGGTATGACAGGCTTCTTCATGGGCCCGATGGAGCTCTGGCCTAATCCATTAAAACCTGAAGCAGTGGAGTTGGGCGACCTGTTGAGAGGGGTCGCGGCAGTGGTAAGTCGATCGAAGACCGACTTCTTTGGAGCTTCTTGCAATGTCATTGGGGCGTTGAAGCTCATTGGTGGGAGCATGTTCCCAAAAAATAGTCCAGTGGTAGCTTGAGCCACCTGCTCCACCGGCATTTTGAAAAGGGAGGCCGCTTGGGGTCCATAAGTCACTCCTCCAGCAATGACGGAGCGAGAGTTATCGCTGCGGGCGGTGCAGTTCGAAGCCATCGATTTTCTGTTTTCTGCATAGAGTAAGACACCAAATCTTAGTACCTTGAATCCACAGGCAATCACAGCAAACCGCGATTTGTTTGCGAACACGACACACGAAGTGTGGAGTGGAAAGAGGAAGAGGTCCCACCGGGCGTGCCAGAATCTGTTCCCCTCCGAAAGACGGCGCACAGGACCGCGATGCCCTGACGCTGAGATTCGGGGCAGATGCTATTTGGTTTTATCCGTCCACCTCTCCGAAGATGCCAAGTTGATTTATGGCACCGTGTATCGGAGGTTTAGACGGATGCGGCCGATGTAGCAGACTTCGTCAGATTCCCCTTCGCTTGAGGGGTTTTTGATTGTGGGGACGCTCTTCCCTGCAGGCGCAAGCCCCTGCAGTTAATTACGCTACCGCATCGCGGTAACAACTTTCTCCTTCTCCAGAATTTCACTTCGTGTCGTGTGTGTTTGTTTTGTTTGTGGTTGCCCGTGGATTGTATACGGGGACTGAGTAATGCCGTCGCCCGTAGGACGTGGATTAGTCCAAATCCGTATTTACTTAGATTTAGGTTTGGTGTTTTTAGTTTAAGGATGCATTAGTCGCGTTGCGGCTAAGATCAACTTAAACGTTCGTTAAGGATACGATAGTCCTGTTTGAGACTAAGATCAACTTAACGTGATCGTTTAGATCCGACAAAAGAGCGTTTGGGCTCTATTGTTCTAGTTTGGGAGATTCATAGTCCAATTTGGGACTAAAGTCTGTTTGGAGGATACGTTAGCCATTTTTGAGGCTAAGATCGACTCAAACGTTTGTTAAGGATACGTTAGTCCAGTTTGAGACTAAGATCAACTTAACGGGATCGTTTAGATCCGACAAAAGAGCATTTGGGCTCTATTGTTCCAGTTTAGGGACATAGTGGTCCATAGCATTTATGGCCGTCGGGACCCGTCACCTCTCTGACGTCGTTGAAGAATTACAACGATAGGTGTCAGAGGAGTTCAGAGATGTACCCTTGAACCAGAGTTGATTTGGGGTTTTATCATTCATTTAAATGTCTAAGGATGCGTTAGCTGTGTTTGGGGCTAAGATCAACTTAAACGGGACCGTTTAGATCCGGCAAAAGAGCATTTGGAGGCTCTATTGTTCCAGTTTAGGGACGTAGTGGTCAACTTTCCAGTTTAGGGACGTGGTGGTCCATCGCCAGTTTAGGGACGTGGTGGTCCATATTCCAGTTTAGGGACGTTTCGGTCCGATATTAGTTTAAGGACGTCTCGGTCCGATATTAGTTTAAGGACGTCTCGGTCCACGAGTTTAAGGACCCCGCAGTCCATATGGGTGTGTGGTCGTTGGGACCCGTCACCTCTTTGACGTCGTTGAGGAATTACAACGATGGATATCAAAGGAGTTCGGAGATGTACCCTTGAACCGGATGTAGATTGGTTTAGGAGAGCCGTTTTGCTCAGTTAATTTAGTTTAAGGACTTATGGCCACGATTGGCTAAGTCCAGTTAAAAATGTCCAATATTTTATTTGCATTTGTTTTTTTTATTTCTATTTGGGTTTTGCCCAGAAAAGATGCAGGGCATCAATTTGTTTTGGGTTCTGCCCTTTATAAATGATGCAAAGCATCAATTTCATTTGGGCTCTGCCCTTGTATAAAGGATGCAAATCATCAATTTATTTGGGCTCTGCCCATTTATTGCCTTGCAATTTATTTTGGCCTGTCAGGTCATTTTGATTTGGGCCTGGCCCTTTTAGTAATGCATTGCATTTGTGCAAAGCACTGTTAATTTGAGAATCTTTTAGATTCAAGAACCGATGGTTTATAAAAGAAGTGCAAAGCACTATTTGATTTAGATCTAAGAAAAAACAAGTTTTTTCTTGTTTTTCTTATCTCAGAGAACCAAAAGTTCATAAAAGTGCAAAGCACTTTTAATTTAAGAACCTTTTAGGTTGAAGAACCGATGGTTCATAAAACAAGTGCAAGGCACTATTTGATTTAGATCTAAGAAAAAACAAGTTTTTTCTTGTTTTTCTTATCTCAGAGAACCAAAGGTTCATGAAAGTGCAAGACACTATTAATTTAAGAATCTTTTAGGTTCAAGAACCGATGGTTTATAAAACAAGTGCAAGGCACTATTTTATTTATTTATTTATTTATTTATTGTTGAAGATCCATGATCTTGTTCATAAGAGAATTTTCTCTTCTTTTAAAGGTTTTTACCTTTTTTTTTATTCTTCAAGAGTTCTCAAGAGTTCTCTTCTCTTTTTTTTTAGCAAGAACATTCTTTTGAAATGAGGTCTAGGGTCCTTTTTATAGTGCCCATAAATTAGTTAAAGTTTGTTAAAGAGATCATTCTCTGAGTGATTTGGGAAATTTTCCCCACCGTTGGATCTTTAATCCGAAGGGCTCTGTTTTACAGAAGAAATCTTCTTGTTTTAACAAAAACAGAAAAGATTTGCTTAAATCTTCATTCTGTTTTTGCGCAACTCCCCAGCGCGTGACACGTGTCGCGCAACGCAGCGCATGCGCAACTGCGCAGACACGTGTCGTGCAGCTGATGATTTTTTTTTGCACTGCGCGCGCTGACACGTGTCGCACAGCGCACTGCGCAGTTGCGCTGACACGTGTCGCGCAGCGCACTGCGTAGCTTTCTTTCTTTTTTTTTTGTGTGCACTGCGCGCGTTGATATGTGTCGCGCAGCGCACTGTGCAGCTGCGCCGACACGTGTCGCGCAGCGCACTGCGCAGCTGCGCCGACACGTGTCGCGCAGCGCACTGCGCAGCTGCGCCGACACGTGTCGCGCAGCGCAGTGCGCAACTTTTTTTTTTTTTGCGCTGCGCGCGCTGACACGTGTCGCGCAGCGCACTGCACAGCTGTGCTGACACGTGTCGCGCAGCGCACTGCGCACCTTTTTTTTGATAGAGTACGCCATCTTGTGTGCTGCGCTCCTTGCGCTAACGTGTCTGATTTTGACACGTGGTGCTTTGCGTGCAGCGCAGGGGATCTGAAGCGTTACTTCATTTATTTTAACTTTTGTTTTCACTTTAATTTTCAAGATAGAGCTTTGCTCTGATTGGAGAAAAACAGAAGCATTGCTTCTTTTCCCACCTTGGAATTTGAACAGAGCTTTGCTCTGATTGGGGTAAACAGATGGGAAGGGATTTACAAGTGTTACCTTGACCTATAGTCTCGGTTTCCACGGCCGCCAAAGTGTAAGCCCGACGTCTCGGCACATTTCTCTGTGCATGCTGGTATATCGATGGTTGACGAGGTAAAGGTGGTCCGCGTGGAGGTGGTGCAGGAAGAGCTAAACGAATAGGTGGAGCTTGAATAGATGGTTTAGCTGCGGGGGCTAGACCAGTTCGGTTGTGTGGGCAAGTTCCTATAGTATGTGAGAATGATCCACATCTCAGACAAAGACCGTTTATTCGTCGGCAATCCTTGACTTGGTGTTCGGTCCTCTTACAATAGATGCAGAAGTTCGTTTCAGTCTCGGAAAATGATCCTTCTGGCCGCAAAGCCGGCGCTGGGAGTGCTGGCCTAGTGGAGGCTCCTCTAGTAATCTGATGGGCGAGATGTTTCATACCAATTGACTGTGGCCTTTCAAATGGCAATAAAGGACCGAAACGTCCTTAAATTAACATTTCGCCTCAAACATGGCGATAATGGACCGCCATGTTCTTAAACTAAAATAATCGAGCCCCAAATGCTCATATGTTTAAGCTGATTTTAATCTCAAACCAGATTAACGATTCTTAAATCAAGCCAAATCCAAATCTAAAAATATACGGATTTGGACTAATCCATGCCCTACGGACGACGACATAAATTAGTCTTCGTATATAATCCAAGGGCATCCAAAACCAAAACAAAACACATGATACGATGTGAACTTCCGGAGCAGGAGAAAGTGGTTATCGCGACTCGGTAACGTAATTAACTGCAGGGGCTTGCGCCTGCAAGGAAGAACGGCCCCATAATAAACCCCCCTCATAAAATGAGGGGGAATATGACGAAATCCGCTACAACGGCCGCATCCGTCAAAACCTCTGATATACGGTGCCATAAATCAACTTGGAATTTTCAGAGAGGTGGACGGATAAATCCAAATAGCATCTGCCCCCAGAATTCAGGCCAGACGTCCCGACGTCCCGGTCCGTCTTCTGGCGGTGAACAGATTCTGGCACGCCCGGTGGGACCTTTTCCTCTTTCCACTCCACATTTCGTGTGTCGTGTTTCGCGAACAAAATCGCGGTTCGCTATGGTTACCCTTAGATTCGAGATACTAAAATTTGGTGTCTTGTTTATGAGCAGAAAAAGATAACATCAATGGCTTCCAAGTGCACAAACTGCAACAACAACTCCCGCTCCGCCCAACTGGAGGAGTGACTTACGGGCCCAATGCGGCTTCCATCTTCTCAATGCCGGTGGGGCAGGTAACTTAAGCTACTACTGGATTGTTCTTTGGGACCATGCTCCCACCAATGAGCGTCAGTGCCTCAACGCCGCAACCCGATGTTCCCAAGAAGTCGGTCTTCCACCGACTGACGACCGCAACGGCTCCTCTCAACGAGCCGTCCAAAAAGGGGGTCCCAGTCTTTAATAGGCTGAGCCAAAGCTCAAGCGGTCCAGCAAAGAAGTTCGTGATTTCCGAAAGGGCTACCCAAAAAAGGATAGCCCTCTCAATTCCCGCTGCAAATGAAGCCGTCAAAAGTGCTTCACCAGTCAGGCGATTGGTCTTCGAGAGGTTGACCATCTCCAATCAAATCTTGCTAAGGACATCGGTTTTTAACATGCTGGAAACTACTGGAGCTCCTCAATAAAACGAGGAGCAAGATGCAACCGCTTGCAAAACCGAGGCGGTTCCTTCAGCAAGGCACGCTCGACGTCGCCACCGGCGCCGAGTAAGAAAAGCCGAGGCAACTCCTCTTCTAGACTTACCCCACCGGCTCTAATGGTGGAAGTCAATGCTGCTGTTCCAACCGGGAACAGCTTTGAACCTCTGAAGAGGGTGTGAAAAAACTCCTCCGCAGGGGTACTGAAGAAATCACCTCCTCATGTTGAGGTCCCTGTGCAGGAAAAGCAGGAGCGGCCCCATCAGCGGCTCTCCTCTCAAATTCGCAGAGTCTGACGAAAAGTCTGTTGAAGTCGAAAATTGCACCCCGGTTACCAAGTCAAAGTCAAAGTCAACCCCAAGCCAAACGGGCCCATGCCTAGGTCGAGTCCGAACATGAAGCGGCCGGCCCTCCCCCATGCCAAAATATAAATCATGTAATAAATAATTTTTATGTAATTTTTTATGCATGAATGTAAACAAAATGGGCATAAAGCCAAATTTTTGTAAGCCCATGGCTTATGTGCAAAAAGAAATGGCACATGAGCCATGGGATAGGCAAAAAGCCATTTTGTAAAGCCCAAGGGGGCTATATGTAAACATGTAAGCCTATATAAGGCAATATGATGATGAATAAAAAAACACTTTTTCATTCTCTCAAAAACCTAGGGTTTGTACATCTTTCCCTTTTCTGAAGGCTTCAAACCTTCTTCTTTCTTTTGAATTAAATCAAGAGTTTTACTCTTCCTTTTCCAAAACTAAATAGTTTTTCACCACAAAGCTCACAAAGGGGAACTTGGATCTACTATTAGATCTCAAAAAGAAGAGATTTTTAGATCTCACATCTCTTGATCTTCAAGATCCAGCCAACAGAGGAGGATGAAGAAGAAGAACCCCTTTCATCAACCAAAACATTTTAGGAGTTTAACTCCACTCTAAACCCTATTTCTGGGACTAAAAGCCCATTTTTCTCGCCAGTGCCCTGCGCTCAAGCGCAAAGCGCCCACGTGCCGACACGTGGCGCGCTTGCGCTCCAGCGCTCAAGCGTAAAGCACCCACGTGCCGACACGTAGCGCGCTTGCGCTCCAGCGCCCAGCGCTCAACCGCAAAGCGCCCATATGCCGACACGTGGCGTGCTTGCGCCCAAGCGCCCAGCGCTCAAGCGCAAAGCGCCCACGTGCCGACATGTGGCGCGCTTGCGCCCAAGCGCCCAGCGCTCAAGCGCAAAGCGCCCAGTGTCGGCACGTGGCGAGCTTACGCCTAAGCGCACAGCGCTCGAGGCGCTGGCCCCCACACATCCTTTGGATGCCTTTCCCCCCTCTTTTTATATATATGCATATATATATATATATTTATGCATATGTATACATATGTACACACAAACATACTCCACGACACTTCCCCTGTTAGAAAAAAATTTCTAACGGGACGCTGCCCCGCACCCCGCAGGGGGCCTGCTAGCCCCCTTGACCCCCAGCCCGCTATCCGGGTAGCGGGACCCCCGTAAAAACTCTGCGTGGCTTCCGATATATCCAAAACCCTCTTTCAAAACACAACACACGTACACTGCATATTGAGTTCGCATGACCAGTTTAACCCGTCAATCGGAGGTTCCCTCGCTCCAAAGGCGGTAATTAACGGCAGCTTAGTCCGCGGCTGCCGGAGATTCGGATCCCCACAATCATTAAACCCTAGCCTACTCTAGGCAGGGGGAATCTATAGTACTCCTGACAAGTGCGCGCGTATTCCCATCTCAATGGGGTGACGAAAAACACCCTACAGATTCTGGCACACCCGGTGGGACCAATCTCTCCTTCCATATTTCGGGTTAAGCTTTCATGCGAACTCAATTAATATGCATATCAATTGCCTGTACTAAAATCATGTTTTTTTTGTACAGGTTAACGTTCTCCGATTGCAATCTTCGGACACAGCAAAGATGTCTCCAAGGACAAGCTCAGCTCTCGACACAAATCCCGTCTCCTACACGATGAAGATAGACTCCAGGACGGTCCTTCCGGCCAGTCTTGGGCGACAATGGGAGGAGGAGCCGATACTATTTGGCTCTATTATGTTCGTGTCTGCTAACGCCATCCCAGCTCCTCAAGCTCCGGTAGCAGACAAACCGGTCTCAAAAGGGAAAATGCCGAATGTCGTGGTTGCAAGGGAACCTCTGCCCAAGCATAAGTCCGTTTCCAAATGACCCTCCATCGCTCCAGCTGGGGGCAAGTCCATCAACGTCAGCGAAGCAAAGGGGCATCTCGGGCAAGCTCCAGCGGTACCCCCGACAACTGCTCGATCAGGTGTCTTCTCTAAGCTTCCCGCTAATCAACTCACGATGGCTTCCCGGATAACGGATGCCCGTCAAGCCTTCAAAATCGAGAAGCTGAGGCAGAAACGGCTCAGATATAGAGCCAACAAAAAGGCTAGGGCTTCGGCCATGTTAAAATTTATGAATTTCCAAAGCCCAGACCGCTCTGCGAAACCAGCTGCCAGCGATGAAAGAATGGCTGGATGTGTTATCCACACTATATACATGGCCGGAAATGAAGAAACGAACCCTCCTCTTCTTCACAGCCATGGTGATGATATGGTTGACGCTACCCAGCATCAGCTCGATCTAAATGATGAAGAGCTTGCTCAGGCCGATAAGCCAGAGGAGCCTGTGGTTCTTGCGAAATTGTGCTCAGGAAATAAAGATGACCCGGTTGTCATAACCGGAGCTACAGAACAAGCATTATTCCGATAGCTTCAGAGGAAGCTTCAGGACAGGGATGAGAAGTTAGCCAGGGTACAGTCCAAGGTCGACGAATTGGCAAACGTCGCGGCAGATCTCGCGACCCAAGTCGCCCGATTGCAACTACAGCAGAATCAAGTTTTGGTTCATGAGCCGGGGATTGATACCCAGAGGTAGCCAACTGACACCCCCTTCAACCTAAGAGCGGTGCGCCTTCATGAAAAACGACCGCGATCAGCCTCCAGTCCCTCCGATACATACACCGGAGGAGAATCGCCTCTGAAAGAAAAACTGGAAAAATCCATTCCTTCAAAAGGGAAAAAGTCCACAAGATATTCAGGGACGCCCTAAGAAACGGTCTACAACTGCCAGAATCAAAGAGACCGTAAGAAGCGAATATGACCGACGACCCAAAATATTGCCCCTATCACAGGGTGATAGGTCATGCCATTGAGGACTTCTTCGTCTTCAAAGATTGGGTCGAAAGGCAATACAAGACGGGAGAGATAGAACTGTCTAAAGGCGTGTTGGCGAACAGTCAAGCTACGACCGCCGATTCCATACAAATGGAGACCGAAGCCTTTCGGAAACCCAATCCTCCCAGACATGTGCCATTATCTGAAAAGGGCGAACCAAAGACTGATCGGCCTCAAGAACCAGTATCAGTAAGGGCACCTACTCTATTGGAGAGAAAGAAGAATGTGTACTCCTTCAGGAGGGATGAAGTCCGCAAAATATTCGTGGACGCCTTGAACAACGGTCTGCAACTGCCTGTTCCAAAGAGGCCACATGAAATGAACATGACCGACAATCCCATATACTGCCCATATCATAGAATGGTGAGTCATACCATCGAAGACTGCTATATTTTCAAAGATTGGGTGGAGAACCAATACAAGCTTGGAAAAACCTCACAATCCTCGGATGTATCGGCAAGCCACAGGGCTACGGTCATCAACACAGCTCCGCCTAGATCAAAGTTCAAGGGGCTAGGATAAACAAAGAGGACCACCACGTCATTAAACTGGAATTAATCGACCACCACGTCATTAAACTGGGAACAATCGACCTCTAAGTCGTTAAAACTGGGAATGTAAAAAAAATGTAAATAAACAAAAAAAAAGTGTAAATAAAAGAAAAATAAATAAAGCCGAAATGATGGGGCAACTTGCAATAAAAATCAGTGAATAAAAATAAAAATGAAAATAAAGCCGAAATGATGGGGCAACCGCGAATAAAAACCGAAATGATAGGGCAATCGCGATCTTCGTGATAAGAAAAGCTGAAATGATAGAGCAATTGCGGTAAAACAACAAAACAACAACAAAAAACAGCGGCGAATGATGAGTCGCTCCTGGTACCATATTCCAGTGTAGCGATGCAGACGCCAACCAAAATTCAATTTCTCAAAATTTTTCCAGCCCTACGGCCAGTCTCCATATTGACTGCCGTATACAATCCACGGGCTCAAATAATTCTCGTCATACCCATGCCCCACCACAATCACCAGTTACGCGGCTAGTCTCTGCCTTTGGAATTATGCTCCATTGAGAGGACCCACTCATGTGTCCTCACGATACATGAGGAGAACAGACCTTTGTGGGATCCTTACGACTCACAAAGGAAAAACACACTTGGGGGTCCTCACGACTCCTAAGGAGAAAATGCACCTGCGAGATCCTTACGACTCGCAGGGAGAAAATGCTTTATGGGACCCTCACGGCCCATAAAATTGAAAAGTCTTAGATGGTAGGGATCTAAACCTGTCTCCTGAGCCATCACTCCCCAATCCCTAAGTGGCGAATGATGAGTCGCTCCTGGTACCATATTCCAGTGCAGCGATGCAGACGCCAACCAAATTCCAAACCCATAGCCCAACGGCGAATGATGAGTCGCTCCTGGTACCATATTCCAGTGCAGCGATGCAGACGCCAACAAAGTCCCGAAATTTTTCCGGCCCTACGGTCTGGATCATACATCCAGCAAAACCGTATACAATCCACCGGCGTAAAACGATCCCAATCTCTCCCAAGTCTTACCGGTGAGACCACATTCAAAGTCCCACCAAAAATAAAATAAAAAAAAAATCAAAATCAAAATAATAAAAAAAAAAAAAAATAAATAAAAAATGGTATGTCCACAAGCAAAATGGGCACGGATGAAAACCCGAAAGGGCTCCGTGAGTAAAAACAACAGGACTGCCGGCGAGTTTGTGAAAACCCGAAAGGGCGCGAACTCGTAAAAAAGAAATGAAATGCACTCGCAAAGTCCTCTCGACTTTGTGAGGAGAAAATTCCCGCGTGAGATCCTTACGACTCACAAAGGAGCAACACACTTAGGAGTCCCCACGACTCCTAAGGAGAAAATACACCTACGGGATCCTTATGACCCGTAGGGAGAAAATGCTTTTATGGGACCCTCACGGTCCATAAAATTGAAAATCCTTAGGTGATAGGGATCTAAACCTGTCTCCTAAGCCACCAATTCCCAAATCCTTCTGGGGCAAATGATGAGTTGCTCCTGGCATTATTCCAGTGCAGCAATGCAGATGCCAAACAAAAAAAAACCAATCCCCAAATCCTCTCAAAGACATATGATAATTCTCTCCTGGTACCATATTCCAGTGTAGCGATACTGATGTCGACTCAAATGAAACAAATCAAACCAACCAATTCCAACATCGACCTCTGCGTCAAACAACAGACACTCCATCTCGGGGATACGTTAACCAGTCGATACTCCGTCTCGGGGAAACGTCAAGCAGACACTCCGTGCCAGGGGCACATCGACAACAGACACTCCGTCTCGGGGACACGTCAACCAGTCGATACTCCGTCTCGGGGAAACGTCAAGCAGACACTCCGTGCCGGGGGCACATCGACAACAGACACTCCGTCTCGGGGACACGTCAACCAGTCGATACTACGTCTCGGGGAAACGTCAAGCAGACACTCCGTGCCGGGGGCACATCGACAACAGACACTCCGTCTCGGGGACACGCCAACCAGTCGATACTCCGTCTCGGGGAAACGTCAAGAAGACACTCCGTGTCGGGGGCACATCGACAACAGACACTCCGTCTCGGGGACACGCCAACCAGTCGATACTCCGTCTCGGGGAAACGTCAAGCAGACACTCCGTGCCGGGGGCACATCGACAACAGACACTCCGTCTCGGGGACACGTCAACCAGTCGATACTCCGTCTCGGGGAAACGTTAAGCAGACACTCTGTGCCAGGGGCACATCGACAACAGACACTTAGCCTCGGGGAAACGTCGACCAGCGACACTCCGTGCCGGGGGCGCGTCTACCAAATCGCTCCGGATCAGAGCGTCGACCGTCTATGTCGCAAAAAGGGCAGTGCAGGCTCCCTAAAAATCGGGAACCCAAATCGCTCCGGATCAGAGCGTCGACCGTCTACGTCGCAAAAAGGGCAGTGCAGGCTCCCAAAAAATCGGGAACCTAATTCGCTCCGGATCAGAGCGTCGACCGTCTACGTCGCAAAAAGGGAAGTGCAGTCTCCCCAAAAATCGGGAACCCAAATCGCTCCGGATAAGAGCGTCGACCGTCTACGTCGCAAAATGGGCAGTGTAGGCTCCCACAAATTAGGAACCCAAATCGCTTCGTAACAGAGCGTTGACCGTCTATGTCGCAAAAAGGGCAGTGCAGGCTCCCCAAAAATCGGGAACCCAAATCGCTCCGGATCAGAGCATCGACCGTCTATGTCGCAAAAAGGGCAGTGCAGGCTCCCCAAAAATCGGGAACCCAAATCGCTCCGGATCAGAGCGTCGACCGTCTACGTCGCAAAAATGGCAGTGCAGTCTCCAACAAATTGGGAACCTAAATCGCTTCGTAACAGAGCGTCGACCGTTTACGTCGCAAAAAGGGCAGTGCAGGCTCCCACAAATTGGGAACCCAAATCGCTTCGTAATAGAGCGTCGACCGTCTATGTCGCAAAAAGGGCAGTGCAGGCTCCCCACGAATCGGGAACCCAAATCGCTCCGGATCAAAGCATCGACCGTCTACGTCGCAAAAAAGGCAGTGCAGGCTCCCTACAAATCGGGAAACCAAATCTCTCCGGATCAGAGCATTGACCGTCCACGTCGCAAAAAGGGCAGTGCAGGCTTCCCACAAATCGGGAACCAAATCGCTCCGGATCAGAGCGTCGACCGTCCATGTCGCAAAAAGGGCAGCACAGGCTTCTACAAAGCAGGAACCAGATCACTCCGGGCCGGGAAAAAGTCTACCACGGACACTCCGTCTCAGAGACGCGTCAAGCGTCGACCGTCCATGTCGTAAAAAAAGGGCAGTGTATTCCAAAAAGTGGGAACCAAAGCAAGTCGCCTCCACGCGAAAGAAGATCCATCAATTTCATGCACACGACCCACCTACGTAGTGTGCATTTATTGATGGGGGCACTTTGTTGAAGTCGAAAATTGCACCCCGGTTGACCAAGTCAAAGTCAAAGTCAACCCCAAGCCAAACGGGCCTATGCCCAGGTCGAGTCCGAACATGAAGCGGCCGGCCCTCCCCCATGCCAAAATATAAATCATGTAATCAATAATTTTTATGTAATTTTTTATGCATGAATGTAAACAAAATTGGCATAAAGCCAAATTTTTGTAAGCCCATGTCTTATGTGCCAAAAGAAATGGCAAATGAGCCATAGGATAGGCAAAAAGCCATTTTGTAAAGCCCAAGGGGGCTATATGTAAACATGTAAGCCTATATAAGGCAACATGATGATGAATAAAAAAACACTTTTTCATTCTCTCAAAAATCTAGGGTTTGTACATCTTTCCCTTTTCTGAAGACTTCAAATCTTCTTCTTTCTTTTGAATTAAATCAAGAGTTTTACTCTTCCTTTTCCAAAACTAAATAGTTTTTCACCACAAAGCCCACAAAGGGGAACTTGGATCTATCATTAGATCTCAAAAAGAAGAGATTTTTAGATCTCAAAAAGAAGAGATTTTTAGATCTCACATCTCTTGATCTTTAAGATCCAGCCAACAGAGGAGGAAGAAGAAGAACCCCTTTCATCAACCAAAACATTTTAGGAGTTTAACTCCACTCTAAACCCTATTTCTGGGACTAAAAGCCCCTTTTTCTCGCCAGCGCCCTGCGCTCAAGCGCAAAGCGCCCACGTGCCGACACATGGTGCGCTTGCGCTCAAGCGCAAAGCGCCCACATATCGACACGTGGCGTGCTTGCGCTCAAGCGCAAAGCGCCCACGTGCCGACACGTGGCGCGCTTGCGCTCAAGCGCCCAGCGCTCAAGCGCAAAGCGCCCTCGTGCCGACACGCGGCGCGCTTGCGCTCAAGCTCAAGCACAAAGCGCTCAAGCGCAATGCGCCCACGTGCCGACACGTGGCGCGTTTGCGCCCAAGCGCCCAGTGCTCAAGCACAAAGCGCCCACGTGCCGACACGTGGCGCGCTTGCGCCCAAACGCCCAGCGCTCAAGCGCAAAGCGCCCACGTGCCGACACGTGGCGCGCTTGCGCCCAAGCGCCCAGCGCTCAAGCGCAAAGCGCCCACGTGCCGATACGTGGCGCGCTTGCGTCCAAGCGCCCAGCGCTCAAGCGCAAAGCGCCCACGTGCCAACACGTAGCGCGCTTACGCCTAAGCGCACTGCACCTAAGTGCACAGCGCTCGAGGCGCTGGCCCCCACGCATCCTTTGGATGCCTTTTCCCCCTCTTTTTATATATATGCATATATATATATATATATGTATGTATATGTAAACATATGTACACACACACATACTCCACGATACTGCCCCTGTTAGAAAAAAAATTCTAACGGGGCGCTGCTCCGCACCCCGCAAGGGGGCTGCTAGCCCCCTTGACCCCCAGCTCGCTATCCGGGTAGCGGGACCCCCGTAAAAACTCTGCGTGGCTCCCGATATATCCAAAACCCCCCTTTCAAAACACAACACATGTACACTGCACATTGAGTTCGCATGACCAGTTTAACTCATCAATCGGAGGTTTCCTCGCTTTAAAGGCTATGGGTAATTAATGGCAGCTTAGTCCGCGGCTGCCGGAGATTCGGATCCCCATAATAATTAAACCCCGGCCTACCCTAGGCAGAGGGAATCTATAGTACACCTGACAAGCGCGCGCGTATTCCTATCTCAATTGGGTGACGAAAAACACCCTACAAAGTCCAAGACTCTGTGATCGACGAAATCTTCTCCCACCGATCGAAGAAATCAAAGGCTCGGCAAAAAAAAGATCATCCCTCCTTCATACAGCGAGGGGATTCTTTTACAGAGGTACCTGTCATAACGGCTCCTTCAATTTCGACTTCCCACAAAAGGATGAGGCCGGAGAAAATCCCACTGCTTGCGGCAAATTCCAAAGGCGCTGGACCCAAACGCCCCAAGTCTGGGGGCATGATCGTGCATACAGTTTACATGGCTTTTAGAAAAGAAGAAAGTCGTGCTTTCGTAGGTCACCGGCCGCAAAATCGGTCGTTGACAAAAGCGCAGGAGCAACAACAAAAGCTTCAAGAGATGCTGACCAAAATGACAGCACTCACCGGGTAGGAAAAAAAGTCCGGAACCGGCATCTGAACAACGGCAAGAGCAGGAGACCGATACAGAGTTCCAGCGAAGGGTGCTTGAAAGAAAAGACAAAGAAGCTGCTGAGCAAGCCTCCAACATAAAGCAGATGGCGCTCTTGTTTCAGAATATGGTTGGAATGACAATCTAGCCGAACCCCGAGCAGAGGATCCGCCGATAATCATCGAGGATGACAGAGGGGAAACATCAAACCCTCTTCCGGCTCTATCAGTGGCTATGGAGGAAATGATCTCCGAGGCTACTCTTGATGATTACATCGCTCAACAAATACGAGCTCATCAAGTGAATGAAGCGGCCGGCCAAATTGTCAGAACTGGGCGACCATATCTAGGCTGGTATGACCAAATCAAGTACCCGCCAGGATATACGATCCCCAAGTTCCATGTGTATAAGGGGACAAGCAACCCACCCCAGGACATCGTGCAGTTCAGAGCTCTGTACGGCAACACTGGAGGTGACGACAAACTGTTGCTTCGCCAGTTCGTTGGCATCCTGTCGGAGACAACCTTTGAATGGTACCCGGAGCTCCCAAATGACTCCATGAGGACATTCAAAGAAATGGAACTGCTGTTCACACAGTGGTTCGCCAGCACAAGAGAGCGCACCTCGATCACGACATTGATCAATGCCAGGGTAAAGTTGGGAGAAACCTGGGTCTAATTCGCGGTCCGGTGGCGGAACATGTAGTCAAAGTGAGAATAACACATTGAAGAATCCCCCGCCATGGGCGTGTTCATCGGGACCTTAGATTCGCAAAAGACTCTGTCCCAGTTCATGACGTTCTTCAAGACGACGACCTTCCAGGCTCTGATCGATAAGCTGACCTAAATGGACCAGATGGGCCATAGACTTTCCTTCTCAAACAATGACCTTCGAAACGCCAAAGGTAAAGGGAAAGCGGCCTTCGTTGCTAACACTCAACAACAACCGAGCGACCCAAAACCGGTGGCTCGCCAAAACAATGCACGCCCACGCCTATCCCTGGAAGAAAGGCTAGGACACGCATACTTGTTTCCCCGAGATAAAACGAGGAGACTCTTTGAGTTGGCAGTGCGCAACAAACTAATCATACTGCCAGACCCACGGCGTCCACTGCAACCTGGTGACGTCAACAACCCCAACTGCTGCTCCTATCACAGAATGGTGAGCCACCCAATTGAGAATTGCTAAGTCTTCAAGAACTGGGTTGAGGACCAGTACTAACAGGGGAAATTCACGCTGTCTAAGAACTGGAGGATGAAACCGCCACAGAAGCACACTCCCAAAAAAGTGGATGCACCGGGGGCATCATGCTCGCTCATGGAAGAAACTCCATGGGAAAGACCAAAAGAATGCTGAAGGATCTACAGAGCCTACTTGAACCTGAAATCATTGAAGGGATGCTGAAACCGCGTCCCATACCGAAAGTTGTTGACGAAGGGCAAAATCCCAAAGTCAAGCCTTCAAAGTCTTCGAAGGAAAAGAAGAGGACCAAGAAGCCTGTGCAGCCTGCCGAGTATGACGAAAAGTGCACAAACATACAAAAGTACATTGACGCGTTGGAAGAGTACAACCAGAAGGCACGGACACCAGTCATCCTCGAAGAGTTCCTCAAGCATATTCTTGAGAATGAAGATAGTGATAACAACGAGGAAAATGACTCATCAGAAGAAACTGAAGCCTATGTCGCGAGTTGTCACATGGTCTCCCATTCGTTGTTAAATGGTGAAGAAGCTCCCTCAGCGTCAGAAAACAACACAGAGGAACTGGGGGCAGATGCGGCACTAAATTCCCCAGAACTGCTAAAAGAATCGATAGGCTGTTAAATGAAGCCTTTCGAAAAAGCAAAGCTGACCGAGAACACGAAACTGCCAGATACGAAAAGGCTAAGCATCAGCGTCAGAATGAAAAAGTTGCGGCGAGGATGAGTCGTAAAGTACTCCAACCAAGCCGAAGCACACCTGCTACAAATAAGAGCATGATCAAGGCAGAGAAGCGGTTCACCAAAGCCCTGTTAATGGGGATAAAGCTGCCACCTCTCATAAGAAACACTCCCGGGGTTATATGTGTTAGGAATATGTATGCCCTAGAGGCCATTATTGTTGACATAGTGGATTCTTGGATATATATATATATATATATATATATATATATATATATATATATATATAGGACTTTCTTGCTCGACATGATAGTATGCTATCTGGTTACCTTTATCTTAACATGTAGACTGATATTTATATACTGTCTGTCTCTTACATACTGATAAAGCCCTTAAGATATGTACTTGACTACCAGGATTATGATGAGATCATACTAGTGGGGCCAGGGTGGTACATAAGTACATTCTTTAACCGTTCCTAGTCGAGGGGATATCGAGCCAAGGGCATCGATATTCGATAGTAGACTAGTGTGTACGTTTCTTGTCCCTTAGAGGGTGATGGTTGATCCCACAACTATTGGTGTGTGACATTAAAGATTGTACACAGGTGCTCGTTAGAGAATGGGTACACCGAACGGACTCGCCGAGGACTCCTAGTTGGTATTATACCTATCGTCAGATAGCAGTCCTTTGGTGACACTGGTACAGGTTAGTCTGTAGATCTGAGATCGTCATAGAGTTTTGTGTGGCTCCCACTATGCTTTGATTTTCTCCTTACCATGCTCAAGAGGAGTCATGCAAATAGGTGGATTTTGGGTATAGTCCCGAGTCACATGGAGGCAACGAGCGATAGGAGGGGTTTCGTCTCTCCCGGTATTGGAGGTTGATGTTGAGATATGCTTGATTGGCTATAACTGGAAGTCCTTGTCCAGGGCTGCTACTGAGATTTACTGATAAGAGTTATCAGTAGTTTCTCGAACCATTATCGGCTAAATATCGACATGACTTATCACGTTACTGGGGTCTGACGTTTACCACCCCTTGACATGATATGCAACATATCAGACGAAAAGACCGGACTGTACAGTAGTGTTACTGATATGCTTCATGGAGAGTACGGACAAGCTTGCTTGTTGATCTTCATATCGCTCAATACCCGGGTAGCCGTTACGTACAGCTAGTACCGCTGACGGCTTGTGGGTGACTGATGTGATCATCACCTACTGCTGGCGTATTGATGAGTCTTTAAAGTCCCACACAGAAGTTCCCTGGTTCAAGCAAAACGAAGTAGGACACATATGTGATATGTGTGTGGGCCTGATAAAATATGTGTATGTGATACCATATTGTAATCTGGCAGTTATCTGTTATTTAGTTATGTTATATGTGATATAACCAGATTATCGAATCAAGTGTTGATTTGATAATTTGATACACAGATAAATGATATTAGTCGGTTATATGCGATATAACCAGATTATTAAATCAAGTGTTGATTTAATATTATGATATATATTATATGTGATATAATTATATCTTAACTAATATCATTAGCTCACTAATTATTCTTCATTATATATATATATATATATATATATATATATATATATATAATGAAGCATGGCTTGAATTTCTATTTTTGAGAAAAATATAAATGAGGTGGAAAATGAGAGCATGGTTTCAAGTATGGCATTTTCTTTTCTTTATTCATCTTGACTCACTATTCAAGCATGGTTGCAATTTTATATTGCTATTTTTTCCATGCTTGATTGAGTGGGGATCAAGGGGTTGCCATTCATTCACTTCATTTTTCATTCAACACTTAGTCATTTTGCAAGTGTTTCTCTCTTGCTCCCATTTTTGCTCACTAGCTTTTTCTTCTTCCTCATTGTCATGCTTTAAACTTCAACCCTCACATGTGATGTGAATCATGAAGCTTGAACACAAATTTATGAGCATCAAATCCCCTACTTCACCATCTTACACTTGACCAGCGATCAAGTATAGTGTGTTTCCTACACTAAAAGAGTTTAGTATAGAGGCAACTTGAGTTGGAGGAACTTCGCGTGGATCATCTTCAGTACGAAGGTCTTTGGAGGAAGCTCGTCCAAACCCTCAAGTGGAGCCCAGTGGAGTCGCAGGACTACTGCACGGAGCATGTGAAGTGAAGGACTCGATCTACGAGGGTATATCCATCTTTAATTTCTTATAGTTTAGTTGATATCAAACCTAAAATCTTAATCATCTAGTTAAAGATCTTGTTTAGTCTAGCTTATGACCTATAAAAATTTGAATTCAGCAGGCTTGATGTCATTAGAATCTCATGGTGGTGCTAGGGTAGACTTTAAATATGCATCGACGGAGAGGATTCACATCCAAACTACTGCTTATATCATCGGAGGGTTATCCACTCCACCGAGGAATGCAGTGCCTTCAAGAAGTGGTGGCAAGGATACGTTGCCCATCAAAAACACTTCGAGAGGATGAAGCGTGAAGCTCGTCGACAGCAAAATGGTGTGAAAGATGAGCGTGAGAAAATGACTGGCAACTGTCATATGGTTGATACCAGTCCGGAAAGGGAAAAACCCCAAGTTCTTACTTTCGGGAGCGATTCTAAGGAGGAAATACCCCTCACCCCTCTCTTCAAAGACTCCACCTCCCATAAAGAAGAGGAGGAGAAGAACTGCGAGAATATTCAGCTGCGTAACCATACGCTGCCCGGGAAGAACCTTGGACCTACAAATAAAGGTTCGAGCAAAAAGGACAAAGGGAAAGAAAAAATCCCTGAGGAAATTTCCCTCAACGGTGGAGTTGTCAAAGAGCTCGTAGTGAGAGACCCGCCTAAGAAAAATAAGGTTGATTACAACGTCCTGGCACATTTGAGAAAAATACCCTCACAACTGAGCATATTGGATGTTCTCCTCTTGTCTAAAGAAGCACGGGAGTCTCTGATCAAGGCATTACAAGAGCCCGATGAGTTCCAAGCTTTCCTTGCAGAAGAGAAGATGAAGGATGTGCTGGCGGAGGTTCACACAATTGACATTACATTCAGCGATGAAGACCTCCTCCTTGGTACGTATGAGTATAAATGCCCGTTATATGTCACCGGGTACTGCTACGACATCAAGATAGGGAAAATCCTTGTCGGCAACGGATCCTCCGTCAACCTTCTCAACGTGAAAGTGCTGAAGGAGATTTGTATGAATGTTCAACACTTGGCTCGGGAAAAAATTACCATCTCCAGGTTCGACTCACAGTCGTTACGGACGCTTGGGTCCGTAATTTTGACGTTACGCTTCGGGTTGCTCGTCACTGACATTAAATTTCACGTCATTGACTCCAAGATTTGCTATAACGCTTTGCTCGGTAGGCCCTGGCTGCATAAGTACAACGCCATCCCTTCTACACAATATCAGTGTATGAAGTATTTCAAGGATGGTTTGGAATGCACCGTCATAGGGGAGCTGAATCCATTCCCCGTAAACGAGGTTCGGAAATATGAAGACGCAAAGTACTTCCTACCAGACTTCAAAGACACGGAAAGATGTCATAAGCCGGAGGATAAACAGAAGTCCATCGCCACTATCCCGATCTTTGGGAGCGATTCCGAGGAAAATGAATAAATTGTTTACTCGGGTCAATCCCAGAAAGAAAATAATAGGCCCGGACCATCGACCCCTCCTTTGGAAGCAACTCCGAGGACGAGGCTAACGCTGTTTTCTCCATCCGCCCATCAGTGTAAACCCTTGCCGAAGCGGATCAGAGTCTACAAATTACAATGGCTCCGCCTTGGCATTATAAGGAACTTGATGTGCTCGATACATACAGCATACAGGAACTACAAACTTTCTACGTGCGTCCCAGGTGAAGAGGTGAAAAGGCGATCCTCTTCTACCAATCTACGGAGACCAGAGTAGAGAAAGAATTTTGGCACGGTGCCAAAAATACACTTGATAAGCTTCAACCAATCCGTTTGCTAAGATACTACGCGGAGGGATTGAAAAGGCTATTAAGATGCCATGGTGTACTATTCGAACAAACTGTTCGACAAGTCCACTTCTACAAAAAGATTTGGGATATCCCTGGGGCCTAGCAAAAGATGCCCAATGAGAAGATAGAGAAAACCGGGCTCAGATACGTTCGTTCCAAGAAACGGGAGCGATTCCACAGCTGCCGCGTCATAAACAGCTCCGGTGAAGAAGAGAACGCTCTTCTAAATAGCTGTGAAGTTGAAACAGAGTGAAATCCCGCTCTAAGAACGTTAAGTCCGTCACTCGAAGAACAAATAGACAAGCTCATAGAGAAGGCTTGTCAAAAGAGTCAAGAAAACCACAGCCGCGAAATGGCTATCTATGAAAAAGCCAAGGCGCAACGTCTCAATCAGCAATCCGCGGAGAAAGAAAACTACAATGCCCTTCATCTTCAGCCAGCTGTACGTTCTCGCCACAAGGGAAAATCCCGAAATAAAGGCAAAAACAAGGTGAAAAACGTAAACAATGCTCGAAAACAGCAATACGGATCGAAGAAGCCGTGCAATCGAGGAAAAGTCGATTGGAACCCGTCCTTTATAAAGAAGATGGGTAGGGGATACTCTTTTCCTCATGACAAGACAAGGAAAATATTCAACCTTGTCATGAACCACCAAATGGTGATGCTCCCAGAGTTTCGGCACCCGGAACAAATAAACGAGGATCATCATCCGGATTATTGCTCCTACCACCGAGCCATAGGTCATCCTCTTGAAGACTGCTTCACCTTCAAAAACTGGGTCGAGGACCAGTATCAACAAGACAGGTTCACTTTATCCGACAGCTGGAGGGTGACCCCGCCGCAAAAGCATGAGCCAAAAAGGACCTATATCGTAAGGGTAGGACCGGCTCAACGTCAAGAATGGAAGTGAACCCGTACCTGCCACGTGATAACACTCTCAAAAGAGGGATGTGTAACAACCCTAAGCTTTATGTACAATTTTTTTTCAAAAATACAGAAAGAGGTACTTGAGCCTGAGCACAAGTTATAAGTTTGATTTACTTTTGAACAACAAGAAAGAGCTTGTAGTTCATTGGTAATACCTTGCACTGCTGACCATAGCACCAGAGTTCAAATCCGATCAGCCACACATTATTTTTATTTAAAATTATGTTAATCTTTTAGAAGCCCAAGAGTTTGCACGTGCACTACACGTAATAGGATAAGTTACAAAATAATCTAACAGGTGCAATAGGCTAGACCAAGTGTCATGGACACGAGGCACCAATCCGAGCCCCCACCCCTTGATCCGACCGACGAAAGGTAAGGTTAGGCCGGCACCGCCGGTTCTAATGAGCCCAAACACTATTTTTTATTAACCCTAGCGACTCTTAAACTACCCTCTCAACCCCAGTATTGTTTATTCTCTGCACATTTACAGAGAATAATAATATCCCTTTAAATCCCATTTTAATGCAAATTTAAATGTATTTTTATCACACCCTAACCCTAATTTTCCCTATAAATACCCACTCTATTTTTACACCCTTTCACACTGAAATTTCCTACAAAAACTCTCAAGAAAATTCCAAGATCCTTTTGTGTGCAAGTGGAGTTAGCAAAAAGGCGAAGCTCCGACTGACTTCCGACGGCAATCCGAGGAGTTTCCCACGACGAAATGACCCACCTCTTCCTTTTTCTCTCCTCTAGACAATCATCCAGTAAGTCCCTACTTCTTCCTCTTTTCTCTATTCTAAAAATATTCAAAACTAAAAGCTGACGGAAACGGAGTTAGTCCGACTTCCGATTCGGTTTTCTTTAAAAACTATACTTTCCTTAACGAAATAAAACCATACTCTTATATGTTGACTAATAAATATTAACAAACTTAATAAAACAAGTTGCATATCAAACTAATCATTTTTGTAACTTTTATTATACTTTTTCAGAAAAATACCATATAATTTAGTTTCGACATAAACCATCATAATTCCTTGTTATACTTATAGATAGTTCATGAGGTAATGACCTATCTCCTCACAACACTCATATCTAATACAGCACGATGGAATTTAGGAACATAGATTTGGGAAAACACGACTTTACATATAACCACCTTCAACTTATAAAACCTTTTTCACAAGAAGTGTATTTTAACAAATCTTTGCAATTGCGTCTCTACAACCATTTGGGGAACCCGTTCGGGATGGTGCAGATTATCGCACATCCTCGGGTTTAGTAGAGTGAGATGCAGAGCTCCGCAAGGAGCATACGATCTCGAAAGATTTTAATACAAGTTTCATTAGAAAATGTAATTTCTATCATAAATAAAACTTATATTTTTAATAAATAAATATATATGTAATTAATATCAAAATAACTATTTTTAATATTTATAATATTCCATATTTTCAAAATTCAAGAAAAACATTCCATTTACAAGAAAATACCATACAATTCCAATATTTCAAATAAATACCTTATACTTTAAAAATTAGGTCATATTCACTAGAAAATTCACATTGAATAAAAGAAATATCTGTGAAAACTCTAAAGATGATAATTAAATGCTTGAGTTATATTTTGAAAGTATAACAAAACTATTTTACATAAAACCCCTCAAGTTATACTAAATTACAATAAGGACCCTAGTAAACATAGGTTTAAGCGGGACCAGTCACTTGAGCCTCAGGGAGCCGGAGATATAGGTGCTTACCTATTTAAGGTAGACAACTTAACAAACGGTGTTATCAACACGGTAATTGTCTTTGAAAAAGACATAAATCCTGTCGTCCATGTGCAGCAGTTACCGATAGCACCAAAACACAACTCAGGACTTCAATTTCTTTTCTAATTGTCTGACTCAGGCCGAGTCTCAATATAATCAATATGACTTGAATATGATTCAAGTATAATCTATAATACAATAATTCAACATGAATCCATGAATTCATATACTCAATCTATACAACTTGACTGAACCGAACCATGAATATACTCCATTTACATGTTCATCCATTATATCCGTTCCATTACTGATATCATGGTTCCGGAAAGTCATTTATCTATAAAATTATATTACAAGATAATACAATGCAAACAATACAATCAAGACATCGCGGGGTTTAAGGGGTAGATTAGTACGGAAGGTGTTAAAAGTGGCACGAGACTGTAACCATAATACACCTAACCTGAATTCAATTGCCGTTGTACCGTGGCTGAACAGTTCCTTGTGCTCCTTATACCTTAGTCCACAGGGAAAGTTGGACTCCACTCGTATACACTGGTCTCTTCTGTACCAAGTTACAAACAGCTACGTTAATATAACAAACCACACTATAATAGTTATACTCTCTCTTTGTCTATTCTACTTCTCCCTCCTATTTGGGACTTACCGAGCGATTTGTTTGCTAACTATATTCTCTTTCTTTTCTTTGGAATATCGTCAGGTGATTCGGACCTTCAGGAAATCGAGCCCACCAGCGAGGACTTGGATCAGCTAGCCTTCGACCCGGAGCTCTAGTTACTTGTACATTTCATTTCAGTATTTTCATTTCTGTTATGCCACCGTTTAGGAATTGCTTTCATTCCATGTATTTACCTTTCAGTTGTATTGTAAAAAGAATGTTTAATAAATAAAGTTGATATTTATTTACATCCTGTCTCTTGTGTACACTTTCTTTTATATTGCTTAGATACGCTTAACGTGTTTACTTCTGAGTAAATGCGCAGCGGCCTCATCGCGTTCCCTTCCCCGTATACCGGGAAGCAGGGCATGACAGGAGGGCATGAGACGATAGATTACCCCTTCAGGTGCTTCGCAAATGAATACGAGGACGAAGTGATCCCAGAGTTTCCACCAGCACCAAAAGAGCTGGAAGACGGGATACATACTACGGCGGACAACCTGAGGAAAATTGAGGGACGGAAAATGATCCGAGGCCAACGTTCGTCAGTGAGCTACTATCTGAAAAACAGGTAGTCACATTAAAATACATGCTCATACAATATAAAAACTGCTCTGCGTGTAACTATTCCGAGATGCCGGGTCTAGATCTAAAAGTAGCGGTACATAAACTGGCTATATCGCCGGACATCAAGCCAGTCAAGCAAGCGCCAAGAAGAATGTGGCTCGAACTCGAGATGAGTATCAACATCGAAGTTAAGAAACTAATTGACTCCGGCTTCATCCAAGAAGTTCAATATCCCGACTGGATCGCCAACATCGTTCCAGTGATGAAGAAAAATGGGACGGTGCGCATCTACGTGGACTTTCGGGACCTCAAAAAAGCCTGCCCGAAGGATGACTTCCCACTACCCGTTACCGAGCTGATGATCTATAACATGTCTACCCATGAGGTCTTCTTCTTTATGGATGGATTTTCAGGGTACAACTAAATAAAAATGCATCCTGAAGACCAAAAGCATACTGCCTTTCGGACTCCGCTGGGCATATTCTGCTATAAAGTGATGCCCTTCGGTCTGAAGAACGCTGGCGATACCTACTAGAGGGCCATGACGAAGATCTTTGATGAACTCATTCATGAGGTTGTTGAATGCTACATCGACGACCTTGTGGTGAAAAGCAACTCATATGAGGAACATTGGGAACCTTTAAACATAGTGTTCCAACGTCTTCGGAAATACAATCTGAAGATGAATCCTCTCAAATGCGCGTTTGGAGTCTCCTCAGGAAAATTCCTGGGATTCATAATACGGCATCGGGGTATCGAAATTGACCCTTCAAAGATTAAGGCGATTATGGGAATGCCCACGCCAAGGACTCTCAAGCGATTGCGATCCCTTTAAGGAAAGCTCGCGTATATCCGACGGTTCATAACTAACCTCTCCGGAAAATGCCGTCCCTACAGTCATCTAATGAAGAAGGGATACCGTTCGTCTTGGATCAAAAGTGCCAAAACGCAGTAGGCGAAATCAAGCGGTACATACAAAATCCGCAGGTGCTGACCGCTCCAGTTAAAGGAAAACCCCTTATCCTATATACAACAACCCTTGAGGGTTCTTTAGGCGCGTTATGGTCACAGGAGAATGACCAGGGAAAGGAAAGAGCTCTGTACTATTTGAGTCGGGTTCTTTTGGGGGCAGAAAACAACTACTCCCCCATCGAAAAGCATTGTCTGGCACTAATCTTCGTGATAACAAAGCTCAGACACTGCGCCTTGGCACATGAAGTTCATCTTATATCAAAGGTGGAACCTCTCAAATATCTAATGTCGAAGGCCATACTAACAGGAAGGCCAGCCAAATGGGCCCTCCTCCTGATGGAGTTGTTGATAACGTATCGACCCTTCAAAACTTTGAAAGGCCAGGCCTTTGCCGACTTCCTTGCCGAGCATCCGATACTAGCCGACTCCCCCTTAAATTGTGAGTTGCCGGATGAACATGCGTTCGATACAATCGAAAGAAAGAAGGAAGAAAGTGATTCCCAATAAGAACTCTACTTCGACGTAGCATCTTCCTTGAAGAGGCGAAAGCATAACACCCTCATAATCAAAGCCGGAGTGGGCCTTATCTTCATGACTCCACAAGGAGAAAAACTGCGTTACACCCTTTCCTTAACGGAGCTAAGGACTAATAACGAAGCTCAATATGAAGCTTTGATAGCAAGTCTCGAGACCGCTGTCGACATGGGAATCAAAGACCTCCTCATATATGGAGACTCCCAGCTGATCGTTAGCCAAGTAAATGGTGACTATCAGACGTGCAAGCCGGAGCTGATAAAGTATGGTGAAAGAGTGCAACAACTATTGACATAAATCCCCTCCTACGTCCTGGAGAGTATACCGCGTGCAGAAAACAGTAAGGCGGATGCATTGGCCAAATTGGCTAAGGAATTAGCCGACGAAGACCTCGATGATGTAAAGATCATCGTGCAAAGCCACAGGATCCTCACGCCAACAGATATATCTTCGGAAGACTTGATGGAGCCATCTGAAAGAAAAGAAATGGCCGAACAAGCAGCCTTTCAAATAGAGGACGATGAAAAGATCAACGATTGGAGGGAAGTCTTTATAGACTACTTCAAATCCCAACGAACGCCTAAAAATGCGTCACCTAGACATCAGCTCATGAAACGAGCTCTGTCTTTCGCTTTCGTCAATGATACTCTATATAAAAGATCGTTCGACTGTCTATGGCTAAGATGCCTGGGGCCGAAGGAAGCAAAGAAATTTTTTGAGAAATTCACGACAGATTCTGCGGATCTCACCAAGCTGGGCCAAAAATGAAGCTGAAGATCAAAAGAATGGGTTATTATTGGCCCACAATGATTCAGGATTGCCTCGAATATGCAAAACAGTGTCACTCATGCCAAATTCATAGATACTTCATCCACCAGTATCCAAATCCGCTACACCCAACAGTGGCTAGCTGGCTGTTCGAAATGTGGGGAACCGATATAATTGGCCCCATTAAACCAACATTGTCCAAAGGATATCGGTTCATACTGGCAATGACCGACTACTTCTCCAAGCGGGAAGAAGCAGTACCACTAAGAGAGGTGAAGACGGAGAACATCCTCCATTTCTTCAGGACACATGTCATCTATCGGTTCGGCACTCCGCGACGAATTATCTAGTATAATGGGTCAGCTTATAGAAGCCATAAAATCAGCCGCTTTGCACAACAACATAAAATAGATTGGAGATACTCTTCAGTCTATAATCTTCGGGCCAACGGTCTAGATGAAGCTTTCAATAAGACGTTGACAAATATTATAAAGAAAACGATGTCCAGAAACAAGAAAAGACTAGCATGAAAGGCTGCACGAAGCTCTCTGGGCATACCAAACAACGTTCAAAACAGCTACGAATACAACACCATACATGTTGGTATTTGGCACAGAAGCAGTGCTTCCCCTGGAAATAGAACTCCAATCTCTATGAGTAGCGGTTCGATATGAGCTGATAGATGAAGAAAATGTTCATCTTCGGCTCGAAGAGCTTGATGCTCTCGATGAAACCCGCCTTATAACACAACAAAACCTGGAGGCTTATAAGGCAAGGATGACATGGTCATATAAAAGACTGACCTGGCCGAGAATATTGTGCCAAGGCGACCACGTACTAGTCGTCAAAAGGCTAATGATCCCCAATCGTGCAAAACGGGGAAAATTAGAGCCAAACAATGAAGGCCTGTACCTTATAGACAAAGTCTACCAAGGTGGAGGCTACCTGCTCATGGATATGCATGGCGAATGACCCTTCCGGTCAATAAATGGCCGATTCCTCAAAAAATACTACGCCTGACGTGTCACGATTTAGGTCTATGATAGATGACGAGGCTCGTGTCCGATCGCTATCTTCTTGAGTCAGAACTCTGAGAGTAGTATGCAAAGAAGCTCCGTTGGCTCAAAAATGGCGATAATGGACCGAGATATCCTTAAACTAAGAATTCGCCTCAAACATAGTGATAACGGACCAAGATGTCCTTAATCTAAAACCCCGCCTCAAATATGGCGACATTGGACCGAGAAGTCCTTAAACTAGAAATTATCTGCCTCAAACATGGCGATAACGGACCAAGATATCCCTTAACTAGCACATCGCCTCCAAAACGGTGATATGCCTCCTTGAGATCTATATTGCAATCGAAACCCCAACGGCGAAGACTGCAACTTAAGTCCCACTGGCTATATAGCTACTCCGGTGGTGAAGTCACCATCAAGTTCTACTGGCAAATAGATGGATCATTAAAAAAAGGTATGTCCACAAGCAAAATGGGCACGGTTGAAAAACCGAAAAGGCGTCGTGAGTAAAAACAGCAGGATTACCGGTGAGCTTGTGAAAACCCGGAAGGGCGCAATCTCGTAAAAAAAGGTAGGTTCACAAGCTAAATGGGCACGGATGAAAAACCGAAAGGGCGTTGTGCGTAAAAACAGCAGGACCGTCGGAGAGTTTGTGAAAACCCGAAAGGGCGCGAACTCGTAAAATAAAAATTCATGGGCACTTGCAAGGTCCTCTCGACCTTGTGAGGAGAAAATACCTGCGTGAGATCCTTACGACTCACAAAGGAACCACACACTTAAGTATCCCTATGATTCTTATGGAGAAATTACATTTACGAGATCCCTACGACTCGTAAGGAGAATCCCCCTATAAGACCCCTGTTACCCGCCGAAAGACGCGGACGAAGACGCGGCGGACGTCTCGCCTGAATTTCGGGGCAGATGCTAATTGGTGCTATCCGTCCACCTCACCGAAGATGCCAAATTGATTTTTGGCACCATATAACGAAGGTTTAAACGGATGCGGCCGATGTAGCAGACTTCGTCAGATTCCCCTCATTTGAGGGGTTTTTGATTGTGGGGACGCTCTTCCCTGCAGGCGCAAGCCCCTGCAGTTAATTACGCTACCGCATCGCGGTAACAATTTTCTCCTTCTCCAGATGGTCACTTCGTGTCGTGGGTGTTTGTTTTGTTTTTGGTTGCCTGTGGATTGTATACGGAGACTAATTTATGTTGTCGCCCGTAGGGCGTGGATTAGTCTAAATCCGTATTTTCTTAAATTTGGGTTTTGGTTTTGTTTTAAGGATACGTTAGTCTCATTTGAGACTAAGATTAACTTAAACGTTTGTTAAGGATACATTAGTCTAATTTTAGACTAAGATCGACTCAACATTTGTTAAGGACACGTTAGTCTAATTTTAGACTAAGATCAACTTAACAGGATCATTTAGATCCAACAAAAGAGCATTTGAACTCTATTGTTTAGTTTAGGGACATTGCGGTCGATTACCAGTTTAAGGATATGGTGGTCCATTGTTAGTTTAAGGACATCTCGGTCCAAGGTTAAGGACATCATAGTCCGTGAGTTTAAAGACCTCACAGTTAAGGTTAAGGACATCATAGTCCGTGAGTTTAAAGACCTCACAGTCAAGGTTAAGGACGTCTTAGTCCGTGAGTTTAAAAACCTCACAGTCAAGGTTAAGGACGTCTTAGTCCGTGAGTTTAAAAACCTCACAGTCAAGGTTAAGGACGTCGTAGTCCGTGAGTTTAAAGACCTCACAGTCAAGGTTAAGGACGTCGTAGTCCATGAGGTTAAAGACCTCACAGTCAAGGTTAAGGACGTCATAGTCCGTAAAGTTAAAGATCTCACAGTCAAGGTTAAGGACGTCATAGTCCGTGAGTTTAAAGACCTCACAGTTAAGGTTAATGACATCATAGTCCGTGAGTTTAAAGACTTCACAGTCAAGGTTAAGGATATCATAGTCCATGGGCTTAACGACCCCACAGTCCGTAGAGTGTTTTGTTGTCGGGACCCGTCACCTCTCTAAAGACGTTGAAGGATTACAACAACAAATATCAGAGGAGTAAAGAGATGTACCCTCGACCGGTGTGAGTTGGTTGAACGATCTGTAGTCCAATTTGGGACTAAGATCTGTTGAAATATTCATGAGCAGATGGGCTCAATTAATATGAGTTGAGGACTTATGGCCAATCTTGGGCTAAGTCCAATAAATGTTTAACATTTTATTTTGGGCAGTTGAGCCTTTATTTGGGCTTGGCCCTTTTAATAATGCTGAGCATTAGATCTTGGCATAAAAAAATCTTTTCTTTTGTCTTATGTTGAATGCAAAGCATTCATCCGAGCTCTGGCTCATTAAAGAACAATTTGTGTTCTGTCAGCGCAACCTATGGTGCGCTAGGCGCTTTGCGCCAATGAAGTGCGCTTCTGCCATGTGGCGCACATGTAAGGGACAAGTGTTGCGCTCTGCGCTAGGCGCCAGATGATGAGCGCAGATGCCTGTTTGTGAGCGCTGAGCGCTGGTCCATGAGCGTATTGCGCTTTTAATTTAATGGCGCGCCCGTGAGTGACACGTGGCGCGCTTGGAGCTGAGCGTCAGCCTATGAGCGCAGTGCGCTATTTCAGAAGTGCAAAGCGCAAGTTGCATACGTGGTTGACACGCGGCGCATTTTGGTGCTAAGCGCCGGTCCAGAGAGCGCAGAAGCGTTGTTCAAGAGTGCAAGACACATTTCAATAGCGCAAAGCGCATTTGATCAGTTTTTATGATCTGTGAACAAATTTATGTTCTTCTTTTAAAAGAGACTTTGTCTCAAGATTCAAGAACAATAGTTCTTATTTTTTGAAAGGGCTTTGCCTTTATAGATCAATGATCTGTGAATGAAGTAAGTACTTCTTTGTTTTTATGATGAGATCTTTTGATCTTTTTATAAAAGACTTTGGTCTTTGCAGATCTATGATCTTTTAAGAAGATAATTCTTTTTTATAATATGATTTCATCTCTGTGTTCATCATTCATGATCTCTACCTTGAAGAAAAGTCTTCTTTCAAGAGCTTGCTCTTCTTTCTTTTTTGAGTTTTTCTCAAAATTTGTAGGGGGGTTTCTCTATTTCAGACTTTAAGTCTTGGGGCCTTTATATAGGGCAAATTGATTTTTTGAATCAGTTAAAGAGATCTTTCTCAGATTGATTTGGGGATATTTCCCTCCGTTGGATCTTTGATCCTAGGGCTTCTGTTTTACAGAAGGCAATCTTCTTGTTTTTAACAAGATTGAGAAAATCTTTCCATAACAGAATTTTAATTCTGATTAATTAATGATTTATCAGTATTATTAGATCTTTTGATCTAACGGTGGGGAATTTTATAATTCCAGTGCTGGCGCACCCGTGCTTTGCACGTGGTGCGCTGCTCAGAGCGCAGCGCAGTGCTAGCGCACCTGTGTTTGACACGTGGTGCGCTGGTCAGAGCGTAGCGCAGCCTGCGCTAGCACACCCGTGTTTGATACATGGCACGCAGCGCGCCTAGCGCTAGCGCACACGTGCTTTGCACGTGGCGCGCTGTGTTAGAGTCTTTAACTCTTAGCGCTGGCGCTGCTAGTGTGAGCGCTGGCGCTGCTAGCGTGAGCGCTCTCGTGCTTTGCACGTGAGCGCCGCAACAGAGTCTTTGACTCTTGGCGCTGAGACATTTGTGACATGTGGAGTTTTTCCCTTTGTTATTATTTTTTATTTTATTTTATTGTTATTATTTTATAAGGGAGCAAGTTTTGAGCCAAAATTTTGGCGGAAACAACCCCCATGGCTCGTAGGATTCAAAAGCCTTAAGCTACAAGGATTTAAACCTATTCTTAAGCCATCGTATCCCCCAAGTTGCCCTACAGACGGTCCAATATTAATCCTTGTATACAATCCACAGGCACAAATAAATATTCCCTCACCAAGTTCTACCAATGGTAAGAAATGTCCCCATATGGTGAACGAAACTTGTAAGTCCTCTCGACTTATAAGGAGAAAACACTCTTGGAAGATCCTTATGACTTACAAGAGAATATATCACTTAGGAATCCCCACGATTCCTAGGAAGAAAATACACTTACGAGATCCTCTCAACTCGTAGGGAGAAATACCTTTGTGACCCTTACGGCTCGTAGAGTCAAAAGCCTTAGTCGACAGGATCCTAACACCTGTCTACTAAGCCATCTTTGTTCAAATCGATAAAGACAAATGATGATTCGCTCCTGGCAATATTCCATTTGTAGCGATGCTGATGCCTAAACAGGTGTCAAACTTCAAGTCCTCTTATGGCAAATGATGATTCGCTACTGGTAATATCCCAGTTGCATCGTTGCTGATGCCAAAATTGGTATCATGACCCAATTCCCCAACTCGCGATAAAAATTAGCGAGCAAGAAATACATATGAGACAGCCGAAATGTTTGGGCAACTCGCAATAAAAAAACAGTGAGTAAAGATAAAAAAATTCATATCCGAAATGATTAGGCACCACGAATAAAATATATAGCCGAAATGATTGGGCAATCGCGAGTTTCGCGACATAAAAGCTGAAAAGATAGAGCATTGGGGAAATAAAAAATAAAAAAAAAGAGAGAAGAGAATGAAATTTCCTCTGCCCTGCAGGTGAGTCCACACTGACCCATGTATACAATCCATGCGTACAAATGAAATGGGAACCATATTTTCCTACCAGGCTCCGTCAAAGGGAGAGCTGGATCTCGACGGCAACATTTACAGCATAAAGATCAGCTCGACGTTCTTCTCATTCCAATAGGATACAAACGCGACGTCAACAAAGCCAAATCAAAATGGAGTAATGGCAAAATCTTAGCTCCAACTCGGCGTTCCTTCTCATTCCAGCAGGATGCAGACGCAACGTCAACAAAAGACCCAATGGTCAAAGAAAAAACAGAGTAATGGCAAGATCCTATCTCCAACTCGGCGTTCTTTCTCATTCCATCAGGATGCAGACGCAATATCCACAAAAGACCCAAGGGTCGAAACAAAAATGGGGTAATGGAAAAATCCTAGCTCCAAGTCTCGACGGCGCATATACAAGCTGTTCAACGCCGAAAACAGAGACGGATCTGGGATAGATCGTCTTGCTTGAATTTGGGGGAAGATGCTATTTGGGTTTATCCATCCACCTCTTCGAAGACGCCAAGTTGATTTATGGCACCGTATATCGGAGGTTTGGACGGATGCGGTCGTTGTAGCAGACATTTTCAGATTCCCCCTCGTTTTCGAGGGGTTTTTGATTGTGGGGGAGCTCTTCCCTGCAGGCGCAATCCCCTGCAGTTAATTACGTTACCGTGTCACGATAACCACTTTCTCCGGCTCCAGAAGTTCACTTCGTGTCGTGTGTATTTGTTTTATTTTTGGTTGCCCGTAGATTGTATACATTTATGTTGTCTCCCGTAGGGCATGGATTAGTCTAAATCCGTATATTCTTAAATTTGGGTTTGGTTTGATTTAAAGATCGTTGATCTGTTTTGAGATCAAGATCGACCTAAATGTAGACGAGCAGTTGGGGGCTCAGTTGGTTTTTTTGATGTCATGAGTCATGTTTGGGAAACGATGAGTCCATGGGCTCAGTTGATCTGAATTAAGGACCTAACCAACTTGGGCTTGACCCACTCAGTTTTCTTTTATTTGGAATAAGTGCTAAGCACTGGTTTGGGCTTAGTCCCCTTTTCTTGCAAAAAGTGCTGAGCACTTATGTGAGTTTTGACGCTCACACTTGACCATGTGGGGTTTTCAGTCATGGGGATTTTCCCAATAAGTGTTGGACACATTACTCCTTTTTTTGTCTCTTTATGTGGAGTGCTGAGCACTCTTTAAAGCGCTCACATGCAAAGCACGCGAGGCACTAGGCGCCAGGTGCTGAATGATGAGTGTTAATCACCTTTATGTTTTGTGGCGCCCACGTGAGGGTCATGTGAGGCGCAGGGCGCTGAGCGCTGAGCGCTAGGCGTTGCTCACTGAGTGTTAAGCACCCCTTTATTTTATAGCGCCTACGTGAGAGACATGTGAGGCGCTTGTTCCCCTCCGAAAGACGGCGCGCAGGACCGCGATGGTCTTGGCGCTGAGGTTCGGGGCAGATGCTAATTGGTGCTATCCGTCCACCTCTCCGAAGATGCCAAGTCGGTCTATGTCACCTGTGTATCGAAGGTTTAAACGGATGCGTCCGATGTAGCAGACTTCGTCAGATTCCCCCTCGTTTGAGGGGTTTTTGATTGTGGGGACGCTCTTCCCTACAGGCGCAAGCCCCTGCAGTTAATTACGCTACCGCGTTGCGGTAACAACTTTCTCCTTCTCCAGATGGTCACTTCGTGTCGTGGGTGTTTGTTTTGTTTTTTATTGCCCGTGGATTGTTTACGGAGACCGAGTTATGTCGTCGCCCGTAGGGCATGGAATAGTCCAAATCCGCATTATCTTAAATTTGGGTTTGGGGGTTTGGTTTGAGGATACGTCAGCCATACTTGAGGCTAAGATCAACTCAAACGTTCGTTAAGGATACGTTAGTCTAACTTTGTGACTAAGATCAACTTAACGGGATCGTTTAGATCCTACAAAAGAGTGTTTGGACTCTAATGTTCCATTTTAGGGACGTGGCGGTCCATCGTATATGTGGCCGTCGGGACCCGTCACCTCTCTGACGACGTTGAAGGATTACAACGACGGATGTCAGAGGAGTTCAGAGATGTACCCTCGAGCCAGAGTTAATTTGGGGGATTCATAGTCCAGTCTGTTTGAAGGTTTAAGGATACTTTAACCATCTTTGAGGCTAAGATCAACTTAAACGGGACCGTTTAGATCCGTCAAAAGAGCATGCGAGGCTCTATTGTTCTAGTTTAAGGACATAGTGGTCCATTGGTAGTTTAAGGACATCGCGGTCCATGGGTAGTTTAAGGACATTGCGGTCCATGGGTAGTTTAAGGACATTGCGGTCCATTGTTAGTTTTAAGACATCTCGGTCGAGGTTAAGGACGTCATATTCCATGGGTTTAAGGACTCCACAGTCCGGTATGTGCTCTGGATGCTTCACACGGGTTCACTGCCGTGCTTAGCGAGGACCAGGCTCCGCTCTGGGCGTTTTCCGTGGGGTCAAAGAGTGACGTTATCCACGTTCCACGTGACCAGGAATTTTGCACTAGATGCTTCACACGGGTTCACTGCCGTGCTCGGCGAGGACTAGGCTCCGCTCTGGACGTTTTCCACGGGGTCAAAGAGTGACGTTATCCGCGTTCCACGTAACCAGGAATTTTGCATTAGACATGGGTTTAAGGACCCCACAGTCCATATCAATGTGTGGTCGTCAGGACCCGTCACCTCTTTGAAGACATTGAGGGATTACAATGCCAAGTATCAAAGGAGTGAAGAGATGTACCCTAGAACCGGAGTGGCTTAAATAGTCCTTGGCCCAATTCGGGGTCAAGATGAATTAATTATGTTATGAGTCCATTGGCCCAATTAATCACAAATTGAGGACTTATGGCCATCTTGGGCTAAGTCCAATCAGGAGAGGCTTTGCCTCTATCCATTTAAGTCAATTGGGTCAAAGCCCAGTGTTAAAGACTACAGAGCAGTCAGTGTTGAACACTGGGAATGAGATTGACAAGTTAGTGTTTAACACTAAGAGATAATTGGTGTTAAACACCAGCAACAAGGCTTTTCAAATTAGTGTTAAACACTAAAACAGCTCAGTGTTGAACACTGCAAATAAGGCTTTTTAATCAGCATTGAATGCTAAGGCCCGACAGTGTTTTAACACTGGGCTTGAGAGTTTTAATTTTAGTGTTAAACACTAAGGCAAGAAGGGTCACGTGGCAGCACGTGAGAGCGCCCTCCCTTCATTTGTTCTGCTGAAATTATCATTTCTTTCAAAGCATCACGTGCCATCACGTGATGGGCATTCAAATGCCTGTGTATTAGAGTTTCTGCCAAGGTCACGTGGATCACGTGGGGTGCTGCCTCAAAGGGACTTCTGTAGCTCTTTTGAGAGGGTCACGTGGTGGCACGTGACCCTACCTCCATGTATGTTGTTTAGAGAATCTGTTGATCTTTCCTTTCAGGAATTAAATTCCTCGGGCTTTAATTTTCAAAGGAATTAAATTCCTACTTCCTTTCGATCCCTGAACCTTCTGTAGGAATTAAATTTCTCGTTTATGTGAAGAACTGAATAGGGTTAAACCCTAATAAAAACTTTTTAAGGAATCAAACTTCCGTTTCCTGTCAGATTATGATTAAGGGACTTAAATTCCCATTGTTTCAATCAGAACTAAATTCTTAATTAGGGTTAAACCCTGTTTCTCTCTGTTCTGAAGGAATTAAATTCCCATAACACGGGGTCAAGCCCTACTTTTATCTTAGAGGAATTAAATTCCTATAGTTCTGTGAGAATTAAATTCTCATGCTTGCATTCTTTCTCTATGTTTTGGATCTGCATGGCAGGATCTCGACCCATTGAGAATTAAATTCTCAACCTTAAGGGGAGATGTGCACTTTGCAGATCCTCTATCAAAGAGAGAAGAAATATGCTCTTCTGTTTTATGTATCAGAGTTAAACTCTGTTGAGAATTAAATTCTCTTTCTTTCAAAAGGCTTTCCCTTTCTTACCTAGGGTTTTTGCAGAAGATCTGAGTCTTTTCAAAGTATCAAAGCTCTCCTCCTTTTTTCTTTTCTCTTCTCTGCGCATGTATCTCTCTCTTTCTCTGTGTCTTTTGGCTCCTATTTATAGGAGAAGCAGCCGAATGAATTAGTTTTTTGACGAATCTTCACTGAGAGATTTGATTTGCATCCATCATTCGTTTCGGGCCTTTGGATTATTGGGTGAATTTTATTCACCATTGGATTTTAAATCCCGAGATTCTCCTTTGTTATTTTGGTTAGATTTAAGTGGGAAATCTTTCCAACCCGAGATTTTCCATAGATAGATGATATTTAATCATCTCTAAATCTTTAATTTGATTGGTCTCAGATAATCACTTTCCTTTGGAAAGATTCAAATTTCCTTCAGAATTTAATTCTGCCGTCAACATGGGCTTTGAAAGCCGGTCACGTGTGACCATGTGACCCATGGTCACGTGCGGACACGTGACCCCCCTTTTGGAATGAAGGATCCTCTTTCTTTCTGCGTTCTGCCTTCTTCTGCTGCTTAGCCGTCACGTGTTACCACGGACCCCTGGTCACGTGTGAGCACGTGACCCCTGTCTGGCACTTCTTTCCTTGGTTCAATTGGAGAGCGAGTTTGCTGCTTTGAACGTCACGTGTCGACACGTGACCCTGGTCACGTGGGAGCACATGACCTCTTCTGAAGCTCTTTTCCTTGACTTTGCTCAGCGACTCAATGTGCGCCTTTTCTGCACTTTATAGGTCACGTGTCAACACGTGACTGCTGGTCACGTGTAAGCACGTGGCCCCTTTTTGAAGCTTTTCTCAGAAGCTTTCCTGATTTTAAATCAGGAAACAAATGCCCCCACAGCATTGTTCTCACGTGTCAGCACGTGAGTGCAACGCTGTCATCTCTTGCGACCGTTGGATTCATTTAGGGATTTGGGAGATGAAGCGTTTTCACTGTTTTCTATAAATACCGCTGTCTCTTCATAGGAGCCTTCACTCTGCTCGTATTCTTCCTCTGAGAACTTTTCTTTGAGAATTTAATTCTCTTCTTCCAGAGCTTAGTTCTATGTTTTAAGATTTTCCAGAGTTTAACTCTGTTCGAAAAGGACCCTTTTTCCTCAGGTAATGGTAATCGAAGCACCTTTGTTTTGACAAAACTCTCTGGATTTAAAATCCAGATCGAGGGTTTCCCAAAGAACTCATTTTTCTTCAAGTAATTTAACCAAAATATGGGACCACTTGACTTCCCGCAGTAGATCACTTAGGGTTCAGATGATCCCTTAGGGAGATGATGATGGCGGTTCAAACCCATGGAATTTAATTCCATTCAAAATGTTTCTGGGAATTTAATTCCCTTCCCTTAATAAGAAATTAAATTCCAACGAAGAACTCGATTTCTTCACACAGAGAATCTCTGGGGTCTCTTGGCTCGAGGCGGTTCTTCTGCAATTAATGCGATGGTGGCTTTGTAATGAATCTCTTTACTTTTATCTTAGGTACCATGGATGCCCATCTGTATAGACTTGACCAGATCATCTCCTACGGGAACATTCATGCGCTGGGCCGCAGTCAGAACCAGGAGTTCACCGATGCTCAGTGTGCCGAGATCATGAGCTGTTTCGACGAGTACAACCATAGGCTCCTCCCCCGTCGCTCTTCTCTTCTGAGGCTAATCGTGCTGGCGATCCGGGAGGCACTTCCTCTCTTTTGTGCCGGCATACCGCTCGGGGACTTGGACATTGCCGAGGATAAGGTGCATTCGGTGTACCTTATGGGCTTGATCTCAAAGAGAAGGCGGGATGATCTCATTGCTCTCCTTCATCAGATTTTTCAGCAATCAGCTATACTGGGCGCCTACCGGAGGGAAGAGGACATCCGCGGGGACCCCGATGCCTGTGACCGTGAGAGAAAGCATACTCGGGAGGTTCAAAATGCTTGGAAGATCTTGAATAAAGTCAATTCCGAGTTTCTCAACCCGTGCCCCGTGTCTGAAGCCTTGCCATTATAAAAGTTTTTTCTTTTTATTTTGTATCGCCTTCTTGAAGTCTGGATGATAAGTTTTGTTGTGTCTCTGTATGTTTGCATGTTTTTTTTTTTCTGAGATCTTATTATTCTGCTACTATTGTTGTTTGTACTTTAATATGCAGGGTACTACTCCATATTCTTCCTTTCAAATGCACTGCAGGTTTGGGCCTCACGTGTTCTACACGTGAGATCTCTTGATGCGACGGTTCACAAGATTTTCCTCATGCCATATTTTCAGTGCACAATGTTAGGTGTAGAAAAGGGGCCTTGGGAATAGTTCCGTCTCCTTGATTTTCGGGGCTTTTCCTTTTTTGGGCCTTGGAAATAATTTCCATGCAGGATTTTCCGCGCACAGCACTTAATGCACTTCATTATATATGAGGCTTTTCTTTTCACGGAGAGATTCATATATATTTTTCTTGAGAGAGAAACGAGTGCCATGGCTTGTAATCGCCCTCATGCTCGTCGACAGCCGTGGGAAGTTTCTCTTGAGGAGATGATCCCCCGCTTTGCTGCTCGGTTGGTGGACCCTCTCCTTACCGACAACGAATGCGACTCAGCCATGCATGAACTCTCGATCCGTAGGGGGTCTCCCCTCCCGATGGGTTCTCTCTGGCTCCGGATGATTCTCACGGCCGTGCTTGCCGACATTCCTCCTCACCCGGCGGAGATGACCCTGGCGATGCTCGACGTGGCAGAAGAAAAGCTCGAGGGCTTTCATGAAGCGTGCCTGATTACTCAGGCTTTGAAGGATTGCTCGATTCATCTGCTGGGCCAGATTAAAGCCCGGCGAGCTATTATGTTTGCTTTTGCAGACGAACACGGCACCAATCGATGGGGAGCGACTCCTCGTGAGAACCGTCGCTTTGACGTGCTGGAGAAAGCAGAGAGAGAGATGGAGAGTTTTGTTCTTTGCTTTGTTAACCCTTGTGCCATTGATCCGGTGTTTGGTGATCTTTTCCGTTAGCGTAGTGTTTTTAAATTAGTCCTCTCTTTTGTATGCTTTATGCTGAATCCCTATGTAGGCTTGGTACTCGTATGCATGTTTTCGCTTGCATGAATAAACATTGTGTTCTTCTTATGCAAGCTTCTTCTAATTATCGACATTGTCATTATGTCGCATGCAAATTAATGCCTCAAACTTTATTTCTTCTTCGGATGCTCATATAATCGTGAACACATGCTTGATAGGATAAACACTGGAAATTTTCTCATTGCTTTTCATACCAGGTGATGTGAACACGTTTCAGATCGATCATCGCTGTCGACCGGAAGCCTATTTATACGGTCTTGTAAATGTCTTGTGTTCGAGGCCGTAGTCGCGAGTGCAAGCTTTCGTAGCCACGTAGCGAACATATTGTTGTGCGAGAAAAGGGTTCGGTCGTAAATTTTCGGAGAGGGAGCTAGCCTCCAAAGCGTTGGGCGAGCTTCAGGCCAGCCTCACAGCCAAGGCCAATAAAACGTATGAACTCTGGCGGGTGCTTCACGAGTCCATCAAAGAGGTGGTGGCTCTCGATAAAGCCGCCACGTTCACTCGTGAGAGGGTTGAGGCTCACAAAGCCACTGAGAAAGAGCTCGAAGCTCGGCTCGCTTCGTATCAGGCTCAGCAAGCTCAGGTGGAGGCTCGTCTTCTGGAGATCTTGCGTCATGAAACCGTGGCTCAGCAACAGAATGATGAGCTGGTAAAATTACTGCATCGCCCGCCGGCTTGAGGACTTGTATCTTTTCTCTTTTTTTTTTGTACATGCTCATGAGTAAGAGTATCTTCCTTTTTGTTTCTTTCATGAATTGTATTTTGTATCCATTTTGGTTCATGAATAAAAGATACAAATTTATTTCAATGGCGTGTCCCCTTTTGAATGCATTCGGTGAGTATTCTATCTTGATCTCCTTGCAGGACAGCGATGGTTCAGGATTCAGGGTTAAGATCTGCTTCTTGAAGCTTTTTCATTTTATGAGCCATGAGGGTCTCCTAAGGAGTTTTTCTCCCTACAGGTCGAGAGGATTCCGTAGGTGTGAGTTCTTCTTAAAGATCGTGAGGATCCTTAAGCGGGTTTTCCCTTGAAAGTCGTAAGGATCTGACAAGAGAATTTTTCTTCCTTACAGGTCGTGAGGACTTGTAAGTGCTGGATGTGGTCACCCTCGTTCGTGTTTTACGGAGTCAGGGGTTTCTCCAGGTATCATAGTTTAAAGACGTCACGGTCAAGGTTAAGGACCTCATAGTCCGTGGATTTAGGGACTCCACAGTCCAATGTTAGTTTTAAGACATCACGGTCAAGGTTAAGGACCTCATAGTCCGTGGGTTTAGGGACTCCACAGTCCAGTGTTAGTTTTAAGACATCACGGTCAAGGTTAAGGACCTCATAGTCCGTGGATTTAGGGACTCCACAGTCCGATGTTTGGTTACAGGGACCCTTCACCTCTTTGAAAACGTTGAGGAATTACAACGCCAGGTATCAAAGGAGTGAAGAGATGTACCCTTAAACCAAGGCGGTATTCGTAGGGAATCGGGGGGGTTGATCGTTAGTTTTAAGACATCGCGGTCGAGGTTAAGGACGTCATAGTCCGTGGATTTTAAGGACTCCACAGTCCGGTGTTTGCTCTGGATGCTTCACACGGGTTCACTGCCGTGCTTGGCGAGGACCAGGCTCCGCTCTGGGCGTTTTCCGCGGGGTCAAAGAGTGACGTTATCCACGTTCCACGTAACCAGGAATCTTGCACTAGATGCTTCACACAGGTTCACTGCCGCGTTAGGCGAGGACTAGGCTTCGCTCTGGATGCTTCGCACGGGTTCACTGCCATGCTCTGCGAGGACCAGGTTCCGCTCTGGACGTTTTCCACGGGGTCAAAGAGTGACGTTATCCGCTTTCCACGTAACCAGGAAGTTTGCACTAGATGCTTCACACGGGTTCACTGCCGCGTTAGGCGAGGACTAGGCTCCGCTCTGGACGTTTTCCACGGGGTCAAAGAGTGACGTTATCCGCTTTCCACGTAACCAGGAAGTTTGCACTAGATGCTTCACACGGGTTCACTGCCGCGTTAGGCGAGGACTAGGCTCCGCTCTGGATGCTTCACATGGGTTCACTGCCATGCTCTGCGAGGACCAGGATCCGCTCTGGACGTTTTCCACGGGGTCAAAGAGTGACGTTATCCGCTTTCCACGTAACCAGGAAGTTTGCACTAGATGCTTCACACGGGTTCACTGCCGCGTTAGGCGAGGACTAGGCTCCGCTCTGGATGCTTCACATGGGTTCACTGCCATGCTCTGCGAGGACCAGGATCCGCTCTGGACGTTTTCCACGGGGTCAAAGAGTGACGTTATCCGCTTTCCACGTAACCAGGAATTTTTGTTGATTGTATCCGCATCTCACGGAATGGAGGTTTGACTTTTGGTGATATGTATGTCACCGAGCCATGGAACTGGGGGTTGCCGCTGTTCCGTTTCGCTTGATATTGTGTCTGTCGAACGACGAGATGTTCTCTAGGCTATCTGTGAACCGTCGAGATTTGGCTTCTCCTTATGATGAAACCTGGGGGAGGAGTATGATCCCTTCTTTGTTTGCGCCCCTGGATTGTATACAGGGGTAGATGTACTGTCACCTGTAGGGCGAGGATTTCACTTTTATTTTATTTCTCTTTCCGCGATGCTCTATCATTTCAGCTTTTATATCGCGAAGGTCGCGATTGCCCCATCATTTCGGCTATTTTGTAGGCGTGTGTGGCTTGCTAGCTTTTTCGCTGCAAGCCTGGATTTTAGGCACCGATTTTGGCATCAACACCGCTACAACTGGAATGTTGCCAGGAGCGAATCATCATTTGCCTTTGTCGATGATGAACAAAGGTGGCTCAGCAAACAGGGTTGAGGGTCCTGTCGGCCAAGGCTTTTGACTTCATGAGCCGTAAGGGTCTCACAAAGGTATTTCTCCCTACAAGTCGTGAGGATCTTGCAGGTGTATTTTCTCCTTAGGGATCGTGAGGATTCCTAAGTGTGTGCTTCTCTGTAAGTCGTAAGGATCCTACAAGAGGGTTCTCTCCTTATGGGTCGAGAGGACCTTCAAGGGTTGGACTTTGCTGGGGAAATGTTTATTTGTGCCCGTGGATTGTATACAAGGGTCAGTATTGAGCCACTTGTAGGGCAATATCGAAGGTTGTGGGGGATTCGCTTAAGAACAGGTTTAGGTTTCTGTAACTTAAGACTTTCAAGTCTCATGAGCCGTGAGGGTCTCATAAGAGAATTCTCCTTACGAGTCGTGAGGATCTCGTAAGTGTATTTTCTCCTCAGGAATCGTGAGGATCCCTAAATGTGTTGCTCCTTTGTGAGTCGTAAGGATCTCACGCAGGTGATTTCTCCTTACAAGGTCGAGAGGACCCTATAAGTGCCTTTTAACGAGGTTGCGCCCTTTCGGGTTTTCACAAACACTCGCCGGTAGTCCTGCTGTTTTTACTCACGGAGCCCTTTCGGGTTTTCATCCGTGCCCATTTGCTTATGGACATACCGTTTTTATTTTATATATTTCTCTTTCTTTTTTTTTTATCTCGTCAGCCCAAGGATGCTGCGGTAGTAGTTTAGGGACATTTCGGTCCGTCACTAGTTTAAGGACGTTTCGGTCCGTCGTTAGTTTAAGGACGTTTCGGTCCGTCAATAGTTTAAGGACGTTTCGGTCCGTCGTTAGATTAAGGACGTTTCGGTCCGTCGTTTAGTTTAAGGATGTTTCGGTCCGTCGTTAGTTTAAGGACGTTTCGGTCCGTCAATAGTTTAAGGACGTTTCGGTCCGTCGTTAGTTTAAAGACGTTTCGGTCTGTCGATAGTTTAAGGACGTTTCGGTCCGTTGATAGTTAAAGGACGTTTCGGTCCGTCGTTAGTTTAAAGACGTTTCGGTCTGTTGATAGTTTAAGGACGTTTCGGTCCGTCGTTAGTTTAAAGACGTTTCGGTCTGTTGATAGTTTAAGGACGTTTCGGTCCGTCGTTAGTTTAAAGACGTTTCGGTCTGTTGATAGTTTAAGGACGTTTCGGTCCGTCGTTAGTTTAAAGACGTTTCGGTCTGTTGATAGTTTAAGGACGTTTCGGTCCGTCGTTAGTTTAAAGACGTTTCGGTCTGTCGATATGGGAGGGCCAGCTACTGCTGAGTCTGAGCCTAGGAAGGTAGCGAGCGGACATAGTCGTCGTCATCTACCGTTGACCCCGACTGTGGCTCACTAAGCATAGTATTTCTTCAAGAAGCGGCCGTTTATTGGCCTGAAAGGCCTTTCACCGTGCATGTCCATGAGTAGATAGGCTCCACCCTGGTAGACCTTGTCTATGATGTAAGGGCCTTCGTAGTTTGGCTCAAATTTTCCCCGCTTGGCACGATTGGGGATCATAGGTCTTTTGACCACTAGCACGAGCTCGCCTTGGCGGAATGTCCTCGGCCTGGTCAATCTTTCGTACGAGCGCGTCATCTTTGCTTTGTAGGCTTCTAGATGTTGTTGCGCTATGAGCCGGGTTTCATCGAGGGCATCAAGCTCCTCAAGCCGAAGGTGAGCATTTTCTTCGTCCGTCAGCTCGTGGTGGACCGCCACTCGTAGAGAGGGTAACTCTATCTCGAGGGGGAGTACTGCTTCCGTCCCAAATACCAACGCGTACGGCGTTGTGTTTGTGGCCGTCTTGAATGTAGTTCGATAAGCCCAAAGGGATTCTTGCAGCCTCTCGTGCCAGTCTCTCTTATTCCGGGAAACGGTCTTTTTTATGATCTTCGTCAAGGTCTTATTGAAGGCCTCGGCCAGACCGTTAGCTCGTGGGTTGTAAACTGAAGAATATCTCCAGTCTATATTGTGCTGCTGTGCGAAGCGGCTAATCTTATGGCTTCTGTAGGCTGGCCCGTTATCGGAGATAATCCGCCGTGGGGTTCCGAACCGATAGATGACGTACGTCTTGAAGAAATGGAGGATATTCTCCGTCTTCACTTCCCTCAGTGGTACTGCCTCCGCCCATTTGGAGAAGTAATCAGTTGTCGCCAGGATAAAACGATGTCCCCGAGATGATGCTGGTTCAATGGGGCCGACTATGTCAGTCCCCCACATCTCGAATGGCCAGCTGGCCACCGTTGGGTGTAGCGGATTCGGATGTTGGTGGATGAAGTCTCCATGAATCTGGCATGAGTGGCATTGTTTTGCATACTCGAGGCAGTCCTGGATCATCGTGGGCCAGTAGTAGCCCATTCGTTTAATCTTTAACTTCATCTTCGGGCCTGCTTGATGAGAACCGCAAAGTCCGTCATGAACTTCCTGAATGACTCTTTCTGCTTCGTCAGATCCTAAGCATCTCAGCCATAGGGAATCAAACGATCTCTTATATAGGGTATCGTTGACGAGAGCGAAAGATAGAGCTCGTTTCATGAGCTGATGTCTTGAGGACGCTTCTTCGGGCATTCGGCGGGACTTAAAGTAGTCTACGAAGATTTCCCTCCAGTCCTCGGCCTTCTCATGGTCCTTTATTTGTAGGGTCATCTGCTCAGTCGCTCTTTTTTCTTTGCATGATTCCGGAGATATTTCTGCCGGGGCGAGCACTCGACGGCTTTGTACCACGATTCTGACGTCATCGAGGTTCTCGTCAGCCAGTTCTTTAGCGAGTTTGGCCAACGCGTCTGCTTTGCTGTTTTCCGCGCGCGGTATATTTTCCAAAGTATAGGAGGGGATCTGGGTCAACAGTTGTTGCACCTTTTCGCCGTACTTCACCAGCTCCGGTTTGCACGTTTGGTAGTCACCATTTACTTGACTAATGACCAGCTGAGAATCCCCGTATATGAGGAGGTCTTCAATTCCCATGTCAATGGCAAGCTCGAGGCCTGCTATCAGGGCTTCATATTCAGCTTCATTGTTTGTCCTCGGCTCTGTTAAGGAGAAGGCGAAGCGCATTATCCCTCCTTGTGGAGTCGCAAAGATGAGGCCTATCCCTGACTTGATCATTGGGATACCTTGCTTTTGTTTCTTTACGGAGGACGCTCCATCGAAATAGAGTTCCCATCGGGTGTTTCTACCGCTAATCGCATCAAATGCATGCTCGTCCGGCAAATCACAATTCAAAGGAGAATCGGCCGGTATCGGGTGCTCAGCGAGGAAATCGGCAATGGCCTGACCTTTCACTGCCTTGAGAGGTTGATATGTTATCGAGAACTCCATCAAGAGCAGGGCCCATTTAGCGAGTCGTCCCGTCAATATGGCTTTTGACATCAAGTATTTAAGAGGGTCCACCTTCGAGATGAGGCAGACTTCGTGTGCCAACGCATAGTGCCTGAGCTTTGTTATCGCGAAGATCAACGCCAAGCAATGTTTTTCAATGGGAGAGTAATTGCTTTCTGTCCCCTGTAGAACTCGACTTAAGTAGTAGAGTGCTCTCTCTTTCCCCTGATCGTTCTCTTGCGCCCATAGTGCGCCCAAGGAACCTTCGAGGGCGGTTGTATAAAGAATGAGGGGTTTTCCCTTGACCGGCGCAGCCAATACCGGCGGGTTCTGCAGGTACTGCTTGATCTCGTCTAGTGCACCTTGGCATTTTTGATCCCAGACGAATGGGGTTCCCTTCTTCATCAGGTGACTGTAGGGACGGCATTTACCAGAAAGGTTGGCGATAAATCGCCGGATGTATGCGAGCTTCCCTTGGAGAGACCGCAACTGTTTGAGAGTTCTTGGCGGAGGCATCTCCATGATCGCTTTGATCTTTGACGGATCGATTTCAATACCTCGGTGTCGAACAATGAATCCTAGGAATTTGCCCGAGGAGACTCCAAACGCGCATTTGAGGGGATTCATTTTCAAGTTATATCGCCGGAGGCGTTGAAACACAGTCTCCAGGTGCTTTAAATGCTCTTCGTATGACATGCTCTTTACTACGAGGTCATCGATATAGCACTCAACGATGTCATGTATGAGGTCGTCGAAGATCTTTGTCATGGCCCTTTGATAGGTAGCGCCAGCGTTCTTTAGACCAAAGGGCATAACCCTGTAGCAGAATATACCCAAAGGGGTTCGGAAAGCGGTGTGCTTCTGGTCTTCGGGATGCATCTTTATCTGATTGTATCCTGACGAACCATCCATAAAGGAGAAAACCTCGTGAGTGGACGTGTTATCTATCATTAGCTCGGTTACCGGTACTGGGAAATCATCCTTTGGACAGGCTTTATTGAGATCCCTGAAATCCATGCATATGCGTACCGTCCCATTCTTCTTCATTACCAGGACGATATTGGCAATCCAGTCGGGATATTGTACTTCCTGGATAAATCCGGAATCGATCAACTTCTTGACTTCGGCGTTGATGCTCATCTCAAGCTCGAGTCGCATCCTCCTTGGCGCCTGCTTGACCGGCTTGAAATTTGGGGATATTGCTAATCTATGCACAGCGATCTCCGGATCTAATCCTGGCATCTCGGAGTAGTTCCACGCGAAGCAGTCTTTATGTCGCAGAAGCACGTTTTTAACGCGGCCACCTTTTCTTCAGAGAGTAGCTCGCTGACGAATGTCGGTCGCGGGTCCTCTGCCGATCCCAACTCAATCTTCCTGAGGTTATCTGCAGTAGTATGTATACCATCTTCCAGTTCTTTCGGAGCGGGCGGAAATTCTGAGATCACCTCATCATCGCTGTTTTCAAAGCACCGGGGAAGGTCATCTATGTTCTCGGGCTCTTCTTTTAATATCGTAATCGTATAACAGGCGCGAATCCGCTTCCGGGACTGAGGTGGATCCGGTTTCGCTCTTGCGGCCTTGGGTTCATGCTTTTGTGGTGGCGTTACCTTCCAGCTGTTGGATAAAGCGAATCTGCCCCGTCGGTACTGGTCCTCGACCCAGTTCTTGAAGGTGAAGCAGTCTTCGGTAGGATGTCCTATGGCTCGGTGATAAGAGCAATAGCCCGAGCGAGAGGCCTTATTAGCTTGTTCAGGGTGTCTAGACTCTGGAAGCGTGATCATCTGATGTTTTAGGGCGAGCTTGAGTAACCTTTCCGTCTTGTCTCGGGGGAAGGAGTACGCTCGACTCATCTTTTCTATGAAGGGCGAATCCGAGCTGTGCAGTACCCGATCACGTAACCCTTTAATCCTGCGTCGTTGTTGTCGGTTCTTCCTTCCGCTTCTCAACTTATTTCCGTCTCCGCATCGGGCCTTTCGCATGAAGGGTTGACAAGGATGAACGTCTTTGTCTTTTGCGATCTGTTGAAATAGACGTTGCGTCCCGGCCTTCTCATAGATGGCCGTTTCGCGGTAGTGGTCTTCCTGAGCTTTCTGACCCCCTTTCCTTATAGGCTTGCCCGTTTGTTCTTCAAACGACGGACTTGGTGCTTCGATCGCAGGGTCTGGTTTTGATGAGGGACCGGCATCTCCTGACAGGGCGTCATCTTCTTCATCAAAGGTATATATAGCGTAGCTGCTGTGAGCCCGCTCTCGTTTTCCGGTTCTCGCGTATCCAAGCCCAAGTGTCTCCATTTTCCCGTTGGGCAATTTGCGTTGGGTTCCAGGGACATCCCAAATCCTGTTGTAGAACTGAGCCTGTCGAACAGTTTGTTTTAAGGGTACTCCTTGGCGCTTCAATAGCTTCTTTAATCCATCTGTATAGTATCTGGGCAGACGGATGGGTTGGAGTCTGTCGCACGTAGTATCTGCGCCATGCCAGATCTCCTTCTCTATTTTCGACTCTGAGGATCGGTAGAATAGGATCACCTTCTCACCCCTACGCCTGGGAGGGACGTAAAACGTCTGCAGGTCCTGCACGCTGTGAGCTTGAAGCGTGTCGAGATCCTTGTAGTGTTCTCGCGGTACCATGGTGATTTGCAAACTGTGGCCATCGCCAAGGGGTGCTTGCATTGAAAGCCGATTGGAGAATACGGCATTGACCTCATCTTCTGAATCACTTCCGAAGACCAGTATGGGGGTGGGCGTCCTCCGGTTGTTGCGTTGAGATGGCCCCGTATAAACTATCTCTTCCTCTTCTTCGGTATCGCTTCCGAAAATAGGGATGGTGGCGGCGGCTTTGTTCTCCGAGTTGCGACACCTTTCTGTATCTTCGAATTCTGGCAAAAAGTATTTCGCATCTTCGTACTTGCGGACTTCGTTCACGGAGAACGGGTTCAACTCTCCTGTTACGGTGTACTCGAAACCATCCTTAAAGTACTTCATACACTGATGTTGTGTAGAAGGGACGATGTTTTATTCGTGTAGCCAAGGACGACCGAGCAAGGCGTTGTAGCAGGTCTTGGCGTCGATGACATGGAATTTGATGTCTGTGACGAGAAGCCCGAAGCGTAACGTTAGTATTACGGACCCGAGAGTCCGTGACGATTGTGAGTCGAATCCGGAGATAGTAATTTTGTCACGAGCGAGGTGTTGTACGCTCATGCAGATTTCCTTCAACACCCGAACATTAAGGAGATTAACGGAGGATCCATTATCCACCAGGATCTTGCCTATCTTGATGTCATGGCAGTATCCGGAGACATATAGGGGACGGTTGTGGTCGCACGTCCCGAGAAGGAGGTCTTCATCACCGAAAGTGACGTCGGCCGTATGCACTTCCTCCTGTTCGTCCTTCATCTTTTCAGTGGCGAGAAAGGCTTGGAATTGCTCAGGTTCTTGTAATGCCTTAATTAGTGAGTCCCGCGCTTCTTTTGATAATAGGAGAGCGTCGAGAATGCTAAGCTGAGAAGGTAGCTTCCTTAGATGCGCGAGGATGTTATAGTCCACTTTACTCCTCCTAGGAGGGTCTTTGGCAGCCAGTTCTTTCGCGACTTGGTCATCCAAAGTGATATCTTCGGTGACCTTTTCCTTTCCCTTATCTTTTCTGTTCGTAGGCCCGAGATTCTTTTCTGGGAGTGTGCGATTGCGCAGTTGAGTGTTTCCGCAGGCTTCTGATTCCTCATCTTTCCCTAACGCGGATTCTTCAAAGAGAGGGCCCAGAGTCACTTCTTCATCAGAGTCGCTCCCAAAGGTGAGAACTTGCGACCCCTCGGCATGAGCCATATAACAGTTTCCAGTAATTCTGTTGAGCCCGTTGACAGTGCTTCTTTGCTCCCGACGGATCTTGCGTTTCATGCGCTTACAATGTTGCCGACGAGCAACATATCCTTGCCACCATATCTTAAAGGCGTCGCACTCCTCTGTGGGGTGTGAGATTTTCCGATGATATGCGCAGTAGTCAGGGTGCCTTTCCGCCCCATCGTGCCTATTTCCTTCCGAAGGTGGTAGCTTCATTCCCATTGACATGGCTTTGGCGAACCTTTTCCTTGTCTTGAATATCTTCCTGTCCATTTCGGACGCCTTTCGTTCTGGTAGGGGTAGCTCAACTCTGTCGTTCAGTCGCCCGCATTTGGTTCCTTCTGATGCTGCCATCTCACGCTCCTGATCCGCTTTACTTTTTAGGCGGATCTCGTCTAAGAAGGCATTGATCATATCAGTTGTTAGCCTCGCACGCTCTGGTTCGGGCTTTGCCTCCGGCTTCTTGGTGTCAGGAGCTTTCTTGCCATCGGTAAGCGAGTGGGAGATTACGTTACAACTTGCCACATACTCTTCGGATTCATCCGATGAGCTCTCTTCATCATCTTCGTCTTGAAAGGTGTGGTCGAGGAATTCTCGCAGTGTGACAGGAGTTCGCGCCTTCTGATTATATTCTTCCAGCGCGTCGATTTTCTTCTGCAATTTCGTGCGCTCGTCTCCAAGCCTCGCGGGCTTCTTGGATTTCTTCTTCTTCATCTTTGAAGATTTTGACGATTGTGTATGAGTATTTGGGCCCTTATCAGCAGTCTTCGTAGTTGCGCGGGGCTTCACTGCTCCTTCGATAATTTGGGGTTCGAGAGGATCCTTCCATTCGATTGCAGGGCACGCATGAAGGTCTCTCAGCATCCTTTTGGTTTTCGTTGATAGCACGACCTCCCATGGAACTTCTTCGATAAAGGAGCAGGTTGCCCCCGGTGTGTCTGCCTTTTTAGGAGTATGTGGTTGTGGCGGCTTCACCTTCCACTTTTCAGACAGTACAAACTTCCCCTGGAGGTATTGATCTTCGATCCATCCTTTGAAGACGAAGCAATCTTCAATCGGATGACTTACCGTCTGATGGTAAGGGAAGTAGTTGGAGTTATTCACCTCGGTGGGTTGTGGCGGTCGCCTTGGATTTGGGAGGTTAATAAGTCTGTTGCGTATTGCCAGCTCAAATAACCGTCTCGTCTTGTCTCGTGGGAACGAGTAGGGACGCTTCATCTTTTCGTTATAATATCGGCGTCTTTCTTCCAATTGATCTGCCGATTTCGGGGCGTCGGGTTGCTGTTGGGCATTCGCGACAAAAGTTGCCCTTCCTTTACCCTTGTCATTCCGAGGTTCTGGCTTCGGGGCAGGTGGTCTATGACCCATCTGGTCCATCTGAGCCAACTTTTCGATCAAAGCCTGGAATGTGGTTGGCTTAAAGAACATCATAAACTGGGAGATAGTTGCGTGGGGGTCTAGGGTTCCCACGAACATACCCACTGCGGGTGCTTCCTCAATGCGTTGCTCGCATCTCGACCACAAATTCCGCCAGCGTATAGCGTACTGGACCCAGGTTTCGCCTGGCTTTACCCTGGTGTTAATCAAAGCAGTCATTGGAGTGCGCTCGCTGGCACTTGCGAACCGCTGAGTGAATAACAACTCCATTTCAGCGAACGTTTTGATGGAATCGTTCGGGAGTTCCGAATACCATTCGAACGCTGTTTCTGATAAGCTGCCAACGAACTGACGGAGTAACAGTTTATCGTCACCGCCGGTGTTACCGCAGAGGGCCCGGAACTGGGCGACGTGTTGATGAGGATTGCCGGTCCCCTTATACACATGGAATTTCGGTATCGTATAGCCTTGCGGGTATTTGATTTGATCGTACCAGCTTGGATACGGCCGCCCCGTCTTCACGACTTGACCAGCTGCCTCAGTCACATGATGGGCCCGGATTTGCTGGGCTATGTAGTCGGCCAAGTCCGCTTTAGAGATCGTCTCCTCCTTGGCCGTAGAGAGGGCTGGTGGTGGATTTGACGTTTCTCCTCGGTCATCTTCCAGAACGATTGGGGGATCTTCAATGGGTGGGTCCTGTTGGATCATCATTCCTATCATATCTTGGAAGAGAAGGCCCATGCGCTGTATATTAGCCGCTTGTTCAGCAACCTCTTTGTCCTTTTTCTCCAATGTCCGGCGAAGGAACTCAGCGTCGGTTTCCTCCTCTCGGCGTGCGTCTGAGGATGTTTCTGGGCTTTCTTTTGGCCCGGTAAGTGCAGCCATAGCACTCATCATTTCCTGCAACTTTTGTTGTTGTTCCTGGGCTCTCGTCACGGATCGGGTCAGCGGTCGGTGGCCCGTAGAAGTGCGGCTTTCCTCCTTTCCAGAGACCATGTAAACAGTGTGCACCACCGTGCCCCCAGACTTAGGGTGTCTGGGCTCATTGCTTTTAGTCGTCGTTGCATGTTGAGGGATCTTCTCTGGCTCCCTCCTTTTATGAGCCATGGAGATTGAGGGGGCCGTCGAGGTGGGCGTCCAGACAGCCTTTTGGGGTTTAGCCTGGTGACCAGCCTTCGGTTGGATTTTCAGCTTCTTGTGCTGGCGGGAGAAGTTTGGATCGATGATTGAGTCTCGGGCCTGCCGCCAAACCTTATAGATTTTGGAAGACAGCCGTTGAGGAGGTCGGGGCTGGTCTGATTTTATTTCCACAACCTTTCCTGATGGGGGAGGAGACCTTTTTAGCACTGCAGTAGGGGAATTCCTTCGCACCTTATTTAGCATTTCGAAGCTGTTCCCAGTTGGAACAACAGCATTAACTTCTACCACCGGGGCTGGTGGAGTCAATCCAGAGGGGGAGTTGCCCCCAGCCTTCCTTATTCGGCGCCAATGACGACGTCGAGCGCGTCGAGCAGGCGGCGTAGAGTCAGACATAGGAATGGTTTCGTCTTGCCCCCTGTGTGGGTGGGGGGTCGTTGTTGGTGTTAGCCTGTCAAAGACCGATGTCCTTTGTGCAGCGGGAGCGGGAGCTGAAGCCGTTAATCTGGTAAAGACCGACTTTTTGGCCGGGGAAGCTGCCTTGGCGATTTCGGAGGCATGAGCGGCCGTTTTCTTAGGAGCAGCCTTCTCTGCGACGAATTTGCAGGATTTCTGGCCCAATCTAGAAAAGACTGAGGCGTTGACATCGGACGACTCGGTGAGAGGAGCCGTGGCAGGGGTGAGACGATCAAAGACCGACTTCTTGAGAGCTTCCTTTGTCAGCACTGGCACCGTGAAGCTGGATGGTGGGAGTATAGTCCCAAAGAACAATCCGGTAGTGGCTTGAGTCACCTGGTCCACCGGCATTGTGAACAACGAAGCAGCTTGGGGTCCATAGGCTATACCTCCTGGCAAGGTAGAGCGTTGGTCGCAATTGCAGTTTGAGCAGTTGAAGGACTTTGCGGAAGCAGCAGCCATCGATCCTTTGTTTTCTGCAATAGGCAAGACGCCAATTCTTAGTATCTTGAAACCCAAGGGCAATCATTGGCGAACCGCGATTGGTTCGCGAATCACGACACACGAAGTGTGGAGTGGAAAGAGGAAAAGGTCCCACCGGGCATGCCAGAATCTGTTCCCCTCCGAAAGACGTCGCGCAGGACCGCGATGGTCTTGGCGCTGAGGTTCGGGGCAGATGCTAAATGGTGCTATCCGTCCACCTCTCCGAAGATGCCAAGTCGATCTATGGCACCTGTGTATCGAAGGTTTAGACGGATCCGTCCGATGTAGCAGACTTCGTCAGATTCCCCCTCGTTTGAGGGGTTTTTGCTCTTCCCTGCAGGCGCAAGCCCCTGCAGTTAATTACGCTACCGCGTTGCGGTAACAACTTTCTCCTTCTCCAGATGGTCACTTCGTGTCGTGGGTGTTTGTTTTGTTTTTTATTGCCCGTGGATTGTTTACGGAGACTGAGTTATGTCGTCGCCCGTAGGGCATGGACTAGTCCAAATCCGCATTATCTTAAATTTGGGTTTGGGGGTTTGGTTTGAGGATACGTCAGCCATACTTGAGGCTAAGATCAACTCAAACGTTCGTTAAGGATACGTTAGTCTAACTTTGTGACTAAGATCAACTTAACGGGATCGTTTAGATCCTACAAAAGAGTGTTTGGACTCTAATGTTCCAGTTTAGGGACGTGGCGGTCCATCGTATATGTGGCCGTCGGGACCCGTCACCTCTCTGACGACGTTGAAGGATTACAACGACGGATGTCAGAGGAGTTCAGAGATGTACCCTCGAGCCAGAGTTAATTTGGGGGATTCATAGTCCAGTCTGTTTGAAGGTTTAAGGATACGTTAACCATCTTTGAGGCTAAGATCAACTTAAACGGGACCGTTTAGATCCGTCAAAAGAGCATGCGAGGCTCTATTGTTCTAGTTTAAGGACATAGTGGTCCATTGGTAGTTTAAGGACATCGCGGTCCATGGGTAGTTTAAGGACATTGCGGTCCATGGGTAGTTTAAGGACATTGCGGTCCATTGTTAGTTTTAAGACATCTCGGTCGAGGTTAAGGACGTCATAGTCCATGGGTTTAAGGACTCCACAGTCCGGTATGTGCTCTGGATGCTTCACACGGGTTCACTGCCGTGCTTAGCGAGGACCAGGCTCCCCTCTGGGCGTTTTCCGTGGGGTCAAAGAGTGACGTTATCCACGTTCCACGTGACCAGGAATTTTGCACTAGATGCTTCACACGGGTTCACTGCCGTGCTCGGCAAGTACTAGGCTCCGCTCTGGACGTTTTCCACGGGGTCAAAGAGTGACTTTATCCGCGTTCCACGTAACCAGGAATTTTGCATTAGACATGGGTTTGAGGACCCCACAGTCCATATCAATGTGTGGTCGTCGGGACCCGTCACCTCTTTGAAGACATTGAGGGATTACAATGCCAAGTATCAAAGGAGTGAAGAGATGTACCCTAGAACCGGAGTGGCTTAAATAGTCCTTGGCCCAATTCGGGGTCAAGACGAATTAATTATGTTATGAGTCCATTGGCCCAATTAATCACAAATTGAGGACTTATGGCCATCTTGGGCTAAGTCCAAAAAGGAGAGGCTTTGCCTCTATCCATTTAAGTCAATTAGGTCAAAGCCTAGTGTTAAAGACTACAGAGCAGTCAGTGTTGAACACTGGGAATGAGATTGACAAGTTAGTGTTTAACACTAAGAGATAATTGGTGTTAAACACCAGCAACAAGGCTTTTCAAATTAGTGTTAAACACTAAAACAGCTCAGTGTTGAACACTGCAAATAAGGCTTTTTAATCAGCATTGAATGCTAAGGCCCGACAGTGTTTTAACACTGGGCTTGAGAGTTTTAATTTTAGTGTTAAACACTAAGGTAAGAAGGGTCACGTGGCAGCACGTGAGAGCGCCCTCCCTTCATTTGTTCTGCTGAAATTATCATTTCTTTCAAAGCATCACGTGCCATCACGTGATGGGCATTCAAATGCCTGTGTATAGAGTTTCTGCCAAGGTCACGTGGATCACGTGGGGTGCTGCCTCAAAGGGACTTCTGTAGCTCTTTTGAGAGGGTCACGTGGTGGCACGTGACCCTACCTCCATGTATGTTGTTTAGAGAATCTGTTGATCTTTCCTTTCAGGAATTAAATTCCTCGGGCTTTAATTTTCAAAGGAATTAAATTCCTACTTCCTTTCGATCCCTGAACCTTCTGTAGGAATTAAATTCCTCGTTTATGTGAAGAACTGAATAGGGTTAAACCCTAATAAAAACTTTTTAAGGAATCAAACTTCCGTTTCCTGTCATATTATGATTAAGGGACTTAAATTCCCATTGTTTCAATCAGAACTAAATTCTTAATTAGGGTTAAACCCTGTTTCTCTCTGTTCTGAAGGAATTAAATTCCCATAACACAGGGTCAAGCCCTACTTTTATCTTAGAGGAATTAAATTCCTATAGTTCTGTGAGAATTAAATTCTCATGCTTGCATTCTTTCTCTATGTTTTGGATCTGCATGGCAGGATCTCGACCCATTGAGAATTAAATTCTCAACCTTAAGGGGAGATGTGCACTTTGCAGATCCTCTATCAAAGAGAGAAGAAATATGCTCTTCTGTTTTATGTATCAGAGTTAAACTCTGTTGAGAATTAAATTCTCTTTCTTTCAAAAGGCTTTCCCTTTCTTACCTAGGGTTTTTGCAGAAGATCTGAGTCTTTTCAAAGTATCAAAGCTCTCCTCCTTTTTTCTTTTCTCTTCTCTGCGCATGTATCTCTCTCTTTCTTTGTGTCTTTTGGCTCCTATTTATAGGAGAAGCAGCCGAATGAATTAGTTTTTTGACGAATCTTCACTGAGAGATTTGATTTGCATCCATCATTCGTTTCGGGCCTTTGGATTATTGGGTGAATTTTATTCACCATTGGATTTTAAATCCCGAGATTCTCCTTTGTTATTTGGGTTAGATTTAAGGGGGAAATCTTTCCAACCCGAGATTTTCCATAGATAGATGATATTTAATCATCTCTAAATCTTTAATTTGATTGGTCTCAGATAATCACTTTCCTTTGGAAAGATTCAAATTTCCTTCAGAATTTAATTCTGCCGTCAACATGGGCTTTGAAAGCCGGTCACGTGTGACCACGTGACCCATGGTCACGTGCGGACACGTGACCCCCCTTTTGGAATGAAGGATCCTCTTTCTTTCTGCGTTTTGCCTTCTTCTGCTGCTTAGCCGTCACGTGTTACCACGTGACCCCTGGTCACGTGTGAGCACGTGACCCCTGTCTGGCACTTCTTTCCTTGGTTCAATTGGAGAGCGAGTTTGCTGCTTTGAACGTCACGTGTCGACACGTGACCCTGGTCACGTGGGAGCACGTGACCTCTTCTGAAGCTCTTTTCCTTGACTTTGCTCAGCGACTCAATGTGCGCCTTTTCTGCACTTTATAGGTCACGTGTCAACACGTGACTGCTGGTCACGTGTAAGCACGTGGCCCCTTTTTGAAGCTTTTCTCAGAAGCTTTCCTGATTTTAAATCAGGAAACAGCGCTGGGCGCCAGTCACTCAGTGCTAAGCACTCCTTATTTATCTCTTTTTTTTGAATGATCCACGGGATTTTTATCTACTTTTTTTTTACCTAAAATTTCCAAGAAGAGAATTCTTCTTCTTCGAGAATTTAATTCTCTGTTCTTTCAAAGCTTTCTTTTTTTTTTTTGAAGTTTAGGGGGGGTCCTCTCTCTTAGACTTGAAGTCTTGGGTCCTTTATATAGTAGAGGCAAATATGTTGATTAGTTGAAGAAATCTCTCATTCAGAGATCCTAATTAATTTGGGGATTTTACCCACCGTTGGATCTTCGATCAAACATGCTGTGCACGTGCGGCGCCAATAAGAGTTTTTAACTCTGGCGCTGGCGCCCTTGTGGCAAACACGTGAGGCGCTGCCTCTTGAGTTTTGAACAGAGCTTTGCTCTTTTAAGAGTTTTTAACTCTGGCATTGGCGCCCTCGTGGCAAACACATGAGGCGCCGCCTCTTAAGTTTTGAACAGAACTTTACTTTTTTATTTGGGAAACAAATGCCCCCTACCACCGCGCTCACGTGGCTCACACGTGAGTGCAGCGGTGGCATCTTTTCCACCGTTTGATCTCCTCGAAAGTGGAACCGTCTCCTTGTGCTTATAAGTAGGGCCTTTGGCTCTTGAAATGATTGCTGTTCATCTTCCCTAAATTTCTTCTTTCTGAGAATATAATTCTCTTTCCAGAGCTTAGATCTCTGTCCAAGGAAACTCTTTTAGAGTTAGAGCTTTGTCCAAAAATTTAGTAAGGATTATGATCGAACCTATTAACAGAGCTTTACTTTTCTTAAATCGTAGATCTTAAAAACGTATTTTAGGGTTTCTTTAACCCGTTAATCAGAGCTTTGCTCATTTTTCATGAAGAACTCTTAGAGTTTCTACGATTTTTCTTTCAGATTATTAAAGATCTTGGGGTTTTGCTCTGTTAAAAAAACTTTACTTCTGACGGTTCAGGTAGATTACCCTATTGTTTTACAGAGCATGGCTCTATGAAATTCTTGGGGAATTTTTATTCCCTTCTTAATTTTCTGACAGATATGAAATCTGTTTGCAGAGCACAGCTCTCGAGAGAGTTTAACTTCTTAGTCCAATGATATTTCTCATTAAATGAGAATTCTTTTAGGATTTTGTTCTTAATGAGTGACTGCCCCATCAATGATGGGTGTCACTTTAATTTTGTGGGCCCCTCCTCGTCCCACGGCAATTCGGTGCAAAAATTTTGAGTCTCAAAGAACGTTAATGTTCTGATTCCTGAATCATGACGCCAATAGATGAACTTTCTCCTTTTGTGCAAGTGCAATGGCCTTCGACATTTCTTTCCCTTTAGTACGTTCAGAGAGCGCCTTCGCCGATGCGCCTGTAGACCGAGAAGTCTTCGTATTTATTAAAGATCATGACCTGGAGCAGAAGTCTCTTCACTTGTGGGGGTCGTGGTATAATCAGATCATTAGGGGTCGACGCAGTTTTTCTTGTGTAACGCCCGCAGAGCCAATTTCAGCGATTCATTACGCCAATTCGCCTCAAGTGAATTATGTCGTAAAAGAGGTCAACTGGACTTCGGAGGGTCGCTTTCAGCCCTCTATGGAATCAATACTGTTCCCTGATTAAAAATCAGGAAAAGATTCAGAAGAGGCATCACGTGCTCACACGTGACCCGTGGTCACATGTCAGCACGTGATGGTCAAGCAGCGGCACAAAGCATATTTGTTCTCTAATTAAAAGTCAAGAGGAAGCTTCAGAAGAGGCATCACGTGCTCACACGTGACCAATGGTCACGTGTTGGCACGTGATGGTTAAGCAGCGGCCAGAGAACAGAGCGTAGAAGAAGAGAAACCCATTCCAAGGGTCACATGCTTACACGTGACCAGGGGTCACGTGCTCACACGTGACCAACGGTCATGTGGCCACACGTGACCAGCTTTAAGAGCCTTATTCTTTAACAGAATTAAATTCTGAGGGAAGATCCTTCAAATCTTTCCAAAATGGAGAAGGATTATTTGAAACCGTTGGATTTAAAATCTAAAGGTGATTAAATATCACCAATTTATGGAAAAATCTTGGACTTGGAAAGATTTCCCCCTAAATCTAACCGAAATAACAAAGAGATATCTTGGGATTTAAAATCAAATGGTGAATAAAATTCACCTAAGAATCTAAAGGCCCAGATTAATGATAAATATAAATCAAATATCTCAACGAGAGATTTACGAAACAGATTGATTCTTTTCCTTCCCCTATAAATAGGAGCCAAGAAAAGGAGAGGAGAGACCTTTGGACCTTTTCTTTTGATACACACAGAGAGAGATATAGAGCCTTTTGATTCTCTGCAAAAAGAAAACCTTCGGTAAGAAAAGAAAAGGGAGGCTTCAAAAGAGAATTGAATTCTCAAAAGAGTTTAACTCTCATATAAAGAAAAGAACTTAGTTCTTTCTCTGGTGGAGGATCTGTAAAGTGCACATCTCCCTATGAATTGAGAATTTAATTCTCATTGGGTTGAGATCCTGCCATGCAGGTCCAAAACACAGAGGAGGAACTGAGTTTTGAGAATTTAATTCTCACAAAATGATAGGAATTCAATTCCTTTGAGATAAAATTAGGGTTTAACCCTATGTTATGGGAATTTAATTCCTTCAAAACGAACAGAACTAGGGTTTAACCCTAATTGAGAACATAATTCTCTCAAACTCACAGGAATTTAATTCCCTTAAGAAAAGAAATTAAGGTTTAACCCTATTTAAGAATATAATTCTTCAGAAGAAAACAGGAATTTAATTCCTCTAAAGTTTGTTGTTAGGGTTTAACCCTATGAAGAAATTAATTCTTAAAAGATGAACAGATCTTTAAAACATGCAAAGAACAAGAGTCACGTGCTACCACGTGACCCCTGCAAAGACCCACAGAAAAGAACTTTGAAGCAACACCTCACGTGTTACCACGTGACTCCTATGAAGATCTATAAAAAAGAACTTAGAGGCAATGTCTCATGTGCCCCACGCGGTCTCTAAAGCATACAGAGAAAAAGGCAAAAGAAAACAGAAAAGAGCTCTAGGGCGCCCTCACGTGTCGACACGTGACCCCTAATGAACATTCTAACAGATCAAAGCGTAAGCCCCCATCACGTGCCCACACGTGAGCCCCCATCACGTGCCCACACGTGATAGCTTTCAGAATCAAAAGTGTTAAATACTTATCTGTAGAACAAAATAAAGGGAAGCAGGGCGCTCTCACGTGCTACCACGTGACCCCTTGGCTGAAGCTCTAACGGATAAATGCCTAAATTCCCATCACGTGATAACACGTGATACTTCAAAGTATTCAAGACTTTTGACTAAATAAAATAAGGGGAATCAGGGCGCTCTCACGTGTCCGCACGTGACCCCTCTCTCCTTAGTGTTTAACACTAGTCTGGAGATTTTGTCCCCAGTGTTTAACACTGATTTTCTTAGTGTTTAACACTAATTTGAAAACTCTGATCCCAGTGTTCAACACTGATTATCTTTTAGTGTTTAACACTAACTTCTTAATCTTATTCCCAGTGTTCAACACTGTTGGTCTCTAGTGTTTAACACTAGCTTTAGCCCAATTGGCTAAGTTTCCAGAGGCAAAGCCTCTCCTTTAATGAACCAACAGAGGGCCAATATCCCAAACATGATTGGACTTAGCCCAAGCTGGCCATAAGTCCTCAATTCAAACTTAACTGGGCCAATGGGCTCACAATATAATAATTGATCTTAGTATCCAAATTGGACTACAGATCATTTAATCTACCTTGGTTTAAGGGTACATCTCTTCACTCCTTTGATACTCGGCGATGTAATTCCTCAACGTCTTCAAATAGGTGGCGGGTCCCGATGACCACACATTGATACGGACTGTGGGGTCCTTAAACAATAGACTATAAGGTCTTTAACCTTGACCGTAATGTCTTAAAACTAATATCGGATTGTGGAGTCCTTAAATCCACGGACTACGACGTCCTTAACCTTGACCGGAATGTCTTAAAACTAACAACGGACTATGACGTCCTTCACCTTGACCGTGATGTCTTAAAACTAATATCGGACTGTGGAGTCCTTAAATCCACGGACTACGACGTCCTTAACCTTGACCGCAACGTCTTAAAACTAATATTGGACCGCAATGTCCTTAAACTACCTATTGACCGCAATGTCACTAAACTAAACAACAAGGCTCCCTTAATCGCTCTCTTGTCGGATCTAAACGATCCCGTTAAGTTGATCTTAGTATAAAACTAGACTAACGTATCCTTAACAATCGTTTAAGTCGATCTTAGTCTTAAACGAGGCTAACGTATCCTTAAACACAACCCCCAAATCCAAATCTAAGATAATACGGATTTGGACTAGTCCACGCCTTACGGGCGACGACATAACTCAGTCTCCGTATACAATCCACGGGCAACCGAACACGAAACAAACACACACGACACGAAGTGATCATCTGGAGAAGGAGAAAGTTGTTACCGCAATGCGGTAGCGTAATTAACTGCAGGGGCTTGCGCCTGCAGGGAAGTGCGTCCCCACAATAAAAAAAAACCCTCAAGCGAGGTGGAATATGACGAAGTCTGCTACATCGGACGCATCCGTTTAAACCTTCGATACACGGTGCCATAAATCAACTTGGCATCTTCGGAGAGGTAAACGGATAGCACCAATTAGCATCTGCCCCAAATCTCAGGCAAGACCGTCCACGTCTTGGCCGCCATTCGGAGGGGAACAGATTCTGGCACGTCCGGTGGGACCTCTTTCTCTTTCCACTCCACACTTCGTGTGTCGTGTTCGCGAACGAATCGCGGTTTGCTATGGTTGCCTGTGGATTCGAGGTACTTAGATTTGGAGCCTTGCTCCGTGCAGAAAAGCAGAGGATCAATGGCTTCAAACTGCACTAACGACAATAACTCTCACTCCATCCCTGCTGGAGGAGTGACTTACGGGCCCCAAGAGGCCTCCCTTTTCAAGATGCCAGTGGAGCAGGTAACTCAAGCCACCACTGGGCTATTCTTCGGGACCATGCTCCTACCCATGAGCTTCAATGCCCCAATGCCATTGCAAGAAGCTCCAAAGAAGTCGGTCTTCGATCGGCTTACAACTGCTGCGGCCCCTCTCAACGGGTCGCTTAAACCAACTGCCTCAGTTTTTAACAGACTAGGCCAGAACTCCAACGGGCCCATGAAAAAGCTTGCAATACCAGAAGGCGTTATCCCGAAGCGGATAGCCATCCCTGCTCCCAAAATCATCAAGGCGGCTTCTCCTGCCAAAGGGTCGGTCTTCACAAGACTGTCTATTTCTGCTCCCGTTCCAGGTGAAATCATCAAGGTTGCTTCCCCTACTTGGAAGTCTGCTTTTGATAGGTTGGCCGTCCCCGTTCAACGGACGTCGGTCTTTAAGAGGTTTATACCAGCGACTTCTTACCAACACAGGGGGCATGAGGAGGTCACCCCTACGGCTAAACCAACTCCAATCGCACGACATGCTCGCCGTCGTCACTGGCGCCGGGTAAGGAACGCTGGGGGCAACTCCCCCTCTGGGCTAACTCCGCCAGCTCCGATGGTGGAAATCAATGCTGTTGTTCCGACTGGGAATAGCTTTGAACCGCTAAGAAGGGTGCGTAAAAACTCGCCAACTGCCGTATTGAAAAGATCTCCTCCACCTGTGGATAATGCCCCAAAGGTGAAGCTGGAGCAGTCCCCTCAACGGCTGTCCTTTAAAATTTACAAGGTCTGGTGCCAGGTCCAAGAGTCGGTGGTTGATCAGGACTATCTCCGCCGACAGAAGAAGCTGAAGGTCCAGCAGGAAGAGAACCGTCTCGGCAAGCCACGAAGGACGACAACCACCTGGGTGCCCGCTGCAACGGCCCCCTCAACTTCAACTGCTCAAAAGGGGAGGAAGCCAAAGAAAGACCCTCTGACTGCGGCAAATCGTAAAGATGCTGAGCCCAAACGCCCCAAGTCTGGGGGCATGATGGTACACACTGTTTACATGGCTTCTGGGAAAGAAGAAAGCCGCACTTCGACAGGCCATCGACCGCTTACCCGATCAATAACAAGGGCCCAGGAAAAACAGCAGCAGAAGCTTCAGGAGATGCTGACTGTAATGGTTGCACTCCCCGGACCAAAAGAAATCCTGGAAGTGTCATCGGAGCAGCGTCATGAACAAGAAACCGATGCTGACTTCCTACGCAGAGTCCTCGAAAAGAAGGACAGAGAAGCTGCAGAACAAGCTGCCAACATAAAACGAATGACACTTCTCTTCCAGGACATGGTCGGGATGATATTACAGCCGGATTCCCCAGCTGAAGACCCTCCGGTCATTATTGAAGACGACAGAGGAGAGACATCAAATCCTCCTCCGGCCCTTTCAGCAGCCAAGGAGGAAACTATTTCCAAGTCTGCCCTCGATGATTATATTGCTCAGCAAATACGAGCTCACCGGACGAATGAAGCGTCCAGCCAAGTTGTTAAAACTGGGCGACCATATCCAGGCTGGTATGACCAAATAAGTTACCCGCTGGGATATACGATCCCTAAGTTCCATGTATATAAAGGGACGGGGAATCCACATCAGCACGTCGCTCAATTCAGAGCCTTATGCGGCAACACTGGAGGTGACGACAAACTGTTGCTTCGCCAATTCGTCGGCAGCTTAGCAGAAACGGCCTTCGAATGGTATTCGGAGCTGCCTAACGATTCCGTCAAAACTTTTACAGAAATGGAGTTGCTATTCACCCAACGTTTTGCGAGCGCCAGTGAACGCACCCCAATCACGGCACTGATTAACGCCAGGGTAAAGCCAGACGAGACATGGGTTCAATACGCAATTCGGTGGCGGAACTTATGGTCGAAGTGCGAGCAGTGCATTGAAGAAGCGCCTGCGGTAGGCATGTTTGTGGGTACTCTTGATCCGCAGGAGACCATTTCGCAGTTCATGATGTTTTTCAAGCCGACTACTTTCCAGGCCTTGATCGACAAGCTGACCCAAATGGACCAGATGGGCCATAGGCCTTCCTCTTCAAAGACGGAGCCTTGGAATGAAAAGGGCAAAGGGAAAGCAACCTTCGTTGCCAATACTCAACAACGGCCGAGAAACTTAAAGCTGGTTGTTCGCCAAAACAACGTGCGTCCACGCCCATCCCTCGAGGAGAGACTAGGACGTCCTTATTCGTTTTCCCAAGATAAAACAAGGAGACTGTTCGAGCTAGTAGTGTGCAACAGACTCATCGATCTGCCGGATCCAAAACGTCCGTTGCAGCCAGGCGATGTTAACGATCTCAATTATTGCCCTTACCACCAAACGGTAAGTCACCTGATCGAGGATTGCTACGTCTTGAAAAACTGGGTTGAAGACCAATACCAACAGGGCAAGTTAGTCATCTCCGAAGACTGGAAGGTGAGCCTGCCACAACCACATGCTTCGAGAAAGATGGATACGCCGGGGACATCATGCTCAGTCATAGAGAAAGCCCCATAGACCGAAAAGTCAGTAAACTAGAGATTCGCCTCAAATACGGCGACGGCGGACCGAAACGTCCTTAAACTAATGACGGACTACTATGTCCTAAAACTAGCTGACGACTGAAATATCTTTAAACTACTACCGCAGCATCCTCAGGCTGACGAGATAAAAAAAAGAATAAAGAATAAAAAAAATGGTATGTCCATAAGCAAAATGGGCACGGATGAAAACCCGAAAGGGCTCCGTGAGTAAAAACAGCAGGGCTACCGGCAAGTGTTTTTGAAAACCTGAAAGGGCGCAACCTCATTAGAAAAAAAAGAAAAAAAAAGAAAAAAAAGAGAAAGACGGTATGTCCATAAGCAAAATGGGCACGGATGAAAACCCGAAAGGGCTCCGTGAGTAAAAACAGCAGGACTACCGGCGAGTGTTTGTGAAAACCCGAAATGGCGCAACCTCGTTAAAAGACGCTTACAAGGTTCTCTTGACCTTGTAAGGAGAAACCACCCGCTTGAGATCCTTACGACTCACAAGGGAGCAACACACTTAGGGATCCTCACGATTCCTAAGGAGAAATTACACTTACGAGATCCTCACGACTCGCAAGGAGAACTCTCTTATGGGACCCTCACGGCTCATAAGATTTGAAAGTCTTAAGTTACAGAGACCTAAACCTGTTCTTAAACAACTCCCACAACCTTCGATTTTGCCCTACAAGCGGCTCAATACTGACCCTTGTATACAATCCACGGGCGCTAATAAACATTTTCCTAACCAAGTCCCACCCGTGACTAGGGATATGTCCATATGGTGAACAACCCTTATAAGTCCTTTTGACTTATAAGGAGAAAACCCTTTTGTAAGATCCTTACGACTTACAGAGGAACATGCACTTAGGAATCCTCACGATTCCTAAGGAGAAAATACACCTACAAGATCCTCATGACTTGTAGGGAGAAATAACTTTGTGAGACCCTTACGGCTCATGAAGTCAAAAGCCTTAGTCGACAGGACCCTAACCCTGTTCGCTAAGCCACCTTTGTTCGGCATCGACAGAGGAAAATGATGATTCGCTCCTGGCAATATCCCAGTTGTAGCGGTGCTGATGCCAAAATCGGTGTCTAATTTCAGGTTTACGGCGAAAAGCCAGTAGGCCGCACATGCATATGAAATAGCCGAAATGATGGGGCAACTTGCAATAAAAAGCAGCAAGTAAAAACATGTGCACACAAAATAGCCGAAATGATTAGGCAACTCGCAATAAAAAGCAGCGAGTGAAAATAAATAAATAGCCGAAATGATTGGGCACTGCGAAAAATAGCCGAAATGATTGGGCAATCGCGACCTTCGCGATATAAAAGCTGGAATGATAGAGCATCGCGGAAAGAAATAAAATGAAAAATATATATAACGAAATTCATGCCCTACATGCGATACCACAGCAATCCCTGTATACAATCCAGGGGCACAAACGAAGAGGGAACCATGTCATCCCACCAGGCTCCATCAGAAAGAGAGCTAAGTCTCGACGGTCACATCTGCATCCCAGAAGACCAACAACAACGTTCCTCCTTATGCCAGCAGGGCACGGACGCAACACCAACAACGGAGCCATGGCAAAGTCCCTAGTTCCAAGCTTCGACGGTTCATCGACAACCTAGAGACCACCTCGACATCCGTCTCATTACAGCAGACGCAATGTTAACAACGACATTACTTTGCAGTCCAGCGGGATGCAACTGTAAGTGCACGGCGGCGCCCCGGCCGTCAATCCGATGGCCAAACGCGGAAGCGGTGATAAACTTTAATTTTGCGGACTTAGCAAACCGGCACCACCGCACACTAAACCCCGGATCGGGCCATTAAACTAGTCAAAGCTAACAAGAGGATGGTTAGAGATATACCGAATGATCCGAGTCCTTCGGTCTTCGTCTCCACTCCGATCTCCCGCGGTAGCTTCGTCCTTCATCTCCTCGTTGTCGCCTCTTCGCCGGAAGGGCACCACATCGCCTGCATCTTTTACGGGCTCCCACCTCAATACCGAGGCAACTCGGGCGCGAAGTAGGCTAGCCGACGCGTTCAAGAATTGCTGTAGAATGTGTAGGGTTGAAGCTATGTCTCATTTGGGTTTGTTGCCATTTGAAGATGATGGAGGAAACAAGATAAGAAAAATGGTGCTTGCATTTTTCTAGCATGAAATGAGATCAAGAAAAATGAAACTCTCAAGAATGAAAACTCTCATCTTTTTCTTTCTCTCAACCATGAAAAACTTATCATCTTAGAAATGGTGGAGCAAAGAATACATAAGCAAAAGGGAGGTGAGTGTAGGAGAGCATGAAGGGTGACCACATCCAAACATCATCATCACAAAACACAAATCAATCCTAATCCTTTCTCATCTCATTAAAGCAAAGGAAAAGACTAAGAAAGAATCAAAATGATGGTTGAAAAGAAAAGATGCCATCATATACAAAACAATTGCAAGAAACTCCCTCCACAATTGTTATTTGCAAACTTGCAAATAACCCCCTCCATCGGAAAAGTCCGGCCGGGAAAGAACAAAGGAAAACCGGCCGGAACGGAATGCAAACTGGCAACTCCAGAAAACTCTGGTCCCGTATTAAATTACAGGAAAACCCCGATACTGTGCATACACACCCGCATTTGTATTCCAACCAAAATACAAATGCAAAGAGACAAAACCTACACTGTACTATACTAGGATCCGGCTTAAACCAAAACCGGCTAGTAATATCCGTCCGATCCTGATCCGTGCAATACCGCACGTATCAAATCGAACCCTGCCATATATCTATACGGCCTCTAGTACAAACTGTCCGATCCTGATCCGTGCAATACCGCACGTATCTGATCGGACCCTGCCATATCTCCATACGGTCTCTACAGCGTTTCGCCCGAAAGCTTGAGTAACTGTAAGTGTGGTGGACTCTAAAGACTCGTCAATACTATGGCTGTGGATTTAACCACTAGCATGTCAGAGGTATAAGCCAATACGTGACGGGCCACCAGCTATTGACTAAAAGGGACGTCGATGAGCGAACTCATCCTGACACCCTACTGAGCCTGTCAGCGACAATATCCGTACAGTCCGGTCCGTTCGTCTATGAGCATCGCATGTCGGGCCTAGGGGGTTGGTAAAAGTCAGACCCCCAAAAGCGGTACAAGTCGTGTCGGAGTGTAGCCCAGAACACCCTGAGATACTACTGGAATACCTACCAGTAAATCTCCTGCCTTGGCCAAGGACTTCGTGTAATGGCTCTCCTAGACACAGCGCGACCTCACCCCCAATACCGGGAGAGACGAACCCCCGAAGATCCGCTCACTGCCTCCATGTGGCTCGGGACTGTACCCAACTAAAACCTGTTTGCACGACTCCTTTGAGCCGTGGTAGGGTAGCAATCAAAGTACAGTGGGAACTCACACGAGACAAATGACGATCCTCAGGTCGATGAACTAACCTGTACATATGTCACCTGGGAACTGCTATCTGACGTCAGGTATAAGACCAACTAGCATGTTCCCGGCGAGTCCTGTCCGGTGTACTCATAACCCAATGAGCACCTGTATACATCTTAGGTGAACCATCCGACACCAGTGGCTTGTGAGACCGGCCACCGCCCCTCGTCGGGGTCTCGACTGTATACACTAGTCTACTCTGGAGAATCGATGCCCTGTCTCGAAACTCCCACGACTAGGGACCATTTAAGGATGTGCTTATAGACTCCAGCTCTCACTTATATGATCGTCCTCATACTGCTGGCAGTCAAGCAAGAATCCAAGGGGCTCTATCAACGTGCAATAGCGACCCGTCAGGTCACCTAAAGCAGTACACGATGATAAAGGTAAACCAGATAGCATACTATCATCTCGAGTAAGACTGTCCTACCGGGATAGGTCCTCCCTCAATCATTGCAATCACGTGCCTGTGATCCAATAATTGACTCTGAGGGCACTATCTCCAACAATCTCCCACTTGCACTCAAGGCTAATTATTGCGATGTCGCATACTCACAGCCTGTGTGATACCGAACACCCAACTCCCCTACTAGTCAGTCTCACAAAATCCGTTTGTGAAACTATTGCGTTCGAGGAATAGCCTCAGTGAGTGGATCCGCCTTGATGTTTCTTTCTATGTCTCTCTATATCTCAAGTTCGCGGAGAAAGCCATCTCCCGAAATGAGCAATACCTGTCTTAGAATTTCTGGATGTCTGATGGGACCTAGCTCATAAATGAACTCCAAATCCAAACTTCTTAGACTGTATCGTCAACTGAATTTAATCAGTATCCTGTGCCATGCCACCCTCAGTATTGCCTTGAACCACCTGTCCAAAATGCTGCCCCTCGTCAGAAGGAAAACTAAAACTCTGACAATCACCCTGTCGTCCATGTCACCTTGGAAGCCTGGAGTGATAACCGTCTCCTAAAGGAGGCAGCCGTTATCATATCCCTAGAACATTCACTTATGTTCTAAAATTGCTTCCGACTGTTTTTCCAGGATTGGATGAATATCAACTTATTGCATCTAGTGCAAGAACAACATCTGGTGTGGTACTTGACATCTCATGATTGACTCAACTGCCTAAGCAAGTGATCTGCCAATCATGCACATCCCTCTCTACTTTAGTCTATAAGACACCTTTAGAGAGGGTGACTCCATTACCTGCAGGTATACTACCGTGCCAGGAGTCGTCCATTCTAAATACTCTTAGAATGTTGTCTAAGTACCCAGATTGGGAAACCACCCAAATCTAGATCTAAAACCATAGATCTAGTAACCAGTATGTTTGATATAATGTCCAAGTCCTTTGTGGAGAAACCACTGTGTGACGACCAAAGTATAACCGATTGTAGTATAGGAATATCACTTCCTACTACCTTCTCAACAGATCCATCCCCTATTCTGATGAAGTCAAACCTATGACTGTCACATCAGAAATAGATGATCTATTTCCGCTACATCTGCTTTAGTCTATAAATAGACATAAGCCTGATGTCCACCAATGCTTCCGCTGCTCCCACTGACTACGACAACCCTCTGGCAGAGTCATATAGATGTGCACTTCTAAAGCTAGTTTAGAACGACGCTATACTCATTCTCCTGCCGAGTCTCGCAGCCTGGAACAACAACAATGGCAAGTGTGGGTAAACAAGAACTTCCCTGTCACCGTCCTTGAGGCTACCGGAGTACCTCTTGGGTGCCTGAAGTTACCCACCTTATCTGCGGAGTGGCCAATGGAATGTCAAATCAGATTGAATCTTTAGGTTCCTATGAAATCTTCAGTAATCGTTTGTGGTTCTGGAATCACTTCCAGTTCTACCATACTCCCACTACTGTTTTTGAAAAAAATCCATTTTTAATAAAACTGTGGCGAGTCTAGAACAATATTTCTATTGATCTTCCAGATGGTAGAAAGTCAACCCTCGTCATAGCCTGGGTCAACCCACAAACAGCCATTACAGAAACGTGCCTTGAGTTATCCAGAGTCTGGTTTTAATCATAAGCCAGACAACTCCCCGTACCTTAACAACGTTAAGATATGAACTGTTCTATATCCAATATAGAACCAGAGGCACTGATTTAATTGAACCAGATTCAAATCATGCAGCTATCTCCAGTGCATGTCAACTAAATGGAAGGAGGCCGATCAGCATTACTCAACTTAGGAATGCTTCCAATTATGAGTAACCTGAAAGAGAAGCAATTTCTCTTTATCATTACTATCAACTGAATACCATACACAAGTATCTACATCTTCGATCACTTTGAAGAATCCCGATACTTGCTACCTGGTTCTCTACTTTATACAAATACCTATAACTTCTCAAAATTCAGACATTGTGTTTCCACGAAACACCTGTCTAAAAACTGGAGAAGTCATAAGTAAACTGAATATAGTACGAGGACCAACCCCTCTGTCCTGATGGACCCTGGACAACATACAATACTCTGTATAAGTCCCTTGAGTCTAGTGACTCATTCACTGTGTGTCGTAGGTTGAAAACTGTACTTTTGGTTTAAGAAGAATTACACCGCTGTTCAATGCTCCTTACCTAACCATCCACTGATATAGGTAAATGTCATCGACATAATATCAAAAAGTATATCTCACTCTATGAAAATAGACGTACAGATATATCAATTTGAAATTGGTGCACAACAACGGATATTCAAAACCAAATATTTGCCGACCGGCAAACAACCCAGGTGGCATCCTCAAATATCACCAATTACAACGAATCCCGATATAATGAGGATGATCACCCAATTCCCAATAACTCACTCCCACTCATCATCTGTATAACCATACAGATGTGAGAATCATACCTGGTAAATGCATACCCTGGAGTAAGTGTCTAATCGGAAAATCAGTTTTCCATTAACAGTACACAGTGAAATTGAAACATTGAAATGTTTCGTTGGGGTATCCTGGTATTCCTAGTAATGCCTCATCCATTATCCAGATTCACAACTGTAACCGTATAATTCTTTGCCACCTCTCCAAATCCCTTTATATGTCTTTAGTCATTACCTTCTGCACATCCCTTAGGCCAAATGGTTTTCATCCTTCCCTACCATTCGGCACCAGCCTATGGTTTGGAAGAAGACTATCCAATAAGCATAATGGGTGTACTGTCCTAGTCCTAGGAGCACTCGCAATGCGAGAGAAGGTGAAAATAAAAGACAACCGAATAAACCTTATTCCTATTTCTCTTGAACCAGAATCCATCCCCGAACTGGAACAAGTTCCTTTCGAGTTCGTATATAACCATACGATGGAGTATCCAATAAACTGTGGATCTTCGTAGTGATACGGAGTGTCCTGGAGAAATACAAAGGTGATTTAGGATTGGCGAAGAAATACTTGGTTTGGTCGTGAATATCAGTCGCAATTTACTTTGCCCTCTTACTAATCCCTTGCTTTGTCTTAATCTTAATACCTTCTGTACACCGTTTAGGCTAACTGGTTTTCTTCATTCCCTACCGGTCGGCACCAGCCTATGGTTTGGAAGAAGACTATCCAATTTGCGTAATAGGTGTACTACTCCTAAACCAAGGAGTACTCGCAACCTGAGAGAAGGTGAAAAGAAAAGACAACTGAATAGTCCTATCCATTTTCTCCAGAACCGGAAACCATCCTCGAATTCCTTCAAGTTCGTATATAACCATACGATGGTTTTGTCCAATGGAAGTGGACGTTCGTAGTAATACGGGGTGTCCTGGAGAAAAGGGTAAAAGTAGGAGTGGCAATGAGGTTTGCAACTCTGACAATCCAAAAGCCAGTGTTAAGAAGGTTCGGTCAACTTGGTCACTGAGTCGTAGTCTTAGGGTCGGGTCAATGGTCGCTGCCAGAGAGAGAGAAAAGAAACACTCAGCGTGCACTCTATCCTAGATCAGAATGGTTATCACTTTATCTAATCTGGAAACCTCCCACTGTACCTCAAATTCTCCTCCAAACCTGAAAGAAGAATTAGTCGGGGTCACCCGAGGAGTAAACCAACTCATCAGTGGGAATCGGGATCCAACTCTCATCGCATGATAACGTGACGGAATCCGCTCACGCTATCACACTCCAGATGGTATGCACATATCTGGCAAGTTTCAGTACTTTTGAAACTCCCGATGTGATTTCTACCCCGTGCTCTTATGACCTTGACGAAGGTCAACAAATAATAAGTCACATGTCAAGTTCCACCCGTCATTGTCCAGGTTAATTTGAACCCACCCGTACAAGCCCTTGACGAAGGTCAACAAGGCTATACGACTGTCCCAAACCAACACATTTATCTATGCAGCAGAAAGGCAACAAGCAGCTACCATGCACTATGCCTTGACGAAGGTCAACAAACATAGTATGAATACTACGTGCTACCCGTCTGAAACGACGGAGGGCTACGAATGGTTTCTAGCGAAAACCTTTAACGTAATGAACTTGATATCGTTGAAGGAACGGATAGCTTTTTAGAAAATATAGTGACGAAAACCTTTACTAAAGAGGTCACTCCCGGTGAAGGGATCTCGGCTCTTTCCCCGTAGAATGGGGTGCAGGATATTCCAAATGAATACCGCGATGCAAAGCAAAAGTAATCGGCTATAGTGAAGTTAATGCCCTGACGCAAACTTCTGTCCAAGGGGTCACTCCCGGTGAAGGGATCTCGGCCCTTGCCTCGTCGACTGAGGAGCAGGATATTCCAAATGAATACCACGATGCAAAACAAAAGTGAATGTCCTTGCAATAACAGCTTTTTGAAAAGTGTTCCAACAACATCAGAATAGGTTTGTTTAACTTGCATTGATCCGAATCAACGCAGTCCCATCAATTGATCACACCACAAAGAACGAAAATATACTGACGTACGTATATGCCATCCGCATTCGCCACTGGGTCCTGTCATCACCCGTTAGGTTAGCTAACTAACGGCAGAGCGGGGACTGGACTAGCGCGGATGAAAAACATATACAACATCTACTAAAATATATATACCAATATATTATATTTCGCTCAAGGCGTGAATAAAATGCAACATCACAGAAATGTACAGCATCATAGAACAATACAGATATTTGGGATCCCCGGGTTTCACAGAGCCACTACTGAAACCCGACGTTCCCCTGGTCGTGTGGATAGCCTGTGCAATGAAATCCTAGACCCCTACGGGCGCGGCAAGTCACCCGCCAAAACCTGAAGCGAGACAGCCCCCTTCAGCACCGTGAATGGACCACCCAGCACTTCACGGAATCCGGTAACTTGGGCACCCCTCCTGGGTCAACCTGTTCCCCCTACGAGTGCGGCGAATAGCCCGCCAATCCTAGAGTGAAGCCCCCTCCGTCCCAATGCCATGAGATGCGGGCCCGTTGCCCTCTAGAACCCGGCTATCCGTGCACCCCTCCGCGGGGTAATCCTAGTACAGAAAGTAAAATATACATACAACGGGTACATCGACCGCAACCAGGTCGTGCCCCAAAAGAATAATACAAACTGGCAGTGACGGCAGTCCACAAGTCGGACGCTCGCCCCGCAATATCAAATGTACATAATACACCAACACTGTACTAGCATTGCATCCAGGCTATCCCCCATGACCGATCCGCAACATCACAGCAAAAACACAAAACATCAACGTGAAAGTCACGTTCGCAAATCCGTCTAACCGGGCTATAGCAGTTAGACTGGATTTACCGATCGAGTGACATTCACGGTCGCAGATATAATGTAAATACTGTGAAAAATGTGTTTAAAATATCCGATCAATCAAAAATTAACAAGTGGGCCCCCAAACAATACTGTAGCAGATCAAGAAATTCTGGGCCCAATATTAATATTCCAAAACCCCAATTTTAAGCCCAGAAGCCCACTGGAAAAATACGACGCAGTGAAGGAACCAATGTGCGGCGGAACCGCGGCCCAAGGGGGGGTTTGGCCGCGGTTCCGCGCTTAGTTGGTCGACTGAATGTGTCGAATTTTCCCAGTAGTCTTAGAATTTCCAGTACATTAGTTTTCTTCAACCTGAAAAATTTTTCGAGCAAAAAAAATTTCAACAGAAAACTGATGTGAGGAAAAATGTGGATTTCGGAATTTTGGTCGATCGGAAATGCAAAACACATCAAACGAAGCTAGACGAAGTTAATGGCGAGGCTCTGATACCACTGTAAGTGCACGGAGGCGCCCCGGCCGTCAATCCGACGGCCAAACGCGGAAGCGGTGATAAACTTTAATTTTGCGGACTTAGCAAACCGGCACCACCGCGCACTAAACCCCGGATCGGGCCATTAAACTAGTCAAAGCTAACAAGAGGATGGTTAGAGATATACCGAATGATCCGAGTCCTTCGGTCTTCGTCTCCACTCCGATCTCCCGCGGTAGCTTCGTCCTTCATCTCCTCGTTGTCGCCTCTTCGCCGGAAGGGCACCACATCGCCTGCATCTTTTACGGGCTCCCACCTCAATACCGAGGCAACTCGGGCGCGAAGTAGGCTAGCCGACGCGTCCAAGAATTGCTGTAGAATGTGTAGGGTTGAAGCTATGTCTCATTTGGGTTTGTTGCCATTTGAAGATGATGGTGGAAACAAGATAAGAAAAATGGTGCTTGCATTTTTCTAGCATGAAATGAGATCAAGAAAAATGAAACTCTCAAGAATGAAAACTCTCATCTTTTTCTTTCTCTCAACCATGAAAAACTTATCATCTTAGAAATGGTGGAGCAAAGAATACATAAGCAAAAGGGAGGTGAGTGTAGGAGAGCATGAAGGGTGACCACATCCAAATATCATCATCACAAAACACAAATCAATCCTAATCCTTTCTCATCTCATTAAAGCAAAGGAAAAGACTAAGAAAGAATCAAAATGATGGTTGAAAAGAAAAGATGCCATCATATACAAAACAATTGCAAGAAACTCCCTCCACAATTATTATTTGCAAACTTGCAAATAACACCCTCCATCGGAAAAGTCCGGCCGGGAAAGAACAAAGGAAAACCGGCCGGAACGGAATGCAAACTGGCAACTCCAGAAAACTCTGGTCCCGTAATAAATTACAGGAAAACCCCGATACTGTGCATACACACCCGCATTTGTATTCCAACCGAAATACAAATGGAAAGAGACAAAACCTACACTGTACTATACTAGGATCCGGCTTAAACCAAAACCGGCTAGTAATATCCGTCCAATCCTGATCCGTGCAATACCGCACGTATCAGATCGAACCCTGCCATATATCTATACGGCCTCTAGTACAAACTGTCCGATCCTGATCCGTGCAATACCGCACGTATCTGATCGGACCCTGCCATATCTCCATACGGTCTCTACAGCGTTTCGCCCGAAAGCTTGAGTAACTGTAAGTGTGGTGGACTCTAAAGACTCGTCAATACTATGGCTGTGGATTTAACCACTAGCACGTCAGAGGTATAAGCCAATACGTGACGGGCCACCAGCTATTGACTAAAAGGGACGTCGATGAGCGAACTCATCCTGACACCCTACTGAGCCTGTCAGTGACAATATCCGTACAGTCCGGTCCGTTCGTCTATGAGCATCGCATGTCGGGCCTAGGGGGTTGGTAAAAGTCAGACCCCCAAAAGCGGTACAAGTCGTGTCGGAGTGTAGCCCAGAACACCCTGAGATACTACTGGAATACCTACCAGTAAATCTCCTGCCTTGGCCAAGGACTTCGTATAATGGCTCTCCTAGACACAGCGCGACCTCACCCCCAATACCGAGAGAGACGAACCCCCGAAGATCCGCTCACTGCCTCCATGTGGCTCAGGACTGTACCCAACTAAAACCTGTTTGCACGACTCCTTTGAGCCGTGGTAGGGTAGCAATCAAAGTACAGTGGGAACTCACACGAGACAAATGACGATCCTCAGGTCGATGAACTAACCTGTACACATGTCACCTGGGAACTGCTATCTGACGTCAGGTATAAGACCAACTAGCATGTTCCCGGCGAGTCCTGTCCGGTGTACTCATAACCCAATGAGCACCTGTATACATCTTAGGTGAACCAACCGACACCAGTGGCTTGTGAGACCGGCCACCGCCCCTCGTCGGGGTCTCGACTGTATACACTAGTCTACTCTAGAGAATCGATGCCCTGTCTCGAAACTCCCACGACTAGGGACCATTTAAGGATGTGCTTATAGACTCCAGCTCTCACTTATATGATCGCCCTCATACTGCTGGCAGTCAAGCAAGAATCCAAGGGGCTCTATCAACGTGCAATAGCGACCCGTCAGGTCACCTAAAGCAGTACACGATGATAAAGGTAAACCAGATAGCATACTATCATCTCGAGTAAGACTGTCCTACCGGGATAGGTCCTCCCTCAATCATTGCAATCACGTGCCTGTGATCCAATAATTGACTCTGAGGGCACTATCTCCAATAGATGCAACGTTAACAAAAGACCTTACGGTCGAAACAAAGCGGAGTGACGGAAAAATCCCAGCTCTACCTCAGCATTCGTCTCGATACAGTAGACGAGATGTCAACGACAGTGTTTCTCCGCAGTCCAGCAGGATGCAGATGCAACATCAACGAAAGACCCCATGGTTGAAACAAAGCGGAGCGAAGGCAAAATCCTATCTCCACCTCAGCATTTGTCTCGATACAGCAGAAGAGAGATCACCAACGGCGTTCCTCAGTAGTCCAGCAGGATGTGGACACAACGTCAACAAAAGACCTCACGGTCGAAAAAAAGCGGAGTGATGGCAAAATCCCACCACGACCTCGACGCTCGTTTCGATACAGCATATGAGATGTCACTACAGCGTCCTTCCTCCAACAGGATTCGGACACGCCAAAGCAAATGAAGCGAAGGCCAAATTCCTAGCTTCAGTGTCTGGACGGTAACTCATATAAAACTTGAAAGACCATCGGATATCATCCCACACTAGCGCGGAGTGGTCACCACCTTGACGTTCTTCTCGATACAGTAGACGAGATGTCACCACAGCGTCATTCCTCCAACAGGATCCGGACACGCCAAAGCAAACGAAGCAAAGGCCAAATTCCTAGCTTCAGGTTCTTGACGGTAACTCATATAAAACCTGAAAGACAATCGGAGATCATCCCACACCAGCGCGGAGTAGTCACCACCTTGACATTCGTCTCGTTACAGCAGACGCAATGTCAACAACAGCGTCCTTCCGCCAACAGGATTCGGACACGCCAAAGAAAATGAAGCGAAGGCCAAATTCCTAGCTTCAAGGTCTTAACGGCAAGTCATATAAAGCCTGCAAGACAATCGGAGATCATCTTTCACCAGTGCGGAGTGGTCACCACCTCGACGTTCGTCTCGATACAGTAGGCGAGATGTCACCCCAGCGTTCTTCCTCCAATAGGACTCGGACATGACAAAGAAAATGAAGCGAAGGACAAATTCCTAGCTTCAAGGTCTTAACGGAAAGTCATATAAAGCCTGAAAGACAATCGGAGATCATCTTGCACCAGTGCGGTGTGGTCACCACCTCGATGTTTGTCTCGATAAAACAGACGAGATGTTACCCCAGCGTTCTTCCTCCAACAGGACTCGGACGTGACAAAGAAAACGAAGCGAAGGCCAAATTCCTAGCTTCAGGGTCTTGACGGCAAGTCATATAAAGCCTGAAAGACATTCGGAGATCATCTCGCACCAGCGCAGAGTGATCACCACCTCGACGATCGTCTCGATACAGCAGATAAAATGTCACCCCAACGTTCTTCCCCCAGCAGGATTCGGACGTGCCAAAGTACGCGAAGCGAAGGCCAAATTCCTAGCTTCATGCGTCTTAACGGCAAGTCATATAAAGACTGAAAGACAATCGGAGATCATCTCACACCAGTGCGGAATGGTCACTACCTCGACATTCGTCTCGATACAGCAGACGCAATATCACCAAAAGGAGCCACGGCAAAATCCCTAGTTCCAAAACTCGACGGTTCATCAACAACTTAGAGACAACCGTGACATTCGTCACGATACAGCAGACGTAATGCCAGCAAACGAAGCAAAGGCCAAATTCCTAGCTTCAGGGTCTTAACGGCAAGTCATATAAAGCCTGAAAGACTATCGGAGATCATCCCACACCAGCGCGGAGTGGTTATGAATCATCGGGGCTCTCTAAAATGAGCCTAACCTCAAGTAAAAAGCGGCATGGCAAAATTCCTAACGCTTGCTCTTCCGACGGTCAAACTGCCTAGGAGGATTGCTTGAAAACGTCTTGTCCAGCCCCCGAAGGGATCAGAGACACGGCAGTCGCAGGGCTACTCGAACGGCATAATTGCCTATCGAGGGATATATCAGCCAATACGATGGTACGACGGGCAAAACCTTAGTGCCACAGACCCTAACGGACTTCTGTCGTAAAGAGCAGAGGTTAACTGTGACGTTAGGATATTCTTGCGAGAAATGCTCGATTCGTCTCGACTCGTGAGGAGATTGTTCCCTGATTAAAAATCAGGAAAAGATTCAGAAGAGGCATCACGTGCTCACACGTGACCCGTGGTCACGTGTCGGCACGTGATGGTCAAGCGGCGGCACAAAGCATATTTGTTCTCTAATTAAAAGTCAAGAGAAAGCTTCAGAAGTGGCATCACGTGCTCACACGTGACCAATGGTCACGTGTTGGCACGTGATGGTTAAGCAGCGGCCAGAGAACAGAGCGCAGAAGAAGAGAAACCCATTCCAAGGGTCACGTGCTTACACGTGACCAGGGGTCACGTGCTCACACGTGACCAACGGTCACATGGCCACACGTGACCAGCTTTAAGAGCCTTATTCTTTAACAGAATTAAATTCTGAGGGAAGATCCTTCAAATCTTTCCAAAATGGAGAAGGATTATTTGAAACCGTTGGATTAAAAATCTAAAGGTGATTAAATATCACAAATTTATGGAAAAATCTTGGACTTGGAAATATTTTCCCCTAAATCCAACCGAAATAACAAAGGGATATCTTTGGATTTAAAATCCAATGGTGAATAAAATTCACCTAACAATCTAAAGGCCCAGATTAATGATAAATGTAAATCAAATCTCTCAATGAGAGATTTACTAAACAGATTGATTCTTTTCTTTCTCCTATAAATAGGGGCTAAGAAAAGAAGAAGAGGGACCTTTGGACCTTTTCTTTTGATACACACAGAGAGAGATATAGAGCCTTTGATTCTCTGCAAAAGGAAAACCTTAGGTAAGAAAAGAAAAGGGAGGTTTCAAAAGAGAATTTAATTCTCAAAAAGAGTTTAACTCTCATATAAAAAAAAGAACTTAGTTCTTTCTCTGGTGGAGGATCTGCAAAGTGCACATCTCCCCATGAATTGAGAATTTAATTCTCATTGGGTTGAGATCCTGCCATGCAGATCTAAAACACAGAAGAGGAACTGAGTTTTGAGAATTTAATTCTCACCAAATGATAGGAATTCAATTCCTTTGAGATAAAATTAGGGTTTAACCCTATGTTATAGAAATTTAATTCCGTCAAAACGAACAGAACTAGGGTTTAACCCTAATTGAGAACATAATTCTCTCAAACTCACAGGAATTTAATTCCCTTAAGAAAAGAAATTAGGGTTTAACCCTATTTAAGAATATAATTCTTCAGAAGAAAACAGGAATTTAATTCCTCTAAAGTTTGTTGTTAGGGTTTAACCCTATGAAGAAATTAATTCTTAAAAGATGAACAGATCTTTAAAACATGCAGAGTCACGTGCTACCATGTGACCCCTGCAAAAATCCACAGAAAAGAACTTTGAAGGAAACACCTCACGTGTTACCACGTGACTCCTGGAAAGATCCATAAAAAAGTGCTTTGAGGCAATGCCTCACGTGCCCCACGTGATCTCTAAAGCACACAGAGAAAAAGGTAAAAGAAAACAGAAAAGAGCTCTAGGGCGCCCTCACGTGTCGACACGAGACCCCTAATGAACATTCTAACAGATCAAAGCGTAAGCCCCCATCACGTGCCCACACGTGAGCCCCCATCACATGTCCACACGTGATGGCTTTTAGAATCAAAAGTGTTAAACACTTATCTGTAGAACAAAATAAAGGGAAGCAGGGCGCTCTCACGTGCTACCATGTGACCCCTTGGCTGAAGCTCTAACGGATAAACGCCTAAATTCCCATCACGTGATAGCACGCGATACTTCAAAGTATTCAAGACTTTTGACTGAATAAAATAAGGGGAATCAGGGCGCTCTCACGTGTCCTCACGTGACCCCTCTCTCCTTAGTGTTTAACACTAGTCTGGAGATTTTTGTCCCCAGTGTTTAACACTGATTTGCTTAGTGTTTAACACTAATTTGAAAACTCTGTTCCCAGTGTTCAACACTGATTATCTTTTAGTGTTTAACACTAACTTGTTAATCTTATTCCCAGTGTTCAACACTGTTGGTCTCTAGTGTTTAACACTAGCTTTAGCCCAATTGGCTAAGTTTCCAGAGGCAAAGCCTCTCCTTCAATGAACCAACAGTAGGCCAATATCCCAAATATAACTGGACTTAGCCCAAGCTGGCCATAAGTCCTCAATTCAAACTTAACTGGGCCAATGGGCTCATAATATAATAATTGATCTTAGTATCCAAATTGGACTACAGATCACTTAATCTACTTTGGTTTAAGGGTACATCTCTTCACTCCTTTGATACTTGGCGTTGTAATTCCTCAACGTTTTCAAAGAGGTGACGGGTCCCGATGACCACACATTGATACGGACTGTGGGGTCCTTAAACTAATGGACTATGAGGTCCTTAACCTTGACCGTAATGTCTTAAAACTAACATCGGACTGTGGATTCCTTAAATCCACGGATTACGACGTCCTTAACCTTGACCGAAATGTCTTAAAACTAACAACGGACTATGACGTCCTTAACCTTGACCGTAATGTCTTAAAACTAATATCGGACTGTGGAGTCCTTAATTCCACGGACTACGACGTCCTTAACCTTGACCGCAACGTCTTAAAACTAACATTGGACCGCAATGTCCTTAAACTACCTATTGACCGCAATGTCACTAAACTAAACAACAGGGCTCTCCTAATCGCTCTCTTGTCGGATCTAAACGATCCCGTTAAGTTGATCTTAGTCTAAAACTAGACTAACGTATCCTTAACAAACGTTTAAGTCGATCTTAGTCTCAAATGAGGCTAACGTATCCTTAAACACAACCCCAAACCTAAATCTAAGAAAGATACGGATTTGGACTAGTCCACGCCCTACGGGCGAAGACATAACTCAGTCTCCGTATACAATCCCCGGGCAACCAAACATAAATCAAACACACACGACACGAAGTGGCCATCTGGATAAGGAGAAAGTTGTTACCGCAATGCGGTAGCGTAATTAACTGCAGGGGCTTGCGCCTGCAGGGAAGAGCGTCCCCACAATCAAAACCCCCTCAAGCGAGGGGGAATCTGACGAAGTCTGCTACATCGGCCGCATCCGTTTAAACCTTCGTTACACGGTGTCATAAATCAACTTGGCATCTTCGGAGAGGTGGACGGATAGCACCAATTAGCATCTGCCCCGAATCTCAGGCAAGACCGTCCACGTCTTGGCCGCCATTCGGAGGGGAACAGATTCTTGCACGCCCGGTGGGACCTTTTCCTCTTTCCACTCCATACTTCGTGTGTCGTGATTCGCGAACCAATCGCGGTTTGATAATGGTTGCCCTTGGGTTTCGAAGTACTAAGACTTGGTGTTTCGTTTGCTGCAGAAAGCAAAAGGATCAATGGTTGGCAACTGCTCGAACTACTCCAACTGCAAATGCAACCGACGCTCCGCATCACCTGGAGGTGTAGCATATGGACCGCAGGCTGCTTCCCTATTCACTATGCCTGTGGAGCAAGTGACTCAAGCTACCATCGGTCTATTCTTTTGGACCATGCTCCCGCCGGTGAACATTAACATCCCAATACCCATACCGGAAGCGTCAAAGAAGTCGGTCTTTGATCGACTTGCTACTCCCACGGCCCCTCTCAGCGGGTCGTCCAACTCCTCGGTCTTCACCAGACTGAGCTTGAACTCTAAAGGGCCCGCTAAAAAGCCCATGATACCTGAGAAGGCCATCCCAAAGAAGACAGCTGCTCCCGAAGTCGTCAAGGCGGCGTCTACTGCCAAAGAGTCGGTCTTTGCAAGACTGGCTGTCCCAGCTCCCGCTCCGGTTCGAAGGTCTGTCTTTGACAGATTGGATACCGCCACTCAAAAGACGTCAGTCTTCAAGAGGCTGACACCGGCAGCAGCCCCTCCTCAGAACAGGGGGCAAGACGAAGCCGTCACTGAACCAATCCCAACAACCCGTCATGCTCGACGTCGCCACTGCCGCCGGATAAGGAAGACTGGGGGCAACTCTCCCTCCAGGCTAACTCCACCAGCTCCAACGGTGGAAATTGAGGCTACTGTTCTAATCGGGAACAGCTTCAAGCTATTAAACAGGGTATGCAGAAATTCGCCAACTGCGGTTCTCAAAAGATCCTCTCCACCTGCGAAGAATGTTATAGAGACAAAGCCGGAGCAGCCTCCTCAACGGTTGTCTTTCTAAAATTTATAAAGTCTGGCGGAATGTTCAAGACTCGGTAATTGACCAAGATCACTCTCGTCAACAGAAAAGGGCGAAGGTGCAGGAAGAAAAGAATCGTCACGTCAAACAACAAAGGATGGCAACCGCTTGGGTGCCCGCTGCAACGGCTCCCTCCATGTCGACTACTCAAAAGAGAAGAAGGCCGGATAGAGTCCCCACTCCTGCAGCAAATGACAAGGACAATAAGCCTAAACACCCTAAGTCTGGGGGCATGATGGTGCATACGGTATACATGGCGCTGGGAAAAGAGGACAACCGTGCATCCACGGGTCATAGACCGCTTACACGGTCAGTGACCAAAGCTCAGGAGCAACATCAGAAGCTCCAGGAAATGATGAACGCGATGGCCGCACTCACTGGGCCGAAAGAAATCCCCGAAGCGTCATCTGATCAACGCCAGGAGCAAGAAACTGACGCTGAATTCCTTCGTAGGATATTGGAGAAGAAGGATAAAGAGGCTGCCGAACAAGCAGCCAATATATAACGAATGGCCCTCCTGTTCCAGGACATGGTGGGAATGATGATCCAACAAGATTCTCCTGCTGAAGATCCTCCAATCGTTCTTGAAGACGACATGGGAGAAACGTCAAATCCTCCACCGGCTCTTTCAACAGCCAAGGAGGAAATAATCTCCAAAGCTGACCTAGACGAATATATAGCTCAGCAGATATGGGTTCACCAGGCAACTGAGGCAGCCGGTCAAGTTGTCAGGACGGGGAGACCATATCTGAGCTGGTATGACCAGATCAAGTACCCGCCCGGCTATACAATACCGAAATTTCTTGTCTATAAGGAGACGGGCAATCCCCACCAGCATATGGCCCAGTTCAGGGCGCTTTGTGGCAACACTGGCGGCGATGATAAGCTCTTACTTCGCCAATTCGTCGGCAGCTTGTCAGAAACAGCTTTCGAATGGTATTGTGAACTCCCGAACGATTCCGTCAAGATGTTCGCTGAAATGGAGTTTCTATTCACTCAGCGATTCGTGAGTGCCAGCGAACGCACCCCGATAACGGCGTTAATTATTGCCAGGGTAAAACCAGGTGAGACGTGGGTCCAGTACGCTATACGCTGGCGAAACTTGTGGTTGAAATGCGAACAACGCATTGAGGAGGCGCCTGCGGTGGGCATGTTCGTGGGTACCCTAGATCCTCATGCAACTATCTCACAGTTCATGATGTTTTTTAGCCAACCACGTTCCAGGCTTTGATCGACAAATTGGCCCAGATGGACCAGATGGGTCACAGACCGTCTCCCCCGAAGCTAGAACCTCGGAATGACAAGGGTAAAGGGAAGGCAACCTTTGTTGCGAACGCTCAGCAGCAACCTAGTGCCCCAAAGCTGGCGGATCAGCTGGAAGAAAGACGGCGGTATTACAATGAGAAAATGAAATGCCCCTACTCATTCCCGCGGGATAAGACGAAGAGGCTATTCGAGCTGGCAATACGCAACAGGCTTATCAACTTGCCAAACCCAAGGCGACCGCCGCAACCCAGTGAGGTGAATAACCCCAACTACTGCCCTTACCATCAAACGGTAAGCCATCCGATTGAGGATTGCTTCGTCTTCAAAGGATGGATTGAAGATCAATACCTACATGGCAAGTTTGCGCTGTCCGAGAAGTGGAAGGTGAACCCGCCACAACCTCACACTGCTAAGAAGACGGACACACCGGGGGCAACTTGTTCTTTCATTGAAGAAGCTCCATGGGAAATCGTGCTTTCAGCAAAAACCAAAAGAATGCTGAATGAGCTCCAGACATGCCCGGCAGTCAGGTGGAAGAACCCACTGGAACCCCAGATCATTGAAGGGATGCTGAAGCCGCGCCCAACTCCGAAGATCGGTGGTGATATCCCAAGTACTCACACCCAATCGTCGAAATCTTCAGAGAAAAAGAAGAAGAAATCTAGGAAGCCCGTGAAGCCTAGAGACAAGTGCACGGATTTGCAGAAACAGATTGACGCGCTGGAGGAGTACAATCAAAAGGCGCGGACTCCCATCACACTCTAAGAGTTCCTCAACCACGTCTTTCGAGAGGAAGATAATGAGGAGAGCTCGTTGGATGAATCCGAGGGATATGTGGCAAGTTGTCATGTGATCTCCCACTCATTTACGGACGATGAAAAAACTCCTGGCACTAAGAAACTGGGGGCAGAGCCTGAACCGGAGCTTGTGTGGCCAACAGACGAAATGATCGACGCATTTCTAGACGAGATTCGTTTGAAAAGTAAAGCCGACCAGGAGCGTGAGATGGCCGCATTAGAAGGAGCCAAACGTAGGCGATTAAACGAAAGAGTTGAAGCACTCCCGCCAGATCGAAAGGCACCTGACGCGGATAAAAACATATTCAAGATGAGGAAAGGTTTGCCAAAGCCATGTCAATGGGATTGAAACTACCACCCTCGGAAGAAAACACGCTCAATGGGGCGGAGGGGCACCATAATTACTGCTCATATCATCGGAAGATTGCACACCCCACTGAGGAGTGCGACGCTTTTAAGACATGGTGGCAGGGATATGTTGCTCATCGGAAACATTTTAAGCGAATGAAATGCAGAACTCGTCGGGAGCAGAGAAGTACAACCGAAGGACACAAAAGAACTACCGGTAACTGTTACACGATCAACGCCGGGGGACCGCAAGTGCTCACATTCGGGAGCGATTCTGACGAGGAAATGGCTCTTAGCCCCCTCTTTAAAGAGTCCACCTCAGGAAAAGAGGAAGAACCAGAAGCCTGCGAAAACATTTAGCTACGCAATCGCACGCTTCCGAAAAAGAATCTCGGACCCGCAACTAGAAAAGATAAGGGAAAGGGAAAGGTCGCTGAGGATATCACCTTAGATGACCAAGTTATGAAAGAGCCGACTGCCAAGGACCCGCCTAAGAAGAGTAGGGTGGAATACAACATCCTAGCGCACCTGAGGAAGCTACCCTCACAGCTCAGCATTCTCGACGCCCTCCTGTTATCAAAAGAAGTGAGAGATTCATTAATCAAGGTGCTATAAGAGCCCGAACAATTCCAAGCCTTCCTCGCCGAAGAAAGGATGAAGGATGAACTGGAAGAAGTGCACACGGCCTATATCACTTTCGGTGACGAAGACCTGCTCCTTGAGACGTACGACCACAACCGTCCCCTATACGTCTCTGGATATTGCCACGATATAAAGATAGGCAAAATCTTGGTTGACAATGGGTCTTCCGTTAATCTCCTCAACGTGCGGGTGTTAAAGGAAATTTGCATGAGCGTCCAGCACCTTGCTCGGGACAAGATCACCATCTCCGGGTTCGACTCCCAATCATCGAGAACTCTTGGGTCTGTGATATTGACGCTACACTTTGGGCTACTCATCACGGACGTTAAGTTTCACGTCATAGATGCCAAGACATGTTACAATGCTCTGCTCGGCCGACCTTGGTTACACGAGTACAACATCATCCCTTCTACGCAACATCAGTGTATGAAGTATTTCAAGGATGGTCTCGAGTACACCGTAACAGGTGAGCTAAATCCATTCTCCGTGAATGAAGTCCGCAAATACGAAGATGCAAAGTACTTTTTGCCAGATTTCGAGGATACAGAAAGATGTCGCAAACCGGAGAACAAAGCCGCTGCCACCATTCCTGTTTTCGGGACTGATACCGAAGAAGAAGAAGAGATAGTTTACTCTGGGCCGTCTCTACGCAATAACCCAGGACCGTCTGCCCCCATACCGATCTTCGGAAGCGACTCGGAAGATGAGGTTAATGCCGTATTCTCCAGTCGGCCGTCAATACAAGCATCCTCTGGCAATGATCGGAGTTTGCAAATTACCATGATTCCGCGGGAGCACTACAAAGATCTTGACACGCTTGAAGCTCACAACGTGCAAGACCTGCAGACGTTTTACGTCCCTCCCAAGCGAAAAGGCGAAAATGCGATCTTATTCTATCAATCCCCGGAAATAAGAGTGGAGAAAGAGATCTGGCATGGCGCGGATTCTACACTTGACAAGCTTCAACCCATCCGTTTGCCCAGATATTACACAAACGGATTGAAAAGGCTATTGAAGCGCCAAGGGGTACCCTTAAAAAAGACTACTCGACAAGCTTGATTCTATAACAGGATTTGGGATGTCCCTGGGACTCAGCGCAAATTACCCAATGGGAGAATGGAAACGCTTGGGCTTGGATACGTGAGATCCGGGAAACGAGAACGAGTCCACGGTAGTTGCGCCATATATAACTTCGATGAAGAAGAGGATGCCCTGTCAGGAAATGCCAACCCCTCATCAAAACTAGATCCCGCGATAGAAATGCCGAGTCCTTCATTTGAAGAACGAATGGACAAGCTTATCAGGAAAGTGGGTCAAAAAGCTCGGGACGACCATAATCGCGAGATTGTCATCTACGAGAAAGCCAGGATGCAACGTCTTCTTCAATAGGCTGCCAAAGACGAAAATACTCATCCCTGTCAACCTGTTGTGCAAAAGGCCCGACGCAGAGGTAGAAACAAGTCAAAGAGCAGAAAAGGCGTTCGACGGCGACAAAGCGGGACCGAGAAGTCACGCGATCGGAAATCGAGCGGTCCAGATTTGTCCTTTATGAAAATTATGAGTCAGGCATACTGTTTTCCTCAGAATAAAACACGGAAGATACTTGACCTCGCTTTAAAACATCGAATGATCACACTTCCGGAGTCTAAACACCCTGAGCAAGCTACCGAGGTCTCTCATCCGGGCTATAGCTCTTATCACCGAGCCATAGGGCACCCTATCGAAGACTGCTTTACCTTCAAGAACTGGGTCGAAGACCAATTCCAGCAAGGCAGATTTGCTCTATCCGACAGCTGGAGGGTAACGCCGCCACAAAAGAACGAACCCAAAGCCACAAGAGCAGAACCAGATCCACATCGGTCTTGGAAGCGGGCTCGTACCTGTCGTATGATAACGGTATCAAAAGAAGAGCCCGAGAATATGAATGACTTTCCCTGGTGCTAAGAAAACAACAATGACGAAGTAATCTCGGAATTTCCGTCAGCACCGAAAGAATTGGAAGATGGCATACATACTACTGTAGATAACCTCAGGAAAATTGAGCTGGGAACGACGAACGACCCGCGACCGACATTCGTCAGCGAGTTGCTATCTGAAGAAAGGGTGGCCGCGATAAAAGACGTACTTATGCAGCATAGAGATTGCTTCGCATGGAACTATTCTGAAATGCCAGGACTAGATCCAGAAATTGCTGCGCATAAATTGGCAATATCCCCAGACGTCAAGCCAGTCAAACAGGCGCCGAGAAGAATGCGGCTCGACCTTGAGATGAGCATCAACGCCGAAGTCAAGAAGCTGATCAATTCTGGGTTTATCCAAGAAGTTCAATATCCTGACTGGATCGCCAACATCGTCTCGGTAATGAAGAAAAATAGGACAGTGTGCATATGCATGGATTTCCGGGATCTCAATAAAGCTTGCCCGAAGGACGATTTCCCAGTGCCGGTCACCGAGCTGATGATAGATAATACGTCCATTCATGAAGTTTTCTCCTTCATGGACGGCTCATCAGGGTACAATCAGATAAAGATGCACCCCGAAGACCAGAAGCATACCGCTTTTCGGACCACTCTGGGAATATTTTGCTACAAGGTGATGCCCTTCGGTCTAAAGAACACCGGTGCCACCTATCAAAGGGCCATGACGAAGATCTTTGATGACCTCATACATGAAATCGTCGAATGCTATATCGACGACCTCGTCGTGAAAAGCAAATCATACGAGGAACATCTCGAGCATCTGAAGACTGTATTTCAACGCCTTCGGCAATACAACTTGAAGATGAACCCCCTCAAATGCGCGTTTGGGGTGTCCTCAGGCAAGTTCCTAGGATTCATTGTCCGGCACCGAGGCATTGAGATAGATCCGTCGAAGATTAAGGCGATCATGGAAATGCCACCGCCAAGGACTCTCAAACGATTGCGGTCTCTCCAGGGGAAGCTCGCGTACATCCGACGATTTATAGCCAACCTTTCAGGCAAATGCCGCCCTTACAGTCATCTGATGAAGAAAAAAACCCGGTCGTCTGGGACCAAAAATGCCAAAATGCGCTAGACGAGATCAAGCAATACCTGCAGAACTCGCCAGTGCTGGCTGCTCCGGTCAAGGGAAAGCCCCTCATTCTTTATACAACCGCCCTCGAAGGTTCCTTAGGCGCATTATGGGCGCAAGAGAACGATCAAGGGAAAGAAAGAGCACTCTACTATTTAAGTCGAGTTCTACTGGGGGCAGAAGGCAACTACTCCTCCATTGAAAAACACTGCCTGGCGTTGATCTTCGCGATAACGAAACTCCGGCATTATGCGTTGGCGCATGAAGTCCGTCTTATATCAAAGGTGGACCCCCTTAAATATTTAATGTCGAAGGCCATATTGACCGGCCGACTTGCTAAATGGGCCCTGCTCTCGATGGAGTTCTCGATAACATATCAACCTCTCAAGGCAGTGAAAGGCTAGGCCATCGCCGACTTCCTCGCTGAGCACCCGATACCTGCCGATTCTCCTTTGAATTGCGAGCTGCCAGACGGACATGCGTTTGATGCGATCGGCGGTAGTGATACCCGATGGGAACTCTATTTCGACGGAGCATCTTCCATGAAGAAGCATAAACAAAGCACCCCCATAATCAAATCAGGGGTGGGCCTCATCTTCGTAACTCCACAGGGAAGGATAATGCGCTTTGCTTTCTCCTTGACAGAGCCTAGGACGAACAACGAAGCCGAATATGAAGCTTTGATAGCGGGCCTCGAGATCGCCATCGACATGGGAATTGAGAACCTCCTCATATACAGAGATTCCCAACTGGTCGTTAGCCAAGTGAACGGCGACTACCAGACGTGCAAACCAGAGCTGGTAAAGTATGGCGAGAGAGTACAGCGACTACTGACTCAAATCCCCTCCTACACCTTGGAAAGCATACCGTGTGCCGAAAATAGCAAAGCGGATGCATTAGCCAAGCTCGCTAAAGAACTGGCTGATGAGAACCTCGATGACGTAAGAATCGTGGTACAAAACCGTCGAGTACTTGCCCCTGCAGAAATATCTTCGGAGTCACCCGAAGAAAGGGGAGAAACTGAGCAAATGGCTCTGCAAATAAATGACCAAGAGAAGATTGGAGATTGGAGAGAAGTCTTCATAGACTACTTCAAATCCCGTCGAACGCTTGAAGATGCGTCCTCAAGACAACAGCTTGTGAAACGAGCTCTGTCCTTCACCTTCGTCAATAATACTCTGTACAAGAGGTCATTTGACTCTCTGTGGTTGAGATGCCTGGGACCTGATGAAGCGAAAAGAGTCGTTCAGGAAGTTCACGACGGAATCTGCGGTTCTCACCAAGCAGGCCCGAAGATGAAGCTGAAGATCAAACGAATGGGTTATTATTGGCCCACAATGATCCAGGACTGCCTCGAGTATGCGAAGCAATGCCACTCGTGCCAGATCCATGGGGACTTTATCCATCAGCATCCAAATCCTCTACATCCAACGGTGGCTAGTTGGTCGTTCGAAATGTGGGGAACTGACATAATCGGCCCCATCGAACCAGCATCATCCAGGGGACATCGTTTCATCCTGGAGACGACTGATTACTTCTCCAAATGGGCAGAAGCAGTACCGTTAAGAGAAGTGAAGACGGAAAATATCCTCCATTTCTTCAAGACGCACGTCATTTATCGGTTTGGAACTCCGCGACGGATCATTTCCGATAACGGGCCAGCCTACAGAAGCCACAAGATTAGTCGCTTCGCGCAGCAACACAACATAGACTGGAGATATTCCTCAGTTTATAATCCGCGAGCTAACGGTCTAGCTGAGGCTTTCAACAAAACCTTGACAAAGATCGTGAAGAAGACGGTGTCCCGAAACAAAAAGGACTGGCACGGGAGACTGCAAGAAGCTCTCTGGGCATATCGAACTACGTTCAAAACGGCCACGAACACAACGTCATATGCGTTGGTATTCGGTACAGAAGCAGTACTCCCCCTCGAGATAGAGTTACCCTCTCTACGAGTGGCGGTCCACTACGAGCTGACGGACGAAAAAAATACTCACCTTCGGCTTGAGGAGCTTGATGACCTTGATGAGACCTAGCTCATAGCGCAACAAAATCTGAAGGCTTATAAAGCAAAGATGACGCGCTCCTACGAAAGATTGACCAGGCCAAGGACATTCCGCCAGGGCGAGCTCGTACTAGTGGTCAAAAGACCTATGATCCCCAATCGAGCCAAGCGGGGAAAATTTGAGCTGAACTATGAAGGCCCGTACATCATAGACAAGGTCTACCAGGGTGGAGCGTATCTACTCATGGATATGTGTTCATACCAGAATATTGCATTCTATACCGCCCATTCTTACGCTCGTTTGTTTATAGGCAGGTGCTTTTTATCAGTGTTTGCTACATAATTGCAGGATACTGGTCTCAGCTCTAAACAGTGAATATCATGGAAAAGTACGACAAATTCTGGATTACTGCCAACAACAGATAAAACACGGGTCTCCACTCTCTATCCGTGTGTTGCCACATACCAGTTTAAGGGCCAAAATGGCAAATCGTTTGTCATGTTCATGCACAAAGCTCAATGTCAACACAAGATCCAAGAAATCTACGCGGAGCTCGAGGAAATCATGGCAAAAGATCCACATCACATCACCTTTTTGTTCTACTAAAATTCTGGAATAATTGTGAAGAGTTTCTGAGAAAAGTCATATACCACACAGCAGACAACAACAAACCAGGGAAACATAAAAAATATCATGGCCCAACTCCTACTTATGGCCGCGGAACCGCGGCCTAAGCATGCTTAGGCCGCGGAACCGCGGCCGTATAGTGTCGGCAGGGGGTCAACTTTTAGGGGTATATTTGTAATTTCATATTGAGCCATATTGTTGCCCTAGGTTTCCAATTACCCTCCTATAAATACCCCGGATCTGAGCCAAACAAGGGTGTTAATTTCTTAAGTCTCTTTTTGCTAGTTTTAGTTTTCTTCTTCTTCTTCTTCATTCTTTCCTCCATGAAAATTGTAGTGAGAGCTTTTTGAGTGGATGATGAAATGAAGATGAGGGTTTTTGTATTATTCTTTTTGCTTAGCTTCCCCCTTGAGCTCTCTACCTTAACTTGATCTTGCAACCTCTTAAGTGAGCTTGCAAGTTTAAGCTTTGGTCATTGGTCTCAAGGGGTTGTATCATTTTGTTCTCTCTTTAGTGCTTCATTTCACATGAGTTCTTTACCCTTCTCTTGATCTTGCAACCTCTTGAATTAGCTTGCAAGTTTAAGGGTTGGCTATTGATCCCATGCTTGTTTTGAGTTCTATGGTTCTTGTAATTACTTTCTTGCATTTTTCATTCTTGTCTTTAATTACTTGCAATTTATTACCATGCACTTTAATTACTTGCTTGTAATCTTTTCTTTTCTTTGTTCTTTTTTTTCTCTCTTTTTGGTTCTTTTTGTGAATGAATGTAATTACCGTTGTTAAGAATAAATACGGTATTGTAAGTTAATATCTCCTTGCTCATTTCCTTTTCCCATTATTTTCCATTGAACTCCGTCCAAATGATACGCAAGCGCTCCGTTAGGCACCCTACCCTAACAAGGTAACGGTGATTCCTAACCGCGACCGGTTGCGTTCGGTTTGGCCGGAGGCGAAAGCAAGAGACAAGAACGGAAGGACAAGGGTAAATAAGCCGGATTCCACGAATACCGCGCTTAAATCCCCTAATCCACGTTATTGCCGATTGCTCTAGCTTCAATTGGTTAAGACTCGGCTAAAAGGTTTTGAGTACGGATTTCTTTAGCTTACAATCTCGTATCTTCTTCTTAACAACTTTATACTTGCAAATAATACACATAGGATAGACTTGAACAAACATACACAAATTCTTTATTGACTCGTCTAAGACAAGAACGGAAATTCAACCATCTCCCTGTGGATCGACCCGTGCTCAACCGGCTAGCTGCATAGCGACACCGTCTTGATTGCGGTTAACTTTAATTCTTTCAATCAATATGCACGGTGAAAGACTTTTCAGGCCGGTAAACGGTCGCTTCGTGAAGAAATACTACGCTTAACGGGTCAAGGCCTAGGTCAATGATAGATGATGACGACTATGTCCGCTCGCTATCTTCCTAAGCCCGAACTCTAAGTAGTAACCGGCCTTCTTCAACGACGGACCGAAATGTCCTTAAACTAACAACGGACCGAAATGTCCTTAAACTAGCAACGGACCGAAACGTCCTTAAACTAACAATGGACCACTATGTCCTAAAACTAGCTGTTGACCGAGATGTCGATAAACTACGGTGGATTGCAGTATCTCAAAGCCGATATAAAAAAAATAAAAAAAAAAATAAAAAAAAAATAAAAACGGTATGTCCATAAGCAAAATGGGCATGGATGAAAACCCGGAAGGGCTCCGTGAGTAAAAACAGCAGGGCTACCGGCGAGTGTTTGTGAAAACCCGAAAGGGCGCAACCTCGTTAAAAGACACTTGCAGGGTCCTCACGACCTTGTAAGGAGAAACCACCGCGTGAGATCCTTACGACTCACAAAGGAGCAACACACTTAGGAGTCCTCACGATTCCTAAAGAGAAATTACACTTGCGAGATCCTCACGACTCGTAAGGAGAACTCTTTTATGGGACCCTCACGGCTCGTAAGATTTGAAAGTCTTAAGTCACAGAGACCTAAAGCTGTGCTTAAGCAACCCCCACAACCTTCAATTTATGCCCTATAAGTGGCTCATACTGACCCTTGTATATAATCCACGGGCGCTAATAAACATTGCCCTAACCAAGTCCCATCCGTGACTAGAGATACGTTCATATGGTGAACAACCCTTGTAAGTCCTCTCGACTTATAAGGAGAAAACCCTTTTGTAAGATCCTTACGACTTACAAGAGAACATGCACTTAGGAATCCTCACGATTCCCAAGGAGAAGACACACCTACAAGATCCCCACGACTTGTAGGGAGAAATACCTTTGTGAGACCCTTACGGCTCATGAAGTCAAAAGCATTAGTCGACAGGACCCTTAACCCTGTTTACTAAGCCACCTTTGTTCAACATCGACAGAGGCAAATGATGATTCTCTCCTGGCAACATCCCAGTTGTAGCGGTGCTGATGCCGAAATCGGTGCCTAAAATCCAAGCTTGCAGCGAAAAGGCTAGCGAGCCACACATGCATACGAAATAGCCGAAATGATGGGGCAACTTGCAATAAAAAGCAGCAAGTAAAAGTGTATGCATGAAAAATAGCCGAAATGATTGGGCAACTCGCAATAAAAAGCAGCGAGTAAAAACAAAATAAATAGCCGAAATGATTGGGCACCGCGAAAAATAGCCGAAATGATTGGGCAATCGCGACCTTCGTGATATAAAGCTGAAATGATAGAGCATCGCGGGAAAAGAAATAAAATAAAAATGAAATTTACGCCCTACAGGTGATGTTACATCTATCCCTCTATACAATCCAAGGACGCAAACAAAGAAGGGATCATACTCTTCCCCCGGGTTTTATCATAAGAAGAAGCCAAATCTCGACGGGCCGCAAGTGACCTAGAGATCGTCTCAGCACTCGTCTCGTCACAACGGACACAACTTCAAGAGAAGCGGAACAGCGGCAACTCCCAGTTCCATGGCTCGGCGATATACAGATCACCAAGAGTCAAACCCCCACTCCATGAAATGCGGATACAATCAGCAGAATTCCTGGTCACGTGGAACGCGGATAACGTCACTCTTTGACCCTGTGGAAAACGTCCAGAGCGGAGCCTGGTCCTCGCCGAACACGGCAGTGAACCCGTGGGAAGCATCCAGAGCAAAATTCCTGGTCACGTAGAACGCGGATAACGTCACTCTTTGACCCCGTGGGAAACGTCCAGAGCGGAGCCTAGTCTTCGCAGAACACGGCAGTGAACCCATGGGAAGCATCTAGTACAAAATTCCTGGTCACGTAGAACGCGGATAACGTCACTCTTTGACCCCGTGGAAAACGTCCAGAGCGGAGCCTGGTCCTCGCAGAACACGGCAGTGAACCCGTAGGAAGCATCCAGAGCAAAATTCCTGGTTACGTGGAACGCGGATAACGTCACTCTTTGACCCCATGGAAAACGTCCAGAGTGGAGCCTGGTCCTCGCAGAACACGGCAGTGAACCCGTGGAAAGCATCCAGAGTAAAATTCCTGGTCACGTGGAACGCGGATAACGTCACTCTTTGACCCCGTGGAAAACATCCAGAGTGGATCCTGGTCCTCGCAGAGCACGGCAGTGAACCCGTGTGAAGCATCCAGAGCGGAGCCTGGTCCTCGCCGAACACGGCAGTGAACCCATGTGAAGTATCCAGAGCGGAGCCTAGTCCTCGCCGAACACGGCAGTGAACCCGTGTGAAGCATCTAGTGCAAAGTTCCTGGTCACGTGGAATGCGGATAACGTCACTCTTTGACCCCATGGAAAACGTCCAGAGCGGAGCCTTGTCCTCGCAGAACAAGGAAGTGAACCCATGGGAAGCATCCGGAGCAAAATTCCTGGTTACGTAGAACGCGGATAACGTCACTCTTTGACCCCATGGAAAACGTCCAGAGCGGAGCCTGGTCCTCGCAGAACATGGCAGTGAACCCATGGGAATCATCCAGAGCAAAATTCCTGGTCACGTGGAACGCGGATAACGTCACTCTTTGACCCCGCGGAAAACATCCAGAGCGGAGCCTGGTCCTCGCCGAACACGGCAGTGAACCCGTGTGAAGCATCCAGAGCAAGCATCGGATTGTGGAGTCCTTAAAATCCACGGACTATGATGTCCTTAATCTCGACCGTAATGTCTTAAAACTAACGATCAACCATGATGATTCTAGACTGATTTTACCTTGGTTAAAGGGTACATCTCTTCACTCCTTTGATATTTGGCGTTGTAATTCCTCAACTTCTTCAAAGAGGTGACGGGTCCCAGTAACCACACATTTCGTGGACTGTGGAGTCCTTAAATCCACGGACTATGAGGTCCTTAACCTTGACCGTGATGTCTTAAAACTAACATCGGACTGTGGAGTCCTTAAATCCACGGACTATGAGGTCCTTAACCTTGACCGTGATGTCTTAAAACTAACATCGGACTGTGGATTCCTTAAATCCACGGACTATGAGGTCCTTAACCTTGACCGTGATGTCTTAAAACTAACATCGGACTGTGGAGTCCTTAAATCCACGGACTATGAGGTCCTTAACCTTGACCATGACGTCTTAAAACTAACATCGGACTGTGGAGTCCTTAAACCCACGGACTATGAGGTCCTTAACCTTGACCGCGATGTCTTTAAACTACGATACCTTGGAAACCATCCCAAACCAACCCCTGACCCCGTGAAATACGGATAAGGGTGACCGCACCCAGCACTTGCGGGTCCTCACGACCTGCAAGGAAGAAAACTCTCTTGTGAGATCCTTACGACTCCCAAGGGAAAACCCGCTTAAGAATCCTCACGATTCTTAAGAAGAACTTACACCTACGGGATCCTCTCGACCTGTTGGGAGAAAAACTCTTTATGAGACCCTCACGGCTCATAAAGCTCAAAAGTCTTAGGAGGCAGATCTTAACCCTGAATCCTAAGCCATCGCTACCCTGCAAATAGGCCAAGATAAATTGTCCACAGAACAAGTTCAATTGAGAGGGACACACCATTAAAAATATATATATATATATACATATGTCTTTATTCATGAAACAAAATGGATACAAAGTACAATTCATGAAAGAACAAAAAGAAAATACTCTCGTTCAGGAGTATGTACAAAAAGAAAGGAAAAGATACAAGTTTTTCAAGCCGGTGGGCGATTTAGCAATTTTGCTAGCTCATCCTGCTTTTGCTAGGCCACGGCTTCATAATTCAAGATTGCCAGAAGACGGACCTCCGCCTGAGCCTGCTGGGCCTGATACGAGGCAAGCCGGCCTTCGAACTCTTTCCAGTGACCTTGTGAGCCTCGACCCTTTCGCGAGTGAACACGACAGCTTTATCAAGGGCCACCATCTCTTTGATAGACTCTTGAAGTACTCGCCAGAGTTCATACGCTTTATTAGCTTTGGCTGTAAGGCTGGTTTGGAGCTCGCTCGGTGCCTTAGAAGCCAGCTCCCTCTCCGAGAATTTGCGGCCAAGCCTCTTCTCGCACAACACTATGTTCGCCACACACCGATCTATCAGACCAGCTTCCGCGACCGCAACCTTTGAAACAGGACGTATACGCTCAAGACCGTATAAACAAGCCCCCGGTCGATTGCAATAGTCGTCTAAAACACGCGCACATCATCTGGTATGGGAAGCAACAAAAAAATTCTCGATGTATATCCTATCAAGCATGCATTCGCAACTATATGAATATCCGAAAAGAAATAATACCCGAAGCCCTGATGTGCATGCAACATGGTGATAGGGTTTGCAATTAATGAAAGTTCTTATGGGAAGAACACAAAGTTCATTTATGCAAGCAAAAACATACATACGAGTACCCAACATACATGAAAGTTCAACATAAAGCATGCGAAAACTAATTTGAATATACTACGCTAGCGGGAAAAGGTTGCCAAACAAAGGATCGGTAGCACAAGGGTTAACAAAACAAAGAACAAAATTCTCCATCTCTCTCTCTGCTTTCTCCAACACATCAAAGCGACGGTTTTCGCGAGGAGTCGCTCCCCACCGATTGGCACCATGTTCGTCCGCAAAAGCAGACATAACGGCCCGCCGAGCTCTTATTTTGCTCAAGAGGTGAACTGAGCGATCTTTCAAAGCCTGAGTAATCAGGCACGCCTCGTGAAAACCCTCAAGCTTTTCTTCAGCCACGTCAAGCATCGCCAGGATCATCTCCGCCGGGTGAGGAGGGACGTTGGCAAGCACGGCAGCAAGAATCATCTGGAGTCAAAGGGAGCCCATTGGGAGGGGGAAACCCCTACGAGTCGAGAGTTCATATACCGCTGAGTTGCATTCGTCGTCGGTAAGGAGGGGATCCACCAATCGTGCGGCAAAGCGCGGGATCATCTCCTCAATAGGCACTTCCCATGGTTGTCGACGAGCATGAGGGCGGTTGCAGGCCATGGCGCTCAGTTGTCTCTCAAGACAAATCACACCAAAATAAGAATAAATTCTCTGTGAAGGAAAAATAGGCTATGGCCTCAGGAATATAAAGAGGAGCACTAAATGCTACGCGCGGAGAACATGGCATGATGGAACTATTTCCAAGGCCCAAAAAGGGGAAGGCATTGGAAATCAGGAAAGGGGACTATTTCCAAGGCTCCTTTTCTGCATCTAATACCATGCACAAAAATAGAGCAGGGAAAGTTGAACAGCCCCATCGAAGGGACCCCACGTGCAGAGCACGTGAGCACTAAACCTGGTGTGCATTAGAAAGTAAAATGGTGCCTTACATACCCAGCACGTCAACAGCGACGATAACAAAAAGAGCAAAATCCTAAAAATGCATGCAAACATAGAAGGACACGATAAAACTTATCATTCATGCTTTAAAAAGTCCATACAAAATAAAAGAAACACGTTTACAACGGTAAGACTTCAGACGCGGGGCATGGTTTGAGAAACTCAAACGTAACTTTATCCAAGATCTTCCAGGCATTGAGAACCATCCTAGTATGTTTTCTCTCACGGTCACAAGCGTCGGGATCCTCACGAATGTCCTCCACCCTCCGATAGGCAGCAAGAATAGCCGACTGCTGAAAACACTGGTGCAAGAGATCAATGAGGTTGTCGCGCCTTCTCTTCGAGATTAGGCTCATCAGATACACCGAATGTATCTTATCCTCGGCAGCGTCCAATGCCCTGAGCGGTACACCAGTGCAGAAGAGAGGAAGGGCCTCCCATATCGCCAGCACGATGAGTCTCAGAAGAGAAGAGCGACGGGGGAGTAGCAGATGGTTGTACTCGTCAAAGCGGCTCATGATCTTAGCACACTGAACGTTGGTGAACTCCTGATTCTGACTACGGCCCAGTGCACGAATGTTCCCGTAAAAAATGATTTCATCAAGAGCATACATATGGGCGTCCATAATGCCTGAAATAAAGAACATAAGGGTTTAGGGTAAACTTCTTGGATGTGAAGGAGACGACTCAGGGCAAAGAAAACCCATGAAGTTCCCATGAGAATGACTTAGTTCTTCATAGGAATTAAATTCCTTTTTGAAAAAGGGAATTAAATTCCCATAAAAGTCCTGTTCCAGAGCCGAAGCTTCTTGGGGATGGAATTAAATTCCATAAAAAAAAAGCAACCAACATCATCATCTCCCTAAAGGATCAGATGAACCCTAAGGAGATTTACTGGTGAAGATTAAATGATTTCATATTTCGGTTGAAAAACTTGAAGGAAAAATGGGTTCATGTTAAAAGGGGTGAAACCCTTGCTATGGATTTAAAATCCAGAAGGACATGAAAGTTCATCGATCGTTCAACATCATTACCTGAAGAAAAGTGTTCTTTTTGAACAGAGTTAAACTCTGAAAATTTTTCAAGTCAGAGAACTAAGCTCTGGAAAGGAGAATTAAATTCTCAGAAAGAAAAGTATGCAAGGAGGAAAATGAGCAAAGTGGAGGCTCTTCTGAAAAGACATGGGCATTTATAGGACGGGATGGAAAACGTTTATCTACTCTATTCCCAAAGCAGATCCGACGGTCACAAAAGTGACAGCGTTGCACTCACGTGAAGACACGTGAGAACAACGCTATGGGGGCATTTGTTCCCTGATTAAAAATCAGAAAAAGATTCAGAAGAGGCATCACGTGCTCACACGTAACCCGTGGTCACGTGTCGGCACGTGATGGTCAAGCAACGGCACAAAGCATATTTGTTCTCTAATTAAAAGTCAAGAGGAAGCTTCAGAAGAGGCATCACGTGCTCACACGTGACCAATGGTCACGTGTTGGCACGTGATGGTTAAGCAGCGGCCAGAGAACAGAGCGCAATAGAAGAGGAACCCATTCCAAGGGTCACGTGCTTACACGTGACCAGGGGTCACGTGCTCACACGTAACCAACGGTCACGTGGCCATACATGACCAGCTTTAAGAGCCTTATTCTTTAACAGAATTAAATTCTGAGGGAAGATCCTTCAAATCTTTCCAAAATGGAGAAGGATTATTTGAAACCGTTGGATTAAAAATCTAAAGGTGATTAAATATCACCAATTTATGGAAAAATCTTGGACTTGGAAAGATTTCCCCCTAAATCTAACCGAAATAACAAAGAGATATCTTGGGATTTAAAATCCAATGGTGAATAAAATTCACCTAACAATCTAAAGGCCCAGATTAATGATAAATATAAATCAAATCTCTCAATGAGAGATTTACGAAACAGATTGATTCTTTTCCTTCTCCTATAAATAGGAGCCAAGAAAAGGAGAGGAGGGACCTTTGGACCTTTTCTTTTGATACACACACAGAGAGAGAGAGCCTTTGATTATCTGCAAAAGGAAAAACCTTAGGTAAGAAAAGAAAAGGGAGGCTTCAAAAGAGAATTGAATTCTCAAAAGAGTTTAACTCTCATATAAAGAAAAGAACTTAGTTCTTTCTCTGGTGGAGGATCTGTAAAGTGCACATCTCCCCATGAATTGAGAATTTAATTCTCATTGGGTTGAGATCCAGCCATGCAGATCTAAAACACAGAGGAGGAACCGAGTTTTGAGAATTTAATTCTCACAAAATGATAGGAATTCAATTCCTTTGAGATAAAATTAGGGTTTAACCCTATGTTATGGGAATTTAATTCCTTCAAAACGAACAGAACTAGGGTTTAACCCTAATTGAGAACATAATTCTCTTAAACTCACAGGAATTTAATTCCCTTAAGAAAAGAAATTAGGATTTAACCCTATTTAAGAATATAATTCTTCAGAAGAAAACAGGAATTTAATTACTCTAAAGTTTGTTGTTAGGGTTTAACCCTATGAAGAAATTAATTCTTAAAAGATGAACGGATCTTTAAAACATGCAGAGTCACGTGCTACCACGTGACCCCTGCAAAGATCCATAGAAAAGAACTTTGAAGTAAACACCTCACGTGTTACCACGTGACTCCTGCAAAGATCCATAAAAAAGAGCTTTGAGGCAATGCCTCACGTGCCCCACGTGATCTCTAAAGCATACAGAGAAAAAGGCAAAAGGAAACAGAAAAGAGCTCTAGGGTGCCCTCACGTGTCGACACGTGACCCTTAATGAACATTCTAACAGATCAAAGCGTAAGCCCCCATCACGTGCCCACACGTGAGCCCCCATCACGTGCCCACACGTGATGGCTTTCAGAATCAAAAGTGTTAAACACTTATTTGTAGAACAAAAAAAAGGGAAGCAGGGCGCTCTCACGTGCTACCACGTGACCCCTTGGCAGAAGCTCTAACGGATAAACGCCTAAATTCCCATCACGTGATAGCACATGATACTTCAAAGTATTCAAGACTTTTGACTGAATAAAATAAGGGGAATCATGGCGCTCTCACGTGTCCGCACGTGACCCCTCTCTTCTTAGTGTTTAACACTAGTCTGGAGATTTTTGTCCCCAGTGTTTAACACTGATTTGCTTAGTGTTTAACACTAATTTGAAAACTCTGTTCCCAGTGTTCAACACTGATTATCTTTTAGTGTTTAACACTAACTTGTTAATCTTATTCCCAGTGTTCAACACTATTGGTCTCTAGTGTTTAACACTAGCTTTAGCCCAATTGGCTAAGTTTCCAAAGGCAAAGCCTCTCCTTCAATGAACCAACAGTGGGCCAATATCTCAAACATAACTGGACTTAGCCCAAGCTGGCCTTAAGTCCTCAATTCAAACTTAACTGGGCCAATGTGATCATAATATAATAATTGATCTTAGTATCCAAATTGGAGATCACTTAATTTACTTTGGTTTAAGGGTACATCTCTTCACTCCTTTGATACTTGGCATTGTAATTCCTCAACGTCTTCAAAGAGGTGACGGGACCCGATGACCACACATTGATACGGACTGTGGGGTCCTTAAACTCATGGACTATGAGGTCCTTAACCTTGACCGTAATGTCTTAAAACTAACATCGGACTGTGGAGTCCTTAAATCCACAAACTATGACGTCCTTAACCTTGACCGGAATGTCTTAAAACTAACAACGGACTATGACGTCCTTAACCTTGACCGTGATGTCTTAAAACTAACATCGGACTGTGGAGTCCTTAATTCCACGGACTACGACGTCCTTAACCTTGACCGCAACGTCTTAAAACTAACATTGGACCACAATGTCTTTAAACTACCTATTGACCGCAATGTCACTAAACTAAACAACAGGGCTTCCCTAATCGCTCTCTTGTCGGATCTAAACGATCCCGTTAAGTTGATCTTAGTCTAAAACTAGACTAACGTATCCTTAATAAACGTTTAAGTCGATCTTAGTCTCAAATGAGGTTAACGTATCCTTAAACACAACCCCCAAACCCAAATCTAAGAAAGATACGGATTTGGACTAGTCCACGCCCTACGGGCGACGACATAACTCAGTCTCCGTATACAATCCACGGGCAACCAAACATAAATCCAACACACACGACACGAAGTGACCATCTGGAGAAGGAGAAAGTTGTTACCGCAATGCGGTAGCGTAATTAACTGCAGGGGCTTGCGCCTGCAGGGAAGAGCGTCCCCACAATCAAAAACCCTTCAAGCGAGGGGGAATCTGACGAAGTCTGCTACATCGGCCGCATCCGTTTAAACCTTCGATACACGGTGCCATAAATCAACTTGGCATCTTCGGAGAGGTGGATGGATAGCACCAATTAGCATCTGCCCGAATCTCAGGCAAGACCGTCCACGTCTTGGCCGCCATTCGGAGGGGAACAAATACCCGTACAGCCACCGATGGAATTGGATATTTTAGGACGGCGCATATGCCAAGGCGAGTCTCCCCCTTGGGGGAAATTCTATATGATAGGGTTTACTCCTCTCCAATCAGTCGGCTACCTGCAGTGGGCTCGGTATATCTTGTTCGCCAAGAAGTCGCTGCTGCTGAAGCTTGGGCTATATCCTGCCATATATGCGTCCTTTTTCCAATATCCCGCGCCTCATGTATGGTGGGTTAAGGATTTTCTAGAGCAACGGAACATCCCAACCCACACATTTCTCCTATCAGACCAAGAGATCTCAATTTCCTTGGAGGAGTTTACGGAAATCTCTGGCTTACCCATCAGAGGAGAACATTACGAGGAATACTTCCCCCTGATGAGTACATCTTTGCCACCAAATCAGTGGTGATGGGCCTTACTCTATAGAATGCTGTTCAACACCGGTTCCCAACCCTAATCAAGGTGTTGAACATTTATGAGAGTTTGTTCTTAGAGTCTGGAGGGTACAGAGTTGGCTTTGCAGATTTATTGCCCGCTTTCTTCGCCCAGAAGTCTTGTCAAAACAAGACGCAAAGTTCGCTAAGCTTGATGACCCGTTCGGTTTCGGTTTGGATGACTTGCCGACGGCAGAGGCAGATTTGAAGAATTTTTTTTTCCAGACGTTCCGGTCATCCCTTTTGTAGAGCTCGCTGCTCAAGACGTCGACGAAAAGACGTTCTTTCTGGGGCTCATCGGCCTATGCCTAAGTTGGTTTGTGCTTCCGATGCATCCTCGCTATATGAGGCCGTCTGTCTTTTATCCGGCCCACCGCATGATCGCAGGGACGCGTGTGGCCGTTGGGATCACAGGGCTGGCTTATCTATATCATGGCCTGAGCTTAGCGGCAGACACTACTCAGCCGGGGGTAAAGCCCGTACATCTCCCGTTGCACTACTTCACGTCATGGATCGAGATGCATGTGCTAGGTGCTTTCGGTGTTCACAAACGACCCCGCTTCTATGACAGCTACAACTTTCCTCGGGTCATGTATCTGGTTGATGCTTCTGCGTCAGACCCATCGCAGCGAGAGGCTCGGCGACTGGTCCTCCGCCCGCGCATGGTTGGGGACAGCATGTCCTTTGTCGAAAGAGTCTTGACTATCTATAAGGAATCTACCAAGGTGGTGCAACCGCTGCGTGACACTTTCAAAGACGGGGCTCCCATGCTGAAAGCTCGGGAAATCTTGCACTTGTATTCTATTAGGTCGGGCTTTTTAGTGTTCAGGTAAAACGCCTCGGCAATGTTCTTGAGGTACAACCCGCACGGCTTTGCTCAACAGTCGGGTTACAATCAGGGTGTTCCTCTCGAGGCATTCTTAGCCGAGCCGGTCGCTACGGAAGAGGGTATTCGCAGCGCGCTGCGCCACTTTATGCGACTAAATATGGGGTCCAATTTTCTCATCAGCGAGCCGAGCTATGTGCTGAAAGCTTCGAACGCTTACGTGGCGTGGTACCAGTATGCGACGGGTGCTGTTATCAGGGAAGAAAGACGATTATTGCTCGATCACAATGATGCAGTCCTCGCTGGTATTCAATCTATCCCCTTAAAGCGACGAATTGCCGTTCATCCTTCCTTGAGTGAAATTATTACAGCCGTAATCCCTTAAGTCTTCCCTGAGAGGCTTCAATCTGATGTTCCCGTAACTGCGGTAGCCATAGCATCCCCAGAATCTGACACTGGTACGGAAATCGGGGCCCGTCGTCCAAAATGTCTGTCAAGCGCAAGCTCTTGTCATCGGCTGCTGGTGTCCGCTCGCAGAAAAAGAAGAAGTCTTTATTTTCTGCCGATGTCATATTCGGACAGGACCCACATGCTCCCTACAGCGAGGGCTTGTGCGAATATGGCACCAATGAGGGTTTGTTCGACGCGTCTGTGACCGATACTGATCTACAGGCTGCCCTCGTGGCTTCCGAGCTACTGGCTCGCGAGGAAGCGGCGTTGATCACTATCGCGAAGTCAGGTATACTTCAGTTATATTCTTCTGCGGCTATCCCTTTTCTCTTTATTATGCTTCTATTGACGCTTTTTTAACAGGTATTTCTGCCGAAGAGGCTCTTGTGGCTTCCCTCAGGACGTTCGAGGAGGAAGAGAGGCTCCGCACTTCTTTGGGCCTTGGTATAATTCGTTTCATTATGCCTTTACTCTTTTTATTCATGATCTGAATCTTCTCTTCGCCCCACTGCAGGAACTACCGTAACTCAGGTCATTCCAAGTGCAGTGCCGATCCCAAGAGGCGATGCAGCAAGGCTTCTAGAGCCATCTACTATGGTCATGGACACCATAAAGTCACCACAGGAGGCGTTGCTGAAGCAGCCGATGATGGACGCCGTGGTGGCTCCGGAGGCAGAGCTCGGTTCGGACGATGACGCCCCCCTGTCGGAAGTCTTAAGGAGGTCAGTTTTGACTGCTCGGACTGAAAGGATGCACAGGAAGCATGCGGCGAGGGAACGCGATGCTGTTTTGGCCGCAGGTGCAGGCTCAAGCAGTATTCCTCCTGCTGACCTTCCTTCGGCGGATGTTCCTTCCGCCTTATCTACCGCCCATAGACAGGTTCCACGTGCAACTCGGGAAGAAACTGGAAAGCTACTTCAAGGTAACGTAATGCCTTGTCCTTTATTCGAGTTTGATCCTCGAATTATGACATTTTTATTTTCTTTTAAGCAGGGCCGAGTCCTGACGATGGTATGGCAGGTGAAACGCCGATGATTACAGAGCCCGAAGTGGCCACTCTTTCTTGGGAATCTGGGACTGTCCAGACTGCTGCTCTTTCTCCTTGGGGCTCCTTGGTATCGATGGGTGTTGCAAGCATTACGACGGCCCTCGTTGGGTCATGGGATGAAGCTATGGGTGCAGAATCTATTCCCCCGAGAGAGAGCGAGGAAGCCGTTACACTTGGTGACGCTTCCGGCGCGGTTTCGGTCGCTGATATATCAGGTAGTCCTTGGGTTATTATTTTTTGAGTTTTTTCAATCCAGTTAAGCCCTTTTGATGATATTTCGTCTGTCTTGAGCATAGGCACGGTAAACCCTGAAGCTGTGTCGGCTGAAGAAGTGTCATCGGCCGTTATTTTGACGATCGCTGTCCCTTCGCTTTCTTCTGCGTCTCTTCAAATCTTTGAAGGTATGAGTTTCTCACTTATTTGTTTCACTGTGGATACATTCCTCCTTGTATTGACTGTATATTGTCGCAACTCTGCAAGAGTACTTTTCGACCATTTGTACCGGGTGTTAAACCTACACTTTTCCTTTCAGTCGGAAATCATTGCACCTTCTGGTATTGGTCTGTATATTCTTCACCTAATGTTACTCCCCCTCTTTTTTTATGAGTAGACTTATTGTTGCTAAGCCTTCCTTCTATTGACCACAGTATCACGGGTCGGAGGAGGAAGCGAAAGAATAGCCGCTCCTCCGGTACTCCCTATTCTGCCGCCTGCCACAGCCGGTACGATAGATTCCATCCCTCAGGTGTTTTCTTTGTCTCCTAAGTTGAAATTTGTCCGTAATTCATTTTACAGCGATTACACCGTCTCCAGCTCCTTTTGAGTCTCGCATTCCAATGCCCGCGGGGCCTTTCGTTAAACGTACATCCTCCTGGAGCACCGCGAATAGCCGACGAACGTTAAGCGAGTTTATCGAAGATCTCAATGCTGAGGCCCTCACTTCTGCAACGGATTTTGCCGTTGAAGTGAATCCAATGCTGGCGACGCTCGTGAACTTCCATAATGAAGATCTCGTCGGTTCTTGGGTTGATTATTGCAGGAAGATCAAGGCTTGCCTGCATGAGATTAAGCTTAAATGTCTCTCTCCTGAGGTGTTGGCCTCGAACTCTCAGCGGGTTGCATGGGTGGAGCATAGTGTTCCTTTCATTCTCCATTTTGAACAAGAGGCGGCCCTGAGAAGAAAGGAATATGAGGCGGCCTCCAGCGAATTCGTCCGGTTGCGCGTCCAGGTTGAAGTGAATGCTGCGCAGTTAAAAGCTATTTTCGACAACCTCCAGCGATGTATTTCGGACGGGTTGACGCTAAGGTGGACGCTAAGGTGGACGCCTGACTTCACCGAGCGGGTCACACAGGACTGCGAAACTACCATGCTAGAAATTGATGAAAAGCTTTCATCCTGTTTGCAGCAACGGACTCAAATTGAAGTGGAGTTTGCCACAGTAGCTGACCACGAGAAAGGATTGAGAGGAACGCGCGAGCGGCTTGTCAATTTGTTGAAGACGCATCCTCCTTAATAACTGTCATTTTACCTCTTTTCTTGTACCGGTTGTAAACTTGTGATTCATGAATAACATGTACTCATTTTTCTTTCTTTATGAAATGTATTTTGTATTCACTTGAATTCATGAATAAAAGACATATTTTATTTCATACTGGCATTTCTTTCTTTTGCTGTCTTGACTTGGTATAAAGTAGTTTATATACTCATTGCGGAGTTTGTAGTTTATGAGCTCATTTCGGAGATTTTTAGTTTATACACTCATTTCGGAGCTTGTAGTTTATTCACTCATCCTGGAGTCTCTAGTTTATGAACTCATTTCAGAACTTGTTTAGTTTACCTCCCTTGGGCTTGTAGGCAAACCTGTCCTAACGTCACAGTTAACCCCTACTCTTTACGACAGAGGTCCGTTAGGGTCTGTGGTACTAAGGTTTTGTCCGTCGTACAGTCGCGTTGACTGATGCATTCCCCGATATGCAGTCTTGCTGTTCGAGTAGCCCTACGACTGTCGTGTCTCTGATCCCTTCGAAGGCTGGACAAGATGTCTTCAAGTAATCTCCCAGGTCATATTACCGTCGGAAGAGCAAGCGTTAGGGATTTTCCATGCCGCTTTTTACTTAAGGTTAGGCTCAGTTTGGGAGCCCGGATGAGTCATAACCACTCCGCGCTGGTGTGGGATGGTCTCCAATAGTTTTTAAGGTTTTATTTGAGTTGCCGTCAAGACCCTGAAGCTAAGGATTTTCCTTTGCTTCGTTTGCTGGCATCGCGTCTGCTGTAATGAGACGAATGTCGAGGTTGTCTCTAGGTTGTTTGTGAACCGTCGAGGCTTGGAAGTAGGGACTTTGCCATAGCTTCGATTTTTTGACGTTGCGTCTGCATTCTGTTGGAGTGAGAAGAAACGCCGTTGTTGATCTCTAGGCTGTCTGTGAACTGTCGAGATTTGGAACTAGGGACTTTGCCATGGCTCCGAGGTAGTCTCTAGGTTGTTGGTGAACCGTTGAGGCTTGGAACTAGGGACTTTGCCATGGCTCCGAGGTTTTGACTTTGGGGTCAGTTGTTGACGTCACGTCTGCATCCTGCTCGAGTGAGAAGGAACGCCGTGTTGATCTTCTAGGCTGTGGATGTTGCTGTCGAGATCTGACTCTCCCTTTGATGGAGCCTGGTGGGAAAATGTGGTTCCCTTTTCACTTGTGCCCATGGATTGTATATAGGGGTAGATGTGGACTCACCTGTAGGGCAAAAGTTTCATCATTTTTTTTATTTTTTTCCGCGATGCTTTATCATTTCAGCTTTTTATATCGCGAAATTCGTGATTGCCTAATTATTTCGGCTGTTTTATCGCGGTGCCCAATCATTTCGGCCATTTTATTTTTACTCGCTGCCTTTTATTTCAAGTTGCCCAAACATTTAGGCTGTTTTTATATGCATATTTTTGCTCACTAATTTTTATTGCGAGTTCCCCATCATTTCGGCTATTTTATATGCATTTTTTTGCTCGCTGATTTTTATTGCGAGTATGAAACTTGATATCTTATACCAATCTTAGTATCAGTATCACTGCGACTGGAATATGGTCAGGAGTGAATCATCATTTGCCTTGAGAGGACTTGGAATTGACACCTGTTCAGGCATTAGTATCGCTATGACTGGAATATTGCCAGGAGCGAATCATCATTTGCCTTTGAGAGGAGTTGGAATTGACACCTGTTCAGGCATCAGCATCGCTACGACTGGAATATTTCTAGAAGTGAATCATCATTTGCCTTTGTGGGTTTGAATAAAGGTGGCTTAGCAAACAGGGTTAAGGTTCTGTCGACTAGGGCTTTTTGACTCTATGAGCCGTTGGGGTCTCATAAAGGGTTTCTCCCTACGAGTCGTGAGGATCCCGTAGGTGTAAGTTCTCCCTAGAAGTCGTGAGGACTCCTAAGTGATATTTTCTCTTGCAAGTCATAAGGATCTTACAAGAGTATTTTTTCCTTACAAGTCGAGAGGACTTATAAGCGTCGTTCACCACATGAGGACATTCCTCATCATTAATGGGTCTTGGTGGGAGAAACGTTTATTTATGCCCGTGGATTGTATACAAGGGCCAGCATTGTACCGCCTGTAGGGCAACTTGGGGAGTGTGATGTCTTATGAACAGGTTCAGGTCTCTGTATCTTAAGGCTTTTAAATCCTATGAGCCATGAGGGTCTCACAGGGGGGAATTCTTCTTACGAGTCGTGAGGATCTCGTAAGTGTAATTTCTCCTTAGGAATCGTAGGGATCCCTAAGTGTGTTGCTGCCTTGTGAGTCGTAAGGATCTCACGCAGGTGTTTTCTCCTCACAAGGTTGAGAGGACCTAGTAGGTGTCTTTATTTTAACAAGATTGCGCCCTTTCGGGTTTTCACAAACTCGCTGGTAGCCTTGCTGTTTTATTCATGGCATCCTTCCGGGTTTTCATCCGTGCCCATTTCGCTTGTGGACGTACCGTTTTTTTTGCTAATGGCACTTAGGAGGGACTTCACCACCGGGGCAACTATGCAGCCAACGGGACTTGAGTTGCAGTCTGCGCCGCTGGGACTTGTGGACTTGAATTCCACTATCGCCGTGTTTGAGGAGACGTATTTAGTTTAAGGACATTACGTTCCATTGTTAGTTTAGGGACATCTCGGTCCGTTGTTAGTTTAGGGACATCTCGGTCCAGGGACAGCTTCGAGGTGAAGTTTTGCCGGATACTACTTATAGAGTCTTGACTCAGGAAGATAGTGAGCGGACACGAGAGTCGTCATCTATCATTAACCTGAGTTGTGACTTGTCAAGCGTAGTATTTTTTAAGGAACCGGCTGTTTATTCGCCTGATGGGTCTTTCGCCATGCATATCCATGAGTAAATAGGCCCTACCTTGGTAGACCTTGTCTATGATGTACGGACCCTCGTAGTTTGGCTCGAATTTCCCCCGCTTTGTATGGTTAGGGATCATAGGTCTTTTTACGACTAACATGAGTTCGCCTTGGCGGAATGTTCTCGGTCTGGTTAGTCTTTCGTATGAGTGCGTCATCCTTGCTTTGTAAGCTTCTAGGTTTTGCTGCGCCATGAGACGAATTTCATCAAGGGCATCGAGCTCCTCAAGCCGAAGATGGGCATTTTCTTCATCTGTCAGCTCGTGTCGAACTGCTACTCGTCGAGAGGGTAGCTCTATCTCCAAGGGATGTACCACTTCCGTGCTGAATACCAACGCGAATGGCATTGTATTCGTGGCTGTTTTGAACGTGGTTCGATACGCCCAGAGAGCTTCATGCAGTCTTTCGTGCCAGTCCCTTTTATTTCTGGACACCGTTTTCTTTATGATCTTCGTCAAGGTATTATTGAAAGCCTCAGCTAGACCGTTAGCTCGGGAATTATAGACTGAAGAGCATCTCCAATCTATATTATGCTTCTGTACGAAGTGGCTGATCTTATGGCTTCTGTAGGCAGGCCCATTATCCGAGATGATTCGTCGCAGAGTGCCGAACCGGTAGATGACGTGTGTCCCGAAGAAATGGAGGATGTTCTCCGTCATCACTTCCTTTAGCGGTACTTCATCTGCCCACTTAGAGAAGTAATCGGTCGTTGCCAGTATGAACTGATGTCCTTTGGATGATACTGGCTCGATGGGCCCGATTACATCGGTTCCCCCCATTTCGAATGGCGAGCTGGCTACCGTTGGGTGTAGCGGATTTGGATGTTGGTGGATGAAGTCCCCATGAATTTGGCACGAGTGACACTGCTTCGCATATTCTAGGCAGTCCTGAATCATCATGGGCCAATAGTAACCCATTCTCTTGATCTTCAGCTTCATCTTTGGCCCTGCTTGATGGGAACCGCAGAGTCCGTCGTGAGTTTCTTGGACGACCTTCCTTGCTTCTTTCGGTTCCAAGCATCTTAGCCAAAAACTGTCGAACGATCTCTTATATAGAGTATCATTAACGAAGGCGAAGGATAGAGCTCGTTTCATGAGCTGATGTCTTGACGACGCGTCTTCGGGTGTTTTATGGGATTTGAAGTAGTCTATGAAGACTTCTCGCCAATCCTTAGCCTTTTCTTCGTCTTCTATTTGGCAAGCTACTTATTTGGTCGATTCCTTTCCTTCATACGACTCCGGAGATATTTCTGCTGGCACGAGAATCCGGCGTCGTTGCATAATGATCCTTACGTCATCGAGGTTTTCGTCAGCCAATTCTTTAGCGAGCTTGGCTAACGTATCTGCCTTGCTATTTTCCGTCTGCAGCATGCTTTCCAGGATGTAGGAGGGAATTTGAGTCAGCAATTGCCTCACTCTTTCGCCATATTTTACCAACTTTGTTTCATACGTCTGATAGTCGCCATTTACTTGGTTAACGACTAGTTGGGAGTCTCCATATATGAGGAGATTTTCGATGCCCATGTCAACAGCAATCTCAAGACCTGCTATCACAGTTTCGTACTCAGCCTCATTGATTGTTCTCTGCTTTGTTAATGAAAGGGCGAAATGCATTATCCCTCCTTATGGAGTAACGAAGATAAGGCCCACCCCGGCTTTAATCAAGGGGGTGTTTTTCTTTCGCTTTTTCATGGAAGATGCTCTATCGAAGTAGAGTTCCCATCGGGCATTATTTCCTTCCTCCTCCTTGTCGATTGCAACGAACGCGTGTTCATCTGGCAATTCGCAATTTAAGGGAGAGTCGGCTGGTATTGGATATTCAACGAGGAAGTCAGTGATAGCCTGGCCCTTTACTGACCTGAGGGGCCGATAGATTATCGAGAAATCCATTAAGAGGAGGGCCCATTTGGTAAGCCTTCCCGTTAGTATAGCTATTGATGTCAAATATTTGAGAGGATCCACCTTTGATATGAGGTGGACCTCATGAGCCAAGGCATAATGCTGATGCTTCATTATCGCGAAGATCAGTGCCAGGCAATGCTTTTCGATGGGGGAGTAGTAGTTTTCTGCCCCCAGAAGAACTCGACTCAAATAATAGAGAGCTCTCTCCATTCCCTGATCGTTTTCCTGTGCCCATAGCACACCTAGAGAACCTTCAAGGGTTGTTGTATACAGGATGAGGGGCTTTCCCTTGTCCGGAGCGGTCAGTACCGGTGGATTCTGCAGATATTTCTTGATTTCATCTAGTGCAATTTGGCATCTACGATCCCAAATGAATGGGATCCCCTTCTTCATTAGATGGCTGTAGGGGCGGCATTTTCCGGAGAGGTTAGCTATGAACTGTTGAATATACGCGAGCTTTCCTTAGAGAGACTGCAGTTGCTTAAGAGTTCTTGGCGAGGGAATTTCCATAATCGCCTTGATCTTTGATGGGTCTACTTTGATGTCTCGGTGTCGTACGATGAATCCGAGGAATTTTTCTGAGGAGACTCCAAACACGCATTTCAGATGGTTCATCTTCAGATTATATTTCCGAAGACGCTGGAACACTATTTTCAAATGCTCCCAATGCTCCTCGTATGATTTTCTTTTCACCACATGGTCATCAATGTAGCATTCAATGATCTCATGGATGAGGTCATCATAGATCTTTGTTATGGCCCTCTGGTAGGAAGCGCCTGCGTTCTTCAAGCCGAAGGGTATCACCTTATAGCAGAATATACCTAGCGGAGTCCGGAAGGCGGTGTGCTTTTGGTCTTCAGGTTGCATTTTTATTTGATTGTAGCCTGAAGATCCATCCATGAAGGAGAAGACCTCATGAGTGGACGTGTTATCGATCATTAGCTCGGTAACAGGTACTGGGAAGTTATCCTTCAGACAAGCCCTGTCGAGGTCCCGAAAGTTCACGCAGATGCGCACCGTCCCATTTTTCTTCATCACTGGGACAATGTTGGCAATCCATTCGGGATACTGAACTTCTTGGATGAATATGGAGTCAATAAGTTTCTTGATTTCGGCATTGATAACCATTTCGAGTTTGAGACGCATTCTTCTTGGCGCTTTCTTGACTGGCTTAACGTCCAGCGATATAGCTAATTTATGCACCGCTATTTCTGGATCTAGTCCCGACATCTTGGAATAATTCCAAGCGAAGCAGTATTTATATTGCGTAAGTACGTCTTTTAGTGTGGTCACCTGTGTTTTAGACAACAGCTCATTGACGAACGTTGGCCTTGGATCGTTTTCCGTTCCTAAGTCAAATTTCCTTAGGTTATCTGCCGTAGTGTGTATCCCATCTTCTAGCTCTTTTGGAGCTGGTGGAAATTCTGAGATCAGCTCGTCCTCATTCTCATATGCGAAGCATTGGGAGAGGTCGTCCATATTCTCGTGCTCCCTCTCCTTTGAGAATGTTATCACGTGGCAGGTACGAGTTCGTTTCCAAGACCAATGTTGATCTGATTCTAGTCTCGCCATATTGGTTGCTTTTGGCTCATACTTTTGTGGTGGGGTTACCCTCCAACTGTCGGATAAAGCAAACTTGCCTTACTGATACTAGTCTTCAACCCATTCTTTGAAGGTGAAGCAGTCAAGAGGATGTCCTATTACTCGGTGGTAGGAGCAATAATTCAGATGATGGACCTCGTTTATCTGTTCGGGGTGCCGAGACTCTGGGAGCGTCATCATTTGATACTTGATGACAAGGTCTAATATTTTCCTTGTCTTGTCTCGGAGGAAGAATATTTCCGACCCATCTTCTTCATAAAAGACGGATTCTAGCTGACTTTTTCTCGATCGCGTGGCTTCTTGGATCCGCTTCGCTGTTTTTGAACGTCATTCCCGTTCTTCACCTTGTTTTTGCCTCTGCGTTGGACTTTTCCATTGCCACGAGAGTGCACAGCGGGCTGAGGGTAAAGGACATTATAATCTTCTCTTTCCACAGACTGCTGAGCGAGACGCTGCGTCCTGGCTTTCTCATAAATGGCCATTTCGTGGCTGTGGTCATCCCAAACCTTTTGACCGGCTTCTCTCATTATCTTGTCAATTTGTTTTTCGAATGACGGACTTGATATTCTTACGACAGGATCTCGCTCTAGTTCGATATCAGCGCTATATGGAAATGCATTCGCTTCTCCACCGGAGTTATTTATGACATGGCATTCATGGAATCGCTCCCGTTTCTTGGACCGAATGTATCCAAGCCCAGTCGTCTCCATCTTCCGTTGGGCATTTTTCGCTGAGTCCCGGGGACGTCCCAAATCTTGTTGTAGAACTGGGCTTGTCGAGCGGTTTGTTTGAAGGGTACGCCTTGGCATCTTAATAGCCTTTTCAATCCCTCTGCGTAATATCTGGGTAAACGTATCGGTTGAAGCCTGTCAAGCGTAAAATTGGCATCATGCCAGACTTCTTTTCCACTTTAGTCTCCGTAGATTGGTAGAAGAGGATCGCCTTTTCACCTCTTCGCCTAGGAGGGACGTAGAAGGTCTATAGATCTTGCACGCCGTATGTATCGAGCGCATCAAGTTCCCTGTAATGCTACCGCGGAACCATGGTAATTTTTAAACTCTGATCAGCTCCAGTGAAGGTCTGCATTGACGGACGGACGGAGAACACCGCGTTGGCCTCGTCCTCAGAGTCACTGCCGAGGACTAAAATAGGGGTAGATGGTCCTGGCCTATTGTCTTGGGGTTGCCTCGAGTAGACTATCTCTTCGTCTTCCTCGGTATCGCTCCCAAAGATCGGGATGGTGGCGACGGCTTTTTGTCGGTTCTCGGGTTTATGACATCTTTCCGTGTCTTCGAAGTCTTGTAGGAAGTACTTGGCGTCTTCATATTTACGGACTTCATTTATGGATAATGGGTTTAGCTCCCCTATAACTGTGTACTCGAGGCCGTCTTTGAAGTACTTCATACACTGGTGTTGTGTAGAAGGGATGGCGTTGTACTCGTGCAACCAAGGCCGGCCGAGCAGGGCGCTATAGCAAGTCTTGGCTTCGATGACATGAAATTTGATGTCAGTGACGATCATCCCAAAGCGTAATGTCAATATCATGGACCCAAGCGTCCGTGATGACTGCGAGTTGAACCCGGAGATGGTAATTTTGTCCCGAGCCAAGTGCTGAACGTTCATGCAAATCTCCTTCAACACCTTTACGTTGAGGAGGTTGACGAAGGACCCGTTGTCGACCGGGATCTTCCCTATCTTGATGTCGTGGCAATACCCAGTGACATATAGAGGACGGTTGTGCTCGCACGTTCCGAGGAGGAGATCTTCATCGCCAAATGTGATGTCAGCTGTATAAACCTCTGCTAACTCGTCCTTCATTTTTTCTTCCACAAAGAAAGTTTAGAACTGATCAAGCTCTTGCAGTGTCTTGATTAGAGAATCACGTGCCTCTTTGGACAGGAGGAGAGTATCCAGTATGCTCAGTTGTGAGGGTATTTTCCTCAGGTGTGCAAGGACATTGTAATCCACCTTGTTTTTCTTAGGCGGGTCCTTGGCCGCGAGCTCTTTGACGACTCCATCATCGAGGGCAATTTTCTCAGGGAATTTTTCCTTCCCCTTGTCTCTTTTGCTCGAACCTTTGTTTGTTGGCCCGAGGTTCTTTTCAGGCAACGTACGGTTACGCAGCTGAATGTTCTCGCAGTTCTTCTCCTATTCTTCTTCTCCAAAGTTGGATTCTTTGAAGAGAGGATCGAGAGTTATTTCTTCCTCAGAATCGCTCCCGAATGTGAGAACTTGAGTTTTCCTTTTTATCGAACTGGTATCAACCATATAACAATTTCCAGTCGTTTTTCTGCGCTCATCTGTCGCATTTTTCGCTGTCGACGTGCTTCACGCTTCATTCTCTTGAAGTGTTGTCGGTAGGCAACGTATCCCTGCCACCGCTTCTTGAAGGCACTGCACTCTTCGGTGGGGTGTGTAACCCTCCGATGGTATAAGCAGTAGTTCGGATGTACATCCGCTTCATCGAAGCACGTACTCCCGGGAGTATTTCCTTTGAAAGGTGGCAGCTTCATTCCTATCGATAGGGCTTTGGCGAACCGTTTCCCCGTCTTAAACCTGCTTTTGTCTGCTGTGGGTGTGCTTCGATCTGGTTGGAGTACTTTGAGACTCTTCCTCGCCGCAGCTTCTTCATCCTGACGCCGATGCTTCGTCTTTTCGTATATGGCCGATTCACGCTCTCGGTTAGCTTTGCTCTTTTGAAGGGCTTCGTTTAGCAGCTTGTCAATCAAGTCGTCTGACGGCTTCAGATATTTTTGCACCGGTCCTACCCCCGGCTACTCTGAGCTGTTTTCTGACTCCGAGGGGGTCTCTTCGTTTTTTAACAATAAATAAGAGACCATGTGGCAACTCGCTACGTAATCCTCGGGTTCTTTTGACGAGTCGTTCTCCTCATCATTGTCACTATCTCCGTTCTTAAGGATATGGTTGAGAAACTCTTCGAGAGTGACTGGGGTTCGCACCTTCTAGTTGTAGTCTTCCAGTGTGTCGATGTATTTTTGCAGGTCCGTGCGCTTATTATCAGGCTATACGGGCTTCTTGGTCTTCTTCTTTTTCTTCGAAGACTTTGAAGACTTAGCCTGGGTGTTTTGTCCATCGTTACCAGCTTTCGGTGTTGGGCGCGGTTTAAGCATCCCTTCAATGATCTTGGGCTCCAGCGGGCTTTTCCACTTGATCGCCGGACATGCTTGAAGGTCCTTTAGCATTCTCTTGGTTTTAGCTGAAAGGACAACTTCCCACGGAGCTTCTTCTAAAAACGTGCATGATACCCCTGGCGTATCCACCTTTTTAAGAGCGTGCTTCTGTGGCTGGTTCACCCTTCAGTTTTCGGATAGCGCAAACTTCCCTTATTGGTATTGGTCCTCGACCTAGTTTTTGAAAATGTAGCAATCCTCAATTGGGTGGCCCACTACTCTGTGGTAGGAGCAGTAGTTGGGACTGTTGGCGTCATCAGGCTGCAGTGGCCGTCTTGGATCCGACAGAGTGATAAGTCTGTTGCGCACTGCCAATTCGAACAGTCACCTCGTTTTATCCCGAAGAAATGAGTAAGGACGTCCTAGCTTCTCTTCGAGGGATCGGCGTGGACGTGTGTTGGTTTGGCGAGCAACCGGTTTCCGGTCAATTGGTTACTGTTGAGTGTTGGCAATGAAGGTCGCTTTCCCTTTTCTCTTTTCATTCCGAGGATCCATTTTTAAAGAGGACGGCCTATGGCCTATCTGGTCTATTAAGGATAGCTTTTCGAGCAAGGCCTAGAAGGTGGACGGCTTGAAGAACATCATAAATTAGGATATAGTCGCCTGAAGGTCAAGGGTCCCTACGAACATGCTCACGGCAGGAGCTTCTTTTATGCGTTGTTCGCATTTTTGACCATACGTTCCGCCATCGAATTGCGTATTGAACCTAGGTCTCTCCTGGCTTCACCCTGGCATTAATTAATGCCGTGATCAGGGTGCACTCGTTTGCACTTGCGAACCGCTGTATGAATAGTAATTCCATCTCCGTAAATATTTTGACAGAGTCATTTGGGAGCTCGGAATACCATTCAAATGCCGTTTCCGACAAGTTGCCAACAAACTGGTGAAGCAGCAGTTTGTCGTTGCCTCCAGTATTACCGCACAGAGCTCTGAATTGAGCAACGTGCTGGTATGGATTGCGCGTACCCTTATACAAATGGAATTTAGGGATCGTATATCCTGGCGGGTACTTGATTTGATCGTACCATCCTAGATAAGGTCGCCCAGTTCTGACGACTTGGCCAGTCGCTTCACTCGGTATTTGTTGAGCTATGTAGTCATCAAGGGTAGCCTTGGAGATTGTCTCTTCCTGGGAAGCTGAGATAGCCGGAGGAGGGATTGACGTTTCCCTTCTGTCGTCTTCGATGATTATCGGAGGGTTTTCGGCTGGAGGTTCCGGCTGGATCATCATCCCAACCATGTTTTGGAACAGAAGCGCCATTTGCTTTATATTAGCGGCCTGTTCCGCGGCCTCCTAATCCTTACTTTCTATCACCCTCCGCAAGAACTCGGCGTCGGTCTCTTGTTCCTGGCGCTGCTCAGATGTTGATTCTTGGCTTTCTTTTTGCCCGGTGAGTGCTGACATTTTTATCAGCATTTCTTAGAGCTTTTGTTGTTACTCCTGAGCTTTTGTCAACGACCGAGTGAGTGGTCGATGACCTACAGAAGCACGGATTTCCGGTTTCCCAGAAGCCATGTACACCGTGTGCATGATCATGCCCTCAAACTTGGGGCGTTTGGGTCCAGTGCCTTTGGAAATTGCCGCAGGCAGTGGAGTTTTCTCCGGCCTTCTCCTTTTGTGGGAGGTTGAAGTCGGAGGGGCCGTTGTAACAGGCACCCATGTAGACGATGCCTTCCGTGGTACGATGGAAGGATGGTCCTCCTTTTTCCGAGCCTTCGTTTTCTTCGGTCGGTGAGAGCAGTCTTTATCGATCGCAGAATCTTAGACCTTCCACCAGACTCTATGGATTTTGGAGGATAGCTGCAGAGGGGGCTGCTCCAGTTTTGCCTGCGTCATATTTTCAGCAAGAAGTGGAAATTTCTTCAGCCCCGCGGTTGGGGAGTTCGTACGCACCCTCCTTAACGGTTCAAAGTTGTTCCCAGTTAGAACAGCAGCGTCAACTTTCACCAATGGAGCTGGTGGAGTATATCCAGAGGGAGAGTTGCCCCCAGATTTCCACACTTTGCGCCAGTGGCAACGTCGAGCATGCCTTGCAGATGGGATTGCCTCAGTTATGGGAATGGCTTCGTCATGCCCCTGCTCTGATGAAGGGCTACTACTGGTGCCCGCCTGTTGAAGACTGTCGTCCGTTGAAATGGAATAGCCAATCTTTCAAAGTCCGACCTTTTGGTAGGGGAAGCAGCCTTGATGGCTTCGCCGGAAGCAGGAGTTGGAGCGGCCAATCTTGAGAAGACCGATCCTTTAGCAGGAGAAGCCCTGTTGACGACTTCTCTCGCTGGAGCTGGAACAGCTATCCATTTTGGGATAACCCCCTTAGGTATCGCGAGCCTCTTTGCGGGCCCACTTGAGCTGCGACTCAGCCTGTTGAAGACTGAGACGTTAGAATTGGACGACCCATTGAGAGGGGCCGTGAAGATTGCAAGTCGATCGAAGACCGACTTCTTGGGAGCTTCTTATAGTGGCATTGGGGCACTGAAGCTTGCTGGCGGGATCATGGTCCCGAAGAACAGTCCAGTGGTGGCTTGAGTCACATGCTCTACTGGCATTGCAAAGATGGAGGCCGCTTGGGGCCCATAAGTCACTCCTCCATTTAGGGTGGAGCGAGAGTTGCTATTGCAGGTGTAGTTGGAAGCCATCGATTTCTTTTCTCTTCTGCATAGGAGCAAGACACTAAATTTTAGTACCTCGAATCCACGGGCAACCATAGCAAACCGCAATTTGTTCGTGAACACGACACACGAAGTGTGGGGTGGAAAGAGGAAAAGGGTCCCACCGGGTATGCCAGAATCTGTTCACCGCCGAAAACAGATACGGATCCGGGATGGATCGTTTTGCCTGAATTTGGGGGCAGATGCTATTAGGGTTTATCCGTCCACCTCTCCGAAGACACCAAGATGATTTATGGCACCGTATATCGGAGGTTTGGATGGATGCGGCCGTTGTAGCAGACTTCGTCAGATTCTCCCTCATTTGCGAGGGGTTTTAGATTGTGGGGACGCTCTTCCCTGCAGGCGCTAGCTCCTGCAGTTAATTACGTTACCACTTCGCGATAACCACTTTCTCCGGCTCCAGATGTTCACTTCGTGTCATGTGTGTTTGTTTTATTTTTGGTTTCCCGTGGATTGTATACAAAGACTAATTTTTGTTGTTTCCCATAGGGCGTGGATTAGTCCAAATCCGTATATTCTTAGATTTGGGTTTGGTTTGATTTAAAGATCGTTGATCTGTTTTGAGATCAAGACCGACTTAAATGTAGACGAGCAGTTGGGGGCTCGGTTGGTTTTTTTGATGTCATGAGTAATGTTTGGGAAACGATGAGTCCATGGGCTCAGTTGATCTGAATTAGGGACCTAACCAACATGGGCTTGACCCACTCAATTTTCTTTTATTTGGAAGATGTGCTAAGCACTGGTTTGGGCTCAGTCCCCTTTTCTTGCAAAAAGTGCCGAGCACATATGTGAGTTCTAATGCTCGCACTTAACCATGTGGGTTTTTCAGTCATGGGGATTTTCCCAATAAGTGTTGGACAGTTTACTCCTTTTCTTTGTCTCTTTATGTGAAGTGTTAAGCACTCTTTAAAGTGTCCACGTGCAAAGCACGCAAGGCACTAGGCGCCAGGTGCTGAATGATGAGTGTTAATCACCCTTATGTTCTATGGCGCCCACGTGAGGGTCACGTAAGGCGCTGGGCGCTGAGCGCTAGGCGTCGCTCACTGAGTGCTAAGCACTACTTTATTTTGTAGTACCCACGTGAGTGACACCTGTAGCGCTAGGCGTTGAGCGCCAATCACTGAGTGCTAAGCACTCCTTATTTTTCTCTCTTTTTTTTGAATGATCCATGGGATCTTTATCTACTTTTTGTTTACCTAAAATTTCCAAGAAGAGAATTCTTCTTCCTCGAGAATTTAATTCTCTGTTCTTTCAAAGCTTTCTCTTTTTTTTTGAAGTTTATGGGGGGTTCCTCTCTCTTAGACTTGAAGTCTTGGGTCTTTTATATAGTAGAGGCAAATCTGTTGATTAGTTGAAGAAATCTCTCATTGAGAGATCCTAATTGATTTAGGGATTTTACCTACCGTTGGATTTTTGATCCAAGGACTTCTATTTTACAGAAGATATTTTTTCTTGTTTTTAACAAGATTAGGAAAATATTTTCCAACACAGAATTTATTCTGTAGATCGGTGATTCTTTAATCACCATTGGATTTTTAATCCAACGGTATTCTATTTTACAGAGAGTAATCTTTCTTATTTAGAAAGTTTTGAGGAATATTTCCTCAATAGAATTTAATTCTGCATCTGATGATTTATCATATCCGTTGGATCTTTGATCCAATGGCTCTGTTTAACAGAGAGTAGAATTTAATTCTACCAGGCACCAGCGCTCATGATTGTTAAAGTTTTTGCGTGCTTAGTTTTAGTTTTTGCAATCAAGACAGTTTCGCTTGGTAGCTAGCCGGTTGAGTACGGGTCGTCCGCAGGGAGATAGGAATCATTTTCTTAGTGTTTTAATGAGTTAAGTGCAATTTGTCCAGGTTTGTTTAGTTTCACTATGTTCTGAAATATGTATAAAGAGAGCTTTTTAGGGTTAGAATTAGGTTAGTTTGAGTTAGGAATCGCTCACTTCTTTCATTGCCACTCTTAATATCGGTGTTACGGTAATCGGCAACAACGGGGATTAGCACGACTAGGAAGGAACTTGCGAGTATAAGCTAGGCTTTCTAACGCTTAGTTCCTTCTTTTTGGTCCTTGTCCGTCCGTTCTTGGCTTTTAGCCTTAACCTCCGGTTAATTCAACCACAACCGGTCTAACTCGGGTTTCACCGCTATCATGTAGGATAGAGTGTCGTAGGGAGCGGATTGTGGTTCAATTAACGGGAGTCCGTATTAAGATGTTGGGCAAAGAAAAGAGTGAGAGAGATTTCCTTCTCTCAAACTTTCCTTATCCTACCCTAACAAGTGAGAAACTACTCACCCATTAAAAAAAAAGAAAACAAAACAAAGAAGGAGGATAGAAAGAAATGGGTTGAGAAAATCACAACTAGCTATTTGAGACCTCACTTTGGCAATGATCATACTCAAGCATCATGGTTGTAAAGATAAACAATAAATAGAAGAAGAAAGAAAACAAACAAACAAATAACAACAACTAGATTAGCAAATGAAAATTACAAGCAAATAAAATAACACAATTACAAGACATAAAAAGAAACTCTTCTTTTATTCATTATCACTCATGAAGCTCACTACAATGTTAATGGAGGAAGATGGAGAGGAAGAAGAACTATAAACACTTATCCTAATTCTAATACAAAGAAAAAGACACCCTTTACTTGGCTTAGAACTGGGCTATTTATAGGAAGGCAAATGAAACCATAGGGATACAATCTGATACAAAATGAAGTTACAAAAATACCCTCAAAAACCGAGTCAACACTGAGTTGACTCGGCCGCGGATCCGCTGCATAAGTGCCATATTGACCGTGGATCCGCAGCCTTTTGGTGGAATTGAAGTGTCATTTTTCAGGGTTTCTCCATGTTGTTGTTCTCTTCTATTTGGTACGCTTGGTTTCTCAAAAGCTCTTCAGTTTTCTTCCAGATTTTCAGCAGTGTAAAAGGTGAAATGATGTGGACTTTTTGCCATGATTTTCTTGAGCTCCGCGTTGAAATGTTGGATCTTGTGCTGCCCTTGTGCTTTGTGGATGAAATGAAAAATGATTTGCCATTTTGTCCCTTGAACTGGTATGCGGCATCATACGGATAGTGAGCGGAGATCAGTATTTATCTGTTGTTGGCCGTAGTCCTGCATTTGTTGCACCTTTTCATGATTTTCACTGTTTAGAGCCGAGAACCTGTAACATGCAATTATTTAGCAAACACGGATCAAAAGTACCTACCTATATGCAATGCGATCAAGAATGAGCGGTATAAAAATGCAAAAATCTGATATGAAAAAATACCCCCAAACTTATCTTTTGCTCGTCCCGAGCAAAGCCATTTTATTCCCAATAAAGTCCTAACCTCACTTTCGCAGGGAACGCGATTGCACTGAGCTCGTGCAACAAGCCGTTAAACGTAGGAGGAGTGTTGTCTCCTGAGGGTTTTGAGCGGATACTACCCACAAAATCCGATCAAATTGGTCGTAGACTCTAATTCTACAGTTCAGCCTTCTAGCAAGAACTTCTATCATCCTTAACTCAGAATTCATCAACCCGTATTTTTCACACTTCCTTTTCATTTAACTTGAGATCATATACGTTTTGCCAGTTTATAAAGCTCTCAGCATCTCTTGAGTTTTCCTTCTAAAATACCATCTCAAATCCAGAATTTTTATCATCTCTACTGAAAATATAAGCCCTATTTTTCGTTCCTAGCTCTCCTCCAAACTCCGATCATAAACCCCTACGTGTGTGTATTTATTACCCCTACACTTGGAAATTCAATTCAAGCTATAATACCCTTACTTTAATACCTAGTACAACTTCTTTTCATTAATGATGGACGGTTTTGCTCGTACATCTTTCATGCGACTGTTAATGCTTCTTGAGGCACTAACATCCGATTACTGAATGCATGAGCTTAAAGCGTAAATAGCAGTTTCCAGGTCTTGTATTTTATTCTCTCTTTTTTTTTAATTCAAGACCGGATATATTTTTCAGTGATGCTCTTTTGGTGGTTAGATTTAAATGCCGTTTTTTTTTCTTTCATACTAGGTTTCAGGCAAGAGTATTTCTAGGTATCATCTACTATCCCAAGTTTCAAGGTGCGTGTATGTGCGAATTGCAGGGTATCTATTTTCATAATTTGGACTTAAGGTTCAGAATTATTTTTCAGACTTACATTTCAAATTGAGCTTTCAATACTCTTCCCTCATTTCAACTTAGCCCAAGAACTGAACTCAAAATTTACTTATTTCTAAATAAACTGCAAGGACGTATATTTTCTATAGTTATATTTCAAGGAAGGTTATTTTTAGGGTTTTTAATTTACTAAATTTAGGATCTAGTTTTTCCTAACTAGTCAACCGTCATGTCGAACTCGAGTCAAATATGGCCAATATTGAAATTTTCAATTTTTTATTAATTTTTTATTATATATATATATATATATATTTATTTATAAAGATGCAATGCAGAAAAATGCGATACAGAATTAAATATGCAAAGAAAAACAAATATTTAAAAAAAATAAAAAAACGTGCAGATGCAATGCAAAGATAACTATTTACAACCAAATCTCACTCTCAAACTTACTGACAGCAGTGTCCTCACTGCTCCCTGCGGCGTCTCCTAGACGCGGCCTCGCTAGTTCCAGCCTCACTTCTATCTGTCCCCCGTCCCCTCGATCGTGATCGTGATCGTTCCTCTCTTGCCAGTAGGGTGGACATTCCCTGTTCCAGACTCGTCAGTCGCTGATCAAAGTTTGTCAGCATCCCTATCACTCGTTCTACCCTTCTATGGGTTCGTCGTATCAAGTGCGCTTGCGCAGCGGGGGTTAGCTCTTCATCGCTCGCTGTGGAGCTCGAGCTGGGTGTCTTGGCCATCACATCTTCGGCCGGCTCGGTGCGCGACCATAAATCATGAAGTCGTCTGTAGGATGTGGAGACACCCTCAAGAAGGGGTCGAATGGGAACCCCACCATGCATGTAAATTGCAAATTTCTCAACAGTAAGGAAATGGCGACACAGTTGTGTCACCAATATCGGGCATGGATAATTGGAAACCCTCTTTCCGGCGCCAATCGAGTGTAGCAACACAGTGCACATGTCATAGCTAGGGTTTCTGGTCATCAATGTGTGCACTATGTGTAGGGATGGTGTAAAAAATGTTGTGTTGTGCGAACCTCTAAAAATATTGTTTTGTGCCCAATGGCACACAGTTAAAATGTTCGAATAAAGCGTGCGAGCCTGAATTCCCTTTTTAGGCTCCCTAGAACAGTCATCTCCCATTAAAGGTAGGTAGTCCTCAAATCGGAGGGGTTGATCGTGAATGGGGATTCATGGTATTAAAGTGACTTCGTGAATGAAGTCCCTATCGATAATTATTTCCCGATCCCCCACAGTAATCGTATGAACCTGTGTTGTGCTAAACACCCATCTTCCATACATTCATAAAAACGCGCAACGAGATCCGAAAGCCCGAATGCGTTTGGATGGTTAAATAACAGAAAATTCCATCCGCGCTTTCGGATCTCGTCGCCGAAATAACTGCCGTAAACATCATGCACAAATAAGTGAGAGAAATCCCTTTCAAATTGCAAAGTAGGGGCCATGACAGAGAACAAATGCAGAATTTTAAAAATTTGACAGAGAGGAGAACAGAGATGCAAACCTCCTCTGAAATTTTCAGAGGGAGATGAGGCTATGCGGCGGCGGAAGCACGGCAGGGAGGGGGGTTTGGCGGCGGAAGATGGAGATCGGCGGCGGAAATTGGAGCGGCGGCTAGGGTTTTGTTTTAGGGTTATAATTAGGGTTCGGGAAATGACAGAAGAAGTTGAGGGTGTATTTATAGGGCTGTTGGTCATTTGTTCAAAAGTCCCCACAAAAAGAATAATTAAAAAAAAGAATTTTATTTTAAAAAAATTATATTATTTTATTTTATTGTTCTGAATATTTACAAAAACACCCCCCTTAAAAAATTTATATTTCCTTTTTTTATATATTTTTATTATTGTATTATTTTACAAATTATTACAGGCGGGAACTTTACCAGGCACAAAAAAAAACAAAATGGTATATACATACCCCCAAACTTATTTGAAACAGTGTTTCCACTGTTTATGGCTGGATAACCGAAATTTGGTGGTAAGTGGAGGAAGATCAGTCAATGTAAACTGGCTCTTGCAACATCAGGAGCTCCTCCGATGGTTCTGTGGTGAGCAATGGTTTTACCCTGTGTCCATTCAAATTGAACCATCCTCTGGATTTTCCAAATTCACCGTACCGTGCGGATATACAGTCCGCACAAAAAATAGTCCTTTCCAGCTAGATCTGAGCTTACCGGGATGAAAATGTAGTCGGGTGTCGTAAAGAAGTACCTGTTGACCAGATGTGAAAGTTTTGCACGTAAGGTGTTTATCATGAAACACCTTCGTTCGGTTCTTAACGACAACCGCGTTTTCGTAAGCTTCATCCCGAAGCTCGTTCAGTTCGTAGAGCTGCAGCTTCCGATAGCTACCCGCATCTTCAAGGGTCAACTTCAGCTCTTTGATTGCCTAAAATGCGCGATGCTCGATTTCCACAGGAAGGTGGCAAGCCTTTCCGTAAATAAGACGATAAGGAGACATGCCAAGATCGGTCTTATAAGCAGTTCGAAATACCCAAAGGGCATCAGTGAGTTTCAAAGACCAATCCTCACGATTCTTGGAAACCGTTTTCTCCAAAATCTGTTTGATTTGCCGGTTAGAAACTTCGGCTTGCCCACATGTTTGGAGGTGGTAGGGCATGGATACCTTATGATTAATGGAGTATTTCCGCATCTAGGTCTCGAAAGTCCCATTACAAAAATGTGTTCCATTGTCACTAATGATCGCGCGGGGGTGCCTGAACCGGGAAAAGATGTTTTCTTTAAGAAATCGAACGACAACCTTGTTGTCGTTCGTCCGGCTTGGCACATCCTCAACCTATTTAGAGACGTAATCAACAGCAAGAAGAATATACAGGTTCCCAAAAGAGCTGGGAAACGGACCCATGAAATCAATTCCCCAAACATCGAAAATCTCGACAACCAAGATTGGTTAGAGTGGCATCTCGTTTCTCCTGGATATCCGGCCCAAGTGTTGGCACTGGGAGCAAGTCTTGCAGTACTCATGAGCATCTTTGAAGAGTTGTGACCGGTAGAACCCACACTGCAAGACTTTCTCGGCTGTCTTTCTTGGGCCAAAATGCCCGCCACATGCTTGATCGTGGAAAAATGGCAGCACACTCTTGAAATCATTATCAGGAACACACCGACGAATAATCTGTTCGGGACAGTACTTAAACAGATAGGATTCGTCCCAGTAAAAGTATTTTACTTAGGATAAAAATCTCAGTCTGTCCTGACTAGACCATTCGGTCGGTAGTAGTCCTGTTGCCAAATAGTTCACAATATCTGCTAACCAGGGTTCGCACGATAGTGTCAAGAGTTGTTCATCTAGAAAAACATCGTTTATTGGAAGTGGAAGCGTCGGCGAAGAAGGAAGTCGTGAAAGATAGTCGGCCACTATGTTTTCATATCCTCTTTTGTCCTTGATGACAAGGTCAAACTCTTGAAGTAAGAGAATCCAAAGTATCAAACGAGATTTTGCGTCCTTCTTCGCAAAAAGATGGCGTAGAGCTAAATGATCTGTATAGACAATGACTGGAGAGCCGATCAAGTAAGGCCTGAATTTTTCTAATGCAAACACAACAGCCATGAATTCCTTCTCGGTTGTTGTGTAATTCAGTTGGGCATCGTTCAGGGTCCGGCTAGCATAGTAGATTACGTGCGGCATCTTATCGATGTACTGTCCAAGGACCGCACCGATAGCAAAGTCGGATGCATCGCACATAATCTCAAAGGGATACGTCCAGTCAGGAGAAGAAAGAACGGGAGCAGAAGTGAGTGAGCTTTTTAGTGATTTGAACGCAGTCACACAGCTCGAGTTGAAGTCGAATGTGGTGTCCTTGGCCAGCAGAAGAGTCAAGGGTCTAGCAATCTTGCTAAAGTCCTTGATAAACCGTCTATAGAAACCGGTGTGGCCAAGGAAAGCTCGGATGTCTCTAACACATCTGGGAGGAGGGAGATTGGAAATGACTTCAATCTTCGCTTTGCCAACCTTAATGCTGTTTTCTGAAATGATATGTCCTAGGAAAATACCTTCGCGTACCATGAAGTGGCATTTCTCCCAGTTCAAAGTGAGGATTTTATCCTTATACTGGGTAAGGACAGCGTCGAGATGCTGCAAACACTCGTCAAAGGAATCGCCAAAAATGGAGAAATGATCCATGGATATCTTTCTCCACCATGTCCGAGAAAATTCCCATCATACACCGCTGGAAGGTAGCGGGAGCATTGCATAACCCAAACGGCATGCGGCGATATGCAAATGTGCCGAAAGGACAGGTGAACGTGGTTTTGTCCTAATCTTTCTCGGCAATGGAAATTTGGTTATAGCCAGAGTAGCCGTCCAAAAAGCAGTAGTACTCATGTCCAGCCAATCGTTCGAGCATTTGGTCAATGAATGGTAGCGGAAAGTGGTCTTTCCGCATTGCGACATTGAGTTTTCTATAATCAATGCATACTCGCCACCCAGTTTGGGTGCGAGTAGGGATTAACTCGTTCGCTTCATTGGTGATGACCGTTATGCCCGACTTTTTGGGGACAACATGTATGGGACCGACCCACTGGCTATCAGAGATAGGATAAATGATACCACTATCTAGACATTTGACGATCTCTTTTTCACATCCTCCTTCATAACTGGATTAAGTCGCCTTTGTGGATCCCTGGCTGGTTTGGCATCATCCATCATATGAATATGATGTTCAACGATCAGGGAACTAACCCCTTTGATGTCCGCCATTGTCCAGCCAAAAGCTTGCCGATTGCTGTGCAAGACCGTGAGATGGGCTTTCTCCTGCTCTTGAGCTAGAGAAGCCGAGATGATGACAGGGAGGGTCTCGTTCTCACCTAAGTAAGCATACTTGAGGTGAGACGACAACGGCTTGAGTTCGAGCATTGGAGGTGAAACGATTGATGGCAAGATCGGCGAAAATGTCTCGAACTCAAAGGATTCCAATAGAGGCTCAGAACGAGTGTAAGTGACCGAGTTGGATGGTTCAGCTAACGCATCCGGAAATTCAAAAGATTTAAGCTCAGGTGGCGATAGGCCAAGATCGTTCGAAAAAGTGAAACACTTATAATCATTGTCTGGAGCGGAAACAGCAGCAGGTTCAAAAAGGAATGCACTAGTGGCGTCAAGATTGTTGTGATCGAACAAAAACTCCTTGAATTCACAGTCCTCTGGGGTGATCTCCTGGATCGAACAAACGTCGAGTATATGAGCATTAGGTTCGGAGGGCTGATTCTGTAACCTAAAAATGTTGAGTTCAATTGTCATGTTTCCAAAAGATAGGTTCATCGAACCATTTTGACAATTGATCACGGCATTTGAGGTTGCAAGGAATGGGCGATCGAGTATCACCGGAATTTGATTTCGGGGGTTAGCTACAGGCTGTGTATCTAAAACAATGAAGTCATCGGGGAATATGAAGTCCCCTACTTTTATTAACACATCCTCTAGCTCACCCCTAGGATGGGTGATAAATCGATCGGCCATTTGGAGAGTACAGTGTGTGAGTTTCAGCTCTCCTACACCTAGTTGCTCATATACCGATTACGGAAGCAGGTTAACACTGGCACCAAGATCCAAAAGTGCACGGTTGATGTTCTTATCCCTAATGGTTATTAAAATTGTAGGACAGCCAGGGTCCTTCCGTTTTTTAGGTAAAGCTTGGGTAAGAGCATCACTCACGGCACTAGCTAAGAAAACCTTCTTGGGTACCTGAGATTTCCTCTTCTTAGTGCACAAGTCCTTCAAGATTTTTCCATAGGAAGGGACTTGTTGGACTGCATCTAACAGGGGAATGTTAATGTTAACCTGTTTAAACAACTCCAGAATCTTCTCCATTTGTGGATTTTGTTTATTGGACCTCAACCGATTTGGAAATGGAACGTTTTTGAAATTGGTTGAGTCCAATGCTTGTGTAGGAGTTTGTGGAGTTGGAATGGATCCCAGAGCTGGAGTTTTCGTGGAGTGAGATGTGGGTCCGTTCGAAGAAGAAAAGCCTTTTGAAGAATGGAGAACAGGCCCAGAAGACGAAGAAGAAGAAGAAGAAGAAGAAGAAGAAGCGGTCGGGGTGTCATCATATGTGCCAACGTTGTTGTGTAGCATTCTTCCAGATCTCAATGTAGTCACGGCACTCATATTATGGTTCTGTTGTTCAAGAGCAACATGTACATTATGTGGGTGACCAGGATTTGGGAGTGGTTGAGATGGAAGCTTCCCTTTCTCTCGCTCGCTTAAAGCCGCATTCAGTTGTGCAATCTGGGCTTCGATGGTCTTGATGTTTTGCCCGTGTGTAGCAGTGTGTTGCACCAAAGACTGAATGGAAGACTGGATGTTGGCGGTGGATTAAGTAGATTGCTTTACAAACGCCTCCAGACTTCGTTCTAGCGAGGAGACCTTATCGTTGTTTGACGGAACAAAGTTTTTTTGAGGAAAAGAATTGTTGGGTGCAAAGTTGTTCGTCTAATTTTGAAAAGGTTAGGGTTGGAAGGGCTGCTGATATTGATATTGAGTTTGTTGCTGAGCTTGTTGTTGGGGAGGAGGAGGAAGCCTCTAGAAGTTGTTGTGCCCTTGGAATTGATGCTGGTTCTGATTCCAAGCGAAATTTGGGTGGTTCCTCCAACCAGGATTGTAAGTGGAAGAGTATTGATCATTTCTTGGTCTTTGCTGAAAGGCAGCAATGACCTGATCCTATCCTTGAGAAGGTGGGTTGTAAGGACACTCTTCGGTTAAATGGGATGGATCAGAATAACAAGCGCAGATGGTATGAGGGGGAAGAGCAGGGGAAGGAGAAGGAGATGAGAATTTGCTCTCAATTGCTTCCAGTTTTCTCGTGATTGCTGCCATCTCGGCCTTCATTACAATTGAGATATCGAGTTGATGAACGCCTGCCCTAGAGAGGACGGAAGAAGTAGAAGAAGAAGTGTTCGGTCTGGTGTTTTCCTACTGAAGCGTTTGTTCCACGAGATCGTCGAAGAATTGCCAAGCTTCCTCGTCAAATTTGGATAGGAAATGACCTTGACAAATGGTTTCCAACAAGTGCTTAGTTGCTGGATTCATGCCCTTGTATAAGGTCTGGCAAAGTGCTATCTCTCAATACCGTGATGAGGGTACTGATCAAGAAGGTCTATGTATCGGTCAAAACACTTCCAAAAAGGTTCGGTAGGAAGCTGGGAAAATTGGTTGATTTCGTTTCGGATTCTCGCGGTCTTGTGATTCGGGTAGAACTTTTTAAGAAATGCTTTTACAGAGAGATGCGCGGTGGATTCTGCGCACCTACGGGTGGTGGTACGGGTGTGTTGGTAAAATTTGATGGAGAACTATCCATCTTGGTCGATGTGGTCGGTGGAGGGGAAATAGAAGATGAAGAAGTACCGACTTCGGAGTCGATTGCATAAACGTGGACAAGACGGCCACTAGAATCCTGTGTCCAGCCGATCATGCTCTAAGCAGGTTTAGCACACGTGGTAGCGTGTGTGAGAACGATTTTAAAATGGTTTGTTTTGAAAAAGTCGGACTTGAGGCTTGACTCAACAAATAACAAAAATGCACAATCAACCCTAAAACTACGGTCACCTAGGTCAAGCACTAGACCGCTCCTAGACTTCCAAAGGACACGCCATAGGATCAATCCTCTACCATCTCTTTATCACTCTTGTGGCCAGGTAAGTGGGAGATATCTGCTATACGAATCACCGAAAATAGCGGGCCTAATTAAGTAACCACTTTACTTAGTCAGACTTGCCTAGACACCACAAGAGAGATGCAGATAAGCGATAGATTACCCACGACCCTCCTCAGTCCTAATTGAGTGTGACGGTCCTTAGAGCCTTGGTCTAGATATTTTTTAACTAATGTAGGGTTATGAGGATGCTTGTTTTGTGATTTGTAGGGCCTAAGAAGGGTGATAAAATCCCAATCTAATCTGAATTTTGGTTTTCCCCCTTAAAGTCTGTTTTAAAAATATGCCCAAACAAACCATTATCAAAATGTCACGCCCCGCTTCCCGGTGTACTGGAAGAGGACACGACGAGGCCGCTACGTATTTACTCAGAAGTAAATACGCTAAGCGTATCTAAGAAATATAAATAAAAATGCACAAGGGACAAAAATAGTAGATATGACTGAACATCAACTTTATTTATTAACATTCTTTCTGTACAAAGCATGGAAAACTAAATACAACTGAATAAAAGCATTGCCTAAACAATGGCATAACAGAAAAGAAAAGGTACTGAAATAAAAGTGTACAATGAACTAAAGCTCTGGGTCTTCAACGAAATGGTCCAAGTCTTCAGCGCTGGGCTCGATCTATGACGTGTCCAGGTCACCTGACGACATTCACAGAAGAAAGATGAGAATATCGTCAGCGAGCAGATCGCTCGATAAGTCCCAAAGATAAGAGAAAAATAGAATAAACATAATAAGAAGGTAGCTTTTAAAGTTGTGGTATAATGTTATAATGTTGTGTTAACGCTGTTGTTTGTGCCTTGGTACAGAAGGATGCCAGTGTATACGAGAGGATTCTCGTTAGACCAGAGACTACGGTGAACGGAATATAGAGTACAAGGCTCCGTTAGAATGCCCGGAACAACATCGATTGAATTCATGTTAGGTGTCTTAAATCTTGCAGTCTCGTGCCACTTCTAACACCTTCCGTACCAATCTACCCCTTAAACCCCGAGATGTCTTGTTTGTATAATTGTATTGTATTGTCTTGTATTATAAACTGTATAGATTGTATAATTGGATGACTTACCGAAACCATGATATCAGTAAATGGATGTAACTGTAGAATCATGTAAATGGAAGTATATTCATGGTTTGGTTCAGTCAATATAGATTTGAATGGATTCATGTTGAATTATAATATTGTAGATTGCAAATTGTAAATTGTAGATTGTAGATTGTAGATTGTACTTGAATCATATTCAAGTCAGTTTATTAATGAGACTCGGTTTGAGTCAGACAATTAGAAAAGTAAATTGAAGTCCTGATGGTTTTGATATTATCGGTAACCGCTGCACATAGGCGGCAGGATTTGTGTCTTTTTTAAAGACGATTACCGTATTGATAACACCGTTGTTAAGTTGTTTACCTTAGATAGGCAAGCACCCACTTCTCCGGCTCCCTGAGGCTCAAGAGATTGGTCCCGCTTAAATCTATGTTTACTAGGGTCCTTAGGTTAATTTATAGAACTTGAGGGGGTTATATGTAAAAATACTTTTATATAATTTTCAAAATACTCCCCAAGTATTTAGTTATCGTCTTTAGAGTTGTAATGAATGTAGATTTTATATTGTGATATTTCTAATGAAAATATCCTAATTTCATAATAAAGGGTATTTATTTGTAATATTGACTTGTATAGAATTCATGGTATTTTAATGTAAAATGATTCTTGTGATTTTTGAAAAGAGTTGGAATATTTATAATATTTCAAAATAGATATCTTAATGTTACATATATATAATTATATAAAAATAATTTTAATATATATTTTATATTTCTAAAAATCTCATTTTCTTAAGCTGTCGTATTTTAAATCTTTCGAGACCGAATACTCCTTGCGGAGGTCTGCATCATGCACTACTAAGCCCGAGAATGTGCGATAATCCGCACCATCCGGAACGGGTTCCCCAAATGGGTTGTAGCGGCGCTTTGCAAAGATTTGAATAAATACTGAATCGTTTAGAAAATGGTTTTATTAGTAATGGAATTTATTTGAAAATGTGTTGTTTTCCCGTATTCTATGTTCCCGAAAGTATTGTGCTATATTGCATATGAGTGTGTGAGGAGGTAGGTCATTACCTCGTGATCTACTTAAAGGTATAGCAAGGATTTGATGGTTTAAATGTCGAAATGAAACTATGTGGTATTTTAATGAAAAAAATACGGTAAAATGGAAATAGCAATTTCTTTTGATATGGAACTTGTTCAATATAATTAGTTAGCGTTTAATAGTCAACATGTAATGGTTTACCAAGGTTGTATTAAAGAAAAAAGGAGATTTTAGAAAGAACCGAATCGGAAATCGGATTTGCTCCGATTCCGTCGGGTTTTAGAATTTCGTATTTTCAGAAAGAGTAGAAAAGGGGGAAGGTGGGACTTACAGGTTTCAAGGATAGATGAGAGGAAGAGGGACATGTAGGCTTCGCCGGTGCGTCGATTCGTCGCCGGGAGTTCCTAGGATTGTCGCCGGAAAATTCGCCGGAGCTTCGCCTCTTTGCTCACTTCGATTGCACACTAGGGTTTCTAGAAATTTCTCGAGAGTTGGCTTAGAATTTTGGGTGAGGGGGTAGTGTTTAAGGGTGGTATTTATAGGGTTAGGCTAGAGTTAGGGTAGATGAAGAGTTTAATTGAAAAAATGTAATAAAATATATTAAAAGTGGAATAAATGAGGTTTTATTGTGTCTATGGAACCGATCTGGGTAATTGAAGTGTGCAGGGGGGTTAGGAAGGCCAAGAGGCACCACTTTGGTGTTGGGGACTCGGCGGTCCGGCAGAGTCCGGCCGGCGGCGCCGGTCCGAGTCGGCCGGTCCGCCGGCCGAGTCAGGCCACCGTTGGGTCCCCCGACTGTCCATCTACTCACTGGCGTATTTAACTTTTCATGGGTAGTGGGGTTTTTGTGAGATATGCACGTGTAAACTGTTGGTATTCAAAAAATCCAAAATAAAACAATATTAAAATTAAAGTGGGGTATGGGATTTGAACTCTGGTGGCTTGGTTCAGCAGTGCAAGATATTACCAATAAGCCACAAGCTCTTTCTTGCTATTAATTAGCAAAACAAATATTTAATTTGTGCTCAGGCAAAAGTACCCCGTTCTTTAAATTTTGAAAAATTTGTACAGAAAGTTGTACAGGAAATTTGGGGTTGTTACACAAAACACGCAAAAAGATTTTTGAGCGGCGCTTTTGCAAAGAATTCTGCAGAAAATATCAAATTATTGGATTGTAGAGGAGAGATAAGAATCATAGAAAGATACCTGAAGATTTTGTGGCACAAATCCACAGAGCCGCCGTCCAACCGTGGCCAATTGCTTCATATTGTCGCGGTTCCTCCGCGGAAAAGTGGGTTCTTTTGATAATGTTTCTTCAGTGCACCCTTTTGCTCCTCTGGGCTTCGATGGAAATCTCTGAATCTCTATTTCCTCGCTTCTATGACTTCAGATTCTCTTGCAAAAGCCGCACAATAATCGTTAAATATAAAAGATGCAGTTTTTGTTCTCTTTTATGGTTGTCGGATTTATAAGAATTTGACCCGAATAGCAAGAAAAAATTACAACCGTTTCTCCGGCAATAGCGCCATTTGATCGATTCTTTATTTGGGAAAGAAGTGCTTTGTAAGTAAAGTTAACCGCAATCAATAACGGTGTCGCTAGTAGCTAGCCGAGATGAGTACGGGTCGTCCTCAGGGAAACGTCGAATATTTTACTTGCTTTAGACGAGTTGATTGAAAATAGGGAGAATAGTTTTTAGATCTATGTTGAACACAGATGTAGAATTTATGAAGAATAGGCTTGCAGGCTCATAGAATTTAGTAGTAATGGATGATTAGTTAAAGATAACTCCTTTTATCTTTTAATAGATTTAAAACTAGATCGATAGTGATGAATATATTAGGGTTTTTGGAGGGAATAGGGTTCTCACTCTTAACCCTTATCTTTTCATTGACCTCTATTCATGTCTAGCCTTTACCAAAACAATTGTTAATCTAATCTCAAATCGCGGTCGAGACTATCAATAAATTGGTAGTGCGCCCGTTAAGGATGTTAACAATTACTTTGCTAAAGTTTATAAACTTTAAAAGATGTAAAAGGAGTTAATAGATTTTATCGTCCATTGGTCTACCCTAGTTCTACGAACCCTATCAAGCGAGGAATTACTCATATATGGTTGTGATAGAAGAGAAGATGAAGAAGGAGATCATAATGTAAATGCAGAAAATAATGCAGAAATTAAATGCAAAAAGTAAGATGCAAAGAATTAAACTAAAGATCTACCTTTTTATTAATCAACTATCATTTGCAAATCCGTCGAATTTAGAGTACAAGAACCCTAGTTTATGCTCCCAATCTCTGTTCTCGTTGGAAGTAGATGATGCGTCGATTGATCTCCTGGATTCGTGGATCGCTGTGGACCTCTTGATCGCTTCGGATTGATCTATTAGGTGATGATTTTAGTGATCCATTTCGAGATTAGATAGATAATTTTCATATGAAGCTCTCGGTCCTATAAATAGACCTAGAAGCAGAAACCCTAAATCTCATGTGTTAGGATTTGTTGTTGTGATCAGCCCCAGAAAATCTCAGATCCTACGGCCACGATAAGGCCGCAGATCCGCCGCATATTGATCATATTAGTCGCAGTCGGGCGGCGGCATGGTGCAATCAGGATTCCAAAATTCTTGAGCTTCCTCATGTTGGCACGTGGAGATTGTTGTGATGTCTGGATTCTTTATATCTTCTCTGAGTCTCTGCCATTATTGATTTTACGATTTGATTCAACTTTACCGGCAGATTTCATTCCCGACATCTTGGATCTCGATCTCCAGACCTGAGCTCATATCTGCACAATATCTCAATTCATAGTATTAGTAATATTTGTTATATTTATGGTATTATCCTAATCATTTTATATATGATACAATATTTTAAGAATATTAATTAGAAATATTTGATATGATATGCATATTTAAATTATCAAAATATTATATGCATATATTTTCCTTCATAATATTAAGTATAGTGTATAAACATATGATAAAGAGTATTTTGCAGATAAACCTATATATGTTCCATAATTACAATAAACACATTTAAGTACTTAACAAAAGTAAGAAAAATGTTCCATCAAATGTGCAATATTTTCGACTGAACAAATACCCCCAAACTTAATTTTGATCGTCCCGAGCAAACTAGTTATTCAAGAGAGGGAGAAGAAAAAGTAAAAGAAAAATCTAGCACACTTTCGTAGGCAATCACAATTGCACTTAGCACGTGCAACAAGCCTTTAAACCTCTAGATGTCCCTAGTAGGATGAGTGTTGTCTCCTGAGGGTTTTCAGCGGATTACACCTATAAAATCCCATAATAAAAGAAAGAAGATGAATATTATATACAAAGATAAGGTTTATATAAAAGAAAGAACTTGAAAATAAGAGTTTAAAACTACACTAGATTTTTAGTTGCCATAAGCCTTATCTTAATGGTCATGAAAAGACGTCAAAAAACACATCATCCTTCAATAAAACATCGCCGTTAGTCTTCCTCCCTACCTTTCTTCCTAACATCGATCATATACCCCTACGTATGTGTAAAAGACATCGCTACACTTAGAGAATTCAATTCAAGTTATCATATTCTTGTCCATCTTCCTTAATACTTTTTAGTCGGCGAATATTTTAGATGGAATTGCTCACACATTCTTCATGCGGTCGTTAATATTTCTTGAGGTACCAACCGACCAATTAATAATGTGCTCACTTATTTAGGCGTAATTAGCAATTTTCTCGTCTTGCAACACCTAAGTCTTAGCAGTGGCTCCCAAACCAGATGTTCTAAGGCACTAAGTGATAAAACACCCTCGCTATATTTTTTTATGCTGCCTTAAGCAATTACAAAACCAGTGTTCATTTTTCTTCACCATTTTATTTTTTTTTATGTTTCACTTTTTTTCATTGATTTTCATAGTAAGGCTTTTAGACAAGAGCATTTCAAGGTATCCTCTACTATCCCAAGTTTCAAGATGTGTACAAGTACGTATAGTAAGGTATCAACGTTCATATGTTTGGACTCAAGAATAGGGTCTATTTTTCAGACTCAATTCTATTATCAGATTAGCGATTCCTTTTATCTTACTAACCTTTGGGACAACAGCTCATGACTATCTATCACTAGCTTCGTTATAAAATATCTAATTTTCTTGCTTTTCTTAAACTTTTCCTATCTTTCATATGTAATTTTTCACTTTCTAACTTTCATTATCAAAAAAAAAATTCAGCTAGCCAAAAAATTATATAGTGCCTAGTGCCAAATGATATTTCAGTAAATACAAACCTTCCCCCAAACCTGTTTTCAACAGTGTCCTCACTGATGTTGTTCTTTGAGCGCATAAACTTGTAGACTTGGGAGGAGAATAATAGGGGTAAAACAATAATGAAATACTAGCCCCAAACTTGTTTTATGGCACGCATAGATATTCAGTTATATCTTAGTTCATTCACTTCCATTCTTATATGAAACAGTGTTACCGAAATATGGAGATGAGGCGGAAGAGAGTTAGTTATGATTAAGCAGCTCCTGTAAAAATAGGAGTTCTTCCGCTGGGTCAGCGGAAAAATACGGTTTTAATCTATGCCCATTTACTTTAAAAATAGAACCGTTTTTAACATTTTCAATATCCACTGCCCCGTGCGGATACACATACCGCACCACGAAAGGTCCTTTCCAACGAGATTTAAGCTTACCCTGATGAAGGTGGAGACAAGAATCATAAAGAAGGACTTGTTGTCCCGGTGTGAAAGATTTTCTAAAAAGGTTTTTGTCGTGGAACACTTTAGTCCGGTTTTTTACTATAACCGCATTGTCGTAAGCTTCATCGCGGAGTTTGCTTAGCTCAATTAATTGCAGCTTCTGATAGCTGCAGGTTTGATCAAAATAAAAGTTAAGCTCTTTAATAGCCCACATTGCTTTATCTTTGATCTCGACCGGAAGGTGGCAAGCCTTCCTAAACACAAGTCGGTATGGAGACATACCAAGATCGGTCTTATAAGCGGTGCGAAATGCCCAAAGAGCATCCGTCAATTTGGTGAATCAATTTTTACGGTTCTTAAAAACCGTTTTCTCCAACATTTGTTTGATCTGTCGATTGGAGATCTCAGCTTTCCCGCTCGTTTGGGGATGATAGGGCGTAGAAAGCTTGTGCTTGATTGAATATTTCCGCATCAAAGCCTCGAAAGACCGATTACAGAAATGCATCCCGTTGTTGCTAATTATAGCACGAGGGTGTCTGAATCATGAAAAGATATTTTCTTTAAGGAACTTAATAACAACCTTGTTGTCATTAGTGCGACATGGTACTGATTCCACCCATTTAGATATATAATCAACCGCAAGTAAGATGTATAAATTTCCAAAAGAGTTGGGAAATGGGCATATAAAATCAATTCCCCAAACGTCAAATATCTCCACAAACAAGATAGGTTGGAGTGACATCTCATTTCTCCTTGAAATCTGACCCATGTGTTGACATTGAGAACAAGTTTTGCAATGATCATATGCATCTTTAAATAATGTAGGCCAATAAAAGCCATATTGCAAAATTTTCTCCATCGTTTTATGTGGACCAAAGTGACCGCCACATGCCTGATCATGGCAGAAAGACAATACACTCTTGAATTCATCATTGGGGACGCATCAACGAATGATTTGATCGGGACAATATTAAACAAATAAGGTTCAACCCCGGCAACAACGCCATTTGATTGATTCTTTATTTAGGAAAGAAGTGTTTTGTAAGTAAAGTTAACCGCAATCAATAACGGTGTCGCTAGTAACTAGCCGAGATGAGTATGGGTCGTCCTCAGGTAAACGTTGAACCTTTTACTTACTTTAGACGAGTTGATTGAAAATAGGGAGAATAGTTTTTAGATCTATATTGAACACGGATGTAGAATTTATGAAGAAGAGGCTTGTAGGGTTCATAAAATTTAGTAGTAATGGATGATTAATTAAAGTTGACTTCCTTTATCTTTTAATAAATTCAAAACTAGATTGATAGTGGTGAAAGATGATTAGGGTTTTTGGAGAGAATAGAGTTCCCACTCTTAACCCTTATCTTTTCATTGACCTCTATTCATGTCTAGCCTTTACCAAAACAATTATTAATCCAATCTAAAATCGCGGTCGAGACTATCAATAAATTGATAGCGCGCCCGATTAAGATATTAACAATTACTTTGCTAAAGTTTATAAACTTTAAAAGATGTAAAAAGTGTTAAGAGATTTTATCATCCATTGATCTACCCTAATTCTACGAACCCTATCAAGCAAGGAATTACTCACGCATGGTTGGATAACAAGAAGAAAGGATAAAGATCATAATGTAAATGCAAAAAGTAATGTAGAAATTAAGTGCAGAAAGTAAGATGCAAAGAATTAAACTAAAAATCTACTTTTTTATTAATCAACTATCATTTACAAATCCATAAAATTTAGAATATAAGAATCCTAGTTTATGCTCCCGATATCTGTTCTCGTTGGAAGTAAATGATGCGTCGATTGATCTCCTGGATTCGTGGATCGCTGTGGACCTCTTGGTCGCTTCGGATTGATCTATTAGGTGATACTTTTAGTGATCTATTTTCGAGATTAGATAGATAATTTTCATATGAAACTCTCGGTCCTTTAAATAGCACTAGAATCATATACCCTAGATCCCATGTGTTAGGATTTGTTGTTGTGATCAGCCCCAGAAAATCTCAGATCCTACGGCCACGATAAGGCCACGGATCCGCCGCATATTGAGCATATAAGCCGCGGTTGGGCGGCAGCATGGTGCAATCAGGATTCCAAAATTCTTGAGTTTCCTCATGTTGACACGTGGAGATTGTTGTGATATCTGGATTCTTTATATCTTCTCTGAGTCTCTGTCATTACTGATTTTACGATTTGATTCAACTTTATCGGCAGATTTCATTCCCAACATCTCGGATCTCCTGATCTCTACACCTGAGCTCATATCTTCACAATATCTCAATTCATAGTATTAGTAATATTTGTTATATTTGAGATATTATCCTAATCATTTTATATATGATACAATATTTTAAGAATATTGATTAAGAATATTTGATATGATATGCATATTTAAATTATCAAAATATCATATAAATATTATATGCATATATTTTCCTTCATAATATTTAGTATAGTGTATAAATATATGATAAAGAATATTTTGCAGATAAACCCTCATATGTTCCATAATTACAATAAACAATTTTAAGTACTTAACAAAAGTAAGGAAATGTTCCATCAAATGTGCAATATTTTTGACCGAACATATGCTATCTGGTTTACTTTATCTTTCATATGTATATGTTTTACTTGTTACTACATATCGCTAATACACGTTGATAAAGCCCATAGAATATTTTCTTGACTATCAGGATTATGATGTGATCATACTAGTGGGGCCTGGGTAGTCCGTAAGCACATCCTTAAATGTTCCCATTCGTAGGAGTATCGAGATTGGATATCGGTACTCCAGAGTAGACAAGTGTATAAGTTTCTTGACCCCGACCAGATCGATGGTTGGTCCCACGGCTATTGATATTTGATATCAAAGATTGTATACAAGTGCTCATTGGAGAATAAGTACACCGAACGGACTCACCGATAACTCCTTGGTGGTTTTATACCTATTGTCATATAGCAGTTCTCTGGTGACTCCAGAGTAGACGAGTGTATAAGTTTCTTGATCCCGACCAGATCTATGGTTGGTCCCACAGCTATTGATATTTGATATCAAAGATTGTATACAAGTGCTCATTGGAGAATAAGTACACCGAACGGACTCACCGAGAACTCCTTGGTGGTATTACACCTATTGTCATATAGCAGTTCTCTGGTGAAAATAGTACTTGATAGTATTTTGACATGAGATAGTCATAGTGTCTTGTGTGTGTTCCCACTGTACTTTGATTATTACCCAACCATGGATTTAAAGAGCCATGTATACATGTTTTGGTCGAGATGGGATTCGTCTCTCCCGGTATAGGGATTTAATGTGGTACTATGTATGAGACTATAACTATAAGTCCCTAGCCTGGGCAGACGAGATAAACTGATAAGGGTTATCAGTCGTATCTCGGATGGTTATGAGTTTGACATCAGCATGACTTATTGGGTTATTGGGGGTCGGACAGTATCCACCCCCAGACCTGGTATGCGAAACTCACTGACAAAGAGAACAGACTATACAGAGATTTTCACTGATAAGCTCTGTTAGGTACGAATGATTATGCTTGTCGACCTTTCTTTTGACATATACCTTGGTAGCCGTTACGTACAGCTAGCGCAGCTGACGTGCTTGTAGGTTATGGATATGATCCAGTAACTAACTGCCAGCGTATTGTTGAATCTTTAGAATCCCACACAGAAGGTTTCCCTGCTCAGGCAAAACGATGTAGTGTGCATATGATAATACGTGCGGGAGTTCGATTAAACACGTGTATATGATACATGTACATTAATCGGACGTTTGATAATACTAACTGGTTTATGATAAAGCCGGATTATTAAATCAAGTGTTGATTTAATAAAACATATATGATATGTATTTTAGTATTATGTTCTCTCTTTGTCTTTAGTGTATATGTATATGATGCATATGTTAATTGATAGGATATGATAAATACTCTATGTATCTCTATTAATATGTATATGATACACACTACAAGAAATACATGGTTATTTCGTCGGCTATAAGCCGACGAAATAAACTATATATCTGACGAAATACACCCTATTAAAACGTATTTATTTTTAAATTTTTTTTAGGGTTATTCCGTCGGCTAATGCCTGACTGAATAAACCCAATCAATAATAAGAGGGAAAGAACCGATCGATCATACCCCCCTCCAAATAAAAAAAAACCCTTACCCATCCCCCTCCTCCACATCGACCCCTCGGCGACCCCATTCTATACCAGCGACCCCTTACCACGCCGGCAACCCCTTCCACTCCGACCTCCTCGCCGACCACTCTCTACGACGATCAACCACTCCTCATCGACCCTTCCTTGTAGCCCCCTTCCCTCTCCCCCATCGACCTTCGTCGCCGACCTCTTCTATGCCGATCCTTCCTCGTTGACCCCCTTCCTCGCTGATCGAATCCTCCCCGCCGACCCAATCTCGTAGCCGCCTACCATCTCCTCCTTTTACCTCCGTCGTAGACTCCCTCCACGCAGACCCCTTCTCGCCGCCATCACCTGCAGCCACCGTCGCCGTCTACCATCGCAGCCCCCTCGAAAGTCCTCCCCCTCTCTCACCCTCTTGTATTTGTAGCTGTGACCGCCATCCTTTTCTTTGTCGGCGATGAAGTGCTCCTCCTCCGATGAGCCGTCACTATCCACAGTCGCAGCCGCCTCCTCGCCATGTGTAAGCTTTAATTTTTTTAAAATAATATTTCTCTTTGGGTGTTAAAATTAAATATATGAGCATATCCAAATCGAATCATTCATTCAATATTCTCAAAGTAATTAATATCAACAATTTATTGACAATTAGGAAAGAAAAATATCTAGTAAGCGAGCAATTAAAGAGGTCAAGGCAATTATTTGATGAATAATACATAGAATCTTCTAGCCCTTTCATTCCTTATGTGAACCCTTAATAATACCGTTTTTAACTATTTTAATAATGAGAAATTTAATGATCACAATTTTCATTATCACGTTTCTATTAATAGCAATCCAACTAACCATTATTCTAACCACTATCCTCAATATTTATATGTTCGAAACAATGCACACAATAGAACCTCAAACTTAAAAATAACACGAAAATTTTACACTCGGTGTACGCAACTCGATGATAACATGAAATTTGCATGTTATCATCGAGGATCTCATATTCAAAAAATCGAAACACACCTTAAAACCCATATATCAGTTATTTGCACAATGGTATCCATCGTGACATAAATTACGTGATGGTTGCCAAAACTAAGGTTTAATCGTTTGTTTTTGCAACCGTCATGTAGTTTATGTGTCAAGAGAACTGGTCGTACTACAACCGATAGATTTGTACAGTGTGGACAAATTAAGAATTCATAACGCAAATACACCCTGCATTTGTGTTTTCATTTGTTTCGAAATTAGTTTCGTCGGCACTTTTCGCTGGTTCTTCGTGTACAAATATAGAGGGGATACCCATTTCATTGTTGATATTCAGTATTGAAATGGTTAGCATCCCTTCTATTGTAGTATACTCGGAGAACGGCGAGGAGGTGCTGCCGAAATTTTCTCGAAACGGATGAAAGCACAAACGCAGGAGTGTATGCATTATAAATTCTTAATGGGATAGAAGCCTTACCCTCGAAAGTCGATATGATGAATTGATAGATCAAACCGAAACATTAAACCTTAATTAAAGTCGTAAAATACATGCCTAATTACGTAATACATGATGATAGAAATCGGCGAGTAATGGATATGAGTTGGATGAATGTGTCCAAATTTAGTGATGAATACAAGGCTGACGTCGAAGAGTTTAAGGAATTTGTATTGAGGGACCGATCCCCTAAAGAAATGATTTTTTTTGCGTGTAAACAGTGCAATAATGGTTATGACCGCCATCGAGATATAGTGTACGACCACTTACTGAAGAATAAGATTTCACCTGGGTATACAAATTGGACGTACTATGGAGAAGCAGTACCGATAGTCGACATGTCTACGAGTCGTTGTATTAGACCAAATGATCCTCGTCGTATGAATTTTAGGTACACGAGTTTGAATTTTATGTTGGACGGGCTTCGAACTGGCATGCATCATGATCCTGACATAGTTCCTTAACCTAATGTCGGAGACGAAGATATCCTCAGTCTCCCTGATGTAGAATCAGCAAAATATTTTTAATATATGGATGATGTGAATGTACCCCTTTTTGAAGGTGCAAACATCTCTAAGTGGGGATGGATTGTCAAAATGTTTCATCTCAAATACTAGGATAATTGGACTAACAAGTATTTTGATCAGTTTCTTGAGGTGCAAAGGGAGACTTACACTAAAGCGTTATTTCCGGAAAATTTCACAGAGACTAAAAAGATCTTGAAGGATATGGGTTTCAGTTATAAGAAAATTGACTCATGTCTGAACAATTGTATGTTATACTAGACGAAGGAGGATAAGAAGTTGGATAACTGTAAAATTTTCAATTTATCTAAGTGGACCGTTCCTCGAAGGGATAATGGTGAAGATGAATCTACACTCGATACTCCTAGACGGATTACAGCAAAGATTTTCCGATACTTCTCAACGAAGCAAAGTCTTTTTCGATTATTTCTGTCAATCAAAACTGCTGATAGTATGTCATGTCATGCAAATGGTCGCACTAAGGACGGAGTCCTGTGACATCTAGCCGATGGTGAAGAGTGGAAACGTTTTGATGCCTGTTCTCCGCCGAAAGACGCGACCGGGACATTGGGACGTCCGACCTGATTTTTGGGGGGCAGATGCAATTTGGTTTTATCCGTCCACCTCTCCGATGATGCCAAGTTGATTTATGGCACCGTGTATCGAAGGATTTGACGGATGCGGCCGATATAGCAGACTTCGTCAAATTTCCCCTCATTGTGAGGGGTTTTTGATTGTAGGGACGCTCTTCCCTGCAGGCGCAAGCCCCTACAGTTAATTACGCTTCTGCATCGCGGTAATCACTTTCTCCTTCTCTAGATGGTCATTTCGTGTCGTGTATGTTTGTTTTGTTTTTGGTTGCCCGTGGATTGTATACGGAGACTAATTTATGTTGTCGCCCGTAGGGCGTGGATTAGTCCAAATCCATAATTTCTTAGATTTGGGTTTTGGTTGGGTTTAAGGATCGTTAATCTCATTTGAGACTAAGATCAACTTAAACGTTTGTTAAGGATACGTTAGTCTAATTTTAGACTAAGATCTACTTAACAGGATCATTTAGATCCAACAAAAGAGCATTTCGACTCTATTGTTTTAGTTTAGGGACATTGTGGTCCATAAGTTTAAGAACATCATAGTCTGTAAAGTTTAAAGACATCATAGTCTATGAGTTTAAGGACCTCACAGTCCATAAAGTTTAAGGACATCACAGCCCATGAGTTTAAGGACCCCACAGTCCATAAAGTTTAAGGACATCATAATCCAGTTTAAAGATGTCATAGTTTGTGTGGTTTTGGTTCAATCGTTTGGGGATGCACCAAAAGTTATTGGTTATTGGGACCCTCCGTCTCTCTAAAGACGTTGAAGAATTACAACGACATATATCAGAGGTACGAAGACATGTACCCTTGAACCAATGTTGGTTGGGAGATCTGTAGTCAAGTTTGGGACTTAGATCAGTTAAAAAGATTTATGAGCATATGGGCTCAATTAATCTAAATGAGGGATCTGTGGCCAACTTTGGCACGACCCACTCAGTTAAAATGTTGATCATTTAGCAATGCTGAGCATTGGTTTGGGTTCTGATAATCTTTTTGTCTTTTATTGAGTGTTGAGCACTCATTATAGCTCTGGGCTTTTATTTAAAGAACAGTTTATGTTCCCTCAGCGCACTTATGAGGAGCACGTAGTACACTTGGCGCTGAGCGCCAGTTAATGAGTGCAGAGCACTCCTTATGAAATAGCGCACACGTGAGGAGTGGCGCGTTTTAATGAGTGCAGAGCACTCCTTGTGAAATAGCGCACACGTGAAGAGCACGTGGTGCACTTGGCGCTCAGCGCTAACCTTGAAGCGCTGTGTGCTTCTTTGAATTGGAGCGCTAGGAACGCTGTGGCGTTGAGCGCCAGTTTTAGAGAGCTAAGGCGCTTCTTTGAATTGGAGCGCTACGGCGCTGTGCGCCAGTTTTAGAGTGCTGATGCGCTTCTTCGAATTGGTGCGCTAGGAGCGCTGCGGCGCTGTGCGCCAGACTTGGAGCGCTGATGCGCTTCTTTAAATTGGAGCGCTAGGAGCGCCGCGGCGCTTGTTCATATCATAATTTTGCATTATTATATTCTCCATTCTTATTCATTTTACAAATAAACAGGTGCTTTTGATCCATGTCTACTACATAGTTGCAGGTTACAGGATCTCGGAACAAAACAGTGAAAATAATGAAAAGACGATACAAAAGTGAGACTATGACCAACAAATGGAAGATTCTTGATCATGCCTACAGTTTGAAGAATAAATGAAGATCAATGGACAATTTCACAAAGCACAAAGGCAGCGCAAGGTTCAAGACTTCGCCACGAAGCAAAGGTAAAAGTCCATGACATTATGCACTATAGAAATCTGGAAGAGAACTAGAAGACAATCTGAGAAACCAAGTGAAGAAACAAGAAGCAAAATGCAACCAGAAGAAGCCCAGAAAATTACAGCAAGAGAACCCTATATGTGGCCGCGGATCCGCGGCCAAACATGCCTTCTGGCCGCGGTTCCGCGGGCCATGGTGAACACGTGTCGGTGCATTTTCTAATGGTGTAGCGGTGCGTTGACTAAGCTTTTTAGGGGTAAATTTGTAAATGCAGATATGAATCGGATGTAACCCTAGGGTTTCTATAATCTATAAATAGAAACCCTAATGCTCATTTTGAGGGTATGCCTCTTTTCATTGATCAAAAATTCAGAAATCAATTGTAATGTTTTGAGAGCATCAATAAAGTACGTAGATTTCTTTTCATTGCCCTAGTTCTAAATTTTCTTTCTGCCTTAGTATAGTTTTTATTATCTGCCCTAGTTAATTAATTTAGAACTTTTATTAATCTGCCGTAGTTTAGATAGTTAGTCTTTTTAAATCGAAAACTCAAATAAAAACATGTCTTTTATCGACCCCCTAATGAGTGAGTAGTTCCTCACTTGTTAGGGTTAGATATAGGAAAGGTTTGAAAGATGAAAATCTCTCACCCCTTTCTTGCTCATCACTTATTAATTAATAGGACTCCATGCATACACACACACACCGCTCCCTACGGCACCCTACCCATGAGGTAACGGTGATGCCGTAGTTTAAAAGACCGGTTGTGCATGTTTTCCATGGAGGTTAGGGTAAGAATTAAGAAAGGACGGACAAGGACCTAGAGGAAGAAACATCGTTTCTTCCCGATCATCCTAATCCCCTTTATTAATTATTACCATAACACCTAAAGAGATCTAAATTAGGGCATTGAAAGCGGTGGGAAATCTTAATTTTCCAAACTTAACCTAAACCTAACCCTAGCAAGATTCTAATCCTAGTCTAAATCAACTTAGTTTTTAGTGATAATCATCCCAACACCGTTTGGAATTAACTCATTAGAATAATTTGAGAATACACAAAATCCCTGTGGACCGACCCGTAGTCACCGGCTAGCTACCAAGCGACGCCGTTCTTGATTGCGGTAATTAATTCTTTGATCACAAAACATAATATAAATCAAATGGTGTCGTTGCCGGGGATGACGTAGTATTTTCTTTTTGCAATTTCGGGTTAATATAAAGTCATAAAAATCATAAAAACTGAATAATAAAAAAATTATAAATTTTTTTATCATCTTGTTTTTGTTTGAAGGGTTGTTCGTTTGAATTTTGCAGGATTAACGAACAAGTTTGGATCTGGAAAAATCCAGAGAGCAAAACAGAAAACCCTAGATCTGAACAACAGAGGAAAATAAGAACAGAGGAGCAGAAAAAGTCTCGGGAACCGAACAGTCTATAAGACCGCGAAACCGCCGCTCTTGGGCGCTTTTGACCGCGCTACCTCCGCGAGTTGCTGACGTCGGCAACCTGAAATCCCTCTGTAAGCTCCCTTTCTCCTTCTCTGAACCCCTGATATCTCCTCTGTAAAAATTTCTTGCAAGATTCTTTGCGCCAAAAATTTCTCCCCTTCTCCAATAATTGATCTTGTGCAGGATTCTTTGCGTCGCGCTAAAAAAAAATTGCTTCCAAGTGATTGTGTTTACTGCTTTGCATATTTTAATTGACTTTAAGGGGCTTGAACACCAATCCAGATTGGGTGGGGATTTCGTCACCCTTCCCAGGACCCCAAAAATCATATAAGGCATATTGCATTGACCATCAAGTAATTAAAAAAGATTAGACTCAGCCCTAAGGACTTCGCGCTCAATAGGACAAAGGAATAGTTGTAGGCATCGACCGTTGATCCTAACCTGACTTTGTTGTGCCTAGGCTAGACAGGTAGTGAAAGGTAACTTTAAAAGGCCCGTCTCACGGTGATTCGTGAGCGGATCCCTCCTTTCTCTACTTGTGCTTACCTGGCCACAATTGGCGGTGAAGAGGCGGTTTGAGGTCCTACTTCTTGCCCTTTGGAACAGTTAGGAGCTGTCTAGCTCACCTAGGTGACCCTAGATCTAGGCTTGATTGTGCATTTGTGATTGATTGAACGTGTGTCTAAGCCTTTTATCGAAAATTATTTTTGCAAAAAGCTCCATATAAAATAAAACACAAAAAGAAAAAAGGAAATTTAAAAAAAAAAAACTTGCAACTTGTCGCTAAGAAATCCGTGCACCCCACTTACACCCACCTTCTTTCCATAGACGTTTTCTTACCCTCACCTTCTGTTTTTCACCTTTTTTTTACTACACTACCTCTTTGGTGTATTTCCGGTTGGGCAAGGGACACTGGTGCCCGATTAGTCCGTGTCTCGTTGGTACCGACCGACGACACTTTCGACTCCGAAGTCGAAATTCCTTCCACTTCCTTACCTTCACCTTCACATTCTTCGTCTTCTAAGGAATCCCTAACAACACCTTACCCACGAGACTAATTCCACCTCCGTTAGGTGCGAATAACCCACAACACCCGCCTGTTGAAGCGCCTCAACGAATCGCGCTCCAGGATCTTTTCTACCCTATCCGCACTGCCTTACCTACTTGTCTTTCACTTCCACCGGCAAATGGGGACAATTTTGAGATCAAACCCCACTTCATCAACATGTTGCCAAAATTTCACGGACTGGAATCCGAAGATGCCTATATCTTCATAAACAAATTCCAAAACGTTTGTGCAATGATGAAAACAACACAACTTTCAGATGATACTATAAGGCTATGGGTCATTCCTTTCACCTTATGTGACCTAGCCGAGAAATGGTTATACATCACATCATCACACTCAATCAAAAATTGGGAAGAGTTTGTTAAAGCTTTTCTTAAAAAGTTTTATCCACATCACAAGACCGCGAGAATTCGCAATGAGATTATTCAATTTTCCCAGCTTCCTTCCGAACCCTTTTGGAAGTGTTTTGAAAGATTTAAAGACCTACTTGTTCAATGCCCTCTCCACGGTATCGAAAATTGGCAACTTTGCCAAACTTTATATGAAGGATTGAACCCAGCAACGAAGCAGTTGCTGGAAACCATTTGTCAAGGTCACTTTCTAACAAAATATAGCGAGGAAGCTTGCCAGTTTCTCGACGATCTTGCTGAACAAACACTTCAGTGGGAAAGCACCAAGAACACCTCATCTTCTTCTGTTGGTCAGTCTAGGGCAGGCATACATCAATTAGATATGTCGAGTGCAATGAAGGCCGAGATGGCCGCACTTACGAAAAAGCTAGAAGCAATTGAGACCAAAATCTCATCACCTTCTCCCGCCCCTGCTTTACCCCCACGAACTGTTTGTGCTTGTTGTTCGGATCCATCCCATCTTACCGAAGAGTGTCCTTACAATCCACCTGTCTAAGGACAAAATCAAGTCAATGCTGCCTTTCAGCAACGATAAATAAATGATCCATACTCTTCGACTTATAATCCTGGTTGGAGGAATCACCCAAATTTTGCTTGGAATCAAAATCAACAATTCCAAGGAAACAACAACTTTCAAAGGCCTCCTCTTCCACAACAACAAGCACCTCCACAAACTCAATACCAGCAACCTTTCCAACCACAACCTTACCCAAACTAAATGAACAATTTTTTGCCCAACAACTCTTATCCTCAAAACAATTTTGTTCAACCGAATAATGATAAGGTTACCTTACTAGAAAGAAGTCTAGATGCGTTTCTAAAACAATCAACACAATTCGTGGCAAGGTTGGAGACTTTCATTCAATTTTTGGTGCAAAACAGTGCTTCACACGATCAAAGCATCAAATCTATTGAGGCACAAATTGCACAACTAAATGTTGCGTTGAGCGAGCGAGAAAAGGGAAAGTTCCATCTCAGCCATTGCCAAATCCCGGTCACTCGCACAATGCACATGTTGCATATGAACAGCAAAATCATAATGTGAATGCTGTGACCATGTTGAGATCTGGAAAAGTGTTGCACAATAACGTGGGTATTAATAAAGACATCCCTGCCGGTGGTTCTTCTTCATCTTCTTCTTCTTCTTCTTCATCTTCATCTTCTTCGTTAGAGCCTATTCTTCATTCTTCACAAGGCTCTACTTCTTCTACTTCGAACGGACCCACTTCCCACTTCACGAACACACCAACACTAGGATCCGTTCCAACTCCGCAATCTACTCCACAGACATTAGACTCAACAAATTTTCAAAATGTTCCTTTTCCAAACAGGATAAGATCCAATAAACCAACTCCACAAATGGAGAAGATTGTAGAGTTGTTCAAATAGGTTAGCATAAACATACCTCTCTTGGATGCAATCCAACAAGTTCCTTCCTACGCGAAAATCTTAAAGGACTTATGCACCAAGAAGAGGAAGTCACAAGTACCAAAGAAAGTTTTCGTGGCTAGTGTTGTTAGTGATGCTCTTGTCCAATCTTTACCCCAAAAACATAAGGACCCCGACTGTCCTACAATTTCGATAACAATTGGAGACAAGAACATCAATAGAGCACTATTAGATCTTGGTGCTAGTGTCAATTTGCTACCCTATTCAGTGTTCGAACAATTAGGCGTTGGAGAGCTTAAACCCACTCATTGTACTCTCCAAATGGCCGACCGATCCATTAACCATCCTAGGGGTGAGTTAGAGGATGTGTTAATTAAAGTAGGGGATTTCATTTTCCCCGTTGACTTCATTGTTATGGATACACAACCTGTAGCTAACCCCCGGAGTCAAATTCCGGTGATACTTGGTCGACCATTCCTTGCGACTTCCAATGCGGTGATCAATTATCGAAATGATTCAATGAACCTATCTTTCGGAAATATGACAATTGAACTCAACACTTTTAAGTTGGGGAATCATCCTTCGGAGCCTAATGCTAGTATACTTGATGTTTGCTCGATCCATGAAATCACACAGGAGGACTGTGAGCTCAAAAAATTTCTGTTCGATCACAGCAGTGTTGACGCCTCCAGTGCGTTCCTCCTAGAATCTGACACAGCTTTCACGCCGGAAAACGATTATGGGTGTTTCACTTTTTTGGACAATTTTGAAGACTCACCACCCGAGTTTGAGTCTTTTGATTTTTTGGATGAGTTAGTTGAACCATCCGACTCGGTTGCTTACACTCGATTTCAACCGTTGATGGAATCCTTCGAGTTTGAAACGGTTTCACCAATGTTACCTTCAATTGTTTCACCTCCCAAACTCGAACTCAAGCTTTTGCCGTCTCACCTTAAATATGCTTACCTAGGTGAGAATGAGACCCTTCCCGTTATCATATCAGCCTCTCTAGCTCTCGAGCAAGAGAAGGCCCTTTTAATGGTCTTACAAAATAACCGGCAAGTTTTTGGCTGGACTATGGCGGACATCAAGGGGATTAGTCCCCTCATAGTTGAACATCATAAACACATGTTGGATGATGCCAAACCAGTAAGGGATCCACAAAGACGCCTCAACCCCATAATGAAAGAGGCTGTCAAGAAGGAGATTGTAAAATGTCTTGATAATGGTATCATTTACCCTATCTCGGATAGCCAGTGGGTTAGCCCCATTCATGTTGTCCCAAAAAAATCGGGCATAACGATCATAACCAATGAGGCAAATGAGTTAATACCTACTCGCACCCAAACTGGGTGGCGAGTTTGCATCGACTATAGAAAACTCAATGCCGCGACAAGGAAAGACCACTTTCCTTTACCTTTCATTGACCAAATGCTAGAATGACTGGCTGGGCATGAATTTTATTGCTTTTTGGATGGCTATTCTGGCTATAATCAAGTCCCCATCGCCGAAAAGGATCAAGACAAGACCACATTTACTTGTCCTTTCGGTACTTTTGCTTACCGTCGCATGCCCTTTGGGTTATACAATGCGCCCGCTACATTTCAGCAGTGTATGATGGGGATCTTTTCTGACATGGTGGAGAAATTTTTGGAGATCTTAATGGATGATTTCTCCATTTTCGGTGACTCCTTCGACGAGTGTTTGCTACACCTTAACACGGTTCTTACCCGCTGTAGGGATAAGAACCTCACTTTAAATTGGGAGAAGTGCCACTTTATGGTACGAGAAGGCATTGTCTTAGGACATGTCATCTCGCAAAATGGCATAGAGGTTGATAAAGCCAAAATTGAAGTCATTTCCAGTCTTCCTCCTCCTAAATGCGTCAAAGACATCCGAGCCTTCCTTGGCCATGGCGGTTTTTATAGACGGTTCATCAAGGATTTTTGCAAGATAGCTAGACCCTTGACTCTCTTATTGGCCAAGAACACAACATTTGATTTTGACTCAACTTGCATGGAAGCGTTCGAGTCATTGAAACACTCACTCATTTCTGCGCCCATTCTTTCATCTCCCGACTAGACGCATCCATTCGAAATTATGTGCGATGCATCTGATTTTGCCATCGGTGATGTTCTTGGACAGCACATTAATAAGATGCCGCACGTAATTTATTACGCTAACCGAACATTAAATGAGGCCCAACTGAATTACACAACAACAGAAAAAGAATTTTTAGCCGTTGTGTTTGCACTTGAAAAATTCCGGCCTTATTTAATCGGCTCTCCAGTGATTGTGTACCCGAACCATTCAGCTCTTCACCACCTTTTTGTGAAGAAGGATGCCAAATCGCGGCTAATACGTTGGATCCTCTTACTACAAGAGTTTGACCTTGTCATAAGGGACAAATGAGGATGTGAAAATGTAGTGGCTGACCACCTTACACAACTTCCTTGTTCGCCTACATTTGAAATTCCAATTAAAGATGTTTTTCCCGATGAGCAACTCTTAACCGTGTCATGCGAACCATGGTTCGCTGATATAGTAAACTATTTGGCCACCGGACTGATACATAAAGATTGGTCGAAATAGGATAAACTCCGATTCTTGTCCCAAGTAAAGCATTTTTACTGGGATGAACCTTATCTTTTTAAATACTGTCCAAATCATTCGTCGGTGCGTCCCGGAAAATGAGTTTAAGAGTGTGTCGTCGTTTTTCCACGATCAAGCGTGTGGCGGGCATTTTGGCCCTAAGAAGACAGCAAAAAAGATCTTGCAGTGTGCTTCTACTGGCCACGACTTTTTAAAGATGCATATGAATACTGCAAAACATGCTCCCGGTGCCAACACTTGGGCCGGATATCGCGGAGAAAAGAAATGCCGCTCCAACCAATTTTGGTTGTGGATATTTTTGATGTTTGGGGAATAGACTTCATGGAACAGTTTCCCAATTCCTTTGGGAATGTGTATATTCTTTTGGCTGTTGACTATGTGTCAAAATGGATCCAGGCTGTGCCTAGCCGAACGAGTGACAACAAGGTTATCGTTCGATTTCTTAAAGAAAATATCTTTTCTCGGTTTGGGCACCCTCGAGCAATTATAAGTGATAATGGATCTGACTTCTGCAATAGGACTTTTGAGTCCTTAATGCGCAAATATTCCATTAATCACAAATTGTCAACACCATACCATCCCCAAACTTGTGGGCAAGCCGAGATTTCGAATCGGCAAATTAAATTTTTTTTGGAGAAAACGGTTTCTAAAAACCGTAAAGATTGGTCACACAAACTGATTAATTCACTATGGGCATTCCGTACTGCATACAAGACCGATCTTGGTATGTCTCTATACTGGCTTGTTTATGGGAAGGCTTGCCACCTCCCAGTTGAGATTGAGCACAAGGCATTTTGGGCGATTAAAGAGTTGAATTTTTTGATGGGAGATGTGGGCAACAATCGAAAGCTGCAATTGAATGAACTAGAAGAGCTGCGGGATGAGGCTTATGATAATACTGTAATTGTTAAAAACCGAACTAAGGTGTTCCATGACAAACACCTTATGCGCAATACGTTTAAACCTGGTCAACAGGTTTTGCTTTATGACACTCGGTTACACTTCCACCCCGGCAAGCTCAAATCTAGGTGGAAAGGGCCGTTTTTGGTACGCACCGTATATCTGCACGGTGCGGTAGATCTTGAAAACCCGGAGGACGGTACTTTGTTTAAAGTGAACGGACATCGACTCAAACCGTTCCTCACTGCGGACCCGTCGAAGGAGCTCCTGTTTTTGCAGGAGCCGATTTACACTGACTGAACTTCCTCCATTTCACCTCCAAATTTTCGATCATCTAGCCAAGACTTTGTTTCAAATAAGTTTTGGGGTGTGTATCATTTGTATATATATAAATACAAAATAACATAAAAAAATAATAAATTTTTTTTTGAAAATAATAAAAAAAAACTTTTGGGAATTTTTTTAAATTTGCAAATTAAATAAATAAAATAAAATTTATATTTGCAAATAATTTCCTCTTTTTAGAGGAGTTTATTTCCAAATATCCATCATTTCCCCCTATATAAAGAGCCCGACCCCCCTGTTTTCACTAACCCTAATTTTTACATCTCTGAGAAACCCTAGCCGTCGCAAGCATTTTTTCGCAGGAAGATCCAGAGGTCGTGCCGCGTTTCCACCGCCAGACAAGCGTTCCCACCGCTGATCCACCGCCGCCTAGTCTATTCACCCCCTGAAATTTTCAGGGGAGGTATGATCTCTCATACCCTTTCTGTTTTTAAAATTTCTAGATCTATAGAACACCCAATGGCACACAGCATGCAGCTTGAACGCGATTTTTCATAAGTATTTTCACACGAGCTGTACGGTAGTTATTTTGCCAACGAAATCGCGCTTAGGGGTTGGAACTTTCTGATTTATAATCACACTCATGCGTATGCATTGCCGGAATTAGTCACTCGTTTTTACGAGTGTATGGAGGACGGGTGCCTCAACCAATTTGGGTTTATTAAATTGCAATGGGGTGATCGAGAAATTGTCATTGATAGGGATATTATACACGAAGTCACACTAATCCCGCGCATACCCGCACATGACCAACCCTTGCAATTTGAGGATTACATGCCCTTGATGGGGGAGACGCGTAAGGGTATCCAAGCGAGAACCCTTTTCGCGAATGTTTTGACTGTGTGCCGGTGGGCACAAAATAATATTTTTGGTAGCTCCCATAACACAACATTCTTTACACCCTCCTTGCATATTGTGCATACTCTTATGACAAAGAACCCCCGTTTCGACATGTGTACAGTTTTGCTAAATTCCATAGGTGTGGGCAAACGAGCCGCAAATTACCCTTGTCCAATACTTGTTACACAATTATGTCGATATTTCCTCCCCGTGGAGGAGTTCGAATTTTATATGCATGAAGGCATTCCGGTCAGACCTCTTATTGAGGGCGTTTCTACGTCCTATTCTCGATTGACAGATGTGTGGTCTAGAACCAAACCGACAGAGCATGTATTCGCCCTCACACCTAGCTCTTGCTCGACCGCGAGCGAAGGAGAAATGACCCCTCTAGAACATGCACAATTGATGAAGAGAGAAGTTAGGGGCATTGATGAGTTGAGGGCGACAGCGAGGGAGCACGACCGTCGATTGACGGAGGTTGAGCAGGGGATTCGGACCATGTTGGCTAGGGAAGATCGTTCACGTTCACGCTCGAGAGCGCGGCGTGGGGCCGAGCAGTGACGGCACTGCTTGTGATAAGTTTGGGGGAGTTGGTGGTTGTAAATAGTTATCATTTGCATTGGATTTTTTTTTAAAAAATTTGTATATATTTTTCTTTTTCTTTTGCATGTTTAAATTCTGCAATGCATCATTATATAAAAATCATAAAAATTGAAAAAATTGAAAATAAAAAAATAAAAATCAAATAAAAATTTGAAAAATTATAAAAATTAAAACATTCAATTTTGGCCATAATTGACTTGAGTTTGACAAAAAGGTTAACTAGCTAGGAACAACTAGATCTTAGACTTAGTAAATTAAAAACCCTAAAAATAACCTTTCTTAAAATTTAACGGTAGAAAGTATATGTCTTTGTAGTTTATTTAGAAATAGGCAAATTTCGAGTTCACTTCTTGGGCAAAGTCAAAATAAAGGAAAAGTATTGATATTTTATTAAAGTATAAGTCTGAAAAATAATTCCTTAGCTTAAGTCTAAAATTCTGAAAATATATACCCTACAATTTGCACAAACACGAACCTTGAAATTTGGAATAGTAGAAGATACCTTGAAATGCTCTTGTCTAAAGTCCTTAGTATAAAGGGAAATAAAAATACAAGTGTGAATAAAGAGAGAAAAAAAATGAACACTGGTTTTTGTAATTACTTAAGGCTGCATAAATAAAAAAAATATTTAGCGAGGGTGCTTTATCACCTAGTGCCTTAGACCAACTGGTTTGGGAGTCACTGCTAAAAGCCTTAGGTGTTACAAGACTAGAAATTACGCCTTAATGTGCAAACACATTTTGTAATCGGTCGTTGGTACCCCAAGAAATATTAACGGTCGCATGAATAATGTGTGAGCAATTTCATATGAAAATTCACCAACTAAAAAGTACTTTGGACGATGGACAAGAGTATAAGAGCTTGAATTGAATTTCCATGTGTAGGGGTGATATATACACACACGTAGGGGTATATAATTGGGGTTTAGATGAGAGATAGGAATGAAATATAGGACTTATATGTTTAGTAGAGATGATAAAAATTCCTAAGTTGAGATGGAACCTAGAAGGAAAACTCAAAAGTTGCTAAAAGCTAAGTAAATCGACAAAACATATATAATCTTAAGTTAAATGATAAGGAAGTGTGAAAAATACGGGTTGATAATTGCTGAGTTAAAGATAATAGAGTTTCTTGTTAGAAAACCTAATTGGAGAATAAAAGTCAATAGGCCGAATTGATAGGATTTTGTGGGTAGTATCCGCTGAAAACCCTCAGGAGACAACACTCCTCCTACTAGGGACACTTAGAGGTTTAACGGCTTGTTGCACGAGCTCAGTGCAATCGCGTTTCCCTGCGAAAGTGAGGCTAGGTCTTTTTCGAGAATAAAACTAGTTTTGCTCGAGGACGGGCAAAAAATAAGTTTGGGGGTATTTGTTCATATCATAATTTTGCATTATTATATTCCCCATTCTTATTCATTTTACAAATAAACAGGTGTTTTTGATCCATGTCTGCTATATAGTTGCAGGTTACAGGTTCTCGGAACAAAACAGTGAAAATGATGAAAAGACGATACAAAAGTGGGACTACGACCAACAAATGGAAGATTCTTGATCATGCTACAGTTTGAAGAATAAACGAAGATCAATGGACAATTTCACAAAGCACAAAGGCAGCGCAAGGTTCAAGACTTCGACACGAAGCAAAGGGTAAAAGTCCACGACATTATGCACTGTGGAAATCTGGAAGAGAACTAGAAGACAATCTGAGAAACCAAGTGAAGAAACAAGAAGCAAAATGCAACCAGAAGAAGCCCAGAAAATTACAGCAAGAGAACCCTATATGTGGCCGCGGATCCGCGGCCAAACATGCCTTCTGGCCGCGGTTCCGCGGCCATGGTGAACACGTGTCGGTGCATTTTCTAATGGTATGGCGGTGCGTTGACTAGGCATTTTAGGGGTAATTTTGTAAAAGCAGATATGAATCGGATGTAACCCCAGGGTTTCTATAATCTATAAATAGAAACCCTAATGCTCTTTTTGAGGGTATGCCTCTTTTCATTGATCAAAAATTCAGAAATCAATTGTAATGTTTTGAGAGCATCAATAAAGTAAGTAGATTTCTTTTCATTGCCCTAGTTCTAAATTTTCTTTCTGCCTTAGTATAGTTTTTATTATCTGCCCTAATTAATTAATTTAGAACTTTTATTAATCTGTCGTAGTTTAGATAGTTAGTCTTTTTAAATCGAAAACTCAAATAAAAACATGTCTTTTATCGATCCCCTGATGAGTGAGTAGTTCCTCACTCGTTAGGGTTAGGTATAGGAAATGTTTGAGAGATAAAAATCTCTCACCCCTTTCTTGGCCATCACTTATTAATTAATAGGACTCCATGCATACATACACATACCGCTCCCTACGGCACCCTACCCACAAGGTAACGGTGATACCGTAGTTTAAAAGACTGGTTGTGCATGTTTTCTATGGAGATTAGGGTAAGAATTAAGAAAGGATGGACAAGGACCTAGAGGAAGAAACATCGTTTCTTCCCGATCGTGCTAATCCCCTTTATTAATTATTACCATAAAACCTAAAGAGATCTAAATTAGGGCCTTGAAAGCGGTGGGAAATCTTAATTTTCCAAACTTAACCTAAACCTAACCCTAGTAAGATTCTAATCCTAGTATAAATCAACTTAGTTTTTAGTGATAATCATCCCAACACTGTTTGAAATTAACTCGTTAGAACAATTTGAGAATACACAAAATCCCTGTGGACCGACCCATACTCACCGGCTAGCTACCAAGCGACGCCGTTCTTGATTGCGGTAATTAATTCTTTGATCACAAAACATAATATAAATCAGCGCTGTGCGCCAGTCTTGGAGCGCTAAGGCGCTTCTTTTTAATTTTGAGCGCTAAGGCTCTTTTTTATGCAACTTTGATCAGTTCTGCGCTCTGAGAATTAAATTATCGTTTATAAGAGATCTTGTCTCGTGGGTCTAAGAACAAAGTTCTTATTTTTATAGGAGATGTTACAATCTCTTATTTTTTTTGAAAGGGTTTGCCTTTATGGATCTGTGATCGAATTATTCTTCCCCCCTTTTTATAATGAGATGTTATGATCTTTTTTGTGAAAGACGTCTATCTCATAGATCTATGATCTAGAAAAAGAAACTAAGTTCCTCTTCATTTGATGAGATGTTTTGATCTCTCTATTTTATTTACCTTGAAGAAATTCTTCTTCTTCCGAGAGCTTGCTTTTCTCTCTGAAATTTCTCAAAGTTTGGGGGGGTTCCTCTGTGCAAGACTTGAAGTCTTCGGTCCTTTATATAGGGGAGGCTGATTTGTTGAATCGGTTGAAGAGATCTTTTCTCTAATTGTTTTGGGAATGTTTCCCACTGTTGGATCTTTGATCCAAGGGCTTCTGTTTTACAGAAAGCAATCTTCTTGTTTTTAACAAGATTGGGAAAATCTTTTCCCATACAGAACTTATTCTGTATCTTGGTAATTTTTAATCACCATTAGATCTTTGATCCAACGGTGCTCTAATTTTCTGATGTAATTTGATGATTTTTAGTCTTCTTCGTTGGATCTTTGATCCAAGGATGGGGAACATTTATTTCCAGCGCTAGCGCTCTCGTGCTTTGCACGTGAATGCTGCATCAGAGTCTTTGACTCTTGGTGCTAGCGCACTTAGCGCTAGCGCTCTCGTGCTTTGCACGTGAGCGCTGCATCAGAGTCTTTGACTCTTAACACTAGCGCTGTTAGCGCTTGCGCTGCTGGCGCTAGCGCTCTCGTGCTTTGCACGTGAGCGCTGCATCAGAGTCTTTGACTCTTAGCACTGGCGCATTTAGCGCAAGCGCTTTTATGAAGCGATGCTTCCTTTCAAATTTCAAAATTTGAACAGAGCTTTGCTCTGATTGGGGGAAACAAATGCCCCCCACCGTTGCGTTCACGTGGCTTACACGTGAGTATAACGATGGCAGCATCTGCGCCATAAGATCAACTTAGAAATTGAAACGGCTCTCAGTGTCTATAAATAGGGCCTTTGGCCCTTGAGATGACCTCTGTTCATCTTCTTTCTTGTTTTTCGGAGAATTAATTCTCTTTCTGAGTATAGCTCTTTGCCTCAGAAACTCCTTTAGAGTTAAGACTCTGTCAAATTTTTTGGTAAGATTCAAACCCTTTAATAGAGCTTTGCTCTACTTAAATCATAGATCTTTAAAGATTTTTAGGGTTTCTTAACCCGTTAATTAAAAAACAGAGCTTTGCTATCTCTAGATCATGGATCAGAAAAAGAAATCCTTTTTAGGGTTTCTTTAAACCCATTAACGAAGAAGTCCTAAAGTTCTCTTTGCAAATCTTAAAGATCCTGAAGTTTTTATTTCTGTAGAAAGCTTTGCTTTTATGGTTTCTGATGGATTATTCCATCTTCTTCACAGAGCATTGCTCTTTAGAAATTTTGGGAGAAATTTATTCCCTTCATGATTAATTATGACAGATGTCATATCTGTTGCAGAGCACTGCTCTCAAGGGAGATTTACTCCTTGGCCCAAGAGGCGCTCATTAAATGAGAATCCTTTTAGGATTTCCTCATTTAATGATTGTCTCATCAAATAATGAGACTGTTTTATTAATGATGAGCCATCATCTAGATTGTGTGGGTCCCCCTTGGTCCCTTTCCACTGCATTGCAGTGCGGTATGAATTTAAAGTACCAAGTGCCAGAACTTAAATTGTAGTATTGACGGCTAATTTTTTGTTCTTTTTCGCGCGGGTACTATGTCTTTCGACATTTCTTTCCCGTTCGTCCATTCGGAAAGCGGATTCCCTGAAACGCCTGTGGACAGGGATGTTTTCGCGTTGATCAAAGATCACGACCCGGAGCAAAAGAATCTTCATTTATGGGGAACATGGCACAATCAGATCATCAGGGGTCGGCGGAGCTTTTCTTGCACGGCACCTTCGGAGCCTATTTCGGCGATCCCTTATGCTGACGCACCTCCGGTGAACTACGCCGTGGAGGAGGTCAACTGGACCTCATAGGGTTGCCTTCAACCCTCTATGGCTGCGATACCCGTACAGCCGCCGCTGGCTTTGGATACTCCGGGGCGACGTATATGTCAGGGAGAGTCACCCCATGGGGACAGCCGTACATGATAGGCCTAACTCCTCGCCATCCAGCCAGGTATTTGCAGTGGGCCCGCTACATTTTGTCGGCCAAGAAGTCACAGATGCTGAAGCTCGGGTTGTATCCCGCAATTTATGCTTCCCTCTTCCAATATTCCACACCCCCTGCATAGTGGGTCAAGGCTTTTCTGGAGAAATGGAATATTCCGACCCACACTTTCTTTCTGTCGGATCGAGAAGTCTCGGTATCTTTAGAGGAGTTTGCAGAGATCTCTGGATTACCCGTTAGGGGAGAGCACTACGAGGAGCTGCTTTCTCCGGACGAGTACATCTTTTCCACCAAATCAGTGGTAATGGGTCTTACCCCGGAGAACACCATTCAACACCAATTTCCGAGCCTGATCAAGGTGTTGAATATATACGAAAGTCTATATCTGGAGTCCGGAGGGCATGGAGTTAGCTACGCAGAGTTCATCACTTGCTTTCTTCATCTGGAAGCCTTATCGAAGCAAGCTGTGTTGTTCGCCAAGCTTGACGACCCGTTTGGTTTTGGTTTGGATAACCAACCGACAGCGGAGGCGGATTTAAAAAGTTTCTTTATTCCGACTGCTCTTGTTGTTCCCTTCGCGGAGCTTGCTGCTCCGGACGTCGATGAAGAGACGTTCGTGCTGGGGTTCATTGGCTTATGGCTGAATTGGTTTGTGCTTCCAATGCACCCCCGTTATATGAGGACATCAATCTTTTACCCAGCCTATCGTATGGTTGTGGGAATGCAAGTGGCTATCGGAATTGCTGGGTTAGCACACCTATACCATGGTCTCAGCTTAGCAGCGGATACCACTCAGCCAGGGGTACAGCTCATCACTTTCTCGCTGCATTATTTTATGTCATGGTTCGAGCTGCACGTACTTGGCGCTTCTGGTGTCCATAAACAACCTCATTTCTACGACAGTTACAACTTCCCTCGGATTATGCGCCTAGTTGACGCGTCCGTTGTAAATCCGACACAGCGGGAGGCTAGCGGTGTGCTCCTTCGTCCACGTATGGTTGGAGATGGCATGACCTTTGTCGATAAGGTTTTAACCATTGGCAGAGAATCCGCAAAAACGGTGCAGTCTCTGCGCGATACTTTTAATGATGGGGCCTCTACCTTGAAAGCTCGGGAGATTCTTCATTTATACTCCATCAGGCCGGGCTTTCTCGTGTTTAGGCAGAATGATTCGGCGTTATTCATGAGGTACAACCCACACCGTTTCGCCTAGCAATCAAGCTATAATCAAGGTGTCCCGCTCGAAGCCTACTGCCACAGAAGAAGGTATTCAGAACGCATTGCACCATTTTATGCGGTTGAACACCGGTTCCAATTTCTTTATCAGTGAGCCGAGTTGTGTTCCGCGAATCTTGAACGCGTATGTGGCGTGGTATCAACATTCGATAGGCGCCGTCATTAGGGAAGAAAAGCGATTATTGCTTGATCGTAAGGGCACCACCCCGCTGGTAATCCAGCCGTTCCTTTGAAGCGACGGACCATCGTTCGTCCTCCCCTAAGAGAAGCTGCTGCGGCTGTGGTACTACGTGTTATGCCTGTGCTGCCCCTACCCCACGTGCCTGTAGAAGCAATAGCTGTGGCGTCTCCCGAGTCTGGCGTGGGTGCAGAGATCGGGACTCGTCGCCCCAAATTGCCCGCCAAGCGCAAGCTCGTGTTATCGGCTGCCGGTACTCTCTCACAGAAGAAAAAGAAGTCAATACTTTCTGCAGACATCGTATTCGGCCAGGAGCCTCATGCTCCATACAGCGAGGGCCTAAGTGAGTACGGGACCAACGAGGGTTTATTTATGGCGCCGGATGATACCGATCTAGAGGCTGCTATCGCGGTCTCAAAACAACTAGCTCGCGATGAAGCAGCACTAATCACCATCGCACAATCAGGTATCCTTCGGTCATATCTTTCCGCGGCTATTTTAATTATTATGCTTTGATTGATGCTTTCTTCTTCAACAGGTATCTCCGCTGAAGAGGCTCTCGCAGCTTCCCTCAAGACTTTTGAAGAGGAAGATAGGCTTCGTGCTTCCTTGGGCCTCGGTATACTTCGTCTCACTGTGCCTTCATTCCCTTTTCCTTCATGAGTAGTCTGACCCTTCTTTTTTCATCTTATTATAGGGACTACTTCGACTCAGGTTATCCTGAGTGCAGTGCCAATCCTGTATGGTGGCGCGACGACGCTTTCAGGGCCGGCTGCCGAAATCCCAGCTCCCCCAGTATTGCCAAAAGAGGCTTTGCTTAAGCAGCCGATGACGGACGCCGTAACGGCTCCAGAGGTGGCTCCTGGCTCGAATGATGACGTCACTTTGACGGAAGTCGTGAGGAGGTCTTTTCTCACTGCCAAGGCCGACAAGAAGCGCAGAAGGCGTGCGGCGAGTGAACGTGAAGTCAGCTTGGCCGTGGGTGCAGGTTCAAGCGTCGTTCCATCCGTCACTATTTCTTCCGAAGACGCTCCAGCTGCCCTGTCTACCGTCCATAGACAAATGGTACACGCGGCTCGGGAAGAAGCCACAAAGACGTCCCAAGGTAACATAACGCTGAGTCTTTTCTTAGAATTTGATCTTCAAATTCTTATATACCATATCTTGCAGGGCAAAGTCCTGACAATGAGGTGACAGGTGAGATGACGGCGACCACAGAGCCCGAAGCGGCTACTCTCTCCGGAGACCGGGACTGTCCAAACCGCCGCTCTGTCCCTCTGCAGTTCCCCTCCCTCTCCTGGCATTGCGAGTGTCACAACGGATCTTGTAGAATCAGAGGATGAAGCCACTGGTGCTGAAACCATTCCACTGAAGAAGAGCGAAGAAACCGCAATGCCGAGTGATGCTTCCGTTGCAATTTTGGCTGATGACCCATCAGGTGGGTTTCAGGTCGCTGTTTATTTTCTATCTCACAATCCTTTTTAGCTTTTTCTGACGGTATTTTATTTGTAGGTGTAGCGAACATCGAGACTGTGTCATCTAAAACACTTGCGGTCATTGCTATGACGGTTGCTCCCTCGCCTTCTCCTATGTCCTCCAAGATGTTGGAAGGTATAGATTTCCGATCCATTTAATTGAACTATGACCATTGTCTTTCTTGTACTGACCATGTATCATCGCAACCTTGCAGGAGTTCTCTTTGATCATCTGTATCAAGTGTTGAACCTGCATTTCTCCTTCCAGTCGGAAGTCACTTTGCCTGCTGGTGCCGGTGAGTATAGTTTTTAACCGACGTCCTTTCCTATCTTTAACGGACGACCCTGCCATTGTTAATTTTAAATTGATTGCAGCACTACAAATTGAAGGAGGGGACGAGAGAATCTTCGCACCACAAGTACTCCTAACTCTGCCCCCTATCGCAGCCGGTATAGTACACTCTATTGTTCGTGCATTTTCTTTATCTCTTGAGCCGATATTTGATCATAATTCGTTTTGCAGCAAACTTACCGGCTCCTGCTCCGTTCGAGTCTCGCATCCTAATGCCGGCGGGGCCCTTTTCTAGACGTCCATCTTCCAAAGGCGCTGTGAACAGCATGCGTATGTTGAGTGAATACATCAAGGAGCTTGACGCGGAGGCCCCTACACTCGCTGCAGATTTTGCTGCCGAGGTTAATCCAATGCTGGCGATGCTTGTAAACTTCCATAACGAAGGCGTCGTTGAGTCTTGGGTTAATCACTGCAGGAAGATTGATGCATGTCTGTATGAGATTGAGCTCAGGCGTCCTGCTCCGGAGGTGTTGGCTTCGAACTCCCGGCGGGCTGCATGGGTTGAGCAAAGTGCCCTTTTCCTTAGCCAATTTGAATAAGAGGCGACCCTTAAGCGAAAGGAACGTGAGGCGACTTCCGCTGAGTCTGTCAAACTGCGTGCCCAGGTCAAAGCGAATGCTGCGCAGTTGAACTCCATCTTTGAAAGCCTTCAATGATCTATTTCCGACGGGCTGGTGCTGAGGAAAAAGCTTGACTTTACTGAGCAGGTCGCGCAAAGTTAGGAGGTTGTTCAGTAGGAAATTGATGAGAAAATTTCATCCTTTCTGCAGCAATGGGCCCAAGTCGAAGCGGAGCTGGCCGCAGTGGCTGATCGTGAAAAGGAGCTGAGAGGAGTTCGCGAGCAACTGGCTGATTTATTGAAAACGCCTCCTTCTCAGTAGCTGCCTTTGTATCGATTGTACATTTGTAACTTATGAATAACACGTATTCATTTCATTCATTTTTTTATTCCATTCATTTTCATATGATGTAACTTGTATCCAATTGAATTTATGAATAAAGGACACATTTCTTTTCTATCTTGTGTTATCGCCTTCTTTTCTTTACTTTGTTGTCATGTGATTTTTGCAAATTTAGCCTGTAAATGATAGATAATAGTTCATCTTGAACTCTTCGTAGGGTAGTAATGGCTTAGGAAACAGGTTTAGATCTGCCACCTAAGACTTTTCAATTTTATGAGACATGAGGGACTCATAAAGATTTTTCTCCCTACGAGTCGTAAGGATCTCGTAGGTGTATTTTCTCGTTAGGAATCATGAGGACTCCTAAGTGCGTTTTCTCTTGAGGGTCGTATAGATCTCACAAGAGAATTTTCTTTCTTACAAGTCGAGAGGACTCACAAGTGGTTGATGAGTTGACTTGTTCCCGAGTCAAAGCGTTGCTTCGACGGGGAGATTGAGGGTTGACTTTCTCCGTTTTCTACGGTATCGGGATCGACTTTCTCCATTTTCTACGGTGTCGGGGGGTTGACTTTCTCCGTTTTCTACGGTGTCGGGATCGGCTTTCTCCATTTTCTACGGTGTTGGGGGTTGACTTTCTCTGTTTTCTACAGTGTCGAGGATCGACTTTCTCCGTTTTCTACAGTGTCGGGGGTTGACTTTCTCCGTTTTCTACGGTGTCGGGATCGACTTTCTCCGTTTTCTATGGTGTCGGGGTTTGACTTTCTCCGTTTTCTACGGTGTCGGGGATCGACTTTTCTCCATTTTCTACGGTGTCGGGGGTTGACTTTCTCCTTTTTCTACGGTGTCGAGGATCGACTTTCTCCGTTTTCTACGGTGTCAGGGATTGACTTTCTCCGTTTTCTACGGTGTCGGGATCGACTTTTCTCCGTTTTCTACGGTGTCGGGGTCGACTTTCGGTTGTCTGTGAACCGCAGAGTCTTGGAACTGGGGACTTTGCCATGGCACCGATTGGTAGTGTCACGTCCGTATCCTTCTGGAATGAGGAGGAATGCCGTTGTGAGTCTCTAGGCTGTAGATGTCGCCATTGAGATTTGACTCTCTGTTTGAAAGAGCCTGGTGGGGAAATGCGGTTCCCTTTTTGTTTATGCCCATAGATTGTATACAGGGATCGGTATGGACTCGCCTGTTTGGCAAAAGTTTCATTTCACATATATTTTTTTTCTTTCCGCGATACTCTATCATTTCAGCTTTTTTTATCGCGAAAGTCGCGATTGCCCAATCATTTCGGCTATTTTTCGCGGTGCCCAATCACTTCGGCTGTTTTTTTCCTTTTACTCCCTGCTTTTTATTGCGAGTTGCCCAATCATTTCGGCTATTTCTGTATGCATATATTTTACTTGCTGATTTTGTTGCAAGTTGCCCCATCATTTCGGCTATTTCATATGCATTTATGGCTCGTTGACTTTTTCCGCGAGTAAGGGACTTAGGATCTGATACCGATTTAGGCATCAGCATCGCTACAACTGGGATATTTCCAGGAGCGAATCATCATTTGCCTTTCGTCAGTTCGAGCAAAGGTGGCTTAGCAAACAGGGTTAAGATCCTGTCAACTAAGGCTTTTGACTTCATGAGCCATAAGGGAATCATAAAGGTGTTTCTCCTTACGAGTCATGAGGATCTCATAGGTGTATGTTCTCCTTAAAAGTCGTGAGGACTTCTACGTGGTGTTCTCTCTTATAAGTCATAAGGATCTCATAAGAGCATTTTCTCCTTATAAGTCGAGAGGACTTATAAGTGTTTGGTCACCGAATAGAGGAATTTCACGCTATTAGCAGGAACTTGGTAGGGGAGACGTTTATTTGTGCCCGTGGATTGTATACAAGGGTCAATATTGAACCGCTTGTAGGGCAATAATGGGGTGTATGACGGCTTAAGAACATGTTCAGATCCCTGTAGCTTAAGGCTTTTGAATCCTATGAGCCGTGAGGGTCTCATAGGGGAATTCTCCTTACGAGTCATGAGGATCTCGTAAATGTAACTTCTCCTTAGGAATCGTGGGGATCTCTAAGCGTGTTGCTCCCTTGTGAGTCGTAAGGATCTCACGCAGGTATTTTCTCCTTATAAGGTCGAGAGGACCTTGCAAGTGTCTTTTAACGAGATTGCGCCATTTCGGGTTTTCACAACTCGCTGGTAGCCCTGCTGTTTTTACTCACGGAGCCCTTTTGGGTTTTCATCCATGCCCATTTTGCTTATGGACATACCTTTTTTTTGCGTCAGCTTTAGGATGCTGCGGTTCATAGTAGTTTACAGACGTTTGGGTCAGGCATAGTATTTTTTCAAGAACCGAACGTTTATTGGCCTAAAGGATCTTTCACCATGCATATTCATGAGCAGGTAAGCCCCTCCTCGGTAGATTTTGTCTATGATGTACGGGCTCTCATTGTTTGGCTCGAATTTCCCCCGTTTGGCACGATTAGGTATCATAGGTCTTTTTACGACTAGCATGAGTTCGCCTTGGCGGAATGTTCTCGGCCTAATCAATCTTTCGTACGAGCGCGTCATCCTTTCTATGTAAGCCTCCAGGTTTGCTGCGCCATGAGCCAAGTTTCATCGAAGGCGTCGAGCTCCTCGAGCCGAAGATGGCCATTCTCTTCATCTGTTAGCTCGTAATGAACCGCCACTCGTAGAGAGGGTAACTCTATCTCCAAGGGGAGTACTGCCTCAGTGCCGAACACCAATGCGTATGGCGTTGTATTTGTGACCATTTTGAATGTGGTCCGGTACGCGCAGAGAGTTTCATGCAGTCTCTCATGCCAGTCCTTTTTATTTCTGGACACCGTATTCCTTATGATCTTCGTCAAGGTCTTATTGAAAGCCTCAGCTAGACCATTAGCTCAGGGATTATAGACCGAAGAGTATCTCTAGTCTATTCTATGTTGCTGCGCAAAGCAGCTGATTCTGTGACTTCTGTAGGCTGGCCCGTTATCGGAGATAATCCGTCGCGGAGTGCCGAACCGATAGATGACGTGTGTCTTGAAGAAATGAAGGATATTCTCCGTCTTTACTTCTCTCAGCGGTACTGCTTCTACCTACTTAGAGAAGTAATCGGTTGTTGGTAATATGAACCGATGTCCTCTAGATGATGCCGGTTCGATAGGCCCGATTATGTCAGTTCCCTACATTTCGAACGTCCAGCTAGCCACCGTTGGGTGTAGCGGATTCGGATGCTGGTGGATGAAGTCCCCGTGAATCTGGCATGAGTGGAACTGCTTCGCGTATTCGAGGCAGTCTTGAGTCATCATGGGTCAATAGTAACCCATCGTTTTGATCTTCAGCTTCATCTTTGGGCCGGCTTGATGAGATCCGCAGAGTCCTTCGTGAGTTTCTTGGACGACTTTCCTCGCTTCTTCTGGTCCCAGGCATCTTAGCCACAGAGAGTCGAACGATCTCTTATACAGATTATCATTGACGAAGGCGAAAGACAGAGCTCTTTTCATGAGCTGATGTCTTGAGGACGCATCTTCAGGTGTCCGACGGGATTTGAAGTAGTCTATAAAGACTTCTCTCCAATCCCTAGCCTTTTCCTGGTCTTTTATTTGTAGGGTCGTTTGCTTGGTCGCTTCCTTTTCTTCAGACGACTCCGGAGATATTTCCGCTGGTGCAAGAACCTGACGGCTTTGCACAATGATCCTCACGTCATCGAGGTTTTCGTCAGCCTGTTCTTTAGCGAGTTTGGCTAACGCATCTGCCTTGCTATTTTCCACTCACGGTATGCTTTCCAGGGCGTAGGAAGGGATTTGAATCAGCAATTGTTGCACTCTCTCACCGTACTTTACCAACTCTGGTTTGCACATTTGATAGTCGCCATTTACTTGACTAACGACCAGCTGGGAGTCTCCGTATATGAGGAGGTTTTCGATTCCCATGTCGACAGTGATCTCAAGACCTGCTATCAAAGCCTCATATTCGGCTTCATTGTTTGTCCTCGGCTCTGTTAAGGAGAAGGCAAAGCGCATTATCCCTTCTTGCGGAGTCAAGAAGATAAGGCCTACCTTAGATTTGATTATGGGGGAGCTGTGCTTTCGCTTCTTCAAGGAGGATGCCTCATCGAAGTAGAGTTCCCATCGGGTATCACTCTCTCTTCTCCCCCCGTCGATCGTGTCAAACGTATGCTCGTCTACCAATTAGCAATTTAGGGGTGAATCGGCAGATATCAGATGCTCAGCAAGGAAGTCGACAATGGCCTGACCTTTCACTGCCTTGAGGGGTCGGTATGCTATCGAGAACTCCATTAAGAGTAGGGCCCATTTAGCGAGCCGTCCTGTTAGTATGAGTCTTGACATCAAATATTTGAGAGGATCCACTTTTGATATTAGGTAGACCTCATGCGCCAAAGCATAATGCCGGAGCTTCATTATCGTGAAGATTAACACCAGGCAGTGTTTTTCAATTGGGGAGTAGTTGTTTTCTGCCCCCAGGAGAGCTCGACTCAAATAGTAGAGGGCTCTCTCCTTCCCTTGGTCGTTCTCCTATGCCTATAGCGCGCTTAAGGAACCTTCAAGGGTTGTTGTGTACAGGACGAGAGGCTTTCCTTTTGACCGGAGCGGTTAGTACCGGCGGATTCTGCAAGTATTGCTTGATTTTGTCGAGTGCACTCTGGCATTTGCGATCCCAGATGAAAGGGGCCCCCTTCTTCATTAAATGGCTATAGGGGCGGCATTTGCCGGAGAGATTGGCTATAAACCGTGGGATATATGCGAGCTTTCCTTGGAGGGACCGCAGTTGCTTGAGAGTTCTTGGCGGAGGCATTTCCATAATTGCCTTGATCTTTGATGGGTCTATTTCGATGCCCCGATGTCGTACAATGAATCCCAGGAACTTGCCTGAGGAAACTCCAAATGCGCATTTGAGAGGGTTCATCTTCAGGTTGTATTTCTGAAGACGTTGGAACACTATCTTCAGATGCTCCCAATGCTCCTCGTGCGATTTGCTTTTTACCACGAGGTCGTCAATATTGCACTCGACGATTTCGTGTATGAGGTCATCGAAAATCTCCGTCATGGCCCTCTGATAGGTGGCGCCAGCGTTCTTCAGACCGAAAGGTATCACTTTGTAGCAGAATATGCTGAAAGGTGTCCGGAAAGCGGTATGCTTCTGGTCTTCGGGATGCATTTTTATCTGATTGTATCCTGATGAGCCGTCCATGAAGGAGAAGACTTCGTAAGTGGACGTGTTATCTATCATCAGCTCGGTAACCGGTACGGGAAAGTCATTCTTTAGGAAGGCTTTGTTGAGGTCTCGAAAGTCTACGCAGATGCGTACCGTCCCATTTTTCTTCATCACTAGGACAATGTTGGCGATCCAGTCAAGGTATTGCACCTCTTGGATAAAGCCGGAGTCGATTAGCTTCTTGACCTCGGCGTTGATGCTCTTTTCAAGTTCGAGTCGCATTCTTCTCGGCGCTTGTTTGACTGGCTTGACGTCTGGAGAAATCGCCAATTTGTGGACGGCTATTTTTGGATCTAATCTTGGTATCTCGGAATAGTTCCATGCGAAGCAATCTTTATACTGCATGAGCACGTCCTTGAGCGTAGCCACCTTTTATTCAGACAACAGCACACTGACGAACGTCGGCCGTGGGTTGTTTGCCGTTCCCAAGTCGATTTTTCTGAGGTTATCTGCAGTAGTATGTATCCTATCTTCCAGCTCTTTTGGCGCCGGTGGAAACTCTGAGATCACATCATCATCATCGTTTTCGAAGCACAAGGGGAGGTCAGCCATATCTTCGCGTACTCCTTCTCCTGACAGCGTTATCGCGTGACAGGTACAAGATCGCTTCCAAGACCGATGTTGATCCGGCTCTACTCTCGCTGCATATGTGGCTTTCGGTTCATGCTTCTGTGGCGGGGTTACCCTCCATCTGCTGGATAAAGTGAACCTGCATTGTCGATACCGGTCCTCGGCCCAGTTTTTGAAGGTGAAGCAGTCTTCGAGAGGATGTCCTATCGCTCGGTGATAGGAGCAATAATCCGGGTGAAAGACCTCGTCTACTTGTTCAGGGTGTTTGGACTCCGGGAGCGTAATCATTTGATGCTTCATGACAAGATCGAATATCTTCCTTGTCTTGTCTTGGGAAAAAGAATATGCTCGACCCATCTTCTTTATAAGAGACGGATCTCAGCTGCTCAATTCTCGATCGCGTGGCTTCTTGGACCCGCTTTGCCGTTGTCGAACGTTTTTTCCGTTCTTTAGCTTGTTTTTACCTCCGCGTCGGGTCTTTTGTATGACAGGCTGGCGACGAAAAGCATCGTCATTCTCCGCAGCCTGCTGAAGGAGGCGCTGCGTCCTGACTTTCTCGTAAATGGCCATTTTGAGGCTATGGTCATCCCGGACCTTTTGACCCGCTTCCCTTATTAGCTTGTCCATATGTTCATCGAACGACGGACTTGGCACTTTCATGTCGGGACCTCGTTTTGGTTCAGGGTTAGCGTCTTCTAACAGAGCATCTATCAAAGTCATGTATAACGTAGCAACCATGGAATCGCTCCCGTTTCTTGGATTGAACATATCCAAGCCCGATCGTTTCCATTCTCCCGTTGGGCAATTTTTGCTGATTTCCAGAGACGTTCCAGATCCTGTTGTAGAACTGTACCTGTCGAGCAGTCTGTTTAAAGGGTATGCCTTGGCGTCTCAACAGCCTTTTTAATCCTTCCGTGTAGTATCTGGGCAGACGAATGGGCTGGAGCTTGTCAAGTGCAGAATCAGCACCATGCCAGATTTCTTTCTCTACTTTGGTTTCCGTGGATCGATAAAAGAGGATCACATTTTCATCAATTCGCCTGGGAGGGACGTAGAACGTCTGCAGTTCTTGCACACTATAGGTATCAAGTGCGTCGAGGTCTTTGTAATAATTTTAAGGAACCATGGAGATTTGAAAACTCCGTTCATCGCCAGTGAGGGCTTGTGTTGATGGACGAACAGAAAATACTGCATTGACCTCATCTTCAGAGTCGCTGCCGAAGACCAACATAGGGGTAGGCGGTCCGGGCTTGTTGTATTGGGGAGGCCCCGAATAGACTATCTCTTCTTCCTCCTTGGTATCTCTCCCAAAGACCGGAATAGTGGTGATAGCCTTCTGCTTATTCTCCAACTTATGGAATCTTTCTGTGTCTTCAAAGTCTGGCAGGAAATACTTTTCATCCTCGTACTTTCGGACTTCATTTACGGAAAATGGGTTCAGTTCCCCTGTCACGGTGTACTCAAGACCATTGAAATACTTAATACACAGATGTTGTGCAGAAGGGATGATGTTGTACTCGTGTAACCAAGGCCTGCCGAGCAAAGCGTTGTAGTAAGTCTTGGCGTCAATGATGTGGAACTTGATATCAGTGACGAGCAGCCCAAAGCATAATGTCAGCATCACATACCCGAGCGTCCGTGATGACTGAGAGTCAAAACCGGAGATAGTGATTTTATCCTGAGCGAGGTGTTGAACGCTCATGCAGATTTCTTTTAGCACCCTTACATTTATGAGGTTGACAGAGGACCCGTTGTCAATTAGGGTCTTCCCTATCTTGATGTCATGGCAATACCCGGAGACATAGAGGGGACGATTATGCTCACACGTCCCGAGGAGGAGGACCTCATCGCTGAAGGTGATGTCGGCTGTGTACACTTCTTCCAGCCCGTTCTTCATCTTTTCTTCAGCAAGGAAGGCTTGAAACTGCCCAGGGTCCTGTAACACCTTGATCAACGAATCTCTCACCTCTTTGGATAGCTGAAGGGCATTGAGAATGCTTAGCTACGAGGGTATCTTCCTCAAGTGTGCCAGAACGTTGTAATCCATCTTGTTTTTCTTTGGCGGGTCCTTGGCTGCCAACTCCTCGACGACTCGATCATCGAGGGTGATATCCTCAGGGACTTTTTCCTTCCTCTTATCTTTTCTGTTCGATCCCTTGTTTGTGGGTCCGAGATTCTTTTCGGGTAACGTGCGATTATATAGCTGAATGTTCTCGCAGGTCTTCATCTCTTCAGTTTCAGAAATGGATTCCTTGAAGAGAGGGCCAAGGGCTATTTCTTCATCAGAATCGCTCCCGAAGGTGAGAACTTGCGATCCCTTGCTATCAACCATGTGACAGTTGCCGGCAGTTCTTTTATGCTCATCGGTAGTGCTTCTTTGCTCTCGACGAGTTTTGCACTTCATCCGCTTGAAATGCTGTCGATGAGCAACGTATCCCTGCCACCAATTTTTAAAAGCCATGCATTTCTCGGTATGGTGCGCGATCCTCCGATAATATAAGCAGTGGTTTGGATGTGCATCTAGTCCGTCGGGGAACATATTTTCTGAAGTGTCTTCTTTGAAAAGTGGCAACTTCATTCCTATCGACAGGGCTATCACGAATTGCTTCCTTGTCTTAAACCTGCTTTTGCTGGCGGCAGAAGTGCTTCTATCCGATTGGGGTACTCTATGTCTTCTCAATACCGGAGCTTCTTCAACGTGATGCCGACGCTTGGCCCTTTCATATATGGCCGTTTCACGCTCTCGGTCAGATTTGCTTTTTTGACGGGCCTCGTTTAGCAACGTGTTAATCATCTCATCTGACGGTTCTAGTAGTTCCGGTTTGGGATCTACCCCCAGTTTCTCTGCATCAGGAGCTTCTTCACCATCTATGGACGAGTGAGAGATCATGAGGCAACTCGCCGAATAGTTCTCAGGTTGATCTGACGTGTCTTCTCCCCCATCATTGTCATCATCTCCATCCTCAAGGATGTGGTTGAGAAACTCTTGGAGCGTGACCGGGGTTCGCGCCTTCTGGTTATATTCTTCCAGCGTGTCAATGAGTCTTTGCAGGTCCGTGCGCTTGTCATTAGGTTTCACAGGCTTTTTGGTCTTCTTATTCTTTTTTTAAGACTTTAACGAACGGGCATGGGCGTTTTCACTATCACTACCAATTCTTGGTGTCAGGTGCGGCTTCAGCATTCCCTCTGTTCCCCGCTGAAACACGGAGACACGACCGCGCAGGTCCGTCTTGCCTGAATTTCGGGGTAGATGCTAATTGGTGCTATCCGTCCACCTCTTCGAAGATGCCAAGTTGATTTATGACACCGTATATCGAATGTTTAAACGGATGCGGCCGATATAGCAGACTTCGTCAGATTCCCCCTCGTTGAGGGGTTTTTTATTGTGGGGACGCTCTTCCCTGCAGGCGTAAGCCCCTACAGTTAATTACGCTACCGAATCGCGGTAACCACTTTCTCCTTCTCCAGATGGTCACTTTCGTGTCGTGTTTGTTTGTTTTATTTTTGGTTGCCCGTGGATTGTATACGGAGACTAATTTATGTTGTCGCCCGTAGGATGTGGATTAGTCCAAATCCGTATTTTCTTAGATTTGGGTTTGGGGGTTGGGTTTAAGGATACGTTAGTCTCATTTGAGACTAAGATCAACTTAAACGTTTGTTAAGGATACGTTAGTCTAATTTTAGACTAAGATCAACTTGACAGTTTGTTAAGGACACGTTAGTCTAATTTTAAACTAAAGTCAACTTAACCATTTGTTAAGAATACATTACTCTAATTTTAGACTAAGATCTACTTAACGGGATCATTTAGATCCAACAAAAGAGCATTTGGGCTCTATTGTTCTAGTTTAGGGACTTTGCGGTCAATTACCAGTTTAAGGACATGGTGGTCCAAGGTTAAGGACATCATAGTCCATGGGCTTAAAGGACCCCACAGTCCGAGGTTAAGGACATCATAGTCCATGGGCTTAAGGACCCCACAGTCCGAAGTTAAGGACATCATAGTCCATGGGTTTAAGGACCCCACAGTCCGAGGTTAAGGACATCATAGTCCATGGGCTTAAGGACCCCACGGTCCAGTTTAAAGATGTCATAGTCTATGAAATGTATGGTTGTCGGGACCCGCACCTCTCTGAAGACGTTGAAGGATTACAACGACAAATATCAAAGGAGTGAAGAGTTGTACCCTTGAAACAATTTTGATTGGGAAATCTGTAGTCCCATTTAGGACTAAGATCAATTAATTAGATTATGAGCACATTGACTCAATTAAATCTGAATTGAGGACTTATGGCCAACTTGGGCTAAGTCCAATTAGGTTTAGAATGTTAGACCTTTGTTGTACTGTTGAACATTTGTCTGGGTTCAACCCCCCATTATTTAGCAATGCTTAAACAGGTGTTTGAGGCTCTGACAACATTTTGCCTTTTACTGGGCACTGACCATTCATCATGGCTCTGGGGTTTTATTTTTAATGACATATGAAATGATCAAGTTTGGAAGAGTGTAGTTGTGTCACGCCCCGCTTTCCAGATTACGCTAAGATAGGCACGTGACACAGCCAACCATGCTACCTGTGGATAGGAAATATCCTTCCACAGTCACATTACGGCTGTAGAGATATCAAGAACAATAATAGACTATCTGATACATGTCCATAAGCCAGAATAAAACGAGTCAAGAATAAAATAATACGGAAGCAAAAGATCCAAAACAAGAATAAACTGGAATGTATGTCCCATAATGCGGGCTCACATCAGGAAAGAAAAAAATACCGAAAGTAAAATGAACTAACTACTAGCAAATCCTCACTGCTCAGCCTGCTGACTGAAGTACACCTGCTCGGCCTGTAGCGAAGGTAAAGAATTTGGGCCATGCAAAACCCAGACGTCAGTGCGTCATAATATCAAGCAATAATATAAACAGGGGTAGCAAGACATGCAGGTATGAGTATGAGCAAGAATATAACAAGAATATATAATAGTGAGTATGTCAGTATAAGTGACGTGCAGTGATATCTAAACTGTGTTACGGGGTTATCTATTCTAAAGTCTTCGAAATCAAGTAATGTAATCCTCATCGTAACCCATCGATGATTATTCCGTAATGCCCGGAAAAACGGCAAACAATAGGTATTCCGTAACGCCCGGAAGAACGACAAACAATAGGTATTCCGTAACGCCCGGAAAAACGGCAAACAATAGGATGGCCCTTTGAGTTACGTTCGGTTACATTCCTGATTTCTCCATACCCCCAAGTTATATATGTCAAGTCAGGTATTAATAAATCTAGAGTTAATGGCAACACGGGATCAAGCAGGTACAGGTTTGTCTGGCTAGACAACTGGAAATGTCCGTAGGAACAACATGTCAAGGTTGTTGGCATTAGTAATAAGATCAGGTAATAGGTAAAGCCATGATACCTTAGGTCAAGTCAGGTAGTATATAGGTATCATGTCATGTTAAGAAGTGCACGGTACCAAGTCGGGTCACGTAGTAGGTGCATCAAGTCATGTCAGGGGTGCACAAAATGTCACGTGGGTGCTCATAATCAAATTAAAATAAGCATAGGTATACAAAACAAGTATGGTGTACTAATGGAACAATTAAAAAAATGGAACATTGTGATGTGGCATGCAAATAGGTACAGATTAAAATATATGGATGCACGGTTATCGATTTGAGTTTGGGTTGTGGTTCCAACACTAAGTAAAATACACTTAATCAAATATGGAATGTTAAAAATCTCGTTATTATGTATTAAATGATCTAGGGATGCAATTGTATATAAAATAGGCTAAATGGATGCAACTACGTATCCGAAAGTTATAAACTATTTAAAAGAGTACTATGGGCTATACAAATAATCATTATGTGATTTAAATATTGACGTGGGTACCACGTATTGCATACTAAAATGCAACATAATATGTTTCAAGTTCTAGGTCTAAAATGATATATGGAACATCGATAGGTTTAAATGGAACATGTGGCATTATATGTAATTTACAGGTTTACTATGCGATTAAATAAGTATAAAATAATATAAATAGCATGTAGCAAGTTTTACTTACCTCGACAGATCAAGAAACGGGTGAACAGAACGTCTCACATCGGCGGAAAAAGTCGCGGCACGCGCACGGTACACGGAACGGATCCAAACAATGCACGAGGTGATCACACGGGTCAGGTACGCTCGCTGGGTCGTCGTGATCGTCGACGGCACGACCAGATTCCGGCGATTGCTGGAAAACAGATTCCACAAAAGAATAAAGAAAAAAGAAAGAAAAAGAAGAAGAGGAAGAAGAAGAAGGGAGAAGGGATGCGCTCACTGGGTTTGTGCACTGGAGTCGTCTCGGGGTCAGAGGAGTTGGCAAGGGGCGACGACGATGAAGGATCGCCGACGGCGAGGTCCACAGCAAGGGCAATGGGGATTCTCGGGTTGAATGGGATGTGCAGGGAAACTCTGGTTGTTTGGGATGAAGAGATGACGGTGGTGGTGGTGTCAGGAGGTTGGAAGAGAGAGATGAGGAAGGTGCAAAGGTGACGACGAGGTGGGGTCGTCGGCAGTGGATGGTGCAGGTGAGGAGGAGATGGGTTCTTGGTTCAACGTAAGGGTGAGGACGGGGGGGAAAGGAGAACGGAAGGAGATGAGAGAGGAGAGGGAGACAAGCGGGGTTGAAGACGAGGGTGAGGGTGGCGGCATTGGCAGGGCAGGAGGCTGGGTTACGTTGGGTTAGGGTTTGCGTCGTGAAGGAGAAAGAATGAAGGAGGGAGGTTACCATATGGGAGAGGGGGGTTACCATATGGGAGAAGGAGGTGAGCGGATCCCTGTTGAACAGGGATCGCGAGAGGAGTGAAAAACGCGAGAGGAGAGAGTCTTGGCGCGTAGCGAGGGAGAGAGAAAGAAAAGAGAAGAGAGAGGAAGAGAAGGAGTGGGGCCAGGTTTTAGAGAAAAGAGAGAGAGAGAGAGCTCGGTGAGGGGGAGAGAGAGAAAGTGAGAAGAAAGAGAAAGAGGAGAGAAGGAGAGGCAGATGGTGGGGCCGGCGCAAGGAAAGAGAGGCTGGGGATTGGTTAACAAAATTTAAAAGATTTTATATTTTTAAAACCAAAAGGATTTGTTCTGTTAACGAAATTTTAAAGGAAAAGTTTTAAATAAAATTAATAAATTTAAATTTAGGCGGATACAAAAAACATTCCAAAACGCGCCTGGGACGGGTCCAAAAATTTAGATTTAAAATACGAAAATTAAATGCGACTTCCACATTTTAAAATGAATGATTAGGTAACTAAAATGCATACCCCGAAGAACGGACGCACGTACGTGCGCGTAGCCATCCAAACACGTCTGTTTCACTGAACGGGACGAGAACAAGATGCATGGACGCTACCACAGGGTTAGGGGTATCATGCAGGTTATGAAATGCAATTTTAATTTATTTTACATGACCTAAAATGTTACGTGATAAAATTTGCGATGCCAAAAAGAAGTCAATATGCAGTATACATGAGATGCCCGTGTCTATTTAACAGGCCAGGGTAGTTTATGAATATGATTCAACCAGTCCAAGCAAGCTGGTCGGGTCGAATGCAATGTAAAAAATGTAAACTACCATTCGCACCCAAACAAGGTAAATCAATAAATACCACAGATATAAAAATACGGGAACTGAATTGGTATAAATGAACTCAGTTGCTACATTATACCCAACTACAAAAAGGATTTCGTCCCCGAAATTCCAACAACAGGGAAGGATAAATAAATAGCAACTACAAGAATAGATGTGGAAACTTCTGCCGGATTTCATCTTCTCGTTCCCAAGTTGATTTTCCATGTGAGCGATTTCCCCAAGAAGCAAGTACAAGAGGGATAACTTTGTTCTTAAGAACCTTTTCTCTTCGATCCATAATCGACATCAGTCGCTTCTCAAAAGTCAAATCTTCTTGTACGGTCAGCTCCGAATGATCCAACACATGTGTTTCATCTCGAACATACTTACGGAGTTGAGATACGTGAAACACGTCATGAACATTCGCCAAGGATTGCGGTAACGCCAATCGATAAGCCACTTCTCCAACACGTTCCAAGATCTCAAAAGGTCCAACGAATCGAGGACTAAGCTTTTGTCGACTTCCGAAACGGATCACCCCTCTAGTCGGTGATATCTTCAAGAATACCAAATCATCCACGGCGAACTCTAGAGGTCTTCTCGACGTATCTGCCCAACTCTTCTGTCGGTCTTGTGCTGCTTTCATATGATTCCGGATAGTATTAACCTTCTCAACTGTCTGCACGACCAAATCTGGTCCCAACAATCTTCGTTCTCCAATATCGTCCAAACAAACAGGTGAACGACACTTGCGACCATATAAAGCTTCAAATGGAGCCATCTGAATATTCGCCTGAAAACTGTTATTGTAAGAAAACTCTACTAAGTGCAAATGATCCTCCTATGAACCCTTGAAGTCTAACATCCAAGCTCTCAACATGTCTTCAAGAGTTTGGATCGTTCTCTTCGACTGGCCATCTGTTTGAGGATGATAAGCTGTGCTAAACTTCAATCGAGTCCCCAAACTTTCCTGTAAGCTCCCCCAAAAGTGTGATAAGAAACGAGTGTCACGGTCGGACACGATGCTCACCGGTACTCCATGCAATCTTACAATCTCCTGCATGTACCGTTCTTCCAAAGCTTCTGTTGATTGACCAACTTGAAAAGGGATGAAATGATCTACTTTGGTCAATCGGTCAACAATCACCCAAACTGCATTGTTGCCCTTTGGACTCCGCGGTAGAGCCGTCACGAAATCCATGGTTATATGTTCCCACTTCCACTGAGGAATCGGAAGTGGTTGCAATAAACCAGCAACTCTTTGATGTTCAGCCTTAATTTGCTGACACACCAAGCACTTTGCTACAAAACAGGCAATCTCCCGTTTCATGCCTTCCCACCAGAAATGCTGTCGTAAATCTCGGTACATCTTAGTGCCTCCTGGATGTACGGAATATGATGAACTGTGCGCCTCCTTCATAAGTTCTTCACGAATATCTGTAATACCCGGCAAGTCCAAGAAAGCTTCTGATCTCTGCAACGTTCTTCGGAATCGGCCAATCTCGAACTGCTGCAATCTTTTCGGGATCAACGGCGATTCCATCTCCAGACACGACATGTCCCAAAAACTTCACTTCTTCAAGCCAAAATTCACACTTGCTCATCTTTGCATACAATTTTTCTTGCCTCAACGTCTGCAGTGCGATCTTCAAATGTTATGCATGCTCTTCAATACTCTTGGAGTAGACCAGAATATCATCAATAAACACCACTATAAACTGGTCCAAGAATGGTGAAAAGATTCGGTTCATCAGGTCCATAAATATCGCCGGTGCATTCGTTACTCCGAAGGGCATCACTAAATACTCGTAATGTCCATACCGAGTTCGGAACGCCGTCTTGAAAATATCTTCTGTTTTAACTCGGACCTGATGATATCCGGATCGCAAATCCAGCTTCGAGAATACCCTCGCGCCACTAAGCTGCTCAAATTATTTGCCAATGTGAGGGATCGGGTACTTGTTCTTAATAGTCACCCGGTTTAATTCTCGATAATCGATGCACATCTTTCTTGTGCCATCTTTCTTCTTGACTAGAAGAACTGTAGCTTCCCAAGGCGAGTTACTGCTGCGAATCCAACCCTTCTCAAGTAATTCAGTAACCTGCTTCTTGACTTCTTCCAACTCCGTTGGTGCCATTGGATAATACGCTTTAGAAACTGGCACTGCACCAGGAACAAGATCACTCGCGAACTCCACGTCTCGCTTCGGCGGTAAACCTGATATGTCTTTGAACACGTCCATGAAATCTTGAACAACAGCTGGCGCTTCATCTCTACCAACTTCCATCGATGAAAGAACATTAGCTGTCGGCCTAGCCCTAACCTCGACTGGCCCGACAGAACTGCTTTCTCCAGTAAAGATAAACTCTGGATGTCCGGGAATCTGGAAAATTACTTTCTTTGCCCTACAATCAATGTGAGCGTGGAAAGTGCCGAGAAAATCCATTCCTAAGACGACTTCATAACTGCATGTATCAATTACCAAGAAATCTGCAAAAAGCTCCCGTCCGCAAACAACAACTGCACAATCCTTACATTCTCTACTCGATATGATCTTCCAATTCCCAGTGTGTATGTCCCAACAACTAGACAGGGTCGTGCAAGTAATCTAGTGTGTAGCAACAAACTTGGACGACATAAAACAATAGGATGCACCAGAATCGAATACCGCTAATGCAGGAAAACCATGAACAAGTAGAATACCTGAAACAACTTCTCTTGAAGCTTTAGCTTCCTCCGCCGTCAGGGTAAAGGCTCGAGCTTGATTGGGTCCCTGAGTTATCAGCTTCTGCTCCTGAAACTGTCTCTGCGGTGGCTTCTGAGTATCTTCCTTCAACCGTAGCTTCGACGGACAAGTATCAATGGTGTGATCAGCTGATCCGCAAATAAGACAAAGTCCAAGCCTCTTACGACAATCTCTTCGATAATGACCCGGTCGTTGGCAGTAATCGCACAACCTCCTTCCTTTTTGCTCGGGAAAAACTGGCTTCTTCATTGGTACAACGCCACGCCTGTCCACCGGAATACTTCTGCGTCCATATGCTCGGTTCGGTGCAAATGCCAGCTTCCGTACTGTAACTGCTGGCTGCTATGTACTTCCGGTCTTCATAGATAGGCTCTGCTGCTCTCGGGCTGCTGTAAGTACTTGTGAGAAAGTGGTCAAACCCAGGGAGACAATCTGTCTCTGGATGTCCACATCCAAACTGCGCATGAACCTCCTTGCCCTATCAGCATCGTTGGCAACCAAAGGTCCAGCGAATCTACTTAGCCGCGTCCACTCAGCTGCATGTACATCTACAGGTGCGCCGTTCTGCTTCAAACAGATGAACTTTTCTTCCATTTCCTCCCATGCAGTCCGCGGGAAGAACTTCTCCAAGAAACTCTTCGAAAAATCTATCCAACTGATCGACTTGGGCAAGCGGGTCTCTTCCACAAGCCAACATTCACGGGCGTAGTCTACCAACTGGATGCGTACCACATCCACCCTCTTATCCTCTGGGATCCGTGCCGTAATGAGTAAATTCTCCGTATCAACCAGCCACTGCTCCGCTGGCAACGGCTCCTCTAGTCCAGTAAAGACAGACGGACCCAGTCTCCTGAAATCCACCACGGTACCCACACGATCTACTGGTCTGGCCACAACATTGCTCATGGACTGCTGAACGGTCCGCAAACCTTCCTGAAAAGATTCAGCTTGCTGCTGGATCAGCTCGGTCTGTCGCTTTTGGTTCTCCAACATCCCACGGATTACTCCAAGCATAGCGGCTTCGTCAACACGCCTTTGGTACGTTTTCAGATTCTTTCCTGCCATGTTCCTGAAATCAAAGCACCCAAAGGATTTACGTGATAACAGATTCAAAATATAGATCAAGGATATGAATCAAGGGTAGAACTTCAAGTTACTTAAATAGAGTACTGCATTGTAACCATGCCGCGGTATCATAGCTACAATCACATAACTCCACCCAAGTCGCCTAAGTTCTAGAGATAACCAAAAGGAAATCAGGTTTCGATGTGATATGCAAAGGAGGTTTGCATATCGTAAAAGTAGGATCAGGAGGAAGTTAAGATTCAAAAATGGTAAGACGATAAGGTGGCAGGACATGTTTCCTAATCACGAGTATTCTGATTCGTGTATTGGGTCCAATACCCAACCACAAAAGAATCAAACCCGATTAACCTAGATCCTATGGCGCTCTGATACCAAAAGAACTATGTCACGCCCCGCTTCCCAGAGTACGCTAAGATAGGCACGTGACATAGCCAACCATGCTACCTGTGGATAGGAAATATCCTTCCACAGTCACATTACGGCTGTAGAGATATCAAGAACAATAATAGACTAAATAATACATGTCCATAAGCCAGAATAAAACGAGTCAAGAATAAAATAATGCGGAAGCAAAAGATCCAAAACAAGAATAAACTGGAATGTACGTCCCATAATGCGGGCTCACATCAGGAAAGAAAAAAATACCGAAAGTAAAATGAACTAACTACTAGCAAGTCCTCACTGCTCAGCCTGCTGACTGAAGTACTCCTGCTCGGCCTGTAGCGAAGGTAAAGAATCTGGGCCATGCAAAACCCAGACGTCGGTGCGTCATAATATCAAGCAATAATATAAACAGGGGTAGCAAGACATGCAGGTATGAGTATGAGCAAGAATATAACAAGAATATATAATAGTGAGTATGTCAGTATAAGTGATGTGCAGTGATATCTAAACTGTGTTACGGGGTTATCTATTCTAAAGTCTTCGAAACCAAGTAATGTAATCCTCATCGTAACCCATCGGTGATTATTCCGTAACGCCCGGAAAAACGACAAACAAAAGGATGACCCTTTGAGTTACGTTCGGTTACATTCCTGATTTCTCCATACCCCCAAGTTATATATGTCAAGTCAGGTATTAATAAATCTGGAGTTAATGCCAACACAGGATGAAACAGGTACAGGTTTGTCTGGATAGACAACAGGAAATGTCCGTAGGGACAACATGTCAAGGTTGTTGGCATTAGTAACAAGATCAGGTAACAGGTAAAGCCATGGTACCTCAGGTCAAGTCAGGTAGTATATAGGTATCATGTCATGTAAAGAAGTGCACGGTACCAAGTCGGGTCAAGTAGTAGGTGCATCAAGTCATGTCAGGGGTGCACAAAATGTCACGTGGGTGTTCATAATCAAACTAAAATAAGCATAGGTATACAAAACAAGTATGGGGTACTAATGGAACAATAAAAAAATGGAACATTATGATGTGGCATGCAAATAGGTACAGATTAAAATATATGGATGCACGGTTATCGATTTGAGTTTGGGTTATGGTTCCAACACTAAGTAAAATACACTTAATCAAATATGGAATGTTAAAAATCTCGTTATTATATATTAAATGATCTAGGGATGCAACTGTATATAAAATAGGCTAAATGGATGCAACTAGGTATCCGAAAGTTATAAACTATTTAAAAGAGTACTATAGGCTATACAAATAATCATTATGTGATTTAAATATGGACGTGGGTACCACGTATTGCAAACTAAAATGCAACATAATATGTTTCAAGTTCTAGGTCTAAAATGATATATGGAACATCGATAGGTTTAAATGAAACATGTGGCATTATATGTAATCTACAGGTTTACTATGCGATTAAATTGGTATAAAATAATATAAATAGCATGTAGCAAGTTTTACTTGCCTCAACAGTTCAAGAAACGGGTGAACGGAATGTCTCACGTCGGCGGAAAAAGTCGCGGCGCGCGCACGGTACATGGAACGGATCCAAACAACGCACGAGGTGATCACATGGGTCAGGTACGCTCACTGGGTCGTCGGGATCGTCGACGGCATGACCGGATTCCGGCGATTGCTAGAAAACAGATTCCATAAAAGAATAAAGAAAAGAGAAAGAAGAAGTGGAAGAAGAAGGGAGAAGGGATGCGCTCACTGGGTTTGTGCACTAGAGTCGTCTCGGGGTTAGAGGAGTTGGCAAGGGGCGACGATGATGAAGGATCGCTGGCGGCGAGGTCCACAGCAAGGGCAGTGGGGATTCTCGGGTCGAATGGGGTGTGCAGGGAAACTCTGGTTGTTTGGGATGAAGAGATGACGGTGGTGGTGGTGTCAGGAGGTTGGAAGAGAGAGATGAGGAAGATGCAGAGGTGACGACGAGGTAGGGTCGTCGGCAGTGGAGGGTGCAGGTGAGGAGGAGATGGGTTCTTGGTTCAACGTTGGGGTGAGGATGAGGTGGAGAGGAGAACGGAAGGAGATGAGAGATGAGAGGGAGACGAGCGAGGTTGAAGACGAGGGTGAGGGTAGCGGCGTTGGCAGAGCAGGAGGCTGGGTTACGTTGGGTTAGGGTTTGCGTCGTAAAGGAGAAAGAATGAAGGAGGGAGGTTACCATATGGGAGAGGGAGGTGAGCGGATCCCTGATGAACAGGGATCGCGAGAGGAGTGAGAAACGCGATAGGAGAGAGAGTCTTTGCGCGTAGAGAGGGAGAGAGAAAGAAAGGAGAAGAGAGAGGAAGAGAAGGAGTGGGGCCAGGTTTTAGAGAAAAGAGAGAGAGAGAGCTCGGTGAGGGGGAGAGAGAGAAAAAGAGAAGAAAGAGAAAGAAGAGAGAGGGAGAGGCAGATGGTGGGGCCGGCACAAGGAAAGAGAAACTGAGGATTGGTTAACAAAATTTAAAAGATTTTATATTTTTAAAACCAAAAGGATTTGTTCTGTTAAAGAAATTTTAAAGGAAAAGTTTAAAATAAAATTAATAAATTTGAATTTAGGCGGATAAAAAAAATATTCCAAAACGCACCCGAGACGAGTCCAAAAATTTAGATTTAAAATACGAAAATTAAATGCGACTTCCACATTTTAAAATGAATGATTAGGTAACTAAAATGCATACCCCCAAGAACGGACGCACGTACGTGCGCGTAGCCATCCAAACACGTTTGTTTCACTGAACGGGACGAGAACAAGATGCATGGACGCTACCACAGGGTTAGGGGTATCATGCAGGCTATAAAATGCAATTTTAATTTATTTTACATGACCTAAAATGTTACATGATAAAATGTGCGATGCCAAAAAAAATTCAATATGCAGTATACATGAGATGCACGTGTCTATTTAACAGGCCAGGGTAGTTTATGAATATTATTCAACCAGTCCAAGCAAGTGGGTCGGGTTGAATGCAATGTAAAAAAATGTAAACTACCATTCGCACCCAAACAAGGTAAATCAATAAATACCATAAATATAAAAATACAGGAACTGAATTGGTATAAACGAACTCGGTTGTTACAAGTTGGGGTTCAATCAAAGGGGAGACTTTGTTTCTTAACCAATTTGGGCTAAGCTTGGCTTTAAAATAGTGTTAAACACTATAGGATACTTTTCGATCACGTGCTCCCACGTGATGTGTTGAAAATAGTGTTAAACACTAAGGAAGAAGCGCTTAAAGTAGTGTTAAACACTAAAATTGAATTGGTCACGTGGGGTCACGTGAGGCATCTGAAGATGGGGCCAGACTTCCTTTATTTTGTTCTCAGAATAAATAAGTGTTAAACACTTTTAGTCTTTGAAATCATCACGTGTGGACACGTGAAAATGCCACAGTCCGTGGTTAAAGACATCATAGTCCATAGGTTTAAGGACCCCACAGTCCGAGGTTAAGGACATCATAGTCCATGGGCTTAAGGACCCCACAGTCCAGTTTAAAGACGTCATAGTCTTTGAAATGTATGGTTGTCGGGACCCGTCACCTCTCTGAAGACGTTGAAGGATTACAACGAAAAATATCAAAGGAGTGAAGAGATGTACCCTTGAAACAATTTTGATTGGGAAATCTGTAGTCCAATTTAGGACTAAGATCAATTAATTAGATTATGATCACATTGACTCAATTAAATCTGAATCGAGGACTTATGGACAACTTGGGCTAAGTCCAATTAGGTTTAGAATGTTAGACCTTTGTTGGACTGTTGAACATTTGTCTGGGTTCAGCCCCCCATTATTTAGTAATGCTTAAACAGGGGTTTGAGGCTCTGACAAAATTTTGTCTTTTACTAGGCACTGACCATTCATCATGGCTCTGGGGTTTTATTTTGAATGTCATATGAAATGATCAAGTTTGGAAGAGTGTGGTTGGGGTTCAATCAAAGGGGAGACTTTGTTTCTGGTAAACTTAACCAATTTGGGCTAAGCTTGGCTTTAAAATAGTGTTAAACACTAGAGGATACTTATCGATCATGTGCTCCCACGTGATGTGCTGAAAATAATGTTAAACACTAAGGAAGAAGCGCTTAAAGTATTGTTAAACACTAAAATTGAATTGGTCACGTGGGGGGTCACGTGAGGCATCTGAAGATGGGGCCAGACTTCCTTTATTTTGTTCTCAGAATAAATAAGTGTTAAACACTTTTAGTCTTTGAAATCATCACGTGTGGACACGTGACAATGCCTCTGCGTTGGGCATCAATTCCTCTGTCTTCCCCTATTTTATTATTTTAAAAAGGGGTGTTTGTCAGGGGTCACGTAGGGACACGTGAGGCGCCCTAGATCAGTACTTCCTTTGGCTTTGTTCTCTTTTATTTTGAGGGTCACGTGGGAGCACGTGAGGCATTGCCTCTGGGCTAATTCCTTCTTATTTTGAGGAGTCCATTAAAGGGTCACGTGGGGGCACGTGAGGCATTGCCTCCAAACTAATTCCTTCTTATTTTTAGGAATCTGTTTAAGGGTCACGTGGGAGCACGTGACCTAGTCTTGTTCGTTCTTTTTTACTCATTGAGAATGAGGGTCACGTGTTACCACGTGACCAAGTTGGGTAATGATCTCTTTACGTGCATGGAGATTTTTAAATCCCTTTTTCTTTTAAGAATTAAATTCTGTTATAGGGTTAAACCCTAATTTCATTTTAGAGGAATTAAATTCCCATGTATTTTGAAAGAATTAAATTCTTATGTAGGATTAAACCCTAGTTTCATTTGGAGGAATTAAATTTCTATGAATTTGGAAGAATTAAATTCTTATGTAGGGTTAAACCCTAGTTTTATTTGAGTTTAGGGAATTTAATTCTCATCGGGGAGATTCTGCCATTCAGATCCAAAACTTAGAGGGAGAATTGAGTTTAGGGAATTTAATTCCCCCAAATTTATAGGAATTTAATTCCTCCAAATAAAACTAGGGTTTAACCCTACATAAGAATTTAATTCTTCCAAATTCATAGAAATTTAATTCCTCCAAATGAAACTAGGGTTTAATCCTACATAAGAATTAAATTCTTATGTAGGATTAAACCCTAGTTTCATTTGGAGGAATTAAATTTCTATGAATTTGGAAGAATTAAATTCTTATGTAGGGTTAAACCCTAGTTTTATTTGGAGGAATTAAATTCCTATAAATTTGGGGGAATTAAATTCCCTAAACTCAATTCTCCCTCTAAGTTTTGGATCTGAATGGCAGAATCTCCCCGATGAGAATTAAATTCTCAACTTGTGAGGAGATCTGCTTCTGCAGATCTTCAACCAAAGAAAGAACTAAGTTCTTATTCAGAAGAGTTAAACTCTTAATTTGAGAATTAAATTCTCTTTTTATTTTATGGAGCTTAGATCTCTTTCCCTTTTTCACATAAGTTTTTTTTTCCTGAAGAGATCTTCTTTTTCTCTCTTGAGAATTAAATTCTTCTCTCTTTTTTCTCTCTGTTGTTGTATATTTCCCAAAAAAATAGATCCCCCTCTCTTCTCTTCTTGGCTCCTATTTATAGGAGAAAGAAAAGAATCAATTTGTTTTGTTAATCTTTTATTGAAAGATTTTTATTGATTTTGTAACCAACATGATCTTTTAGATCACTCATTGAATTTTATTCACCATTGGATTTTTAATCCAAAAGATCTTTTATCTGTTATTTCTGGCAGATTTCAGAGAATTCTTTCCTTGTATAAAATCTTTACATAAATTGGTGATTTTTAATCACCATTGGATTTTTAATCCAACGGTGCTCCATTTTACAGAGCACCATCTTTTTTGTTTGGAAAGATTTAGAGAAATATTTTTCCAGTTAGGATTTTTGATTCCCTCTTAATTAGAATTTAATTCTATTAATTCATAGATCTTTAGGAACCCATCACGTGTTGGCACGTGACCCCCTGACTAAGCATTTTACCAGAATTTAATTCTGTTGTTTTAAAGAACTCAGGAATCATCACGTGTCAGCACGTGACCCTTGGTCACGTGTTGGCACGTGATGCCCCATTGGGGTTTTTTCTTGTTATTTTATTATACTTTTAATTCTTTTCAGTGGGTTTAAAAGCCCATCACGTGTTGGCACGTGAACCCACTGATTAAGTATTTCCAATTATTTATTTTATTCAGTGCCTACAAGCTTTGCCTGTAAATGGTCACGTGTTTGCACATGATGCCCGGTCACGTGTGAGCACGTGATGCCTCATAACTTTTGATCCCGGATGAATTATGAGGCCCATAATATATCAAATCGAAGGATTTTTTGAGATACTTTTGATACTATTAGAATTTAGCTGTTTCTCATTCGGGAGTTTGTCAAAATGCAGCCCGGAAAATACTTGTTCGCATTTTCTTCCTTAGATTATACGTGCATAGCATATTTGCTCATAACTTTTGATCCCGGATGAATTATGAAGCCCATAATATATCAAATCGAAGGATTCGAAACGCTTTCGATACCATCAGAATTTAGCTGTTTCATATTCGGGAGTTTGTCAAAATACAGCCCGGAAAATACTGGTTCACATTTTCTTAAACGTATCGCTGCCATTAGATACCTTGGGCTCTTTTGCACAGAAATTTTTTGGCAGGAACAAATGCCCCCCACTATTTTGCCCACGTAAGTATATATGTGGGAGAAGTAGTGTAGAGTAATTCATAGCGTATGATCAGTTTTGGGTTGGTATATTATTTTCAGAATCTTGATCTGAGAAGATAACGAGCGGACACAAGCGTCGTCATTTATTTTTGACTCAAATCTCGACTCTTAAGGGATATAGTTCCAAACCCTCAGCTCCATGAGCCACACCCTTCTATTTCTTTATGTTTTACTCTGGCGTGAAGTTGTTTATATGCTCATGAGTAACTTTTCCATTTCAGTGCCATGTAGCTTTGGCAAGTGTGGCTCATAGATGGTAGATAACAGTTCATCTTGAACTCTTTATAAGGTAGCGATGGCTTAGGAAACAGGGTTAGGATCTGTTGCCTAAGACTTTTCAACTTTATGAGCCGTGAGGGTCTCATAAAGTCTTTTCTCCCTACGGGTCGAGAGGATCTCGTAGGTGTATTTTCTCTTTAGGAATCGTGAGGATTCCTAAGTGTGCTTTCTCTTAAGAGTCGTAAGGATCTCACAAGAGAATTTTCCCGCTTATAAGTCGAGAGGACTCGTAAGTGGTTGTTTCCCTCCTCGTCGATTTTCGACTTCGGAGAGTGTGGCCCGTGGATAGTCCATGTTGAGCTCTTTGCAGGGCAGTGATGGCTTGGGGGACAGGGTTAGGATCTGTCACCCAAGACTTTTCAACTTTATGAGCCGTGAGGGTCTCACAAAGACTTTTCTCCCTTCGAGTCGAGAGGATCTCATAGGTGTCTTTTCTCCTTAGGAGTCGTGAGGACTCTTAAGTGCGTTTTCTCTTGACAATCGTAAGGATCCCATAAGCGATTTTTCTTTATGCGTAGAGACACTAATTTCCCCGCAAGTTGAGATGAATCGAGAGATTCTCGCAAAAACACTGATTTTCTTGCGGGTCGAAACGAATCGAGAGGTTCTCGCCAAGGATGTTGATTTCCCTGAATTGAGATAAGAAGCGATGGCTTAGGAAACAGGTTCAGATCTGCTGCCTAAGACTTTTCAACTTTATGAGCCGTGAGGGTCTCATAAAGATTTTTTCTCCCTACGAGTCGAGAGGATCTCGTAAGTGTATTTTCTCCTTAGGAATCATGAGGATTCCTAAGTGTGTTTTCTTTTGAGAGTCGTAAGGATCTTACAAGAGAATTTTCTTCCTTACGAGTCAAGAGGACTCATAATTGATTGTTTCCCTCCTCGTCGATTTTCGACCTCGGAGAGTGTGGCCCATGGATAGTCCATGTTGACCTCTTTGCAGGGCAGTGATGGCTTAGGGGATAGGGTTTGGATCTGCCACCCAAGACTTTTCAAATTTATGAGCCGTGAGGGTCTCACAAAGACTTTTCTCCCTACGAGTCGAGAGGATCTCGTAGGTGTCTTTTCTCCTTAGGAGTCGTGAGGATTCCTAAGTGTGCTTTCTCTTGAGAGCTGTAAGGATTTCACAAGAGAATTTTCTTTATGCGTAGGGACACTAATTTCCCCGCAAGTTGAGACGAATCGAGAGATTCTCGCAAAGACACGGATTTCCTTATGGGTCGAAACGAATCGAGAGGTTCTCGCCGAGGACGCTGATTTCCCCTTAATCGAGATAAGAAGCGATGGCTTAGGAAACAGGGTTATGATCTGTTGCCTAAGACTTTCTAAATTTATGAGCCGTGAGGGTCTCACAAAGCGTTTTCTCCCTACGAGTCGTGAGGATCTCGTAGGTGTCTTTTCTCCTTAAGAGTCGTGAGGACTCCTAAGTGTGTTTTCTCCTGAGAGTCGTAAGGATCTCACAAGAGAATTTTCTTCCTTACAATTCGAGAGGACTCGTAAGTGATTGATGAGTTGACCTACTTCCGAGGCAAAGCATTGCTTCAACAGGGAGGTCGAGGGTTGACTTTGGTTTGTTTGTGCACCGCTGAGTCATGGAACTGGGAACTTTGCCGCGGCTCCGCTTTGCTAACGTTGTATATTCCTGCAGAGACACTGATTTCTCTGTGGGTCGACGCGAATCGAGATGTTCTCATCAAGGATGCTGATTTCCCTGAATCGAGGTTTTTGCCAAGGATACTGATTTCCTTGGGGTTGAGATGAATCGAGGTATTCTTGAAAAGACACTTATTTCCTTGCGGTTCGACGTGAATCGAGATGCTCTCGCCAAGGACGCTGATTTCCCTGAATTGAGGTTTTGCCAAGGACACTGATTTCCTCGGAGTCGAAACGAATCGAGGTATTCCTGCAAATACGCTGATTTCTCTGCGTGTCGATGCGAATCGAGATGCTCTCATCAAGGACGCTGATTTCCCTGAATCGAGGTTTTTGCCAAGGACACTGATTTCCTCGGGGTTGAGACGAATCGAGGTATTCCTGCAAAGATACTGATTTCTCTGCGGGTCGACGCGAATCGAGATGCTCTCGTCAAGGACGCTGATTTCCCTGAATCGAGATTTTTTCCAAGAACGCTGATTTCCCTGGGGTTGAGACGAATCGAGGTATTCCTGCAAAGACGTTGATTTCTCTGCGGGTCGACGCGAATCGAGATGCTCTCGTCAAGGACGCTGATTTCCCTGAATCGAGGAGGTTGCCAAGGACACTGACTTTCTCGGAGTTGAAACGAATCGAGGTATTCCTACAAAGACGCTGATTTCTCTCTAGGTCGACGTGAATCGAGATGCTCTCATCAAGGACGCTGATTACCCTGAATCAAGGTTTTTGCCAAGGACACTGGTTTCCTCGGAGTTGAGACGAATCGATGTATTCCTGCAAAGACGCCGATTTCTCTGCGGGTCGACGCGAATCGAGATGCTCTCGTCAAGGACGCTGATTTCCCTGAATCGAGGTTTTTGCCAAGGACACTGATTTCCCTGGGGTTGAGACGAATCGAGGTATTCCTGCAAAGACGCTGATTTCTCTGCGGGTCGACGCGAATCGAGATGCTCTCATCAAGGACGCTGATTTCCCTGAATCGAGGAGGTTGCCAAGGACACTGATTTCCTTGGGGTTGAGACGAATCGAGGTATTCCTGCAAAGACACCGATTTCTCTGCGGGTCGACGCGAATCGAGATGCTCTCGTCAAGGACGCTGATTTCTCTGAATCGAGGAGCTTGCCAAGGACACTGATTTCCCTAGGGTTGAGACGAATCGAGGTATTCCTGCAAAGACGCTGATTTCTCTGCGGGTCGACGCGAATCAAGATGCTCTCGTCAAAGACGCTGATTTCCCAAAATCGAGGAGGTTGCCAAGGACACTGATTTCCCTGGGGTTGGTTGAATTGTTTCCTGGACGGAGCGTTGATCCGGCAGGGAGGTCATTGGTTGACTCCACGTTGTCTGTGAACCGTAGAGTCTTGGAACCGAGGACATTGCTGTAGCTCCGATTGATGGTGTAGCATCTGTGTCCTGCTGGAATGAGGAGGCACACCATTGTTGGTCTTCGGGCCGTAGATGTGGCCATTGAGATTTGGAACTAGGGACTTTGCCATGGCTCCACTTCGTTGCGACTCTGAGGTCGGTTGTTGACGTCACGTCTGCATCTGGTTGAAGTGAGGAGAAACGCCTTTGGTGATCTCTAAGCTATCAATGAACCGTCGAGATTTGGAACTAGGGGACTTTGCCATGGTTCCGGGATAGTCTCTAGGCTGTCTGTGAACCATCGAGATTTGGAACTAGGGGACTTTGCCATGGTTCCGTTGTTTTGACCCTGGGGTCGTTTGTTGACGTCGCATCTGCATCCTGCTGGAGTAAGGAGAAACGACGTTGGTGATCTCTAGGCTGTCTATGAACCGTCGAGATTTGGAACGAGGGGACTTTGCCATGGTTCCGGGGTAGTCTCTAGGCTGTCTATGAACCATCGAGATTTGGAACTAGGGGACTTTTCCGTCGCTCCGTTTGTTGGTGTAACATCTGCATCCGATTGGAGGGAAGAAGAATACCGGTGTTGATTTCTAAGTTGTCGATGTTGACGTCGAGACCCTGAAGCTAGGGATCTTCCTTCGCTTCGTTTGTTGACATTGTGTCTGCAATATTGCGACGAATGTCAAGATTGTCTTTAGGTTATCTATGAACCGTCGAGATTTGGCTTCGCTTCGACGAAGCCTGGTGGGACGATATGGTTCCCCTCTTATTTGTGCCCCTGGATTGTATACAGGGATCGATGTGATCTCACCTATAGGGCAAAAAGTTTCATTCTTTCATTTTTTTTAAATTCTTTCCGCGATGCTCTATCATTTCAGCATTTTAAATCACGAAAATCGCGATTGCCCAATCATTTCGACTATTTTTCTTTTTTTTTTACTCGATGTTTTTTATTACGAGTTGCCCACCATTTCGTCTATTTTGTATGTATATATTTTACTTGCTGATTTCGTTGCAAGTTGCCCCATCATTTCGGCTATTTCATATGCATTTTTTGCGAGCTGATTTTTTTTTGGCGAGTATGAGACTTGGAATCTGGTGCCAATCTCAGCATCAGCATCGCTACGAATGGAATATTGCCAGGAGCTAATCATCATTTGCCGTGAAAGGGCTTGGAATTTGATACCGATTTAGGCATCAGCATCGCTACCACTGGGACATTGCCAGGAGTGAATCATCATTTGCCTCTGTCGATGTCGAACAAAGGTGACTTAGCAAACAGGGTTAGGATCCTGTTGACTAAGGCTTTTTGACTTTACGAGCCGTAAGGGTCTCATAAAGGTATTTCTTCCTACGAGTCGTGAGGATCTCGTAGATGTGTTTTCTCCTTAGGAATCGTGAGGATTCCTAAGTGTGTGTTCTCTTATAAGTCGTAAGGATCTTACAAGAGTGTTTTCTCCTTATTAGTCGAGAGGACTTACAAGTGGCGTTCGCCATATGAAGATATCTCTCGTCAGTGGTGGGACTCTGTTGGGGAAACGTTCATCCATGCCCGTGGATTGTATACGAGGGTCAACATTGAACCGCTTGTAGGGAAAAATCGGGGGGTATCACTGCTTAAGAACAGGTTCAGATCCCTATAGCTTAAGGCTTTTGAATTTTATGAGCCGTGAGGGTCTCATAAGAGGGTTCTCCTTACGAGTCGTGAGAATCTCGCAAGTGTAATTTCCCCTTAGGAATCGTGGGGATCCCTAAGTGTGTTTCTCCTTTGTGAGTCATAAGGATCTCACGCAGGTGGTTTCTCCTTACAGGGTCGAGAGGACCTTGCAAGAGTCTTTTAACGATATTGCGCCCTTTCGGGTTTTCACAAAATTTGCCAGTAGCCCTGCTGTTTTTACTCACGGAACCCTTTCGGGTTTTCATCCGTGCCCATTTCGCTCATGGACACACCGTTTTTTTTTTACCACGTCAGCCTGGGAACGCCGCAGGTTTGTATTAGTTTAACGACGTTTCGTTCATAAGTCCGAGATTTTTCGGGCAACGTACGATTACGCAGCTAGATTTTCTCGCAAATCTTCGCATCTTTTGTGTCGGAGGTGGATTCCTTGAAGAGAGGGCTGAGGGCGATTTCTTCGTCAGAGTCGCTTCCAAAGGTGATAACTTGCGATCCCTTGGTGTCAACTATGCGACAGTTGCCAGCGACTCTTTTGCGCTCATCTGTCATACTTTTCTGTTCCCGACGAGCCTTGCACTTCACTCGTTGAACGTGTTGTCGGTGGGAAATATATCCCTGCCACCAGTTTTTAAAGGCTATGCACTCCTCGATAGGGTATGCAATCCTCCGATGGTATAAGCAGAACTTAGGATGTATGTCCGCTTTATCAAGATGTATACCGCCAGGAGAAAATCCTCTGAAAGAGGGCAACTTCATTCCTATTGAAAGGGCCCTAGCGAATCGTTTCCTTACTTTAAGCTTGCTTTTGCTGGCGATAGGGATGCTTCGATCCGGTTGGGGTGCCTCGACATTTTCATCCAGTCGACGGCGTTTGACTTTTTCGAATATAGCCAGTTCGCGCTCTCGATTGGCTTTGCTTTTCTGACGGGCTTCGTTCAGTAGCAAGTCGATCATCTCGTCAGACGGTTCCAAGGGTTTTGGCTTCGATCCTGCCCCCAGCTCATTTATGCTGTCTTCTATCGCCGAGTGAGCTTCTTTGTTAATTAACGCCGAATGAGAGATCATGTGGCAACTTGCCACATAGTCCTCAGATTCTTCTGACGAGTCATCCCCGTCGTTATTGTCGTTATCTCCGCTCTCAAGGATATTGTTGAGAAATTCTTGGAGTGTGACCGGGGTCCGCGCCTTCTAGTTATATTCCTCCAGCGCGTCAATATGCTTTTATAGATCCGTGCGCTTGTCATCAAACTGCGCGGGCTCTTTGGTCTTCTTCTTTTTCTTCGAAGACTTTGACGGCTGGGCCTGAATGTTTTGTCCACCATCACTATTAACTCCCAATGTTAGGCGTGGTTTCAGCATCCCCTCGATAATCTCCGGTTCTTGCGGACTTTTCCACCTGATCACCGGACATGTTTGAAGATCTTTCAGCATTTTTTTAGTTTTTGCCGAAAGAACAACTTCCTATGGAGCTTCTTCTATGAATGAGCACGATGCCCCCAGAATGTCCATCTTTTTCGGAGCATGTGATTGTGGCGGGTTCACCTTCTAATTTTCAGACAACGCGAATTCGCCTTGCTGGTATTGGTCTTCAACCCAATTTTTGAAGACGTAGCAATCTTCGAGTGGATGGCCCAATACTCGATGGTAGGGGCAATAATTGGGATCGTTGACGTCATTCGGTTGCGGTGGGTGTCTCGACTCCGGTAGAGTGATGAGCCCGTTGCGTACTGCTAGTTCGAACAATCTCCTTATTTTATCTCGGAGAAACGAGTAAGGACGTCTCAACTTCTCATCAAGGGATTGCCGCTTGTTACTTTGGCGAACAATCGGTCTCGGGCCACTCGGCTGTTGTTGAGCGTTGGCGACGAAGATTGCTTTCCCTTTGCCCTTCTCGTTTCGAGGCTCCGTCTTCGAGGAAGACGGTCTATGGCCCATCTGATCCATTTAGGCCAGTTTGTCAATCAAGGCCTGGAAAGTAGTCGGCTTGAAAAACATCATGAACTGCGAAACGGTCGCATGCGGATCAAGAGTACCCATGAACATGCCTACCGCAAGTGCTTCCTCGATGCGCTGCTCGCACTTCGACCATAGATTCCGCCATCGTATCGCATATTGTACCCATGTTTCGCCTGGCTTCACTCTGGCGTTAATTAACGCGGTGATCGGGGTGTGCTCGCTAGCGCTTGAGAAACGTTGGGTGAACAGCAATTCCATCTCCGTAAAAGTTTTGACGGAGTCGTTGGGAAGCTCCGAATACCTCTCAAAGGCCGTTTCCGCCAAGCTGCCGACGAATTGGCGAAGCAATAGCTTATCATCTCCTCCAGTGTTGCCGCAGAGAGCCATGAACTGAGCGACATGTTGATGGGGATTGCTTGTCCCCTTGTACACATAGAATTTAGGAATCGTGTATCCTGGCGGGTACTTGATTTGATCATACCAGCCCGGGTAGGGTTGTCCAGTTTTAACAATTTGCCCGGCCACTTCGCTCGCCCGATGAGCTCATATCTGCTGAGCGATATAGTAGTCCAAGGCGGCTTTAGAAATGGTCTCTTCTTTGGCTGCTGAACAAGCCGGAAGAGGGTTCGATGTCTCCCCTCTGTCATCTTCAAGGGTAATCGGAGGGTCTTCAGATGGAGGATCCGGCTGGATCATCATGCTCACCATATCCTGAAATAGAAGGGTCATTTGTTTTATATTGGCCGCTTGTTCTGCGGCCTCTTTATCCTTCTTCTCAAGCATTCTCCGAAAGAATTCGGCATCGGTTTCCTTCTTACGGCGCTGCTCCGAAGATGTTTCCGGGCTTACTTTCGGTCCCGTAAGTGCGGCCATAGCTGTTAACATCTCCTAGAGCTTTTGTTGCTGCTGCTCCTGAGCCTTAGTCATTGATCGCGTAAGCGGTCGATGACCTGTGGAGATACGGCTGTCCTCTTTTCCGGATGCCATATAGACGGTATGCACTACCATGCCCCCAGCCTTGGGGCGTTTGGGCTCAGTGGTCTTGCGATTCGTCGCAGACACCGAGATTTTCTCCAGCTTTCTCCTCTTGTGAGCAGTCGAAGTTGAGGGGGCCGTTGCAGTGGGCACCCAAGTAGCTGTCGCCTTCTGTGGCTTGACAGGGTGGTCCTCTTCTTGCCGATCCTTCATCTTTTTCTGTTGGCGGAGATAGTCTTGATCTATCACGGAGTCCTGGAACTGTCGCCAAACTTTGTAAATTTTATAGGACAGCCGCTGAGGGGGTTGCTCTAGCTTCACCTTAGTAGCGTTCTCCACGGGTGGAGGAGATCTCTTCAGCACGGCAGTCGGAGAGTTTTTGCGCACTCTCCTAAGCGGTTTAAAGCTGTTCCCAGTTGGAACAGCAGCATCGATTTCCACCGTTGGAGCCGGCGGAGTCAGTCCAGAAGGAGAGTTGCCCCCAGTCATCCTTACTCGGCGCCAGTGGCGACGTCGAGCATGTCGAGCTGTTGGGATTATCTCAGCTGTAGGAGTGACTTCCTCATGCCTCCTGTGTTGGTCAGAAGTTGTCGTTGTCATCCTATTGAAGACTGATGTCCGCTGAGTGGGGATGGCCAACCTATCGAAAGCAGACTTCCGAGCAGGTGAAGCAGCCTTGACGATTTCTCCTGAAACGGGAGCTGAAACAGTCAGTCTTGTGAAGACCGACCCTATGGCGGGAGAAGCCGCGTTGACGACTTCGAGAGCAGGAATGGCTATCCTTTTTGGGATAACCCTTTCTGGTATCATGGGCTTCTTCATGGGCCCTGATTGATCTAAATTCTCGATGTGCATGGAAAATGTAAAATATATCACAACCAAAGAAATTTATACCGCAATCAATTGACGGTGTCTATTGTAGTTTCGTCAATGAGCACGGATCGTCCACTGAGAAAGTGTGATTTGATCGTATTTGATTTAGATGAATTGAAAATTAAAGGATCAAGAAAAGAAAATTTGATTCGAGATTTATGAAATTGATTTTCAAGAATTATCAAAAACTAGATCTAATATCAAAAAATACTATAGATCAAGAATCAGGAATCAAGAATCGTCCAATTTGAATTAGTTATCAAGATTTGTAATGAGGCCCGTAGGAATCGATCGAATCGATAGTGAGAATGAATACTTGTGATTACTTATTCTTATCCATTGATGATTTTTTGCTAGATCGATGACGATCAACGAGAATTAGGGATCTATTGAAGAAACTAGGGTTTCTTCATCATATCCCTTGTCCTTTCATTGATTATCATTCAAATGCTACCCTCTAGGAAATTCAATCATCGATCGTTGATCTCTAATTAAAAGCGAAAACATTCAAGAAAGTATCTCGCTCGAAACTAGGTTGTCGATGATTCAATTTACTAGAGTTTTCAAAACTCATAGGACTTAAGAATCGTTCAAGAATTTAATCATCGTCATCTATCAATTTTCTCGATTCCTCCACGAGCAGAGTTTTTACTCAAGTATCATAACAAAGAAAACAATCAAGAATTGAGATCTCATCATAATGCTCAAATATAAAGAAAAGCATGATCAAGAGTTTTCACCTTTCATTATTCAACAATTTCATTACAATTCGCTCAAGACTACAAGAATTGAGAAGTGAACTTGATCGTCGAATTAGCTTCGCATCGTCTCCGTAAGTCGCGGATCGTTTTGGATCACTTGCTCGGTTGAAGATCGGCGTCACTTCAAAAAGGCTTAATGGCTTCTTGCTTGATTTTATACTCGGAGATCTTGAATTGGCTTTTGGAATTGGATTAGGGTTAGGGTATTGATGCACAAGTTGTGTCACTCAACTTGTGGGATTTTTGGCTCAATTTTCAACAACCTAGAATGATGCCCTAGGGTCCCTTTATATAGCCTTTTCCTTTAGCTTCCCCTAGAAGCTTGATTAGGATTAGCTTCCTTTAGAAGCTAAGCTAGGGTTAGCTTCTCTTGCAAGCTTGGTAGTTATGAATGAATCTTCTAGATTTAGGTAATTAGCTAGCATCCTTGAGAAGCTTGGAGGTGTTTAGCTTGTACAAGAAGCTTGGCTGTTAGGACAGAAGCTTCTGGAGATTTCTGAAGAAAGAAGTGTCTTGAATCAGTTAGGCTCTTGGAAGGAGCACTCTGAGAATGTTTTCTGCCATTGACATGTCCACATGGCCGCGGATCCGCCGCAAATAGGCCACTACGGCCGCGGATCCGCGGCCCCTTGGAAGGCTTGGAGTCTGGAAATTCCTGTGGTGCTTGATGTTGGCATTATGGTATTTTTCTGATGGCTGGAATTTTTTTATATTTTATTGTTCACTGCCAGATTTCAAGTCTTGGACTTGGCGTATTTTTATCAGCACTTTTAGCAGTTTTTGGCTCTTTACCTGGAATTTCCTACACACAATCTCGAGACAAGTGTTGCGATATACAAAGATCATGCGTGCAATAATAAACACTCAATTTCCCTCAAAATGCCGGTTATAATGTATAACACATGTTATTTGGTATTTTACAGACAAATTGCTAATATGTGATATATTTATACCGAACATCTTTAGATGATTGCAAATAGTAGGGAAATTGATGTGTTAAAAATGCAATATTTTCGACTGATCAAATTCCCCCAAACTTAATTTTGATCGTCTCGAGCGAACTTCTTTTATTTAAGAGAAGGAGAAAATAAAGAAAAAGAAAAACTAACTAGCACACTTTCGTAGGCAACACGATTGCACTGAGCTCGTGCAACAAACCTTTAAACCTTTAGGTGTCCCTAGTAGGAGGAGTGTTGTCTCCTGAAGGTTTTCAGCGGATTGCACCCACAAAATCCAATAATAAAAGGAAGACCGTGAAAGTTACATGTAAAGATAAGAATTATAAAAGAAAGACTTTGAAAATTAGAGTTTCCAACTACACTAGCTTTTCGGTTGTTATGAGCCCTATCATAATAGTCATGAAAAGATGTCAGAAATCACATCAACCCTCAATAAAACATCGTCTTTATTCTTCATTCCTACCTTTCTTCCAAACATCGATCATATACCCCTACGTGTGTGTAAGAGACATCCCTACACTCGGAGAATTCAATTCAAGCTATCATACTCTTGTCCATCTGCCTCAGTACTTTTTAATTTGATGAATATTTAGATGGATTTGCTCACACATTTTTCATGCGACTGTTAATACTTCTTGAGGTACTAACCGACCGATTACTCATGTGCTTGCTTATTAGGTGTATTTTCCTCGTCCTGCACCACCTAAGGCTTAGCAGTGACTCCCAGACCAGTTGGTCTAAGGCACTAGGTGATGAAGCACCCTCGCTATATTTTTTTATTGTTGTCTTGGCGATAACAAAACCAGTGTTCATTTTCTTCTTAACATTTTATCTTTCATTCATTTATAATTTCCTTCATGCTTTGGCTTTTAGACAAGAGCATTTCAAGGTATCCTCTACTATCCCAAGTTTCAAGACGTGTGTAAGTGCGTATAGTAGGGTATCAACGTTCAAATGTTTAGCTTCCGGAATAGGAACTATTTTTTAGACTTATTTTTATCCTCAGATTAGTGACTTCTTTCATCTTACTAACCCTTGGGACAACGGCTCATAACTACTTATTACTAGTTTTGTTTAAGAAAACTTTTAATTTTCTTGGTTTTCTTAAAATTTTCCAATCTTTTGGATGTAATTTTTCACTATCTAATCTTTTATTATCTTATTTATGTACAAATTTTTTTTATATGTTTTGTGCTTATGCAAAGTATGATGCAAATGATGCTAAAAAAAGCACAAGCCTCCCCCAAACTTGTTTTCAAAAGTGTCCTCACTGTTGCCATCTGCTAAAGCTCAAAAACCTGTAAGCCTGTGAGGACATTTATTAGCGGGGACAATAAATATGATCGTGAAAATATGTAAGTCCACGGTAGCGCCCCGGCCGTCTAACAGACGCCAAATGCGGAACAAAAACTTTTAACGAAACTGGCGCTATCGTGTACCGTAACCCGGATCGGCCATTAAAGCTAAACTAACATAACTACAAATGGGTAGAAACGTTATACCGAATGATCCGAGTCCTTCGGTCTTCAACCATCATCCCATGCTTGTTGCGGCTACTCCGATCTTCTCGATATCCAATCTTGTCGTCTGGGTGGCACCACGTCGACGGATCTTTAAACGGGCTCCCGCCTTTGAACCGAGGCAACTCGATCGTCAAGTTTGCTAAAAGAGACGACCAAGATGAAGTAGAGAATGAGTAGAACACTTTGTCTCGTTACGTCCAGGGTCATGGACGAACGGTTATGGAAGTTGCCTTTTGGATCGGGTGAAATGAGAAAGAGGCTGTCTATTTTTCGTGTACCCGAATCTATCATAGTCTTTTTCTAGTGAACAACAACCATTATCCTTCCCACCATGAGGGGCCGGCCACTTATAGGGAAGGAGGGGGTGAGTGTAGGAGAGGGGGAGGTGATCACAAGGAAAAGATCAAGAAGAAAATATCTAAGCTCAAACAAAACCCCATTAATGAACTAATGAATCATCACTCTTAGTCATCATAATCATTAATGGTCCATTAAAGCACTAATGAGTCACTAGCTTAGTCATCACTTCTAGAAGCATCCACACACATCTCCTCATGACTCACCCAAAAAGATAAATCCGTATTTAACCGAATGTCAAAATACGGCTGATAGAAAACTGGAAACTGGCAACTTCCAAAAATCATCCCGAAACGAATTTCAGGATAACCCGTATCGGTATAAACATACCCGCATTTGTATTACGACCGAATACAAATGTATCTGAGACAAAGATATTATATCTACACAGTATAATACTGGGTTCCGGCTTAAACCAAAGCCTACCAGTATTATCTGCCCGAAAAACGATACGTGCGAAAACGCACGTGCTTTTTCCGAACCTTGCCATAACACCATACGGCCTCTACAACGTTTCGCCCGAACTTGGGAAAGTGTCTGTGGGGGACTCTAATGACTCATCAACACACTGGCACTGGGTATAACCCCTAGCACGTCAGAGGTACAAGCTGCACGTAACTTTTTGCCTATGTATTGATTGGAAGGGAAGCTGACGAGCGAACTCATCTATAAACCCTACCGAGCCTGACAGTGACAATGTATATACAGTCCGGTCCATTCGTCTAAAGAATATCGCATATCGAGTCTAGGGGGGTGGATAAAGTCAGACCCCTAAAAACGCGATAAATCGTGTCGGCATGAAGCCCATCACCACCTGAGAAACTACTGATCCAAATCAGTAATTCTCCACTACCTCGGCCGAGGATTCCTAGTGATGGCCACCCGTGCACTGCGCGACATCAACCCCCAATACCGGGAGAGACGAATCCCCGACGATCCGCTCACTTGCCTCCAATGTGGCTCGGGACTGTACCCAAAAAAGACCTGTTTGCACGACTCCTTTGAGCCGTGGTAGGGTAGAAATCAAAGCACAGTGGGAACTCACACGAGACAAATGACGACCTCAGGTCGATGAACTAACCTGTACACAAGTCACCAGGGAATTGCTATCTGACGATATGTATAATACCAACTAGCAGATTCCCGGTGAGTCCTGTCCGGTGTACTCATAACCCAATGAGCACATGTATACATCTTAGGTGATCAAACTGACACCAGTGGCTTGTGAGACCGGCCACCGCCCCTCGTCGGGGTCTCGACTGTATACACTAGTCTACTCTGGAGTATCGATGCCCTGTCTCGAAACTCCCACGACTAGGGACACTTAAAAGATGTGCTTACAGACCCCAGCTCCCACGTATATGATCGCCATCATACTGCTGGTAGTCAAGCAAGAATCATATGGGCTCCATCATCATGCAATAGTGAACTAAAGCATATATACGATGATAAAGTCAAACCAGATAGCATACTATCATCTTGAGCAAGACTGTCATAACGGTTTAGGTCCTTCCTCAATCATTGCAATCACGTACCTGCGATCCAATAATTGACTTTGAGGGAACTATCTCCAACAATCTCCCACTTGCACTCAAGGCTAATTATTGCGATGTCGCATACTCAAAGCCCGTGTGATATCGAACACCCAACTCCTCTACTAATCAGTTTCACAAAGCTAGTTTGTAAAACTCTTGTGTTCGAGAAATAGCCTCAGTGAGTGGATCCGCCCTGATGTTTCTTTTTATGTCTCTCTTAATCTCAAGTTCGCGGAGAAAGCCATCTCCCGAATCGAGTAATACCTGTCTTAGAATATGTCTGGATATCTGATGGGACCTAGTTCATAAATGAACTTCAAATCCAAACTTCTTAGACTGTATCGATAACTGAACCTAATCAGTATCCAGCACCATGCCTCCCACAGTATCCTCTTGGACCACCTGTCCAAAATACTTTCCCTCGTCAGAGGAAAAACTATAACTCTGACAATCACTCTGTCATTCATGTCGCCTTGGAAGCCTGGAATGATAACCGTCTCTCGAAGGAGGCTGCCGTCATCAAATCTGTAGAACAAGCACTTATGTTCTAAAATTGCTTCTTTATGTTTCTTCAGGATTGGATTAATATAAACTTATCGCATCTAGTGCAAAAACAACATCTGGTGTGGTACTTGACATCTCATGATTGACTCAATTGCCTAAGCAAGTGATCTGCCAATCATGCACATCCCTCTCTGCTTTAGTCTATAAGACACCTTTAGTGAGGGTGACTCCATTACCTGCAGGTACACCACCATGCCAGGAGTCATCTATTCTAAAATACTTATTAGAATATTGTCAAAGTACCCATATTGGGAAACTATCTAAATCTAGATCTAAAGCCATAGATCTAGTAACCAGAATGTCTAATATTATATCCATATCCTTTCTGGAGAAACAACTGTGTGATGACCACAGTACAACCGATCGTAGTACAGGAATTTTACTTCCTACTCTGTGTATGTCATCCAAATACCAGGACATCACACACTACTACCTTCCCAACAGATCCATCCCCTATTCTGATGAAGTCAAACCTATGATTGTCACATCAAAATTAGATGATCTTATCTCCGCTATATCTGCTCAAGTCTATAAATAGATATAAGCTACTTGCCCACTATGCTTCCGCTGCTCCCACTGACTACGATAACCCTCTGGCAGAATAATATCCACGTACACTTCTAAAGCTAGTTTAGAACGACGTTATACTTATCCTCTTGCTGGGTCACATTGTCTGGAACAACAGTACTGTCAAGTCTGGGTAAACTAAAACCTCCCTGTCACCGTCCTTGAGGCTACCGGAGTACCTCTCGGGTGTCTGAGGTTACCCACCATATCTGCGGAGTGGCTAATGGAATGTCAAACCTGATTTGAATATATAGATCCTATTAAATTTTCCGTAATCGTTTGCGGTTCTGGAATCACTTCCAGTTCTACCATACTCCCACTACTGTTTTTCTGAAAAAATCCATTTTTACTAAAACTGTGGCGAGTCAAGAACAATATCACTATTGATCTTCCAGATGGTAGAAAAGTCAACCTTCGTCAAAGCCAGGGTCAACCCACAAACAGCCATTACAAAAACGTGCCTTGAGCTATCCAGTGTCTGGTTTTAAGCATAAGCTGGACAACTCCCCGTACCTTAACATCGTTAAGATATGAACCATTCTATATCCAATATATAAACAGAGGCACTAATTTAATTTGAACCAGATTCAAATCATGCAGTTGTCTCCAGTGCATAACAACTTAATGGAAAAAGGCTAATCAGCATTACTCAACTTAGGAATCCATCCAATTATGAGTAACCTGAAAGAGAAACAAGTTTCTCAAAACCATTACTTTTAACTGAATACCAATCACAAGTATCTACATCTTCGATCTCTTTGAAGAATCCTGATACTTGCGATACCTGGTTCTCTACTTTATTCTTATACCCACAACTTCTCAAAACTTTAGACATTTTATTTCTACGAAACACTTGTCTAAAAACTAGAGAAGTTATAAGTAAACAGAATATAGTACGAGGATCTCCCCTTTGTCCTGATGGACACTGGACAACATACAGTACTCTGTATAAGTCCCCTGAGTTGAATAACTCAAAACCTATGCATTGTAGGTTGAAAACTGTACCCAGGCGATTTCCTCAAATATCACCAATTACAACGAATTCCGATATAATGAGGATGATCACCTAATTCCCAATAACTTACTCCCACTAATCATCTGTAAAACTATACAGATATGAGAATGAAACCTGGTAAATACATACCCTGGAGTAAGTATCTAATTGGGAAATCAGTTTATTATTAACAATGCACAGTGAAGCTGAAACATAAAAATGTTTCTTAGGGGTATCTTGGTATTCTTAGTAATGCCTCTTCCATAATTCTATTCATGACTGTAACCGTATATTTCTTTGCCATCTCTCTAAATCCCTTTACTTGTCTTTTGTCGTTACCTTCTGTACACCTTTGTTAGGCTAAATGGTTTTCTTCCTTCCCTACCGTTCGGCACCAGCCTATGGTTTGGAAGAAGACTATCCAGTAAGCATAATAGGTGTACCCTCCTAATCCTAGGAGTACTCGCAACATGAGAGAAGGTGATGATAAAAGACTACTGAATAAAACCTTATTCTTTTAAAGGTGAAATAGGAGTGGCGATGAAGTATGTGGTTTGGTCGTGAATGATAACAGTCGCAATTTACTTTGCCCTCTTTCTAATCCCTTCATTTTTGTCTTTACATATTACCTTTTGTACACCCTACTTAGGCTATTTGGTTTTCTTCATTCCCTACCTTTCGGCACCAGCCTATGGTTTGGAATAAGACTATCCAATAAGCGTAATAAGTGTACTCTCCTAAACTAAGGAGCCCTCACAACCTGAGAGATGGTGATAATAAAAGACAACTGAATAAACCAATTCTATTTCTCCTGAACCTGGATCCATCCTTGAAGAAGTTCCTTCGAGTTCGTATATAACCATACGATGGATCTATCCAATGGAAGTGGATATCCGTAGTAATACGGGGTGTTCTGAGAAATGCAAAGGGTAAAAGAAGGAGCTGCAATGACTTATGCAACTTGGACAATCCAAAAAGCCAGTATTTTAAGAAGGTTCGGTAATCTTGGTCACTGAGTCATAGTCTAGGGTCGGTCAAAGGTCGCTGCCAAAGAGAGAGAGAAAAGAAACACTCTGCGTGCACTCTAACCTAGATCAGACTGGTTATCACTTTGTCTAATCAGGAAACCTCCCACTGTAATCTCAAATTCTCCTCCAAACCTGAAAGAAGAATTGGTCGGGATCACCCGAAGAGTAAACTAACTCATCAGTGAGAATCGGGATCCAACTATCATCACATGATAACTTGATGGAAGCCACTCAAGTTATCACACTCAAGAAGGTATGCGCATGCCTGGCAAGTTTGCTTTATGTTTGAAACTCCCGATGTAATTTTTGCCTCATGCTCTTATGACCTTGACTTTAGTCAACAAATCATAAGTCACATGTCAAGTTCTACCCGTCATTGTCCAGGTTGATTTGAACCCACCCGTACATACCCTTGACTTTAGTCAACAAGGTAATACGACTGTCCCAAACCAACACATCTATCTATGCAACATACGAATACCCAGCAACTACCAAACACTATGCCTTGACTTTAGTCAACAAACATAGCTTGAATACTACTGACTACCCATAAGAAATGACGGAGGGCTACGGCTGGTTTTTGGCGAAAAACCTTTAACGTAATGAACTTGATTTCGCTGAAGGAACCTGATAGCTTTTTATAAAATATAGTGACGAAAACGTTTTGCTAAAGAGGTCACTCCCGGTGAAGGGATCTCGGCTCTTTCCTCGTGGAATGAGGTGCAGGATATTCCAACTGAATACCGCGATGCAAAGCAACCTGTAATCGACTATATTGAAGTTATTACCTTGACGTAAACTTCTGCCCAAGGGGTCACTCCCGGTGAAGGGATCTCGGCCCTTGCCTCGTCGAATGAGGTGCAGGATATTCTAACTGAATATCACTATGCAAAACAAAAAGAAACGTCTTTGTAATAACACTTTAAAATTTGTTCCAACAACATCAAATATTGGTTTTTTTTATCTTGTATTGATAAGAATCAACGCAGTCCCATCAATCAATCACACCAGAAAAGAACGAAAAATATAATGTACGTATATGCCATCCGCATTCGCCACTGGGTCCCGTCATCACTCGTTAGGTTACTTAACTAACGACAGAGCGGGGACTGGACTAGCGCGGGTGTAAAACATATACAACATCTAATAGTATATATACCAATATACAATAATCTCTCCAGGCGTGATAATATGCAACATTACAGAATAAGTAATAAGCATCACAGAACAATACAGATAAACTGGGATCCCCGGGTTTCACAGAGCCGCTGCTGAAACCTGACGTTCCCCTGGTCGTGTGGATAACCTGTGCAATGAAACCTAGACCCCTACGGGTGCGGCAAGTTACCCGCCAAAACCTGAAGCGAGGTGGTCCCCACAGCATAGTGAATGGAACACCCGGCACTTCACGGAATCCGGTAAATTGAGCACCCCTCCTTGGGTCAACCTGTACCCCCTACGAGTGCGGCGAATAGTCTGCCAATTCTAGAGTGAGGTCCCTTTGCCTCTCAATGCCATGAGATACGGACCCGTTGCCCTCCAGAACCCGGCTATCCGTGCACTCCTTCGCGGGATAAACCTAGTACAGAAAATAAAATATGTACAACGGGTACATCGACATCGACCCGGTCGTGCCCCAAAAGAATATTATACAAACAGGCAGTGACGGCAGTCCACATGTCGGACGCTCGCCCCGCAATATCAAATGTACAAATAAATCCAAACTGCACTATCATTGCACCCTGCTATCCACCACGACATATCCGCAACATCACAGCACAACACAGAACATCAACGCGAATGTCACGTTCGCAAACCCGTCTAAAAGAACTATAGCAATCAGACGCGGTTGACCGATCAAATGACATTCCCGGTCGGAGATATAATGTAAGCACTGTAAACTAACGTGTTTAAATTTCGATCGACCAAATATCAAGAAGTGGGCCCCACGATTTACTGGTGAACAGTAACAAAACCTGGGCCCAAAAGATACATACCAAAAATCCCAAAATCCAACAGAGAACACACTGTACAAATTTGGGAGCATGAACTCACCAAGTGGCCGCGGATGCGCGGCCAAAACATGGGTTTGGCCGCGTTTCCGCGGCAGTTTGGTGGATTCACGTGCCCAAATTTTGTCGTGGTTCTTAGAAAAGCCTGCACAGATTTTTAAGACATGCAGAAAAATTTTATGAGACCATTTAAAATCGACAGAAACTGTGAGCTTGGAATTTTGCAATTTTCGATTTCCGGTTCGATCGATATTTTAAACGCGTTAGCACAAGTTAGTATAGCTTAATGGTGAGGCTCTGATACCACTGTAAGTCCACGGTAGCGCCCCGGCCGTCTAACAGACGCCAAATGCGGAACAAAAACTTTTAACGAAACTGGCGCTATCGTGTACCGTAACCCGGATCGGCCATTAAAGCTAAACTAACATAACTACAAATGGGTAGAAACGTTATACCGAATGATCCGAGTCCTTCGGTCTTCAACCATCATCCCATGCTTGTTGCGGCTACTCCGATCTTCTCGATATCCAATCTTGTCGTCTGGGTGGCACCACGTCGATGGATCTTTAAACGGGCTCCCGCCTCTGAACCGAGACAACTCGATCGTCAAGTTTGCTAAAAGAGACGACCAAGATGAAGTAGAGAATGAGTAGAACACTTTGTCTCGTTACGTCCAGGGTCATGGACGAACGGTTATGGAAGTTGCCTTTTGGATCGGGTGAAATGAGAAAGAGGCTGTCTATTTTTCGTGTACCCGAATCTATCATAGTCTTTTTCTAGTGAACAACAACCATTATCCTTCCCACCATGAGGGGCCGGCCACTTATAGGGAAGGAGGGGGTGAGTGTAGGAGAGGGGGAGGTGATCACAAGGAAAAGATCAAGAAGAAAATATCTAAGCTCAAACAAAACCCCATTAATGAACTAATGAATCATCACTCTTAGTCATCATAATCATTAATGGTCCATTAAAGCACTAATGAGTCACTAGCTTAGTCATCACTTCTAGAAGCATCCACACACATCTCCTCATGACTCACCCAAAAAGATAAATCCGTATTTAACCGAATGTCAAAATACGGCTGATAGAAAACTGGAAACTGGCAACTTCCAAAAATCATCCCGAAACGAATTTCAGGATAACCCCGTATCGGTATAAACATACCCGCATTTGTATTACGACCGAATACAAATGTATCAGAGACAAAGATATTATATCTACACAGTATAATACTGGGTTCCGGCTTAAACCAAAGCCTACCAGTATTATCTGCCCGAAAAACGATACGTGCGAAAACGCACGTGCTTTTTCCGAACCTTGCCATAACACCATACGGCCTCTACAACGTTTCGCCCGAACTTGGGAAAGTGTTTGTGGGGGACTCTAATGACTCATCAACACACTGGCACTGGGTATAACCCCTAGCACGTCAGAGGTACAAGCTGCACGTAACGTTTTGCCTATGTATTGATTGGAAAGGAAGCTGACGAGCGAACTCATCTATAAACCCTACCGAGCCTGACAGTGACAATGTATATACAGTCCGGTCCATTCGTCTAAAGAATATCGCATATCGAGTCTAGGGGGGTGGATAAAGTCAGACCCCTAAAAACACGATAAATCGTGTCGGCATGAAGCCCATCACCACCTGAGAAACTACTGATCCAAATCAGTAATTCTCCACTACCTCGGCCGAGGATTCCTAGTGATGGCCACCCATGCACTGCGCGACATCAACCCCCAATCCCGGAGAGACGAATCCCCGACAATCCGCTCACTTGCCTCCAATGTGGCTCGGGACTATACCCAAAAAAGACCTGTTTGCACGACTCCTTTGAGCCGTGGTAGGGTAGAAATCAAAGCACAGTGGGAACTCACACGAGACAAATGACGACCTCAGGTCGATGAACTAACCTGTACACATGTCACCAGGGAATTGCTATCTGACGATATGTATAATACCAACTAGCAGATTCCCGGCGAGTCCTGTCCGGTGTACTCATAACCCAATGAGCACCTGTATACATCTTAGGTGATCAAACTGACACCAGTGGCTTGTGAGACCGGCCACCGCCCCTCGTCGGGGTCTCGACTGTATACACTAGTCTACTCTGGAGTATCGATGCCCTGTCTCGAAACTCCCACGACTAGGGACACTTAAAGGATGTGCTTACAAACCCCAGCTCCCACGTATATGATCGCCATCATACTGCTGGTAGTCAAGCAAGAATCCTATGGGCTACATCATCATGCAATAGTGAACTAAAGCATATATACGATGATAAAGTCAAACCAGATAGCATACTATCATCTTGAGCAAGACTGTCATATCGGTTTAGGTCCTTCCTCAATCATTGCAATCACGTACCTGCGATCCAATAATTGACTTTGAGGGCACTATCTCCAACAAAATCCTCCCCCAAACTTATTCTTTTGGCTCACAATTTTTTTGCGGACAACTTTTATTTTCAAGAGCCAACAATATACCCTCCCCCCAAACAATTTTAATCTAATCACAAGAGGGGGTCAAAGTTACTGGTCAATGCTAAGCTTTGCAAAGATTGAAAGTCAACACCAACCATTCGAAGATTTTATCAGTGTAGTGCATCGGTTGGTGGAAGAACGTGTTATAAGGAGCCAGGAAGAGGTGGAGAAAAGATAAGTGGTGGGATAGAATGTGTTTGCGTCTCGTTTTGGAGAGACGGCACAGTGATTGTGATGGATTACTCGCATTCTCTTTATAGCCCAGAAGAAGGGGTGGAGATTCAATTTCTTTGTATTGAGGGTGATTCATCTCAACACCCGTGTCTTTTAAAAATGCAAGTTCATCAGCGAAGATTTCCTCAAAACTCTCATCGATACCCCGAAGAATAATGTCATCAAAAAGCGCGGGGTGATCTTCAGACTCCAAAAATGGTTCATAATCAGTGTTAGTTGTTGACCCGGACAACTCGATGGAAGAGTCCGTATGTGTATGATACATAGTTGGGTCAAACAACAACATATGAAAAGAGTCAAGATCAGTATCATGAGGATCGTCAAATTCGCTGCTGTCGACATCCATTAATTCAACAGAACAGACCTGAGCAGTAGGTTCAGAGGGTACACTTCCCAACTTGTAAATGTTCAGCTCAATTGACATCTTCCCGAAGGATAGGGTCATAGAGCCATTACGACAGGTGATTATAGCATTGGAAGTGGCCAAAAAGGGGCGACCAAGAATCACCGGAATTTGATTCCGTGGGTTTGCTACAGGCTGTGTATCAAGTACAATAAAGTCCACAGGGAATACAAATTCCCTGATTTTTATTAACACATCCTCTAGTTCACCCCTAGGTTTGGTGATTGATCGGTCGGTCATCTGGAGAGTGCAGGGAGCTGGTTTCAACTCTCTGATCCCTAACTGCTCGTAAACCGAGAAAGGAAGCAGGTTAACACTTGCGCCAAGGTCAAGTAGAGCACGGTTAATGTGTTTTCCCCAATAGAAATAGAAATAGTAGGATAGCCAAGATCCTTACATTTCCTTGGTAATTGTTGGGGAAAAGCTGTGTCTACAGTCGTTGATATGAATACCTTCTTGGGCACTTGAGTCTTCCTCTTCCTAATGCACAAGTCTTTGAGAATTTTCGCGTAAGCGGGGACTTGTTGAATAGCATCTAGGAGAGGGATGTTAATGTTAACCTGTTTAAAGATTTCAGTGATCTTCTCCATTTGCGGACTTAGTCTGTTTCTCCTTAACCGATTCGGATAAGGAGCTTGAGCAATAAGGTCGGGGTCCAATATTGGAGAAGATCGTGTGGGTAAGAACGATCTAAGAATAGGAGTGCGGATCGTATCTTGTGGACTATAAGAGATTTGCTGAGGTGTCGAGCTTAGAGGAAAATGGAGAATAGGCTCGGAATAAAATGGTGGGGTAGACGAACTGGGGTCAAAATTAGAAGTGGAAGTGGAAGGAAAAGTCTCAGCCGGGGTATCATCGATTAATTCTTCATGATTATCAATCTCTTCCCCAATATGGTTGTCAAGCACTGTTCCAGATCTCAACGTGGTGATAGCATTCACATGATGTGAATAGCCAGGATTGGGTAAAGGTTGAGCTGGAAGTTTCCCTTTCTCTCTAGCACTCAATTCGGCATTTATACGGGCAATTTGTGCTTCCATCGATTTAATATTTTCATTTTGAGAGACAATGATCTTCATCATATTATCGATGGAAGATTGAATATTTTCCGTCCCTTGGATGGATTGTTTCATGAAAGTATCCAAGGTTCGTTCGAGTGCAGAGGTATTATCAGTACCGGCCATTTGCAAAGGATTTTCATATGGTGCAGAAGTGTTAGTCGGATTTTGAAAGTTTTGTGATTGGAAGGGGTGCTGACTCAATTGAAGTGGTTGTTGTTGTGGTGGGAGGCCGCTTGGGGCCTGTAAGTCACTCCTCCAGACGGGACGGAGCGAGAGTGGCAGTTGCAGTTAGTGCAGTTTGAAGCCATTGATCTTCTGTTTTCTGCATGGAGCAAGACACCAAATCTTAGTACCTTGAATCCATAGGCAACCATAGCAAACCGCGATTCGTTCGCGAACACGACACACGAAGTGTGGAGTGGAAAGAGGAAAAGGTCTCACCGGGCGTGCCAGAATCTGTTCCCCGCCGAAACACGGAGACGCTACCGCGCAGGTCCGTCTTGCCTGAATTTCGGGGCAGATGCTAATTGGTGCTATTCGTCCACCTCTCCGAAGATGCCAAGTTGATTTATGACACAGTATATCGAAGTTTTAAACGGATGCGGCCGATGTAGCAGACTTCGTTAGATTCCCCCTCGTTGAGGGGTTTTTGATTGTGGGGACGCTCTTCCCTGCAGGCGCAAGCCCCTGCAGTTAATTACGCTACCGAATCGCGCTAACCACTTTCTCCTTCTCCAGATGGTCACTTCGTGTCGTGTATGTTTGTTTTATTTTTGGTTGCCCATGGATTGTATACGGAGACTAATTTATGTTGTCGCCCGTAGGGCGTGGATTAGTCCAAATCCGTATTTTCTTAGATTTGAGTTTGGGGGTTGGGTTTAAGGATACGTTAGTCTCATTTGAGACTAAGATCAACTTAAAAGTTTGTTAAGGATACGTTAGTCTAATTTTAGACTAAGAACAACTTAACAGTTTGTTAAGGACACATTAGTCTAATTTTAAACTAAGGTCAACTTAACCATTTGTTAAGGATACGTTAGTCTAATTTTAGACTAAGATCTACTTAACGGGATCATTTAGATCCAAAAAAAGAGCATTTTGGCTCTATTGTTCTAGTTTAGGGACTTTGCGGTCAATTACCAATTTAAGGACATGGTGGTCCAAGGTTAAGGACATCATAGTCCATGGGTTTAAAGGACCCCACAGTCCGAGGTTAAGGACATCATAGTCCATGGGCTTAAGGACCCCACAGTCCGAGGTTAAGGACATCATAGTCCATGGGCTTAAGGACACCACAGTCCGAGGTTAAAGACATCATAGTCCATAGGTTTAAGGACCCCACAGTCCGAGGTTAAGGACATCATAGTCCATGGGCTTAAGGACCCCACAGTCCAGTTTAAAGACGTCATAGTCTATGAAATGTTTGGTTGTCGGGACCCGTCACCTCTCTGAAGACGTTGAAGGATTACAACGACAAATATCAAAGGAGTGAAGAGATGTACCCTTGAAACAATTTTGATTGGGAAATCTGTAGTCCAATTTAGGACTAAGATCAATTAATTAGATTATGAGCACATTGACTCAATTAAATCTGAATCGAGGACTTATGGCCAACTTGGGCTAAGTCTAATTAGGTTTAGAATGTTAGACCTTTGTTGGACTATTGAACATTTGTCTAGGTTCAACCCCCCATTATTTAGCAATGCTTAAACAGGGGTTTGAGGCTCTGACAACATTTTGTCTTTTACTAGGCACTGACCATTCATCATGGCTCTGGGGTTTTATTTTGAATGTCATATGAAATGATCAAGTTTGGAAGAGTGTAGTTGGGGTTCAATCAAAGGGGAGACTTTGTTTCTGGAAAACTTATACAATTTGTGCTAAGCTTGGCTTTAAAATAGTGTTAAACACTAGAGGATACTTATCGATCACGTGCTCCTACGTGATGTACTGAAAATAATGTTAAATACTAAGGACGAAGTGCTTAAAGTAGTGTTAAACACTAAAATTGAATTGGTCACGTGGGGGGTCACGTGAGGCATCTGAAGATGGGGCCAGACTTCCTTTATTTTGTTCTCAGAATAAATAAGTGTTAAAACACTTTTAGTCTTTGAAATCATCACGTGTGGACACGTGACAATGCATCTGCGTTGGGCATCAATTCCTCTGTCTTTCCGTATTTTATTCTTTTGAAAAGGTGTGTTTGTCAGGGGTCACGTGGGGATACGTGAGGCGTCCTAGATCAGTACTGCCTTTGGCTTTGTTCTCTTTTATTTTGAGGGTCACGTAGGAGCACATGAGGCATTGCCTCTGGGCTAATTCCTTCTTATTTTGAGGAGTCCATTAAAGGGTCACGTGGGGGCACGTGAGGCATTGCCTCCAGACTAATTCCTTCTTATTTTTAGGAATCTGTTTAAGGGTCACGTGGGAGCACGTGGCCTAGTCTTGTTCGTTCTTTTTTACTCATTGAGGATGAGGGTCACGTGTTACCACGCGACCAAGTTGGGTAATGATCTCTTTACGTGCATGGAGATTTTTAAATCCCTTTTTCTTTTTAGAATTAAATTCTGTTATAGGGTTAAACCCTAATTTCATTTTAGAGGAATTAAATTCCCATGTGTTTTGAAAGAATTAAATTCTTATGTAGGGTTAAACCCTAGTTTCATTTGGAGGAATTAAATTCCTATGAATTTGGAAGAATTAAATTCTTATGTAGGGTTAAACCCTAGTTTCGTTTGGAGGAATTAAATTCCTATAAATTTGGGGGAATTAAATTCCCTAAACTCAATTCTCTTTCTAAGTTTTGGATCTGCATGGCAGAATCTTCCCGATGAGAATTAAATTCTCAACTTGTGAGGAGATCTGCTTCTGCAGATCTTCAACCAAAGGAAGAACTAAGTTCTTATTCAGAAGAGTTAAACTCTTAATTTGAGAATTAATTTCTCTTTTTATTTTATGGAGCTTAGATCTCTTTCCCTTTCTCATCTAAGGTTTTTTTTCCTGAAGAGATCTTCTTTTTCTCTCTTGAGAATTAAATTCTCCTCTCTTTTTTCTCTCTGTTGTTGTATATTTCCCTAAAAAATAGACCCCCCTCTCTTCTCTTCTTGGCTCCTATTTATAGGAGAAAAAAAAGAATCAATTTGTTTTGTCAATCTTTCATTGAAAGATTTTTATTGATTTTGTAACCAACATGATCTTGTAGATCACTCAGTGAATTTTATTCACCATTGGATTTTTAATCCAAAAGATCTTTTATCTGTTATTTCTAAAAAATTTCAGGGAAATCTTTTCTTGTATAAAATCTTTCCATAAATTGGTGGTTTTTAATCACCGTTGGATTAAAAATCCAACGGTGCTCCATTTTAGAGAACACCATCTTTTTTGTTTGGAAAAATTTAGAGAAATATTTTTCCAGTTAGGATTTTTGATTCCCTCTTAATTAGAATTTAATTCTATTAATTCATAGATCTTTAGAAACCCATCACGTGTTGGAACATGACCCCCTGATTAAGCATTTTACCAGAATTTAATTCTGTTATTTTAAAGAACTCAGAAATCATCACGTGTCAGCACGTGACCCTTAGTCACGTGTTGGCACGTGATGCCCCATTGGGGTTTTTTCTTGTTATTTTATTATACTTTTAATTCTTTTCAGTAGGTTTAAAAGCCCATCACGTGTTGGCACGTGACCCCACTGATTAATTATTTCCAATTATTTATTTTATTCAATGCCTACAAGCTTTGCCTGTAAATGGTCACGTGTCTGCACGTGATGCCCGGTCACGTGTGAGCACGTGATGCCTCATAACTTTTGATCCCGGATGAATTATGAAGCCCATAATATATCAAATCGAAGGATTTTTCGAAACACTTTTGATACCATCAGAATTTAGCTGTTTCTCATTCGGGAGTTTATTAAAATACAGCCCGGAAAATACTGGTTCGTATTTTCTTCCTTGGATTACACGTGCATAGCATATTTGCTCATAACTTTTGATCCCGGATGAATTATGAAGCCCATAATATATCAAATCGAAGGATATTTCGAGACGCTTTCGATACTATCAGAATTTAGCTGTTTCATATTCGGGAGTTTTTCAAAATGCAACCCGGAAAATACTGGTTCACATTTTCTTAAACATATCGCTGCCATTAGATATCTTGGGCTCTTTTGCGGAGAAATTTTTTGGCGGGAACACCCTCGATGACCTCGGGTTCCAGCGGACTATTCCACCTGATCACCGGGCATGTTTGGAGATCCTTTAGCATTCTTTTTGTTTTGGCTTAAAGAGCGACCTCCTATGGATCTTCTTCTATAAAAGAGCACGATACCCCCGGTGTGTCCACCTTTTTAAGAGGGTGCAACTGGGGCGGGTTTACCCTCCAGTTTTCAGACAACGCGAATTTGCCTTGCTAGTACTGGTCCTCAATCCAGTTTTTGAAGACGAAGCAATGTTCGATTGGATGGCCCTTTATTCGATGGTAGGGGCAATAGTTGGGACTGTTGACATCACCGGGCTGCAGTGGGCGTTTTGGATCCGGCAAGGTGATGAGTCTGTTGAGCACCACCAGCTCGAACAGTCTCCTCGTTTTATCTCGGGGAAATGAATAAGGGCACTTCAGCTTCTCGTTAAAGAATCGTTGTTTATCGTCTTGGCGATCAGTTGGTTTTGGACCACTGGGTTGCTGTTGAGCATTCGCGACGAAAGTCGCTTTCCCTTTTCCCTTTTCGTTTCGAGGCTCCATCTTCGAAGAAGACGGTCTATGACCCATCTAATCCATTTGGGTCAGCTTGTCAATCAAGGCCTGGAAGGTAGTCGGCTTGAAAAACATCATGAACTGGGATATGGTCACCTGCGGATCAAGAGTTTCTACAAACATGCCCACTGCAGGAGCTTCCTCTATGCGTTGTTTGCACTTCGACCATAGATTCTGTAATACCCAGTCGTTTACGTACACCAATATCCGTATTTTTATAAAATGTTACTTATAAAATTTATTTATTTATATTTATAATTATTTTGTTTTTTTTTTAAACCCTAACCCTAATTTAATCTAATTCCTTTTTATTTTCCTAAACAATTCCCCAGCCCAAGCCCAAGTCCCAAACCCTACCCTATTTCTAATTTCCTATTATTTTTCATCCCCTAAACCCAGCCCAGCCCACCATTCTTACCCCCTCTCCTTTTAATTCTTTTTCCCCTTTTCTCCCCGAGCCCGGCCCAACTCCCTTACCGACCCGACCCGCCTTCCTTTCTTCATCCTTCATAAATGTTTTCCTGCTTTCTTTTCTTTTCCCACGTCGCGCCCGTCTCCCTCGCGCCCTACGTCCCCACGACCTCGCGCGCACGCACTGCGACCCTCCCTCGACCCTGTCTCCATCTCTCCCCTCTCGTAACCCCTTTCTCTCTCTCCTTCTTCCATACTACTCTTTCCCGCTCCCTCTCTCTCTCTCACACAAAGCCGAGCTCCCTCACCTCCTTCACCAAAACCCATTCCTGCTCTCCCTTCACCTTACCACCATCGACCACTCCCTGACGCCGCCGCCACGAGCTCACCCCTCTCTTTCCTCCCCGCACAACTCCAACCAACTTCCTCCCTCTCATGAACCCAACTCCTCCACTCATAACCCCCACTGTCCCTGCAACCATTGCCTCCGACCATCTCCAAAGACCCTCACCGCCGATCATCTCCTCACCAGCAACCCCCTCTCTGCAACCTACAACCGAACTACACTCCATCACCTCCTCCTCATCACCTCCACCAACCCAAGCTTCGAGCCTCAACTCCCTCGCCGTCTCCTCCTCACCGGCACCGCTGCAGCCCAAGCTGACCCGATCACCTCGCAACCCAACACCCAACACCGAGAATCTCCTTCCTCGCAGCCTCTTCCACCGACGACGAGAACCCTGAGCCACCGCCGCGACCTCCTTCCACCACCGCAACTCCAACCCGCGTCGGCCGAGCACCATCGCCGTCACCACTCCCTACGCCGCCACAGATCGTCGCCAGCAACACTGAGCCTCCAACTCCGAAGAGCTCGAGCACCGCAACCCATCTCAACCTAAACTCCGAGCTCCATTCGTCGAGCTTCTGCTCCATCGCCGGCGACCACCTCAGCCACCACGGCTGCCTCCCTCCAGTGCCTGGACGCCTACGACACCCCCTCACCGCCGACCGTAGCCGCCTCGCCCCAGCAACCAAAGCCGTCGCTGCCAAGCCATCGAACTCGAGCCAAAGTCAAGGTTGTCGTGCCGCGTCCGTATCGCGTTCGTGTCGTTGCCACTGCCGTAACGTCGTCAACACATCGCTAGGCAAGTATATTACTTGCTTCGTGTTATTAGTTCGTAGTTATTTCAGTTTAGAATTAATATCGTAGATATATATTTCGTGCAAGCCTATACGATACAAGTGTTTGGTTTGGAACTTTAGGTGAAAACATAACTTTAAATGGCGGAACTTGTGATCCTTGGACCCGTCTACTATTTACCGATGTTCTGTAGAAATTTGGTTGGAAACCACAGTCGTTTCACCTATGAAATGTTAATCCCGATAATCATTACGAAACCTGAAATTTCCTGAACATGCTAGACGTTAAATTCACATTTAATCTTTTACGAATTGGTTTTTGGCGTTCCATGGATCTTACCGAATCCAATGGGATAATCTACAGAACCCTATAATTGATATCTAAAATTGAACTAGTTACGATAGAGAAAACTGTGGTGAATTACGATTCTGGACTGCAGTCCAGAGCGGTAATTCCAGATAACCCATGTTTTTAACTCACTGTTTTTCCTCGCTCAAATGCGGAAATATGCGGAACCCTATATCGTTACGAAGAGAATTGAGTTATCTTCCTTATCCCACTGGTATCACTGGATTCCTCAACTGTATGATATTTTTAACACATTTTGTAATGTCGGTATGTTCTGCTGAATTCTGCAGTAACAGATTTTACACATCAACCTTAACCTGACCATAACTCCCTGTTGATATAGGATATTACTGATCCTCCAATTGAGTTGGAAACCTAACTGATAAATATAAATATTGTTCAACTATAGCGTCGCCTAATTATGATCCCAACTGGGAGTAAAGCGTGTTACGAAATGGACTTCCAGTTCTGAAACTTGATTTCCAGCCGTGAACACTTAAAATGAAATGGCCATAACTAGCAAACCTGAAACCCGATTGACGCGAAACCAATTTTGATGGATAGATAATTAAACATAATGCTTACCCCTTTACATTGTTTCGCTTAATTCTTCATGTATGAATTATAGTAAATTATGCAAGTGGTTGGACACTGGCTGATGACATTTTTTTCGTTTTATGATTATTGCATTATCATCATATCATGTAGAGCTCTCATGCATTGGTAACCTAGTAGTCGTGTACATTACCCAGTGTTATATTTTAGTGTTTGATTGTGGCAAGTACGTCCGTGTTGAAGTGTGAATGAATAAGCGAAGTGACACGTACTTGTACACAATCAGTGGACCCTATAGATTTATTGCATTGTCGACGCCTATGGGACATGTATAAGAGTAACTATAATTGGTATAGGACGATTATGGAAGCACTTATAGAGGTGTCATAGGTATGGCACCAAACACTGTCCATTTATCTTAGGTATCAGTCGAGACATGCTTGATGAGGATCCTGTCTCCAGTTCTCGTGTAGACTTGTCATGGACCGACCAGTATTTGAGTTTATAGTTGGTGTTTGATGTAGACCACGGGGTGTGGGGTAGTTTGAGTGTGAGTTCAACAGGATCTCGGGAGTCCCATTTCCGGCACATACAGCGATTCTGGAGGTATATAGGTGATATTACTGATTATTAGCGAGCGACTCGGGCCCGTGTTCCCTTGCCCTTGGGTCCTACCCTTAGGTGGGGATACTCACGAGTGGTTGACTATCACACTTGGACTGACGATAGGTTTAGCGACCTGGACAGTGAGACTTAGAGACTGACAGGGTTAGGAACATTGACATGCATTGCTTACTGATTCAATATACCTGCCATACTGTTTACTGCTTTACGGTTTACCTGCTCTATTATCTACCTGTATTGGCTACTTCATGCTCACGTCATCAGTCCATGCTTACTATTTCATATTCATCATTATTGCACGTGTTCACATTTGTATTTATATATATATTGCTATTGTGTCGCTCTGACGACCTGAGTATGCATGCTCAGAGTGAGAAGTGGATTTAGCTTGGACCAGGGCCTGACGTACCTCGAGGACATTGCGGATATCTGGATCAGTGACTCAGCGCTATCTTCCCTTGATCTCTATCTGGTTAATTTTGTATTTGTTCTGATTTAGTGACTGTATTTCTCATTACCTGTGCATTGAGTATTGATTACCGCACAAAGCTAGAAGCCGAAGTGTTACTACGGCAGGATGTTTCCTCGACCGTAGGAGCATGACTGGCCTTGTCAACCCCTTGTATTCTGTATTTTAGGAAGCGGGGCGTGACATGGTTTTGTTGGTATCAGAGCCAGGTTTTGCTTCGATTGGGATTGCAGTTTCCGTGTAGGGCATGACAATCTAAGACATCCTTCGGTCTAGATTGTAAACTTTTTATCATTGATCTTGATTCATATAGTATGTTCCGCTATATATTTTGATCCATTCGCTAGAGTTTTGGGTAACTTAGTAGAGTTATGTGATTGTAATTATGAACTGCAGCATATTTATAATACTGTACTCTATTTGAGTGACTTGGAGTTCTACATTTGATTTCCACTCATTTGAGTTTCACCTCACCCGATATTCTTGTTTCGTTGCCTATTCTATATTGTATTCTGATTCTTGTATCTTGTACCCTATGCCGTCCTAAAGTTTGTTGTTTCAGGACCATGTCTTCCAATGACTCTTCTTCTATCTCCAATCCCCAGAGTCAGACCGTCGAGATTTTGAATGTACTGCAAGGTTTGAAGGAAGCCCAGGAGTGAACGAACGACCTTTTAGCTGAAAGATTAAGAAGGCAAATGGCTCAAGCGCTAACAGAAGCCCCCAATCGTAGGGGAATCCCTGTTAAACAAGGAAAAGAGGTGAAGATGAAGCGCCCACTTGTTCCTCAGCAACGGAAGCAGCGGAGGACTCAATGTTGTGGATACTGTAAGAAGCCAGGACACCTTCAGAGAAACTGTCGCAGCGCCAAAGGGCAGTGCCTGATTTGCGAATCCAATGAACATCTTGTCAATGGTTTCCCTCGAAGGAAGGAGCTACAAGGAGGAGATTCGTCCACACTCTCCACTCCCGCTAAGTGACTTGGTTATTTCGTAGTTCGAGCTTCGAGGATAGTACGGGCCCAGCGCAGGATTCCACTCGCTTGACGAGAATGCAGCGGTCTAGATATCAAAGAAGAATTATCACCTTTTCTTCTTTCAATAAAAATATTGCCACTCTTTTGTAAATATTTCCTTTCGTTTAAAATCTTGTAACCGTTGAACTTTTAGTTGAATGCAACAAAATTCTGAGTTGTGATGTATGTATCGTCCCCTTGCCACTCATTTTCCTTATACTGCTTATTGCATCAGTATTCTAAATTTTGATTTTTCAGTCTTTACCTACCGCATATGTTCCTTGTGCTCCATATCCTTGGTTATTTTCTTGGTGTGTTCCACTTTCTAATCATGACTCTTCCTTTTTAGGCCATGGCCCGCCGTGGAGCAGCGCCGCCTCTAGATGAGGACACACGGTCGTGCGTTTCCTTGGAATGCATGATGGTAAGTTCAGATGACGAGATCAATGGCCCACAGGTTATTTTCGGAAACAGCGATTCCGAGGATGAGGGAGTCGCAGCCCCAGAAGTCGACATGATCAGCAACTCTAACAACGAAGAAGAGGACCCCGAAGAGGACCCGATAGAGGAAGATCCCGAGAAGGACCCGATAGAAGAAAATCCAAGAGAGGAAGACCTTGAGGAGAATCCAGTAGAAGGAAATCCCGTGGAAGAAGATCCAGAAGAGGAGAATCACGGGGAAGCATACCACGATGAAGAAGCTCCAGCCGAGGCAGAAGGACCAAAAGAAGAAGACCCCGCAGCAGAAGAACCTCCAGAGGTAATCCCTGCGAGGCGCTATGGAAATGGACACCCCTATCTTAGCGCGCGAGCTTACCGTAACCTGCTGAGCTTCCATAACCGCGACTGACGTGATTTATCTTTTGCTTGCTCTGGCCAAAAAAATCTGTGTATAGTTTAGGGCCACCTTTTGTCTTTCGAGGGTGCCTTGTTTGAAATTTTCTGGAATGATAATAAAATTTCTGAGTTCGCTAATCTTTTGATTTTTGAGTCGCATGATGCAATGACCGTTTTCCTTCCCCAATAAATTTCTTTCCCTTCTGAGATTCATCACTGTTCACCCTGTGCTGACCCGACCCCAGCCTCTTCGACATTCAGGTTGAAGTACTATTTTCCGACTTTTTGAATGGACCATACTCTATTATAATCCCTACCATGGCTAGCCTTATACATTTTTAGTACTATCTCCTATTAACATAATTACATTCAGTGACATTGCTATTTGAAATCTAGTTTTCATTATTGTATGTTTATCAAAAAATAAAATAAAATTATATATATATATATATTTTTTTTTTTTTTTGAGTGTTATAAACTACTTCCGTTTTACTATTTCTGAATACTTTACTATTCTTCACATCTTCAATAGCGTAAGTATATGCCGCACATACTATTTTTCTTATTTCGCCATATGGATTTTCTCAAGTTATTTTAAAAATTGTTTGATCGGTATATTTATTCTAAAATATTTTGGCCTATCGGCAAATCCTTCACAATTGTTTGTTATTGCTATTTTTATTTTCTAGTACCGTGCATATAGTTTATCATTATAGTTGGTTATGCCTTGTGCTTACTTAGGCCTATTATTTTAGTTGCGTTATTTCTTATACTTATATAGACCTTGGATTTTATCTAGCTGATTTTAAGTAAATCACTCTATGTTAGTGCTTGATTTGGTGGCTTTTCTCATATTATTTTATAGCTTATTGTTATCTTAAATTTTGAGGACAAAATTTTCTTTAAAGGGGATATAATGTAATAACCAGTCCTTTTTGAACACCAATATCCGTATTTTTATAAAGTGTTACTTATAAAATTTATTTATTTATATATATAATTATTTTGTTTTATTTTAAAACCCTAACCCTAATTTAATCTAATTCCTTTTTATTTTCCTAAACAATTCCCCAGCCCAAGCCCAAGTCCCAAACCCTACCCTATTTCTAATTTCCTTTTATTTTTCATCCCCTAAACCCAGCCCACCATTCCTACCCCCTCTCCTTTTAATACTTTTTCCCCTTTTCTCCCCGAGCCCGGCCCAACTCCCTTACCGACCCGACCCGCCTTCCCTTCTTCATCCCTCGTAAATCTTTTCCCGCTTCCTTTTCTCTTCCCATGTCGCGCCCGTCTCCCTTGCACCCCACGTCCCCACGACCTTGCACGCACGCACCGCGACCCTCCCTCGACCCCGTCTCCATCTTTCCCCCTAGTAACCACCCCTCTCTCTCTCCTTCTTCTATACTACTCTTTCCCGCTCCCTCTCTCTCACACACAAAGCCGAGCTCCCTCACCTCCTTCACCAAAACCCATTCCTGCTCTCCCGTCACCTTACAACCATCAACCACTCCCTGACGCTGCCACCACGAGCTCACCCCTCTCTCTCCTCCCCGCACAACTCCAACCAACTTCCTCCCTCTCTTGAACCCAACTCCTCCACTCACAACCCCCACTGTCCCTGCAACCATTGCCTCCGACCATCTCCAAAGACCCTCACCGCCGATCATCTCCTCACCAGCAACCCCCTCCCTGCAACCTGCAACCGAACTCCACTCCGTCACCTCCTCCTCATCACCTCCACCAACCCAAGCTTCGAGCCTCGACTCCCTCGCCGTCTCCTCCTCACCGGCACTGCTGCAGCCCAAGCTGACCCGATCACCTCGCAACCCAACACCCAACACCGAGAACCTCCTTCTTCGTAGCCTCGTCCACCGACGACGAGAACCCTGAACCACCGCCGCGACCTCCTTCCACCACCGCAACTCCAACCCATGCCGGCCGAGCACCATCGCCGTCACCACTCCCTGCGCTGCCACAGATCGTCGCCAGCAACACTGAGCCTCCAACTCCGACGAGCTCGAACACCGCAACCCATCTCAACCTAAACTCCGAGCTCCATTCGTCGAGATTCTGCTCCATCACCGGTGACCACCTCAGCCACCCCGGCTGCCTCCCTTCAGTGCCCGGACGCCTCCGACACCCCCTCACCGCCGACCGCAGCCGCCTCGCCTCAGCAACCCAAGCCGTCGCTGCTGAGCCATCGAACTCGAGCCAAATTCAAGGTTGCCATGCCGCGTACGTATCGCGTTCGTGCCGTTGCCGCTGCCGTAACGTCGTCGACACATTGCTAGGCAAGTATATTACTTGCTTCATGCTATTAGTTCATAGTTATTTCAGTTTAGAATTGATATCGTAGATATATATTTCGTGCGAGCCTATACGATACAAGTGTTTGGTTTGGAACTTTAGGTGAAAACATAACTTTAAATGGAGGAACTTGTGATCCTTGGACCCGTCTACTATTTACCGATGTGCTGTAGAAATTTGGTTGGAAACCACGGTCGTTTCACCTATGAAATGTTAATCCCGATAATCATTACGAAACCTGAAATTTCCTGAACATGCTAGACGTTAAATTCACATTTAATCTTTTATGATCTGGTTTTTGACGTTCCATGGCTCGTACCGAAGCCAACGGGATAATCTACAGAACCCTTTAATTGATATCTAAAATTGAACTAGTTACGATAGAGAAAACTGCGGTGAATTACGATTCTGGACTGCAGTCCATAGCGGTAATTCCAAATAACCCCTGTTTTTAACTCACTGTTTTTCCTCGCTCAAATGCGGAAATATGCGGAACCCTATATCGTTACGAGGAGAATTGAGTTATCTTCCTTATACCACTAGTCTTACTAGATTCCTCAACTGTATGATATTTTAAACAAATTTTGTAATGTCGGTATGTTCTGCTGAATTCTGCAGTAACAGATTTTACACATCAACCTTAACCTGACCATAACTCCCTGTTTATATAGGATATTACTGATCCGCAAATTGAGTTGGAAACCTAAATATTGTTCAACTATAGCGTTGCCTAAATATGATCCCAACTGGGAGTAAAGCGTGTTACGAAATGGACTTCCAGTTCTGAAACTGGATTTCCAGCCATGAACACTTAAAATGAAATGGCCATAACTAGCAAACCTGAAACCCGATTGACACGAAACTAATTTTGATGGATAGATAATTAAACATAATGGTTACCCCCTTTACATTGTTTCGCTTAATTCCGCATGTATGAATTATAGTAAATTATATAAGTGGTAGGACACTGGCTGATGACATTTTTTTCGTTTTATGATTATTGCATTATCATCATATCATGTAAAGCTCACATGCATTGGAAACCTAGTGGTCGTGTACATTACCCAGTGTTAGATATTAGTGTTTGATTGTGGAAAGTACGTCCGTGTTGAAGTGTGAATGAATAAGCGAAGTGACACGTACTTGTACACAATCAGTGGACCTTATTGATTTATTGCATTGTCGACGTCTATGGGACATGTATAAGTGTAACTATAATTGGTATGGGACGATTATGGAAGCACTTATAGAGGTGTCATAGGTAAGGCACTAAACACTGTCCATTTATCTTGGGTATCAGTCGAGACATGCTTGATGGGGATCCTATCTCCAGTTCTCGCATAGACTTGTCATGGACCGACTAGTATTTGAGTTTATGGTTGGTGTTTGATGTAGACCATGGGGTGTGGAGTAGTTTGAGTGTGAGTTCAACAGGATCTCGGGAGTCCCATTGCCGGCACATACAGCAATTCTGTAGATATATGGGTGATATTACTGATTATTAGCAAGCGACTCGGGCCCATGTTCCCTTGCCCTTAGGTCCTACCCTTGGGTGGGGGATACTCACGAGTGGTTGATTCTCACACTTGGACTGACGATAGGTTTAGCGACCTGGACAGTGAGACTTAGAGACTGATAGGGTTAGTGACATTGGCATGCATTGCTTACTGATTCAATATACCTGCCATACTGTTTACTGCTTTACGGTTTACTTGCTCTATTATCTACCTGTATTGGCTACTTCATGCTCACGTCATCAGTCCATGTTTATTGTTTCATATTCATCATTATTTCACGTGTTCACATTTGTGTGTGTGTGTGTGTATTGCTATTGTGTCGCTCTGACAACCTGAGTTTGCATGCTCAGAGTGAGAAGTGGATTTAGCTTGGACCAGGGCCTGACGTACCTCGAGGACATTGCGGATATCTGGTTCAGTGACTCAGCGCTATCTTCCCTTGATCTCTATCTGGTTAGTTTTGTATTTGTTCTGATTTAGTGACTACATTTCTCATTACATGTGCATTGAGTATTGATTACCGCACAAAGCTAGAAGCCGAAGTGTGACTACGGCAGGATGTTTCCTCGACCGTAGGAGCATGACTGGCCTTGTCAACCCCTTGTATTCCGTATTTTGGGAAGTAGGGCGTGACAGATTCCGCCACCGTATCGCGTACTGAATCCATGTTTCTCCTGGCTTCACCCCGGCGTTAATTACTGCAGTGATCGGGGTGCGCTCGCTAGCGCTTGTGAATCTCTGTGTAAACAGTAGCTCCATTTCTGCAAATGTCTTAACGGAGTCGTTCGGGAGTTCAGAGTACCATTCAAACGCCATCTCCGATAAGCTGCCAACAAACTGGCGAAGCAGCAGTTTGTCGTCACCCCCAGTATTACCGCACAAGGTCCTGAATTGAGCAACGTGCTGGTGTGGATTCCCTGTCCCCTTATATACATGGAATTTAGAGATCGTATATCCCGGCAGGTACTTTATTTGGTCATACCAACCAGGATAGGGTCATCCAGTCTTAGCAATTTGGCCGGCCACTTCGCTCTCTTGATGGGCTCGTATCTGTTGAGCGATATAGTCATCCAAGACGGCTTTGGAGATCTTCTCCTCTTTGACTGCTGATAGAGCCGGAAGAGGGTTTGATGTCTCCCCTCTGTCGTATTCAAGGATAATCGGGGGGTCTTCAGCTAGAGGATCCGACTGTATCATCATCCCGACCATATCTTGGAATAAAAGCGACATTCGTTTTATGTTGGTCGCTTGTTCCGCGGCCTCTCTGTCTCTCTTCTTGAGGATTCTGCGGAGGAACTCAGTATCGATTTCCTGTTCTTGACGCTGCTCTGACGACGTCTCCGGGCTTTCTTTTGGCCCAGTGAGTGCGACTATCTGTGTTAGCATCTCCTTGAGTTTTTGCTGTTGTTGCTCCTGAGCCTTTGTCACTGATCTGGTGAGAGGTCGATAGCCCGTGGAGATACGGCTATCCTCTTTCCTGGATGCCATATAAACAGTGTTCACCACCATGTCCCCAGACTTGGGGCATTTAGGTTTTGTGCCCTTTAAATTCGTCGCAGACACGGGGATTTTCTCCGGCCTTCTTCTTTTGTGAGCGGTCGAAGTTGAGGGAGCCGTTGCAGCGGGCACCCAAGTAGACGACGCCTTCTGTGGTACAACAGGGTGGTCCTTTTCTTGCCAAACTTTCAACTTCTTCGATCGGAGGGAGTAGTCTTGGTTGATCACCGAGTCTTAGACCTGTCGCCAAACCTTGTGAATTTTAGAGGATAGCCGCTGAGGGGGCTGTTCTGGCTTTGTCTTTATAGCATTCTCCACAGGTAGAGGAGATCTTTTCAGGACGGCAGTCGGAGAGTTCTTGCGGACCCTCCTGAGTGGTTCAAAGTTGTTCCTAATTGGAACAGCAGCGTCGACTTCCACCGTTGGAGCCGGCAGGGTAAGTCCAGATAGGGAATTTCTCCCAGTTTTCCTCACTCGGCGCCAGTAGCGACGTCGAGCATGCCTTGCGGATGGGACCACCTCTGCTGTTGGATGAGCTTCTTTATGCCCCCCGCTTTGATGAGGGGTTGCTGTTGGTGCCAGCCTATCAAAGACTGACGTCCGCTGAAAGGGAATGATCAATCTTGAAAAGACCGACTTTTTGGCAGGGGAAGCAGCATTGGTTACTTCGTCTAGAGTGGGAGCTGAAATGGCCAGTCTTGCAAAGACCGACCCCTTAGCAGGAGAAGCCACTTTGGCGACTTTAGGAGCAAGAATGTCTATTCGTTTTGGGATAACCCCCTCAGGTATCGCGGGCTTCTTCACGGACCCATTGGATTTTTGGCCCAGTCTGTTAAAGACTGAGGCATTGGATTTGGGAGACCCGTTGAGAGGGGCCGCGGTAGTCGTAAGCCGATCAAAAACCGACTTCTTCGGAGCTTCTTGCAACGGTAGTGGGGTGTTGAAGCTCATGGGTAGGAGCATGGTCCCAAAGAACAGACCAGTAGTGGCTTGCGTCACCTGTTCCACTGGCATCTTGAAAACGGAGGCCACTTGAGGCCCATAAGTCACTCCTCCAGCAGGGAGGGAGTAGGAGTTGGTGCAGTTTGTGCAGTTGAAAGCCATTGATCTTCTGTTTTCTGCACGGAGCAAGACACCAAATCTTAGTACCTCGAATCCAAGGACAACTATAGCAAACCGCGATTCGTTCGCGAAACACGACACATGAAGTGTGGAGTGGAAAGAGTAAAAGGTCCCACCGGGCGTGACAGAATATGTTCTCCGCAAAAAGACGCGACCGGGACGTTGGGACGTCCGGCCTAAATTTTGGGGGGCAGATGCTATTTGGTTTTATCCGTCCACCTCTCCGAAGATGCCAAGTTGATTTATGGTACCATGTATCGAAGATTTAGACGGATGCGGCCGATGTAGCATACTTCGTCAGATTCCCCCTCATTGTGAGGGGTTTTTGATTGTGGGGACGTTCTTCCCTGCAGGCGCAAGCCCCTGCAGTTAATTACTCTACCGCATCGCGGTAACCACTTTCTCCTTCTCCAAATGGTCACTTCGTGTCGTGTATGTTTGTTTTATTTTTGGTTGCCCGTGGATTGTATACGGAGACTAATTTATGTTGTCGCCCGTAGGGCGTAGATTAGTCCAAATCCGTATTTTCTTAGATTTGGGTTTGGGTTAGGTTTAAAGATCGCTAATCTCATTTGAGACTGAGATCAACATAAACGTTTGTTAAGGATACATTAGTCTAATTTTAGACTAAGATCTATTTAACATGATCATTTAGATCCAACAAAAGAGCATTTTGACTCTATTGTTTTTGTTTAGGGACATTGCGGTCCATAAGTTTAAGAACATCATAGTCTAGTTTAAAGACGTCATAGTCTGTAAAGTTTAAAGACATCATAGTCTATGAGTTTAAGGACCTCACAGTCCATAAAGTTTAAGGATATCATAGCCCATGAGTTTAAGGACCCCACAGTCCGTAAAGTTTAAGGACATCATAGTCCAGTTTAAAGACGTCATAGTCTGTATGGTTTTGGTTCAACCGTTTGGGGATGCACCAAAACTTATTGGTTATTGGGACCCTCCTTCTCTCTGAAGACGTTGAAGAATTACAACGACATATATCAGATGTACGAAGAGATGTACCCTTGAACCAATGTTGGTTAGGAGATCTGTAGTCATGTTTGGGACTAAGATCAGTTAAAAATATTTATGACCATATGGGCTCAATTAATCTAAATGAGAGATCTGTGGCCAACTTTGGCTCGGCCCACTCAGTTAAAATGTTGAACATTTAGCAATGCTGAGCATTGGTTTGGGTTCTGACAATCTTTTTGCCTTTTATTGAGTGTTGAGCACTCATTATAGCTCTGGGCTTTTATTTAAAGAACAGTTTATATTCTTTCAACACACTCGTGAGGAGCACGTGGTGCGCTTGGTGCTGAGCGCCAGTTAATGAGTGCAGAGCACTCCTTGTGAAATAGAGCACACATGAGGAGCGCGTGGCGCGCTTTAATGAGTGCAGAGTGCTCCTTGTGAAATAGCGCACACGTGAGGAGCACATGGTGAACTTTGCGCTGAGCGCCAACCTTGAAGCGCTGGGCGCTTCTTTGAATTGGAGCGCTAGGAGCGTTGTGGCGCTGTATGCCAGTTTTAGAGCGCTAAGGCGCTTCTTTGAATTAGAGCGCTAGGAGCGCTGTGGTGCTGTGCGCGAGTTTTAGAGCGCTGAGGCGCTTCTTTGAATTGGAGCGCTAGGAGAGCAGTGGCGTTGTAAGCCAGACTTGGAGCGCTGAGGCACTTCTTTAAATTAGAGCGCTAGGAGCTCTGCGATGCTGTGCGCCGGTCTTGGAGCGCTAAGGCGGTTCTTTTTAATTTGGAGCGCTAAGGCTCTTTTTTAGGCAACTTTGATCAGTTCTGCACTCTGAGAATTAAATTCTCGTTTATAAGAGACCTTGCCTCGTGGGTCTAAGAACAAATTTCTTATTTTTATAGGAGATGTTACAATCTCTTATTTTTTGTGAAAGGATTTGCCTTTATGGATCTGTGATCTTAAGAGAATTGAATTCTTCTCCCCCCCCCTTTTATGATGAGATGTTATGATCTCTTTTGTGAAAGATGTCTGTCTCATAGCTCTATGATCTAGAAAAAGAAACTAAGTTCCTCTTCATTTCATGAGATGCTTTGATCTCTCTAGTTTATTTACCTTGAAGAAATTCTTCTTCTTCCGAGAGCTTGCTCTTCTCTCTGAAATTTCTCAAAGTTTGGGGGGGTTCCTCTATGCAAGACTTAAAGTCTTCGATCCTTTATATAGGAGAGGCAGATTTGTTGAATCAGTTGAAGAGATCTTTTCTCTAATTGTTTTGGGAATGTTTCCCACTGTTGGATCTTTGATCCAAGGGCTTCTGTTTTACAGAAAGCAATCTTCTTATTTTTAACAAGATTGGGAAAAACTTTTCCCATACAGAACTTATTCTGTATCTTGGTGATTTTTAATCACCATTGGATCTTTGATCCAACGGTGCTCTAATTTTCAGAGGTGATTTGATAATTTTTAGTCATCTTCGTTGGATCTTTGATCTAAGAGTGGGGAACATTTAGTTCCAGCGCTAGCGCTCTCGTGCTTTGCACATGAGCGCTGCATCAGAGTCTTTGACTCTTGGTGCCAGCGCACTTAGCGCTAGCGCTCTCGTGCTTTGCACGTGAGCGCTTCATCAGTGTCTTTGACTCTTAGCACTAGCGCTATTAGCGCTTGCGCTGCTGGCGCTAGCGCTCTCGTGCTTTGCACGTGAGCGCTGCATCAGAGTCTTTGACTCTTAGCGCTGGCGCATTTAGCGCGAGCGCTTTTATGAAGCGCTGCTTCATTTCAAATTTCAAAATTTGAACAGTGCTTTGCTTTGATTGGGGGAAACAATGCCCTGTACAAAGATTTTGCTGCGGATGCCCGTAATGTGAGGCTTGGTTTATCTGCAGATAGCATGGAGCCGTTTAGCCACATTGCAAATCACAGTATATAGCATGTTACTCTTGTTATTTATAATCTACCTTTATGAATGAGTAGGCGTGGCTAATGAAGCGATCCGAAGCAACTCGCTTCGGAATTCGTTTGCTTCGCCTAGCCGGCAAAGCGAATTTTTCTCACTTCACCGGCTAGGCGAGGTGAGATGGGGTGAGGGAAATAGTAATGAAGCCGGAACCCGCTCGCTTCGCCTCACCGGTTCGTGAGGCGAGGCAAGGTAAATTCGTCGAGCCAGGCGAATTTTTCGCCTAGCTCGGTTACTACTTTTTTTTTAAAAAAATTAAAAATAAAATTAGGCTTAAAATTTTGAAATTTAAACAAGTTTTTATATTAAAATAATCTTAATCAAATTACAATTTCATAATACAATTTGTTGTTCTTTTACATTAAAGACCGAACCCACTCGGGCTGTCTACGTATCCCTCCCAAATATTGATCTCAATGAGAGAGAATCGGATCTACGCAGTTTTTTTCCTAATATTACAGATCTTACTCACTACTTGTCGGTGCCGGTAGTGATTCCTCCTCCTTCGGTGTTGGTCTCGTCCGATCCTGTAAGCTCCTCAGGTAGATAATTCGAGTCCAAAGTGATTGCATTTTGTTTCCTGACGGCAGCTGCTTCCTAATCTTGCGAGCAAATCATGCACTCTATTGTGTCATGCGCCAGGCTGCATCTATTCTCGCTTAATAGCCTACCACCCGTACTAAAAGCACTTTCCGACGCTATTGTGGACACTGGAACGGTTAGTAAATCACGGACCATGGTAGAAAACACCGGATATAAATGTTCGTGGCTTTCCACCAGGATAAACTATCAAAATCTTCTATAGTTATATCTACATATGACTCGGTTTGTAAAAATATTGATAACTCATTTAAAGATGATGATGATGATGATGAGGCTACCGGGCCTTTTGCCTTTTTCTTCTGTTGAATAAGTGCTAAACCTAGAGTCGAAGCACGCGAACTGGTTGAGGGCGGTGGTCTACTAGTTCTACCAGAAGAAGATTGTGCAACATACAAACCAAACACTTCATCAAAATTAATTCTAACAATACTAACATAGGCATCAATATCTACACCATGTCCCATGGTCGTGTGGAACCCGGTTAAAAGAGCCTCTAAACCTTTTAATTTAATTCCAGGGTTCATTACTGAATATAAATAGTAAATTATTGGAACTTCAGAGAAATATTTATAAATCTTAGCTAGCATAGTAAGTATCGGATGGTAAAGTACTGGATTTTCGACATGACAAGCAAAACAATTAGCTATATTATACAATTCAGAGACAAGAATATGGGAAATGGGGGTATAAGTAGCAGAAAATCGTTTGGCTGCTGTTGGATTCAAACGGCGTTAGCTTTTGTAGGGATGACATTGATCGGAAGATTATTGTAGAAGACTAATCATCAAGACCAGCTGCCCGTAGACGAAAACGATCAACGCGTGAACTGTTACAAAATTCGGTGAGTGAGAGTAGTGCTACAGATGATGATGATTAACACTAGATTTTGTATTGCACTTTTATTACTCATTTTTTTACATGTGGCTTTAAGATATGCAAAATTTATTTTATGTGTTGAATATCTTGAATGTGATTAGCTTAATTTCATCAAGAGATATTTAATTTTGCTTAACTAGTTCTTGAATTTGTTACTGTATATGTATGTTACATTAGTTATTCTTTTAGGAGATGGTCTCCAGTTTTGGTCGTGACCGTGGCTGTGGACGGCCTGAGGGGGAGGTGGCATCCACTTCCTCCGGTTCCGTGGGCCAGGGCCAGAGTCGGGATCGAGTCTTTTGAAAAAGGGCCCGACAGAGGCAAAAAAAATATGGATCCGCAGTCAAGACGGCCCGAGGATCGATGTGCAGTTCTCGGCAAACCGGGACTTCGTTGAACCCGAGGCAAAGGACCTAAAGGTATTATGTGCATTGATATGCAATAATGAGAAACGTATGCCGTGCGTCGTGAAAGAGGGTTCCAGATACGTGACGGTAGACTGGACATCGGCAGTTTTAGAGGCCAAGAAACAAACGGCCTTGGAAGAGATTTTGGTAATGTTATTTTATTAAGTCATCATTTATTACTTTTGTGTGTGTGTGTATTTGACATTAATACATCATCGGTGTTTCTTTGTAGGCACGCTTTTCCGTGATGTGGTGGATCGACAGCTCTCCAGTAACTCTGCATGTCGTCAGAGGCTGACTGTTTATATACATATCTGGGAGTTGACATGATCATAAACACTGGATCCACAGGAAATGGAAGAAGGTCGACGCCGATGAAGAAAATTGGCGACGAAGCCCGCTAATTGGTCAGACAAGTATTGGGATGCCATGATTGATCACTTCGAATCGCCTGAGTTCTTGGTACGTAGATTGCCGATAACTATAATAGTTTTAGACATTAATCCTAAATGTTACGCTAGAAGATGTTAAATCATTTCTAAATGGTGGATTTGGAGCCAGTCAGGAGTAGCAGTGCAGAGTCGCAATACTGATCTTTGGTTGGGCGGAGGGATGAACTGCTCCCAATATGGAGTTGCTCATGTATGTTGAAAAATCTAAATATTATAAATTTGTCAACTTTCTAAACTTTCGACGGAAATCAAATTTTTGTTTAAATTGCAGGCAAGACGAATGGGAGAGATGCCCAGTCGCGTAGAGCTTTACGGTATAGGGTTTGCGCATGCCTCCAGCTGTCTTACCTCAGAGCAGGCGACTAAGTATTATGTAAGTATACTCACACATGATTTATTATAGTTATTTAAATTACATAATATATTTTTCAATAAATGACTTAATGTGGTTCATACTATAATTTCTTTTAGGAACGGATGAACAGCGAGATTGAGCAGCGGGTGATTGCGTTTACTGAGGAGTACGGTTGACTCCCTTCGGACGTGGAGCTTCATGCAATCAATAAAGACGTCATCCAGCAGCACAACCCAGACCGGCAAGGGAGAGCTCACTTGAGCAGCCAAGGCATATCTCTTACGGTATATTACGCCCATCGCGGTTTGGAGTTGCATCCTCCTCGCGTTCGCCAGGGGATATTGATCCAAGATCCCGAGCCCCCTGTTGCACTCGTGCCCCTGCTCCCTCTCTGTCTACTGTAGCACCGGCTCCCTCTCCGTCCACGCCGATATACCATGAAAATGGCACTCCTCATACTCTCGCGGATGATCGAGCATGCGTCTTCCTGGCCTCTTCCTCATCCGATCGTGTGTCTGCTTTCACAGAAAACGTTGACCATAGCAGAACCCAGCAGCGATATTGAGGCGATGACACTCTTTATCTGTCAGCTAGTGCTTCAAGGCTGAGAAATACCAGCTGTAAGTTTAGTTAATAATATTTCGTTTCAATAGAACTTTCATATAGTTTAATATCGTGAATATCATATTGCAAATTTTTGTTTCAATACAAATTTCATATAGTTTATTATCGTGAATATCATATACATATCGTATCATAACATATCATACCTATATGATATCTCATATCTATATGATATCATATCATATCGTGAATATCGTATCTATATGATATCTTGAATATCGCATCTATATCATATCATGAATGCTATATCATGAATGCCATATACATATCATATCGTGATATATTATATCTATATGATATCTCATATCTATATCATATCATATCATATCATATCGTGAATATCATATCTATATGATATCGTGAATATCATATCTATATCATACCGTGAATATCATTTATATCGTGAATATCATATACATATCATATCGTGACATATCATATCTATATGATATGATATGATATCATATTGTGAATATCATTGTTAGGGTCAAAAATTACACCCCACGGTCGAGATTAACAAGTCGATAAGTCAAAATCAAGGCCCGAAAAGTAGGCCCAGGCCTAAACCAAAATCCAAGTCAAGTAGGCACAAGCCCGAACCCAAGTCCAAGAAAGCGGGCCCAAGCCCCAGTCAAGTGGACCCATGCCCAAGTCAAGCCCGAGCACGAAGAGGCCGCTCATCCCCATGCCAAAGGAATAATTATCAAGAAATAAATATGTTTGATTTAATTTTCATGCATAAATGTAAAATAAATGGGCAAAAAACCAATTTTTTTAAAGCACATGGCTCATATGCAAAAAGAATTAAGCACGTGGATATGTGATGGACAAAATACCATTTTGTAAAGCCTAAGGGGCTATGTGTAAACTTGGAAGCCTATATAAGGCAACATTATGATGAAATAAAAGAAGAATTCATTCCCCTCAAAAATATTAGGGTTCTGTGCCTCCTTCTCCTTCCTCAAGGTTTTAAAAATTCTGTTTTTTTAAATTAAATCAAGAGTTTAACTCTTCTTTTCCCAAAAGGAATAGTTTTTCACCACAAAATCCTTGAAAGGGAGTTCAAATCTACCATCAAATCTTTAAAAGAGAGATTTTAAATCCCACCGCCCCTTTTCTCTAAGATCCAACAAAAAGAGAGGAGGAAGAAGAAACCCATCTCAAAAGAACCCATTTTAGGGAAGTTCAAGGCTTGAAGAGGAAGAAAAAGGCGCCTCTTTTTATCATCTAAGATCAAAATCCTTTGGTAGTTTAACTCGAAATCAATCTTTGAGGAGTTCAACTCCAAGTCCAAGATCCAAATTCTCAAAGGAGTTTAATTCCAAACCCAAATCTTTTAAGAGTTTAACTCCAAATAAAGATACTTCTTTTTTTAGGAGTTTAACTCCAAAGTCTTCCGATAGTTTACCTCCCAGTCCAGGGGCTAAGCCTCTTTTTTTGCTGGCGCTCAGCGGCAGCGTGCTGGGCATGTGATCTGCTGGCGCCCAGCACCACACGCGCCCCCTGGTGCCCACGCGCCACGCACGTGACCTCTTGGCGCCCACACGCCACGTGCTATCTCATGCGTCCTTAGGACGCTCCTCACACCTCCTTTTTTTCAAACGTTCCACCCTAAAAATACTTCCCTCGTAAACTCTGCGAGGCCCCCGATACGTCCAAAACACCTTTAAACACAACATACGCACACTGCACATTGATTTCGCATGACCAGACGACCAGTCTGACCCGTCAATCGGAGGTTCTCTCTCTCCAAAGGCGAGGTGTAATTAACGACAGCTTAGTCTACAGCTGCCGGAGATTCGGATCCCCATAATCAATAAATCCCAGCCTACCCTAGGCATGGAGAATCTATATACGCTTGACAAGCGACGCGCATTCTCATCTCAATGGGGTGACGAAAAACACTCTGCAGATTCTGGTATGCCCGGTGGGATCTTTTCTCTCCCCCCATATTACGGGTTAAAAATACATATGAACTCAATCAACATATATATCAATTTCCTGCACTGAAGTTATACACTTTTTGTGTGTAGGTTAACAGCTTTCAGTCACAATCTCAAATTCAGGAACCATGTCTCCCAAGACGAGCTTCGTTTCTGACGCAACTCCAGCAACCTAGGTGGTCAAGAAAAATGCACACGTGATCCTCTCGGCGAGTCTCATGAGGTAGCGGGAGGAGTCTCCACGCCAATTTGGTTTTGTCATGATCTACCCGTCGGAAGCATTCATCTGGTGGAGACCCCGATAAACCAAGTGGCCAAACCGACCTCAAGAGGCAGGAGGACGAATGTGGCGATCGCACGGGCACCACAACTCAAGCGTAAGTCGGTGTTTGAACGGCTTTCCGTGGTTCTAGCTAGAAGCAAAGTCGTCAGAACAAAAGAAGTCGCCGGACGTTGCGGGCAAGCTCAGGCGATACCTTCGACAAGTACGCGAGCAGATGTACTCTTAAGGCTCCCCATCACCCGGCCTACGGCGTCTTCCCGAAGAGAAGAAGCCTGCCAGGCCCTGAAAACAGAGAAGCTGAGGCAGAAGCATCTCAGATATAGTGCCAACGAAAAGGCCAGGGCCCTAGCCAGGTTGAATTTTGTGTTGTTCCAAAGCCCGGACTGCTCCGTGACCACATCCTTATCAGCTATGAAAATCCATAATTCTTTCGAACACTTAAAGTGGGTATAGAAGAATGCAATGTTTGCTAAGATTAAGAGGACCGCAATTCGAACTGTGCTATGAAGGGATGTGTCCAAGACCCGGCACAAAAAGCATGATACCCTCCCTTCAGAAATCTACCAAGCATTTCATTTCGCACGAAAGCAGTAGGGCAAGGCCAAAAAAGTTGTATCGGCGCAACCCGAGAACCCGGCCAGGCAGACCGTCTTTAGTCGATTGTCCTTTCCTGAAGCGGAAGGGCCACGACGACGGTCCGAGAAATCAGCCGCCAAGGATAAAGAGATGGCTGGATATGTGATCCACCCTGTCTAAATGTCCGGCATGCGTAACAAGGGTAAGGATGGGGCCACCGTGTCTCAAGCCCAATCTGGCTTGAATGTGGCTGGCACTTTCCAAGATCAACCTCCTCCGCAGGATGACGAAAACCCCCTCAATGATGCTGATAAGCAGAAGGGCCCCTCTGTCCATGTGGAATCAAGCTTGGACAGCGAAGAAGAGCCGACTTTCCGTCCTAGGACCGCAGAACAGGAGCTCCTCCAAGAGATCCAAAACAGCTCAGAAGTAAAGACAAGGAGATGGCCAGGCTTTACTCTAAAATTGACGACTTTACGAATGTTGTGATGCAGCTCACGGCTCAGGTTGCTTGGAAACCCCCCGTCAAGCGCAAGTCTCTACTCATGAGACGGGTGATAACGACCCGAAACAGCCAATGCATCTCCCCTAAAGTCCAAAAGCAGGCGAACCGCATAAAAGACGACCTCATCCTATCTCGGGAAATGTCTTGACTACAAATGACAGTAAACCGCTAACGCAAGATCAAATCATGGATTTGGTTGCCAACAAAGTCAAAAAATTGGTAGCCATAACCGAATCGCAAAAAGATGTCAGTAGTAGTGGGAGAGCATATCCTGCTCGGTATGATTTGGTAGAGTTTCCTGGTGGCTATGTCATCCCTAAATTCGGAAGATTCGATGGGACGGAAATGCAAATTAGTAAATCGCCCACTTTAAAGCCTCATGCGGGAATACTGGAGGTAATGATGAGCTTCTCCTCCGCCAGTTCATTAATAGCCTAACCGATGTCGCTTTCGACTGATATGCGAGCATACCGGATGGCTCCGTTACTATTTTCTTCCAAATAGAATCTCTGTTTCAACAAAGGTTCTTGAGTGTCAGTGATAAGATCACCATTACCGACCTCGTAAGGACCACACCAAAGAACAATGAAAGCAGCACGGATTTTATAACCCGATGGAGCAATCTCTCCGTCAATGTGAGCCACCATTGGAACAAGACCAATTTGTCAATCTTCTCATCGAAAATCTCGGCTCCTGGATGAATTCTTTTTTATCCACCGTGGGTCTCAAGACGTTCTAGGAACTGACCAAGAAAGTTTAAATGTTGGAGCTCTCAAAGAAGGAATCTTCCCCGGATTCCCAAAATAGCAATAAATCCTAGAGAAACCGAAAGGACGATAGGCCAAAATTCTGAAGATGCCGAATCTTTTAACTCTTCGGCTAACTGAAATAAACGAGGGATGAACGGGCCTAATGCCAACCAGCCTCGGAAGCCAGTGTTAGGAGAGAGGAAAATCGCCCTTGAAAGAGATGCTGGATATGGTCTATTCTTTCAGAAGGGACAAAATCCATAAGATATTCAAGGACGCCCTAGGAAACGGTCTACAATTGCCGGAATCAAAACGACTGTAAGAAGTGAATATGACCGAAGGCCCTAAATATTGCCTCTATCACAGAGTGATAGGTCATGCCATTGAGAACTGCTTTGTCTTTAAAGATTGGGTCGAAAAACAATACAAGGCAGGAGAGATAGAACTGTCTAAAGGTGTGTTAGCATACAATCAAGCCGAGACCACCAATTTCATACAAAAAGAGACCGAAGCCCTTTGGGAAACTGCTTCTCTCAGTCGTCTGCCTTTCTCTGAAAAGAGTGGACCAAGGCAACAAACTAAAAACCAAACTAGCAACATTGTCAACGAAGAAGCAATAGACGGTGAGTCATACCATCGAAGACTGCTATGTTTTCAATGATTGGGTAGAGAACCAATACAGGGCTGGGAAAAACATACCGTCCTCGGATGTACCGACAAACTACCAAGTAACGGTCATCAACTCAGCCAGATTAAAGTTCGAGAGACTTGGATAAGCGAACACCCTTGACTCCCACGTCGTTAAACTGGGAACAATCGACCCCTAAGTCGTTAAACTGGGAGTGTTAAAAAAATTTATGTAAATAAATAAATAAAGAAAATAAATCCGAAATGATAGGGCAACAGCGAATAAATAGCCGAAATGATTGGGCAATCATGACCTTCGCGATAAGAAAAGCTGAAATAATGGAGCGATCGCGGTAAAATAAAATTTTTATAAAATGTATATAAATAAGTATTTCAACCCCCTCGAAAGGCGAATGATGATTCTCTCCTGAAACCATACTTCAGTGTTAGTAATGCAGACACTAAAAAAATTTCAAATCCCCGAATATCCCAACGGCGAATGATGATTCGCTTCTGGTACCATTCCAGTGTTAGCGATGCAGACGCCAACAAAATTCCAAATTCCCAAAATTCTCTCAGCCTTACGGCCGGTCTCTAACCTGACCACCGTATACAATCAACGGGCACAAATGATCCTCATCCCAACCAAATTCCACTACTCCAGCCCTATGGCCAATCCCCAAATTGACTACCATATACAATCCACCGGCATAAACAAGCTAAAGCACACCCATACCCCATCGCAATCACCAGCCACGTGGTCGGTCTCCGCCATTGGAATTATGCTCTATTTAAGAAGACCCACTCATATGTCCTCACAATACATAAGGTGTAACAACTCTAATTCTTGTGTACATAAATTTGATTTAAAGTTAATGTATACTTGGGGTATTTACATTTTATGTGAGTACTATAAGTATTTAATTTACTTTTGAACAGCAAGAAAGAGCTTGTAGCTCACTGGTAAGACCTTGCACTGCTGAACCAAAGCACCAGAGTTCAAATCTCATCAGCCACATTATTTTTTAATTGGTTTTCTTTTAATCTTTTTATAAGCCCAAGAGTCTACACGTGCATAACTCATAAAAACCAAGGGTCACACATAAAACAAACGGGTCCACGAGTCAAGACACGGCATCAGGGGACACGTGGCAACCTGACTCGGCCCGACTCGGCCAAGTCGGGCCGGCGGAATGGGCGACTCGGCCGGTGGCGCCGGGTTAACTCGGCCCAAACCCATTTTTTCTTCAACTCCCAGAGACCTTTGGCCTACCCCACTCCCCCTGCACTATTTAAAATCTCTGAAATTAAACAGAGAATTTAAAACACCCTTTTTAATTTCTTAATGCAAAATTAAATACAATTTTTATCACACCCTTTCATCTACCCTAAACCCTAATTTTTCCAATAAATACCATACCTAAAATCATCCCTTCTCACTTCCAAATCTCTGTCCAAACTCTCAAGAAAATTCCATAGACTTTTTGTGTGCAAGTGGAGTTAGCGAAGGGCGAAGTTCCGGTGAACTTCCGACGACGTTCCGAGGAGATTCCGGCGACAAAAAGACGAACCGGCGCCTCCCAGTTCTTTCTTTTCCTCCCCTCTACCCTAAAATCCAGTAAGTCCCTTCTCCCTCTTCTCTTTACTATTCTAAAAACTTAGAATTCTAAAACCCGACGGAAGTGGAGTTAATCTGACTTCCGATTCGGTTTTTCCTTAAAAATCATATTTTTCTTAAATACGATAATACCAAACTCTCACATCAAGATCATTAAATATTAAAAAAACATGTTGACAAGTTTCATATCAAAATAATTCATATTTAAATTTTTATAGCACTTTTACAGAAAAATACCATATAGTTTAGTTTCGACATAAATCTTATAATTCATTGCTATACCTTTAGATAGTTCATGAGTTAATGACCCAACTCCTCACAATACACATATGTAATATAGCACGATAATCTTTGGGAACATAGAATTGGGAAAATACGATTTTACACAAAACTATCTCCAACTTATAAAAACCTTTTTATATAAGATATGTATTTTTAACAAATCTTTGCAATGTGCCGCTACAACCCATTTCGGGGAACTCGTTTAGGATGGTACAGATTATCGCACATCCTCGGGCTTAGTAGTGCGGGATGCAGACCTCCGCAAGGAGCATACGGTCTCGAAAGATTTTAAAATACAATTTTCTTTAGAAAATGTGATTTCTATTATAAATTAAACTTATATTTTTAATAAATATATATATATGTAATTAATATCAAAATAACTATTTTTAATATTTATAATATTCCACAATTCCAAAATTCAAGAAAAACATCTCATTTACAAGAAAATACCATACAAATTCCAATATTACAAATAAATACCATATATTATGAAAAATATGTTTTATTCACTAGAAATGTCACAATGATAAAATAAACATCAATGAAAACTTTAAAGAAGATAATAAAATACTTGAGGTGTATTTTGAAAACTATACAAAATATTTTTACATAAAACCCCCTCAAGTTATACTAAATTATAATAAGGACCCTAGTAAACATAGGTTTAAGCGGGACCAGTCTCTTGAGCCTCAAAGAGCCGGAGATATGGGTGCTTGCCTATTTAAAGTAGACAACTTAACAAACGGTGTTATCAACACGGTAATCGTCTTTGAAAAAGACACAAATCCTGCCGTCCATATGCAGCAGTTACCGATAACACCAAAACCTAATTCATGATTCAATTTCTTTTCTAATTGTCTGACTCAGACTGAGTCTCAATATATTCAATCTAACTTGAATGAGATTCAAGTATATATAACAATTCAATATGAATCCATATATTCAATCTGTTCAATTTATCAATCTATACAACTTGACTGAACCGAACCATGGATATACATCCATCTACATGATTCTCCGGTTATATCCATTTACTGATATCATGGTTTTGGCAAGTCATCCATCTATACAATCTATAATACAAGACAATACAATTTACAATACAATACAAACAATACAATCAAGACATCGCGGGGTTTAAGGGGTAGATTGGTACGGAAAGTGTTAGAAGTGGCACGAGACTGCAACCATTAAGACACCTAACATGAATTCAATTTTCGTTGTACCATGGCTGAATGGTTCCTTGTATTCCATCCACCATAGTCTCTGATCTAACGAGACTCCTCTCGTATACACCGGCCTCTTCTGTACCAAGCTATAAACAACAGCGTTAAAACTAAATACAACATTATAAAAATATAATACCACTTTAAAAGTTACTCTCTCTGTGTATATTCTACTTCTCCCTTATCTTTGGGACTTACCGAGCGATTGTTCGCTGGCGACATTCCTTCTCTTTCTTCTTTGGATTGTTGTCAGGTGGATCGGACCTTCAAGAGATCGAGCCCACCAGCGAGGACTTGGATCAGCTAGCCTTCGACCCGGAGCTCTAGAAACTTGTACATTTTATTTCAGTACTTTCCATTTCTGTTATGCCACTGTTTAGGCATTGCTTTTCATTCCATGTATTTACTTTTCAGATGTATTGTAAAATGAATGTTAATAAATAAAGTTGATGTTCAATTATATCTATTGTCTCTGTCTCTTGTGCATTTTACTTATATTGCTTAGATACGCTTAGCATGTTTACCTCAGAGTAAATATGTAGCGGCCTCTCGCGTCCCCTTCGCCGTACACCGGAAAGCGGGGCGTGACAAGTTTTGTTGGTGGCCCATGCAGGTCCGAGCTGTATGGAACCCTACCATGCAATTCCGTTCTGCGTGGACAACCTAAGCAATATAACAAAAGAACCAGCAACTGAAAACATTCTTTACAATTCATACTTCTTGAATATTATCAATTTCATATAATTTGAATCTGTCCTAACCCAAAAATTTTCATTCAAGGTTATGGATTCCCCGAACAACACCAGCACCAATGTCAACAACACACTTCCACCACTACCACCCACACCTTTCTTCGCTGCTCCGATCAATGAGTAGACAGTTCTGCTTGAGGCGATCCGTAGCCTTCTAGAAGGACAGCAGCAACATACTGCTATTCTAATGAACCGTCCTGAGGCAGAAGCACCTGAGGTGAAACAATCCAAGGTTTTGCACTCCAAACAGTTTGCAGGAAAATAGAGCCCACTAGAAGCTGAGGAATGGGCTCAGAGCATCGAAGATGATCTGGTAGCGGCATAAGTGCCAAAGATAGCTTGGGTCTGTGTTGCAAAACTGCAGCTCATGGACAATGCACAGGTTTGGTGGAAGGCGGAACAAAACTATCTTGATCAACCCATCGAATGGAAGACTTTCCGTGACATGTTCGACGCAAAGTACTTCCCTGAGACTTCCAGGTTCGACATGGAACAGCAGTTCATCCATCTGCAACAAGGTTCAATGTGGACCAAGTCAGTAGATGAATATGACGCTGAGTTCACCATGCTCGGTCGGTAAGATATGTCTCAAGAATTCTATTTTTTAATATATCACATACTACACAGCTAACACAATACTTTAACAGATTTGCGGCACACCTTATTCCGACGGATAGGATCAGAGCCCGACGATCTCAACAAGGGTTAGATCCGGAGATCCAAGCTGCACTAGCTACAGGAGATTTTTCAACCCACGAATCGGCTCTGAAAGCTGCCCGCCGTTATAAGGCAGTAGTAAAGATGAGGGATAGATCTCAATCTGCTGGAGTTAAGCGCCCTGTCAAGGCCATCTTTTGTGCCAAGGAGACCGGGAGTACCAATCAACCAGCCCAGCCCAGCCTTTTGTACCGTCTGCAAGAGAGATGGGCATCTGATGAAAGACTGTCGACAAGCCAACCGTCTTTGCTTAGTCTGCGGCTCAGGTACTCATGATATTGGGTCTTGTCCCCGAAGACACAACCCAATTGCTGCACCCAGGCCAGCAATCACTTATCAGCAGAGACCAGCCCTTCAGGCACCTGCTCTAAGACTCGCTCTCCCTGCTCCACCACTTCGAGGACCACCGACTGCACCTCCTCCTTGTCAGTTCCATCAAGCTCAACAGAACGTTCCGACGAATGCTCTTCCGGCCAGGAGGAATGTACCACAGCGACAGGCTTTCACGATGACCGTGGAAAAAGCTGAGGCCACTGGCTAAGTTATCACTGGTAACCCTTTCTTCTCAAACTTTTCTTTCAGTCTTAATACCTACCTACATATTTTTCTCTATACCTAAAACATATCCTACATACCTTAGGTACAATCTTAGTAGCCTCACTCCCTGCACTAGCACTCTTCGATACTGGAGCATCTCACTGCTTTATGTCGCAACGGTTCGTCCGAACTCATGCGATTCCAATCACACCGCTTGTATCCAGTTGGAATGTCAATTCAGGAAACGGCGTTCTGAAGGCAACAATGGGATACAGCTTATTTCCAGTAGTCGTCTGTAGCAGAGAATCCTAGGTTGACTTCAAAGTGCTGGACATACCGAACTTCGATATGGTTCTAGGTATGGATTGGCTCGGAACATTTTATGCTGCCATTGACTGTCGTCAAAGGAGGGTAGTATTCGAGATTCCAAACCATCCGGTCTTCTATTTCAATAGTGGAGACCGTACCCTGGAGCCAAGTACTTACAAGGCGAAACCAAACAAGGCAGTGATTGCGGCAATTCAAGCGGAGGAAGGATCAAAGCCAGATGTAGTTCGAGAGTTCGACGATGTGTTTCCTGACGATATATTAGGTTTGCCTCCCAATCGAGCTCTTGAATTCAGCATTGATTTAGTACCAGGAGCACAACCGATGATCAAAGCACCTTATCGATTAAGTCCGGAAGGTTTGAAGGAAATCCGAGCTCAGTTGGACGAATTATTGGCGAATGGATGGATTCGTCCCAGCACTTCAAGTTGGGAATCTCCAGTTCTACTTGTGAAGAAGAAGGAAGGTTCATACAGAATGTGCACCGATTATAAAGCCTTGAATGAAGTAACGATAAAGAACAAGTATCCACTCCCGCGCGTCGACGATTTATTCGATCAGTTAAGTGGATCTTGTGTTTTCTCCAAGTTAGATCTTCGTTCAGGTTATCATCAGGTGAAGGTCAAGGAATCTGATATCCACAAAACGGCATTCAGAACTCGTTATGGACATTACGAATTTCTTGTGATGCCATTTGGAGTGACCAACGCACCAGCAATATTCATGAACCTGATGAATCAAGTTTTCCGGGAGTACTTAGACAGGATTGTTGTCATCTTTATCGACGACATCCTGGTGTATTCAAAGAGTCGGAAAGAACATACCGAGCACCTACGAGTTTTCCTGGAAACTCTACGACAACATCAACTCTGCGCTAAGTACAGCAAGTGCGAGTTTTGCCTAGATCAAGTTGGTTTTCTCGGACATATTGTATCAGGCGAAAGAATCTCTGTGGATCCAACGAAAGTTTCAACAGTAAGCGAATGGCCGACACCAAAGTCAGTGAAGGACATTGTAAGTTTCTTGGGTCTAGCTGGATATTACAGAAGGTTCATTGAAGGCTTTTCAAAGATAGCAATACCCCTGACCAAGCTCACACGTAAAGATGAAGACTTTGTGTGGTCAGAAGCATGCGAGCAGGTTTTCGTAGAACTCAAGTCAAGATTGACATCAGCGCCTATTCTCATTATACCAGACCAAACTGGAGGTTTCGAAGTACATTGCGATGCATCCGGTAAGGGATTAGGATGTGTTCTACATCAGCACGGTAAGGTTGTGGCTTATGCTTCAAGACAGCTGAAGATTCATGAGCGCAATTATCCGACGCATGATTTGGAATTGGCAGCCGTTATCTTTGTTCTTAAGATTTGGCGCCATTATCTTCTTAGTGAACGAGTGAACATATACACAGATCACAAGAGTCTGAAATATGTGTTTACTCAGAAGGAGATTAATATGCGGCAGAAACGAAGGTTAGAACTCATGGCGGACTTCGACATCAACCTGCAATATCACCAAGGGAAGGTGAACGTGGTACCTGATGCCCTTAGTCGCCAACCATTAGCAACGAATCTCACCGCTCAGTGGAAGCTTTAACAAGACTTGCATCGGATGGAGATTGAAGTAGTCATGCCAGGTAACGCTTCATGTTTGATGAATTTATAAGTTCAATCTACCATTGTCAATCAGATCAAAGAAGCTCAAGCAAGTGATGCTAAGTTGCAAAAGATCAGAGAAAAAGTAGAGAATGGACTCAAAACAGACTTCATCATCCATGAAGACGGATCTTTGAGGTACGGCAGTAGATTATGTGTACCAAAAGGTTCTATTCGGGAAGAGTTAATGAAAGAAGCTCACAGCTCTCCCTACTCAGTACACCCTGGAGGTATAAAGATGTATAAAGATCTACGTCAGAATTACTGGTGGCATGAAATGAAGCGTGAAGTAGCCATAAGCGTCGCTAAATGCTTGGTGTGTTAGCAAGTAAAGGCTGAACATCACAGGACAGCTGGATTACTTCAACCGTTACCTATCCCAGAATAGAAGTGGCAACATATCACAATGGATTTTGTGACTGCACTTCCTCGCAACATGAAGGGTAATGATGCAGTATGGGTTATTGTAGATCGACTCACAAAGTCGGCACACTTCATCCCATTTCGAGTTGGCCAATCAACTGAGACATTAGCAAAGAAGTACATGGAGGTAAGAATCTAAGTAAGATTTAAACTTTTCAAAATGTACTATCTCTGATACCCATGAACTCATACAGGAAATTGTGAGACTTCATGGAGTACCGGTCTGCATTGTCTCCGATCGTGACACAAGATTCCGATCACAATTTTGGCAGAGTCTGCAAGCGAGCTTGGGAACAAGTCTGAACTTCAGCACGGCTTATCATCCACAAACTGATGGTCAGTCTGAACGAACTATTCAGATCTTAGAGGATATGCTCAGAGCGTGTATGTTAGACTTGGGAGGATCGTAGGAAGATCACCTATATCTTATGGAGTTTTCATACAACAACAGCTACCAAGCAAGCGTCGGAATAGCACCTTTTGCAGCGCTCTATGGAAGGAAGTTTCGATCGCCATTAAGTTGGGACGATATCGGTGATAGGGAACTTCTTGGACCTGAGATGATAGTAGCAACTGTTGATGTGGTTTGTACTATCAAAGAAAAGATGCGCATATCCCAAGATCGACAGAAGCACCGGGCTGATGCAAAGCAACGTCACTTGGAGTTCCAGCCGGGAGATCATGTATTTCTGAAGATATCTCCAAACTGCAGAGTGATTTGATTTGGAAAACGGGGTAAGCTAAGTCCGAGATACATTGGACCGTTCGACATACTCGAACGAGTCGGTGAAGTGGCATACCGCTTGGCGCTTCCACATTCATTGGAAGGAGTGCATAATGTGTTTCACATATCCCAACTCAGAAGGTATGTGAGTGACCCCAGCCATATTCTCGATCATTCCGAGCTCACTGTACAGCCAGACTTATCTTGTGAACAACAACCTGTTGAGATCTTGGACAGGAAAGTGAAATCATTTCGGACAAGGAAGTCAACTTGGTTCGAGTGATGTGGAGAAAAGACACTCCAGGAGAATCGACATGGGAAAGGGAAGATGAGATGCGTACAAGATACCCTCACCTATTTGTAAACTATTCCTTAAAATAAATTGTAAATTTCGAGGACGAAATTTTTGTAAGGAGAGTAAACTATAACAACTCCAATTCTTGTGTACATAAATTTAATTTAAAGTTAATATATACTCGGGGTATTTACATTTCCTGTAAGTACTATAAGTATTTAATTTACTTTTGAACAGCAAGAAAGAGCTTGTAGCTCACTGGTAAGACCTTGCACTGCTGAACTAAAGTACCGGAGTTCAAATCCCATCAGCCACATTATTTTTTAATTAGTTTTCTTTTAATCTTTTTAGAAGACCAAGAGTCTACACGTGCATAACTCGTAAAAATCAAGAGGCACACATAAAACAAACGGGTCCACGAGTCAAGACACAGCATCAGGAAACACGTGGCAACCTGACTCGACCCGACTCGGGCCGGCGGAAGGGGCGACTCGGCCGACGGCGCCAGGTTAACTCGGCCCAAACCCATTTTTTCTTCAACTCCCAGAGACCTTTGGCCTACCCCACTCCCCCTGCACTATTTAAAATCTCTGAAATTAAACAGAGAATTTAAAACACCCCTTTTAATTTCATAATGCAAAATTAAATACAATTTTTATCACACCCTTTCATCTACCCTAAACCCTAATTTTTCCTATAAATACCACACCTAAAATCACCCCTCATCACTTCCAAATCTCTGTCCAAACTCTCAATAAAATTCCATAGACTTTTTGTGTGCAAGTGGAGTTAGCGAAGGGCGAAGCTCCGGCGAACTTCCGACGACGTTCCGAGGAGATTCCGGCGACAAAACGGCGCACCGGCGCCTCCCACTTCTTCCTTTTCCTCACCTCTACCCTACAATCCAGTAAGTCCCTTCTCCTTCTTCTCTTTACTATTCTAAAAACTTAGAATTTTAAAACCCGACGGAAGTGGAGTTAATCCGATTTCCGATTCCGTTTTTCCTTAAAAATCATATTTTTCTTAAACACAATAATACCAAACTCTCACATCATGATCATTAAACATTAACAAAACATCTTGACAAGTTTCATATCAAAATAATTCATATTTCAATTTTTATAGCACTTTTACAGAAAAATACCATATAGTTTAGTTTCGACATAAATCTTATAATTCCTTGCTATACTTTTAGATAGTTCACAAGGTAATGACCCACCTCCTCAAAACACACATATGTAACATAGCACGATGATCTTTGGGAACATAGAATTGGGAAAATACGGTTTTACACAATACTATCTCCAACTTATAAAAACTTTTTTCTACAAGATATGTATTTTTAACAAATCTTTGTAATGTGCCGCTACAACCTATTTTGGGGAACCCGCTCAAGATATTTCTGATTATCTCACATCATCGGGCATAGTAGTGCGAGATGCAGACCTCTGCAAGGAGCATACGGTCTCGAAAGATTTAAAAATACAATTTTCCTTAGAAAATGTGATTTCTATTATAAATAAAACTTATATTTTTAATAAATAAATATATATGTAATTAATATCAAAATATTTATTTTTAATATTTATAATATTCCACATTTCCAAAATTCAAGAAAAACATCTCATTTACAAGAAAATACCATACAAATTCTAATATTACAAATAAATACCATATATTATGAAAAATAAGTTTATTCACTAGAAATATCACAATGATAAAATATACATCAATGAAAACTTTAAAGACAATAATAAAATACTTGAGGTGTATTTTGAAAATTATACAAAATATTTTTACGTAAAACCCCCTCAAGTTATACTAAATTACAATAAGGACCCTAGTAAACATAGGTTTAAGCGGGACTAGTCTCTTGAGCCTCAGGGAGCCGGAGATATGGGTGCTTGCCTATTTAAAGTAGACAACTTAACAAACGGTGTTATCAACACGGTAATCGTCTTTGAAAAAGACACAAATCCTGCCGTCCATATGCAGCAGTTACCGATAACACCAAAACCTAATTCATGATTCAATTTCTTTTCTAATTGTCTGACTCAGACTGAGTCTCAATATAATCAATCTAACTTGAATGAGATTCAAGTATATATAACAATTCAATATGAATCCATATATTCAATCTGTTCAATTTATCAGTCTATACAACTTGACTGAACCGAACCATGGATATACATCCATCTACATGATTCTCCGGTTATATCCATTTACTGATATCATGGTTTTGGCAAGTCATCCATCTATACAATCTATAATACAAGACAATATAATTTACAATACAAACAATACAATCAAGATATCGCGGGGTTTAAGAGGTAAATTGGTACGGAAGGTGTTAGAAGTTGCACGAGACTGCAACCATTAAGACACCTAACCTGAATTCAATTGCCTTTGTACCGTGTCTGAACGGTTCCTTGTATTCCGTCCACCGTAGTCTCTGGTCTAACGAGACTCCTCTCGTATACATCGGCCTCTTCTGTGCCAAGCTACAAACAACAGCATTAACACTAAATACAACATTATAACAATATAATACCACTTTAAAAGTTACTCTCTCTCTCTCTCTGTCTATTCTACTTCTCCCTTATCTTTGGGACTTAACGAGTGATTGTTCGCTGACGACATTCCTTCTCTTTCTTCTTTGGAATGTTGTCAGGTGGATTGGACCTTCAGGAGATCGAGCCCACCAGCGAGGACATGGATCAGCTAGCCTTCGACCCGGAGCTCTAGATACTTGTACATTTCATTTCAGTACTTTCCATTTCTGTTATGCCATTTTTTAGGCATTGCTTTTCATTCCATGTATTTACTTTTCAGATTATTGTAAAAAGAATGTTAATATATAAAGTTGTTGTTCAATTATATCTATTGTCTCTATCTCTTGTGCATTTTACTTATATTTCTTAGATACGCTTAGCGTGTTTACTTCAGAGTAAATACCTAGCGGCCTCTCACGTCCCCTTCGCCGTACACCGGGAAGCGGAGCATGACATAAGGAGAATAAAGCTTACGATATCCTTTTGACTTATAAGAAAACACCTTCGTGAGACCTTATGACTCTGTAGAGTGTTTTTTGTCACCCTATTGAGATGGAAATACGCGCGCGCTTGTCAGGCGCATTACAGATTCCCCCTGCCAAGGGTAGGATGGGGTTTATTCATTGTGGGGATCCGAATCTCCGGCACCCACGAACTAAGATGCCGTTAATTACCCCTCGCCTTTGGAGTGAGAGAACATCTGATTGACGGGTCAAAAAGGTCATGCGAACTTAATGTGCAGTGTTGTGTTTTGAAGGGGTTTTGGATATATCGGGGGCCCCGCAGATTTTTTACTAACGGGGAGGTATTTTTAGTGTGGAGTGTATACAAAATGAGGGGGGAAATGGTGACCAAAGGACGCATGAGTGGCGGCGCCTCACGTGTCTAGCACGCGGGCGCTCGGCGCCGACGCCCCACGTGCCTAGCACGCGGGCGCTGGGCGCCGGCGCCCCACGTGCCTAGCACGCGGGCGCTGGGCTCCCGCACCTCACATGCTTGGCACGCGGGCGCCGGGCGCCCCACATGCTTGGCACGCTGGCGCCGGGCGCTGGGCATCAGCAGCAAAAGGGACTTGGTCCCTGCTCTAGGAGCTGTGCTCCCGATTGACTTTTGGAGTTGAACTCCTGAGAGGACAAATGGGCTTAACTCCTGCACTGGGAGTTGTACTCCTAAAAAGAAAGATTTATTATTTTATATATGTATATATATATACATATATATATATATATAAGCAGTTAAACTCCTAAGATATATTCGGAGCTGATGAAAGGGGACTCCTTTCTTCTCTCTTGGGCCTTGGATCTTCCCCAAAGTAAGGTATTTGGAGGTGGGTGTCCTTCTTCCTCCTCTCTATTGGCTGGATCTTGGAGGAAAGAGAGTGAAGTTTTATAAATCTCCCCTTTTGGAGATTTGATGGAAGATCCGCGTTCCCCTTCAAGAGTTTTGTGGTGAAAAACTATTTCTTTTGGGAAAAAGAAGAGTAAAACTTTTGATTTAATTCAAAAAAGGGGAAGAAGGTTTAGAACCTTGAGGAAGAAGAAGGAGACACAAAAACCCTAGATTTTGAGAGAAAGAAAAAGTTGTTGAGATATTTTCATCATCTTTGCCTTTATAGACTACACACTTTACATATAGCCCCTTGGGCTTTACAAAATAACATTTTGCCCATCCCATACCTCATGTGCTCATTTCTTTTGCACATGAGCCATGGGTTTTACAAAAAATTGGTTTCATGCCAATTTTTCTTACATTTATTCATAAAAAATACTCCAAAATTATTTATTACAAAAGAAATGTAAGAAAAATTGCCCCCCATCAATAAATGCACACCACATATGTGGGTTGTGTGCACGAAATTGATAGATCTTCTTTCGCGTGGAGGTTGATTTAATTTGGTTCCCGTTTTGATGACGTGGAGGTCGTTTCATCCATTTTAGCGGCGTGGAGGTCGTTTCTGCCCTTTTTGCGACTTGGATGGTCGGTACTGCCCTTTTTGCGACTTGGACAGTCGGTGCTGCCCATTTTGCTATGTGGACGGTCGGTGCTGCCCTTTTTGCGACGTGGACGGTCGGTTGTCCTTTTTGGGACTTGGATGGTCGGTGCCACCCTTTTTGCGACTTGGATGGTCGGTGCCACCCTTTTTGCGACATGGACGGTCGGTTCTGCCATTTTTGCGACGTGGACGGTCGGTGCTGCCATTTTAGCGATGTGGACAGTCGGTGCTACCCTTTTAGCGACTTGGACAGTCGGTTCTGCCCTTTTTGCGACTTGGAAGGTCGATGCTACCCTTTTTGCGACTTGGACGGTCGGTTCTGCCCTTTTTGCGATGTGGACGGTCGGTGCATGATTTGACTTGCTTCGCTTCCTGCGGTGTTGGGGTTGATTTGTTTGATTTGATTTGTTTTGGGAGTTCCCTATCCGTCCAGCGAGACTTTTGAGCTTAAAAGTGCTGCCGGGTGGGACGTTGATTTGATCTGTTTCATTTCTGCCTTATTTAGCGAGATTTTTGATTTTGAGAGGAACTTGGAATTTGGATTTTGTTTGGCATCAGCATTGCTGCTTTGGAATAATGCTAGGAGCAACTTATCATTTTCCCCAGAAGGACTTGGGATTTGGTTTTGGGGTCGGCATCAGCATCGCTACACTGGAATATGGTACCATGAGCGAATCATCATTTGCCATGAGTGGATTTGGGGTTTTTGGTTTTGGTTTGGCATCATCACCGCTACACTAGAATATGGTACCAGGAGTGAATCATCATTTTCCGTGAGGGGATTTCCCTTGTTCCCAGTTTAACGACTTAGGGGTCATCTGTTCCCAGTTTAACAACTTAGGGGACATTTGTTTCCAGTTTAACGACTTAGAGGTCATCTGTTCCCAGTTTAAATACTTAGGGGTCTATTGGGTCGAAAGTTTGGAATTTTGGGGTAAGGGTCGGCATCACCGTTGCTAACACTGAAGCACAGATGCCAGGAGCAATTCATCATTTGCCTTTTCCTATTGGGGAGCAATGGCTTAGGAGACAGGTTTAGGTTCCTATCACCTAAGGCTTTTCAATTTTATGAGCCGTAAGGGTCTCATAAAAGCATTTTCTCCATACGAGTCGAAAGGATCCCGTAGGTGTATTTTCTCCTTAGGAGTCGTGAGGACCCCCAAGCGTGTTTTTCCTTTGTAAGTCATAAGGATCCCACGAAGGTGTTTTCTTACGAGTCGAGAGGATCTCGTAAGTTTGTTCTCCTCATGTATCGTGAGGACACATGAGTGGGTCTTCCTAAATGGAGCATAATTCCAAAGGCGGAGACCGGCCGCTGGACCGGTGGTTGCGGTAGGGCATGGGTATGATGAGAATTATTTGAGCCCATGGATTGTATACGGTAGTCAAATTGGGGATCAACCGTAGGGCTGGGAGAATTTTAGGAAATTGGATTTTGATTAGCGTCTGAATCGCTGCACTGGAATATGGTACCAGGAGCGACTCATCATTCGCCGTTTTGGGATTTGGAATTTGGTTGGCTTCTGCATCGCTGCACTGGAATATGGTACCAGGAGCGACTCATCATTCGCCGTCGGGAATTTAGGGATTTGGGATTTAGTTGGCGTATGCATCGCTGCACTTGGAATATGGTACCAGGAGCGACTCATCATTCACCATTTGGAATGCCTTTTTTTACCGCGATTGCTCTATCATTTTAGCTTTTCTTATCGTGAAGGTCGCGATTGCCCTATCATTTCGGCTATTTATTCGCGGTTGCCCCATCATTTCGGCTTTATTTTCTTATTTATTTTACTTGCTGATTTTTATTGCGAGTTGCCCTATCATTTCGGCTTTTCTTTTTTTCTTCTTTTATTTACACACATTTTTTTACATTCCCAGTTTAATGACTTTAGGGTTGTTTATGCCCATGGATTGTATACGGTTTTACAGGATGTGTGATCCAGACCGTAGGGCTTGTGTACTCAATTCACCTGCGACTTGGAGCATTCACGCGTAGTATTTCTTGAGATATCGGTCATTGATGGGTGGCATGGGGTTATCTCCCTCAACATTTATCGGCTGGTAGGATCCTCCATCAAACACTTTCTCGATGACGTATGGTCCTTCCCAGTTTGGCTCAAATTTTCCCTTAGAATGTCGATTGGGGATGATCAGTCTTTTGAGGACCAACACCAATTCTCCTTTCTTAAAAGCGTAGAGACTGGTTATCTTGCTATAGGCCCGTGATATTTGGGCTCGGTACAGCTCCAGATTTTGTTGTACTGCGAGCCTCTTTTCTTCGAGGGCGTCGAGCTCTTCGAGCTGAAGGAGCACGTTTTCCTCCTCCGTCAACTCGTGCTGAACGGCCGTTCTTAAGCTTGGAACTTCGACTTCGAGCGGGAGTATTGCTTCCACTCCGAAGAGTAGTGAGTATGGAGTGGATTGAGTTGGAGTGCGGTGTGTGGTACGATATGCCCACAACACCTCGTGGAGCCTGAGATTCCAGTCTCTCTTGTTGGCTGAAGCATTTTTCCTCAGGAGCTTGCATAGAGTTTTATTGAAAGCTTGTACATTAGCCCTTGGAGTATAGATGGAGGAATATCTCCAGTCTATCTTGTGTTGAATAGCGAACCTTAAGATTTTGAAGCTCTTGAAAGAAGGCCTGTTGTCAGAAATGATTCATCTTGGTGTACCGAAGCATTACAGAATATTATGCCTGAAGAATGTCAGAATATCTTCTGTCTTGAGTTCTTTTAGTGGGACAGCTTCAGCCTATCTGGAGAAGTAGTCTGTTGCAGCCAATATGAGCCGGTGGCCTTTGGATGACGGAGGATCAATTGGACCAACTATGTCGGTGCCCCAAATTTCGAAGGGCCATGACGCCACGGTAGGATGCAGTGGATTGGGATGCTAATGAATGAAGTCACCGTGAATTTGGCAGAGATGACACCTTTTCGCATGTTCTTCGCAATCCCTTATCATGGTAGGTCAGTAATACCCAAACTGTTTAATTTGAAGCCGCGTTTTGGGGCCAGATTGGTGAGCTCCGCAGACGCCTGAGTGAACTTCTTTCATGACTTTTTGGGCTTTGGCCGATGACAGGCACCTGAGCCAGAGTTGGTCATATGATCTGAGGTATAGCGTATTATTTACAAACACGTATCGAAGAGCTCTCTTCTTCAGATGAATCCTCACAGATTTTTCTTCGGGCAGCTTGCCGTATCGAAGGTACTCTATGAAGGGTTCTCTCCAATCGAGCTCGTCTTGAATGATCGAAGCTTCTTCGACAGGATTGTTCTCTTGTTCTACGCTTTCTTCTTCACGCAGAGAGACTAGAGGAAGAATTTTCCAGTTTTTGACTGTGATTAGAATTTCGTCCATGTCAGGATTAGCTAGTTCTTTAGCTAGGCGAGCGAGTATGTCGGCTTTTCCGTTCAACGCCCTAGGGACTCTCATTAGTTCAATACGGGTGAACTGTTTAATGAGCTCCACCACTCAGCTTCTATATCGAGCTAACTCATGTTTGTATATCTTATAGTCGCCGCTTACCTAGTTGATGACAAGCTGGGAGTCACCGTAAACCCGTAGCCGAAGAATTTCCATTTCTATGGCGAGCTCCAGACCAGCTATTAGAGCTTCGTACTCAGCCTCGTTGTTTGTGCGAGGCTCGGTGAGAGCAAAAGAATGTCGTAGGGTTCCCATCGATGGAGTGATGAACACCAATCATATCCCTGCTTTTATTTGCGGGACGCTTGATTTGCCGGAGCTCCTCATTGATGAGGCGCCATCGAAGTAGAGCTCCCAACATGGTTCATCATCCTCGAAATGCAGCACTTGTTCTTCGAGTAACTCGCAATTGAGCGGTGACCCTTCTGGTATAGGATGAGTAGCAAGGAAGTCAGCGAGAACTTGCCCTTTTACTGCTTTCTGGGGAGTATAGATTATGTCAAATTCAAGCAGCATGATAGCCCATCTCGCCATTCTACCGGCTAGGCTTGCTTTGGTCATCAAGTGTTTGAGCGGGTCGACCTTGGAGATCAGCATAACCCGATGAGCAAGCAGATAGTACCTCAGCTTATTCACAGAGAAAATCAGAGCTAGGCATTGCTTTTCGATCGGGGAATAGTTGTGTTCCGCCCCGGCTAGATTTCGACTGAGGTAGTAGAGGGCATTTTCTTTTCCCTCCTCGTTATTCTGGGCAAGGAGCGCACCGAGTGACTCATCTAGCACGGCAATATAGAGAATCAATGGTTTATTTAGAATAGGAGCAGCAAGCGCTGGAGGGTGCAATAGATACCGTTTGATACTTTCGAACACTTCTTGACATTCAGCATCCCAGACAAAAGGAGCTCCTTTCTTCATGAGTTTTGAGAAGGGCCCACATCTCCCCGATAGGTTCGAGATGAACCTTCGTATGTAAGTGAGCTTGCTTTAAAAGGATCTTAGTTGCGTCAGACTCTTTGGAGGGGGCATCTCCACGATGGCCTTTATCTTGGATGGGTCAACTTCGATCCCTCGATGTCAGACTACGAAGCCCAGGAATTTTCCCGATGACACGCCAAAAGCGCACTTAAGAGGATTCATCTTCAGATCGTATTCTCTCAATCTAGTGAGAACGGTCCTAAGATCTTAGATGTGATCGGCCTTGGATTTAGTCTTGACGACCAGATCATCAACATAACATTCGACGACTTTATGGATTAGGTCATCAAAGATATTATTCATTTCCCTTTGGTATGTAGCACCTGCATTCTTCAGTCCGAACGGCATCACCTTGTAGCAGTATATTCCGATCGGGGTTCGAAATGTTGTATGCTTCTCGTCCTTAGGCAACATTTTTATCTGATAGTACCCAGACGAACCGTCCATGAAGGTGAACGGCTCGTAATTTGAGGTGTCATCGACCATCATTTCCATGACCGGAAGAGGGAAATCGTCTTTAGGGCATGCCTTATTGAGATCCCTGAAATCGACGTAAACTCGTATCTGCCCGTTCTTCTTTTTCACTGGGACGATGCACACAATCCAGTCTTCATATTTCTCTTCCCTAATGAAGCCGACATCGATAAGTTTCTTGGTTTCCTCGATGACCTTTTCTTCCAGCTCCCTTCTCATTCTTCGAGGAGCTTGTTTGACAGCTTGGCATCAGAAGATATAGCTAGCTTATGCACGGCCACTTCAGGGGAGAGGCCAGGCATTTCTTTGTACGTCCATGCGAAGCAGTCGGCGAACTCATGCAGAAGGGCAATTATCTGCTCTTTCATTTTCTCTGACAAGAGTGAGCTGATATAGGTCGGTCTTAGATTATTGGGCGTTCCTAAGTCAATCTCGGTTAGCTCGTCAATGGTTGCTCGTCCGCCGTCTTCAAGCTCTCGAGGGGCTTCTTCTGGCTCGGTTATCTCGTCTTCGTCATTTTACCTTTCGCTGGCTTCACCAACATGGATCATGTAGTATGCTTTGGAATCAGGTTGAATGAAACCTATGCCCCGTCTGTCTGGAATTCGCCCATCAATAAGTGCTCGGACCTGAGGCGGATGCCATAGCCCCTCATAAAACTTCGCTTCGGATTCCGTTTGATATAACCGACATCCACACTTTTTAAAATATTCCTGCATTTTGGGCGCATAATATCTGGGGTTTAGGACGACTCTTATGCCTCTTTCATAGGGAAGGCACGTGACAGACAAATCTTCCGGGTGCACGACAGGATTTGACCCATAAAACAGGATGCCCTTTTGCCCCCTCTTTCTTCCGGGAACGTAGAAGGCATTCAGCTGGTCCACAGTGGAGACTGACAATGCATCGAGCTCTTTGCACATCTACTCCGACACCCTGGTGATGGCTAGGGACCCTTCTGCAATTTCGAAGGTCTCTCATAGTTTTGCTTGTTGCGTGGGGGCCCAGTCTGCACAGCTGTTGCAAAGCGGGTCCTCTTCCTCCGACTCTTCAGTTTCGCTGCCTAAACGAGGGCGGATTTTTCTGTCGGATGGTCCTTCAGTATCAGATTCTTCCGTATCGCTACCGAAATGAGGGTGAGTTTTACGGAAGGACGGACTTCCAGCATCGGACTCATCAGTGTCACTGCCGAAACGCGGACACACTTGGTGGTTTTTGCTTTTGAAAGCGGCCGGCTCAGATTTGCCTTTGAGTTTGGGGTCGCTCTGTCCTCGGTCAGTTGTGGATTAACATTTTGGGGGTTCACAAAGTACCGAAAATCTTCATATCGGACTTCATGCACACCGAACGGCTGGATGTCTCTGTCAATGCGTCTTTCTTCGCCATTTTTAGTATACTTTATGCATTGATGGAGAGTTGACGGAACAATACTGTAATTGTGGAGTCACGGCCTCCCCCAAAAGAATTTTATAAGTGTCAGCGTCGATCACGTATATCTTAGTTTCGGTTTGCAGATCCCCAAATTTGATTGGCAGAGATATAGACCCTAGAACTTGCTGGCAGTTTTGATTGAAGCCTTGAATGACAATCCTTTCCCTTAACAGGTGTCGGACGTCCATTGACAAACTCTTCAGAGTCCACAAGTTCATGATATTCACCGAGGATCCGGATCAATCAATATGCGATTAATCCGATCTCTGTCGCTGTACCCGGTCACGTAAAGCGGCCGATTATGCTCAGCCATTCCCAGTAGAAAGTATTCATCCTTAAACATGACTGCGGCAGCATGCAGAGCATACTGGGCTTCTTTCATATTAATTTCCGCAAAGCGAGCCTGATACTGCTCAGGGTTTTGTAGAGCGTGAATGAGAAAATCTCTAAGCTCTTTAGATAGGACCAAGGTATCGTAGATGCTCAGGAAAGACGGAAGCTTCCGGAGATGAGCCAAGACATTGTAGTCCACTGAGGAAGGACATGAGTTTTCATTAGCCGGTTCTATGCCATCTTCCTCATTAGCGACTTGTTTTTCCTTCCCTTTTGGGGCGTTGCCCTGATTCGGCGGTAGAGCCCTGCCGCTTCTGAGCTGGATTTGGTTGGCCTTTGTGGCGAGCTCCTCGTCCTCTTTAGGAAAATAGAGCTCGTCTTCAGAGTCGCTACCAAGATGGATGGCTAGGAGGTCACTATAGGGATCTCTTCATTGTAGTCTTCTTCTAGCTCCTCCAGAATCTCAGCTGTTTCTATAGGGAAGAACTCCTTCAATTGAATTAGAGTCATTTCCTTTTGTTCATAGTCTTTAAGGGAATTGATATATTTTTGAATAGTCGATCTCCCTACGGACTCTATTTTACGTCGAGTTGCACTTTTCTTCTTCTGGAGCTTTTTGGAATTTGAGCCTGGTTGAGCCGAATTGGCAGCTGGCATGGTGGGCTTCTTTTGCCCTTCCCATTCTGTTCTGGTATCTTTCCGAAGTAGATTTAGCATCTTCTTCGTCTTATAGATATGTGCGTACTCCACGGAGATTGCGATGGGTCAGTTTCATTTCTCAGGGCAGCGGGTTCAGCTGTCTGCTCCCAGAAGGCTTCAGCTTCTGTCTGTATAAAGTTGGTGGTTACAACTTGATTGTTCACCAACACACTCTTAGACAGCTCGATCTCTCCAGTCTTGTACTGCTTCTCGACCCAGTCATTGAAGATATAGCAATCCTCGATCGCATGGCTCAATACTCTATGGTACGGACAATACAGGGGATTGTCGGTCATTTTTGCTTCGTGGGGTCTCTTCGACCCCGGCAATTGTAGACCATTGTTCAAGACATCTTTGAATATCTTGCGGACCTTGTCCCTTCTGAAAGAGTAAACCTTGTTCTTTTTCTCTTCTAAGGAAGGCCCTTCTCCTCCCGGCAATGGCCTTCGAGACAGGTTGGTTTTGGAATCGCCTGCCTTTCGCTTGTCTTCATTGTCGGACGCATTGAAGATATTGGTACTGTTGGAATTCCCGGTTCTATGGTATTCATCCCTCTTGATTTTCCAAGTCTTGTCTCTCGGAGAGTCTGGGGTGGACTCTTGCTTCGAGCGTTCCAGTATTTGGACTTTCTTGGTTAGCTCCCAAAACGTCTTGAGGCCTGCTGTACATAAGAATGGGACCATCCAATTGCTGAGGTTCCCAATGAGAAGGCTGATGGACTGGTCCTTCTCCAGCGGCGGTTCGCACTTGACCGTGAGGTTGTGCCATCGGGCAATAAAGTCCGTATTGCTTTCATTTTTACCCGTCTTGGTTCTCACGAGGTCAGCGATGGAGATTTTGTCACTGACGCTCATGAATTTTTGCCGAAACAGAGACTCCATTTGGGCAAAAGTAATGACGGACCTATCTGGTATGCTTGCATACCAGTCGAAAGCAACACCGGTCAGGCTATTGACAAACTGACGAAGAAGAAGTGCATCATTGCCCCATGTATTTCCGCATGACGCTTTAAAGTGGGCGACGTGCTGATTTGCATTTCCCGTCCCATCAAATCTTCTGAACTTAAGAATGACGTAGCCGCTGGGGAACTCGATCAGATCGTACTGTGCGGGATATGTCTACCCACCGCTGCCAATTTCTTTCTGAGCTTCAGCTTCGACCACCAATATTTTAACCTTGCTGGTGACCAAATCCATTATCCGATCTTGTGTTAGAAGGATGGTGCTATCTGGGGCCAAGACGTCCCCAGAAGCGGAATGTGGTCGACTTTCGTGCGGCTCGCCCAATCTTGGACCCAAGGGGACAGGCATCTGTTGCTTCGGGTTGTCATCACCTGGCTCATGAGTAGAGAATTGTGCTTGATTGGGAAGCACCTGAGCAATTTGAGCTATGAGCTGCATCACGACATTCGTCAAGTCGTCAATTTTGGAGTAAAGCTTGGCCATCTCTTTATCTTTTCTCTTGAGCTATTTTTGGAGCTCTTGAAGCAGCTCTTGCTCTACGGTCCTGGGGCGGAAAGTTGACTCTTCCTCGCTGTCCGAGCTTGACTCTACGTGGACTGAGGGGTCTTTCTGCCTATCGGCCTCATCGAGAGGGTTTTCCTCATCCAGTGGAGGCGGCTGATCTTGGGAAGCGACAACCACATTCAAGCCAGATTGGGTTTGGGATGTGGTGGCCCCGTCCTTGCTTTTGCTGCGCAAATTGTCGCTGGGACGTGCGCCCGCCATATAGACCGTATGGATAACATATCCGGACATCATTTCATTATTGATAGCTAATTTTGTGGACCACCGTCTTGGCCCTTCTGTTTTGGTAGCGGACAATCGATTGGAGATGGCTGGCCTGACCGGATTCATGAGTGGTGCTAGCGCTTCCTTTCTGGATTTGCCCCGCTGTTTTTGCGTGGCGCAGAGCGCCTGATAGACTTTTGAAGAGATGGTGTCATGCTTTCTCTTTTGGGGCTGGGACACGTCCCTTTGTGGCATTGTTCGGACCGCTATCTTCTTGATTCTGGCGGTCATGGTATTTTTCTGAACCCATTTAAGAAGTTCGAAGGAATTGCTGACTTTTACGGCCGACTCAGCTGTCGTCATGGAGTAACCCTGCTTTTGGAACCTCACAAGATTCCACTTGGCCGAAGTCCTGGCCCTCTTGTTGGCTCGATACCTGAGTCGCTTTTGTCTCAGCCTTTCTGTTTTGAGCACTTGGCTGATTTCGGCTCTTCGGGAAGACGTCGTAGACCGATTGACAAAGAGGACAGAGAAGATGCCCGTTCGCGCGATTGTCAAGGGCACCATCTGAACTTGCTGGGGCTGCTTTGTGGCCCCGTTGGTGTTGAAAGACAAATGATGAATTGCTTCTGGCACCTGTGCTCCAGTGTTAGTAGCGCTGACGCCGACCTTAACCCTAAAATTCCAAATTTTCGATCCAATACACCTAAGTCGTTAAACTAGGAACAGATGATCCCTAAGTCGTTAAACTGAGAACGAGGGAAATCCCTTCACAGTAAATGATGATTCGCTCTTGGTACCATATTCCAGTGAAGCGATGCTGAAGCTAAACCAAAGCCAAAATTCTCAAATTCTCTCATGGCAAATGATGATTCGCTCCTGGTACCATATTCCAGTATAACGATGTTGATGCCAACCCAAATCCCATGTTCTCCATGGAAAATGATGAATCGCTCGTGGTACCATATTCCAGTATAGCGATGCTGATGCTAAACAAAAGCCCAAATTCCAAGTCCCAGGCTCAAAATCCCCGCTGGACGGATAAGAAACTCCCAAATCAAATCAAATCAACAAGTTAACCAATGACCTTCCCAACGAAATCAAGCTCTGCCTAGGAATCAAGCCAACCAATGACCTCCCCATCAGAATCAAGCTCCGCCTCGCAATCAAGTCAACCAACAAGCTCTGCATCGGAATCATGCTTCGTCTTAAAATATATGCCCCCTGTCGGAATCATGCTTCACCTCGGAGTATCTATCTTCCATGTCGGAATTATACTTCGCCTTGGAATTAACCTTTGCATCAGAACTATGTTTCGTTCAGAATATATACCTCTGCGTCGGAATCATGCTTCGTCTCAGAATGTGCGCCATGTCAGAATCATGCTTCGCCTCGGAGTATCTACCTTTCATGTCAGAATTATGTTTCACCTTAGAATCAACCTCTGCATCGGAACTATACTTCCTTCAGAATGCTTACCCCTACGTCGGAATTATGCTTCGTCTCAGGATATACCCGTCCCGCGTCGGAATTATCGTTCTCCCCGGAACCCTGCTTCGAAACTATGCTTTATATCAGAATATATCCTCCTTCTGGAATTATGATCCGCTCTTCAGAATGATACTCCGACCCCGGAACTATGCTCCACACCTATGGAATTATGCTCCGCGCCTCAGAATTAAGCTCTTCATGAAAGAAGATCCATCAATTTCGTGCACACAGCCCATATACACAATGTGCATTCATTGATGGGGGGAATTTTGTTGGGGTCAAAAATTACACCCCACAGTCGAGGTTAACAAATCGATAAGTCAAAGTCAAGGACCGAAAAGTGGGCCGGGGCCTAAGCCCGAATTTAAGTCAAGTAGGCCCAAGCCCGAATTCAAGTCAAGTAGGCCCAAGCCCGAATCCAAGTCCAAGCAAGCGGGCCCAGGCCCTGATCAAGTAGGCCTATGTCCAAGTAGAGGCCGCCCATTCCCATGCCAAAGAAATAATTATCAGGCAATAAATAGATTTGATATAATTTTCATACATAAATGTAAAATAAATGGGCAAAAAGACAAATTTTTGTAAAGCCCGTAGCTAATGTGAAAAAAGAATTAAGCATATAAGCATAGGATGGACAAAATGCCATTTTGTAAAACCCAAGAGCTATGTGTAAACTTATAAGTGTAAGGCGGGCGGGCCCCGCGCTTGCGCACAGCGGAAGCGGGAACGGACGGAAAACAAAAATTCCATTGGAGCGCGATCGACCGTACGCCAAAATTCGTCCAAGCACTAGTATCTAACTAATTGTAAATAGCATAACTACAACCTTTGTAGCGTGTCCGGCTGATCCCGAAAGACCCCATCTAAATTTCGTGAGCTCCCAAACGCGTCTGCACGCTGACTTCCTCGCCGTAGATGATCCGCGTTGAAAGCGGGCTGCCCGATATCCTACTCCGTCACCGGGCAAAGAGACTTCCTCCAGAGGCTTGCTAAGCGTAGAGGAAGACAATGTGAAAAATGGATACTCTCTACTTTTAACAAAATCTCACCATGGCAACACTTTCCATTTTCAAGAGAGAATGAGCTCTTCTTGTGTGAGGAAGAAGAAGATGGTTGAAAAAATATGATGGCTTATTTTGTTGAAAAAGAATAATATCCTTATCTTTTTCAACCATGTCATATTATCATGACACATACCCTCACTCCCACTCTCTCTCATGTGTGTGTCAACACATAAGAGAGAGGATGGGCCACACCACTTAATTAAATAAATAATAATATATATACATTAATATATATATAAAGATATGTATACATTTACATATATATATTTACTTGTATATTTATTTATAATTAATTTATAATGGTGGGAATTAATATATATATATATATCAAATATATATATATAAGTATTAGTACATGTATCACATACACGTACACATCATGTATCACATACACGAAATGTCATCAATATCTTCTCAGTATCATATACTGTAGAGAGAGTGTGTGTATCATATATACTATACTAGAAACCGTATCATCAATACGGTTATCAAGTCAACACTTGACTTGGTATTCCGGCTATGAAACCGGCTAGTATAACAGTCGTCCAATTGAACACGTATATCAAATATACATGTGCTATCGAACTCATGTATGCATCCTTATATGTACATCACATCGCGTTTTGCCCGGGTAGGCAATTTCGTTGTGGGACTCTAAAGACCTGTCTATACGCTGGCAGTAGGTTATACGGGATCGTATCCGATTGAATCTGAAACACTTTCAGATTCACCCCCTTTCAGGTTAACCCACAGGCTCATCAGTGGCACTATGAGCAAGATAAAGGCTACCCAGGTATGAGCAAGATAAAGGCATGTCGAAGAGCGAACTCATCCGGACCCAACAAAGTCTATAAGTGACAGTCATTATACAATCCGGTCTCTTCGTCAAGGAGTATAATATATCGGGTCTGGAGATTGGAATCTGTCAGACCCCCAATAACCTGATAAGTCATGCTGACAGAAGACTCATAACCAAAGAGATACAACTGGTAACACTTACCAGTTTATCTCTACTGCAGTGGCTACGGACTTCTAATTATAGTCGTATCCTGCACAGTGCGATATCGACTCCCAATACTGGGAGTGACGAATTCCCTCGACCGCTGACTGCCTCCATGTGCTTCGGGACCGTACCCAACTAAAACCTGTTTGCATGACTCAGTAGAGTCGTGGTAGGGGTAGTAATCTAAGTACGGTGGGAACACACACGAGACAATGTGGCGATTTCAGGTCTAGGGACTACCCTGTACTCATGTCACCAGAGAACTGCTATCTGGCATTGGTATAATACCATCTAGGAGTTCTCGGCGAGTCCGTCTAGTGTAACTCATCAGTGTCAAACACCAATAGCTATGGGATCAGCCATCGCCCCGTACAAGGGTCATGAAACATATACACTATTCTAAACTGGAGTACCGATACCCAGTCTCAATACTCCTATGACCAGTGATTTTTAAGGATGTGCTTATAAACTACTAGGCTCCACTAGTATAATCCTTATCACAATCCTGGTAGTCAAGCAAAGATCCTTTGGGCTTTATCTCATGTATTATCGATACGCGATAACTAGTAACACGCATTCATATGAATGATAAAGACAAACCAAATAGCACACTATCATCTCAAGTAAGACTATTCTTGGTATAGGCCCTCCTCGAATTCTGTAATTGCATTCCCGCAACTACGATAATTGCCTTGAGGGCACCTATATCCAACAATCTCCCACTTGCACTCAAGGCCAATAATTGCGGTATCGAATACACACATCTCATGTGCTACTGTATACCCAACTTCTGTACTAACGGTTTTGCAAACTGTGTTTGAGAAACAGCCTTAATGAGTGGATCCGCTATGATGTTTCTAATTGTATCTCTCTGAATCTCAACTTCATGGAGATCAACTATCTCCCGAAATGAGCGATACTTACCCTGGAATACTGTTTGGATAGATGATGGGACCTTGTTCACAAATAAACATATTTATTCAAACAAATACACAGGATGTATCCTCTGCTGATCCACAATCGGCATCTAGCACCTTGACTACCCCAGTATCTTGCTTGGAACTCTTCCAATTCACTGCACCTCATAAGAGGGTAAACTAATGACTCACGACAGATACTCTGTTACCCTTGTCACTACGGAAGCTGGAATCGGTAATTGCGTCCTGAAAAAGTCTGCTATTACCATACATCTAGAAAATCCCATATGTTCTTCACTTCTTCCTATGTTTCTCCATAATTGGATTAATGTCTGTTTACTACACCAAGTGTAAAAGCAATATCTGGTCCGGTATTTAACATCGCATGATTGACCTCACTGCCGAAGCATGTCAAATGTCATTCATGTGAGTCTCTCTCTTCATTAGTCCTAAAGACATCATTTTAGAGAGAGTAGCCCCATTTCCTATGGGTATATTACCTCATTAGGAGTCATCCATTCTAAACCATTTTAGAATGGTGTCATTATACCTAAATTGGGATAATCCCAAAACCCCTATCAGGTCTAACTCTATAGACCTAGTCACCAAAATCATTGATATTTGTATAATCCACAAAAAGAGAAACAAAAGTGACTACCAACGTTTGACCGAATCATAGTATAGGAATATCACTTCCTATCAAGAGAATGTTATCCACATTAGTATACAGAATCTGATAGTACTCCCTATAGCTTTCTTATAAATATCTGGTTCATCTCTTATTTTGATGAAGTCAAACACTTTGACCGTTGCATCAAAAGAAGATGATCCACCTCCGCTTATGCCTGCTTTTATCTACAAATAGACTTAAGTAATTTGCACACTATCCGCTGCTCCCACTGACTAAGACAATCCTCTGCTAGAGTCATATACACATACACTTCTAAATCTAATTTAGAAGGACGCTATAATTATATTCATACCAGATATCATAGTCATGAAAACAATAGTGGCAAATTTTATCCGCATAGACTTCAACACAGACTTTGAAGTAACAGTATCATCCCAATCCACATTGGGTATTTGATGAATACTGTATACTACAAGTCTATCTTTTATTAGGTTAATACATTTCCATTTGTACTGATCTCAAGATCTGCTTTCTCCTTATGGGATTTACCCCTTTCAAGAGCACACAACAAAATCTATAATTTGTTGTAGTGCATGGAGTCCAACTTGAATAACTTGGCATTCATCCATCAGTCGGAAGTCACCACTTTCTATGGCATGCTGATAACTAGTAGGATCATCATCATATGATGCAAGCCTCCTTGTCACCATCTATGAAAAAACTGAAGTATCTCTCAAGTGACAGAGATCACCCACTAAATCTGCAGAGTAGCTATGGTCTGTCAGGGTCAATTTGATCATCAGCTTCTACTAAACTTTCGGTAATTGTTTTTGTGGTTCTGGAACCATTTCCAGTTCTACCATGCTCCCACTAATTTCTTTTGCAAGAAATTCCTTAACCAAAGATGTGGCAAATCAAGAACAAAACACTTCTGAACTTGAAAAATGGTTGAAGCTATCCCTCGTGAAATCTTGGGATAACCCAAAGACTGTTATTTCCAAAACGTGCCTTGAGTTTATCCGAATTATGGTTTTAAAAATAAACCGGATAACCCCATATCTTAACAATATTAAGATGAACACTATTCTATATCACATATAGAAAAGTGGCACTTGTTTAGATGGAACTAGTATCAATTGATATGCATCTATTTCTAATGCATCCCAAAATTGAAGAAGGCAACTCAACATTGCTCATCATGGAGCGCACCAATGGATGAGCAATCTGAGAGAGAATCACATTCTCAATATGGAATACCTAGAACTAACCCTTTGTCCGTATGAACATTGGACAACATACATCAATATGTATAAGTCCCTAAAGTTCACTAACTCATTTTCCGTGTGCTGTTAATTAAAAATCATTCTTTTGGTTAAAAGAAACCAAAAGTTTGTTGTTTAGGCAAAACTTGATGATTTTCCTCATCAACAATTGCTCCGAAAACCGACATCGAGGAAAAAATCATCCATTCTCAATTCTCTGCTCCTTCTCAGCATATGAAATGCCCTACAGATGTGGGATTCTAATCCGGTATCTTTATACCCAGGAGTTAGAGTTTATTGATAAATAGTTTCTCAAAACACAGACGCACGGGAAATCTGAAACCTCAAAAAAATGTTTCAGTGCGGCTAGTCGGGTATTCACAGTATTGCCTTTTTCATTGTCCAAGTTCATGACAGTATTCACAATTTCCTTTTCTCACTTCAACCCCATTTGATCACCCTCCATCTTACCTTCCTGTATACCGAACTTATGCTAGTTGGTTTTCTCCTTTCTATTCCTTCAGCACCAGCTTCGGGATTGGAAGAAGACTATCCAATAACTGTAATTGGTATACACTCCTTATATGTAAGGAGCTCTCGAGTTTGAAATAAGGTAGGAGGGATAGACAAAAGAACAATCCATCTAATCCAGAACCACTAAGAACAATCCATCTAATCCAGAACCAGTGGCCATCCTCAGACTGAAACAGTTTCATCGAGTTCGTATCTTACTATACGATGGCCTTCCAAACAATATGGATCTCTGTACCAAATACAGAGGATTCTGAAGTTAGCAGAAGGGGAAGTAGGATATGTGAGGACATATGTGACTATGTCATGGATTTGGGGAATCCAGACATTCCAAAGCTGTCGATTTTGAAGAAAGGTCGGTCAACATGGTAAGGTTAGTTCAGGGTCGTTACCAGAGAGAGAGAAAAGAAATACTCAGCGTGCACTCTAATCTAGATTAGATTGGCATATTTATCTAATCATGATGGCTTCCACTGTTCTATCAAATTCTCCTTCAAAACCTAAAACGAGAACTAGCCGAGATTTTGTATAGAAAATCTCCCGGGAGTAACTATTACTCACAGTAGGAATCGGGATCCAAACTATGATGGAGCGGTAACCTTGACACAGTCAACAAGTCACCCCACGCCATAGAAGGTATGTCATGCCCCGATTCCCAGTAGACGGAAACGGTGATGTGGCAAGCCCGCAACGTATTTACTATAAGAATACGTTAAGCGTCTATAAGCAACATAAAAATGACACAAGAATGGACAAGTGAAAATAAAATCCAACCACTTTATATATTTACATTCTCAACTTTACAGAGTTATACTGATACAAGAAATCTGAACATAAAAAGAAAGTGTTTAAACATGTAACTTATTGAAAAAGAAAAGTGGGAAAGAAAACTAATGATCTGCTTCAGGTGTGAACTGGTTGTAATTCTCTGCAATCACTTCCACGTCCTTTGATCCTAAGTCTCCTGATGAACATTCTAAGAAACAAAAGATAGGTGGAATGCCCATCAGCAAACTTGTGTTCAGTAAGTCCCAATAGAGATGTGTAATATATAAATTGAGTGCAAGATGACATGTAATATAGTATAAATGAAAATTGTAATATGTGAACAAGTATGGTAATGTATATGGCAACTATGTCAGCATGGCAAAAAGAGTATAACATGGCCATGGAGTGTAGATATAGTGAACATGAAATGGACGTCCGTGTCCTATGGGGTCTCTATAAGGTAATATATCCTAACGTCAGTTCAAGTGTGAATATCAACCAATCTCAAGATTATTCTCGAACCCAAGGCTATCGTCTAGTGGCAAAGAATCACGGGCCCAAAATAGCGGGACTTCAATTGTTATTGAAGTATTCCAAACCCAACAGGCCATCGTCCAGGGGTTTAGAAACACGGGCCCTTGTTAGTGAATTCATGATGTACTGTTTCAGCCCGAAACCACAGCAACATTATTTGTACCGTTTCAGCCCGGTACTACAGTAATGTTATTTTAGTAATGGGACTCTTGAGATTCCGTTGGATTCATACTCAAACTATCCCAACACCCCACGTTTATTATTCTATGATTAATGTTATGAGTCTTAATCGAATCCATGAATATAAAAGGTGATGTATGAAATCAAGTTTTCAAGATTGAGTTCATGTAGTCATGTCAAGTGCAAGTCGTGCCAATTGTATTCATGGTTCGAGTCAATTTAGTTCAAGTGTACATATTGGGTTCAAGTATTCATGATTGTGTCGTATCAAGATCAAGTCAATTCTAGCATGTAATGGTTTAATCACAAGTCATATAGATAAAAATAAATAAGCAATCACAGAACATGATATAAGTATACAAGTAACGTCCAAAAACAATGTTGTAAATAAGTGTTGTGTACGACTAATTAATCAAGTCAATAAATTTCAGAATATAAACAGAAATATAGATCTAAGTGTTGTTCACACATGAGTTCCAGCCTCGCCTAAATACGACTACCGGTTTGGGAGTATACCCATTTTCGTATCGTCGAGCAAAACAGATCAGAATCTGTTCAACACCGTCATATAATTTAAAACACAGTTTGAGTTAATTTCTATCGGTTTTCAGGTTACAAATATTATTTGAAAATTGTAGGTATTTTGATATACTTATCCAAAACACCAATTTTCACGTGATTTGGATTTCTAAAACTCTAGTTATGATCATTTTAATATCAGCGTGTAAAACAGAAATTCAGATTTCTGGACAGCAACTATATGTTATATTGTAAAGCCTATATCGGATTGTTTAATATGTTTATAAGTAATATAATATACATAAAATTATAGTTATATCAATTATGCATCTACACATCTAAAGTTTTTCACGAACGGATATCGGGAGTTCGAGATATGCCCTATTTAAAAACAGTGTGTGAATTAGGACAGATTCTGTCCAGATTCGTCACTTAATATTGTAACGCGGTTTTCTATATTTTACGTCAATTTTTAGAAAAAAATTAAAACTAAAAAAATCTAGATCTTTCGATTTAGATGTTCAAAATATCTGAAAACACTTAATCTGGATCAAATATTACAGAGTTATGGTCTCTCTCGAAGACCCTTATTGGCAGTTTTCTGGTTTTAAAAACAGTGAATAAAAACTACGTAACTTCTAAATCATTATTCGGTTTGATGTGAAATTTTTACTGTAAATTTAGAATTCTATCTATTATTTTATCCTAATGTACCAAGAATGTCCAGAGGTGGAAATTAATTTATAAAAATTATTTTAAAGATAAAGGTTTTGCAAGATCGTATTTGAAAATGATAAATTTATGGTATTTATTTATAACTTTGTTTTTTTGTATACAAAAATAAATATAAATAATTAAAATTTCAGCAATAAATAACATGAATTAATATATGTGAAGCAAACATATGATCCGGTCATGATTAACCGTCTAAAACAATAATACTTAACATGTTATCAACCATTGCATGCAAGATTTTATAACTAAACATATATGCTTTATTTCAACTATTTTTTAATTTAACAAAAACTTTATCACGAGACTAACTAGTCATCTCAAGATTCGGCATGATGGAGGCATGGTAAGGGGATGCATTTCAAGTAGAGAAAATGAAGCGGAGAGGGGACTTACAGGTTGTGTGAGTCGGTATAACAACCGGTTCACCGTTTTGATAAAATCCTCAACCGAGATTTTGAACCTTGATGGAACCGGTACTTCTCCAAGCTCGAGGGAAATGATATTTTTTTTATTATTATTTTTAGAATTGATCAAAAGAAAATGGCTAAGGTGGGATGAAGAAGTGATGGGGAGATATTTGTATTAAAAGAAAATTGAAACTTTTCATAATAATTTTACTTAAATATAATTTATAACCATCCTAATTATGTTGGGAGTTAAAAGCAAAATGAAATGAAATGTCATTTGTTGGTTATGAGAGGGATTTTAAAAAATAGATAAAAATAATTGCTAGTCCCAAGGTTCGAATATGTGGCTTATGGAATAACAATGTAAGGACTTCACCAATAAGCTACAAGTTTGTTCATGCACATATTTAACAAGAATTAAATATATGTTGTTTGAACAGAAAGCGGGCTAAGGAAAAAGAAAAGAAAGAAATCAAATAGAACTGTTTTGGCTTGGGTTTTAGGCTTTGAAAAATTATAGAATAGGCCAAATAGAAGGAGGGATAAACTAATATATTTAATAGAGAATAAAATATATGGGGATACCCAAAAAAATACAGTATTTTAATAAAAAGAAGAATGATATGAAGGCATAGGAATTTTGGGGTCGTTACAAAGTATGCAATCTCATTGCAAGTTTCAATATTCGGAACTCCCGATATTAGTTTTTACCCATAGCGGCTTATGACCTTGACACAGTCAACAAACCATAAGCTACTAGTCAAGTTCAACCCGTCATTTCGTGATTAATTTAGACCCACCTGCATAATGCTTAACACAATCAACAAGGTTACATGACTATCCTAATATATCGCATCAATATGCAAACAGGAAGACATTACTTAGCTACCATACACTACGCCTTGACACGGTCAATAAACGTAGCACGAATACTAAGTACTCTACTTCCCAAAATGACAGAGGCCTATGGCTGGTTTTGAAGAAAACCATCAACTTAATGAACTTGATCTCATCGCAGGAACCAAATGGTTTTGAAAGTTTATAGTCCTGTAGACCTTTCCTTAAGAATGAACTCTCCATGAAGGGATCTAGACTCTTTTCCTCATCGAATGAGGTGTGGGATATTCCTAATCGAATATCACAACGCAAAGCAAAAGAATACAGCTACAAAAATAATTTTAGTGACACAAACTTTTGCCCAAGAGCGAACTCCCAGTGACGGGATCAAGGCTCTTTCCTCATCGAATGAGGTGCAGAATATTCCTAACCGAATGTCTCAATGCAAAGCAAAAGAATCGACTAAAATTTCTCTTTTTATAAAAAATTGGTTCCTACAATGTATAGGTTTATTTTACTTTGTATTAATGCAATTAATACAATCCCATCATTTAGATAATCTCATTGTCTAGTATAATTCTTCTCACACAAACATTACAGAAAAGTATGAAAAGGAAAAAATATAATACACATATACGCCATCCGCATTCGCCACGGGGCCCCATCATGCACCGTTAGGTTACTTAACTAACGGCATAATGGGGGCAGAGCTAGAGCGGATGCAAAACATATATAGCATTAATGCGCACACACACACACACACACACACACACACACACACACACACACTATACACACACACACACACACACACACACCATCACACGCAAATAATCACATTACAACATGAGGAAAAACATCATCATAGAGTTTGGAATGGTCGGATCACCTAGAAATCCTGTGTTTCTTTCGAGCCATAAACGAAGCACGAAATACCCAGTCGCGTGAATAGCCCGTGCGTAGCCAAAAGCAAACCCCTACGAGTGCAGCAAGTCATCCGCTAATCCGAGAAATAAGGAAACCTAGCATCATCACCATGATGGGGCCACCCATCACTTTCTCGAATCCGATGACAAGAGCACTCCTCTGTGGGTCAATCCTAACCCCTACAAGCGCAGCAAGCAGCCCACCAATCCTAGAGACCCGGTCTCAACTCCTTGAGATGGTCACCCGCTGCAATCTAGAACCCAGCTACCAGTGCACTTCTCCGTAGGGTAAACCTAATACCTGTATTAATACAACGGTGACTTTGATCGTAACCTGATCGAGCCTCGAAAAATAATAATACAATAAGTGGAAACGACGGCCACATGTCGACCTCTTGTCCCAAATAAAAGAATATACATTTTTGGCTACAACATGAATGAAAAGAAACATATAACATTGCAACATCCAAATACGCACAGGGCTATTCATTTCGCGACGATCCAATCCACACCAAACAAACTTAACATAGAACATCACAGACTCACAAATACATATCAACAAGTACGTATCCTCATATCAACTGAGTTAAACACTTTAATATCATGAATACGGAAAGGCTACGATATTACAGTTTTGATCGATAACTTTCCAATGCAATACGAGATCAAATCTCAATACTGGGAAAAAACAAACAATACCAAAAATCCTATTTCTACAAGTTTAAACCCCCAGAGAAAATTGGGGGCAAACTGAAAAAATTTGGCCGGACATTACCCGTTACCACCGGTCCAAACATGGCCAAATACCCCTAGTTTTCTCCCATGTCATTTTCACATCAAAATCAACATTCTGTAGTTGTTTAAAAAAAATTTAAAAGATTTTTGAAATTCGGACAGAGAAGGGGTTTAAACTAGGAAATCGGAATCAGAATCAGAAAAATGTCGATCAAAACAAAAACATCGCCAAAGCTAGTCATAGTGCTTGGTTGGCTTTGATACCACTGTAAGGCTGGGCACGCCCCGTGCGTGCTCGCAGTGGAAACGGGAACGAACGAAAAACAAAAATTCTGTTGGAGCGATATCGACCGTATGCCAAAATTCGTCCAAACACTAGTATCTAGCTAATTGTGAAGAGTATAAAGAAAAAGTTCAGAGGTTCTACAACCTTTATAGCGTGTCCAGCTGATCCCGGAAAACCCTGTCTAAACTTCGTGAGCTTCCGAACGCGTCTGCACGCCAACTGCCTCGCCGTAGATGATCCGCGTTGAAAGCGGGCTGCCCGAGCTCCAACTCCGTCACCGGGCGGAAAGACTTCCTCCAGAGGCTTGCTAAGCGTGGTGGAAGACGAAGCGAACAATGGCTACTCTCTATTTTTAACAAAATCTCACCATGGCAACACTTTCCATTTTCAAGAGAGCATGAGCCCTTCTCGTGTGAGGAAGAAGAAGATGATTGAAAAAATTTGATGGCTTATTTTGTTGAAAAGGAATTATATCCTTATCTTTTTCAACCATGTCATATTATCATGACACATATCCTCACTCCCACTCTCTCTCATGTGTGTGTCAACACATAAGAGAGAGGGTGGGCCCCACCACTTAATTAAATATATTAAATAAATAATATATATATATATATACATTAATATATATATAAAGATATATATACATTTACATATATATATTTATTTGTATATTTATTTATACTTAATTTATAATAGTGGGAATTAATATATATATATATATATATATTTATATAAGTATTAGTACATGTATCACATACAAGAAATGTCATCAATATCTTCTCAGTATCATATATTTTAGAAAGAGTGTGTATCATATACACTATACTAGAAACCGTATCATTAATACGGTTATCAAGTCAACACTTGACTTAGTATTCCGACAATGAAACCGGCTAGTATAACAGTCGTCCAATTGAACACGTATATCCAATATACATGTTTTATCAAACTCATGTACGTATCCCTATACATACGTCATATCGTGTTTTGCCCGGGCAGGCACTTTCATCGCGGGACTCTAAATACCTGTCAATACGCTGGCAGTAGGTTATACAGGATCGTATCCGATTGAATCTGAAACACTTTAAGATTCAACCCCCTTTCGGGTTAACCCACAAGCTCGTCAGTGGCACTAGCTGTACGTAACGGCTATCCAGGTATGAGCAAGATAAAGGCAGGTCAACGAGCGAACTCATCCGGACCTAACAAAGTCTATAAGTGTTCGTCACCGCACAATCCGATCTCTTTGTCAAGGAGTATCACATACCGGGTCTGAGGAGTGGAATCTGTCAGACCCCCAATAACCCGATAAGTCGTGCTGACAAAGGACTCATAACCAAATAGATACAACTGGTAACACTTACCAGTTTATCTCTATTTCCGTGGCCATGGACTTCTGGTTATAGTCGTATCATACACAGTGCGATATCGACTCCCAATACCGGGAGTGGCGAATTCCCTCGACCGCTCACTACCTCCATGTATTTCGGGACTGTACCCAACTAAAACCTATTTGCATGACTCAGTAGAGTGATGGTAGGGTAGTAATCTAAGTACAGTGGGAATACACATGAAACACTGTAGCGATTTCAGGTCTAGGGACTACCCTGTACTCATGTCACCAGAGAACTGCTATCTGACATTGGTATAATACCATCTAAGAGTTCTCGGTGAGTCCGTCCAGTGTAACTCATCCAATGAGCACCTGTATACAATCATCAGTGTCAAACACCAATGGCTATGGGATCAGCCATCGCCCCGTATAAGGGTCATGAAACGTATACACTAGTCTAAACTGGAGTACCAATGCCCAGTCTCGATACTCCTATGACCAGGAACTTTTAAGGATATGCTTATAAACTATCAGGCCCCACTAGTATGATCCTTATCACAATCTTAGTAGTCAAGCAAAGATCTTTTGGGCTTTATCTCATGTATTATCGATACGTGATAACTAGTAACACGCATTCACATGACAGATAAAGACAAACCAGATAGCACATTATCATCTAGAGTAAGACTGTTCTTGGTATAGGCCCTCCTCGAATTCAATAATTGCCTTCCCGCAACTACGATAATTGCCTTGAGGGCACCTATATCCAACAGTAAGCCTATATAAACTAACATTATGATGAAATGAAAGAAGAAGTCATTCTCCTCAAAAATATTAGGGTTCTGTGCCTCCTTTTCCTTCCTTAAAGTTCTAAACCTTCTTCTTCTTTTCGAATTAAATCAAGAGTTTAACTCTTCTTTTCCCCAAAAGAATAGTTTTTCACTATAAAACCTTTAAAGGGGAATTCAAATCTACCATCAAATTTCTGAAAGAGAGATTTTAAATCTCACCGCCACTTTTCTCCAAGATTCAACAAAAAGAGAGTAGGAAGAAGGAACCCATCTCAAAAGAACCCATTTGAGGGAAGTCCAAGGCTTGAAGAAGAAGAAAAGAGCTTTCTTTTTACCATCCAAGATCAAAATCTTTTAGGAGTTTAACTCCAAATCAATCTTTGAGGAGTTCAACTCCAAGTCCAAGATCTAAATCCTCAAAGGAGATTAATTCCAAACCCAGATCTTTTAGGAGCTTAACTCCAAATAAAGATACTTCTTTTCTTAGGAGTTTAACTCCAAAGTCTCCCGGTAGTTTAACTCCGAGTTCAGGGACTAAGCCCCTCTTTCTGCTGGCACCCGGCGGCCTACGCACTGGGCGCATGACCGCGGGCGTCCAGCGCCTACGCACCGTGCACATGTCCCACTGGCACCAGCGGCCACGTGCCATCTCATGTGTCCTTAGGACGCTCCTCACCCCTCCTTTTTTTTCAAACGTTCCACACAAAAATTATTTCTCTTGTTAGAAAAAATTTCTAACGGACTGCTGCCCCGCACCCTGCAAAGGAGCTACTAGCCCTCTTGACCTCCAGCCCGCAATCTGGGTAGCGGGATTCCCGTAAAGCTGTGAGGCCCCCGATACGTCCAAAACATCTTCAAACACAAAATACGCACACTGCACATTGAGTTCACACGACCAGTCAGACCCGTCAATCGAAGGTTCTCTTGCTCCAAAGGCGAGGGGTAATTAACATCAGCTTAGTCCGTGGCTGCTGGAGATTCAGGTCCCCACAATCAATAAACCCAGGTCTACTCTAGGAAGGGAGAATCTGTATACGCTTGACAAGAGACACACATTCTCATCTCAATGGGGTGACGAAAAATACTCTATAATCATATCTATATGATATCGTGAATATCATATCTATATCATGAATAACATATTTATATCATACTATGGATATCATATCTATGTCTTGAATAACTTTTCGTAAATAATATTATTGGAGCTGCTCGATTTCCTTTAAAATATTGCACAAAATAGTTTATTATCATGAATAACATATCTATATCATACCATGAATTGATAAAGCTAATATTTTATCAGTTGATAACACTGTAGGAGCTGCTCGATTTCATTCGACATCCTCCGGCCTCCGATGGCAGCGCCCCCCGGTGACTAGACTACGCGCACTTGTTCTCGATCGTCGTTTGTTGCAAATTTCAAATGTAATTGAATTGTGTTGTAAATTAATGGAATATAATGGATTTGATATTTTTGTTAATTTGTTTTGGTTTTGTGGCGATTTGGATGAATATATATGAAGGTATACGCTAGCACCGCGACATAGTTTAAACGGGCATCACACGTGCAATTTTCATGGTGCTAATGAACACTAACCTAGATCATAACTAGAATTTTAGGGTTAACATGATGATATCAACTTAACTATAAGAAGTGAAAGAGATTATACCCTCGTAGATCGAGTCCTTCACTTCACAAGCTCCGGGTTGCAGTCTCTACGACTCCACAAGGCTCCACTTAAGAGTTTGAACGAGCCTCCTTCATAATCATCGCATCGAAGATGATCCACTAGAAGTCCCTCTAGCACAAGCTACCTTTTCACTAAACTATCTTTAGTGAAGTAAACACACCACACTTGATTTCTAATCAAGTGTAGGATGGTGATTTAGGGGTTTTGTTTGCTCACTAAGGTTTTTTAAAAACCCTATGACTCACATCACATGTGAGAGTTAGGGTTTTGATGAAGCAAAAGGAAGAAGAAGCAAAATGGAGAGAGCTCTCAAAATGACTAAGTAAAACTCAAGTCAAGAAAATGAATGAGTGAGAGTCAAGTAAAGAATGGCTCTTTCTTTCCTCACTTATTCAAGTATGGAATAAAATGCAATAAGAAATTGCAACCATGCTTGAATAGTGAGTCAAGAGTAATAAACAAATAATAAAGCCCATGCTTCACACCATGCTCAAAATATCTCCCTATTTACACCTCATTTTCTATTTTCCAAAAACAGAAAATTCATGCCATACTTCATATAATATATATATATATATATATATATATATATATATATATATATATATACATATCATATATATATATATATATTAATATATATTATGAAGAAAATAATTAGTGAGCTAATAATATTAGTTAATATATAATTATATCAAATATAAATATATATCATATTATTAAATCAACACTTGATTTAATAATCCGGTAGTATCACATATAACCGACTAATATTATTTATCTGTATATCACATTATCAAATCAACATTTGATTCGATAATCCGGTTATATCACATATAACCTAACTGATAACAAATAGCCGCCAGATTACAATACGGTATCTCATACTCATATTTAATCAGGCCCCCGCACATATCAGCATATGTGCCCTACTTCGTTTCGCTTGAACCAGGAAACTTCTGTGTAGGACTCTAAAGACTCGTCAATACGCCAGCAGTAGGTGATGATCACATCAGTCACCCACAAGCTATCAGCGGTACTAGTTGGACGTAACGGCTACCCAGGTATTGAGCGATTAAAAGATCATCAAGCAAGCTTGTCCAAACTCCCATGAAGTCTAAAAGTAAAACTTACCGTAAAGTCTGGTCTCTTCGTCTGATATGTCGCATATCGAGTCTAGGGGTGGTAACGTCAGACCCCAGTAACTTGATAAGTCATGCCGATGTATGGCTCATAACGGTTCGAGAAACTACTAGTAACTCTTACCAGTAAATCTCATCATCAGCCCTAGACAGGGACTTCCAGTTATAGCCAATCAAGCACAGTGCAACATCAACTCCCAATACCGGGAGAGACGAAACCCATCCTATCGCTCATTACCTCCATGTGATTCGGGACTGTACCCAAAATCCACATGTTTGCACGACTCCTTTGAGCCGTGGTAGGGAGAAAATCAAAGCACAGTGGAAGCCATACAAGACTCTATGACGATCTCGGGTCTACAGACTAACATGTACCGGTGTCACCAGAGATATGCTGTCTGACGATAGGTATAGTACCAACTAGGAGTTCTCGGTGAGTCCTATTCGGTGTACCCATTCTCTAATGAACACATGTGTACAATCTTTGATGTCACACAGCAATGGTTGTGGGATCAGCCATCGCCCCATACAGGGTCAAGAAACGTACACATTAGTTTACTCTGAAATATCGATACCCTATCTCGATATCCCCTCAACTAGGAACTGTTTAAATGATGTACTTGTGGACCACCCTAGCCCCACTAGTATGATCTGCATCATAGTCCTGGTAGTCAAGTACGTATCCTAAAGGCTTTATCAACATGTAAGAGAAAGACAATATAAGAATACCAGTCAACATGTTAAGATAAAGAGTAACCAGATAGCATACTATCATGTCGAGTAAGAAAGTCCTCTATATATATGTCCAAACATCCACTATAATATACATCAATGTACAATAATGGCCTTTAAAGCATACATATTCCTAACAATATACGGGTTTCATGGAAATTTGGATGGATGTATTGGTTTTCTGGAAAATTGTCGTGAATTGAATTATGATTACGATGAATATATATGTATGATATCATTATATTGTTTTGTATGTGTATGCATTTAGCTATAAGCTGGATTTTTTTTCTCTGTTTGTTATTTTTTCTGTCAAGCCAGAACCGACGGAATAAGTGAGTAGTTGACGGAATAAGTGAATAGCCAACGAAATAAGTGAGAAATCTGGATGATTCAGGGCTAAAATTTTCAGATTTTTCAACGTTTTTACGTCGGCTGTCAACCGACAAAATAATAGACCTGACGGAATAAGTATTTAGCCTGATGAAATACGTTTTATTACGTCGCAATTTTATCCATCGGACTACGGTCGACGGAATATCTTTATTTCGTCGGGCAATTGGTTTTCCTGTCGGCTTACACCCGACGAAATATGTAACGCCTTAGAATGCGATTAGTGTTAATTAAGCGATAATGCGGGTTTTTTGGTAAAAAGTTTACCATTTCGGTTTCCTCACATTTTATAATAATTAATTAATATTTTATTATTAATTGTTTTGGGCTTGCATACACGTGTGCACGTTAATGTGAGGGTTTGCTTGTGCTAATCTAGTTAGTGACCATGACAACTTAATCCAAATCCTAATCCGTGCATTGCTTTAAACCTTAAGCCCTTGATTTTTGTGAGAGATATTTTCCTTTTGGGTTTTGGATTGAGAGGAGGTGGCAATGGTGAGTCAAGAGAGAGTCATGCTTGCATTAATAAAGAGTTAATGCTTTGTGCACTCACCCTTATTCTCACATCTCTCTCATTATCCTCACTCACTCACTCTCATTCTCTCTCACTTATCTCTTTCTCATTTTTCTTCATCTCCTCTAGCTCTCAACTGAACACTTGCTCTTTCACCACTAAACCTACACAAAACTTCACAAAATCATTACCAAATCACTTCATAAACCTTGTTTTGCCTCTTGGATGCCTTGGAGCCTGGAAAACTGGGATCTTTGAGCTTGTGGGAGTAGGTAATGATCTCTTTCTGTTAAATAAGTATTTTTAGTGTTGCGTAGCTTGTTAGTTTCAGTTTAGAACGCGTAATGTTTTGTTTCGTGCAAATATAGTATTTTTAGTGTAGTTTTGGGTCTCGGATGATCTGCTATCAAACCAGGTATTTGTTGGAAAAGTTCCCATCACAGTAACCTTGTGTAGTGACCTAGAACCCACCATAAAAATCCGAGCCCAATCCCTTTCCTTTTGGCCGCAAATAAATTGCTTCTGGCCGCAAATTACGGCCAGACTGATGAGTGGGGTGTTGAGTTTTGTTGTAGGGGTCTCTAGGGTTGTGTGTGGTCTTGTGGTATGTGCAACTTTTACAAATTTTTTGTGTAGCAAAATCTGAGATCACTTTGCTAGTTTCTAGTGTTTCGATTACGCGCATTATGTTGTCCGATACGGTTCGTGTCTTTGTGTATCTGTTGCTCTTGGGTTAGTTTCGTAGTGTCTCTATGCGCGTTAGCCACTAGACGAACACTTAAGAGTATATTTGGAGTTGATGCGTCGGTCAAACGTAGTTGGTACGTGTTATTGGTCAATTGCTAATATACACTTGTTATGATGTTTTATGATCTTAAGGACGCAGGCGGGGACTTCGGACGCTGTGAAGAAGGGAAAGCGAGTGGTTGGCTTTACTTAACCTCAGGATCATCAGTGAGTAGATTTAACATCTACAGGGGAATCGCCCGTATGGCGTTATGCGTCAGGGCTAGATATGATATGATATTAGCCGCATGTTATATTGCACATATAGAGATTGTGCATAAACTTCATTGCATATTATTACTTGTTGTGCTTAGACTTGTACCCTTTGGACACTGCACAATTATTGACGGTTCATGCTACACGAGCACTGATTGTATGCCACTCACACCGTCAATAATTGCCATGACACGCACAACACTTATACATACGTGAGATTGTATTGGTTGGGGACATTGAGACATTGATTCATATTCCATTTTGCATATGACATATAGCATACCTGTATACCTACATGCTTACACATATGCCTTGCCATGCCTACATGCTAGCTACCCATATACCTATATGGTATTGTACTATTAGAGATAGGTATATACACATATAAAACATAGCTACATGTACATCTTGCATACATACTTACATGTACACCCGTATACCTTGATATAGTTATACATATACCTGGAGGGTATTGTATCATTATTGACATGTATATACACATACCTAGCTTGATATAGCTACACACATACCTGGAGGGTATTACATCATTACTGATAAGTAGATACACATATCTCGCTATACCGACATGGTTACGTATACCTGACTATAGCTACATGTTCACCTTTATATGATGTTGCGTTGGTTTCGGAGAAATTAGGAACCGCATGTTATATTTAATAACTTGTTGCAGTTAAATAGCGGATTTCCTTTATATGCTCATATTACTGTTTCATGTTGCATATATTATATTTCATGGATTTCGCATTGATATATGGATTTCATATGATGTTTCTGGATGTTTTACTCTTGTGTATATATATCAGTGGTATGGGACGCTGATATATATACATGTATATATATATCAGTGGTATGGGACGCTGATATATATACATGTATATATATATCAGTGGTATGGGACGTTGTTATATATGTACATCTCTAAGATATATATATATATATATATATATATATATATATATATATATTAGTGGTATGTGACGCTGTTATATATGTATACCTATAATATATATATCATCATAATGATCTATGCAAATATACTTATTCATTAGATATGTGGGTCGAATCAGTAGCCGGGCCGATATTATGGTCGATATGAGGGCCGATATTATGGTCGATATGTGGGCCGATTCAGTGGCCGGGCCAATATTATGGTCGATATGAGGGCCGATATTATGGTCGATATGTGGGCCGATTCAGTGGCCGGGCCGATATTATGGTCGATATGTGGGCCGATTCAGTGGCCGGGCCGATATTATGGCCGATATGTGGGCCGATTCAGTGGCCGGGCCGATATTATGGTCGATATGAGGGATATGAGGGCCGATATTATGGCCGATATAAGGGTCGATATTATGGTCGATATGAGGGCCGATATTATGGCCGATGTGCCCGATGTTGGGGGCCTATGTGCCCGATATAAGGGGCCGATGTGCCCGATATGAAGGGCCTATGTGCCCGATGTGAGAATGACATGTTTTATTCCGTACTCCACATTTATTTGATATGCATTGCTTCATGTATTAGTAGTACCTGATAGAGTACATTTCATGACTGTTGCATATACATATTGCTATTTATTTCTATCAGCTTGCATGTGATAGATTAGCGCAGTACGTGCATACTTGCGATTACCTGCATATGTTATTTACTATTCACGAGTTGGCAACTCACCCCCGTTGTGCCACAGGGTTGTACAGATTGTCCCTCAGAACAATCAGAGGCAGGAATTTCATCTATCGTATCATTTTTTGCAGCGGATACCGCTAGGCTGACTGGGTGCAGTTTTGCTATAGGTGGGTTTTGCGGTTATCCGATACTGCTCATTGTATATCTTTGTACCATGTACTCTCCATCTACCATTTTCATGTATTGACTTAGAGACGAGTTGTGAGGACGATATTGTATATTATTTGTGACTTGGAGATTTTCATGTTGTTCACTTTATATCGTCTTTTTCTTCGCTACGGTGTCGTATATCTGTTGTGGTGGTTGTTTTCCGCCTTTGGGCGTGGATTTGCCCCCGTTGGGGATGCTTTACTTATATATTTATGTTGTACCTTTTTAAGGGCTTGTTTTACAAAGAAGGTGCTGCCAAATTTTAAAGGAAATAAATTTGGACCTTAAAGAATTTGATTGAGATTTCAAAAGTTTTAACAAAGTTATTATCACTTACTACTTTTGATGGTTTAGATTGCTGGGTTTTTGGCTTACTTGAATTACGTTACGCCTGGAGACGTTACGTAGTTTAAGGGCCGTCACGTGCTAAATTTTGGATCGTGACCAAGTTGGTATCAGAGCTCTAGGTTTTACCTTTCGGAGTGTAGGATGACCTTGGTATGATGGAGTAGGTAGCTTAAGCAGAGTGATGTTGCGTGTGTATTTCCGCGGCAAACTTACGACACGGTACTCCGCCTAAGTGACCTAAATACTAATTGCTTGAAATTCCTTTCTTGATGATACATATCCTTATGATTCGATTTCCTTGTTTGTATCGAATCCTATTTCCATTTATAGCCTTTTGCCGCCGATGACTTTGAGGGCTCAGTGAGGTGCAGTGAGGGCCGAGGTCAGAGTTGGCTCGTTTGGTACGAGGACTAACCAGGACGGTACGCTCGTTGTACAGGAGAAGATTGATCCGCTTTCGATAGATCGTATCGCTTGGCTTGAAGCAGATATGCAGGACTTGCACCAGATGATGAGTTCGTTGGTTGAGGCCGGTCGAGCGCAGCGACAGGAGGTTGTCACCCCTGTTACCCAGTTATTCCTTGCGATCAGCACACGGCATTGTGTTACCTACACAGCAGTAGTGGATGCAGCCCGTTTAGCTGAAGGGCATCTTCCCGAGACTTTGGGAGTTCCGAGACTGAGGAGGGATCGTAAGGGTGTACCACCCCAGAGACAGAGGCTTAGTCGCCGAGACAGATTTCGTTTACGTCGTGGGAGTAGCAGAGGTTTTGGCCGAGGACAGCTATTTAGCTCTTTTCCCCAGGAGAGTCAGCAGTTTTCTTCTGGATGTTACCGGTGCGGGAGTTTGAGTCATCGTGTTCGAGATTGTACAGAGCCACATGAGCGCGAGGTAGTAGTACCACAGAGAGTTCGTGGTCGCGGAGGATTTATTCCTAGAGTACAAGATGGTAGAGGAGGATTTCCAGTTGCGGGTAGAGGGCAGGCATGAGCGTTTGCTTCTACTCATCGGGACGCGCGGGCGTCCAATGCAGAGTTTTCTGGTATTCATATTCGTATGTTCTTTGTTACACATGTTTGTTTAATTCGGGATCTAAGCACTCGTTGTTCTACACACTTCATGCCGAGGTTGGGCCGAGAGTCGTGTATGCTAGATCAGCCATTTGTTGTGTTTACTCCTGTTAGCGATCCTTTGGTTGCGCGACACATGTTTTGGTCATATGCCAATTGGGTAGGAGATAGAGATTCGTTCGTCGATTTGATCCTTCTAGAGATATTGGAACTTTGACGTTCTCCTGGGCACAGACGGGTTAGGTACGTACTAGGCATTTGTGGAATGCCGCGAGAAGACAGTCAGGTTTTGTCTTCCCGACGAGTCTGTTCTTGTTGTGCAGAGGGACTGTGGTGCCGCCCCTCACAGCTTGATTTCTGCCTTTTTCGCTTGTCGGCTTTAGAGGAGAGGATGTCGTGGATTCTTGGCTTTCATTTGTGATACGTAGCCACAGTGGGTTCGTTGGACCGGGTTCCTATCGTGCGAGAGTTTTCCGACGTTGTTCCAGATGAGCCGGCGGAGCTTAGGGAGCTTAAGGATCTGCTGCAGAGTTGCTAGATAGGGGGACTTGTGCATCCGAGTGTTTCGCTTTGGGGAGCTCCTATTCTGTTCGTCAAGAGAAGGACGGCAATTTGAGGCTGTGTTTTGAATTTCTTCAATTGAACCAAGTTATGGTGCGGATGGGTATCCTTTACCTCGCTGGACGATTTCTTTGATCAGCTCCAGGGTGCGAGACATTTTTCTAAGTTTGTTTTGGGATCAGGTCATCATTGGTTTCGGGTTCGGAGTGAGGACATTCCGAAGATTTCTTTTTGTGCACGCTATGGGCTTTATGAGTTTTTGGTGGTGTCATTGGACTCACCAGTGTCCTAGCAGCATTCATGGATGTGATGAACCAGGTTTCTCAGGTCGTTCCTCGACCAGTGTATTGTTGCGTTATAGATGACATTCTGGTCTTTTCCAAGAGTTATGAGGAACGTGAGTAACACTTGAGGATTTGCTTTGCAGACATTAGGAGAGCACCAGCGGTTTGCTAAATTCTTGAAGTGTTCCTTCAGGATTGATAGTGTTGAACTTCCTAGGTCATGGGGTTACGGGACACGGTTTTCGAATGGACCGAGGGAGATCGAGGCTGTACAGCTTGGGCCCAGACTTGTTCAGGGACAGAGGTCCGCAGATTTTTGGGCTTAGCCAGTTTTTACCTCCGTTTCGTGCAGGATTTCTTGAGTATCGCTGTACCGCTGACCGGATTGACCAGGAAGGGGGTTCCTTTTCGTTAGAATGAGGCATGCGTGCGGAGTTTTCAGCAGTTGAAGACTCGGTTGACGACTGCACCAATCTATCTTTGCTTTCTGGATCGAGCGACTTTGTCGTTTATTGTGATGTTTCGCAAGCGGGGCTTGATGGTGTACTGATGTAGCATGATAGAGTTATCGCTTATACTTCCCGATAGTTAGAGGAAGTACGTGCAGGATTATCCCACTCATGATCTAGAGATGGCCGCGGTGGTTTTGCACTGGAGATTTGGGGACACTACTTGTATGGAGAGTCGTATCAGATTTTCACGGACCACCAGAGCTTAGTGTACATCTTCCTGCAGCGGGTTTTGATTGTTGAGACAGCGCCGTTGGATGGAGCTTGTGAAGGATTGTGATTGTGAGATCCTTTATTACCCGTGGCAAGACGATTGTGGTAGCTGATGCTTGAGTCGTAGGCCGGGGGGTAGTTTGTTCCAGTTGTGCGCAGTTCGGAGACAGACTTCTGCAGATTTACAGTTCTTGTGCGACCGTTGAGTACAGCTTAAGTTCGCCTCTACTGAGGAGACAACTTTCTCATGTCCGTGCCCGTCCACTTTTACTAAATCGTTTTCGTGAGGCACAGCCCGCCGATGCTAGTTGTCGGAGATTCTTGAGCATGTTCGGATGGGTAAAGATTCGAAGTTCTGGATTTATGACCAGGGTGTGCTGTGTTAGGGATTCGATGGCGTGTACCGATACTGATGGGTAGAGACGCGAGGTCCTAGAGCAGGCACATCAATCATCTTTCTGTGTTCATCCAAGTGCCACCGAGATGTAACGTGACTTGAGAGTTGGTTACTGGTGGGCAGGGATGAAGGGTGAAGTTTCGGATTTCGTTTTGAAGTGCTTGGCTTGTCACCGAGCTAAGGTTGAGCATTTGGGGCCGGCTGGAGAGTTACAACCTTTTTACCGTTCCAGAGTAGGAATGGGAGCAGATATCCATGAATTTCGTTATGGTGTCTACCCAGGGTTAGACAGGGTATGACTCCATTCGGGTGATTGTCGTCCGGTTATGCTTAGTTTGCTCAGTTGTTCTTCGGTAAGTTTGTATGTTTGCATGGAGTTTCTTCATGCATTGTATCCGATAGAGGCACCCAGATCACTAGCCGTCTTTGGCAGAAACTTCAGGAAGCTTTGGGTACGGGTTGAGCTTTAGCTCCGCTTTTCCATCTGTAGACCGATGGTCAGATAGAGCGGACTACACAGACCCGGGAGGATATACTTGTGCGTACGTACTAATTGGTTGTTGGCTGTTGGGATCGTCACTTGCCATTGATGGAGTTCTCTTACGATAACGGTTATCAGGAGACGTTTCAGACTGCAAATTTCAGGCCTTGTGTGATAGGTTGTGTCGATCGCTAGTCTGTTTTACTGACTTCGCCAGAGCAGGATTTTTGGACCCCAGCTAGTCGAGAGGCTTCGGAGGAGATCCAGTTGTTTTAGGTCAGGATGAGAGCAGCCCAGTGCAGACATAAGTCTTATGCCGACCATGGTGGTCGCAGACTTGAGTTCGCGGTGGGAGATCATGTATTTCTATGGATTTTTCGATGAATGGCGTATTGAATTTTGAGGAGCTTAGTCCCGGATTTGTAGGTCCTTATGAAATCCTTTAGCGAGTTAGTACCGTTGCCTATAATTAGGCACTTCCGCCCAGATTTTTGAGTATTCATCTCGTATTCCTTGTGTTGATGCCTTGCAATTACCTTCATGACCTTTCTCACATGATTCAGCATCAGACCGTTTAGCTTGGACACGATCTTTTCGTTCACCGGCAGCCGATAGTGTTAGTGGATCGGCAGGTGGAGAAACTTCGGTCAAGGGTCTTGCCATCTGTGGAGGTTTTTCTTTGGCGTAGCCGTATAGCAAGGTGATCACTTGGGAGGCTGCAAGTGAGATTTGTGAGTTTTGCACTCATCTCCTTGAAGGTATGCATACTAGGAATTTTTAATTCGGGGACGAATTTTCCTTAAGGGGGAGATTGTAACGCCTTAGAATGCGATTAGTGTTAATTAAGTGATAATGCGGGTTTTTGGTAAAAAGTTTACCATTTCGGTTTCCTCAGATTTTATAACAATTAATTAATATTTTATTATTAATTGTTTTAGGCTTGCACACACGTGTGCACGTTAATGTGAGGGTTTGCTTGTGCTAATCTAGTTAGTGACCATGACAACTTAATCCAAATCCTAATCCTTGCTTTGCTTTAAACCTTAAACCTTTGATTTTTGTGAAAGATATTTTCCTTTTGGGTTTTGGATTGGGAGGTGGCGGCAATGGTGAGTCAAGAGAGAGTCATGCTTGCATTAATGAAGAGTTAATTCTTGGTGCACTCACCCTTATTCTCACCTCTCTCTCATTATCCCCACCCACTCACTCTCATTCTCTTTCACTTATCTCTTTCTCATTTTTCTTCATCTCCTCTAGCTCTCAACTGAACACTTACTCTTTCACCACTAAACCTACACAAAACTTCACAAAATCATCACCAAATCACTTCATAAACCTTGTTTTGCCTCTTGGATGCCTTGGAGCTTGGAAAGCTAGGATCTTTGAGCTTGTGAGAGTAGATAATGATCTCTTTCTGTTAAATAAGTCTTTTTAGTGTTGCGTAGCTTGTTAGTTTCAGTTTAGAACGCGTAAAGTTTCGTTTCGTGCAAATATCGTATTTTTAGTGTAGTTTTGGATCTCGGATGATCTGCTATCAAATCAGGTATTTGTTAGAAAAGTTCCCATCATAGTGACCTTGTGTAGTGACCTAGAACCCACCATAAAAACCCGAGCCCAATCCCTTTCGTTTTGGACGCAAATAAATTGCTTCTGGCCGCAAATTGCGGCCAGACTGGTGAGTGGGGTGTTGAGTTTTGGTGTAGGGGTCTCTGGGGTTGTGTGTGGTCTTGTGGTATGTGCAACTTTTACAAATTGTTTGTGTAGCAAAATCTGGGATCACTTTGCTAGTTTCTAGTGTTTCGATTACGCGCATTATGTCGTCCGATACGGTTCGTGTCTTTGTGTATCTGTTGCTCTTGGGTTAGTTTCATAGTGTCGCTATGCGCGTTAGCCACTAGACGAACACTTGAGAGTATGTTTTGAGTTGATGCGTCGGTCAAACGTAGTTGGTACGTGTTATTGGTCGATTGTTAATATACACTTATTATGATGTTTTATGATCTTAGGGACGCAGGCGGGGACTTCGGACGCTGCGAAGAAGGGAAAGCGAGTGGTTGGCTTTACTTAGCCCCAGGATCATCAGTGAGTAGATTTAACATCTACAGGGGAATCGCCCGTATGGCGTTATGCGTCAGGGCTAGATATGATATGATATTAGCCACATGTTATATTGCACATATAGAGATTGTGCATAAACTTCATTACATATTATTACTTGTTGTGCTTGGACTTGTACCCTTTGGACACTGCACTATTATTGACGGTTCATGGTGCACGAGCACTGATTGTATGCCACTCACACCGTCAATAATTGCCATGACACGCACAACACTTATACATACATGAGATTGTATTGGTTGGGGACATTGAGACATTGATTCATATTCCATTTCGCATATGACATATAGCATACCTGTATATCTACATGCTTACACATATGCCTTGCCATGCCTACATGCTAGCTACCCATATACCTATATGGTATTGTACTATTAGAGATAGGTATATACACATATGAGACATAACTACATGTACATCTTGCATACATACTTACATGTACACCCGTATACCTTGATATAGTTACACATATACCTAGAGGGTATTGTATCATTATTGACATGTATATACACATACCTAGCTTGATATAGCTACACACATACCTGGAGGGTATTACATCATTACTGATAGGTAGTGTAACAACCTAGTTCATTTATACCAATTCCAGTTCCCGTATTTACTTATCTGTGGTATTTTCTAGATTTATCGTGTTTTGGGTGCAATGGTATTTTACATTTTACATTGCATTCGACCCGACCCGCTTGCTTGAACCTGTTTGATTCATATTTATAAATTCCCCTGATTTGTTACATAGACATGTACATTTCATATATACTGCATACTCACATTTCATCTGACATTGCATATTTTACCATATAACATTTTAAGTCACAGAAAATAATTTAAAAATTACTTAACATGGCCTGCTTGATACCCCTAACCCCGTGGTAGCATCCGCGCATCTTGTTCTCGTCCCGTTCAGTGAAACGGACGTGTTTGGATGGCTACGCGCACGTACGTGCATCAGTTCTTGGGGGTATGCATTTTCGTTACTTGAGCATTCGTTTTGAATTTTGAAAGTCGCATATATTTTTCGTATTTTAAATCTGAATTTTTAGACCCGACCCGGGCGTGTTTTGTGATATTTTTTGTATCCCGCCAAAATTCAAATTTATTTAATTTAATATATTTATTTTTAATCAACAGTTTAATTTTTATAACAAACTAAAATCTTTTTAAATTTAAAATATTTTAATCCTAACTACTTAACCCCTCTCTCGTGGCCCCCACTCTCTCCCTCTCTCTCTTTTTCTTCTCTCTTTCTTTCTCTCTTTCTCTCTCCCCGCTACCAGCTAATTTTATTTCTTCTTACTGTTCATTTCCCCCCATCTCTCTCTATCTCTCTCCTCTCTCTCTCTCTCCTCTCGCATTCCTCTCTCTCCCTTTCTCTTTCTCTTTCTCTATCCCTATCTCTCCGCTTCTCTCCTCTCTCTCCCTATCTCTCTCTCTCTTTCTTTATACATATAATTCTTTAATTTTATTAAATCCCATTCATTATTTTCTCCACGTCTCCTCATCTTCTTCTTATATTTTTCTTTTCCCCTCCTCGCCTTCGTCCTCCCGCTCACAAAACCTTAACCCTGCGTGAGCCACGCCCTCACCTCGTCGTCGCCACCACTCCGACCCCGTGGCTTCACCGACGATCTCCGCCACCTTTCTCTCATTCTTCCTTTCGTCCTCTTCTTTCTTACTTTCTCCCCGCTCAACCCATTCCATCCAGATCTCGTCGCCGATCAACCTATCTCGCTTGCAACTTTCAACTCATCCTCGTCATCAACCTCTTTCGTCGTCGTCACCTACATCCATCACCTCACCTTATCATCTGCATCTTCACCGCCACCCTCACCAGCGACCCCGACGTCGTCTCCAAGACCCATCAACCCTTCATCAGCCCAGAACAGACCTCATCGCCAAGCATTCATCGCCCTCGTCATCATCCTTCCTTCTCGACTTCATTCCCAGCCAGCACCCGAGATCCCCTCGACCACCATCACCACCTCCCTCAACTGCACCCCAGAACCCCATAGTTCCCTCATCTTCCTCCCGAGATCCTCGCCGCCGACTGCTCCCTCTCCTTCTCCTCAACTCCATTCACCTAACCTCCCCAGCACCCTAACGCCATCACCTTCGTCTCCCCGGCAGCTACCGACCCGAGAACACCACCTTTGAACCATCACCTCATCGTTGGCAGCAGCCGCCTCATCGGCGTTAACCCATCGCCTCCTTCACTGCGCCTTCCCCAACCACCGATCTCGACCCAACCACCGTCGCCGCACTTAACACAACCCTTCACCGTGCCTTTACGCACCCAAGAACCCACCAACTCCAGCCGTCATCTTCTTCGTCTCCATCGACTCCTTCTCCTACCTTCCTCTGCGACCCACATCGTTGCTCAAGCACCACAGTCGTTGTATTCTCCATTGCTGGCGATCAGATCAGAGGCTGAGATCCTTTGTCACCTCCTCCTTACCATCGCCAAAACCCAAGCAATCATCGCCGACCTCGCCTTTTCCACTGCCGATCACCTCCCATTCGACGCGAATCCGAGACGAGAACCGAGGCTCCAATGTGTGGCCTGCATTTGCGTGAATGAAGTGATCATTTCTCTGCCTCTAGATCTCCATTCCGTCAATGTTCGATTGTGCGCGCAAAGTGTTCGACGAAATGCCCCAATGGAGATTTTCCGTCGTTTTTTCGCATTCTTGCTGCGTGCCATGCATCTGTGGATCCCTGAGGCAAGTTTACCTTGCTACATGCTACATTACATTTTATGCATCTATTTTGATAAATATAATTATTGAATTTCAAACCGTGCATCCACAGTACTTGTTTCACAGTTTTACAATGACCGTATGCATTCATTCTTATCATTTCATATCTAGAATATGCAAACCTATCTTGTCACATATCATACTATAGTATACCGCATCAAATTGAATATAATCATTCACATTGTTTAATTGAACATCGTGCATTAACTAGTTTATCATTTAAAAGTCATATGATATCAATTCGCATCCATATCGAATAGAACACATATAGCTGCATTTACCGATCTCATTTATAACCTAATACTGTTGTTGTAACACCCCATGTTTAATAAAGTGCATCCTAATTAATATTGGAACTATTAGTTTAACCATAATCGATAACTGTGCATCCATATGTTTGAATCTATTCCTATTTGCATACCACATCACATTATTCCATTTTATTGTTATATTGGTATCACATACTTGTTTTGTGTACCCATGCTTATTACAGTTTGATTTTGAGCACCTACGTGATACTTGTGCACCCCTGACATGATTTGATACACTACTTCTTGACACGACTTGATACATGTGCACTACTTGACCTGACTGGATCCATGTACACTACCTGACATGACCTGATGTACCACAGCTTGACCTGTTACCTGATTTGTTACTAATGCCGACAATCTTGACATGTTGTCCCTACGGACATTTCCTGTTGTCTATTCAGACAAACCTGTACCTGCCTGATCCTGTGTTGGCATTAGCTCCAGATTTATCAATACCTGACTTAAACACATAACTTGGGGGTATGGGGAAATCAATGATGAAACCTAACTTGTAACTCGGCAGTTCGATGCCTTTACTGATCAGTCTTACGGGCTAGGCCAGCCCTGGAATGATGCTGCTGACATCATTCGTCGTTACATACCGCCCTTTACTGCCTTGCGGCATGTCTCGGATTCAGCCCGAGAGTCTTTGACCGTGGTCCCGGGCACGCAAGGGATACTATTGAGTTACATCGATGATTCATCAAATTGATTTCAAAGATTCGAGAGTAGTTAACCCAATAGACCAGTCTAGATTACTCATTACACATTACCCTCACTGTCCTCATTCACATTACTATTATACCTGTTTTACCGTTTATACTCATACTTGCATGTCTTGCTACCCTTGTTTATATTATTGCTTGATATTATGACGCACTGACGTCTGGGTTTTGCATGGCTCAGATTCTCTACCTTTGTCGCAGGCTGATCAGGAGTACTGCGCTGTTAGACCGAGCAGTGAGGATCCTGTTGGTATCCAGTTTTACTTTCCAGGTGTTTTGTTTATTGGATCTTTTGCTTCCGCATATTATATTATTTCTTGACTCATTTATTCTGGCTCATGGACATGTACTAGATAGTTTAGTTTACTTTCCTGTTCTTAATATCTCTACAGCCGTAAGGTGACTGTGGAAGGATATTTCCTATCCACAGGTAGCATAGTTGGCTCTGTTACGTGCCTATCTTAACGTACTCTGGGAAGTGGGGCGTGACAGGTAGATATACATATCTCGCTATACCGACCTTGTTACGTATACCTGGTTATAGCTACATGTTCACCTTTATATGATGTTGCGTTGGTTTCGGAGAAATTAGGAACCGCATGTTATATTTAATAATTTGTTGTAGTTAAATAGCGGATTTCTTTTATATGCTCATATTACTGTTTCATGTTGCATATATTATATTTCATGGATTTCGCATTGATATATGGATTTCATGTGATATTTCTGGATGTTTTACTCTTGTGTATATATATCAGTGGTATGGGACGCTGATATATATACATGTATATATATATATATATCAGTGGTATGGGACGTTGTTATATATGTACATCTCTAATATATATATATATATATATATATATATATATATATATATAAGTGGTATGGGACGCCGTTATATATGTATACCTATAATATATATATATCATAATAATGATATGTGGAAATATACTTATTCATTAGATATGTGGGCCGATTCAGTGGCCGGGGCGATATTATGGTCGATATGAAGGCAATATTATGGTCGATATGTGGGCCGGTTCAGTGGCCGGGCCAATATTATGGTCGATATGAGGGCCGATATTATGGTCGATGTTAGGGGCCTATGTGCCCGATGTTGGGGGCCGATGTGTCCGATATAAGGGGCCTATGTGCCCGATGTGAGAATGACATATTTTATTCCGTACTCCGCATTTATTTAATATGCATTGCTTCATGTATTAGTAGTACCTGATAGAGTACCTTTCATGACTGTTGCATATACATATTGCTATTTATTTCTATCAGCTTGCATGTGATAGATTAGCGCAGTACGTGCATACTTGTGATTACCTGCATATGTTATTACTATTCACGAGTTGGTAACTCATCCCCGTTGTGTCACAGGGTTGTACAGGTTGTCCCTCAAAACAGTCAGAGGCAGAGCTTTCATCTATCGTATCATCTTTTGCAGCGGATACCGCTACGGCTGACTGGGTGCAGTTTTGTTATAGGTGGGTTTTGCGGTTATCCGATACTGCTCATTGTATATCTTTGTACCTTGTACTCTCCATCTACCATTTTCATGTATTGACTTAGAGACGAGTTGTGAGGACGATATTGTATATTATTTGTGACTTGGAGATTTTCATGTTGTTCACTTTATATCGTCTTTTTCTTCGCTACAGCGTCGTATATCTGTTGTGGTGGTTGTTTTTCGCCTTTGGGCATGGATTTGCCCCCGTTGGGGATGCTTTACTTATATATTTATGTTGTACCCATTTTGAGGGCTTGTTTTACAAAGAAGGTGCTGCCAAATTTTAAAGGAAGTAAATTTGGATCTTAAAGAATTTGATTGAGATTTTAAAAGTTTTAACAAAGTTATTATCACTTACTACTTTTGATGGTTTAGATTGCTGGGTTTTTGGCTTACTTGAATTACGTTACGCCTGGAGACATTACGTAGTTTAAGGGCCATCACGTGCTAAATTTTGGGTCGTGACAAAATATGCCTTCATTTCTTGTAGTGACATATTAGATATATGTATATGATACATATGCACTCTCTCTCTCTCTCTCAAACTATGCATATGATACATATATGTATATTGTATATGATACAAAATATACTAATGCTTGTTTTTAGTGGAAAGCTTGTATGGTTCGGATGTGGGAAAATGAGGCTCACTTGATGAGATAAAAGCCTCGTTCCCTCTACATAATAAAAGAGGGAATAAGAGAGAAATTGAGGGGCTTGATTCTTTTTTCTCATCTTCATTTATAAAAAGAGAACGAGAAAAAGGAATAGAAAAAAAGAATTGAGTTTACTGCATCTTCTTCCCAGCAATTATTCAAGAATTTAATTATGCTCGATAAAAATTGAGGCTCATCTTGGGCTCGGTTAAAACTCGTTTGACTTATTGTATAAATTTTCAAGCTTGTTTAAATAATTAAACCAAACCGAACAACCTATGGCTTGTCTCATTTTGTTAGTTTTCATTTCTATGTATGATGCTACTGATTAGTTCTGTGCATAAGAAGTCACCAGAAAAAGACACAATTTCTTAATCTAGTTATAATTAAGAAGTAAGTGAAACTATTGATTAAACTATAACATCATGTTTGCGTCAATTATGCACTCAACATAATTTTGTCACTTTAGTTTTGTCAGCTAGTTTTTTAATATGAGAGAACCAAAATTTGACGATAGCGCTTACTTCACTGCATGACACAGAAAAAAAAAATCTAGAAAAATCGTTGCATTTCCCATGTTAACACTTCACACACTACAAGTCATATATATAAATGTGACGAGGGTTGACTTAGTTGTTTGTAAAAATGACACTTGCTTAGGAGATTGGCATATGTTGTCACACGTGTTTTGACTTTTTGCAAAAAGATTATGTCAGTTAATAGCGGATCATTACTTATTCAACGTTGTTCTAGATCCTGTTTTTAATTGCCTATGCGTTATAACATCTCACTTTATTAAGTTATTTTTTTTTTCCTTTTTAAACATGGGAATGAGTTCATGGTAAAATAAATTAGTTGAGAAAAACAACATGGTAGATCACTAATAAACCTTCCGGTCAATAAATTATGACCGGTTCATTTTTAAACCTGCCAAATTGATCAATTAATTTACTCTTTTTATGTTCTTGAAATAAGAGCAGGGTAAGAATTAGGTCCGTCTCATGAAATTATAGCTAAAATAGATCCGTTATATTATTTTAAAAAAAACCCACATAATTGGTTAACATACTCTAAGGAGATCCAAAAATGATTAATATTAATAAAAATTCGTTCTCAGTTATTATTCTTCATATATCATTTATCAAAACAGTCAAGTATTATAGCTATATTATAATTCTAGCTTAAATAATCTTGTCCTCAATTAGATAACCATTATTGCCACAACCTACTAGATGATACCAAGCTAAGTTTGATGTTTCACATGAAAAAAATGGTTTACAATTTGTCTCGAACTTTGCCACTAAGAATGGCTTATCTTTATGTCACTGATTATCAGCAGCCTATGCAATTAGTATTTACTTCATTATTACTGCTATAGTAAATTTTGATGGTGTTCATGCAATACTATTGTTCTTTAAAAAATAAATAGAGACTAAATCAGTTTTATTACCATTATTCGTACTTTTACAATTATTGGTTTGCATCCATACCATAAGTAAAATTAACATTTATTGATGGCTCCGTGAGAAGAGAAAACGTATATAGCAGCGAGTACTTTCTTTTTTGCGGATGTTTTGATCGTTGGTTATGCGACGACGGTCTATCTGAAACCATTAAAACTCTTTGGATGAATTTATTAGTTGAATAACTTAATATCAATATATGTATCTATATTCAACTGGCAGTCACCGGTCATTCAGGAGACAAAGGAAAAGAAAACCAATAAAAAATCACGAGGGACATGAGAAGCAACGGCCGCTCTCCCACGTTTCCCTTCACCGCACAAATACCCATGAAGATTCCGCGTCACCATCCATCCTGCCTTCCCACGCGTGGGACCCACACCCACCAACGTGGGCCCCACCACCCTCCTTAACTGTTCTCCCGCCATTGGGTGAAACCAAAGACGGTGTCTGTAACATTTAAGGGATCCTCTTTAGTCGTTGTGGGACCTTTAAGTTACTCCTATTTCGATATTAGTTCCTAAAATACCATTATTATTGTTTTATGTACCAAAATACAAAAGCAGTTTCAAATTAGCACAAATTAACATAATCCAATTCTATTTTACCTATACACTAACTAACACACTAATCGGAACCCCAGGGAGAGTGGAATTTTCTTACAGAATTTAGAAATGTTTCGATCGGTTTAGCTTAATGCAAAGATGTAAACAGATACGGATAATCTGAGTCAACTCTATATTCATATTTGTTTCTTTTCAAATACGGATAGTAATCTTCCGATGACCATCTGTATTTGCATCCGTCAATAGCCATTGGATACAGATATCTGTAACATTTCCTATCGAATTAGTATTATTTTACTTGATCGGTTTTGTTTTTCTAATATTCATTTCATACGCATATCAATATCCAACTATTATTAAATATAGATAACACTATCATTTCAGATCACTACTGTATCTATATTGGAATCTATGCACACCTACGAATATAATAACATCTATGTACGTTCTGTATCCAATCGCTTATATTCCTAATGTTGAAGGTATATGGTTTATAAACCGGGAGAAAATATTTCTCGAAGCCATGATGAATTTAAACCATGTGTGTTAGAAAACAATTTATTAAATATGAAGGTCTTAGTTTAAGGGGCTTAGATAGAAAATTCCCCATAACAAATGTTTTACTTCCCCCGCCGGCGCCAGTTGAGCTCTCACCCACGATTACTCTCCCCACGCCCCCCACCCACCCACACCCACACCCACCCAACTCTCTATTTATCTCTCTCTCCCTCCCCTCTCTCTCTCGCTCTTAAAAATCTCATTCTCTCAGCGACGATGCAAGCTTGGTGGTCTCGCAAATCCAAATCCAAATCCAAACCCAAACCCGATTCTGCTGCCAGCTGCAGCTCAAGCCCCCACCAGAAATCCGAACCCGAAACCAATCCAAATCCGAAACTTAGAAGATCCAATAAGAAGGAGAAGGCGAACAGCTTCGACGAGGCGTTGGCGAGAAAGGCGAGGAGGGATCTCTCCCCCGTTAACGGGTCGGGTCCGTTCGAGTTCGGCCACCACCCGCTTCCGAGACCCGTTTCCTCGCCGCTGCCTTTGGCACCGCATGAGCTCACCGGTGCCGGTCCGGGCTCGGGTTCGGGTTCCGCATCTGCATCCGATTCCAGTGTCAGCTCTTTGGGTTCGGACGAGGCTCCGGATCTTGCAGTTTATAGGTATGCTAATTTTGGGCATTAGGGTTTGTTGTTAGTTGATGATTTTTTGAGATAATAGGTGGAATAAATTAGCCACCCCTCTCCCGATACTGCCAAGTTCGAAGAAATCTCACGGGATTCCACTCATGGGGTTCGAACTTGGGACCTCTTCCCAGTGAGGATGCCATCTAACCAACTGAGCCTATTAGCTCGTTGTTAGTTGATGATTTTGTTGCTAAAGATGCTAATTTTGGAATTTTTTTTGAAGTCCTTGTAGTGAAATTGTTTTAATTGATTAGCTGCACCTTCTTATTGTGACCAAATTGCTGGCTTCGGACTAAATTATTTGTTTGAAATTTGTAATTCAAGTATATTCCTTTAATTTTAGGCTGGTGGTGTTGATTAGGGGCTTGAATGCTGAAAAGGCACCATTTTTGTTCAATTCTGGTATAATTTGATGTGATTATTGCTTTTAGCCATCTCTTTAAGTATGCTAAAGTAATCATTTTGGCATGTGTTGAACACTTTTGATCCCCTTTTTTTTCCGCATCTTTGTAATAGTGCATCTGTGTGTTATCATATCTATGTAAATACAGGAATTAAGTTAAAGTGATGGAATGCGATCTGATCTTATCCTTGTTCTTTTTTTATAACCTTTTTTGTTCGGTATATTAGATATGCAGAACCTATCAACATGCCAAGAGGTCGAAACGTGGCGCATGTGGCGGAAGACAAGCGTCAATATATGGCACATACAGTATTAGAGCATCCAAGGTGTCCCGAAATCTCTATATCTCCGAAAAGGGAATTCCATTTGTCGATGCATCAACAAAATACTAGTGAAAACATATTTAACACCATGAATAATGTGAGAGGGCATCCTCTTTCTACATCCCCTATACATCCAAGAGCACATGGTGTATGCCCAGGTTCTCCCAAACTAAGACAAGATGATATGAAGAGCCCACCTCATCCGCTCCCGCTTCCTCCAAGCTCTCCTGGGTGTTCACCATCTTCTTCAAGATCATTTCCGTCGCAGTGGAAGAAAGGGAAGTTGTTAGGGAGGGGGACGTTTGGGCATGTGTATACCGGGTTCAACAGGTACTGGTCTCTTTTTCATTCCAGCAATAATCCAATTGCTAGCTAAACAAGTAAATGCTTGTTGAAGCCTACCAATGTTGTAAAACACGTACATATTCTCTATTGCAGTCAACAATCGCATAACAAATACACGGGTTATAAGCCGCATAATCAATGTTAAACAGAATGAGATTTTCAATAGAAAATCACGTAAACACAATATAGAGTACTTCCCAAATAAAAAATAGAAAACATGTTGATGGGAGTAAAGAAAAGAACAAGCCTTTGTTAAGTGGATATTGAGTTTGGCTACCGTTTGGATATTAGCTTATTAGGTAAGTTTATGTGCATCGTATAGTGATTATCGACCCAGATTAAATGCTATACGCATGTATATTTCATACAGGGCTAATTTTGTGGTTGTTTGACCATTTAATCCTCTTTGATGCGGTTGCTAGTGAAAAACATCAATTAATCGGTCTTTTAAGCCTAATTTTAATGAATTCACAATGAAAGATCTTAGGTAGCATCAATTAAATCATCATGCTAGACCTAAATGTTAAAATGTGAATTTAAAAGGCATAATTTTGAATTGTAATTTGAAAGGGACCATACAATAGAATATGTAGTTAGTTGGACACCATGCACACATTAGAACCTACGTTCTATGGTTGTTTAATTAATGACCATGCAACCAAGCAAAAAGCCTCCAAATTGGTACATTCCCTTTGATGAACAATGAAGTCTCCATATAATAGGTATAGTGATCTATTTGTAGGGAATACCATTCATTTCTAGGGAACGTAATAAGCCACATCTCTTTAATCATGCTAGCACCGAGTGTATTCAAGACCGTACTCCCTTTTAAAATTTGAAATTTACTAAGCGCTTGATTATTATACTTTTCTACAGGGAAAATGGGCAAATGTGTGCAATTAAAGAGGTCAAGGTTATATCTGATGATTTAAATTCAAAAGAATGCCTCAGGCAGCTAAACCAGGTATTTTTTTTTTGGCTCTTTTGCATTTGCATTTTGCGCTGGTTCTCTTTTATGTCTAAATCTATATGTATTTCTTATTGCATTTGCTATTTTAGAATGTAAGTACTGATATGATGCACAATCTCAATTGATCAGGAAATTACCGTGCTTAGTCAGCTATCACATCCAAACATCGTACAGTACCACGGCAGTGAACTGGTAACTTCTGAATCATTCAATATTTCATTTTTCTTTGATTAGAGATGCATCTTAGTTGCACTTCAGTTTATGCTATTGAGATCTGAAAAACTACAATAATCCCGCATTGGAAAAATTATGAGAGGTAGTATAAGGTATAAGATGAGACAAATCTCAATAAGGCTTGAGTTTTATTGTTGGAACCCGCTTATATCAAAAGGTGTACACTCAAATATAAAAATATAATCACCCCCTCGTTTCTGAATATATATTAAAAAAATTTAATATGGTACCAGAGCCAATGGCTCGATCCAAAATCCTGACAGCATCTCTGAGAGAAGCAGGCTACAAGCACAAAAAAAGGTGCCTCTGAGAGACCTAACTTTACAAGTGTTGTGCAGTCCACCAAGAAAAAGCAAGAAAAAGTGATGGTGGCACATGAGGGGGAGTGTTAAGATGTGAGAGACTAAAATATTCCCACATTGGAAAAACGATATAAGATGGGATAAAACTCAACAAGGCTCAAGTCTTATTGTTGGAACCTACTTATATCAAAAGTCCGTATACACTCAAATATAAATATATAATCACCCCCTCGTTCTTGAACACACACACACACACACACACACATGCAATTAAGCATAAATAGCTTCACAGATCTGTATTAACAAGGGAAAGCTAAAGGGGATTTTGTCAATAGCAAGTAAAAACAATACATATATGGAAAATCTTTAGCACTAAAAGAACAGTTAATGGTACATGAAGCCAACATGCCGAGGTAGTAAAGATGTATGTTTTCTGCTGAAGCTTGGGATCTTACGGGTGTTTAAATATTTTATGTAATATGTATAAAAGAAGAAATGGATGATTGTGGCTGAAACCAGCTTTATGCAGCAAATGTGGCGTTACGCTTTGGTAAACGTTGAAATTTGCGTACCCTTCTGAGACGAAGATTCTGAAAAATCTCAAATCCATCCTCTCAACTTAAATAGTAAAATCCTGTTTTCCCAAACCTCAAGCATTTTCCTCTGATGCAGAGAAGTTTATACTATTTATAAGCAAGACTTTCCATTTTATTAATTTGGAAAAGATGAAGAAATTTGTGCCTGAATCCATCAGTATCTGTCATTCTATCCAAGTATTCGAATGCATTCAGAAAGGAACAAAGTTAATTTCCATTTATTATCTTTCAACATCTTCGTCATTACCTTTATATATCAACACTGTCACTCACTGCTTACAAGGCAATGTTTTAATCTCCTAGAAGTTGTAATTTCCCTGAAGTTGCGTAGACAATTTATAAATGGTGTGACCCTATGGGGAATCGAATCGGCAGCCTCTTACTTTGGAGTGGAAAGTCTTACTGCATGAGCTACGCCCCTTTGGTTGCATAATACATTTAGCTGAAACTTTTCCCTAGAAACTTTTATTTCAAATTGCATAATGATTTAAGTGGCAGCTCTCTCAGTGAAACTAGTCATTTAATTGGTCCAAAAATTTCCTTGCGCAGGTTGATGACACACTTTCCGTCTATCTTGAATATGTTCCTGGAGGATCTATCCATAAGTTACTTCAAGAATATGGCCCCTTTAGGGAACCTGTTATTCGCAGTTATGCTAGGCAAATTCTTTCTGGGCTTGCCTACTTACACGGGAGGAATACTGTACACAGGTACTTTGTTATTATAATTACTATTGTGTATATCATTGCGAAAGATAGTATATCTAGTTATCTACTGTTCTAAATTACTAAAGTTTAGGAGTTACATGGCAGGGATATTAAGGGGGCCAACATACTTGTAGATCCTAATGGGGAAGTCAAGCTTGCTGATTTTGGCATGGCCAAGCATGTATGGTATCTATTGAAATTACAATATATGTCTATATGATTTTAATGTTGAATGAATTGGATGGTAATATAGTGTGGTATTCTCGTCGCAGAATATTTCTAGTATATCCAGTTCTGTTGTAAATAGTTCAATATCAAAAAAGGAAGCCTTCGACCTAACTATCTGCAGTGCAGTATTTATAGTATTCACGTATTACTTGGCCTATCTTAAACCAATCACTTGACTATTCAGATCCTTTAAAAAAATTATCCTTTCATGTTGCGTTATACTTTCCTTTCTAATTCCCTTGAGTCTTCAGTACAACTCAAGACTCTGTATCAACTACCTCCTAGCAATCTTTACTGATATGGAGAATAATTTGATATCCAGTTTGTGCGGTATTGATTAAAACTTTTGACTTAATTCGGGGGCCTGCAATTATTTTATCTATATCAGGTTCTTTCTGTCACCTTTGCTTTGGCTTATACAATTCTTTTCTCATCTTAATCAGATAACGGCTTATACTTCGATACGTTCTTTCAAAGGAAGTCCTTACTGGATGGCTCCTGAGGTTAGTACTTCTGACTACACTACAAATAGGATACAAACTTTGTTACATTCTTGCTTTACAACCATTCATCGGTTTTCAATCTTTAAAATTGTGAAGGTTATCATGAATGGCAATGGATACAATCTCTCAGTAGATATCTGGAGCCTCGGCTGTACAATACTTGAAATGGCAACCTCTAAACCTCCCTGGAGCCAGTATGAAGGGGTGCGCTTCTTGTTTCATTCATATTATTTATGGTATTATCTTCTAATGCCAACCAAGAGCTTTTACTTATTTATTACTTGACCTTTTTTGTGTTTTTGCATTAACAGGTAGCTGCAATTTTCAAAATTGGGAATAGCAAAGATATACCGGATATCCCGGATCATCTTTCCTGTGATGCAAAGAGTTTTTTGAAGCTATGCTTGCAGCGAGATCCTGCAGCACGGCCAACTGCAGCTCAATTGATGGACCATCCTTTTGTTAGGGATCAAGGATCGATAAAAGCTACAAAATCTAGCATGTTCAGAGATACGTTGCCTTCTCTCACCTCTGGAGGCCATAGAATGATGGTATGGTAACAATTTTCAATCTTTTTTCGTGGTACTTGTATCATTTGTAGTTTTAAAAAAAGCACATGTTATTGTTTAGACAAGATTGTAGATTTTATATTTGTATGTAACTTGTGCAGGCTCCCATGGACCTTTCTCCAAATAGATGTCTCTCCCCTCTGCGTGATAGAGATTATGGTGTAGCGCATTTGGTAGAATTCCCCGCATCATCTAGGAACCAAAGGTATTATCATTTCGACTTCTCCACCCTATTATTTTTTTTGCACTTTGCGTCTCATTGATATCGCTTAACATCATGAAAAAGCTTCGAGAAGACTTTAAAGATTTTTAGTTAAAACAGTAGAGATTTTAAAAGAATTTTATTAGATGTTTTATAAGGTTCTCGAGGATTTAAACAGCTGAAATTCAAAACCGTATTTTTTCTTTGAAATTATGAAATCTGAGTTGGATCCCCTGCTTTAGTGGATATCAAAATGGGTACTATTATATCCCAGAACCATCTGTTTTTTACTTTTAAATTATGAAATCTGAGTGGGATACCCTGCTTTAGTGAAAATCAAAATGGGTACTATTATATCCCAGAACCATCTGTTTTTGCTTTTGGATGAATCGAAACCGTACGTTACTCTCTTCACAGGCCACACTGTAAAGCTTACATTCAACTCATCATAACTTTACATTACCGTACGGGTAGGATTGATTCAAGGGAAAATGAATGGTTGATGGGTGGTTATAATATCCATGCTCTGATTCTGATCAGAGCAGGGCATCCGAATTCATGTCTTGTGCGAAGAATCATTTTTAATAAGCTCCAAAATTCTTGTCACTCTTCCGTAAACTTACGATCAAATTGTATATTGGTCTCTAACAGCGAATTGCTGAGCGTGAGAATGAACATGTCTCTTCCGGTCTCCCCCTGCTCCAGCCCGCTTCGCCAATTCAAGCAGTACAATCGAAGTTGCCTACCGTCTCCACCTCATCCTGCATACTCAGCAGGAGCAGTAAATTATGGCTCGAGCAACTATTCGCTTTATCCTTCACAGGCCAGTAATAACTTCGATCCGTTTCCGGATCTTGCACCACAACCCAAGGCCCAAACAGCAGTTGGGTCACCAAGAAGACGATGTTGAGGATAAATATTTGGGACTAAACTTGTAAAAAGAAAAATATTAGCAGTAGAATTCTTTTTTCGCTACTGCTGGTTGCATCAGTTTTTGTTGCTCCCAAGATATAGATAGATATAGATATATATATATATATATATATATATATGATCGATGTAATTGTATGAATACACACACAAAGCTTTATTCTGTATAGTTTCAAAGGGTGTGTTCAGTTATGTATAAATGGTAATCTCAATTCGCTTTACAAAACCAACTTCTAGATAAACAGCTTATTCATCTTTCTTTCAGCCACCATGAATCATTTTGTGGTGAGAGGCAACGCAGCAGTCAGATCTAGGCGGGGAAAACATCCATCATGTCTGTCCGGTTGGTTTGCAGATTGAGCCAACGTAGCCGTAGAAAGATTGTAGGTCCTGGTTGATCAAAGATGGCCCGAGGATGAGTTTACCGGTAAGAAGTGCTTTCAGTTCCGATTGCGGAGGGTAAACCCCTTCGCAAAGGAAGGTATCCCGAATTAGAACTCGGAAGGGTTTCCTGTGACTTTCTTTTGGCATGCCAACCATCTTTTATGAGAGCTTTGAATCAATCAGTAAGTTCACTCACAATCTACGGCTCACTCCGCGCTAACAAAAAAGGTGGTTGTCATTTTTGATTTTATAGATGAGAGTATGCATAGACTGTAAATGTGAAATGTTGGATTGGCAGCGGAAGATGGATGAATACAAAAAATTCTGTAAATTATGAATAAAACAATAAAAAAAACCTAAGCACTGGTTCCGAAACCTAGATCTCATCCAGATGTAACATGCGTGAAGCCTTGATCTCTTTTAATTATTTGTGGCGGAAGAAGAGAAACAATTTCTCTTCAGAAATTCCTTATGAAAGATCTATCTTTATTTATATCAAACGATCACCACCAGAATAAATAAGATATTATATATCTTTCATATCTTATTTAATTTATCTAATCTCATCAGATAAAATTTACGGTTATATGATCCTAACAAATAAAATAGCATCAATTTGAATTAATCACTACCATTGACCCAATATCAAATATTGTGTAATTAAATTATCCCAATTCATCAGATTAATTGGGTTATTTATTCTAGCTAGCCACCTGATTAATTGGGTTATTTATTCTAGCTAGTCACCAGATAAGTCAATCAAACAGGTTAGGCTGAAAAGGGTATTAATTATTTATTAATCTAATTCATCTCATGATTAGTGAATAATTAATTACAACTATTGGCAGATCGTTTTTAGTCGCTTATATACTCTCAATTCATCCTTCGACTATCTACACCCAATATTAACATTTGGGAAAATTTGGTAGATGTCCAACCCATAGTGAATACTTACTACCCTATATAAATACTAGCTTTTTTCATGAGCGATTTATGGAGTTAGTTATTGGGAGGATGTATGGGGTTAGTTGCAGTTATAAATTTGGTTTTGATTTTTTATATTTTTCTAACGAATTTCTGATAATACTCATAAGTGGAAATTCCCCAGATCATGACACGTGGTAGATGACGTGTCCCGGGACTCACGGGACAGGGGCAAACACGATACATTGAAGGCATTTCCCGGGCTTCGCCCCGAGGATTGACCCGACCTTCGATGGTCTCCCAGAACACTCCCATGCTCGCCTTATAAAATACCATCGGCTCGCCTCCGAGCCCTCATACACGCTGAACTTCCTCAGCCCTCCCTGCTCGCCTCCGAGCTATCACATAACCGAGCCTGCTCGGCCTCCCGCTCGCTTCCGAGCCTCCCGCCGAGCTAAACCTCCCCAGTTCAACCGAGCAATCAAGAACGCAGAGCCCAAGCGCCTCTGCCATGGCTCCGCGTATCTCGCCAGAGGCGAGATATCCGCCACCCAACATCCCGCATTCCACGTTGTCGTATCTCCCCATTAACGAGCGTATCTCGTCATTAATAGGGGATCTCGTCATTCACGCAGGCGTAACCGACGGCGAAGATCTCGCGCTAGCTCGCTCTATGCGAACACTATAAAAACCCTTCTCTCAGACGACTCAGGTAAGGGAATTTCAATCCAACAAGCCGCTACTCTGCTCAAATTTCTCGGCTAACTTGATCGTCGGAGGGTCCATGGTGGTACAACCACCCCGGGACTTCTTTCTAGATAGCTCGGCTTCACCCTAAAATCAACCCATTGAGATCCACACGCTCAAGAAGACAATCATTGACGTCAATCTCAACCCTTCATCAACGCTCGCAACAGATCGACGGAGGACAATATCTGAACGAGATCCAGGCCTCCATCAGTTGGTGTCGTCTGTGGGAAGTTCCAATTCTCTCCACCTATCGAAAATTGATCTTCTGCCCTGGACTTCATAGTGAGCGAAGACCGTGACGATTCCAGCTGTCACGTCCCACTGCCCGGTGTACAGCGAAGGGGCCGCGACAAGACCGCTACGTATTTACTCTGAAGTAAATACGCTAAGCGTAATTAAGCAATATAAAAGAAATGTACACAAGAGACAAAAGGTATAACTGAACAACAACTTTATCTATTCACATTTTTTTGTACAATGCATGGAAAAGTAAATACATCTGAATGAAAGCAATGCCTAAACAATGGCATAACAGAATGAAAAGTACTGAATAAAAAAGGTGTAAAATGAAGCTAGAGCTCTGGGTCGTAGGCAAGCTGGTCCAAGTCCTCACTAGTAGGCTCGATCTCCTGAGTGTCCATATCACCTGACAACATTCCAAAAAAGAAAGAGAAGAAATGTCGTCAGCGAACAATCGCTCGGTAAGTCCCAAACATAAGGGAGAAATAGAATAGACAGAGAGTAAGAGAGAGAGAGAGTAGCTTTTACAGTTGTATTATATTGTTATATTGTTGTATTTAGTGTTAACGTTGTTGTTTGCATCTTGGTACAGAAGGATGCCAGTATATACGAGAGAAGTCTCTATATGTCAGAGACTAGAGGCATATGGAATTATAAGGCTCCGTCGATAATACCACGGAACAACGGTATGGATGTAATTACGTCTTATGGTTGCTGTCTCGTGCAACTTCTAACACCTTCCATACCAATCTAACCCTTAAACCCCGTGATATCTTGGTTGTATTGTTTGTATTGTATTGCAACTTGTATTGTCTTGTAACATAGATTGTATAATTTGGATGACTTGCCGAAACCATGATATCAGTAAATGGATGTAATTGGAGAATCATGGATGTAACTGGAGAATCATGTAAATGGAAGTATATCCATGGTTCGGTTCAGTCAATATAGATTGAATAGTTTGATCCGATTGATTATATGGATTCATGGATTCATATTGAATTGTAGCTTGTACTTGAATCATATTCAAGTCAGATTATTTATAATGAGACTCATTCTGAGTCATAACAATTAGAAAAGAAATTGAAATCCTGATTGTTTTGATGTTATCGGTAACCGCTGCACATGAGCGGCAGGATTTGTGTCTTTTTCAAAGACGATTACCGTGTTGATAACACCGTTGTTAAGTTGTTTATCTTAAATAGTCAAGCACCCACTTCTCTGGCTCCCTGAGGCTCAAGAGATTGGTCCCGCTTAAACCTATATTTAATAGGGTCTGTAGGGTAATTTATAGAACTTGAGGGGGTTTTGTGTAAAAATACTTTTGTATAATTTTCAAAATACACCCCAAGTATTTAATTATCGTCTTTAGAGTTGTCATAGATGTTGATTTTATATTTGTGATATTTCTAGTGAAAATAACTTATTTTTCATAATACATGGTATTTAATTGTAACATTGAACTTGTATGGAATTCATGGTATTTTAATATAAAGTGATTCTTGTGATTTTAGGAAAAAGTTGGAATATTCATATTATCACAAAATAGATATTTTAATGATACATATTTATATTTATATAAAAATAATTTTAATATATATTATATTTCTAGAAATCTCATTTTCTTAAGATATTTGTATTTTAAATCTTTCGAGACCGAATGCTCCTTGCGGAGGTCTGAATCTCGCACTACTAAGCTCAGGGATGTGCGAATATCCGCACCATCCCAGTCGGGTTTCCCAAAATGGGTTGTAGCGGCGCTTTGTAAAGATTTATAAAAATACGAATTCTTATAGAAAACGGTTTTAATAGTTAATGGTATTTATATGTAAAGTTTCGTTTTCACGTATTTTATGTTCCCGAAAGGTATTGTGCTATGTTATATATGAGTGTGTGAGGAGGTAGTACATTACCTCGTGATCTACTTAAAGGTTTAGCAAGATTATGATGTTTTAAATGTCGGAATTAAACTATATGGTATTTTAGTGAAAAAGTACGATAATAATTGAAATAGAAATCTTTTTGGTATGGAACTTGTTCAATATGACTTGTTAATATTTAATAGTCAATATGTAATAGTTTAGTATGATTGTATTTAAGAAAAAGTGAGATTTTTAGGAAGAACCGAATCGGACATCGGATTAACTCCGATTCCGTCGGGTTTTAGAAATACATGTTTTTAGAAAAGAATAGAGAAGAGGGAGGTTGGAATTATGAGTTTAGAGCTTAGAAAAGAGGAAGAGGGAACGGTAGGAGGCGCCGGTGCGTCGTTTCGTTGCCGGGAGCTCCTAGGGTTGTCATCGGAATTTCGCCGAAGCTTTTGCCTTTTGCTAACTTCAATTGTACACTAAACTTCTAGGGATTTCTTGAGAGTTTTGATCAGAATTTTGGAGTGAGGGGGTGTGTTTAGGGGTTGTATTTATAGGGTAAGGCTAGGATTTAGGGTAGGTGAAAGGGTGAATTGAAAAAATGTATTAAAAATGTAATAAAATGGAGTAAACAGGGTTTTAAAGGGGCTCTGTTACTGGGTAGTATATTTAAAGTATATAGGGGTACAGAGGAGGTGAAGAGGCCCAACTTTCATGTTGGGTACTCGGCGGTCCGGCCGAGTCCGGCTGGTGGCGGCGGCCCGAGTCGGCCGAGTCGCCGGCCGAGTCAGGCGTGCGTTGGGTTCCTCGTCGTACCAACTACCCCCTGAGACAGTTTATTTTATTACTGTAGTGGGGTTTTATGAGTTATGCATGTGTAGACCCTTGGACTTCTAAAAATTCAAAACAAAACAATATTAAAAATAATGTGGGGGATGGGATTTGAACTCCGGTGCTTTGATTCAGCAGTGCAAGATCTTACCAATGAGCTACAAGCTCCTTCTTGCTATTAAAAAGCAAAACAAACATATCTTGTGCTCAGGCAAAAATACCCTTTTCTGTATATTTTGAAAAAATTGTACAGAAAGTTGTACAGAAAGTTTAGGGTTGTTACACCAGCACAAGCCACCGCCCTCCCCATAATGGAGGTGCGGACGGATCTACTCCCCCTCCGAACGCCATCCATGCCCTCTCTGTAAGGATGGACAGGCTCGCGTCCATAGTCGACGCCCTTGTCCATGTCCAAACGGGAGGCCCATCCCCCCAGGTCGCCGTTCCCCTTCCCAGGGATCATGACCTCCGCAGCGGGGCGGATGACACCACCCACGCTGGCGCTACTGAACAACGCCGTGCTCGCTCCGGCAACCACGGCTCCCCCGCGACGAACGATTCTATGGCCCACTGGGCGCCACACGGCCCCATGCCGCGGCCTCATGAAAGAGCCCATCGCCCCGAGGCCCTCCGCGTTCGCGTCCCTCCCAAGGAAGTATCGGTCAGCTCGCCTTCTCCCAGGCATGACCGACACCCTCTCCCTCGATGGGATCGCACGAATGACACTCGCCGCGAAGACTCAAGAAGGACCTTGCCTGGGGACCTCCGGAATTTGATAGAACGGAATCGGAGTCGCAGCCTGGAGCAAACCACAAGCGGGAATGGCCGCTACTCTGACTGCGCCGAATCCTCGAGGTATCACGACCGCCTCGACACCCTCGAAAAGAAAATCAAGGGTATACATTGGGAGGGTCATACATACATCGATGGAGCCAGGTACACCGCCGACTCACTTACGAAGCCCTTCACCAAAGAGTTGCTCGCCGTACACGTCTCGTCCAGGAACAAGCCTCCCAAGGTAGCCCTCTTCAACGGGAAATCCAACCCAAAGGACCATCTGGACGCATTTACGGCGGGTATGAGCTTCCAGGATAGCTCCGATGCTGCTCAATGCCGAGCGTATCCCGCCACCTTCATCCGGGATGGACGGGACTGGTTCCGAGGACTCACGCCATGCTCCATCTCTATCTTTGATGAGCTGGCCGCCTAGTTCCTCGGCCACTTCGTCGGAAACAGACGACAGATGTGAACTGTCGATTACCGCTTCACCATAAAGAGCAGGGACAAGGAATCCTTTAAAGGATACATCACTCGCTTCTACAACGCTCTTCTCGAGGTTCCCGAGCACCGGGACGAAACTGCCATCACCGCCCTAAGGCCGGGTCTTAGGCACAAAGAGTGGCTCCGCTCTTTTGCATTAGCGCAACCTAAGACCATGGCCGAGGTAAAAGCTTGGACTGACCGATACATCCAACTCGAGTCTGAGGTGAACGCCAACCTGCCACGGGGTGAGCAAGCCGACCAAAAGAAGATGTGCAGAGAAGAGAAGAAGAAGGTCGACCGGCCAAAACCATACTCCCCAAAGTTGCAGGAGTATACTCCTCTCAACATCTTCCAGACTGATTTGTTTGAGCAGGCGAAGGGCGAGCAATTCTTCAAACTCCCACCGGTCACCCATAGAGCAGCTAAACGTATCCGTGGCCCGTACTGCACCTTTCATAGGTCACAGGGCCACCCGACCGAGAATTGTAAACAACTCCACGATTATATCGAGGAGTTGATCCACTCTGGCCACCTGGCGAAGTACCTGCGGGATAAGAGACATGCAGACAGGGAGCACGAGAAACAGCCCCCTCCCGGCGAATTAACGATCAGCCAAATCATGGTCGTTTCCTCGGGGTCTGCCCGTGGAGCCGGCGAGACTCACCGCCTCCTACCCGTCGAGGGAACAAGCGACCCGCCCTAGAAGAAGTGCAGGACCGCCGAGCCCATCATCTTCAATGATAAGGACCTCCACGGTATATCCGTGCCTCACAACGACCCTCTCGTGATTACGACATAGGTCCACCGTTACGAGGTCCAAATGATACTGGTAGATTCCGGGAGCTCGGCAGATATCCTCTTCTATGACTGCTTTCAGCGTATAGGGCTGGGGCCGTCCGACCTACGGCCAACTTCCCATGTCCTATTGGGGTTTACCAACCACTCCATCCCGGCCGAAGGAGTGGTCACCTTCCTCCTCAACATTGGGAAAGCGGGCCATACGAGGACCGTACCGGTAGAATTCATGGTCGCTAGAATCCCCTCGTCCTACAACATCCTCCTGGGACGCCCGACATTAAACGCCCTCCAGGCTCAGATCTCGACCCACCACCTCGCGATCAAATTTCCATTAGATCAAGGAGGGATAGGCCGGGCCTACGGGAACTAGCGAATTGCCAAGATTTGCTTCACCACGACATCAAACACCGGAGAACATAGCGACGACCTCGAAGACGCAAATGTTTACCTGGGGTCCTTAGACACCCGCGACGAACAGAATGAAATCTGAGGAGCCCCGGTGGAGGCGCTAACAGAAATTCCCATCGTCGAGGGGAATGAGGGACGAACCGTCCAGATCGGATCCCTTTTGATAGGAACCCGACGCGAAGAAATGATCCACTTTCTCCGAGGGAACTCGGACGTGTTCGCCTGGGCGCCTGCTGACATGCCCGGGATAGACCCCAAAGTAATCTCGCACAAGTTCGGGGTCAACCCTAAGGCCCGATCCGTCAGACAAAAGAAGCGTAGTTTCACGCCGATCAAGCAAAAGGCGATCGAGGACAAGATCGATAGATTGCTCGCAGCCAACTTCATTCGAAACGTTGACTACTCGGACTAGCTGGCGAATGTAGTCATGGTTAAAAAGACGAGCGGGAAGTGGCGCATGTGCGTCTACTTCACAGACCTGAACAAGGCCCGCCCGAAAGACAACTATCCCCTCGCTCGAATAGACTAGCTGGTGGACAGCTCGGCAGGCCACGAATTGCTCAGCTTCATGGACGCTTTCTCCGGCTCCAACCAGATCCGTATGAGCCCAGCCGATGAAGAACTTACCGCGTTCACTACGGACCGGGGGGTATACTGCTACAAAGTGATGCCCTTCGGCCTAAAAAATGCTGAGGCTACATACCAACGCCTAGTTAACAAAACGTTCAAACCGCAGATCGGAAAGAACATGAAGGTTTACGTCGACAACATGCTCGTGAAATCAACCTCATCGGACGAGCACACCAAAGATCTCGGCGAGACATTCGACATCTTCCGTAAATACAAAATGAAGCTGAATCCGGCCAAGTGCGTGTTCGGAGTCGCTAGCGGGAAATTTCTCGGGTTCATGGTTACCCATCGAGAAATCGAAGCCAACCCGAAAAAGATCAGCGCCATTCTCAACATGGCCACACCCAAGAGCAACGTTGAGATCACGCGACTCATGGGAAAAGTGGCCGCTCTGAGTCGCTTCATGTCGAGGTCCGGAGAAAAGTCTCTCCCATTCTTCAAATCCTTGAGAAAGATCCCTAAGTTCGAATGGTCGGAAGAATGTCAAAACGCTTTCGAGCAGATCAAAGCGCACCTGGCAACCCTCCCCCCCCGCTGCTCACCCGACCAATTGAAGGAGACAAGCTATCATTGTACCTTGCAGTCTCTGGTCATGTCGCTGGCTCGGTGCTCGTCCGAGAAGTCGAAGGAGTACATAAGCCGGTCTACTACGTGAGCCATGTCTTCAAAAACGCGGAAACAAAGTACCCGACCATAGAAAAGATAGTCTTGGCTCTTGTCATCACCTCAAGAAAACTCCGGCACTACTTCCAGGCGCACACCATCTTCTTCCTCACTGAGCGTCCTATAGGGACAATTCTCGCCTCCCCCGAGTCATTAGGTCATCTAGAAAAATGGAGGTGGGAATTATCCTAATTCGACATCAAATACCGCCCCCGGCAAGCCATCAAAGCTCAGGTCCTAGCTGACTTAGTGGTCGAATGTACTATTCCCACTAAAGAAGAAGCAGCAATACGGGACGGAGGACCCCGATCCTCGGTCGAGGAAGTACCCAACTCCGTCCCCGATTGGGTTCTCTACGTCGATGGGTCCTCTGCCGAGGAAGGGAGTGGGGCTAGCCTTATTATTCGAGGCCCGAACGAGGCAGAGATGGAGCACTCTTTGAAGCTCGGGTTCAGAGCGTCGAACAACGCCGCGGAATACGAGGCCTTGCTGGCCAGGTTACGAATCGCTCCCGGGGTGGGGCTGAAGACGATCAGGATTCACAGCGACTCCGCCCTAGTCGTCAGCCAACTGACCGGGCGCTTCGAGGCCCGAGAGCCACTCATGGTGAAGTACTTGGCCGAGGTGAAAAGACTACGAAAATGTTTTGACGAAGTCCAAGTGGAACAGATACCCCGGCACCTGAACGCCTAAGCCGACGCCTTGAGCAAACTTGCCTCTTCCTATACTGCCAATAACAAGAGGAATACCCTCTTCGAAGTCTTGTCACCACCCAGCGTGGAAGATAGAGAGGTGACGCTCCATGTATACACTGCTCAAGAAGAAGGCCAGGATTGGAGGAAGCCCCTCGTGGAGTTCCTGAAGGATGGCATACTTCCGGAAGACCGAGGGGAAGTGCGCCGCCTTCAAGACAAAGCCCACCACTTCATCTGGAGCAATGGAAACCTTTACAAAATGTCATACACGCAGCCTCTGCTCCGGTGCGTCGACCCTTACAAAGCCGACTACGTCCTGCGTGAGATACACGAAGGGGTCGGTAGAGCGCATCAAGGGGCCCGTACCTTGGTCCAGAAGATGCTGCTCCAAGGATATTATTGGCCGACGATACACCAAGACGGTCAGAAGCTCGTCAGAAGATGCAAAAGCTGCCAACTCCACGGCAGCATACCCCGTTTTTCGACCACCGAGCTAACGGCCCTCACCTCCCCTTGGCCGTTTTCTCAGTGAGGAATGGACATGGTGGGCCAACTCCCCACTGGTACGGGCGGGCACAAGTACATCCTCGTCGCGGTAGACTATTTCATGAAGTGGATTGAGACCGTCCCCATCAGAAAACCGAACGCCGTCACTACCATAAAGTTCCTGCAGAACAAAGTAATCTCTCGATTCGGGATCCCAAGGTGCATCATTACCGACCACAGGACGAATTTCGAAAACGACAAAGTCAAAGAGTTCTGCAACGAATACCAAATACTAATGAAGTTTTCCGTGGTTGCGCATCCTCAGTGCAACGGACATGCCTAGGTTGCTAACTGAGACGTCATCCGAGGTCTTCAAGCTCTTTTGGAAGGAAGGCAGGGCAGCTAGGTCGAGAAACTACCACGGGTATTGTGGGCCTTACGCACATCGAAGAAAACGCCCACGGGAGAGACCCCCTTCAGCCTCTGCTATGGTACCGAGGCAATGGTCCCAGCGGAGATCGGACTGTCCAGTTACAGAGTCGAACACTTCAATGATGAAGCCAACACCTCGGCGCTCCGGACCAATTTGGAAATCTTGCTAGAGAAGCAGGACCGAGCACAGATCAAAGAAGCCGCTTACCAACAACAAACTGCTCGCTACTACAACGCGCGAGTTAAGCATCGCGCCTTTAAGACGGGAGATTTGGTCTTAAGGCGGAACGAATTTGTAGATCAGGACAAACTGCACAAGTTCTCACTGAAGTGGGATGACCCTTTCCTCGTCTCCGAAGTATTGCCCGGCGGTGCTTATCGCTTACAAGACGCCGAGGGACGCAAGTTTCTTCGGCCCTACAACGCTGAAAAACTCAAACTATACAAATGAATGTATTTTCTTCTTTTCAAAGCTATGCAATTTTTCTTAAGTCTCCTGAATTAGAAGAGACTTCTTCGATATATTTTCTTCTTCCTCGGATTCCACATCCCTAGATTCGTTTTGAGAAAATATGTAAAAAGTGCTAAGGGGTCAAAGAAAAAAAAACACATCGAAAAAGAAGAATTTTATTCATTAAAAGGTATTATAGGCTCCCCAGCCTTACAAAAAGGAGATTATTACAGCAAAGGGGGCCGGGGATGGAGGAAGCATTGTTGATGATACTCCGATGAAATCTCCGCCAGCCGAGCCCTAGCTTCCCTGGCTTCCTCTGAAGCGCCACCCGCCGGACATAAATCAACGATCAGCCTCTTCTGGAAACACTCCAGAAGAAGGCCTGCTGATCAGTCCCGCCTGCTCTTCGAGATCAGGCCGAGGTGGTAAAGCGAGTGCAACTTCTCGATCGCCTCATCCCTCAACTGCAGAGACAAGGCGTTGTGCAGGCCCGGAGACCTCCTCCAGATCGCATAAACAAGCACTTGGAGGAGTGGAGATCGCCGGGGAAGAAGGCGTCTAAAGTGGGTCTCCACGCGGTCTATCACCGTCTCGTACGTCTGTTCGAATCAGTCGAGATTGTAGAGGTACACATCGTCCCGGGAAATCATCTCGCTGATGAGCACGCATAGACGCCCAGCCATTTTCAGAAACACAAGGCTAAAAGAAACCAACATGTCTTCGCTATTTATAGCCCCAACAGAATCCCTAAAGGCCGAAGTTTGCGCGCGCAGCAGTGCGGATCACAGGATCTTTTCAAAATTCCCAATACAGAGCTGTCACGTGGCGACCATGCCCTCAAGCAGTCAATGGAAGTAGGAATGATGCGCATTACGGAGCGTCACGTCTTTACCGTGCGTTTCTATCACATGTTGTCTGCGACGGCCTCTCTCCCGGATTTTACGGGTGAAGGGAGACTGATCGACGCCCCATAAAGGCGAAAAGAGGCCACCGAGCAGCTTTCCTGCTCGGGCAATCCCTGGCGGGTAGATTCCTACCCATCTTCGCCAAGGATCTAAAGCTCTCCTCACGAGGCCACCGAGCAGCTTCCCTGCTCGATCAATCCTTAGCGGGTAACTTCCTACCTTCCTACGCTAAGGATCGAAGTCATCACCGAGAGGTCACCGAGCAGCTTCCCTGCCCGGTCAATCCTTAGTAGGTAACTTCCTACCCACCTGCGCTAAGAATCGATGCCCTCACCAAAAGGCCACCGAGCAGCTTCTCTGCTCGGTCAATCCCTGGCGGGTAGATTCCTACCCATCTTCGCCAAGGATCTAAAGCACTCCTCATAACGGGTAGATTCCTATCCATCTTTGCCAAGGATCTAAAGCCCTCCTCACAAGGTCACCGAGCAGCTTCCCTGCTTGGTCAATCCCTGGAGGGTAGATTCCTACCCATCTTCGCCAAGGATCTAAAGCTCTCCTCACGAGGCCATCGAGTAGCTTCCCTGCTCGGTCAATTCTTAGCGGGTAACTTCCTACCCACCTGCGCTAAGGATTGAAGCCCTCACCAAGAGGCCACCGAGCAGCTTCCCTGCTCGGTCAATCCATGGCGGGTAGATTCCTACCCATCTTCGCCAAGGATCTAAATCCCTCCTCACGAGGCCACCGAGCAGCTTCCCTGCTCGGTCAATCCTTAGCGGGTAACTTCCTACCCATCTTCGCCAAGGATCTAAAGCCCTCCTCACGAGACCACCTAGCAGCTTCCCTGCTCGATCAATCCTTAGCGGGCAACTTCCTACCCACCTGCGCCAAGGATCGAAACCCTCACCAAGAAGTGACCGAGCAGCTTCCCTGCTCGGTCAATCCCTGGCAGGTAGATTCCTACCCATCTTTGCCAATGATCTAAAACCCTCCTCACGAGGCCACCGAGCAGTATCCCTGCTCGGTCAATCCTTAGCGGGTAACTTCCTTCCCACCCGCGCTAAGGATCGAAGCACTCGCCAAGAGGCCACCAGGCAGGGAAGCTCTCACCGAGAGGCCACTGAGCAGCTTCCCTGCCCGGTCAATCCTTGGCGGGTAGTCCCCTACCCACTGACGCCAAGGCGGGTAGTCCCTTACCCCCTAACACTATCACGTGTGTAGTTGCAAGTGATAAAGTTATGCGAAGTTACATATATAAATGGACTTAATATGGTTTAATTTATACAGTTTAATTTATATAATCATAAAACTCTATTACAAATACGGTTAGATATATATTTAAACAAGTAATAATGAATATATCAATTTCATTACTGCTAGATAATCATGCCCATTATATTCTTGCTTTTATTATGATTTGTTATACGATTGAATACTTCACCTGCTTAATACACAATACCTGACATGTGCGCGACATGTTATCTTGCCATTGCTATAGTTGTATTGTCTATACCCGTTACCTGTAATACATACCGATGCTAACAATATTGAATTGTTATCCTGATTGACCTGACTTGTTGTTTGCTAGACAAGATCTGCACATGATTATCCCGGTGTTGGCATTAGGTAGATATTCTATTGATATCTGACTTGAACATGAAACCTGGGGAAAAGAGGAAATAAAAATATAACTGAAATGTAACTCAAGAGGATATTATTGTTGCCGTGATTCCGAAAGTGTACGGAATAATCATTGTTTATTGTACCGTGGTCCCTGGGGAATGAATGGAATATATTGTACCGTGGTCCCGTGGGGAATGAACGGGATATATATTGTTGAGTTACGATGAGAATTATATTAATTGGTTTCAAATACCTGTAGTAAAGTAAATCTAGAAACACAGACTTTAGGATACATATAACATACCTACAGGCTACTGTTATATCACCTGTGATTGTTTTGTTTATAATTATATATTATTTTGCATGTGACACCCTATATAGCACACTGTTCATTTTATTATTATTATTATTATTATGATATTTATGACGCACTAACGTTTGGGTTTTGCATGGCCCAGTTTCTTTAATCTTATCGCAGGAAGATCGAGAATATTTTGCCAGGAAATCTGAGCAATGAGGAGATTTGCTGATTAGTTTTGTGATATTTAGTTTTATTTTATTTTTTAGTCATGGTTTTAACGTTGTGATTCCATAAGGGACATGGTTAGGATATTATTTGATGGATCTTTATTCGTTTCCGCTACTTTTTCTTTGTATTATTTTATTGTGGCAGTTGGATATATGATAGTTAGATATTTATTTACTGTTCTTGATATCTGATTGACAGCCGTAATGTGACTATGGAAGGATATTTTCTCGCCATAGGTAGCATGGTTGGCTTTGTCGCGTACCATATTTACGTATTTTGGGAAGCGGGGGTTGTTGGTATCAAAGTATAGGTTTTAGGTTAGCTGAGTTTGGTTTATTTTGTAGTTAGGTATTGTACCCAATATATTAACCTGAAAACCCGGAATTATGAATGTGTCCTGCCACACTACTACCTTGCCAGTCTTGAATCTATGGTTTATCTACCTCTTGTTTTATTGAATCATGTTCCGTTGCTAATCCTCTTCAGTGTTCTTGACTTCAGAATCATGGCAGGAAGAGATTTACGGGCATAACAGAGGCATGTGGATGATCCCGCATTACTTGGGGTCGTACGTGGTATGCTGGAAAACCAGAAGCGTCAAACAGAGTTGAACCAACGACAGGCAGAGGCCTTCCAAGAGGGCCTGAGGACGGCCCAATAGACTGCTATCACAGCAGCTGAGAGGGCAGCAACTCCCAGACTAACACAGCGTGAGGGCACCATGGTGGACTTCAGGAAGCTTGGTCCGACCACATTTACAGGATTAGAGGAGCCATTACCAGCAGAGCAGTAGCTAGTGGATACAGAGAATTTTCTTGTTGCCGCACATATTCCATATAAGAAAAGGTGGATGTAGTACGCATCCATTGGATAGATTACGCTCGCAAGTGGTGACTTGTTGAGGAGACCTGTTTCACCAAGTCGATTAGCTGGGCGAATTTTTCGTGAAGTTTCTTAGAGAAGTTCTTTCTGCAATCTGCTAGGGAGGAAATGGAAGAGAAGTTCATTAGCTTGAAGCAGAATGGCGGATCCGTAAATACACATGCAGTTGAATGGACCCGGCTCAGTCGATTTGTGGGGCTTTTAGTTGCCAACGAGACAGATAGGGCAAGGCGGTTTATACATAGTTTGGATGTGGAGATTCAGAGGCACATCATATCGTTGAGACTGGCCACCTTCTCTCAAGTTCTCAAGGCGATTAGGAAACATCAGAGTTTATGAGTAAGAGTAAAGGGAACTCAACAGCAAGAGGTTGTGGTGCGGAAGACTCCGTATGCACCAACCAGAGCTCCTGGACATAGAGGCATTCCGGTTAACAGACAGGGGACAATGCTTATGAAAAGGACCTTTGTTTCAACGCAAAAGAAGGATGTGATTTGTGATTTCTGCCAACGACCGGGTCATTTCCGAAAGGAGTGCTAGATGAGGCTTAGGCAATGTCTAATTTGCGGAGCTGCTAATCAATGGATTAATACTTGTCTATCAAGAGTTCAGTTGAAAGGTGATGCTCCGAGAGCACAGCAGAAGCAGATTACTTAGATGCCTAACCAGGGACGGGCCTTCACCTTGACGGCCGAGGAGGCCAAACCTTCAGACGATGTTGTTTCAGGTATCCTACTTGTTTATGATTTTTCCGTATTGGCATTATTCGATTCTGGTGCATCCCATTACTTTATATGGTCCAAGTTTATTAGTGCACACTCTATCCCACACACGGCTCTATCTAGCTGTTGGGACATACACACTGGGAATGAGAGAATTATATTTAGTAGTGAATGCAAGAGTTGTTCGATCGTTATTTGCGGACGGGAGTTATTTGCGGATTTTTTGGTGATAGATACTGGCAGTTACGATATTGTCTTGGGAATAGACTTTCTTGCATTTTCCACGCTCACATTGATTGTAGGGCGAAGAAAGTGATTTTCTAGATTTTCAGACATCCAGAATTTGTATTCTTGGGGGGTAGCAAATCGGTCGGGCCAGTCGAATTTAGGGCTAAGCCGACAAGTGACACTTTTTCGTCAATGGAGGTAATCAAGGAGGAAGCACCAGTAGTGGTTCGGGATTTCATGGATATATTCGAGGACATCTCAGGTTTACCACCAAAACGAGATGTGGAGTTCGCGATTGATCTTATTTCAGAAGCAACGCCAATTTCAAAGGCTTATTATCCGATGGCACCGGTAGAACTAGAAGAGGTAAAGAGACAAGTTTTCGAATTACTAGATAAGGGCTGGATTCGCAATAGCGGTTCGCCATGGGGAGCTCCAGTTCTTTTAGTCAAGAAGAAAGATGGCATGTGGAGGATGTGCATCGACTATTGAGAATTAAATTGGATGACTATTAGGAATAAGTACCCAATCTCTCGCATAGGCGAATTATTCGATCAACTCAGTGGCGCGGGAGTATTCTCGAAATTGGATTTTCGATCAAGTTATCATCAAGTGTGGGTGAAAGCAGAAGACATTTGCAAGACGGCGTTCAGAACTCGATATGGGCATTACGAGTATTTAGTTATACCATTTGGAGTTACTAACACACCGACGATATTTATGGACTTGATGAACGGGATCTTTTCACCATTTCTAGATCAGTTCATAGTAGTATTCATTGATAATATTTTGGTCTATTCGAGAAGTAAAGAAGAGCATGAAGAACATTTAAGAATTGCACTGCAGACATTAAGACAAGAAAAGTTATATGCTAAGATAAGCAAGTGCGGGTTTTGGCTCGAAGAAGTGAAGTTCTTGGGTCATGTTGTATCTGGTGATGGTAGTGCAGTTGACCCCGAAAAGATTGCATCTATTCATGATTGGCCAATTCCAAAGAATGTAGGGAAGATCAGAAGTTTTCTTGGACTTGCTGAATATTATAGAAGGTTGTGGAGAACTTCGCTCGGATAGCAGAACTTTTGACCAAGCTAATACGAAAGGAGATACCGTTTGTTTGGACCGAGAAATATGCATCAGCTTTTGAAGCGCTGAAACAAAAATTGACAACCGTTCCTATTTTAATAGTGTCAGATGGTTCCAGAGGATCAGTTATTCACAGCGACGTATCTGGGAAAGGCTTGGGATGTGTCTTGATGCAGCACGACAAGGTTATAGCTTATGCATCGAGGTAGTTGAAGACTCATGGGAAGAACTATCCAACTCATGACTTGAAGCTAGCAACAGTTATTTTTGCGCTGAAGATTTGGAGACACTATTTATTAGGCGAAAGGGTAGAGGTGTTTACTGATCACAAGAACCTAAAGTACGTGTTCACATAGAAAGAGCTCAATATGAGGCAGCGTAGATAGTTGGAGCTGATGGCCGACTATGATCTTGATCTAAAATACCATCCGAGGAAAGTTAATGTAGTACTGGATGCTTTAAGTCGGTTGCCAGCGATACGGATGTTGACTGCACAGAAAGAGATTATAACAGATTTTCAGAGATTCGAGTTGGAAATCGTACTACCAGACTCATCAGGATAGTTGATGCAGTTACAAGTACAGTCATCATTGATTGATAGCATTAAGGCAGCACAGTTGCATGATTCTAGATTATAAAAATTTCAGGGACAAGTGGAAGCGAGACTTCGAACAGATTTATTGATTCATGAAGATAGTTCGTTAAGATATGGAAGTCGTTTGTGTGTACCTAAAAGAGAAGTTCGTGAAGAAGTCATGAAGGAGGCTCATAGTTCCGCATATTCGGTACATCCAGGAAACACGAAGATGTATAGAGATTTGCGACAACACTTTTGGTGGGAAGGCATGAAAAAAAGATTGCTCGTTATGTATCGAGGTGCTTGGTGTGTCAGCAAGTCAAGACTGAACATCAAAAGATAGCTAGTTTGTTGCAACCACTTCCGATTCCCCAATGGAAGTAGGAATATATAACCATGGATTTCGTGACAGCCTTACCACGGATACCAAAGGGTAATAACGCGGTTTGGATGATCGTCGATCGACTGACCAAACCAGCTCATTTCATACTATTTCGAGTTAGACAATCAACGGAGGTATTGATAGAGAGGTACATGCAGGAGATTGTGAGATTGCATGGAGTACCGGTGAGTACTGTTTCTTATCGTGACACCCGGTTCCTATCACATTTTTGGAGGAATTTCAAGAAAGTCTGAAAACTCGCTTGAAATTTAATACGGTCTATCATTCTCAGACAGATGGACAGTCTGAGAGAACGATCCAAACTCTTGAAGATATGTTGAGAGCTTGCATGTTAGACTTCAAGGGTTCGTGGAAGGATCATTTGCATTTAGTGGAGTTTTCATACAATAACAGTTTTCAGGTGACTATACAAATGGCTCCATCCAAAGCATTGTGCGGTCGTAAGTGTCGCTCACCTGTATGTTGGGAAGATGTTGAAGAAAAAATATTGTTGGGACCGGAACTCATTGTGCAAACTATGAAGAAAGTTAACTTGATTCGTGATCATATGAAGGTGGCACAAGATCGACAAAAAAGTTGGGCTGATACTAAAAGAAGACCTTTGGAGTTTGCTGTTGGTGATCTTGTGTTCTTGAAAATATCACCGACTAGGGAAGTAATCCGATTTGGTAGTCGAGGCAAGCTTGGTTCCCGTTTCGTGGGACCTTTCGATATTATTGAGCGTATTAGAGAAGTAGTTTATCGATTGGTTTTACCACCATCCTTGACGGGAGTTCATGATGTGTTTCAAGTATCTCAACTTCGCAAGTATGTTCGAAATTAGACGCACATCATAGACCACTCAGAATTGACAGTGAGAGGATTTGACTTATGAAGAGCAACCGATAGCTATTGTGGATCGACGAGAAAAGGTTCTCAAGACTAAAGTGATCCCTTTAATACTTGTTTCGCGGGTAAATCGTTTGCATGGAGAATCTACTTGGGAACGTGGAGACGATATTCGACAAAAGTTTCCACACCTCTTTCCTTAGATCTGTATCTTTATTGTTCTTGTCTTTTTCTGTTTCGTGAATTTCGAGGACGAAATTCTTTTGTAGTTAGGTATGATGTAACACCCTAGCACGTTCATACGATATTAATTGGTATTGCTTTATATTTTTATTTATTCCTTTGGGTTGCGATTGTTTTGAATAGTAGAAGTGGTTATCCGACCCGACCCGCATGTGTGAAACCTATTATGGGGCTAGGCTGTATATTTTTATTTAATATTTATCAGTAAACTGAATTTATGTGAATCTCGTATAATATATATATATATATATATAATATCTAAATCATCATATATCTTCTGGTAGCCACATGTTAGAGATAATTTATATTAACTGTCATATGGTTATTCCAGTATCTCATATTCTATATTGATATTTATCATATAGTCTAGATACCAAATATTTCTTAGATATATATATATATATTTAAATCTTTTTAGATCTTAAATAAGGGGCATAAGTTATCTAAATAACATTCTTGCAATATGGTAAAAAGGTTACGTATATATATTATTTTCCAAAATATATTTTCAGTGAGTTTTTGGTAGAGACGGAATGAAATTTGATATTATCTGTATACTATTAGTTATGTTAAACTATAATATAATAAATAACTTAATATATACAATACTATATATATATATTATATTTTTTTATTATAAAACAAAACTTTCCTCTCTCTCTTTGTTGTTTCTCCCCATCTCCCTCGTCTTTGTTCCCGAGCCCTAACCCACGCCACCATCACCGAATCCCTTTCTCCCCTCTTCGTCGTCGCCGCGCCCCAAACTCCGACCTCATTGTCATTCTCTTCCTCTTCCCCAACTGCAATACCTCTGGCTTCACCTACGACGCCTCCAGCCTCGCACCCATCTCTCCATCCTTACCTCACCGTCGTCTCCCTCGTACCCTCATCCCAATCACCGCCGATCAACCCACGTCTCCCTCTACGACCACGCCATCGGCTCCATCATCATCGTCATCTTTCACGTCTCCAACACCGAACACTTTGACCCCCCCCACAACCCGACTTCACCTCGCCTGAACCCCAGCACCCATCGTCCCTCAACCCAGAACTCCAGCCACCTTGTCACCGCCATTCATCGCCATCGTCATTACGATTCTCGGCTACAATCTAGATCCAAGCCGATCCCATCACCTGAATTTCTTTCTCCTATCGCCGTCAAACCATCAAGCGTCGCCGTCGCTGATCTCTAACCAAGCGCTCTGTTGTTTCCCTCGACGAACAACCAACCCCCAACGCTGTCCTATCATCGCAGTTGCCCAAGTTCAGGTCGAGACTTGCTTGCGTCGTGTTTACGTCGTTGTCATCGTTCGGTGTTCGTCATGTGGGTATCCGTATTCGTCATAATTTTACCGACTGAGGCAAAACTTGCAACATGCTAGTTTTACCTATACCAGCATATATATATATATATATTTATAATATATACATATATTTATAATGTTGCAAATTATTATCAATATACAATTTTATAGAGATAATCCGTATTTTATCATTTATTAACACTATCACGTGTGTAGTTACAAGTGATAAAGTTATGTGAAGTTACATATATAAATAGACTTAATATGGTTTAATTTATACAGTTTAATTTATATAATCGTAAACCGCTATTACAAATACGGTTAGATATATATTTAAACAAGTAATAATGAATATATCAATCTCGTTACAGCTAGATAACCATGACCATTATATTCTTGCTTTTATTATGATTTGTTATACGATTGAATACTTCACCTGCTTAATACACAATACCTGATATGTACGCGACACGTTATCTTGCCATTGCTATAGCTGTATTGTCTATACCTGTTACTTGTAATAGCTACTGATGCCAACAATAATGAATTGTTATCTTGATTGACCTGACTTGTTGTCTTGTTAGATAAAATCTGCATATGATTGTCCCGGTATTGGCATTGGTTAGGCATTCTATTGATATCTGACTTGAACATGAAATCTGGGGAAAAAGGAAAATAAAAAATGTAGCTGAAACGTAACTCAAGAAGATATTATTGTTGCCGTGATTCTGGGGATATACGGAATAACCATTGTTTATTGTACCGTCGTTCCGTGGGGAATGAACAGAGTATATTATACCGTAGTCCCGTGGGGAATGAACGAGATATTTACTGTTGAGTTACGATGAGAATTATATTAATTGGTTTCAAATGCCTGTGGGATAGTAAACCTAGAAACATAGATTTTAGGATACATGTGATATACCTACAGTGCTGTTATATCACCTGTAATTGTTTTGTTTATAATTATACATTATTTTGCACATGACACTCTGTATAACATACTGGTCAGTTTATTATTATTATTATGATATTTATGACGCACTGACGTCTGGATTTTGCATGGCCCGATTCTTTTAACCTTATCGCAGGAAGATCGAAAATATTTTGACAGGCAAGCTGAGCAATGAGGAGATTTGCTGATTAGTTTTGTGATATTTAGTTTTATTTTATTTTCTAGTCATGGTTTTAACATTGTGATCACATAATAGACGTGGTTAGGATATTATTTCTTGTTGGATCTTTATTCGTTTCCGCTAATTTTTCTTGGTATTATTTTATTGTGGCAGTTGGACATGTGATAGTTAGCTATTTATTTACTGTTCTTGATATCTGATTGACAGCCGTAATGTGACTATGTAAGGATATTTTCTCGCCATAAGTAGCATGGTTGGTTTTGTCACTTATCATATTTACGTATTTTGGGAAGCAGGGCGTGACGCACGGAGAATGCGCGAACATGACAAGATTTGGTGGTTCGGGTTTTTCGGTTGAACTAGACGTGACATGTTTTGGAACGGTCAAGCTGCTCCATGTAGGCTAGGGCTACATCAGATAGGCATTGCCTCCTCACAAGCTATTCCGCCTAAACCCTTAATCCACATTCTTTCATATTGGTGTTAGCACAATTCATACTCATGTTAGCTATTAGCTATGGTATCTAATTTGACGGTTTATACTCTACTACCCTGCCCGGTATGTGTTTGATATTCCATGCTCATAATATCAAGTTAGTAGTTAGCTAAGGTTCATAACCTTGAGAAATGTGAACAGCCGGTGTGTGTTTAATATTCCGTGTTCTTCACAACGATTCGTATTTTCATAAGGAATCAAAAGGGATGTTTAATGGAGTGTTTCTAGTCATATATAGGCAATCTTAAGTCCTAGCTAGCTTTCTTTGCTTTAAACTTCTTTTGTGACAACAATTCTTTCTCTCAAACCCTCTTTGTTTTGCTCGCCTTAATCAAGTCCATTAGAAGCCAACTTTCTTATGGGATCGACCTATACTCAACTGGCTAGCTTCATCGCGACGCCGTTCGTGATTGAGGTTAATTGTACTCTAACTTTCATATCAATCAAATGACGCCGTTCCCAGGAAAGACGGCTTTCTAAAGGATTTGATTATTCATGCTCATTTTCCTTTACTTTTTCTTATTCAAAATCTATTAAAATTGAAAAGTTAAAACCCCATAAAAAAAATTTGTTGTTTTTTATGGTCTTCTTTTAGTTGCTTCCATAGATCAAATTTGACACAATTGACCTTCAAATCTAAGATCGAGGAACATTGGTGCATATTTCAAGAGGGGGAGATTTAGCACCAAAACCGGGAGAAGATTTGCGCTTAGCACCAAATTCAAGAGGCGATTGCTTCTCAAATTGCCACAACCTGGCGATTTGATTAGGAATTTGGAGCACAAAATTTGAGCACTCTCTCTCTCCCTCTCATTCTAAAAAATATTGTTAGTTGATTTGTTTTGTTTAAGATTTTGTGTGTTGCATTTCTAATAATACGGACTTAAGGACAAATCATCCAAAATAAAGATAAGGTGGGGATTTTATCACCCTTAACTCAAAAATCGTAGACTACTTATCTTCCATAACCCAATCTTTAACATAAAAATACTAGACTTTCCCTTTAAGGATTTGCTCTCAACAGGAGAAAGAAGGCTAAGAAAACTCTCACTTTCAGCACTAGCTATTTGAGTGGTGTCTAAGAAAAGTGTTATGAGATTACACCTCTAAAGAAAAGTGGTTACTTAATTAGGATCTTTGCGATTGCATTAGTAACCTCCCACTTATTCTTGCACTTACCTTGCCACTTAATTAATTAGGGGTGTGTTTGACGATCTTTAATGAAATTACGCTCATAGCTGAACTTGTGTGCCATCCTAAATGAAATTTATAACCACAGAAAAGAAGAGGGAAGGAAACAAACCTCCCATGAAAAATTCAGGGGTTAAAGAAGCAAGATGGAGGCCGATTCGTAGTCGTCGTAGTTTAAATGGTCGCGACTTCTCAGTCAACCTGACGAATTGGGGGCTCGGGTTCTTCTGGAGGCCAAAAGAAGAAGAAAGGGGATTTTTAGAGGGCACGGGTTGATGAGAGAGAGAGAGAGTAGATCTGATAGGAATGGGGTTTAAATAGATGGGCCAAAAAGATCCTAGGATTTTTACACAAAACCCTCCCAAACATGCCATTTGCACACATTAGAAGAGATTTGCACCAATCTCCTCTCAACAAGATTTCTATATTTGTCCAAAGTTTTTCTAAAAGTTTTCTTGAGAGATTTATTTATATTTTGAAGAGATTTATTTAAAAATTTACAATCACTGGGAGATATTTCACCATTTTTTTCTTATATATATATATATATTATTTGTATATCTCTCTCTCAATTTTTTCTTCTTTTTCTTCTTTTTTTCCTTTTATAAAATGAATATTCACCATGCAAGAATATTCATGAAAAAGAAATATTCACAAGAAAATAAAAGAAAACAATATACACATTATCCCCCACACTTATTTGAAACAGTGTCCCCACTATTTATGACTGAAAAATCGAAGTGTGAAGGATAGACGGAGGAAGATTAGTCAATGAAAACCAACTCCTATAGCAACATGAGCTCCTTCGATGGTTTGGCGGAAAAAAACCCGGTTTCAATCGATGTTCATTCACTTTACAGAGTGAACCGTCCTTTAGATTTTCCAAATCCACCGCACCGTGTGGGTACATACACCGCACTAAGAATGGTCCAGTCTAATGAGATCGTAACTTCCTAAAATGGAAGTGCAAGCGAGTGTCATAGAGAAGAACCTGTTGACCGGTCGAAAAGGATTTGCGCGAAAAGTGTCTATCATGAAACATCTTTGTCCGGTTCTTAACAATAACTGCATTGTCGTATGCCTCATTCTCTGAGTTCTTGCAGTTCATTTAATTGCATCTTTTGATAGCTTCCCGCTAGGCTAAGATCAAAACGCAGTTCCTTGATGGCCCACATTGCCAGATGCTCAATTTCGATAGGAAGATGGAAAGCCTTGTCGTAGATTAACCAATAAGGAGACATTCTTAAAGTGGTCTTATAAGCTATACGGAATGCCTAAAGAGCATCCATTAGCTTACTTGATCAATTCCTACGGTTCTTGAAAACCGTTTTCTCTAGAATTTTCTTGATTTGTTGGTTCGAAACTTCGGCTTGCCCATATGTTTGGGGATGATAGGACGAGATAGCTTGCGTGTGATCAAATATTTTCGCATCAAAGTCCCGAAAGACCGATTGCAGAAATTTGTCCCGTTGTCTTTAATGATAGCGCGTGGGTATCCGAACCGGGAAAATATATTATCTTTAAGGAATTCAACGACAACCTTGTTGTCGTTCGTCCGGCTTGCTATTGTCTCGACCCATTTGGACACATAATCAATTGCCAGCAAGATGTATAAGTTCCCAAAAGAGTTAGGAAACGTCCCGATAAAGCCAATTCTCCAAACGTTGGATATCTCCACAACCAAGATTGGTTGGAGCGGCTCATTCCTCCAGGTGATTCGTCCTAAATACTGACAGCAGATACAAGTCTTGCAATAATCATGTGCATATTTAAATAATGTTGACCAATAAAAACCAGTTGCAAGACCTTCTCCGCAGTTTTCTTAGGACCAAAATGTCCGCCATATGCTTGATCGTGGCAAAAGGAGAATACACTCTTGACTTCATCTTCGGGTAAACATCGGCCAATGATCTGATTCGGACAGTATTTGAACAGATAAGGATCATCCTAGTAAAAGTGTTTAACTTGGGACAAAAATCGATGCTTGTTCTGATTGGACCATTCGGTAGGTATCAATCCCATGGCTAAGTAGCTCACAATATCCACAAACCAAGGTTCGCAAGATACTGCCAAGAGGTACTCATCGAGGAACGAATCGTTAATCGGCAATGGAACAGTCGGCAAAGAAGGAAGGCATGAGAGATGGTCAGCTACAACGTTTTCACATCCTCGTTTGTCCTTAATGACAAGGTCAAACTCTTGAAGTAAGAGAATCCAACGAATGGGTCGAGATTTGGCATCCTCTTTCGCAAAAAGGTGCCGCAAAGCTGCGTGATCGGTATAAAGAACCGGTGCCCAATGAGATAGGTCCTGAATTTTTCTAAAGCGAACACAACTGTCAAGAATTCCTTCTTGGTCATTGTGTAGTTCATCTGAGCATCATTCAGGGTCTATCTTGCGTAATAGATTACATATGGCATATTATCAATGTGTTGTCGTAAGACCACACCGATAGCAAAGTCAGATGTATCACACATAATCTCGAAAGGATGATTCCAGTCGGATGAGTGAAGAACTAGAGCAGTAGTGAGGGAGCGTTTCAACGAGTCAAAAGCAATGAGACAATCCGAGTTTAAGTCAAACATGGTGTCTTTGGTCAAGGGTCTAGCAATTTTGCTAAAATTCTTGATAAACCGTATATAGAAACCGACATGGTTAAGAAAAGATCGTATGTCTTTGATGAAAGTGGGAGGAGGCAGATTGGAAATGATATCTATCCTTGCTTTGTCAACCTTAATGCCGCTTCGAGAAATGATATGTCCTGAAGACTATCCCTTCTTGAACCATAAACTGGCATTTTTCCCAATTCAAAGTGAGGTTCTTGTCCCTACACCGGGAAAGAACAGTGTCAAGATGGCGTAAACACTCATCGAAATAATCTCCAAAAATGGAGAAATCGTCCATAAAGATCTCCAGAAAATTCTTGACCATGTTAGAGAATATCTCTATCATACACCGCTGAAAGGTAGCGGGCGCATTGCACAACCCAAAGTGCATGCATCTGTATGCAAACGTATTGAACGGAAAAGTAAAAGTGATTTTGTCCTGATCCTTGTCGGTGATGGGAACTTGGTTATAGCCTGAGTAACCATCCAGAAAGCAGTAGTACTCATGGCTAGCCAAGCATTCTTGCATCTGGTCGATAAAAGGTAGAGGAAAATGATCTTTTCTCATCACAGCATTGAGTTTCCGGTAATCGATACATACTTGCCACTCGGTTGAGGTGTGAGACAGAATCAACTCATTTGCCTCATTGGTTACGACCGTGATACCAGACTTTTTAGGGACCACGTGAATCGGACCGACCCACTTGCTATCAGATATTGGGTAAATGATACCACTATCTAAGCACTTGACAATTTCTTTTTTAATCGCCTCTTTCATGATGGGATTCAACCGTCTTTATAGGTCCCGGGTTGTTTGGCATTATCCATCATATGTATATGATGTTCTACAATCAAGGGATTAATCACTTTGATGTCCGCCATCGTCCAATCAAAAGCTTGCCGATTAGATTGCAAAACGGATAGAAGAGCTTTCTCTTGCTCCGAAGCTAGAGAAGCCGAGATGATAACCGGGAGCGTTTTGTTCTCATCTAAGTACGCATACTTAAGGTGGGACGACAAAAGGTTAAGTTCAAGTATTAGTGGAGCAACAATGGAAGGTAAGGTCAGGGACCGATACTCGAACTCGAAGGATTCTAATAGGGGTTCAAAGTGTGTACGAAACAGAATTGGATAGTTCAACTAACTCATCCATAAAGACGAAAGATTCAAACTCGGAAGGTGACTCATCAACAGACATGTTCCAAGACTCAGGATTATCAACAAAGGTGAAACACTCATACGCTATATCAGACAAGAACGCACTAGTGGCGTCAGGATCATCACGATCGAACAAAAACTCCTCAAACTCACAGCTGCCAAGGGCGATCTCATGGATGGAGCAAACCTCTAGTATAGGAGTAGATGGTTGTTCCTGCCAAAATTTTCGGCCAAGAGCTACTTGTTCCCTTATAAAAAAAAAGGGGGAGAGTCCTCAAAATTTGGCCTCACGTGTTAAACACGTGGATGCTAGCATATGGGCGCTAAAAGATAAAACAATTAATGGCCAAACAGGTCTCACGTGTAAAACACGTGAGCGCTCATATGCAAAGCATGTGAGCGCTCATATGCAAAGCATATGAGCGCTGAATAAAAAATTAAGGGCCAAACAGGCCTCACGTGTAAAACACGTGAGCGCCCATATGCAAAGCATATAAACACTTAACATAAATCACCAATGGCCAAACAAGCCACACGTGAGCGCTCATATGCAAAGCATATGAGCGCTGAACATAAATAGGCTAAAACCCACAGCAGGGGTCACATGTTAAACACATGAGTTCTCTTGCCTCTCACATGTATGAGCACCCCAATTTAAAATGCTCCTATCAAATTCTAGAATTAAATTCTATTTTGGAAAATATTTTCCTGATATTTCTCAAACTAAAAAGATCTTCTCTTTTAAACAGAGGACCTTTGGATCAAAGATCCAACGGTGATCATCTGGTAGAATACAGTTCTATCATAGGAAAATATTTTCCTAATCTTGCTAAATTAACAAGATATTCATATGATCAGAATTCTATGTTAGAACAAAATTCTAATCTTATTAAACTAACGAGATATCTATATAATAGAATTAAATTCTATATATTTCCGATCTTGTTAACTAAAAAGATATGTTAGAATAAAATTCTAATCTTGTTAAAACTAACAAAATATTCATAATCTTGTTAAACAAACAAGAAATCTTCTCTGTTAAATAGAGAACTTTTGGATTAAAAATCCAACGGTGAATAAAATTCACTGATTGATCTAAAAGATCATGAAGTCAATCATAATCTCTCAATAAGGTATTCCCTTAACAAATTGATTCTTTTTCTTCTCATATAAATAGGAGCAAGGAGAGGAGAAGATACACACAGAGGGAGAGGGGAAGAAAAATAGAGAGAATTTAATTCTCTAAAGAAGAGGAACCCCTCCCAAAAACTCTCACAAAAAGAGAATTTAATTATCAAACCAAGAGTTTAACTCTTCTCAAAGAACTTAGTTCTTTTTCTGGTTAAGATCTGCAGAAGAAGATCTCCTCACAAGTTGAGAATTTAATTCTCATCGGGGAGATTCTGTCATGCACATTCAAAACCTAGGGGAAAGAACTGAATTCAAAAGAGTTTAACTCTTCCAAAACATATGGGAATTTAATTCCTCTGAAACTAGGGTTTAACCCTTTAAAAAGAATTTAATCCCTGCAAAGAACAAAAGGAGAACTTGATTCCTCGGAACCATAGAAGAACATCCTAATGATTCATTAGCTTTCAAACGCTACGTAACAGATCACGTGTTCCCACGTGAGCACCTCTGAGGAACAAAAAGGAACGACTGACACCGAGTCACGTGATCCCACGTGACCCCCCCAAAAAGTGCTTAGCACTTTCAAAAAAGAAAAAGGTGTTTAAACCCAAAGACAGTTACCATTTCTGGCGCCTCACGTGATCCCACGTGACCCTCAAAAAAGTGCTTAGCACTTCCGAAAGAAAAAGGGAATAAACCCAATATAGTTCCCATCTTGGGGGCGCCTCACGTGATTCCACGTGACCCAATAGTGCTTAGCACTCAGAAAAGATTCTAGGGAATAAACCCAAAGGAGCAGCGCCGGCTTTCAAGCGCCTCACGTGACCCCATATGAGCGCCTTAAATTTTTAGCGTTTAACACTACTTCAAGCGCCTCACGTGACCCTACGTGAGCGCCTCAAATTTTTAGTGTTTAACACTACTTCAAGCGCCTCACGTGGGAACACGTGAGCGACGAGCATACATTAGTGTTTAACATATGAGAGGCTAACCTTAGCCTAAATTAGCCAGGTCTCCCGAGGCCAAAAACCTTTTGTCCATCGACCAACCAAGCCCTCCTATGACTAGTGATCTCCTAATACATGGCATCTAAAGTCATGTTCATGCCACATCTTCTCTCGATCTGGAAATTGGTTCAAGGGTACATCTCTCCACACCTTTGATACATGTCGTTGTAATTCTTCAACGTCTTCAGAGAGGTGGAGGGTCCCAATAACCAATAACTCTTGGCGCACCCTCAAACTGATGAGCCAAACTCTATGGACTATGATGTCCTTAAACTCCATGGACCGCAACGTCCCTAAACTAAACTCTATGGACTATGATGTCCTTAAACTCCATGGACCGCAACGTCCCTAAACTAAACTCCATGGAATATGATGTCCTTAAACCCAACGGACTGCAACGTCCCTAAATTAAACTCCATGGATTATGATGTCTTTAAACATGGACTATGATGTCCTTAAACCTAATGGACCGTAATGTACCTAAACTAAAATGATAGGGCCCAAATGCTCTTTCATTGGATCTAAATGAACTTAAAACCTTGTTAAGTAGATAGTCTAAAATTAGACTAACAAATCCTTAACAAACATTTAAGTTGATCTTAATCTCAAACGAGGTTAACGAGCCTTAAATCCACCAAACCCAAATCTAAGAAAATCCGGATTTGGACTAATCCCCGTCCTACGGACGACAACATAAATTAGTCTCCGTATACAATCCACGGGCAGCCAAAAATAAAACAAACACACACGACACGAAGTGAACATCTGGAGCAGGAGAAAGTTGTTACCACGATGCGGTAACGAAATTAACTGCAGGGGCTTGCGCCTACAGGGAAAAGCGTCACAATCAAAAAACCCTCACAAATGAGGGGGAATCTGACAAAGTCTGATACAACAACCGCATCCATCCAAACCTCCAATACGCAGTGCCATAAATCAACTTGGCATCTTCGGAGAGGTGGAAGGATAAAACCAAATAGCATCTGCCCCCAAATTCAGGCAAGACGACCTACGCGGTTTCGTCTCTGTTTTTGGCGTTAAACAACGGTTCAGAGGGCTGACTCCCCAAGCTAAAAATGTTGCTTTCAATTGTCATTTTTCCAAAAGATAGGTTCGTGGAATCATTCTGACAATTAATCACAGCATTTGAGATTGCTAGAAATGGTCGGCCGAGAATCACCGGAATTTGATTCTTGAGGTTAGTTACAGGTTGTGTATCTAAGACGATGAAGTCCACGGAGAAAATGAAATACCCAGCTTTAATTAACGCATCCTCTAGCTCATCCCTAGGGTGGGTGATCGATCGGTCGACCATTTGGAGTGTACAATATGTGGGTTTCAATTCCTCTACACCAAGATGTTCATATACAGAGTAAGGAAGCAAGTTAACACTAGCACCGAGATCTAAAAGACCACGGTTGATGTTCTTGTTGGGGTCGAAAATTGCACCCCGGTTGACCAAGTCAAAGTCAAGGTCAACCCCAAGCCAAGTGGGCCCAAGCCCAGATCAAGTGGGCCCATGCCCAAGTCGAGTCCGAACATGAAGCGGACGGCCCCTCTCCATGCCGAAATAAAAATCATGTAATAAATAATTTTGATGTATTTTTTTTATGCATGAATGTAATCAAAATAGGCATAAAGCCAAATTTTTGTAAAGCGCATGGCTTATGTGCAAAAGAAATGAGCACATGAGGTATGAGATGTAAATGTGTAAGCCTATATAAGGCAGCATGATGATGAATAAAGCATACACTTTTCATTCTCTCAAAATCTAGGGTTTTTGTGTCTCCTTCTCCTTTCTCAAGGTTCTAAAACCTTCTTCCCCTTTTGAATTAACTCAAGAGTTTTACCCTTCTTCTTCCAAAAATAAATAGTTTTTCACCACAAAACCCACAAAGGAGAGCTCAGATCTTCCATTAGATCTCAAAAGGGGAAGATTTTTAAATCGCATCCCCTTTTCTCCAAGATCCGATCAACAGAGGGGAGGAAGAAGGAGACCCATCTCCAAAGACCGCATTTTGGGAAAGATCCAGGGCTCAGGAGAGAAGAAAGAGGTCCTCTTGAGCATTTACAAAGATTTCTTGGAATTTAACTCCACAAATCAAAGCTTCTGGGAGTTTAACTTCATTTCATTCAAAAAAAAAAAGAAGAATCTTTCTTTCTAGGAGTTCAACTCCATAAGTCAAATCGGGAGCACAGCTCCCAGTGCAGGGACCAAGTCCCTTTTTCTGCTGACGCCCAGCGTCCGCGTGCCGAGCACATGGGGCACCAGCGCCCGCGTGCCGAGCACGTAGGGCGCCAACGCCCAGCGCCCACGTGCCGAGCACATGGGGAGCCGGCGCCCAGCGCGCTCGTGCCCACGTGCCGAGCACGTGGGGCGCCAGCGCCCAGCATTCTAGCGCCCACGTGCCGAGCACATGGGGCGCCAGCGCCCAGCACGCTAGCGCCCATGTTCTGAGCACGTGAGGCGCCAGCGCCCAGCGCCCATGTGCCGAGCACGTGAAGCGCTCGCGCCCAGCGCCCGCGTACCATGCACGTGAGGCGCTGACCCCTCCACGCGTCCTTTGGACGCTTTTTCTCCTTCTTATATACATGTATATATGTGTGTATATATATATAGATACACACACACACTCTCCACGACACTGTCCCTGTTAGAAAAAAAAAATTATAACGGGGCGTTGTCCCGCACCCTGCAAGGGGGCTTCTAGCCCCCTTGACCCCCAGCCGCTATCCGGGTAGCCGCCCTCCCGTAAAAACTCTGCAAGACTCCCGATATATCCAAAACCCCTTCAAAACACAACACTGCATATTGAGTTTGCATGACCTGTTTGACCCGTCAATCGGAGGTTCTCTCGCTCCAAAAGCGAGGGGTAATTAACGACAGCTTAGTCTGCGGCTGCCGGAGATTCGGATCCCCACAATCAATAAACCCCAGCCTACTGTCACGACCCAAATATGGCACGTGACCGGCACTTAAATCACATGACATCTAAAGACGTCGACGCGATTCAAGTAATCCGAAAACCGGAATCTAAACCCTTTCGAAAATATTGGAGGTGAGTTTAAAATAGTCATTAGATAGAATCGGTTTAAATAACATTTAAATTTAACTAAGTATGTTTGAAAAACATCTACGACGTTTTGAAAATCTGACAACACCTCCTTTGAAAATTTTATATAAAAACCCGATACATTACAACAATAAAATAGCATCCCAACGGGAGCTAGCTTTCATGTTCAAGAGACGGAACAACCAAACGATCTATATCAAAAGTCGACTGTAAAGAGTGCGGCCTCATAATTTTTAAGTCTCACTTCTAATTCCACAATATACAATTTCTAAGTTGATGGAGTGTCCACTAGATACAAGAATATATGAATAATCAAGAGTGAGTACGATACAATAATAACCCACTAACCAATCAATCATCGAAAAGAATGTGTGCCCAAGCCGCTGATAATCCAAGGGGTAAAACCTGCAAGAAACTATGGCACAACGTGCATGTGTTGCCAACTCAGTGAATAAAAGTACATCTAAAGGTATAAATCGAAATGCATGACGATACCTAGGTCATAAGTAAAGTCCTGTCATAATCTGTACTAATATAATATATGATATGCATATGTGCAATACTACCATGCAATCCCAAGTATAATATCTCAACGTCATATGAGTAAAAATCATGAATCTATAGTTCATGTTGGAATCCCTTTTTGTATATGCATGTCTGTACAAATATATGCAGGTACTGTCCTCCGGATCAATCTTGGTTGAATCCACTAAATAATATCTAACTGTGTACCTCATGATAATGATCATATCAATATATATAGAGATGTCCAGCATCGACATCAAAATCCGAAATCTCTCGTGTCCATCATCGACACGTAAATGCAGATACCGTCGACACCATCTCAACAGATGATCGCCACCCGATATCCTGGTTACGATCAGTATCCCCTGGATATCCGCCGTAACCAATCGAACCTCGGTCAGTATCCCCTGGATATCTGCCGTGCTCATTTCTATCTCCGGAATCGAGTATCCTCGTTAGGCTCCCCGCCTATAATGCGGCTATCCTGCCTTTCGGCCCCGACCGGGTCCACTAGGTATCCAACTGTATGCCCACCGACTCAGTCTGGATAATATACAAATCCGCAACCGTATGACCCCCGACTCGGTTCGGATATCAAAATCAGAAAAGACAAATCTCATGGTGGACGTTTACTCATTATACCAAAAATATCAAGTGAGGAATAAGAAACTTGCATAAATTGTATTGATGATATATATATATATATATATATATATATATATAACAGTGTCCCATACCACCGATATATATCATCAGAAGTAAAATACCAGAAAATCCAAAGAATCAAAATACATCATTTATAGTACTAATAATCGTAATTTACAACAGGAATAAAGAAGACTACATAATTATATCACATAAACATAGATTTCAATTCTACTGTGTCATGGCATTACTAATGATGTGTAGTGTAGCATGCGCGTCTGTGCTCGTGCAACATGGCAATCATTAGTATTTGTGCAAGTGTTCTACGGTTTAACAACCTATTTATTTTAATACATATATATTGCACGGTTCTACAGTGACATGGCAGTACCAATGAGGTGTAGTGTAACATATATCTACGTGTTTGTGCAGCATAGTACTTATTGGTATTCGTGCAGTGTTCTATCAGAGTGTTCGTGTCGCAGAAACGGATAATATCGATTATATAATGCAAATCATGTAAAGTACTCTAAGCGTAACTATTGTAATTACTTGCTGTGAGCTATACCATTATCTTTAGAAATGATCGAAACGTTAAGTTTGAAATAAGGAAGCTGCCCTAGATTTAAAATAGATATTCGTTTTAGAAACTGGCACGAATCCTAATATTTTATTTAAAAGACAAACGAATCGTAGTTTTTAAAAGAATATAGCTCACACAAGTATTACATCCTAAAACAGAATATAACCTAACTCTACGAGTCAAACGATAAATTGGCCATTATTCGGCATACAAATTTCATCATTTCCAATACGTATAAATCCTTGTATTATATCTCATCATATCGCTGTATCTGTATCATCTTAAATACGGTATGATCCCTCATACAAATTTATCAATTCATATCCATGTCGTACGGATCTAACATCACGTACATGTCTCACTTAAAACCATAAATGAACTCTATGCAAATGAAGGACATATAAGATGCGATATTATATCAATACCTTGAATAACTACTATACTAACTAGAGATCATAATAATATTTATAAGGTTGCGGGGGTGCTATACGCCATCCACCCGACTTCCCCTGTAGATCTAAATCTACTCACCAACTTAAAAGCTCGCTGAATCCACGTTGCTACATCGCGAACTCCGTCTCGGAATCCTCGAATCGTACCTATATTCGTATTTAAATCGCATTGATGTAAATATCATATCGAAAACCAAAACAACAAGCTAAACGCCTGTAGGTTAGAACCTACAGCACACTTAACCCAAAAACGACAATATAATTCTGTCGTTAACATATAAACGTCAACTGTTCAGCTGCAACATCAAAATACGAAAACTCCGTATCGTAAATATCTGAAATTTGATAAAACCATTTCTAAAACGTTCCCAGATTTTACTGTATAAATATTTAGACAACACAAACAATACAGAGACTTGTAAAATACCAACTCAAAGCAACAGAAGAAGAATCAACACCAAAAGCCATAGGATGGCCGGCGTCGCCGGATTTCAAGGGCGCCTCGCTGGATTTTATAGGGAGTTTGGGGCTCAGGTTTTAAGTGTAGTTTTCTAGTTGGCTCATTATACTTTTGGTCTTGCTGGTCTTTCTAGTGATTATACTTATTAGTTCCAAATTCATTTACAGTGAACTAGATACCACAAAAACCTAGTTTATGATACTGCACAACTAAACATGCTATGTGATGATATCGCAAGTTACTAAACTTAAATTAATCTGAGCTAACCCTTCCCTGGTCAAGCCATATAAACAGAACTCATGGTACGATATATCCGTGTCGTATCTAAGAATCTTAACCCCAAAACTGATATTTGCTCCCTGATTTCACATACTGATAAACTAACTTAAACTAACAATACCAAACATCCTAACAAATAACCACAGAGCTACTCTAAAAACCCCAATAGCCAAAACCTTCAAAAGTCCGGCGACGCCGGATTTACCCTATGCGTCGCCGGCCAACCTCCGAGTAAAATGGTTCGTCTCCCTAGGGTGTATTCTAGGTCCACTATATAACTTGAAGGTACTGTTTGGTTAAATTAGTTTTTATCTAAGTTATAGCAGATCATTACAGAGCCTATATTTCCTTAAGATACCAATTTTCCGATATACGATTTCTAATTTAAAGTTTACAGAACTAAAATCCTACTGTGTTTAAAGAGTATACCTACAGAATATGGTTGAAAGGCTTCCTCCAAGATACCCAAGTCCTTAGCTCCTAGTTTGATGGTGAAAATCCTTAGCACTTGTTCTTCTTCTCTTCTCTCTCTTCTTATTTTTTTTTTGTGTTCTAATGTTTTTCTTTTCCTTTCCTTCTTTCAACTTAGTTCAGTTGTCCTAATATATATTTCCTAAAATAATTAGGTATTGCTTAAGGATAATAGAATTCGGGTAGTGGGTGGTGTCAACTAGAGAAATGTGGTGCTTTCATGCAAGGTGGAGATGGTGTGCATGAGGTGTGCATGCAAGAAAGAGGTGTCCATGCCTTATCACTACAAGTTGTGGTGTCTTATAGTTATTTCTGAGCTAAAACATTACCTAACCCCTTTTCACTTACACCCTCGACATTTCCAAGTTTACACAATTTTCTAAACTTTACACAAAGACCCTTCACTACATATGTTATTATATAACACCATTCTTATTAAAATGAAGCTAAATTTCCCACTAAAACCCTAGAAATTTACTAATGTTACAAACTAAAATTTAACTTTAATTAGTTTCACATATTACTTATGAAAATGTCCTATTTTGTTTTAATAACTTTTCAAATTAACAATTTATTATTTAATTAATTAATTTTATTTATTTCTAAATTTTCAAAATTTTACAATATTCCCCCCTTAAGAAAATTCGGTCTTCGAATTTAAATTAAACCCCTTTCTTAAAACATTTTCTTAACCCTATCACCTTATTTCAAAACAATTTCCCGGGGTCTAACTTTAAAACATGAAATTTGCTCGATATAACAGGACTCCAAAGTCCCATATGAGCTAGAATGCATCATAACGCAACCATGTGCATGAAAACTCAAAATATATAATACTCACATAACTGTAACTCTAGCGGGTGCTATGAGAATTACTCCAGTTATGACAAAAATTTTGCTAAATACGAAAACCGTTGTGTATCCTTAGTACACAATAAATTCCATAATCGCAGTGCAATATCATTGCACACGACCAAGCGAAAATAAAGAAATCAACTCTATCATATATCCTATCAAGTGTAAAGCACGAAAACAAAATCAACCCTAATGGGTTGACGTGAAATCTCAAACCACACATCATGGTGTGAATGAAAACAAAACTGTGTTAAGTGCAACAGGCGTGCACGAAATGATATCCACTGCATCCACTATGCATGGAACACAAGTATACAAAATACCTCAAGTGCATCGGGGTGCACAAATAAATCTTAAGTGCATCGGAATGCACAAAATAAAAATCAAGTATACCTAGGGTGTATATATAAAATCTTTTAACCATGTGCATCTGATGTGCACAGAAATATCGGTGTAGTGCATACGGTGTATATAACACTCCAATCGAGTGCAGTCACCTTACACGAAAATCTCAACAAGTGCACCTCGTGGGCACAAAACATAAGTCAAAGTGAAATTACTGTACATAGAAATCTCATCAAGTGCACCTGGTGTGCACAAAACATAAATTGATCCTCAAATCCTTAAAAAACATATCTCAAAATCACGGACGTCTAGTTGTCCTTTCTCCAACGTTTGAAAATGAATGTTTTTAGATTATAAAAATGTAAATCGAATTCAAAGGACATCGAAGCATACTCTCTTCAATGTCGGAAGGTGTTTATACCACCGGAATCGGCATATCAAGAATTACTACTTGTCGTTTGCCACGTTCTAACGTTCTCTGTCTCTGAATTCTGGTTCTTCTTGCGAATCTTTAACGTCTGGCTCTTTTATACGATCGTCTGGTGAAGAGCAACGACACCATCCGTCTTATAGCTGGTACATCCCATCACACCTTCTTGACTAGTAGTCCGGTCTTTTGTAACGTGACATGTTGATAACGGAAATCTCTGTCCTCTGCTTGTGATCCTAATCCAATCTTATTTATTATAAAACTCCTGGAAGAGAATCCATCAAGTCTTCTGCAAAATCATTTATCCAGCCTGCCCGGAACTAGCACTCATTTCTTAACCTATTTCTCTTTAGTAACCACTATCATTCCTTTTTGATTTCCTCGTGAAAGTGTAGTTGCACGCGTCATCAAATCTTCAATATCAACTATGAAGAACAACCGTCCACTGAAACTTCGTACCAATCTCCTGTCCTATAAATTCCCTATATCAATCACATAAGGAGCGTATCTGCATAGTCACGCGAATATGCAAGTCATACTTAGTTATGACCCACTCGGAGTCTCTCAAACTCAGAAACACGAATCCGTTACTTCTGATACTCTGTAGAGAAATCTGGCTAATCTCACCTTCGAAGACTTGTCCCAATTTTTTGGAGGAAAATTTACTGCATGATCTCCTTCTTGAGCTTCTTGCATCTGGTCTGAACAAGCTCCATCGGAAGAAGTACGTCAATTTCACCGATCTCGTATCGAAGCACCACAATGGATTAAAAATCTTAACCACCCCACATCTGAATGGCTATGAATCCTCCTGATCCATCTACACTTGTAAACATCGTCAACTTTTAACTTCATGAACTCTGGAAGCAACATCTTGATAACTTCAGCAGTGATTGGTACCGCTATCTGAACAGTACGCGACACCACAATCTTCGAAGAGGAAAAAACAACACGTCTCAAGTCCGACTGATCTCTAGCAATGACTCCACCATCTGATGCGGATCTCGAAGAAACTCGCTTCAATATTAGAACTCGATCAAATATAAATAAACGACGTGTCTCTATATCACCGGAAAGTCACCTTGGTCAGTCCTTGTCCCTAACCAGTCTGCTCTGCCGTATCTCTAACTGCAACCCTCTCGTCCTCATAAACATGGTGACAGAAACAATCCACATGTAATGACGAAGGTATTTTGAAAATCTGACAGCACCTCCTTTGAAAATTTTATATAAAAACCGGATACACTACAACAATAAAATAGCATCCCAACGGGAGCTAGCTTTCACATTCTAGACACGGAACAGCCAAACGATCTATATCAGAAGTCGACTGTAAAGAGTGCGACCTCATAATTTCTAAGTCTCACTTCTAAGTCCACAATATACCATTTCTAAGTTGATGGAGTTTCCACTAGATACAAGAATATATGAATAATCAAGAGTGAGTACGATACAATAATAACCCACTTACCAATCAATCATCGAAAAGAATGTGTGCCCAAGCCGCTGATAATCCAAGCGGTAAAACCTGCAAAAAACTGTGGCACAACGGGGATGAGTTGCCAACTCAGTGAATAAAAGTACATCTAAAGGTAGAAATCGAAATGCATGACGATACCTAGGTAATAAGTATAGTCCTGTCATAATCTGTACTAATATACTATATGATATGTGCAATACTAACTATCATGCAATCCCAAGTATAATATCTCAACGTCATATGAGTCAAAATCATGAATCTATAGTTCGTGTTGGAATCCCTTTTTGTACATACATGTTTGTATAAATATATGCAGGTACTGTCCTCCGGATCAGTCCTGATTGAATCCACTAAATAATATCTAACTGTGTACCTCATGATAATGATCATATCAATATATATAGAGATGTCCAGCATCGACATCGAAATCCGAAATCTCTCGTGTCCATCATCGACACGTAAATGCAGATACCGTCGACACCATCTCAACAGATGATCGCCACCCGATATCCTGGCTACGATCAGTATCCCTTGGATATCCGCCGTGACCAATCGAACCCCGGTCAGTATCCTCTGGATATCTGCCGTGCTCATTTCTATCTCCGGAATCGAGTATTCTCGTTAGGCTCCCCGCCTATAATGCGGCTATCCTGCCCCTCGGCACCGACCGGATCCACTATGTATCCAACTGTATGTCCACCGACTCAGTCTGGATAATATACAAATCCGCAACCGTATGACCCCCGACTCGGTACGGATATCAAAATCAGAAAACATAAATCTCATGGTGGACGTTTACTCATTATACCAAAAATATCAAGTGAGGAATAAGAAACTTGCATAGATTGTATTAATGATATTATATATATATATAACAGTGTCTTATACCACCGATATATATCATCAGAAGTAAAGTACCAGAAAATCCAAAGAATCAAAATACAGTATTTATAGTACTAATAATCGTAATTTACAACAGGAATAAAGAAGACTACGTAATTATATCACATAAACATAGATTTCAATTCTACTGTGTCATGGCATTACTAATGATGTGTAGTGTAGTATGTGCGTCTGTGCTCGTGCAACATGGCAATCATTAGTATTTGTGCAAGGGTTTTACGGTGTAACAACCTATTTATTTTAATACATATATAACAACACGGTTCTACAGTGACATGTCAGTACCAATGAGGTGTAGTGTAACATATATCTACGTGTTTGTGCAGCATAGTACTTATTGGTATTCGTGCAGTGTTCTATCAGAGTGTTCGTGTCGCAGAAACGGATAACATCGATTATATAATGCAAAACATGTAAAGTACTCTAAGCGTAACTATTGTAATTACTTGCTGTGAGCTAAACCATTATCTTTAAAAATGATCGAAACGTTAAGTTTGAAATAAGGAAGCTGCCCTAGATTTAAAATAGATATCCGTTTTAGAAACTGGCACGAATCCTAGTATTTTATTTAAAAGACAAACGAATCGTAGTTTTTAAAAGAATATAGCTCACACAAGTATTACATCCTAAAACAGAATATAACCTAACTCTACGAGTCAAACGATAAATTGGCCATTATTCGGCATACAAATTTCATCATTTCCAATACGTATAAATCCTTGTATTATATCTCATCATATCGCTGTATCTGTATCATCTTAAATACGGCATGATCCCTCGTACAAATTTATCAATTCATATCCATGTCGTACGGATCTAACATCACGTACATGTCTCACTTAAAACCATAAATGAACTCTATGCAAATGAAGGACATATAAGATGCGATATTATATCAATACCTTGAATAACTACTATACTAACTAGAGATCATAATAATATTTATAAGGTTGCGGAGGTGCTAAAAGACATCCACCCGACTTCCCCTGTAGATCTAAATCTACTCACCAACTTAAAAGCTCGCTGAATCCACGTTGCTATATCGCCAACTCCGTCTCGGAATTCTCGAATCGTATCTATATTCGTATTTAAATCGCATTGATGTAAATATCATATCGAAAACCAAAACAACAAGCTAAACGCCTGTAGGTTAGAACCTACAGCACACTTAACCCAAAAACGACAATATAATTCTGTCTTTAATGTATAAACGTCAACGGTTCAGCTGCAACATCAAAATACGAAAACTCCGTATCGTAAATATCTGAAATTTGATAAAACCATTTCTAAAAAGTTCCCAGATTTTACTGTATAAATATTTAGACAACACAAACAATACAGAGACTTGTAAAATACCAACTCAAAGCTACAGAAGAAGAATCAACACTAAAATCCATAGGATGGCCGGCGTCGCCGGATTTCAAGGGCGCCTTGCCGGATTTTATGGGGAGTTTGGGGCTCATGTTTTAAGTGTAGTCTTCTAGTTGGCTCATTATACTTTTGGTCTTGCTAGTCTTTCTAGTGATTATACTTATTAGTTCCAAATTCATTTACAGTGAACTAGATAACACAAAAACCTAGTTTATGATATTGCACAACTAAACATTCTATGTGATGATATCGTAAGGTACTGAACTTAAATTAATCCGAGCTAATCCTTCCCTGGTCAAGCCATATAAACAGAACTCATGGTATGATATATCCTTGTCGTATCTAAGAATCTTAACCCCAAAACTGATATTTGCTCCCTGATTTCACATACTGATAAACTAACTTAAACTATCAATACCAAATATCCTAACAAATAACCACAGAGCTACTCTAAAACCTCAATAGCCAAAACCTTCAAAAGTCCAGTGACATCGGATTTACCCTATGCGTCGCGGCCAACCTCCGAGCAAAATGGTTCGTCTTCCTAGGGTGTATTCTAGGTCCACTATATAACTTGAAGGTACTGTTTGGTTAAATTAGTTTTAATCTAAGTTATAGCAGATCATTACAGAGCCTATATTTCCTTAAGGTACCAATTTTTCGATATCCGATTTCTAATTTAAAGTTTACAGAACTAAAATCCTACTGTGTTTAAAGAGTATACCTACAAAATATGGTTGAAAGGCTTCCTCCAAGATACCCAAGTCCTTAGCTCCTAGTTTGATGGTGAAAATCCTTCGCACTTGTTCTTCTTCTCTTCTCTTTTTTCTTATTTTCTTTTGTGTGTTCTAATGTTTTTCTTTTCCTTTCCTTCTTTCAACTTAGTTCAGTTGTCCTAATATATATTTCCTGAAATAATTAGGTATTACTTAAGGATAATAGAATTCGGGTAGTAGGTGGTGTCAACTAGAGAAATGTGGTGCTTTCATGCAAGGTGGAAGTGGTGTGCATAAGGTATGCATGCAAGAAGGAGGTGTCCATGCCTTATCACTCCAAGTTGTGGTGTCTTGTAGTTATTTCTGAGCTAAAACATTACCTAACCCTTTTTCACTTAAACCCTCAACATTTCCAAGTTTACACAATTTCCTAAACTTTACACAAAGACCCTTCACTACATATGTTATTATATAACACCATTCTTATTAAAATGAAGCTAAATTTCCAATTAAAACCCTAGAAATTTACTAATGTTACAAACTAAAATTTAACTTTAATTAGTTTCACATACTACTTATGAAAATGTCCTATTTTGTTTTAATAACTTTTCAAATTAACAATTTATTATTTAATTAATTAATTTTATTTATTTCTAAATTTTCAAAATGTTACACCTTCCCTTGGCAGGGGGAATCTGTAATACGCTCGACAAGCGCGCGCGTATTCCCATCTCAATAGGGTGACGAAAAAACCCTACAGTTCTTATTCCCAATAGTTATTGAAATTGTAGGACAACCATGCTCCTTGCATTTTTTGGGTAAAGCATTGGTAAGAGCATCACTCACGCAGCTAGCTAAGAAGACTTTCTTCGGTACTTGAGTTTTCCTTCTCTTAGTGCATAAGTCTTTGAGAATTTTTACATAAGTTGAGACTTGTTGGATAGCATCTAAGTGAGGGATATAAATGTTGAATTGCTTAAACAGCTTCACAACCTTCTTCATTTGTGAACTTGGTTTGTTGGATCTCATCCTATTTTGGAAAAGGTGTTTTTGTTAAAGGGGTCGAGTCCAACTTTTGTGGAGTTGATTGTGGAGGTGGAACGGATCCTAAAACTAGTGTTTGAGTGGAGTGCGAGGTCAGTCCGTTCGAAGAAGCAGAAGTAGAGCCTGGCGGAGAATGAAGAATGGGCTCAGAAGATAAGATAGGTGGAACGGATGAAGTTTCTGCCGGGGTTTCATTATCGACATCAATTGGTGCGCTAACCTTGTTATTCAACATTCGTCCGGATATTACGGCACTCACATTATGATTTTGCGGATCAAGCATGATATGTGCATTATGTGAGTGCCCAGGATTAGGTATCGATTTTGATGGAAGTTTTCCTTTCTCTCTTTCACTCATCGCCGCATTCAACCACGCAATTTGGGCTTCTATCAATTTGATATGTTGACCATGGGAAGCAGTGCGTTGCACGATAGATTGAATTGACGAATTTAGATTAGAAAAGGTTTGAGTGGATTGTTTCACGAAAGCTTCAATACTTCTTTAAGTGAAGATATCTTATCATTACCGGGTGGAACAAGATTGCTATTTTGTGAAGGCAAAGAATTGTTAAAGGGAGCAAAGTTGTTAGCCGGACTTTGTTGAAAGGGTTGCTGAAATTGTGGTGGTTGAAATGGTGGTGCTTGTTGTTGAGGAGAAAACGGCCGTTGAAATTAGTTTTGGTCTTAGAACAGTTGTTGGTTTTGATTTGGTTCTGGTTCCAGGCAAAATTAGGATGATTCCTTCATCCCAGATTGTATGCTGAAAAGTACAGATCATTTCTAAGTCTTTGTTGAAATGCAACATTCAATTGCTATTGACCTTGAAATGGAGGATTAAAATAGCACTCTTCAGTCAAGTGTGTAGGATCAGAACAATAAGCACGCACATTTTTCGAGAAAGGATTTTAAGGAAGGGTAGGAGTTGACAATTTTCCTTCAAGCACCTTGAGTTTACATTGGCGTGCGGCCATTTCGGCCTTCATGGCAATCGAGGTGTCGACTTGGTGGATCCCACTCCTATACGGATTAGAAGATGCAAAAGATTGGATCGGCTTCGTACTTTCCCATTGCAATGTTTGCTCGGAAAGATCTTCGAGGAATTTCCATGCTTCAATGTCGGATTTATCTATAAAATGATATTGGCACACAGATTCAACCAGTTGTTTAGTTGGAATGTCAATGCCCTCATAGATAATTTGGCATAGTTGCCACTTTGGTATTCCGTGGTGAGGGCATTGCACAAGAAAATCCTTGAACTGATCAAAACACTTCCAAAATGATCGTTTGGAAGTGGAGTGAATTGATTGATCTTGGTTCGGATGCATGAAGTTTTATGATTATGGTAGAATTTCTTAAGAAAAACCTTAACAAATTCTCCCCACGTAGAAATCGAAGTGGAGTGGACGCTATAAAACCACTTTTTTGCTAAATCCATAAAGTGAAAGAAAGAATTCGAAGTTTTATAGCGTCATCGGAGAGTTGGGTCGTGCGCATCATCGAGCAAACTTGCTCGAATTTGTTTATGAAGAGATAAGATCTTCGGATTCAAGCCTATGAAATTTGAGCAGCATATTGATGTAATGCGGGCATGTTTCAAAATTGTCTCCATTAGGAGGAGGAAGTGAGAGACAACCAGGAAGAGGGATGCGAGTATGATAACACCACTCTTTAAGAACGATATACAGAACATGGGTTGGACGCTATTATGATCGAGAGGTGGCGGTGGACCGGCCATCTCAGAAGACGAAGTTGGTGAAGGAGAAGGTGAATTACGGTCAACTTCGGAGTTGACCGGTAAGGGTAAAGAGTACGAAGTGGAAGTATCGATTTCGAAGTCGATAGAAGTCAGTATCGACGGTGGTAACGCGGACTAAGCGAGCACTAGGGTCTCGTGCCCAAATGGACATACACTAAACGAGTTTAGTGTTTGTCAAAGCGTGTGTAGAATGTGAGGGTAAGGAAACGAAGCTCAAGAATGTAGTGTAGGTGAAAATGGAGGCACATTTTTATAAAATTTTGATTTTTGATGATTTTTTTTTGTTTTTGAAAAGAACGGAAAAGAAAGGACTTGACTCACAAATAATCACTACCAAATGCAACAAAAAATCCCAAGAACTAAGGTCACCAAAGTTCAATGTCACTAAACTGCTCCTAAACTTCCAAAAGACGATTTGTAAGATAAATCTTCTACCACCTCTTTGTAATTCTCATAGACAGGTAAGTGCAAGTGAAGAAGAAAGGTTTTCTAAAGGTTTCGCTAAGTTCCATAATTACAAGAACCCTCTCACTTTACGAGCCTTTCGTCTCTAAACACTTGCCTAAACACCACAAGAAAAACTTGGATAAGTGATAAATTACCCACAAACCTCTCTTGTCCTTAATAAGCGTGATATGTCCTTAAAGTCTTGTCTAGATATTTTTTAATTAGTGCAAAAGTGATACTTATGCTTGGTTTGTGATTTTTGGGGCTTAGAAAGGGTAACGAACTCCCTACCTAATCTTGATTTAGGTTTTTGCCTCTTAAGTCCGTATTTATTGGCTACAAAACAATTAACAAACAAAAATCTAAAACAACATAATCTTGTTTTTATTGGCGGCGCAACTGCAAAGAAACCTGCACAAGATAATAGTTTATTGGAGTTCCAGAGGGGGTTTAGAGAAGAGAGGAAGGCACACAAAAAGTTTGGGAGTGTGATCTCTCCAAACGGCCGCAGATTAGCGGTCGGTTGAACTAGGGTAACTGCGGATTCATAATCTTCTGTTGGCCAAATTTCCAACGACTTTGGTACCGTGCTTCTACACCCCTAGGCTTCTAGTTCTAGCTTTCATAGGCTTCTAGTTCTAGCTTTCAACTCTCTGTTTGACCACCCTAGTGCTCCCAGATTTCCTGCACACTTACACAAAAATCGTCAAAAATAACAAGATGAGTTTCTTATTGTTTTTATGGTTCTTTTTAGGGTTTTGAAAATGTTTTTATGGGTTTTAGGGTTTTGAAATATTCACAAAGAAAGAAAAAGATAATCCAAATAACTAAAAGTCTAACTAAACCGTTTCCCCGGCAACGACGCCATTTTAATTGTTGGGGAAAAATGAAGTTTAAATACCACAATAAAAAACGGGTCGCTTGAAGCTAGTCGAAGGTGAGTTGCGGGTCATCCATGGAGTAACGGTTAGTTATTGTTCTAGTTTTAGACGAGTTGGCATAAGTTGTTTGAGTTTTAGGTGTGCTTTTAATTATGTGAGTTGACAAGAATGAAAGGGGATTGTTAGGGTTTTTGGATTGAGTAATTTAAGTAAGATAACAATTCTGTATTCTCACATTTGAGCTCCTCATTTGTGTTGATGCTAGAGTAGTGGAAAGGTACGCGGATTAGAAGGGTACTAGAGAGTATAGGTTAGGCCTTCCATACGCTAAGTCCTCTGTATTGCACCTTGTCCATCCGTTCCATACTCTTATTACTAGTCTTCGGCCAAACCGAATCACAACTTGCCATCAACATTGGATCGCAACAATCATGAAAGGATAGTGCGCCCCAATAAAGAGATTTGTGTCGGTTTGATCGGGGTTCAACTCAATGAGTTTGAACAAAAGAGAGGTAAAGAAATGTTACTATTCCTTATACCACCCTCTCCTAAACCCTATCAAGCAAGAGGGTTTACTCACACATGTTCGCAAATAAAATGAAGGAAATGAAGAGAGAGATCATTAAAACTTCAAAGAAATGAAAACATCTAACGATTACAACCAAGCACAAGGGTTGCTTAGCACTTGGGGTCTTCCCTCAAACAACGAAGGAACCCACTTTGCTAAAGACAACCTACAAGATTAAGCTAATGCTAACAAACAAGTAAAGAACATAATTAAAAGGAGGTTATTCTATTAAGCAAATTAAAATTACACAAATATAAATTGCAATAAGAAAATAAAAATACAAGAAAGTAAAACTTTAAGCTTCATCAAGAGTGAGCCATGGGGCCAACACTCAAGAAAGAAGGAGAAGAAAATATCCTACCAATTACCTAAGACTAATTTTATCCTAGAAAAAACTTTTTCACTTGAGCTACTGATCCGAGATATATATAAAGCTACTAGGAGGAAAGCCTAAGATGATTTTGGAGCTTCATGAAATGCCAAAAACATCCCCCAAAATTCCAACTCCAGAGCCGCTGGTTTGGCCGTGTTTTAGCGGCCAAATGAACAAGTTTGGCCGCTAAAACGTGGTCGAACCAGGGAATTGGGCTCTGGGACTTTCTGTGTGTTCTCTTGGTGCCATGCCCTGCTTCCCAAGATACTAAAATTTCGAAACGTAATTCGGCCAGCTATACTACCTACGGTAAGGAAACACCATTCCATAGTCACATTAAGGTTGTCAATCAGTGATCAAGAACAACAATATAAATATCTATCTCTAAACTGTTCCCCCAATCAGAGCAAGGCTCTGTTTGAATTTTGAAAATTCAAATTTTGAAGCAACGCTTCGGTTCCCGTGCGCTGCGCGCAACGCGCCACGTGTCAGAAGTTGACACGGCAGCACAACGCCCAAGGCAGTACGTCCAATCAGAGCAAGGCTCTTTAAAAAAACATAAGCAACACTCAACTGCGCAAGCGCACGGCAGCGCGACACGTGTCTGCGCAGTTGCGCAAGCGCTGCTGCGCAAGCGCACGGCTGCGCGACACGTGTCTGCGCAGTTGCGCAAGCGCTGCTGCGCAAGCGCACCGCTGCGCAGCACGTGTCTGCGCAGTTGCGCAAGCGCTGCTGCGCAAGCGCTTCACTGCGCGACACGTGTCACTCACTGGGAGAGTTGCGCAAAACAGAATAAATCTTGTTAAAACAAGAAGATTTTCTTGTATAAGGCAGGAGCCTTTGGATCAAAGATCCAACGGTGGGGAAAATTCCCCAAATCACCCAGGAAAAGATTGTTTTAACAAATTTAACTAATTTTTGAGCGCTATAAAAAGGACCCCAGACCTCATTTCAAGAGGAGGATCATCTGGTTTTAAAAAAAAAAGAGAAGAGAGAAGAAAACTCTTGAGAACTCCTTGAGAAAACAAAAAGAAGGTAAAAACCTTTAAAATAAGAGAGAATTCTCTTAGGAATAGATCATTGATCTAAGAAAAAGATCAGTGATCTTCAACAAATAAATAAAAATAATAAAAAATAGTGCCTTGCACTTGCTATGAACCTTTGGTTCTCTGAAACAAGGAAAAACTTGTTTTTCTTTGATCCAAATCAAGGGATAAAAAGTGCCTTGCACTTCTGTTCTTGAATCTAAAAGATTCTTGGTGCTTTGCACAAATGCAATGCATTACTTGAAGGGCCAGGCCCAAATCAAAAAGACCTAGCAGGCCAAAATAAATTGAAAAGCAATAAAAAGGGCAGAGCCCAAACGAAATTGATGCTTTGCATCATTTATAAAGGGCAGAGCCCAAAACCAATTGATGCTCTGCATCTTATTTGGGCAAAGCCCAAATAAAAATAAAAAGAAATTCAATGCAAAAGCAAATAAATGTTGGATATTTTCAACTGGACTTAGCCCAATCATGGCCATAAGTCCTTAAATTAAATCGACTGAGCAAAATGGCTCTCCTAAATCAATTTACATCCGGTTCGAGGGTACATCTCCGAACTCCTTTGATATCCATCGTTGTAATTCCTCAGCGACATCAAAGAGGTGACGGGTCCCAACGACCATACACCTATATGGACTGCGGGGTCCTTAAACTCGTGGACCGAAACGTCCTTAAACTAATATCGGACCGAAACGTCCCTAAACTAATATCGGACCGAAACGTCCCTAAACTAATGATGGACCACCACGTCCCTAAACTGGCAATGGACCACCACGTCCTTAAACTGGAAAGTGGACCACTGCGTCCCTAAACTGGAACAATAGAGCTTTCAAATGCTCTTTTGCCGGATCTAAACGGTCCCGTTTAAGTTGATCTTAGCCCCAAACACGGCTAACGTATCCTTAAACATTCAAATGGACTATAAAACCCTAAATCAGCCTCGGTTCGAGGGTACATCTCCGAACTCCTCTGACACCTATCGTTGTAATCCTTCAACGACGTCAGAGAGGCGACGAGTCCCAACGGCTATATATTAAATGGATCACCACGTTAAGTTGATCTTAGTCTTAAATCAGACTAACGTATCCTTAACGAACGTTTAAGTTGATCTTAGCCTCAATACGGCTAACGTATCCTTAAACTAAAACACCAAACCCAAATCTAAGTAAATACGGATTTGGACTAATCCACATCCTACGGGCGACGGCATTACTCAGTCTCCGTATACAATCCACGGGCAACCACAAACAAAACAAACACACACGACACGAAGTGAAATTCTGGAGAAGGAGAAAGTTGTTACCGCGATGCGGTAGCGTAATTAACTGCAGGGGCTTGCGCCTGCAGGGAAGAGCGTCCCCACAATCAAAAACCCCTCAAGCGAGGGGGAATCTGACGAAGTCTGCTACATCGGCCGCATCCGTCTAAACCTCCGATACACGGTGCCATAAATCAACTTGGCATCTTCGGAGAGATAGACGAATAAAACCATATAGCATCTGCCCCGAATCTCAGGCAAGACGCCCTCATGTCTTGCGCGTCTTTCGGAGGGGAACAGATTCTAGCACGCCCGGTGGGACCTTTTCCTCTTTCCACTCCACGCTTCGTGTGTCGTCTTCGCGAACCAGTCGCGGTTTGTTAAATGGTTGCCTTCGGATTTCAAGTTGCTAAGATTTGGTCTTTTGTCTGGCGCAGAACTCAAGCATCCATGGATTCTAACTGCACCAAATGCGCGAAGCACCACTGCAACGGACGCTCCACCTCACCGAGAGGTGTAACATATAGGCCCCAAGCGGCCTTTTTCCTCGCTCTGCCGGTAGAACAGGTGACCCAGGCCACCACCGGCCTGTTTTTCGGGACCATGGTCCCACCTACAAGCTTCTCTATGCCGATACCCGCACCGGAAGCGAACAAGAAGTCGGTGTTTGACCGGCTCACTGCTACCACGACCCCTGTCAACGGGTCGTCCGCTACCAAACCGACAGCCTCTGTCTTCACCAAGCTGAATCGGAACTCTAAATTGGCTGTCCCAAAGAGGGCAACGGCCGCTGTTCCGGAAGTCGTTAAGGCGGCTTCTCCCGCCAAAGAGTCGGTCTTTTCAAGACTGATGATTCCTGCTCCTGCCCCTGCTCGAGGATCCGTCTTCGTCAGGTTGAATATCACCCCTCAAAAGACGACCTCAGTCTTTAAGAGGTTAACACCGGCGGCACCTCATTCAGACAGGGGGCAAAAAGAAGATGTCTCAATCTCCGAGCCGATCCCAACGGCTCGTCATGCTCGACGTCGACATTGGCAACGAGTGAGGAAGGCAGGGGGCAACTCCCCCTCAGGGCTAACTCCACCTGCTCCAATGGTGGAGGTCAACGCTGCTGTTCCAACTGGGAACAGCTTTGAATTGCTGAGGAAGGTGAGAAAGAACTCTCCAACCGCTACATTGAAAAGATCTCCTCCGCCTATGGAGAAAGCTCCGGAGACAAAGCAGGAACAACCCCCTCAAAGGCTGTCGTCAAAAATTTATAAAGTTTGGCGGAGGGTTCAAGACTCCGTGATTGACCCAGACCACTTTCATCGCCAGAAAAAGGCAAAGGTGGAAAAGGACAAAAACCGCCCCATTAAACAGCAGGGGGCAACAATTGCTAGGATGCCCACTGCAACGGCTCCTTCAACCTCAATGGTCCACAAAAGAAAAAGGCCAGAGAAAGCTCCCGTGACACTGGCAAAGTTTAAAAGCGGTGAACCCAAACGCCCCAAGTCAGGGGGCATAACAGTTCATACGGTTTATATGGCTTCTGGAAAGGAAGAAAGCCGCACTTCTACGGGTCACCGACCGCTCACCCGATCAGTGACCAAGGCTCAGGAGCAGCAACAGAAGCTCCAGGAAATGATGAACGCTATGGCCGCACTTACAGGGCCGAAAGAAACCCCGGAAACATCCTCAGAAGAACGTCAAGAACAAGAAACGAACGCCGAATTCCTTCGGCGCGTACTAGAGAAGAAAGTCAAAGAAGCTGCGGAGCAGGCATCCAACATAAAGGAAATGGCCCTCCTGTTCCAGGATATGGTGGGTATGATGATTCAACAAGATCCACCTGCTGAAGATCCCCCGATCATTCTTGAAGACGATAGGGGAGAGACATCAAATCCTCAGCCCGTTCTATCAACGGCTAAAGAGGATACAATCTCTAAAACTGATCTGGACGAATACATAGCCCAGCAAATAAGGGTTCATCATGCGGCCGAGGCAGCCGGCCATGTCGTAAAAACGGGGCGGCCATATCCGGGCTGGTATGACCAAATCAAGTACCCGCCGGGTTACACAATTCCCAAGTTCCATGTCTACAAGGGGACCGGCAATCCCCATCAACATGTTGCCCAGTTCAGGGCGCTTTGCGGTAACACCGGCGGTGATGACAAGCTTTTGCTCCGCCAGTTCGTTGGAAGTCTATCAGATACGGCGTTCGAGTGGTACTCTGAACTCCCTAATGATTCTATTAAAACCTTCGCGGAAATGGAGCTGCTGTTTACCCAACGTTTCGCAAGTGCCAGTGAACGTACCCCGATGACGGCACTGATTAACGCTAGGGTAAAACCCGGCGAGACATGGGTTCAGTACGCTATACGGTGGCGTAATCTATGGTCGAAGTGTGAGCAGCGCATAGAAGAAGCCCCTGCGGTGGGAATGTTTGTTGGAACCCTTGATCCACAAGCAACCATCTCACAGTTTATGATGTTCTTCAAGCCGACTTCCTTCCAGGCTTTGATTGACAAACTAGCACAGATGGACCAGATGGGCCATAAACCCCCTCTCCCAAAGCCGGACTCCCGAAATGACAAAGGAAAGGGAAAATCGATCGTTTTCGCTAATGCTCAACAACAACCGAGCGACTTGAAGCCGGTTGCTCGTCCAAACAATACGCGCCCGTACGTACCCCTTGAGGATAGGATGGGACGTCCTTATTCCTTCCCCCGCGATAAAACGAGGAGGCTATTCGAGCTGGCGTTGCGCAACAGACTCATAAATCTGCCAGATCCAAAACGCCCGTTGCAACCAAGTGACGTCAACGAGCCTAATTACTGCCCTTATCATCGAGTGCTAGGACATCCAATCGAAGACTGTTACGTTTTCAAAAATTGGCTTGAAAACCAGTACCGACAGGGCAAATTTGCGTTATCTGACAAATGGAAGGTGAATCCCCCGCAACCCCACACCTCTAAGGGGACGAATACGCCGGGGGCAACATGCTCCGTCATTGAAGAAGCTCCTTGGGAGGTTGTATTATCAGCCAAGACAAAGAGAATGCTAAACGATCTTCAGGCATGTCCAGCAATCAAGTGGAAGAACCCGTTAGAACCGCAGGTCATTGAAGGGATGTTGAAACTACGTACAACTCCAAAGACTGATGGTGGTGGCTCAAACACTCGCAACCAGCCGTCAAAATCTTCGAAAAAGAAGAGGAAGAAATCTAAGAAGCCCGTGAAGCCTGGCGACAAGCGCACGGACTTACAAAAGCAAATTGACGCGCTAGATGAATACAACCAAAAGGCACGGACTCCCATTACGCTTCAAGAGTTCCTCAATCACGTCTTTCAAGAGGAAGATGAAGGAGAAAGTTCATCAGATGAATCCGAGGAAAATGTGGCGAGCTGTCATATGATCTCCCATTCGATCACGAACGATGAAGAGGCTTCTGGCACTAAAACGCTGGGGGCAGATACCGAATCAAGAATTCCGGAGCTATCAGTCGAAATGATTGAAGCGTTCCTTGACGAAGCTCGACTAAAAAGTAAAGCTGATCGAGAACGCGAAATGGCTATATTTGAAAGGGCCAAACGCCGACGACTTGATGAAAGAGCTGAGATAATCCCGCTGGAGCGAAATGCCTCCGCCGTTGACAAAAGCCAATTCAAGATGAGGAAAAAGTTTGCTAAGGCCATATCAATGGGCATGAAGCTACCACTCTCTGAAGGAAACATCACCGGTGAACCGGAAATGCACCCCTCCTATTGCTTGTACCATCAGAAGGTGTCGCATCCCACTAAAGAGTGTAAAGCTTTCGATAAGTGGTGGCAAGGATATGTTACTCACCAGCAACAATTTAAGCGGGAAAAACGCAAAGCTCGCCGAGAGTAGGGCAGAACGATCGAAGTGCTTGATAAAACTACCGGTGGATGTTGCATGATTGACGCCGGAGGATCACAAGTGCCTATATTTGGGAGCGATTCTGATGAGGAGTTAGAGCTTGGCCCCCTCTTTAAAGAATCCACATCGGGGAAAGAAGAAGGACTGAAGGTTTGCGAGAATATACAGCTACGCAATCGGACGCTACCTGAAAAGAATCTCGGACCTTTAAACAAGAGAGACAAGGGGAAAGAGAAGGTCTCTGAAGACATTACTTTAGATGACCAAGTTGCGGAAGAGCTAACCGCCAAGAATCCGCCGAAAAGAAATAAGGTGGATTACAATGTCTTGGCGCATCTGAGGAAGCTGCCCTCACAACTCAGCATTCTTGATGCCCTGTTACTATCAAAAGAGGCGAGGGATTCTTTGATTAAAGCGCTACCAGATACGGACCAGTTCCAAGCCTTTCTGGCCGAAGAAAAGATGAAGGATGAGTTGGAAGAAGTGCACACGGCCGACGTTGCTTTTGGCGATGAAGACCTTCTCCTTGGGACGCGCGAACACAATCGCCCTCTCTATGTCTCAGGATACTGCCATGATATAAAGATAGGCAAAATCCTGATCGATAATGGATCGTCTGTTAATCTCCTCAATGTGCGGGTGTTGAAGGAAATCTGCATGAGCGTCCAGCACCTTGCGCGGGACAAAATCACCATCTCCGGGTTCGACTCCCAATCATCAAAGACTCTTGGATCTATGATATTGACGTTACGCTTCGGATTGCTCGTCACAGATATTAAATTCCATGTCATAGATGCCAAGACGTGCTACAATGCTCTGCTCGGTCGACCATGGTTGCACGAGTACAATATCATCCCTTCTACACAACATCAGTGTATGAAATATTGTAAGGACGGTCTTGAGTACACTGTGGCAGGAGAATTGAATCCGTTTTCCGTGAATGAAGTTCGTAAGTATGAAGATGCCAAATACTTCTTGCCGAGTTTCGAAGACACGGAAAGGTGTCACAAACCGGAAAACAAAATTAACACCACTATCCCTGTCTTCGGCAGTGACACTGAGGAGGAAGAGGATATAATTTATGCGGGTCCATCCCAATCCGCCAAGCCGGGACCATCCGTTCCTTCATTGATCTTCGGTAGTGATTCGGAGGATGAAGTTCATGCTGTATTCCCTGCTCGGCTTTCAATACGGGCTTCTGCTGATGAAGAGCGAAGTCTGCAGATAACCATGGTGCCGCTTGAACATTACAAAGAACTGGATGCACTCGACACCAACAGTGTGGAAGAATTGCAGACATTTTATGTCCCTCCCGGACGAAAAGGCGAGAAGGAAATCCTATTCTACCGTTCTAAAGAAAACAAGGTGGAAAAAGAAGTTTGGCATGGCGCGAATCCCACGCTCGACAGGCTTCAGCCTATCCGTCTTCCCAGATATTATACCGAAGGTTTGAAGAAACTGCTGAAACGCCAGGGGATATCCTTCACACTGACCGTTAGAAAGGCCAAATTCTATGACAAGGTTTGGAATGTTCCTGGGACTCAACGCAAACTGCCTAACGGGAGAATGGAAACAAAAGGGCTTGGGTACATCCGGTCAAAGAAACGAGAGCTAGTAAACAGCTGTTACGTCATGTATGACTTCGATGAAGAAGCGGACGCTCAATGGGAGGACGCTAATCCTAAGCCAATAAAAGTTCCCGATGAAAAATTGCCCGGTCCATCATTTGAAGAACAAATGGACAGGCTTGTAAGGGAAGCTGGTCAAAAAGCCCGAGATGATCACAACCGCGAGACGGCCATCTATGAGAAAGCCAAGACGCAACGCCTTCTCCAACAAGCCGTGAAGGATGAAAATGCCGCTCCTTGTCAACCTGCTACAAAAAAGGTTCGACGCGAAAGCAAAAACAAGTCGAAAGGCAAAAAAGGCGCTCAACAACCACAAAGCAGAGCTAAGAAACCACGCATCCGAGAGTCGAGCGTTATTTACCTAGCCCTCATGAAGAAAATGGGTCGAGCATACTCATTCCCTCGGAACAAAACAAGGAAAATACTTGATCTTGCTCTAAGACATCAAATGCTTACACTGCCAGAGTCTAAACACCCTGAGCAAGCAGGCGAAGTCTCCAACCCAAATTATTGCTCTTACCATCGAGTAGTAGGGCATCCGCTTGAAAATTGCTTCACCTTTAAGAATTGGGTTGAGGACCAGTATCAGCTTGGCAAATTCGCGTTGTCTGACAACTGGAGGGTAGCGCCGCCACAAAAGCACGAACCCGAAAACACAAGAACAGAACCAACTCCGCATTGGGATTGGCAGAAAATTCGCACTTGTCACATGATAACGATATTAAAAGAAGAGTCCGAGGACATGAACAGCCTTCCCTGGTGCTTCGAAAACAGTAATGATGGGGTGATCTCAGAATTTCCCCCAGCTCCGAAAGAACTGGAGGATGGAATACATACAACTGTAGATAATCTCAAGAAAATTGAGTTGGGGACGGTAAACGATCCGCGACCGACATTTGTCAGCGAGCTGCTGTCTGAAGAGAGAGTGGCGGCGTTAAAGGACGTCCTCATACAGCATAAAGATTGCTTCGCATGGAACTATTCCGAGATGCCAGGACTAGATCCGGAAGTTGCTGTACATAGACTGGCGATATCCCCGGGTGTCAAGCCAGTTAAACAAGCGCCGAGAAGAATGCGGCTCGAGCTCGAAATGAGCATCAACGCCGAAGTCAAAAAGCTGATAGACTCCGGCTTTATCCATGAAGTTCAATACCCTGAATGGATCGCTAACATCGTCCTGGTGATGAAGAAAAATGGGACGGTGCGCATATGCGTGGACTTTCGGGATCTCAATAAAGCTTGCCCGAAGGATGATTTCCCAGTGCCAGTCACCGAACTGATGATAGACAACACATCCACTCATGAGGTTTTCTCCTTCATGGATGGCTCATCAGGGTATAATCAGATAAAGATGCATCCCGAAGACCAGAAGCACACCGCCTTCAGGACCCCTCTAGGTATATTCTGTTATAAAGTGATGCCCTTCGGATTAAAGAACGCCGGTGCCACTTACCAAAGGGCCATGACAAAGATCTTCGATGACCTTATACACGAAATCGTTGAATGCTATATCGACGATCTCGTGGTTAAAAGCAAATCATACGAGGAACATCTCGAGCATCTGAAGACTGTATTTCAACGCCTTCGGCAATACAACTTGAAGATGAATCCTCTTAAATGTGCGTTCGGGGTTTCCTCGGGCAAATTCCTGGGATTCATCGTCCGACACCGAGGAATTGAGATAGATCCGTCTAAAATCAAGGCGATCATGGAAATGACTCCGCCGAGAACTCTTAAACAGCTGCGATCTCTCCAAGGAAAGCTCGCATACATTCGGCGGTTTATCGCTAATCTTTCAGGAAAGTGCCGTCCTTACAGTCACCTGATGAAGAAGGGAACCCCGTTCGTCTGGGATCAAAAATGCCAAAGCGCACTAGACGAGATCAAGCAATACCTGCAGAACCCGCCGGTGTTGGCCGCTCCGGTCAAGGGAAAACCTCTCATTCTTTATACAACCGCCCTCGAAGGTTCCTTAGGCGCATTATGGGCACAAGAGAACGATCAAGGGAAAGAAAGAGCACTCTACTACTTAAGTCGAGTTCTGCTGGGGGCAGAAAGCAACTACTCTCCCATTGAAAAACACTGCCTGGCGTTGATCTTCGCAATAACAAAGCTTAGACACTATGCGTTGGCGCACGAAGTCCGTCTTATTTCAAAAGTGGACCCTCTCAAATATCTAATGTCAAAAGCCATATTGACAGGGCGACTCGCTAAATGGGCCCTGCTCTTGATGGAATTTTCGATAACATATCAACCTCTCAGGGCAGTGAAAGGCCAGGCCATCGCCGACTTCCTTGCTGAGCATCCCATACCTGCCGATTCTCCTCTAAATTGCGATTTGCCAGACAGACATGCGTTTGACGCAATCGACGGTGGTGATACCCGTTGGGAGCTTTATTTCGATGGAGCATCTTCCATGAAGAAGCACAAACAAAGTACGTCAATGACCAAATCAGGAGTAGGCCTTATCTTCGTGACCCCTCAAGGAGGAATAATGCGCTTCGCCTTCTCCTTAACAGAGCCGAGAACGAATAATGAAGCTGAATATGAAGCTTTGATAGCAGGCCTCGAGATCGCCATTGACATGGGAATTGAAAACCTCCTCATATATGGGGACTCCCAGCTAGTCGTCAGTTAAGTGAACGGCGATTACCAAACATACAAACCAGAATTGGTAAAATACGGTGAAAAGGTGCAACAACTACTAACCCAGATCCCCTCCTACACTTTGGAGAGCATACCTCGTGCGGAAAACAGCAAAGCGGACGCGTTGGCCAAACTTGCTAAAGAACTGGCGGATGAGAATCTTGATGATGTCAGAATCGTAGTACAAAGTCGTCGAGTGCTCTCCCCAGCAAAGATATCTCTGGAATCATCCGAAGAGAATTGAGTGATTGAACAAACGACCTTACAAATAAAAGACCATGAGAAGGTTGAGGATTGGAGAGAAGTCTTCATAGATTACTTCAAGTTCCACCGAATGCCTGAAGAAGCGTCCATAAGACATCAGCTCGTGAAACGAGCTCTGTCTTTCGCCTTCGTTAACGATACTCTATACAAGAGGTCATTCGATTCTCTGTGGCTGAGATGCTTAGGACCTGACGAAGCGAAAAGGGTTGTCCAAGAAGTTCACAACGGACTCTGCGGTTCCCACCAAGCAGGCCCTAAGATGAAGTTGAAGATAAAACGGATGGGCTACTATTGGCCCACCATGATGCAAGACTGCCTCGAATATGCGAAGCAGTGTCACCCGTGTCAGATCCATGGGGACTTCATCCACCAGCACCCAAATCCACTACATCCAACGGTGGCTAGCTGGCCATTCGAAATGTGGGGGACTGATATAGTCGGCCCCATCGAACCAGCATCGTCCAAGGGACATCGTTTCATCTTGGCGACGACTGATTACTTCTCCAAATGGGCAGAGGCGGTACCGTTGAGGGAAGTGAAGACGGAGAACATCCTCCATTTCTTCAAAACGCATGTCATATACCGGTTTGGAACCCCGAGAAGGATCATCTCTGATAATGGGCCAGCCTACCGAAGTCATAAAATTAGCCGCTTCGCACAGCAGCACAATATAGACTGGAGATATTCCTCAGTCTATAATCCGCGGGCTAACGGTCTCGCCGAGGCCTTCAACAAGACCTTGACGAAAATTATGAAGAAAACGGTGTCCCGAAACAAGAGGGACTGGCATGAGAGGTTGCAAGAGGCTCTTTGGGCGTATCGAACCACGTTCAAGACGGCCACGAACACAACGCCCTACGCGTTAGTATTCGGCACGGAAGCGGTACTACCCCTTGAAATAGAATTACCCTCTTTGCGAGTAGCAATTCACTGCGAGCTGACGGATGAAGAAAATGCTCACCTCCGGTTTGAGGAGCTTGACGCCCTTGATGAAACCCGGCTCATGGCACAACAAAATCTGGAAGCTTATAAAGCAAAGATGACGCGCTCATATGAAAGATTGATCCGGCCGAGGACATTCCGCCAAGGCGAACTTGTGTTAGTGGTCAAAAGGCCTATGATCCCCAATCGCGCCAAGCGGGGAAAATTCGAGCCATACTATGAAGGCCCATACATCATAGATAAGGTCTACCAGGGTGGGGCCTATCTACTCATGGACATGCACGGTGAAAGGCCTTTCAGGCCGATAAACGGTCGCTTCCTAAAAAATACTATGCTTAATGAGCCACAGCCTAGGTCAATGGTAGATGACGACGACTATGTCCGCTCGCTATCTTCCTAAGCTCAAACTCTATCAGCAGTAGCCAGCCTTCTCAAGTGACGGACCGAAACGTCCTTAAACTAATAGCGGACCGAAACGTCCTTAAAACTACTACCGCAGCATCCTTAGGCTGACGAGATGAATAAAAAAAGGGAGAAAAAGAAAATAAAAAATAAATAAATAAATAAAAACGGTATGTCCATAAGCAAAATGGGCACGGATGAAAACCCGAAAGGGCTCCGTGAGTAAAAACAGCAGGGCTACCGCCGAGTGTTCGTGAAAACCCGAAAGGGCGCGGCCTCGTAAGAAAAAAAAGAGAGAAAAAGAAAATAAAAAGAATAAAAAAAAACGGTATGTCCATAAGCAAAATGGACACGGATGAAAACCCAAAAGGGCTCCGTGAGTAAAAACAGCAAGACTGCCGGCGAGTGTTTGTGAAAACCTGAAAGGGCGCAACCTCGTTAAAGGACGCTTATAAGGCCCTCTCGACCTTGTAAGGAGAAACCACCCGCGTGAGATCCTTACGACTCACAAAGGAGCAACACACTTAGGGATCCTCACGATTCCTAGGGAGAAAATACACTTACGAGATCCTCACGACTCATAAGGAGAACTCTCTTATGGGACCCTCACGGCTCATAAGATTTGAAAGTCTTAAGTTACAGAGACCTAAACCCGTGCTTAAGCAACCCCCACAACTTCCGATATTGCCCTACAAGTGGTCCAATACTGACCCTTGTATACAATCCAAGGGCGCGAATAAACATTTCCCTAACCAAGTCTCATCCGTGACTGGGGATATGTTCGCATGGTGAACAACCCTTGTAAATCCTCTCGATTTATTAGAAGAAAACCCTCCTGTAGGATCCTTACGACTTACAGAGGAAACAAGCACTTAGGAATCCTCACGATTCCTAAGAAGAAAATACACTTACAAGATCCTCACGACTTGTAGGGAGAAATAGCTTTGTGAGACCCTTACGGCTCATGAAGTCAAAAGCCTTAGTTGACAGGACCTTAACCCTGGTCGCTAAGCCTCCTTTGTTCGACAACGACAGAGGCAAATGATGATTCGCTCCTGGCAATATCCCAGTTGTAGCGGTGCTGATGCCGAAATCGGTGTCCAATTTCAGGTTTATGGCGAAAAGCCAGTAAGCCGCACATGCATACGAAATAGCCGAAATGATAGGGCAACTTGCAATAAAAGGCAGCAAGTAAAATGTATGCATGCGAAATAGCCGAAATGATTGGGCAACTCGCAATAAAAAGCAGCGAGTGAAAATAAAAAAATAGCCGAAATGATTGGGCACCGCGAAAAATAGCCGAAATGATTGGGCAATCGCGACCTTCGCGATATAAAAGCTGAAATGATAGAGCATCGCGGAAATAAAATAAAAAAGAAAGAAGAAATGATAAAACTTTGGCCCTACAGTTAAGATCACATCGATCACTGTATACAATCCAAGGGCATAAACAAAGAGGGAACCATACTTTCCCAATAGGCTCCGCCAGAAGATGAAGCCAAATCTCGACGGTTCAGTCCAGCTTTGAAGAAACAAATAATCCCAGCAAACTCCTCGACTCACGGATACAAACACTCCTTGACGAGAGCTTCCTGATCCGCGTCGACCCACAGAGCCACCAGAGCCCCCGTGGGAACCCTCGACTCGTTTCAAACCCCAAGGAAACAAATAATCCTTGGCGCTTGGGAAACAAATAATCCCTAGCAAACTCCTCGACTCACGGATACAAACACTCCTTGACGAGAGCTTCCTGATCCGCGTCGACCCGCAGAGCCACCAGAGCCCCCGTGGGAACCCTCGACTCGTTTCAAACCCCAAGGAAACAAATAATCCTTGGCGTTTGGGAAACAAATAATCCCTAGCAAACTCCTCGACTCACGGATACAAACACTCCTTGACGAGAGCTTCCTGATCCGCGTCGACCCGCAGAGCCACCAGAGCCCCCGTGGGAACCCTCGACTCGTTTCAAACCCCAAGGAAACAAATAATCCTTGGCGCTTGGGAAACAAATAATCCCTAGCAAACTCCTCGACTCACGGATACAAACACTCCTTGACGAGAGCTTCCCGATCCGCGTCGACCCGCAGAGCCACCAGAGCCCCCGTGGGAACCCTCGACTCGTTTCAAACCCCAAGGAAACAAATAATCCTTGACGCTTGGGAAACAAATAATCCCTAGCAAACTCCTCGACTCACGGATACAAACACTCCTTGACGAGAGCCTTCTGATTCGCGTCGACTCGCAGAGCCACCAGAGCCTCTGTGGGAACCCTCGACTCGTTTCAAACCCCAAGGAAACAAATAATCCTTGGCGCTTGGGAAACAAATAATCCCTAGAAAATTCCTCGACTCACGGATACAAACACTCCGTGACGAGAGCCTCCCGACCCGCGTCAACTCGCAGAGCCACCACTGTCTCTGCGAGAGAATTTCCAGTTCGTCCCACCTTGCAAGATGAAGTCTCGGGCAGCAAAGATTGAAAAACTTGCTGCCTGAACAATGGGGCCCTGCAAGTCAATCCAAAATGGTCTCTTGCATACTATTCACGGGTCTCACTCTCCGAAGTCGATTTTCGACAATGAGGGAAACAACCGCTTACGGGTCCTCTCGACTCGTAAGAGGGAAAAATTCTCTTATAGGATCCTTACGACTTGTAAGAGAAAACACACTTAGGAATCCTCACGATTCCTAAGGAGAAAAACCCACCTACGAGATCCTCTCGATCCGTAGGGAGAAAAGTCTCTCTGAGACCCTCACGGCTCATGGAGTTGAAAAGTCTTAGGCAGCAGATCTGAAACTACGGCCTAAGCCATCGCTATTTCTTAAGAAAGTCAAGATGCATGCCCTATTATCCGTCAACCATGATTACTAAGGTGGCACACTGACAACAAGAGAAAGAAAATGGCGGAGAAGTGACACAGGACATTACAAAATGTGTATTTTTTATTCATAAATATTGATCGGGTACAGGATACATTGTACTAAAGAATAAAAGGATATATACATATATTTTACAAGTACAAATGATACAAGGAGAATTACTGAGAAAGAAGCGTCTTGCATAGATTTAGCAATTGCTCGCATACTTCCTTCCACGCCTTCTCTTGATCGGCTACCACCGCCAGCTCCGCCTCCACTTGGGCTCGTTGCTGCAAGACAGACGCAAGCTGCTCCCTGACGACTTGATAAGCAGCTTCCCGACCCGGGGTATTGCGCTCAGCTACGTCAAGCTTCCGCTTCAAGTTTAGCCCATGGGAGATACGCTGCAAGAGACCCTCAAAAATAGTCTTCACCTAGGCAGCATTTGCTTCAACCTCAGCGCGCAGATGGGCCGTTTCGTTCGAGGTCTTTTGGCATGCCCTTAGTTTTAAAGCTGCTTCTTGCTCCAAATGGAGGAAGTGAGAAGTGCTTTGCTCGAGCCAAGCTGTTCGTTGGGTGCTTAGGGCTAAAACTTCGGGAGAAGGACGCGTCAACTCTAGCCGATGTAGACATGCCTCGATTTCCCTGCAGTGATTAACCCAAGATTCGACGACACCTTCGTTATGAAAATTTACGAGCGCCGCCAACATCGGGTTAACCTCCACAGCGAAATCTACGGCAGAAGGGAGAGCGTCCATGTTAAGCTCTTCGATGTACCCGCTCAGCATGCCCAAACTCATCACAGCACCCTTTGAAGATGGACGTTTCAAGAAAGGGCCTGCCGGTGAAAGGACGCGAGACTCAAGAGGGACCGGAGCCGGAACAATAGCTGCAAAACAAAACATGGTCAAACGATGGTTCAAGAGATGTTGACGATGGTTCAAGAGATGTTGAAGGGTTACCAAAAAGGGAAATTTACTATACCAGCTGCAACGGAAGGCAAAGCCGGAAGGGCCGGTAGCGCGGCAGGTCTTGCATCCCCTTCTTCGATTTGTGGCACTGCAATAAGGAAAAGGAAAAGTCAGAAATCATCCCATTGCTAAAAAAGGGGGGTAAATAAAGACATTGTAGTGAACGTATACTCACCGGCACCACTAGAGGGAGAAGCGAGTTCGGATGGGAAGGAGAAGTGTGGGAGCAACACTTGATATAAATGATCAAAGAGCACTCCTGAAAGGGCACAATGGTATAACGTTAGTACAAAAGCTACATGTTTAAAAGATTAACGCATGAGTCGTAAATCCATACCTTCCAACATCCGCGATGGTACAAGGGAAGGCGAGGAGGTGACCACCGCCAAAGCAGTAGTTGGCGGTGCTCCTTCGAGCAACGGAGCGTCAGCACTGGCCGCACCTGCAAAGACAAACTTGTTAGAAGAGATCGCGAGATATATAAAAAGAAGAACGTTGGTAACTCAAAGTTTACCCGACGAGCTGCCAGCCGAAACTGAAGCAATCCCCTCTTCTATTGACACAAGACCACCACCCGTAGCCTCATCACCCGACTCGATGGGAACCGTTGTTGTGCTCGCAAGCCCTGGAGACGGCAAGGAACCATACGCGGGGAGGGCTATGATTGGAGTATTGCCAGATTCCAGAGAAAGAGCGGCTGGCTCGTCCTCAGGAATCGTGGCCACCTCACCCGCTACTCCTTCGGGTCCTGTGGTCACGGTTGTCTCGTCCACCGTCGCCGCGAGGTCTCCAGCCTCAAGCGCCTCGCCCTCTACCGCCTTCAGCTCGGTTAAGACAATCATCTCATCTGCCGCCACTTCAGGTGCGGCATCAATGACCCTCTCGGCGGCGGATCCCTCAACCTCTGTTTCAGGCCCCGTGGCCCCGACGACGCGCCCCACCGTCGGCTCGGGCTCGGCAGACGCCGCTTCCGCCGTTTCCTTAGGACCAACGGTCTCCACCTCCCCCTCATTCGGACTAGGCCCTACAAGATGGAATGGATATGAGCCAATGGCTTTATAATTCTTACAACAAAGCTCTGAAAGAAATGCTACCTGAAGAGGATTTATCGTTTGCACTTCGGACCGCGCGCGCCGCTTGCCTATAAGCAGTAGATAGGGCGACAGGGGCCTCTTCAGAAGGAGTGTCAGCGCGAGGAATAGTGCTAGGGCCCACTCCCGCGGCCAAAGCAGCTCTGCGCGCCTTTGCTTCGCGTCTCAACCGCTTCCGCTCCTCCCGAGCCGTTGAGACGGACGCCGCCAGGGCTTCTCTAATTGAGGTGTCATCGTCCGTGAATAAGGATGCCTCCAAATTTTTCAAGGCATCCCTCGTCGTCTTGTCAAGTCGAGGCTCCTCCAGTAGCCTCAACGAGACCGGGACTTCAGTGGCAGGCTCAGGAAGGATCCCCGCATCAACTGATACAACCTCTGCAAAGAAACAAAGAAGGTTAGATTGACCATCAGAAAAGATGACGAACTTTCCCTATAAAAAAGGAAGGGTGGGACATACCAACGCCTGCTAGGGCACGCTTCTTCTCCTCCTCCTGGAAGGTCTTCAAAGAGGCAGCAATGGCCTCTTCAGTAGAAACACCTGTTGAGAATGAGGCAAATATTAGCTAAAGATAATAATAAAAAGTGCAATAAAATGACGAAGAAAGTGGCTGATGAGTACCTGACTCAGCGAGTTTACTTAACATCGCTTCGAGCCTCGCCGATCGCTCCGAAGCTGCAATGGCGGCAGCCAAATTGGTGTCCGCAGGATCTACCAAGAAGCCCTCGTTGCTTCCGTATTCACATATGCCTTCGGTGGGAGGAGCCGCAGGCTTTAAGCTGAGGATCGCATCGAGGGAAAGGGCGGACTTCTTCTTCTTCTGCTGTCCACCTGCTTTAGATCCACCCGGAGCAGATTTGCGCTTGGCAGTCACTTTAGGGCGGCGGGTCCCGATATCTGCTCCTGCGCCGGACCCTGGCGATACCACATTAACCGTCTTCGTGGGAGCACGGGGCGCCGGTGGTGCATCCACCGTAGTAGGCAGCGGCAATCCCCGCGGAGGACTCAACACGCGTGGTCGATCTACTCTAGCATCTTTTAGCGGAGGGACGACCGGGAGCCTTGGCTGCAAAGGGGCCTTGCGATCGCCGCCGGGAGGCGCACCCCTATGGTCAACCAGCATACGCTTCTCCGTTAAGATAATTGGGCCCATCGCGTGCGCATACCAGGCCACATATGAATTAAGCATCTTAGGGACACAGCTGGGTTCACTAATGAAGAAATAGGAACCTGTGTTAAGCCGTGTAAAATGATGCATCGCATTCTTTATCCCCTCTGGGCCGACCACGGGCGTTTCCAAGAAAGCTTCCAGCGGGATCCCTTGGTTGTAGCTTGACTGCCGGGCAAATCGGTGTGGGTTATACCTCATAAACAAGGCTGTCTTATTGTGCCTAAACACTAGATAGCCCGGCCGGATGGAGTAGAGATGGAGGATTTCCCGAGCTTTCAGTACAGAAGCCCCATCTTTGAAGTCATCACGCAGGGGCACCACTGATTTGGTGGTCTCTGAGCCTATGGTGATGACCTTATCCACAAAGGAAACCTTCGCTCCGACCAGATGTAGACGAAGGAGCAGCCCTCTAGACTCCCGTGGGGCTGGAACCACAATTGAAGCCTCGACCAACCGCATGACTCTCGGGAGTCTGTATTTCTCGAAGAGCGGAGGAGTCTTGTGGGCACCAAACTCTCCTCGCACGTGCATCTCCATCCAAGAAATAAAATAGTGCATCGGGAAGTTGGCAGGCTGTACCCCAGGCTCACTAGCGTCCGCCGCTACGCTAAGTCCATTGTAAAGGTAAGCCAATCCGGCGATCCCTACCGATAACTGCAAACCGGCCACCATTCGATGCGCCGGGTAAAAGACGGAGGGCCGCATGAGGCGCGGGTGCATGGGGAGCGCGAAGCTGCATAACCATAAACCCAAGAACCCTATGAAAAAGGTCTCCTCGTCCATGCCAGGAACGGCGATCTCTGAGAAAGGGACGCTGGCAGTGCTGGGGAGATAAAAATTCCGCTGGTCACTTTCCGATGTAGGTCGGCGGTCCAAGCCAAAATCAAAAGGGTCAACAAGCTGAGCGAACTTCTCGCTCTGCTCTGATAAGAACTCCGGGCGAATAAAATGAGCAATGAAATCCGCAAAACTGACGCCCCGGTCGCCCGATTCCAAATGGAGTTCCTCATAGATCTCCAACACCTTCACCAAGCCCGGATGCTGATGTTGAATGGCGTTCTCCAGAGTTAAGTCAAACACCAGCTGCTTAATGGCAAAGACGTACTCGTCAGGAGGAAGCAGCTCCTCGTAGTGCTCCCCCCTCATTGGTAGACCTGAAATCTCAGCAAATTCCTCCAAAGAGATGGAGACTTCCCTATCCGCTATCAGGAAGGTGTGGGTGGGGATGTTCCATTGTTCAATAAAGGCCTTCATCCACCATGTTGGAGGAGAAGGGTACTCGAAAAGCGAAACGTAGACGGCCGAGTATAAACCAATCGTCGTCAGGTGAGCCCTTTTCGCCGCTAAGATGTAGCGGGCCCATTGCAAATAGCCGGCAAGTGGTCGCGGGATCAGTCCAATATTATAAGCCTGTCCCCAAGGGCGTGCTTCACCCTGACAGATTCGCCTCCCCAAGATGTCTATCGCCGGCGGCGGCTGCACTGGGATGGCACCAATGGCAGGCTGGAGGAGATCGTCAGAATTCCAATTTTTAACCTCCACGGCATACTTCACCGGGGGCTCGTCCGCATAAGGGATCGTAACTATGGGCTCAGAGGGCGAGGCAGAGCTGAAGCTGCGACGGCCTTGGATGATTTGGCTGTACCACCTTCCCCACAGGTGGAGTTTCTTGCACTCGGGGTCATGATCTTTAATCAAGGCAAACACCACCCGGTCCACTGGCGAATGGGGGAACCCTCCTTCCGAGCGAACGAAAGGGAAAGACAAATCTTCAGACATGTTTCCTGCAGAAAAAGCAAGAAAATAATAACCGTTAGTGTTCCAATGCTTCACATTTTAAAGTCCTACATCATACTGCAATGCAGTGGGTAAGGGACCAAAGGGGGACCCACAAAATCTAGATGACGGCGCATCATTTGATAAGACAGTCCCATCGTTTGATGAGACTGTCAGTTAATGAAAAAGACCCCCAAGAGAATATCCTCATTGGGGGGGGGAAATCCCTAGAGACAAGGAGAAAATCTCCTCTTTTAGAGCAAAGCTCTGTCACAGAGTGACATTTGTCAGACTCTGGTCTCAAGGGAATAAAACTTCCTAAAAAAAAGAGCCTAGCTCTGTAGTAGTAATGAAAACTATAACTCCTAAGGATTAAAAAAAAAATTTGGGATCTTAAAGATCCATGAAAACTTTTAGGAGTTCTCTATTTGATCTATGAGCAGGGCTCTGTTCATGGGTTAAAACCTAGGAACAAGATCTCTGTAAATTTTTGAGAGCAAGGCTCTATGGATGAAACCCCAAAGGGGTCTTCTTTAGATCAAAGATCTATGAGAGCAAGGCTCTGTTGAAGAAACCCCAAAAGGGGTTTTTCTTTAGATCAAAGATCTATAAGAGCAAGGCTCTGTTAATTAAAGTTAATTTAAATTAATTTAAATTTTTACCTAGAGTGATTCTAAGTTCTGAACTTTAAAGTTCTTGGGAAGAAGCAAGAGCAAGGCTCTGAATCAAAGTTTTGGAAACGGTAAGAAAATTTTAAGGACCAAGGGTCCCATTTGTAGACGCCTGCGTCTCTTCACCTGACCTCCATGATCCAACGGTCGGGGTCTTGCCACCGCTGCACTCACGTGCGCGCCACGTGAGCGCAATGGTGGGGGGGCATTTGTTCCCCCAATCAGAGCAAGGCTCTGTTTGAATTTTGAAAATTCAAATTTTGAAGCAACGCTTCGGTTCCCGTGCGCTGCGCGCAACGCGCCACGTGTCAGAAGTTGACACGGCAGCACAACGCCCAAGGCAGTACGTCCAATCAGAGCAAGGCTCTTTAAAAAAACATAAGCAACACTCAACTGCGCAAGCGCACCGCAGCGCGACACGTGTCTGCGCAGTTGCGCAAGCACAACTGCGCAAGCGCACGGCAGCGCGACACGTGTCTGCGCAGTTGCGCAAGCGCTGCTGCGCGAGCGCACCGCTGCGCGACACGTGTCTGCGCAGTTGCGCAAGCGCTGCTGCGCGAGCGCACCGCTGCGCGACACGTGTCTGCGCAGTTGCGCAAGCGCTGCTGCGCAAGCGCTTCACTGCGCGACACGTCACTCACTGGGAGAGTTGCGCAAAACAGAATAAATCTTGTTAAAACAAGAAGATTTTCTTGTATAAGGCAGGAGCCTTTGGATCAAAGATCCAACGGTGGGGAAAATTCCCCAAATCACTCAGGAAAAGATTGTTTTAACAAATTTAACTAATTTTTGAGCGCTATAAAAAGGACCCCAGACCTCATTTCAAGAGGAGGATCATCTGGTTTTTAAAAAAAAAAGAGAAGAGAGAAGAAAACTCTTGAGAACTCCTTGAGAACACAAAAAGAAGGTAAAAACCTTTAAAATAAGAGAGAATTCTCTTAGGAATAGATCATTGATCTAAGAAAAAGATCAGTGATCTTCAACAAATAAATAAAAATAATAAAAAATAGTGTCTTGCACTTGCTATGAACCTTTGGTTCTCTGAAACAAGGAAAAACTTGTTTTTCTTTGATCCAAATCAAGGGATAAAAAGTGCCTTGCACTTCTGTTCTTAAATCTAAAAGATTCTTGGTGCTTTGCACAAATGCAATGCATTACTTGAAGGGCCAGGCCCAAATCAAAAAGACCTAGCAGGCCAAAATAAATTGAAAAGCAATAAAAAGGGCAGAGCCCAAACGAAATTGATGCTTTGCATCATTTATAAAGGGCAGAGCCCAAAACCAATTGATGCTCTGCATCTTATTTGGGCAAAGCCCAAATAAAAATAAAAAGAAATTCAATGCAAAAGCAAATAAATGTTGGATATTTTCAACTGGACTTAGCCCAATCATGGCCATAAGTCCTTAAATTAAATCGACTGAGCAAAATGGCTCTCCTAAATCAATCTACATCCGGTTCGAGGGTACATCTCCGAACTCCTTTGATATCCATCGTTGTAATTCCTCAGCGACATCAAAGAGGTGACGGGTCCCAACGACCATACACCTATATGGACTGCGGGGTCCTTAAACTCGTGGACCGAAACGTCCTTAAACTAATATCGGACCGAAACGTCCCTAAACTAATATCGGACCGAAACGTCCCTAAACTAATGATGGACCACCACGTCCCTAAACTGGCAATGGACCACCACGTTCTTAAACTGGAAAGTGGACCACTACGTCCCTAAACTGGAACAATAGAGCTTCCAAATGCTGTTTTGCCGGATCTAAACGGTCCCGTTTAAGTTGATCTTAGCCCCAAACACGGCTAACGTATCCTTAAACATTCAAATGGACTATAAAACCCTAAATCAGCCTCGGTTCGAGGGTACATCTCCGAACTCCTCTGACACCTATCGTTGTAATCCTTCAACGACGTCAGAGAGGCGACGAGTCCCAACGGCTATATATTAAATGGATCACCACGTTAAGTTGATCTTAGTCTTAAATTAGACTAACGTATCCTTAACGAACGTTTAAGTTGATCTTAGCCTCAATACGGCTAACGTATCCTTAAACTAAAACACCAAACCCAAATCTAAGTAAATACGGATTTGGACTAATCCACATCCTACGGGCGACGGCATTACTCAGTCTCCGTATACAATCCACGGGCAACCACAAACAAAACAAACACACACGACACGAAGTGAAATTCTGGAGAAGGAGAAAGTTGTTACAGCGATGCGGTAGCGTAATTAACTGCAGGGGCTTGCGCCTGCAGGGAAGAGCGTCCCCACAATCAAAACCCCCTCAAGCGAGGGGGAATCTGACGAAGTCTGCTACATCGGCCGCATCCGTCTAAACCTCCGATACACGGTGCCATAAATCAACTTGGCATCTTCGGAGAGACAGACGGATAAAACCATATAGAATCTGCCCCGAATCTAAGGCAAGACGCCCTCATGTCTTGCGCGTTTTTCGGAGGGGAACATAAACATATCCAATAGCCATAATAACGATAACAGGAAACAGAGGCGGAAACAATAAAAATCTAAGGGAAAAGAATACCTAACCATCAGTAAGGGCTATATCAGTGAAATGGTCCTCACTGAACGGCAATCCTGTCGAGTACTCACGATTCTCATATGCTAAAGTCAAGTATCTGGGCCAATGCAAAACCCAGATGTCAGTGCGTCATAGATATCATAATAATAGAATAAGCAGTATACGACATAGTATGTCATGTGCAAAATGTCATGAGTATAAACAACAAACAATATCAGTAACATGTGATATAACAAGTAAGATATCAATAGCAACCATATAATGTGTATCCTAAAGGTCCATGTTGCTAGATTATCTATTCTACAGGTACTTGAAACCAATTAATGTACACTTCTATGTAACTCAAAAGTACATCTCCCGTTACCCCCGGGACCACGGATGCAAGATGTATGAATCAAGAATGATTCTATTCTGTTGCCCCCCGGAATCACGGAAACATGTAATATCCTTTAAAGTTACACTTCAGTTACACTTCAGTTACACTTTTGATTTCCCCAGGTTTCGTTTTCCAAGTCAGGTATGAATAATATCTACCTAATGCCAATACAGGAGCAGGCAGGTACAGGTTATGTCTATCTAGACAACATGTCACGTCCATCAGGACAACATGTCAGGATTGTTGGTATCGGTAAGTATTACAGGGAACATGTATTAACATGATAACCAAAATAGTAATAGTCTGACAGGTTACAAACATATCAGGGATAGTGTATTAATTATATGAAGTGTTATCTCGTAATAATATCACGTACACAAGTTATGATGTAAAGAAAATAACCATATCAATTCCTATAGTTCAATTTATCAACTTGACCATAGTAGAGTAGTTTGTTATAATTACTAGGTATTATTAATAGATATAATTTGCATAAATATAATAAACTACAATTATAAAACTTGTTAATGTTAACTATCGAACGATATACAGATTATATATAGATCACGGTATAATAGTAATAATAATACGACAATTTATATATATATATATGTATGTATGTATGTATGTATGTATGTATGTATATTATGTAAACTATAGCATGTAGCAAGTTAGAAACTTGCCATTTCGGTATCGATGCAATCTGTTATTTCTAAACTACTCTAACATACGTTAACTGATAGATAACACTACGACAGCCATCGTCATAGCTAGCATGTAAAGCAAGTAGTAAATACTTGCCTCGAGACAAACACGATACAACACACAATCTCAGCTAGTAAACGACTCGGCTCCATACCAGGCTCGGCTATGGTAACAATGTGCTCGGCTTTGGATGCTGCCGACGAGGGAACAACGACGGCGAGGGTGCTTGGCTCAATCAATGGCTACGATGAGGTGACAACAACGATGGTAGTGGAGTTCGTGAGTATTTTCTTGGTTGATAGGTTCTTGAGGTGGAGGAAGATGATGATGATTGGCTTGCCAGTGGTAAGGTTCTCGAGGATGTGGGTTAGTGCTCGGCCACTTGGAAGAAGAAGTGGGCGGCGAAGCTTGAAAGCGAGGTTGGGTTCTCAATGTTGAGACGAGGAGGTGGAGATAGGTCCGGCTAGGGTTGTTAGGTGAGATGGAGAGGAAGAGAAGGAGAAAGGTGGCTGCGGTGATGGTGCTTGGGGCGAAGGCGTTGGCTGCAGGACTCAAAGAAGAAGATGTCGATGGAGACGAGGGTGAAGGCGTGGGTTTCAAGGCTCAGGTGAAGAAAGGTGATGATGGTGGACGATGACGAGATTCAAGGCGACGGTGATTGGTGCGGCGATGGGTTGCGCGACAAGAAATAGCGGCGATGGTTTCAGGTGAGGCGAGGGTCTCCGGCAACAGCAAGGTGGTGTAGGGTTCAGGCGTGATTGGAGAGAGAGTTGCAAGGAAGGAGGTTGGCAATGGGTGCTTTGAGGTCAATCAAGTTGGCCGGAAGTTGATAGAGTTAGGGTTGTTGGGTTCAAGGCTCGATCGATGGGTGCCACGATTGAAGGTGGAGGTGAGAGTTGTTGGTCTCGAGGGTTGGAGCTCGATGATGGAGGGTTGCTCGGAGGGGATGATGATGGTGATCGGAGGTGGAGATGGGGGTGTCGGGATTGGAGAGAAGAGAGAGGGAAACGAGGGGGGGAGAGATGTGGTAGAGAGAGAGAGAGTTATGGGGCAGAAAGAGAGTTTTATATATAGGATATATATATTTATTTTATATAAGTATATCTATGTATTAGTTATATATATATATATATATATATATATATAACTAAATAACTAAAAATATTATAAAAATATTAAGATCCCCGATCCGTCTCTGATAAATCGCAAAACAAATAATTAGAAGTTATATATACATAGTAGCCCACTTAAACTGTAAATATAGTGGTTAGACAAATATATATATTGTAATCTAACATATTATACACAATATCTCAGGATATTTAGGATTTACCTGCAATAGATAACCGTCAATATAATATCATGGGATACTTTAAATATAATAAAGCATACTAACAATTAATACAAAAATACCCATAGTATAGCTACCAGAAATATATATATATATATATATATATATTTATTTATTTATTTAAATGTTTTATTTCTATTATTTGGGATTCATATAGATATGCTCTATGGATAAATACCAATAAAAAAATATACTTTATCACCCATAATGGATTTCACGTAAGCGGGTCAGGTCGGATAAACACACATACTATCCAAACACCAAACACAGCCCAACAATAATAATTAAAAGAAATTCAAAATACTAATTAATATCATTAAATAACGTACGATCGTGCTAGAGTGTTACATTATACCCAACTATAAAATAATTTCGTCCTCAAAATTCACAGAATCAGGAAATAGACAAGCTTAAGGAAAATACGGACTAACGAAAAAGATGTGGAAACTTTTGTCAAACTTCGTCTTCACGTTCCCAAGTAGATTCTCCATACAAACGATTTCCCCACGAAACAAGCACTAGAGAGATCACTCTATTCTTGAGAACCTTTTCTCCTCGATCCACAATAACCATCGGTTGCTCTTCATAAGTCAAATCCTTCCTCCCTTACTGTCAATTCCGGGTGGTCTAAGACGTGCATCTTATCTCGAACATACTTGCAAAGTTGAGATACATGAAACACGTCATGCACACCTATTATAGACGGTGGTAAAGCCAATTGATAAACTACTTCTCCAATACGCTCAATGATATCGAAAGGCCCCACGAATCGAAGCTAAGCTTGTCTCGACTATCAAACCGGATTACTTCCCTAGTCGGTGATATCTTCAAGAACACATTATTGGGGTTAAAATTTACACTCCATTGGCTAAAGGTCAAAGTCAAAGGTCAAAACACGGACAAGTAGGCCCAAGCCAAAGCAAATGGACCCTACTGTTGAATCAAGCTGGGCCCATGCCCGAACCCAAGTCAAAACAGGTGGGCCCAAGCCAAGACCGGTCCTATGCCAAGAAAGTATAACAAATAAATCTAATATTTAAATAAATAGGCAAAAAGCCAAATTTTTGTAAAGCCCATGGCTCATGTGCAAAAAGAAATAAGCACATGAGGCATGGGATGTGCAAAATACATTTTGTAAAACCCAATGGGCTATGTGTAAACTTGTAAGCCTATATAAAGCAATATTATGATGAAATAAAACAACTTTTTCATTCCTCTCAAAAATTAGGCTGCCGTGTCTCCTTCTCCTTTCTCAAGATTTTAAACCTTCTTTATTTTGAATTAAATCAAGAATTTAATTCTTCTTTTCCCAAAAAGAAATAGTTTTTTACTACAAAACCCTCGAAAGTGAGCTCGGATCTCCCATCAAATCTCTAAAAGGGAGACTTTTAATCTCAATGCCCATTTTCTACAAGATCCAACAAAAGAGAAGAGCAAGAAAGAACCCATCTCAGAAGAACCCATTTTAGGGAAGTCTAAGGCTCGAAGAGGACGAAAAGGGACCTCTTTTCACCATCCAAGATCTAAATCCTTTAGGAGTTTAACTCCAAATTAATCTTTAAAGAGTTCAACACCTAAATCCAAATCCTTTAGGAGTTTAACTCCAAATTAATTTTTAAGGAGTTTAACTCCAAACCCTCAAAGGAGTTTAACTCCAAATCCTCAATGGAGTTTAACTCTAAATCCAGACCTTTTAGGAGTTTAACTCCAAATCCAAGCCTTTTGGGGGTTTAACTCAAAATCCACATCCAATTTCTTCCCTAAGAGTTTAATTCCAAAGCCCTCGAGAGTTCAACTCCCAGTCTAGAGGCCAAGCCTCTTCTTTCGCTGGTATTTCCAGCGGTCGCCTGCCGCGCACGTAACCCGCTGAGCGCCTATCGGTCGCGTGTCCGTGCACGTGACCCGCGGGCGCCCGGCTCCCACGCGCCTGGCACGTGACCCGCTGGCGCCCACGCGCCACTCATGTGACCCGCTGGCCTCCAGCGGTCACATGTTGTCTCACACGTCCTTAGGTCGCTCCTTACTCCTCTTTTTCTCATACGTTCCACACTAAAAATACTTCTCCCGTTAGAAAAATTTCTAACGGGGCGCTGCCCCGCCCCCGCAAAGGGGCTGCTAGCCCCCTTGCCCTCAGCACGTTATCCGGGTAGCGGGAGCCCCGTAAACTCTGCGAAGCCCTGATACGTCCAAGACCCCTTCAAACACAACACATGCATACTGCACATTGAATTCACATGACCAGTTTTACCCATCAATCGGAGGTTCCCCGCTTCAAAGCTGAGGGGTAATTAACCGCAACTTAGTCTGCGGCTGCCGGAGATTCGGATCCCCACAATCAATAAAGCTCAGCCTATCCTGGGCAGGGGGAATCTGTATATGCTTGACAAGCGATGCGTATTCCCACCTCAATGGGGTGATGAAAAACACTCTACACACATGATCACCAACAGCAAACTCTAATGGCCTTCTTCGAGTATCAGCCCAACTTTTCTGTCGATCCTGTGCCACCTTCATATGATCACGAATCAGGTTGACTTTCTCCACGGTTTTGCACAATAAATTCCGGTCCCAACAATGTTCTTTCTCCAATATCGTCCTAACATACCGGCGAGCACAATTACGACCGTACAATACTTCAAATGGAGCCATCTGTATAGTTTCCTGAAAAGTGTTATTGTACGAGAACTTCACTAAATGTAAATGATTCTCCCACGAACTCTTAAAATCTAACATGCAAGCTCTCAACATATTTTCAAGAGTTTGGATCTCGGACTGTCCATCTGTCTGAGAATGATAGGCTGAACTAAACTTCAAACGAGTTCCCAAACTTTCTTGTAGACTCCTCCAAAAATGTGATAGAAACTAGGTGTCACGATCAGAAACAATACTTACTGGTATTCAATGCAATCTCACAATCTCCTGCATGTACCTCTCCGCTAAAGCCTCCGTCAACTGACCGACTCGAAATGGTCTAAAATAAGCTGCATTGGTCAGTCGATCGACAATCACCCATACTGCGTTATTGCCCTTTGGACTCCGTGGTAATACTATCACGAAATCCATGGTTATATGTTTTCCATTTCCATTGGGGAATCGGAAGTGTTTGCAACAAACCAGCTACCCTTTGATGTTCAGCCTTGACTTACTGACACACCAAGCACCTCAACACGTAATGAGCGATTTCTCTTTTCATGACTTCCCATCAAAAGTGTTGTCGCAAATCTTTATATATTTTCATGCCTCCTGTATGTACCGAATACGCGGAAGTATGAGCCTCTTTCATGACTTCTTCACGAACTTCTCTTTAGGCATACACAAACGACTTCCATACCTCAAAGATCCATCTTCATGGATCAATAAATCCGTTCGAAGTCCTACCCCCACTTGGCCCTTGAAATTTCTGCAATTTAGGATCGTGCAACTGCGCTATCTTAATACTATCAATCAATGATGACTGTGCTCGCAATTGCATCAACTGTCCCGAAGAATCTGGTAGTACGAGCTCCAACTCGAATCTCTAAAAATCCGCTATAATTTTTTTCTGCGAAGTTAACATCCGTATTGCTGGCAACTGACTTAAAACATCCGGTAATACATTAATTTTCTCCGGATGGTATTTTAGATCAAGACCATAATCGGCCATCAGCTCCAATCACCTACGCTGCCTCATGTTGAGCTTTTTCTGTGTGAACGAATATTTTAGGGTCTTGTGATCAGTAAATACCTCGACCTTCTTGCCCAATAAGCAGTGTCTCCAAATTTTAGCGCAAAAATAACTGCTGCTAGTTCCGAGTCGTGAGTTAGGTAGTTCTTTTCATGAGTCTTTAACTGCCTCGATGCATAAGCTACAACTTTTTTATGCTGCATCAAGACACATCCCAAGCCTTTTCCAGATCGGTCGTTGTGAATAACTAATCCTTCGGAACCATCTGGCACGGTTAAAATAGGAGCGGTTGTCACTTTTCCTTCAGCGCCTCAAAAACTAACGCACACTTCTTAGACCAAACAAACGATACAACTTTTTGTATTAGCTTGGTTAAGGGTTCTGCTATCCTAGCAAAGTTCTCCACAAACCTTCCATAGTATCTAGCAAGCCCAATGAAACTTCTGATCTCCCCTACATTTTTTGGAGTCGGCCAATCGTGAACAATTGCAATCTTTTCAGGGTCAACTGCAATTCCATTTCCGGATACAACACGGCCCAAAAACTTCACTTCATCAAGCCAAAACTCGCACTTGCTCATCTTAGCATACAGCTTTTCTTGTCTCATCGTCTGCAGTGCTATTCTTAAGTGTACGTCATGCTCTTCTTTGCTTCTCGAGTAAACCAGAATATCATCGATGAATACCACCACAAACTGATCTAGAAATGGTGAAAAGGTCCGATTCATCAAGTCCATAAATATCGCCGGTGCGTTAGAAACTCCAAATGGCATAACTAAATACTCGTAATGCTCATATCGAGTTCGGAATGCCATCTCGCAAATATCTTCTATTTTCACCCAAACTTGGTGATAACCCGATCGCAATCAACTTCGAGAATACTCTTACGTCATCGAGTTGATCGAATAATTCACCTATGCGAGAAATTGGATACTTATTCTTAATGGTCACCCGATTGACTCTCGATAGCCGATGCATATTCTTCATATGCCATCTTTCTTCTTGACCGAAAAGAAGTGAAGCTCCCTACGGTAAACGTAGCTGCGAATCCAACCATTCTCTAATAATTCATAAACTTGTCTCTTTCTCTCTTTCAGTTCTACCGGTGCCATCGGATAATAAGCATTCGAAATTGGCGCTGCTTCAGAAATAAGATCAACCGCGAACTCAACATCTCGTTTTGGCGATAAACCCGAGATGTCCTTAAACACATCCATGAAATCCCGAACTACTATCGGCGCTTCATCTGCAACTTGTTCACGAACTTGACCTTTCAGTACATACAAACAGTTCCTCTCATCATGAAGTTACAAGTCTGTTCTAAGACTTGTGGGTTATCAGCCCCCACCATACTTCGGCTGCGCTACTCTGATAATTGAGACGGGTTTATTAGAACTTCTTCAATGAAACATCTCACACCTGATCGGCCTTAAAGTGGTCTGTACCAGCTCCCGCTGGGGTCAATCTCGAACCACTGCAATCATCATATGCTTTTTGTGTTTCTCCTTATTCTTCAAAATGCAGACGGATTGGTCACTACGAGACAAGAGGAAAGATATAACGTGGTTGTTGGATTCAAGTTCGCGATAGACATAAATTCGTAAGCAATGAAACCGAGAGAAAAACAAAATAGTACATCGAACATAAATCAGGAAAAATGAATTGAAATAAGACTCCAGATTACCTAAATAGAGTACCGCATTGTAACCATGTCGTGGTACATATTTACAATCACATAACTGCATCCAAGTCGTCCAATTCCTACTATCAGAATCGAGAGAATAAGAGGGGAGAAACAATAAGGAATCAAGAGGATTCCAAGCTGAGATGCAATGTCATTTCCATATCGTCGAGATAAAAGAGTTTAGGGGAAAGATAAGATTCAAGAATTTGAATGACAAGACAATAATGTGGCAGGACATGTTCCCAAAATTTTAGGTCTTAAGGACTGACAAGACAATAATGTGGCAGGACATGTTCCCAAAATTTTAGGTCTTAAGGACATGTTTGGGCACCATATCCAACTACAAATTGAATCAACCCCAGCTAACTTAAAACTTTCTGTTTGATACCAACAAAACCTTGTCGCGCCCCACTTCCCAAGATACCGAAATTTCGAGACGAACTCGGCCAGCCATGCTACCTACGGTAAGAAAACACCCTTCCATAGTCACATTAAGCTTGTCAATCAGTAATCAAAAACAATAATATAAATACCTATCTCTAAACATGTCCAATAGCCGCAAGAACAATACAGGAAACATTGGCGGAAGTAATAAAGATCCAAGGGAAAGAATACTTAACCATCAATGAGTTATATCAGTGAAATAGTCCTCATTGATCGGCAATCTGTCGAGTACTCACGATTCTCATGTGCTAAAGTCAAGTATCTGGACCATGCAAACCCAGATGCCAGATATAATAATAATAATATAAGCAGTATGCGATATAGTATGTCATGCGCAAGATGTCATGAGTATAAACAAGCAATATCAATAACAGGTGATGTAACAAGCAAGATATCAATAACAACCATATCATGTGTATCCTAAGAGTCCATGTCGCTAGATTATCTATGCTATATGTAGTTGAAACCATTAATGTACTCTTCCATATAACTCAAAGTATATATCCCGTTACCCTCCGGACTATGGACGCAAGATATATCCCGTTACCCCCGGGACCACGGATGCAAGATGTATGGATCAAGAATGATTCTGTTCGTTACCCCCCCGGAACCACGGAAACATGTAATATCCTTTTAAGTTACACTTCAGTTACACTTGATTTCCCTAGGTTTCGTTTCCAAGTCAGGTATGAATAATACTACCTAATACCAATACAGGAGCAGGCAGGTACAAATTATGTCTATCTAGACAACATGCCACGTCTATCAGGACAACAGGTCAGATTGTTGGTATCGATAAGTATTACAGGCAACATGTATTAACATGATAATCAAAATAGTATAGTCTGGCAGGTTACAAACATATCAAGGATAGTGTATTAATTATATGAAGTGTTATCTCGCAATAAATCACGTCCACAAGTTATGATGTAAAGAAAATAACCATATCAATTCCTAGTTCATTTATCAACTTGACCATACTAGATTAGTTTGTTATAATTACTAGGTATTATTATAGATATAATTTGCATAAACATTATAAACTATATTACAAAACTTATTAAGTTAACTATCTAAACGAAATACGAATTATATATAGATCACAGTATAATAATAATAATATTACAAAAATTTATATATATATATAATATATATATATATATTACGTAAACTATAACATATAGCAAGTTAGAAACTTACCATTTCAGTATCGATGCAATCTGTTATTTCTAAACTACTATACACACGTTAATTGATAGATAACACTACGACGGCCATCGTCATAGCTAGCATGAAAAGCAAGTAGTAAATACTTGTCTCTAGACGAACACGATATAACGCACGATCTCAGCTTGTAAACGGCTCGACTCCGTACTGGGATCGGCTATGGTAGCAGTGTGCTCGGCTTTGGATGTTGTCGATGAGGGAACAACGACGGCGAGGGCACTTGGCTTGATCAATGGCTGCGATGAGAGACGGCAATGATGGTAGTCGAGTTCGCGGGTATTTTCTCGGTCGATGGGTTCTTGAGGTGGAGGAAGATGACGGAGATGGCTTGCCGGTGGTGAGGTTCTCGGGGATGTGGATTAGGGCTCGGCCACTTGGAAGAAGAAGAAGAAGGAAGTGGCGGCGAAGCTTGAAAGCGAGGTTGGATTCTTGATGTTGAGAGGAGGAGGTGGAGATAGGTCCGGCTAAGGTTGTCAGGTGAGATGGAGAGGAAGAGAAGGAGAAAGGTGGATGCGGTGATGGTGCTTGGGGGGAAGGCATTGGCTGCAAGACTCAAAGAAGAAGAAGATGTCGATGGAGATGAGGATGAAGGCGTGGGTTTCGAGGCTCCGGTGAAGAAAGATGATGATGGTGGATGATGACGAGATTCGAGGCGACGGTGATTGGTGCGGCGATGGGTTGCGCTACAAGCAATTGCTGCAATGATTTCAGGTGAGGCGAGGGTCTCGGCGACAGCAAGGTCGCGTAGGGTTCAGGCATGATTGAAAGAGGGTTGCAGGAAGGATGTGGCGATGGGTGCTCTGAGGTCGATCAAGTTGGTCATAGGTTGATAGAGTTGGGGTTGTTGGGTCCAATGCTCGATCGATGGGTGCCACGGTTGAAGGTGTAGGTGAGGGTTGTTGGTATCAAGGGTTGGAGCTCGGTGATGAAAGGTTGCTCGGAGGGAGATGATGGTGATCGGAGGTGGAGACGAAGGAGGTGACGAGGTTAGGGTGATGATCGGGAGAGGATGGCGACGAGGGTGTCGGGCATGGAGAGAAGAGGAGGGAGGACGATGGAGGGAGAGGGAGGGAGAGGGAGACGAGGAGGAGAGAGAGAGTTATGGGCAGAAAGAGAGAGTTTTATATATATGAAATATATATTTATTTTATATAAGTATATGTATGTATTATAAATTAGGTATAGTTATATAATATATATTATAACTAAATAACTAAAAATATTATATAAAAATTAAGATCCCCGATCCATCTCTGCTAAATCCCAAAACAAATAACTAGAAGTTATTTATATATATTAGCCCACTTAAACTATAAATATAGTGGTTAGACAAATATATATATTGTAATCTAATATCATACACAATATCTCAGGATGTTTAGGATTTACTGCAATAGATAAACGTCAATATAATTTCATGGGATACTTTAAATAGGATAAGGCAACTAACAATTAATAAAAAAATACCCATAGTATGGCTATCAGAATATATATATATATATATATATATATATATATATATATATATATATAATATATATATATATAATTAAATGTTTTATATCTATTATTTGGGATTCATATAGATATGGTCTATAGATGAATACCGATAAAAATATACTTTTCATCCATAACGGATTTCACGCAAGCGGATCGGGTCCGATAAGCGCACATATTATCCAAATACCAAACACACCCCAACAATAATAATTAACAAAATTCAAAATACTAATTAATAACGTTAAATAACGTACGATCATGCTAGGATGTTACACTTGGGCTTTAGTCGGGGTCTTCTAACACTTGAATACTTGAATTTGAGCACTTTGAATTCTGAAGGTTTGACCGTTTGACTATTGACTTTGATTAGATCCGTTTTGCGTCATTTAAGCTTGAAATGTCGTCAATCGCTCTAGTACATGTTTCCTGCACTTATGTAGCGCATACGGATCAGATAGCACTGATTTATATACATAAGATTAAGATTGAATGGTATTTAAAATGCAATAAATCGTGATGAACAACGCTCTACTTAGAAAAGTTAGGAGCGGTCTAGTCAGACTTAAGTTCACCTAGAGCCAAGTTTTGCCTGGTCTTGTTTGATTTGTGGTTTGGGTTGTCTTTTTGTTGTTCTTTTTATAAAACCAAAATTATAGATTTTTTACCCCACTATCTTTTCACTTCATCTTCTTTCATTTCTCTTTCCTTTCATCATGCAGAACGACCTACACTTTATGAACTTTGTTATCGGATCAATCATCCATCCGTTCTTACATAGAAGCACACAAGCGAAAGGAGAGGTAGTAGTTCTAACGATGTATCCATAACCACCGCTTCTTTAAAAATATGATAGAAGCTCTTGAAAATGACAGTTGGACATCGGTTAATCAATTTCATCAAACTTTTTGTACCAATTGTCAAGATCCGGGTCATGTTTATGCAAATTGTCCATTCGTTGATCGGAGAAACCAACCAAATCTTGTTGGAATCGAGGCATGTATTCAAAAGGTCCTCATTCCAATATAGCCCAACAATTCTCATCTTACCCTCATCTGATTTGGTCCTCCATCAAATTCAATTCAAATGATCCGACATTCATTACTTCAAATTTCATAGGACAATAATTCCAATCATTTCCATATCAAAATGTGATTCTAATTTCACTCCAATCTATGATATTAGGCCACCATCCAATCCTATTAATCAATCTTATATCCATTCTATAATGTTGGTTCATCATCCAATTCATATCAACCAAACTAAAATTTCACACCTCTTTTGATAATATTGATAGGAAGAATACTGTATTTGAGGCTAATGAGGCATCTTTTAAACCCATTCCATTGTTGAAAAAGCACATAACCAACATTCAATTGATTCCAATCCTATCCAATTCCGCACCTTCTTTACACGCTGCTTCTGAACATCAAATAAGAAGTTTCATGTTTCCAACTGAAATTAAATCTTTCATTGAAATTCCTTCACAGAACACGTCTAACAAAAGTTGGTAGATTTTCACCTTACCATAACATAATTACCACAAATGTTCAAACAACTCCAACGTGACCAAGAGGATAGAATGAAAAGATTGGACATTCTTGATGAAAAAATAGCTGCCACGTGTAGAGAAATTGAGCTAGGAAACTTTCCAAGTCAAACCAATACCACTGTTTTTTATCTCAACACCTTCAATTTTGCAAACCACCCGAATGAGCTTCATGATCAACCACTTGATGATATAATTGATGAGGTGTCTAAGAACGATCTTTTTGGCTTGACCAATCATGATTGTGAGAAAGATCCATACACCCTTCCAAATCAAATTGATCCTTATCATTGATCTCATCATCTCAAATCTTGAGAACCAATCGAGTGAGCCGAGTGATCCACCAATTGAGAATGATGCATTTGATGAGGTGTCCAAGAATTATGGGTTTGACTTGACTGACAATATTAGCAAGTTCAGTGTTAGGGATATTTTTGAGGATGAACTCACAATTCCAGATGAGTTTGACCTATCAACTCATTATGTTCCTCAAATTGAATGTAGGCATCCTCCCGAACCCCTTTGACTATTGACCCCGAACCTTAATTGTTTCCTCCCTGCATTACCATTTTGACTTGACCGATCATGTCGGCGAGATGAATCTTGAGGGTAATTTTGATGATGAACTCAAATTGTTGGATGAGTTGGATTCACCTACTCATCATGTATCGCACACATGTTGGGAACATCATCCTGAGCCTGAGCCGTTAACCGACACTATTTCTCAATCACTTCCTCTCATCGTTGCCTCCGATCTATCCTATAAGCAAGACGACATTTCACTTTCATCTCACACATCTGGATCACAAATGCTCATCATTCAGTTTCATTCACCCATTTCATTTCGGTCACCCTTCCATTCACTCACTCTTTCGTTCTTCCACTCAATTTCGTTCACCCTTAACAAGACTCATTACTTCTACTACATATAGACAGTCTCATGTATTCTTTACTTCCTTCCACTGTGCTTTCTTTTACCAACTATGGACGCATCATGATAGAATTTTTGAATGATTGGTTTTCATTTTTGGACTTATGAAAGAGTTGCATTGTAAAATTTCTCTTGTTAATATGTAAATATTTTTTTCTTCTTTGTTGTGTATAACCTTTTTTCTCTTTTCTCATGTCTTGCAGGTTTCCACACCTCGAATTTCACTACTTAATATGATAGTATGGACACTGTCAAGTTTAGGTTTGGAGGTATGCTCGATGAGTTTTCATTTTTTTTATCCTTGCATTGCATGTTTCCTTTTATTTTCTTCTATTTCATATTTTTCTTTTCTTTTGCACGTCTATTTTCATTGTATTTGCATTCATAAAACTTATCTTTTTTATAACTACTTGAATCAAGTTAGGTAGTAGGCAATATTTCAGCTATCATTTTCACTTAGTAAAGTAGTATAGATAATATAATAATAATACGGGCTTTTTACTAAAAATCCCCTTCATTCTTCGCTAGTTACTAGAAGACCCCCTCATATTTCGTATATACTTAAACGACCCTCCATACATTTAAATTGCACTAAAAAAAGACCCTCCTAGCAGGCCAAAAAGATATTTTAGCATTTTTCATTACTCTGTTAGGGGGTTAACGGTGAGTATCGTGCCAGGTTTTAACCCCCCCAATCCCTCTTCCTCTTCCAAATTCCCATTTTTCCTAAAATTAGTTTTAGGTTTAAGGTTTTGATCAAAAATATCAAATTGATTATGGAAATCGGCTCGTCTCTCTTAACCTTCTCCAACAATGAGCTTGTTGAGTGGCATTGTCCCTTCAATTGCAAGTTTCGAGTTAGTAAACAATCCCATTTGAAAGGAGAGCAATTTTTTCGTTCCCCTAAATTCCAATCGTCAACTAAGCGAGGATGTGGGTTTTCTTTGGAAGAAAGACCAGCCTAAATATTTAGGGATAAGAGCAACTTAAACTTAAGCTCCAGCTCCATCTCTCTAACATGACATTAACTTTTAATGGAAAACCAACGAGAGCTCTTTTTAGTGCAATTTAAATATATAAGGGGTCTTTTAAATAAATATGAATCATGAGTTTTTTTTAGTAATTATTGAAGTACGGGGAGTTTTAGCAAAAAAGCATTTTTATAAATAGCAAGTAATTGGTAAAAAGGGTTTATTTCGGGAAGCATGCATACATAAGCCATTTATTGATTTTTCATTATAAATATATAATAATTATAAGTAGATGTAATTTGATTTTAAATCATAATAATTTAACTATAATAAGTTTCTCATTTTATTAAGCTCTTTATAATACTATTATATGAAATAAATTGTAAATAGTTTTAAAATTGGTATGTTTTCGTTTTTATTTTTAAGATAACCTTTAAAAAAAATTATAAGCCTTTCCAGATGAAATATCTCTCATTTTGAGAGAGAGAGAGAGAGAGAGAGAGAGAGAGTCATGTTGTGCAGAGATATCTCCATTTCCCATTGTAATTGGTTCACATTGTAATAACAGAGATATCTCCATTTCCCAGAACTTCATTGTCGTAACTTAAACCAATTGTTATTATCATGGTCGTCAACGTTCTATCCTATCTACAGCTGTTTGAAAGATTAACAGCGGGAATCTTCCCATAGGTAAAAGAATAAATTGATAACCAGTTAGGCCCTGTTTGGGAATAGAATTGAGCTTAGATAATCGGAGTTTCATAAAGTTATCTAAGCTTACCTCCAAAGTCGTAGTCATGTTGTGTTTGGCTTTTGTTTTGGAGTTCAGATTACTGCAGTTGTCTAAACTCCAAAGTTGAGATAACCGAAGTTCACTGAACTCTAATCCAACAAAAGTTTTCTTAACTCCAAAAAATGGGAGAAAAAAACACTCATTTAGTAGTTTAGATAAGCATTTTGTTTTAGATAGCTCCAAAACAAAATTTTAGAGTTCAAATAACACCAATGCTAAATACCGAATCGAATTTAATTTGTTTAATGGAGGTAGGGCCTTAGAAATCCTACGTACGAACAACCTCAGTCAAGTAATCAACCATTCCTACAATAATTAAGAACAGGCAATTCAACACTTAACAAATGGTAGAATGATATCATTTTTTGTGCAATTAATTAATCCTACTCACAAAATAAGCCAGATGGTTTTCAAGTAGTCTAGATTTTTATTTGCAGAATTACTTTTTCCTGCTATCATCTAAGAATTTTCTTTGAATATTTTGCAACTAATTTAAATAGATCATAACTTATTTTCATATGGATCAGTAAAAGGAAAAACTTTCTATCATCCATGGATTCCATTTTGATAATATTTGCTTATTTTATAACATTACCTTCTTCCTATATATTTTATGCGCTATATATTTGGAATTTTCATGCACTCCTGTTTTATGTTTTACCTAAATTGTAGCCTTTTCTGCCGATTATTCAAAAGCCATTACAACAGACGATTTTCAGGTTAAAGACATAACCCATTAATAATACTCAATATTGGCGACCCTCAAGATCAGGACATGTGGCGGATGGCACGTTCCAGAACTCAAAAGAAAGGGTCCACAAAGACAGGCCATACCACCCATGTACCCGTCCGGCCAGCGCAAGCTAGCCCTCCTCAGGGCTCCCCGCATATTGGCCTCCTCGGCCCCCCAGCTCGCCCCGGGCAGCCGCCAAACCAAGTCTCCTCGGCCCTCTCGCTCGTCCCCGAGCCTCTTTGTCGAGGCTGTCTTCCTCGGCCCTCCGACCAGTTCTGCCACTCACAGGCGTAACCGCAGCTCCGCGAATCTCGTCATGCGCGGATTCTCCGCCAGCAACATCCCATGTTCCACGCCTCCACGATCTCCATGTATGGGCGATCCGCTATCTACGCGGGCGTGACGTCGGGAGCGTAACTGCTGGAGAGATTCTCGCGCATGCTGCTGCATGCCTCCACCACTATGTAAACCCCCATCACAGAAGGGTCAAGTAAGCAATTTTTTACTCCACCCAGTCGTTACGCTGCTCAGATCTAGTACTAACTTGATCGTCGGAGGGTCCTCGGTGGTAACAAACCACCCCGGGACTTCTTTGCAGGTACCTGGCGTCAAACTCCCCCAATTACCAAATCCCCTCAAAACCCACTGAGACCCACATTCAACGGGGGATCCCCTCCAGAATCCACCGGGAGATCGACGGAAGACAATATCTGAAGGAGGTCTGAAAAGGACTTCCATCAGTTGGCGCCGTCTGTGGGAGACGAAAACTCCACAAAAACAAAGTTGGCCTTCCGATCTCCATCCACATGGCGAATAATCGCCCCGAAGATCCAGGTCCCAGCCACCGCTTTCCCCTCAGCGAAGACGCGGGCGACCGCTCGAGCAAAAGGGCTAGAGGCCGCAAGCCCATCACCTTTGGCGACGGAGATCTCCACGGCATATCCGTGCCCCACAACGACCCACTGGTGATCATGGCCCAAATCCACCGATACGAGGTCCACCGGATACTCGTCGATTCGGGAAGCTCGGCGGACATCCTCTTCCACGACTGCTTTCTACGTATGAGGCTCGCCCCAGCAGACCTGAAATCGACCTCTCACGCCCTTTCGGGGGTTCACCAACCACTTCATCCCGGCGTAAGGGGTGGTCATCCTGCAGTTCACGATTGGGGAGCCCGGCCGCACGCGCACGTTGCCTGTGGACTTCATCGTAGCAAAAGTCCCATCGGCCTACAACGTCCTCCTCAGCCACCCGACGCTGAACTCCCTTCAGGCCCAGATATCGACCTACCACCTGGCGATAAAGTCCCCTCTCGATCGGGGCGGGATAGGTCGGGCCTACGGGAGCCAGCGAGTCGCGAAGATAGGCCTTACCGAAACGTCTTTGCCCGAACAGCCGGCCGACGACGCCGAGGCATGTGACGACATCAAAGGTTCCCTGGACACCCGAGACGAGCGAAAGGAGGTCCGTAGGGCACTGGTCGAACCTCTGACCGAGGTACCCCTAACAGAAGGGGGCCAGGGAAAAACCGTCCAGGTCGGATCGTTCCTGACGGGGACTCAGCGAGATGACCTGATCAGATTTCTCAGAAGCAACTCCGACGTCTTCGCCTGGGCGCCTGCTGACATGCCTGGGATCGATCCCAAAATCATCTCCCACAAGCTCGGGGTTGATCCTGCGGCCCAACCCGTCAGACAGAAGAAAAAAAGCTTCGCCTCGGTCAAACAGAAGGCTATCGAAGAGGAGGTTGATCGGCTCCTCGCCGCCAACTTCATCAGAAATGTACCCTACTCGGAGTGGCTAGAAAACGTAGTTCCGATCAAGAAGTCAAGCGGGAAGTGGCGTATGTGCGTCGACTTCACCGACCTCAATAAGGCCTGCCCCAAGGACAACTTTCCACTCTCCCGGATAGACCAGCTCGTCGATAGCTCGGCCGGCCACGAGCTATTGAGCTTCATGGATGCTTTCTCCGGCTACAACCAAATCCGTATGAATCCTGAAGATGAAGATCTGACCGCATTCACAACGGACCGGGGAGTGTATTGCTACAAGGTGATGCCCTTCGGCCTCAAGAACGCCGGGGCCACGTACCAAAGGTTGGTCATCCGCATGTTCAAGCCACAGATCGGAAGGAATATGTAAGTCTACGTCGACGACATGCTCGTCAAATCCATCTCGTCGGCCGACCATGCCAAGGACCTGGGCGAGGCTTTCGAAGTGCTCCGCAAGTTCAACATGAAGCTAAACCCCGCCAAGTGCGCATCCGGAGTCACCGGGGGAAAGTTCCTCGGGTTCATGGTCACTCACCGCGGAATTGAGGCTAACCCAGAGATGATCGACGCTTTCCTCAACATGGTCGCGCCCAAGACCAACGTCGAGATCATGCGGCTCACGGGGCGAGTGGCCGCTCTGAGCCGTTTCATGTCCAGGTCGGGGGAGAAGTGCCTTCCGTTCTTTAAGGCACTGAGGAAAATCCCGAGGTTCGAGTGGTCGGAGGAGTGCCAAGCCGCCTTCGACCAATTGAAGCACCTCGCAACGTCGCTACTGCTCACCCGACCAGTTGAAGGAGACGAGCTGTCGCTGTATCTGGCGGTATCCGACCAAGCAGCAGGCTCGGTGCTCGTCCGGGAGGCTTAGGGAGCGCAGAAGCCGGTGTACTATGTGAGCCACGTGTTTAAGGACGCAGAAACGAGGTACCCCGCCATAGAGAAGATTTTCATAGCCCTCGTGGTAGCCTCAAGGAAGCTGCGGCACTACTTCCAAGCACACACCATCATCGTCCTCACCGAGCGCCCGTTGGGGGCTATCCTAGCATCACCGGAATCCTCAGGCCGTTTAGAAAAATGGAGGTACGAGCTATCTCAGTTTGACATAAGGTATCGACCGAGGCAGGCCATCAAGGAGCAGGCCCTGGCCGATTTCTTCGTTGAATGCACCATCCCTAGCAAGAAGCCGGAGTCCACGCCGCCCCTCGCAACCCAGTGTCCCGTCGCGGAATGGCCTGGCTCGGTTCCGGAGTGGGTCATTTACGTCGACGGGTCTTCTACCGAGGAAGGCTGCGGTTCCGGCCTCATTATCCGGGGCCCGAACGAAGCAGAGATGGAGTATTCTTTGAGGCTCGGTTTCAAAGCCTTGAAAAACGCGGCAGAGTATGAGGCCCTCCCGGCCTGACTGCGCATGGCCGCCGGACTGGGACTGAAGATAATTCGAATCCGCAGCGACTCTGCCCTTGTTGTCGGTCAAGTGACCGGCCGTTTCGAAGCTCGGGAGCCTCTGATGATGAAGTACCTAGATGAAGCGAGGAAACTCCGAAGGAACTTTGATGAAGTCCAGGTAGAACAAATACCCAGACAGCTGAATGCCCAAGCAGACGCCCTGAGGAAGCTGGCTTCGTCATACTCGGCCGACAATAAGCGGTCTATCCTCTTTGAAATCTTGCCTCAACCCAGCGTGGGAGACGGAGCGACGACACTCCACGTGTACGCGGCGCAGGGGAGCGACCAGGGTTGGAGGAAGCCCCTCATGGAATTCCTGAAGGACGGCACGCTCCCAGAGGACCGGGCAGCCGCCCGCCGTCTTCGGGCCAAAGCCCGCCACTTCGTCTGGAGCAACGGGGACCTCTACAAGAAGGCATTCACTCAGCCCCTGCTCCGGTGCGTTGACCCCCACGAAGCCGACTACGTCCTTCGGGAAATCCATGAAGGGGTAGGCGGTGCACACCAGGGGGCTCGAACCTTGATCCAAAAGGCGTTGCTCCAGGGGTAACTACTGGCCCACTAAGCACGAGGACGCCCTGAAACTAGTCAGAAGGTGCAAGAGCAGCCAGCTTCACGGCAGCACTCCCCACCTCCCGGCTACCGAGCTGACCGCCCTAACATCCCCATGGCTGTTCACCCAGTGGGGATTGGATATGATCGGCCGGTTCCCTACCGGAACAGGCGGGCACAAATACGTCCTCGTCGCGGTGGACTACTTCACCAAGTAGATCGAAGCTGTCCCCATTAGGAAACCGGACGCCGCCACAACCATCAAGTTCCTGCAAAACAACCTGATACCCCGGTTTGGCATCCCGAGGTGTATCGTCACCGACCACGGGACAAACTTCGAGAACGAAAAAGTGAAAGACTTCTGCAAAGAATACCATATCCTCATGAAGTTCGCCGCGGTCGCGCATCCCCAATGCAACGGACAGGCCGGGGTCGCTAACCGAGACGTCCTCCGAGGTCTCCGGACCCGCCTAGAAAGGCGACAAGGCAGTTGGGTCGAAGAACTACCCCGGGTCTTATGGGCCCTACGCATGTCAAAAAAGACTCCCACCGGGGAGACCCCCTTCAGCCTCTGCTACGGAACCGAAGCGATGGTCTCAGCGGAGATCGGGCTACCCAATCACCGGTTCGATCACTTCGTCGATGACACAAACACCTCGGCGCTACGGACCAACCTGGACATCTTGTTGGAGAAGAGAGACCGGGCTCAGATCAGAGTTGCCGCTTATCAGCAACAAACGGCCCGATACTACAATGCTTGGGTCAAACACCGCTCCTTCAAGACCGGGGATCTGGTCCTATGGCGAAACGAGTTCATCGACCAAGGCAGGCTTCACAAGTTCTCCCCAAAGTGGGATGGTCCCTTCCTCGTCTCTGAGACGCTCCCCGGCGGAGCCTACCGCCTAGAAGACGCGGACGGACGAAAGCTTCCGCGGCCTTACAACGCCGAGAAGCTCAAGCTATACCAGTGAGGTCAAGGCCAACGAGTGTGTACCCCCCTCTTTTTTCCTTTCGCAAAGATGATGTAAAACGTTCTCTAAAAATCATGTCCATACGAATAAAGAAACGTCGAATCATCCCGAGTAGAGTTCCGTCTTTACAATCCAAAGCCCTTGCTAAGAGGCGGCCGCGCAGCCCCACTGCCCGGTTATCCTTAGTAGGCTTCCTACAGCCCCCCGACGCTAAGGACCAAAGTCCTCCTTAGAGGCAACCCAGTAGCTACCCTGCTCGGTTATCCCTGGCGGGTAGCCTCCCTACCGCAACGCCAGGGATCAGAAAGCCCTCCCAGAGGCAGTCGAGCCCGACCGTCGCTCGGCTATCCCCGGCGGGCAGCTTCCCTGCCGCAACGCCGGGGATCAGAAAGCCCTCCCAGAGGCAGTCGAGCCCGAGGATCCCTCGCTCGGCTATCGTTCAGGACAAAAGCCCTCGCCGAGAGACACCGGGCGGTAACCCCGCCCGGCCAAGGGTCCTTGGTAGGCTTCTACAGCCCCTCCCGCGCCAAGGACCAAAGTACTCCCAGAGGCAGTCGAGTCCTTGCTCGGCTATCCCCGGCTGGTAGCATCCTGCCACGACCGACAGGGATCAAAGCCCTCGCCAAGAGGCACTGGGCAGTAACCTTGCTCGGTCCCCGTCCTGAAGGATCAGAGCCCTCGTAAGAGGCAAACGCACGGCTTCACTGCCCGGTCGTTCCTGCCCGGTCGATCCCGGCGGGTAGCTTCCCTACCGCAACGCCCAGGATCAGAAAGTCCTCCCAGAGGCAGTCGAGCCCTTACTCGGCTATCCCCGGCTGGTAGCTCCTTACCCGTAACACAAGGGATCGAAGCCCTCGCAAGAGGCACTCCCAAGCTGGTAGTTACCTACCTACAACGCCAAAAAACAGAAGCCCTCACCTAAGGGCAACATGGCAGCTTCCGTCCATCCTCGGCGACGCTTGGCATGCGATCGAAGTCAACTCGACGAACGGTCGCTGAACATGTGGCCGACCTGACATGAAAGCCCAGCAGCACAAACAGAAGATAAAGTGCGGACCGATGAAACCAAAGAAGAAGTTTTATTATCAAACACACATTCTTTACAAAGGGTACTTCGGGCTCCCCAGCCTTACAAACTGCCCGGAGGCTTACAAAAGGGGGGCAAGGAAATATCAAAAGACCTAAGTCGCAAACCCCCTCCCCCTGCACCCCGCTCCCCTCGTCGCTGGGGGCTTCACCACCGGAGGTTTTGCCACCAGGGGAGTGCCTCATTCCCCCCATCGTTGTCGGCCGGAGTCCTTGCCACCGGGAGCGGGACCCGAGCACGGAGCTCGCCATCGGCGAAATCGGGAAGCTGCTCCTTCACGGCATCCAGAGCCTTATTCCACGCGACGGCAGAATACTCACTGAGCTCGACGTAAAACTTCTCTAACACCTTGTAATCGGCCACGGCTTTCCTGGCCCGGGCCTCAGCGGCCTGAGCCGACAGAAGCGCCTCCTCGGCATCCCTCCGGCTGGCGTCCCTCTCCTTCTCTATGGTCGCGAAGCGATCAGCCAGATCCGCCAGCTTCTTCTCGGTAACCCGGAGAGATGCACTCAGGCGACGGCGGACGCCCTGATTCGCTGAATTGGCGAGCTCCACAGACTCCTCACGGGCTGCCAGAACATCGGCCCTGGCCCTCTCCAGGCGCAGGTCACGCCACAGGGCCTCGACCTTCGAAGGGAATGCCTCTACCGGGCTCGGCGCGTGGAACGCTCCCTCGGCTTCCATACGAGCGGTGATGGCGCGGTGTTGAAGGACCTAACAGGAAGCGGGTGAGAAACCAGGAGTCGCTCGGGCCAAAAAAAAAAGGAAGGCCAAAGACAACGCGTGAAGGGGTTCGTACCTGGACCGTCCCTTGGGCTATGGCCACCATTTGGGCCCTCAGGTTTCCGCACGGAAGTCTCCCTCCTGCCAATTCTTCCATCCCGGCGAGCAAGCCGGCAGCGACAGAAAGCCCGGATGGAACCATGAAGACGGCCTCTCCCTCCTGCACAGGGATCCCTCCAGGGACCATTGACGGCGATGCACGAAAGATTGTCCTTTTCCTCTTAAGGGGGACCCCGTCCTCGCCCCCTTCTCCATCTCCCGTCTGGGGCTCGGGTGACCGCAGGCGCCTCTGACTGCCGCCGGAAAAATCCCCAGGAGCCGCCAACGGAGCGGACGACCCTGCCGCCGGCAGAACATTCGACGCAGAACCTAGGCCAGCCAGGACACGCCCGCGTCGCGGGCCTCCCTTTGGGACGATCGACCCAAAGAGAGAACGAACCATGTATCCCCAAAAAGGAGGAGCGCCGAGCAGCCAAAACTTAGAAGAAAGGTGAGATGAAGGATTAGGGCCATGGAGCAGGCCTCACCCCTATTTATCGCCACGAGCAACCTCATCCAGCGGTGCCCTTCGTCTCCCGCCGAAACACCTCCTCGCGTCTAAACGGGTCAGATTGCTCCACCTGTCGTTCCCACATTGGACCGCGCCTTTTCAGGCGTCACAGGTCTGCGCACGTCGCGTCAGCCAACCGACGCTCGACACGTGGACCGCCACTTCAAAGACAAGATACACGAACCGGCGCACCCTCCTTAAATGCAGAGATCTCGCCCTGATTCGCTAGTGGAAAAGACAGCTCACGGCCCGGGGACGCATCCCGACGAAACCTTAGGAGGGAGCTCACCCCGGGCGGCACGGCGGTCCACTCCTGACCCAACCCGATAGCTGGTCGGGACAAGAGTGGGGGGCTAATGATAATGCTCATTATTGGCGACCCTCAAGATCAGGGCACGTGGCGGACGACACGTCCCAGAACTCATACGAAAGGGCCCACAAAGGCAGGCCATGCTACCCATGTACCCGTTCGGCCAGTGCAAGATAGCCCTCCTCGGGGCTCCCCGCGTATTGGCCTCCTCAGCCTCCCAGCTCACCCCGGGCAGCCGCCAGACCAAGTCTCCTCGGCCCTCTCGCTCGTCCCCGAGCCCCTTTGCCGAGGCTGTCTTCCTCGGCCCTCCGACCAGTTCTGCCACTCACAGGCGTAACCGCAGCTCCGCGAATCTCGTCAAGCGCGGATTCTCCGCCAGCAACATCCCACATTCCACGCTTCCACGATCCCCATTTATGGGAGATCCGCTCTCTACGCGGGCGTGAAGTCGGGAGCGTAACTGCTGGCGAGATTCTCGTGCCTGCTGCTGCATGCCTCCACCACTATGTAAACCCCCATTACAAAAGGGTCAAGTAAGCCATTTTTTACTCTACCCAGCCGTTACGCTGCTCGGATCTAGTACTAACTTGATCGTCGGAGGGTCCTCGGTGGTAACAAACCACCCCGGGACTTCTTTGCAGGTACCGGGCGACAAACACCCCCAATTACCAAATCTCCTCAAAACCTACTGAGACCCACATTCAACGGGGGATCCCCTCCAGAATCCACCGGGAGATCGACGGAAGACAACATCTGAAGGAGATCTGAAAAGGACTTCCATCACACACCTTTCTCAATCTTCCTGAATTTATATAGGTAAAACATATACATGCATGAGACCCATAACCACACGAGTGCTGATAATGCTCAATATTGGTGACCCTCAAGATCAGGGCACGTGGCGGACGGCACGTCCCAGAACTCAGAAGAAAGGGCCCACAAAGGCAGCCATGTCACCCCTGTACCCGTCCGGCCTGTGCAAGCTAGCCCTCCTCGGGGCTCCCCGCGTATTGGCCTCCTCGGCCCCTCAGCTCGCCCCGGGCAGCCGCCAGACCAAGTCTCCTCGGCCTTCTCGCTCGTCCCCGAGCCCCTTTGCCGAGGCTGTCTTCCTCGATCCTCCGACCAGTTCTGCCACTCACAGGCGTAACCGCAGCTCCGCGAATCTCGCCATGCGCGGATTCTCCGCCAGCAACATCCCATGTTCCACGCCTCCACGATCCTCATTTATGGGTGATCCGCTCTCTACGCGGGTGTAACGTCGGGAATGTAACTGCTGGCGAGATTCCCGCGCCTGCTGCTGCATGCCTCCACCACTATGTAAACCCCCATCACAGAAGGGTCATGTAAGCTATTTTTTACTCCACCCAGCCGTTACGCTTCTCGGATCTAGTACTAACTTGATCGTCGGAGGGTCCTCGGTGGTAAAAAACCACCCCGGGACTTCTTTGCAGGTACCTGGCATCAAACTCCCCCAATTACCAAATCTCCTCAAAACCCACTGAGACCCACATTCAACGGGGGATCCCCTCCAGAATCCACCGGGAGATCGACGAAAGACAACATCTGAAGGAGATATGAAAAGGACTTCCATCAGTTGGCGCTGTCTGTGGGAGACGAAAACTCCACAAAAACAAAGTTGGCCTTCCGATCTCCATCCACATGGCGAATAATCGCCCCGAAGATCCAGGTCCCAGCAAGCACTTTCCCCTCAGTGAAGACGCGGGCGACCGCCCGAGCAAAAGGGCTAGAGGCCGCGAGCCCATCACCTTTGGCGACGGAGATCTCCACGGAATATCCGTTCCCCACAACGACCCACAGGTGATCACGGCACAAATCCACCAGTACGAGGTCTACCGGATACTCGTCGATTCGGGCAGCTCGACGGACATACTCTTCCATGACTACTTTCTACGTATGGGGCTCGCCCCAACAGACCTGAAACCGACCTCTCACGTCCTTTCGGGGCTCACCAACCACTCCATCCCGGCGTAAGGGGTGGTCACCTTGCAGTTCACGATTGGGGAGCCCGGCCGCACGCACACGTTGTCTGTGGACTTCATCGTAACAAAAGTCCCATCGGCCTACAACGTCCTCCTCGGCCGCCCGACGCTGAACTCTCTCCAGGTCCAGATATCGACCTAGCACCTGGCGATAAAGTTCCCTCTCGATCGGGGCGGGATAGGTCGGGCCTACGGGAGCCAGCGAGTCGTGAAGATAGGACTAACCGAAACGTCTTCGCCCGAACAGCCGGCCGACAACGCCGAGGCATGTGACGACATCAAAGGTTCCCTGGACACCCGAGACGAGCGGAAGGAGGTCCGTAGGGCACCGGTCGAACCTCTGACCGAGGTACCCCTAGCAGAAAGGGACCAGGGAAAAACCGTCCAGGTCGGATCGCTCCTGACGGGGACTCAGCGAGATGACCTGATCAGATTCCTCAGAAGCAACTCCGACGTCTTCGCCTGGGTGGCTGCTGACATGCTTGAGATCGATACCAAAATCATCTCCCACAAGCTCGGGGTTGATTCTGCGGCCCGACCCGTCAGACAGAAGAAAAGAAGCTTCGCCCCGGTCAAACAGAAGGCTATCGAAGAGGAGGTTGATCGGCTCCTCGCCGCCAACTTCATCAGAAATGTACCCTACTCGGAGTGGCTAGCAAACGTAGTTCTGGTCAAGAAGTCAAGCGGGAAGTGGCGTATGTGCGTCGACTTCACCGACCTCAATAAGGCCTACCCCAAGGACAACTTTCCACTCCCCCGAATAGACCAGCTCGTCGACAACTCGGCCGGCCACGAGCTGTTGTGCTTCATGGATGCTTTCTCCGGCTACAACCAAATCCGTATGAATCCTGAAGATGAACATCTGACCGCATTCACAACGGACCGGGTAGTGTATTGCTATAAGGTGATGCCCTTCGGCCTCAAGAACGCCGGTGCCACGTACCAAAGGTTCGTCAACCGCATGTTCAACCCGCAGATCGGCAGGAATATAGAAGTCTACGTCGACGACATGCTCGTCAAATCCATCTCGTCGGCCAACCATGCCAAGGACCTGGGCGAGGCTTTCGAAGTGCTCCGCAAGTTCAACATGGAGCTAAACCCCGCCAAGTGCGCATTCGGAGTCATCGGAGGAAAGTTCCTCGGGTTCATGGTCACTCACCGCGGAATTGAGGCTAATCTGGAGAAGATCGACGCTATCCTCAACATGGTCGCGCCCAAAACCAACGTCGAGATCATGCGGCTCACGGGGCGAGTCTCCGTTCTGAGCCGTTTCATGTCCAGGTCGGGGGAGAAGTGCCTTCCGTTCTTTAAGGCACTGAGGAAAATCCCGAGGTTCGAGTGGTCGGAGGAGTGCCAAGCCGCCTTCGACCAATTGAAGAAGCACCTCGCAACACCGCTACTGCTCACCTGACCAGTTGAAAGAGACGAGCTGTCGCTGTATCTGGCGGTATCCGACCAAGCAGCAGGCTCGGTGCTCGTCCGGGAGACCGAGGGAGCGCAGAAGCCGGTGTACTATGTGATCCACGTGTTTAAGGACGCAGAAACGAGGTACCCCGCCATAGAGAAGATTGTCTTAGACCTCGTGGTAGCATCGAGGAAGCTGCGACACTACTTCCAAGTACACACCATCATCGTCCTCACCGAGCGCCTGTTGGGGGCTATCCTAGCATCACCAGAATTTTGGGGCCGCTTAGAAAAATGGAGGTGGGAGCTATCTCAGTTTGACATAAGGTATCGACCGAGGCAGGCCATTAAGGCGCAGGCCATGGCCGATTTCATCGTTGAATGCACCATCCCTAGCAAGAAGCCGGAGTCCACGCCGCCTCTCGCAACCCAGTGTCCCGTCGCGGAAGGTCCTGGCTCGGTTCCGGAGTGGATCATCTACGTCGACGGGTCTTCTACCGAGGAAGGCTGCAGTACCGGCCTCATTATCCGGGGCCCGAACGAAGCAGAGATGGAGTATTCTTTGAGGCACGGTTTCAAAGCCTCGAACAACGCGGCAGAGTACGAGGCCCTCCTGGACGGACTGCGCATGGCCGTCGGACTGGGACTAAAGATAATTCGAATCCGCAGCGACTCTGCCCGTGTTGTCGGTCAAGTGACCGGCCGCTTCGAAGCTCGGGAGCCTCTGACGATGAAGTACCTAGACGATGAAGTACCTAGACGAAGTGAGAAAACTCCGAAGGAACTTTGATGAAGTCCAGGTAGAACAAATACCCAGACAGCTGAATGCCCAAGAAGACGCCCTGAGCAAGCTGGCTTCGTCATACTCTGCCGACAATAAGCGGTCTATCCTCTTTGAAACCTTTCCTCAACCCAGTATGGGAGACGGAGCGACGACACTCCACGTGTACGCGGCGCAGGAGAGCGACCAGGGTTAGAGGAAGCCCCTCGTGGAATTCCTGAAGGACGGCACGCTCCCAAAGGACCGAGCAGCCGCCCGCCGTCTCCGGGCCAAAGCCCGCCACTTCGTCTGGAGCAACGGGAACCTCTACAAGAAGGCCTTCACGCGGCCCCTGCTCTGGTGCGTTGACCCCTACGAAGCCGATTACGTCCTTCGGGAAATCCATGAAGGGGTGGGCGGTGCACACCAGGGGGCTCGAACCTTGATCCAAAAGGCGTTGCTCCAGGGGTACTACTGGCCCACTGTGCACGAGGACGTCATGAAGCTAGTCAGAAGATGCAAGAGCTGCAGCTTCATGGCAGCATTCCCCGCCTCCCGGCTACCGAGATGACCGCCCAAACATCTTCATGGTCGTTCGCCCAGTGGGGATTGGATATGATCGGCCAGTTCCTTACCGGAACAGGCGGACACAAATACGTCCTCGTCGCGGTGGACTACTTCACCAAATGGATCGAAACCGTCCCCATCAAGAAACCGGACGCCGCTACAACCATCAAGTTCCTGCAAAACAACCTGATACTCCGGTTTGGCATCCCGAGGTGTATCGTCACCGACCACGGGACAAACTTCGAGAACGAAAAAGTGAAAGACTTCTGCAAAGAATACTATATCCTCATGATGTTCGCCGCGGTCGCGCATCCCCAATGCAACGGGCAGGCCGAGGTTGCTAACCGAGACATCCTCCGAGGTCTCCGCACCCGCCTAGAAGGGCGATCATATCCAATCGGCTATCCTTCAGAACAAAAGCCCTCGCCGAGAGGCACCGGGCGGTAACCCCGCCCGGCCAAGGGTCCTTGGTAGGCTTCTACAGCCCCTCCCGCGCCAAGGACCAAAGTCCTCCCAGAGGCAGTCGAGTCCTTGCTCGGCTATCCCCGGCTGGTAGCATCCTGCCACGACCGGCAGGGATCAAAGCCCTCGCCAAGAGGCACTGGGAAGTAACCCTGCTCGGTCCCCGTCCTGAAGGATCAGAGCCCTCGTAAGAGGTAAACGCACGGCTTCACTGCCCGGTCGTTCCTGCCCGAACGATCCCGGCGGGTAGCTTCCCTACCGTAACGCCCAGGATCAGAAAGTCCTCCCAGAGGAAGTCGAGCCCTTGCTCGGCTATCCCCGGCCGGTAGCTCCTTACCCGTAACACCAGGGATCGAAGCCCTCGCAAAAGGCACTCCCAAAGCTGGTAGTTGCCTACCTACAATGCCAAAAAACAGAAGCCCTCACCTAAGGGCAACGGGGCAGCTTCCGTCCATCCTCGGCAACGCTTGGCAGGCGATCGAAGTCAACTCGACGAACGGTCGCTGAACATGTGGCCGACCGGACATGAAAGCCCAGCAGCACAAACAGAAGATAAAGTGCGGACCGATGAAACCAAAAAAGAAGATTTATTATCAAACGCACAGTCTTTACAAAGGGTACTTCGGGCTCCCCAGCCTTACAAACTGCCCGGAGGCTTACAAAAGGGGAGGCAAGGAAATATCAAAAGACCTAAGTCGCAAACCCCCTCCCCCCTGCGCCTCGCTCCCCTCGTCGCTGGGGGCTTCACCACCGTAGGTTTTGCCACCAGGGAAGCGCCGCATTCCCCCCATCGTTGTCGGCCGGAGGCCTTGCCACCGGGAGCGGGACCCGAGCACGGAGCTCGCCATCGGCGAAATCGGGAAGCTGCTCCTTCATGGCATCCAGAGCCTTATTCCACGCGACGGCAGAATACTCACCGAACTCGACATAAAACTGCTCTAACACCTTGTAATCAGCCACGGCTTTTCTGGCCCGGGCCTCAGCAGCCTGAGCCGACAGAAGCGCCGCCTCGACATCCCTCCGGCTGGCGTCCCTCTCCTTCTCCATGGCCGCGAAGCGATCAGCCAGATCCGCCAGCTTCCTCTCGGCAACCCGGAGAAATGCACTCAGGCGACGGCGGACGCCCTGATACGCTGAGTTGGCGAGCTCCGCAGACTCCGCACGGGCTGCCAGAACATCGGCCTTGGCCCTCTCCAGGCGCAGGTCATGCCGCAGGGCCTCGACCTCCGAAGGGAATGCCTCTACCGGGCTCGGCGCGTGGAACGCTCCATCGGCTTCTATACGAGCGGCGATGGCGCAGTGTTGAAGGACTTGACAGGAAGCGGGTGAGAAACCAGGAGTCACTCGGGAAAAAAAAAAGGAAGGCCAAAGACAATGCGTGAAGGGGTTCGTACCTGGACTGCCCCCTGGGCTATGGCCTCCATTTGGGCCCTCAGGGTGCCGCACGGAAGTCTCCCTCCTGCCGACTCTTCCATCCCGACGAGCAAGCCGGCAGCGACAGAAAGCCCGGACGGAACCATGAAGACGACCTCTCCCTCCTGCACGGGGATCCCTCCAGGGACCATTGACGGCGATGCACGAGAGATTGTCCTTTTCCTCTTAAGGGGGACCCCGTCCTCGCCCCCTTCTCCATCTCCCATCTGGAGCTCGGGTGATCGCAGGCGCCTTTGACCGCCGCCGAAAAAATCCCCAGGAGCCGCCAACGGAGCAAACGACCCTGCCGCCGGCAGAACATTCGACAGAAAACCTCGGCCAGCCAGGGACACGCCCGCGTCGCGGGCCTCCCTCTGGGACGAGCGACCCAAAGAGTGAGAACGAACCATGTATCCCCAAAAAGGAAGAGCGCCGAGCAGCCAAAACTTAGAAGAAAGGTGAGATGAAGGATTAGGGGCCATGGAGCAGGCCCCACCCCTATTTATCTCCACGAACAACCTCATCAAGCGATGCCCTTCGTCTCCCGCCGAAACACCTCCTCGTGTCCAAACGGCTCAGATTGCTCCACCTGTCGTTCCCACATTGGACCGCGCCCTTTCAGGCGTCGCAGGTCCGCGCACGTCGCGTCAGCCAACTGACACTCGACACATGGACCGACCTTCAAAGACAAGATACACTAACCGGCGCACCCTCCTTAAATGCAGAGATCTCTCCCTGATTCGCTAGCGGAAAAGACAGCTCACGGCCCGGGGACGCGTCCCGACGAAACCTTAGAAGGGAGCTCACCCCGGACGACCCAGTAGTCCACTCCTGACCCGACCCGATAGCTGGTCGGGACAAGAGTGGGGGGCTAATGATAATGCTCAATATTGGCGACCCTCAAGATCAGGGCACGTGGCGGACGGCACGTCCCAGAACTCAGAAGAAAGGGCCCACAAAGGCAGGCCATGCCACCCATGTACCCGTTCGGCCAGCGCAAGCTAGCCCTCCTCGGGGATCCCCGCGTATTGGCCTCCTCGTCCCCCCAGCTCGCCCCGGGCAGCCGCCAAAAAAAGTCTCCCCGGCCCTCTCGCTCTTCCCCGAGCCCCTTTGCCGAGGCTGTCTTCCTCGGCCCTCCGACCAGTTCTGCCACCCACAGGCGTAACCGCAGCTCCGCGAATCTCGCCATGCGCGGATTCTCCGCCATCAACATCCCACGTTCCATGCCTCCACGATCCCCATTTATAGGCGATCCGCTCTCTACGCGGGCGTGACGTCGGGAGCATAACTGCTGGCGAGATTCTCGCGCTTGCTGCTGCATACCTCCACCACTATGTAAACCCCCATCACAGAAGGGTCAAGTAAGCCATTTTTTACTCCATCCAGCCGTTATGCTGCTCAGATCTAGTACTAACTTGATCGTCGGAGGGTCCTCGGTGGTAACAAACCAGCCCGGGACGTTTTTGCAGGTACCTGGCGTCAAACTCCCCCAATTACCAAATCTCCTCAAAACCCACTGAGACCCACATTCAACGGGGGATCCCCTCCAGAATCCCCCGGAAGATCGACGGAAGACAACATCTGAAAGAGATCTGAAAAGGACTTCCATCAAGTGCCTACATTGGAATCTTGAATGAAACATTGAGTTTTGTTGTAGACTGCACAAATAAATAAAACGGAGCTTTAATCGGTTCTTCTTTAAGGAGAAGACATTAAAGATGTTACAGTATTACAGTATCAGTGAGAAAGGAATTTGCCACATGCATGCTCTAATATGTGAGAATGTTCAAGAAACTATATTGAAGTGCCCCTTAATATGTTAGGTACTTTCATGTCCACAAAAAAATGATATTAAGTTAGTGTGTCCGTCTTTTATCATTCAGAAACCAGCTGCTTAAACCTTATTAATCAACTCAATCTTCGGACTGAATATTACCTTTTGGAGTAACCGATCGTTGCTTATCACGTAGTGTCTACACTGTCTCAAAGAAACTACAGAATCCACCGAATCATAGAGCTGTTACCCATATTGGATCGCTGTGCTTCCTAGTCCCTATGCTTGACCTGTTGGGAGCGCGCCACCAACCCTTATGGATCTAAACTAAGATCTATTTAAAACGAATAACAAAAAACTAGAACAAACGCAATTAAATTACATAAGAGATTTGAGTGGGGGAAGGAAAGAACTTTATTAGAACTTTCAAGAAAAAGAAAATTTTTACAGAGAATTACAATAACCCTGTCCTTTATGATCTCCAACGAGATATTCTCTCTCAAAATTCTCCTTAGGATTGTCTAAAACTCTTATGGAGTCGTCTCTCGTCTTCCTTAAACTTTATGGTCAAAACAATGCTTTAAAATTTTAACTCTAAGATCATATATATAGCCCACACAAATCTGAGTTACAATAAGATTCCAAAAATTACGAAACTGCCATCCAGAAACTGGTTTTTCGAGATAAATCTCAAACTGGAATTTGCGCTTATCTGTAAGACGGACATCTGAACCTACGTCTGCTTCCTCTGCATGAGCAGAGCGTTGCCAGTCATCTGAACCATGACGTCCGACTGGCCAGAGCGTGGCAAGACGTCTGACGCTCATAGCTTAGACGTCTGGGCCTCCTCTGGAAATCTGGACTTTATTGCCAGACGTCTGAAGCTCATTACTCCAGACATCTGGCCTTTCTCTAGACTTAGGAACAATCTCGATATACAAGACATCCTTCACAACAATCTCCATATTGGATTGTATATCCTTATAGCTACCTTGAAAACTTGTTGTCCTCGTCTTGTATCCTTTAGGGTTGCCTTAATTGTTCTCCCCGTTTCCCCTGCCAACACAGTTTCAAACATTGAAACCGCCAACTGTCACAATCTTTCCACAGAATTGCGAAACTGGTGTTGTCAAAGTTTTTAACCAGAACTATGAAACTGATGTGACTCTCCTACCGAGGTCGCCCTTCCACACATTTGAGTACCTGAATAGAAACCAATGCTGACTTGAAATTCTCCATAGGAATAACCTTCGTCAGCATGTCTGTCGAACTCACCTTAGTATGATTTTGATCAAATCGATCTTCTTTTCGGCCCACTCCCTTATCTTGCGATACCGTATGTCAATGTGCTTAGTTCGACTGTGGTATACCTGATGCTTTGCCAAATGAATGGCACTTTGACTGTCACAAAATAATGGAACCGACCCTTATCGAATCCGAACTCACCAACTAGACCTTTTAACCACAAGGCTTTCTTAAATACTTACACTGCCGCTATGTATTCTTCCTCCATCATTGATAACGCTACGGTATTCTGAAATGTTGACTTCCAACTTATTGGAGATTATGCAACTGTATATACATAGCCTATGAGATCTTCTCATGTCCAATTCACCAGCGTAATCCGCGTCTTTGTATCCTTATAACTGGCTCGATTTATTTTCTGACTTATGAAAGAAAAAACTGAGATCTTTAGATCCTTTTAGATACCGATGTATCCATTTTACAACTTCTTAATGAAACTCTCCTGGATTTGACATGTACTAGCTAACCAGACTTACCGCATAGGATATATCTAGAAGTATGCATACCATAACGTATATCAGCGATCTCACTGCACTTGCATATGGTACTCAAGACATCTTTTCCTTCTCCTCCGCAGATTTCGGACACTCCTTGAAAAATAGCTTGAAATGACCGGCGATAGGGGTACTCACTTATCTTGAGTCCTTCATGTTGAATCTCTTCAATTCTCAATATATCTTTTTGGGGATAGCCAAAGCTTTCTATCCTTCCTGTCTCGATTAATTTTCATCCCAAGAATCTTCTTTGCTTCACCTAAATTCTTCATGTCAAATTATGCACTCAATGAAGTTTTAAGCACCTTTATTTCCGCCATATTTTTCGCAACGATCAACATAAGCGATCAACATCAGGATACCGAAGTATCCACTTTACAGCTTCCTAATGAATCTCTCCTGGATTTGACATGTACCGGTTAACCAGACTTACCGCATAGGATATGTCTGGAAGTGTGCATACCATAAAGTACATCAGCGATCTCATCACACTTGCATATGGTACTTGAGATATCTTTTCCTTCTTCGCAGATTTCGAACACTCCTTGAAAAATAGCTTGAAATGACCGGCGATAGGGGTACTCACCTATCTTGAGTCATTCATGTTGATTCTCTCCAACACATTCTCAATATATCTTCTTTGGGATAGCCAAAACTTTCTAGCCTTCCTGTCTCGAATAGTCTTCATCCAAAGAATTTTCTTTGCTTCACCTAAATCCTTCATGTCAAATTATGCACTCAATGAAGTTTTGAGCGTATTTATTTCCGCCTTACTTTCGCAGCGATCAACATGTCATCGACATATAAGAGTAGATATATCGACGAACTATCCTTAAGCAGCTTCGAGTACACGCAGCTGTCATACTCACATCGATAGTAGTTGGTCTTCCTCGTATAATAATCGAAGCGCGTGTACCACTGTCTGGGAGACTGCTTCAACTCATATAGAGACCGCTTGAGTTCACATACATGATCCTCCTTACCGGGCTCTACAAATCCTTCAGGTTGCCTCATGAAGATTGTCTCTTCCAACCCACCATGCAGAAATGTCGTTTTCACGTCCATTTGCTCCAACTCTAAATCCTGAGCAGTTAGCTTTGCCAACAAAATTCGAATAGAAACATGCTTGACTACAGACGAGAAAATCTCGTTGTAGTCAACCCCCTCCTTCTGAGAAAAACCCTTCGCGACTAACCGTGCCTTGTATTGCTCATCATCATTTTTTCTGAATACCCACTTGCAGCCAATAGCTCTTTTTCTTTTCGGTAGCTCAATCAGATTCCATGTACCGTTCTTTTGAAGTGGATCCATCTCCTCTGTCATCGCAACAATCCATCGATCCCTATCCTCTTGCCCAATGGCCTCTTGATAAGAGCTGAGATTTCAATGACCAAAGTATATGCGAGCATATCTTCAAAACCGTACCTGACTGGTGCTTTATGTATACGTGATGATCTCCTTAAAGCCATTATTTGTGGGTCCTGTTGGGATTGGTTCTCACCGTCGGTTTCCGTATTTTTCCCGTCCACCTCCGCATCAATAGACTGAGATTGTGCTTCACTGTCCGTATCCTTATGAGCGCCAGAAAACCCCACCTCCACCGGATCATTGTCACCTGATGCTCCACCCGTCTCCTTATTATTTCCAGCCATGTCTTTCAACATGAATTCATAATCGAAGATCACATCTCGGCTGATGAACACCCTTTGTTTTCCGGATTTCATAACTTGTAACCTTTAACTCTAAGTTTGAATCCCAAGAAACGCTCTTCTTTGACTTTGACTCCAGCTTGGTCCAATCTTTTAATTCATGAGCGAGTAAGCAGGGCACCCAAACACTTGTAGAGAATCATAACTGACTGGCTTTCCCCTCCATATTTCTTCTAAGATATGAAGATTTATGGTCGTAGATGGAGACATTAACCAAATAGCACGCATGACTCACCGCTTCTGCTCAGAAGTCCTCCGAAAGACTGGATTGCAACCGCTTATTTCTAGCTCTCTCTAGCAGTGTCCTGAAACTGTCCTGAAACTGTCCATTGCCTTTGTATGCTCTGTTATTTACAGTAATCTGTAAACTCCTTCAAGGTGTATTCACCTCCATTATCTGTCCGTAAATACTTCACCGATCTCCCATTTTACTTCTCCACGGCCGCTTTTCACTTCTTAAAACTGGCAAACACCTCTGATGTGTGTTTGAGGAAGTAGACACATACATTCCGTGAGAAGTCGTCAATGAAGGTGACATAGTATGTGGAACCTCCTTTTAATGGAACCGGTGATGACCCACATACGTCTGAGTGAATATAGTCAAGAAGTCTTTCGGTCTTGTGCACGACTTCCTTGAATCCGCCTTATGTTGCTTCCTCATTGTGCAATATTTGCAGAAGTCCAGCTTGCATGGGGTAATACCTTTCAGCAATTCCCTTCTGTACAACTCAATAAACCCCCTCTCACTCATGTGGCCAAGACGTATATGCCATAACTTTGCTGTATCCTCCACCTGTTTCTCCGTACCCATGGCTGCACCACCAGTCACCGTGCTGGCATCCAAACGATACAAATTTTTCGGTCGTTGTCCTTTCATGACCACTAGGACACCCTTGACAACTTTTAGTACCCCATCTTGACCAATAAACTTGCATCCTGCCGCATCCAATGTTCCTAGAGAAATCAGATTTTTCTTTAGTTCTGGAACGTGACGAACGTTCACAAGTGTTCGCACCCCACCATCAAACATGCGGACTTTGATGTTCCCTATGTCAATGGCCTTGCACGCCATATTGTTCTCCATGAGAACACTGCTGCCATTGAAGTCTTTATAGGTGTCGAACAAATCCTTCGGGCATAATGGTATGAACATCCAGAATCAAGGATCCAAGCATCAGAATCATCCTTCTCGGTGTACGGCAAGTACATCACACGGATCTTCTTCTGCTTTGGTCGCAATACTGGCTTGATCTGAACCCTTCAATTGGCACATTTACCTCTCTTCTCCAACCATTATTTATACTTTTGATATTGCTTCTTCGTATGCCCTGATTGTTTGCAAAAGAAGCATGGTTCACTCTCTCCCGGATGATTTGGATTTCTCCCTTATGCTCTTACTTCCATCTTTAGTTTCCAACCTTCCCCTTTCACCAGCAAACAACCTTGATGGCTCCTTCGATGGATTTGATTTCTTCATGTCTTATTGTAGAGAAGCGTCAATGTATCATCCTCCATCTCTCGAGACTCCTTTCCATTGAGAATCGTTGTCACTTGACCAAATGTTCATACGAATTTGGAAGCGAAGAAAGGAGCAACATCGCTGGGTTCTTCTCCTTTAACTTTATTTCAAGGCATAAAAGATCGTTGACCGTCTTGTTGAAGCTGTTTAAGTGGTCGTGAATTGAAGTCCCTTCCTTCATGCATAAACCGTAGAGTTGCTTATTTAAATACAACTTGTTTGACAATGACTTTGTCATGTATAAGCTCTCTAGTTTCAACCATAAACTTGTCGTAGAAGTCTCTTTCATGACGTTATACATCACGTTATCCACCAGACAAAGTTCTATCGTGCATTGTGCCTTCAAATCTATCTCTGCCCATACGTCATCTATCATATCGGTAGGTTTATTACCGCCAAGTACTTTAAACAGCTCTTCTTTTACTAGAAGTGTTTTAACCCTTCTCTACCACATCGAAAAGTTCTGTTTCCCATTGAGTTTCTCCACCTTGAACTTTATGCTATTTATTTTGTTATTCGTCATCTTTAATTCCGAAATAAAAACCTTTGTCTCGGATTCTTATGAACTACTATCAATAGAATCACAATCAAAGAAGATGGAGAGCGGACACAAGCGTCATCACCAACCGTAAACTTAAATTGCAGAACTATAGAACGTAACTCTGATAACAGTTGTTGGGAGCACACGCAGCGGATGAGTGAAAATCAACCCTTATGGATCTAAACTAGGATCACTTTAAAACGAATAACAAAAAACTAGAATAAACGCAATTAAATAACACAAGAGATTTGAAGGGGAAAGGGGAGAACTTTATTAGAACTTTCGAGGAAAAGAAAAAGCCTTACAGAGAATTACAATAACTCCCTCCTTTATGATCTCCAACGAGATCTTCTTCTCTCTCAAAATTCTCCTTATAATTGTCTAGATCTCTTATGGAGCCGTCTCTCGCCTCCTTTAAACTTTATGATCAAAACAGTACTTTAAAATTTTAACCCTAAGATCGTATATATAGCCCATACAAATCTGAATTACAATAAGATCCCAAAAATTACGAAACTGCCATCCAAAAACCGATTTTTTTAGATGAATTGCGCTTATCTATAAAGCAGACGTCTGAACCTATAGGAGCAGACGTATACGCTTGAGGAGCAGAGCATTACCAGACGTCTGACCTTAATGATTCAGATGTCTATGCCCCTTAGCGCGTCTGGCCAGAGCGTGGCTAGACGTCTGACGCTCATAGCTCACACATCTGGGCCTCATATGGAAATCTGGACTTTATTACCGGACGTCTGACGCTCATTGCTCCAGACATCTGGCCCTTCTCTGGACTTATGAACAGTCTCGATATACAAGATATCCTTCACAAAATGACCTTGCCTAGAGCATCTCCATGAACTCCGATACCAATTTTGTTGCGGGGATTGGAGCCAGATCAATGAACAATTAATCATATACTAGGCCTAATTTGACCCAAAAGACCAATTTAGTCTGGGATCCATTATATATTAAGCACTTATACAACCAATTTATTTCCAATGTGTCCCCCTCCTTTTGAACTGGCCTGTAAGCCTAACCAAAACACACAACAGATCCACTTATGCAATACATAACACACGCACACGCACACGGGGGCCCATGAATTTGCCACCAATTTGAGATTCAAACCCAACAGCGGGGAATGGGCCTAAAGAAGGTTTTTAAATTCCAGGATACAAAAGTTGGTAATGGACAAATTTCTTTGCCAAAAGAAAAACCCCTTTGAAAGAACAGAGACTTTTAAGGATAATTACCAGGAATGTGATGCTTACCTGTGATAAAATTCTTCGGGTAAGGGTCAGAACAACCGTGTCCTATGCGAACAATAAATCCATGGATCCCATTATCGAGAAGTATGCAAGAGTTAAACTGTTAATTTGGCGTAAAAAACCCCTGGTATAGTGTGTCACTCTAGGTACAGTGTGTCACTCTAGATATATTGGAAAATATCATAGAATCCCGCCTTATTTTTCGTCCCTAAAATAGACTCCAATGAAAAGAAGAAAAAAGAGAGCTCTCTGAAGAAGAAATAGAAAACATGCTATAATAAATGGTCTGGAAAAGCTTGTGGTTTTTGTTTCCTTTGTCCTCTCATCATAAATATACGAAAGCTATTGGGTATTAGTCCAGCCTCATATGAGGAGACCCATCTAATAGAATTGTGGTTGAAAATTTCAACCACTTCTCCACTTTTTGGGGCTAATTATTTGTAGTTGCTGGTGCATTATTGTTTTTGTGAAGTGTGGCTTCATTTTTAGTGCTAAGAGAGAAGAAGAAAAACTCAGAGAATTGCATAGAGAAAGAAAGAGAGAGAGAGGGAGCCTTTGGTTATCTTCGACTGATGATTCAACGGCGGATTTTTCTCCGATCCACCTCATACTGTAAGGGTTCGTAGCCAACGACAAGCTCTACACATCCACCGGTTCGGATCGGGTTTTCTTCTCCATTTCATCTCTACTTCGATAATATTCTCTCAAACTCTTTAGTTTGTAGTTCTCAAACTCCTTTGTTTGTAGTTGTTTTTGAAATCCAGTGATGCTCTTGGTGTTATGATTCTCTAATTTTGTCTAGAAAAGGAATATTGTGTGATTCCATTATTTTCTATAGTGGAAGAAATTGATCGTTCGCCGTGGTTTTCCCCGCAAGGGTTTTCCACTTAAAATCGGTGTTCTCGTTTTGTATGGTTCGTTGGCTTGTTTATATCCGCTGTGTTTTTCCGTATATATTTTGATGATTGTCAAGTATGTGACTTATTGTTAATCCCGTCTCATCCATTCCCAACAAAAGCTAATATCCTCCTTTATGTTTAGGGAAGAAATGAGCAACCTCTGGCTCTTATGGATTCTCTGATCACATCATAACCTGGAAGTTCTGAAAGCTAATATTTTCAAAGTTTCTTGGATCTAAATTTTCGCTTTTCTATTGAACTTAAATCATCATTGAAATATTAATAATTATACCTAATAATTCCATTAGCAAAACTTAAAAATGTTTCAGCAAATTATGATATATGTTGAGAATGTCGGAATATAGTCCCATATCGGGAAAATTGCGGATGCATATGGATATAAGATATAAGATGGGAAGTTTCATAAGGCTGAAGTCTTTTAGATGGAGTACTACCGTGTCAAAGCCCATTGCAACCCATGTGGTGGGCGCACTTCCTCGCTCACTGGACAATTGAAATTCCAGTAAATTGTTGTTGTAAACACCAAGCCATTAAAATGGTATTGTAAGAAGCCAAAAACGGTAAAAACAAGACTTAGTATTTCATTTTTCGCCTTGGGTCAAAGATTTGTATAGTGTGTGTGGGTGTGGGGATTTAAGGAGATCATCAATTAGAGAGCATCAATTAGAGGAACATTTAACTAAGAAACAACGTTATCATTATGATGCAAATTTGAATGATCACCATAACCTAGCATAATAATTTTGGACTTCCACATTAAATTTTCGCGATTAAATAAAATTATTATCAATAGCAAAGTTGAAAGCATTATAAGTGGACTGCTATTTATCGAAAATCTACACCCAAATGCACATAGAGCATGTACCATCAGCATCAACATTAATTAATCCCTTGATCATCGATCTTGCAGTTGCTAACTTGCTACAAAATAAATCTCAAAAGAAATTTACAAAATTGTGGCAGAAAGATTTACCAAGAAGTTGAATATAAGCATTGCCTTCAATTCACTGCCTCTAGCACTCTGAACGAATCCATAACTCGCCTCAGTTCCCTTTCCACCTCTAGAAAAACATTTTCAGGAGTTTGCAATCTCAGTTCATATAACCGGTTGTTTCCAACACCAAGAACAGATAGATATCGCCTGTCCCATTCGAGACGAGGAACTCTGTCTTGTGGCATAACAGCCAGCTCATTGTTATTTGCATATGATTTAATATTTACCTGTATTCAAACATGGGTAAAGGTCGACCTAAATTATTCACGGCAGAGAATTAGAACCTTTACCATACATAATAGACCATTCAACAAATGTTTAATCCACCAGAGATTGTAAAGTTTAATGAACCAGAAACTTTTTTTCATACAGCATGCATTCATGATCCTTACCTCAACTTGATAGTAGATTTTTCCATCATCAGCAACCCTCGATGATGCAGTTAGAATGTTAGACTCACGCCGTACACCAAGTCTAGTAGACATGAACTCTGTCAAATATTGTTTGAGCACCTTCTCTGCTGCTTGCTGTGGAGGCCCCAAATCTTCCACGCTTTTATATCTCGAGGATGAAGGAGAAGATAACTCCACGGATATGTTTTCATCCAGAACAAAAGGATCCCTGAAAAATATATCTGCTCCAGCTCCCTTGACTTGGATCCAGTTCTTGGGGTACAAAAATGAATAGCCATCAAATATATCTATGTGTTCCCTGTACACAACTGAGGGCTCAGCTAAGGTAACTTCATGAGAGCCCGGTGATGAAAATATAAAACTTGACATCAGAGATGCAATGATGTTTCTCCTGGGAACTGCTTGTATGATCAATAAAAGAAGGTAAATTAACAGCTTAGTTGGACAGCGGATGAAGTCTCAGCCCAAATTCTTACAAGAATAGGAGGCAATTCCAGAAAACTACATATAACAAATCATAGTCGGATAAAAATGAAAATTTACATATGTGTAGTTACAGCACTCAAGCTTCCAATAATGGCATTATTGAGGTCACATGTATCAATATAAAAACTCTTACAGCATCACTTCAATGTCCTTTTTCTATACAGAATCAACTGCTAAAAGAAGTTCCAACTTTTTGGGAGCAATGTCAAATATTGTCTAGTGCAAAAGGAAAACGTCATGATATTTATGCCAATGTATGTGATTCTGTTTTTTTTCTTTTCGCATGAGGGATGCATGTAATTCTGCTTCATGAAACCTTAACTGTCTGCAACCAATAACATGTCATCTAGCAAATCTAATTGGAAACTTCCCTTTTTCATCTTTTTTTCTTGTCATTCTCGTCGCTGGTTCGTTTCGTTACGAATAAAGCATTGACTCGGGTGATTCTTTATGTTTATTTAAATTGGAGTGCAGAAGTTGGTATCCCAATCATATAATAATAAGTTGCTTTTTTATAAGTGGAAGAAAGCATATAATTAAAACAAAAGTGTTTATCAATCTTCACTACAGCCCTTATAGAAATTGTTGCAAAGTCATTTTACAAAATTCATATGTTATATTCTTATTTTCCATTTTGCTATTTTCTCCCCCTATCCAAATGCATTTTTTTTGCCATTCTTTGTTTCTATATGATAAAAGAATTATATACATCCAAAACCTAACATATAAAATATAGAATGATTATTTATTGGTAATGCCTAGGAAGGAGACATCTTTTCTTGTCTAGGGACTGGGTTAGGATTCTCATCTACTTTCATTGTCCATATCCATTTTAGTCGGAAATTCCGTATAAAAATAAACAAATGATTTTGACACAGCACACACGACTGCATATGTTTAGAATAAATTTGAGGAGTTTAAAGACACAATATATGAACACATCCAAGCATCTAACATGAATAAAATCGCATTTGTCTTCAAATGAACTTATGTGCTTCGTATGTTCCTCATGTGTGACCATCTTATTTCCTTCTTCATGACCCTGCAGGGTTTTTAGGCTTTATCAGTCGCAATTTTTTTGCCAGGATGACAACATGCATGTCCACACTGTTTTGATCTTCCTTTTCTTGCAAACACCTTGCAGGTAGTTTAGTTGATGCCTTGCATCTTTACAAGCAATGCATTATACAAATCAGAGACTTGACTTGAGGCTTTCATTGTAACATGAAACAAACAAGGTAATATGGACCTGGTTTGTGCACTTGAGCCTTTCAAGAAACCTCATGAAGGAGAAGAAAAAGAAGAAAGCTAGTTTGAATGGTAGATGAAAAATAAATAAATAAATAAATAAGCAGCATAGTCTAGTCAGCAGCTATTGCTGGTACAACACGTTAAACTAAAATATAAACCCACATGAATATTAATCTAACAATTTGATCATGCTTCGATGACACGTGGTCCCTCCAAAAGATTAAATCCTGGCAAGAACTTTCTCTCTTTTTTCTTTTTCAGGTGGCTCTCATTGGGGGAAATGCAAATTAGGATGTAGAAATGGATGGCTCTGCATGTATTCATGATGAACCTATTGGTTCCTCCCATGAAATATCTGTATGGAATGTAGGCCTACACTATTCGCCCAATACAGATTAATCCTATAGAGGTCTGCCAAGGCCAAAATAACCCAATAAGACCACTTAAATTAAATTGAAATCTACGAGTATATTGCATATTAATTATAAAAAACCTATTCAGCCCACTCCAAAAGCACATTATAATTAATGACATCCCACTTAATGGAGTTAGATCAAATGTTACAACTCTCATTTCTCGTTTCCTTATACAACACTAAGGATTTGATGGAAAATATATGAGTTGGGAGGATGTTGTATACTAGATAAAATTGTAATTCGAAACCACTTTGTTCTTTATAGATTCAAGAAGATATATTTATCTTTTCGCTCAACGGAAAGCCTACTAACAATATGAGACTGTTCCTCTAATTGATTGGTGCTACTGCAAGTTACATAGTCGGATATTAACCAGTAACAGCATGTCGCTGAAGTAACGATTGATAGTCGACAAATGTAGAAGACTACTACTACAGGTGTTGGAGGACCATAAATGGAACAATTATGAATCAAAGGGGCACCATGTTTTAATTCAGGGATGCATACTTAAAGTCTTAGATGTATTTATCTTGCTAGAATTATAGATATTTAGAGTTATGAATGTGAAAAGTAAGAGTATTATGTAATGAGCTTATATAAAGGCTATGTATGGGGATAACAAAGAACAGACTTGTTATGAGATATTAAATAAAAATTTGCTTGTTATGATATATTAAATAAAAATTTGCTTTGTTGAGATGTACTGTGTGAGTTCTCTTTGCAATCAGCTGCGGTTGGATCTAGTTTTGGCTGTGGTCAATATATGGTTGTTGTGGTAACCTTCAAAGTGTTTTTGAGATCACATTGTCGTCATTTTCAACATCAATAACTCATCATCTTTGACATCCTGATCACCATTATCAATGCCTACGCTACACAATATCTGTGACCATCATCATTACTGGTTCTTGACCTATACTTTATTCATAAATCAGAAACATAACGGTCAACTTTTCAGCGGAAAAATCAGCCTAGATCTTCAGATTCAACTTTTGTTGATTCCAAAACAAACCCATTGACCTTGGACAACGGGATGAGCCTCGCTTTTCCAAATCCAAACCATCCTACACTTTACTTGATCAATTTAACCAAGAAGCGAATGGTAAATGTGAAACCGAGGTATGAACAAAGTTGTATACTTTTACTTGATTTGGTAATAGAATATTGATTGGGAATTGTTTAGGTTGCAAGTTGACATACATTGAACCCTTCACTGATTTCTAGATATATTTGCTCTGACTCTTCTGGAGACATAATGCATTGAATCCATACAGAAGGTGTTCAGTCCATTTACACTTGTTGGATCATCAATTTCAATGCCATGTCAACTCTTCAATTTCATAAATTCAATTGGGATTATCATGCTTGATATATATATATATATATATATATATATATATATATATATATATATATAGTTCATGTCTTCATAATTTGCCGATTTGGGTCTCTTGCGTGTGTAAATCATATAGGTTAGGGCTCAAACAAGTTAATTTCTATTTCATATGCGCATCATAGCTTAATAGCGTTTAGTTATGGGGTTGATGCCTATACTTCCCATCAAGCCGATGCTTTTGCATATGGCACACAATTAAAGAATCATTCATAAACTTGCAATGCAATCTTCAACTACCACTATGCCATCTAATCGTGGTATGAACAAAACAGAGGAATCTTGCAGCAAGCAAAGAACTTGGCGTTATCATGATGAGATCTAGAATTATAATTCACTTCAGCATGAGAAAGAGAGAGAGAGAGAGAGAGAGTACTTGGGGGAATTGCCGATGATATAGTTATCTGTTGAAATCGTGAGGCCGAGCTCGAAACCCTAAGCGCACAGCTAGGGATGCGGATGGATCCGATAGCGGAAAGCGAAGCCATGAGAGAGTGAGACAGCGCCAAAGTTCCACACAATGGATAGCCTCGTATATATTAGACAGAAACCAAAAAAACATAAAGGGTTTTTTTATTCTAGTTTTTTTGCACGCACCAGATATATAATAATTTCCAAGAAGCAACAAAGGAGAAGAATTTTTCTAAAAAACCATTATTAACGTTATAAAAAAAATAGAGAATTCAAATTACAAAATTTCATAATAAATACAATGATTAGTACGTGCAGAAAAATGTATGTACCTGTATATTAACTGATTGATTCATTTTCACATAGAAAAGATATAAAGAAATAATATAATAAATTATGCTGAATGAAAAAAATTGATTCAATTACCTTCAACTTCAATGGAAAATCCAAGTGTAAGTTGATAAGGTTGCCTTATCTTATCATTTGATATTTACCTAACTTTTTATGAATTAAAATATAGAAAATTATTATCATACTTCTAAACTTTTAAATAAATTTACTGATGGAATATTTTCAATTTTTTGTTTTTTTTATGTTTGATCTATTAATTGCTTTGTTTTTATCAGTCAAGCAAATAAATATATATGAAGAACCCAGAAAGAAAGTATTAAGCACAAAAGGAATGAATAAGGGACAGAAAAATTGATGAAACTGTAGCAAACTTACAACATATACATTATGAAGAAATAAATGTATAAATTAGGAACTTATATTTATATTAGATTGTTTCAATTCATTTTTACGTTTCTTTTGGATTTACTATTACTTGAATTATAATTAATCTGTTAATCGTTGCCTAAACTATGAATTAAAAATTAAAGAAATAATTTATTACAAATTTATCATTTTTTAAATATCTCTGCAAACAGCGGTGTACTCTAATGGAAAGCTTACAACTCTTCTTGTTGTACTGTATAAAAAATATCATGAATTGTAGTAATGGAGATAATTTTTAAATAAAAAAATCACTTAAAAGTCAAACATATTAAAGGTGAACTATTGATTATTAATAGATATTATGTGTGCCACACATTCATTCTTAAAGTTTTCTTTATTAATCCGGCCTTATCAAGAAGCGAAGATTTGTAGTTATCTTCAGGTTAGATTTCTGGAGTTTCAGTAAATATCCTAACAGACGTCCGCCTCACTCTGTCACTTTTCTGGAGTTTCAGTAAATATCCTAACAGACGTCCGTCCCTCTGTAGTGGACGTCTGTAAGACTGGACAGAGAGTTGAAGTTTCGGGATATACTCTAACAGATATCTGCTCCTCTCTGGGGCAAACGTCTGTCGTCGGGCCGGTGCTAAATTCCTAAGTTAGGAAATTAGTATTTTGGGAATATCTTTTGTATGCTGTAAATAAGAAAGTTTGTCGCAATACTAGAGAGGCCTTTTGAGTTAGCAATTTGATTATTTCGGTGAAAACCTATTGTTATTTTGAGAGAGCTAGAGTTTTGAGAGGAATTTGTATTCTCCATCGATTTATACTTGTAACACCCTAGTTCATTTATACCATAATTTATTTGGGTTTTCCTATTCTTGTGACAACTCTTAGTTCATGTTTGTTTTGGGTGCAAATTGCGTATTTGGTATCTGTGTTTAGTATCCGACCTAACCCACATGCTTGAAACCCATCCTGATTCCAGATTACGATATTCCTTACTAGTACGAAGGATCTGTGCACACATATATGTTCTATTACATGTATCTTATATCTAGTATCTGCATATATTTTAAATAATACAAGATATAACCTGATAATATATTTTAAATATCTAGCATGGCATGTATCATATCCTATATCTTGTGACTACATCCTGACATCGTGTTCTTGTTCAGTTTAGTGAAACGGACTCGTTTGGATCGCTACGTGCATTTACATGTACCCGTTCTTAGGGGTATGCATTTTATCTAACCGGATGTCGCATTATAATTTTTGCCGATACGTATATTATCCGTATTTTCAAACTAGATTTTTAGATAGGATCCGGGTATTTTTTTAGAGTATATTTGATATTAGCTACAAATTCAATATTATATACTATAATATTTTCTTTTAAACCTAATATATACAATAATATATATATTAACTAAAAATATATCTTCAATCGCCCCTCTCTCTTCGCAATCCCCCCTCTCTCGATATATATTATAACTAAATTATTATTAAACCTAATATTTTAAAAACAATCCAACCTCTCTCTTCCACCTCTTCTCTTTTCCCTAACCTCCTCCCGCGATAGGAAACCCATCCCCTAACCCTAGCCGCACCCTTGCCGTCGCCGCCGCCACCCTCGCCTTCATTCCCTCACCATCTCATCACCCTCTTCTTCTTCCTCTCCCCTCTCCTCCTTCACCCCGACCTCGACTTCACCCCTGCAAACCCAAGAAACACCCAAGAACCCCATCTCCTCCACCGCCGACCTCGTTGTCGTCCCCATCACCCCGACATCACCACCATCATCACTACCTCCTCTCTTCTCCTTCAACCCCGACGAGAACCCAAGACCCCAACCCTGCACAGCACCCCGCGACCCCTGCAGCAACACCCATCGCCCGCACCCTTCACCGCCGATCACCCATGACCTTGTCGCCGTCTCTATTCTCTGTCACAGAACTCCAGCGCCAACACCAGAGAACGATACATCCCTTTTTCTTCTTCTTCTTCTTCTTCTTCTTTCTCTTTTCTTTTTTGTTCTTGACATCGCCGGAGCCGCGCATGTCGTCGACGATCTGGTAGACCCGGTCGTCGTCATCATCCAGCCTGGTCACGTTTTTTAGTAGCTAAGTCCAGTTCTGTAAGCACGTGGTTCGCATCGCGACGTTTACGGACGTCAAACGCGACGTACGTACCCCGACGTGATCTCCGATCAGGCAAGTTTATCTTGCTACATGCTATGTTACTATATTTATATCCATATGAATAAAAATAATACATGTATTTTAATTATGCATCACATGTTATAGTTTTACCGTTTTTCGATACCCGTATGTATCTGTACTGTTTATTGCATATCTAATTGTATGCCGGAACCTCATTATATCATACTACCGTTCTATTAGTACAGCGTGCTTGCTAATGTGCATCATACGTAGTCATGGACTTACAAAATATTATCACAGATAGATATATGTGCATCCGTGTATTAATCGTGTTTCAATATTCATTACAGTTTTCATTGGATATCTAGTTGATGCATATACATCACCTGACAGGTTCATGACACACTACTGACTTGTTACATGGATCTTGTTACTAATGCCAACAATCTTGACATGTTGTCCTGACGGACATTACCTTTTGTCTGAATAGACGAAACCCTGTACCTGTTTGATCCTGTGTTGGTATTAGATCTTTCTTGGTAATACCTGACTTGAACACAAACCTGGGGGTAAAGGGGAAGTCAAGAATGTATCCAAAGCATAACTCAAAAGGCTATTATTACATGTTTACCGTTTTTCCGGATGTTACGGAATATCCTGTTTGCCGTTTTTCCGGGCGTTACGGAATATCATGTTTGCCGTTTTTCCGGGCGTTACGGAATGATCCTGTTACCGTGGTCCCGTAGGGAATGAATGTGGTATAGACCGATGGGTTACGATGAGAATTATATTAATTGATTTCAAAGACTTTAGATTAGATAATCTAGAAGCCAATTTTAGGTTACACATCACATACACACATGTACCTCACTGTTTATATTTATGTTGTGATTTATATTCATGTTTACATATCTTGTTATATCCTGATTATTACTGCTATTTTGGTATTATGACGCACTGATGTCTGGGTTTTGCATGGCCCAGTTCCTCTATCTCTATCGCGGGCTGAACATGAGTACTTTAGCCGTTAAGCCGAGCGGTGAGGAATTGAGTTTAGTGATGTTTAGTTTAGTTATTTTCCGCAGCTTTTATTTCTTGATGTGAGCCTATATTAGGACGTATTTTCATATGTTGTTTATTGATATTAATTCGTTTTCGCTTATATATTTTCTTGACTCTTCTTTTTACTGTGGCAAATGGACATATACTAGCTAGTTTTATATATTTTCTGTTCTTGATATCCTATAGACAGCCGTAATGTGACTGTAGAGGGATATTTCCTAGCCACAGATAGCATGGTTGGCTCTGTCACGTGCCGTAGTTAGCGCACTCTAGGAAGCGGGGCGTGACAGCGTTTATTTGGTATCAAAGACATAGGATTTAGGATTAATTGGGTTTGGTTTCTTTTGTAGTTGGGTATTAAACCCAATACGCTAATCAGAAAACCCGTAATTAGGAACATGTCCTGCCACATTACTATCTTGCCATTCTTGAATCTATAATTATCTTGTTATTGAATCCTGTTTACCGTGCTAATTCTTTTCTGTGTCTTGGCTTCAGAATGGCGGATAGAGATTTGCGAACGTACCAGAGGCGTGTTGATAACGTCGCATTGCTGGGAGTTATACGTGGAATGCTGGAAAACCAGAAGCAGCAAACCAAGCTGAATCAGTAGCAAGCCGAAGTTTTCTAGGAGGGTCTGCGGACATTCCAGCAGTCCGTAAACGCAGTAGCACCCAGGCCAGCACAGCGTGAGGGGCACCGTGGCGGACTTTAGGAAGCTTGATCTGTCCATATTTACTGGTTTGGAGGAGCCGTTGCCAGCGGAGCAATGGCTAGTTGATACGGAGAATCTGCTCGTCGCCGCGCAGATTCCAGATGACAAAAGAGTGGATGTTGTGCGCATCCAACTGGTGGATTATGCTCGTGAGTGGTGGCTTGTATAGGAGACCCGTCTGCCCTAACCGATTAGTTGGGCAGCGTTTTCGCGAAGTTTCTTGGAGAAGTTCTTTCCGCAAACTGCTTGAGAAGAAATGGAAGAAAAGTTTATTAACCTGAAGCAGAATGGCGGATCCGTTGATGCGTATACGGCTGAATGGAAGCAGCTCAGTCGATTCGCAGGACCTTTGGTTGCCAATGATACAGATAGGGCACGAAGGTTCATGCCTAGTTTGGACGTGGAGATTCAAAGACATATTATATCTCTGGGATTGACCACCTTCTCCCAGGTTCTCAAGGCAGCCAAGGAGCAGCAGAGCTTATCGGAGAAAGCGAGGAGTACGCAACAAGCCGTCGTAGTACAGAAGCCAGCGTTTACACCAAACCGAGCCCCTATACGCAGAGGCATCCCGATGAACAGGCGAGGTATTGTGCCTATGAAGAAGCCCATCGTGCCCAAGCAGAAAGGAAGGGTGTTCTGCGATTACTGCCAACGACCGAGTCATTTCAGGAGAGATTGCCGAAGGAAGCTTGGACTCTATCTTGTTTACGGATCAGCTGATCATACTGTCGATACTTGTCCTTCAAAACTACGATTGAGGGACGATATTCAGAAGCCACCGCAAAGGCAGATTCAGGGGCAGAAGCAGATTATTCAGGGGCCTAATCAAGCACGGGCCTTTACTTTGACGGCCGAGGAGGCCAAGGCTTCAGATGAAGTCGTTTCAGGTATCTTACTCATTCATAACTTTCCCGCATTAGCATTATTTGATTCAGGTGCATCCCATTGTTTTATGTCGTCCGAGTTTATTAGTGCACACTCGATTCCACACACGACCCTGTCTAGTTGCTGGGACATATACACTGGGAATGGGAAGATTATATCTAGTAGCGAGTGCAAGGATTGTTCGGTGGTTATTTGCGTATGAGAGTTATTCGCGGATTTCTTGGTGATTGATACTGGCAACTATGATGTCATCTTGGGAATGGATTTTCTCGGCACTTTTCACGCTCACATCGATTGTAGGGCAAAGAAAGTGATTTTACAGATTCCCGGACATCCAGAGTTTATATTTTCAGGAGGTAGCAGATCTGTCGGACTAGTTGAATTTAGGGCTAGGCCGACAAGCACCGTTATTTCGTCGAAGGAAGCAGATACGTAGGAAGCGCCAGCAGTAGTCCGAGAGTTTATGGATGTGTTCGAAGACATCTCGGGTTTACCGCCAAAACGAGATGTGGAGTTTGCAATTGATCTTGTTCCTGGAGCAGCGCCGATTTTAAAGGCGTATTATCCGATGGCACCGGTAGAGTTAGAATAAGTCAAGAAACAGGTCGCCGAATTATTAGAGAAGGGTTGGATTCGCAGCAGCAATTCACCCTGGAGAGCTCCAGTTCTTCTTGTTAAGAAGAATGATGGCATGCGGAGGATGTGCTTCGATTATCAAGAATTAAATTGGATGACTATTAAGAACAAGTACCCGATCCCTCGCATCGGTGAATTATTCGAGCAACTCAGTGGCGCGAGGGTATTCTCGAAACTGGATTTGCGATCCGAATATCATCAAGTTCGAGTAAAATCAGAAGATATTTGCAAGACAACGTTCCGAACTCGATTGGGCATTACGAGTACTTAGTGATGCCATTCGGAGTCACGAACGCACCAGCGATATTCATAGACTTGATGAACCGAATCTTTTCACCGTATTTGGACCAGTTTATAGTAGTGTTTATCGATGATATTCTGGTCTATTCGAGGAGCCAAGAAGAGCATGCTGAACACTTGAAGATCGCACTGCAAACGTTGAGGTAAAAAAGGTTATATGCGAAGATGAGCAAGTGCGAGTTTTGGCTCGAAGAAGTAAAGTTTTTGGGTCATGTCGTATCCGGAGATGAAATTGCTGTAGATCCTGAAAAAATTTCAGCAGTTCATGATTGGACGATTCCAAAGAACGTAGCGGAGATCAGAAGTTTTCTTGGGCTCGCCGGATATTATAGAAGATTCGTGGAGAATTTCGCTCGAATAGCTGAGCTATTGACCAAGCTGATGCGAAAGGAGGTACCATTCGTATAGACGGATAAGTGTGCGTCAGCTTTCGAAGTGTTAAAGCAAAGATTGATCACTGCTCCTATTTTGACAGTGCTAGACAGTTCCAGAGGGTTGGTTATTCACAGCGACGCATCTAGGAAAGGCATAGGATGCGTTCTAATGCAGAATGGGAAGGTTATAGGCTGTGCATCGAGACAGTTAAAGAATCACAAGAAGAACTACCCAACTCATGATTTGGAGCTTGCAGCAATGATTTTCGCTTTGAAGATTTGAAGACACTACTTATTGGGCGAAAAGGTAGAAGTATTTACCGATCACAAAAGCCTAAACTATGTGTTCACGCAGAAAGAGCTCAATATGAGGCAGCGTAGATGGTTGGAGTTGATGGCTGACTATGATCTTGATCTAAAGTACCATCTGGGGAAGGTTAATATAGTGCCGGATGCGCTAAGTCGGTTGCCAGTAATACGGATGTTAACTGCACAGAAGGAGATCATAGATGAGTTTCAAAGATTCGAGTTGGAGATCGTATTACCTCATTCTTCGGGACAGTTGATGCAGATGTAAGTACAGTTGTCATTGATCGATAATATTAAAGCAGCGCAGTTGCACGATTCAAGAGTACAGAAGTTTTGAGGACAAGTTGAAGCGGGACTTCGAACGGACTTGTTGATTCATGAAGATGGTTCGTTACGATATGAGAGTCGTTTATGTATGCCTAAAGGAGATATTCGTGAAGAAGTTGTGAAGGAGGCGCATAGTTCTGCATATTCCTTATATCCGGGAGACACAAAGATGTGCCGAGATCTATGACAGTATTTCTGGTGGGAAGGCATAAAAAGGGAGATTGCTTGCTATGTATCGAAGTGCTTGGTGTGTCAGTAAGTTAAGGCTGGACATCAAAGGGTAACTGATTTGTTGCAACCACTTCCGATTCCTCAGTGGAAGTGGGAACATATAATCATGGATTTCGTGACGGCATTACCGCGGAGTCCAAAGGGAAACAATGCAGTTTGGGTGATTGTGGATCGATTGACCAAGGTAGATCACTTTATAGAGTTGGTCAGTCGACGGAAGCTTTAGCTGAACGATACATGCAGGAGATTGTGAGATTGCATGGAGTACCTGTGAGTATCGTTTCCGATCATGATACCCGATTTTTATCGCACTTTTGGAGGAGTCTATAGGAAAGTTTGGGGACTCGATTGAAGTTCACCACCGCCTATCATCCACAGATAAATGGCCAATCCGAAAGAACGATCCAAACTCTTGAAGATATGTTGAAAGCATGCATGTTGGACTTCAAGGGTTCATGGGAGGATCATCTACACTTGGTGGAGTTTTCGTATAATAATAGCTTTCAGGTGACTATTCAGATGGCTCCATTCGAAACATTATATGGACGTAAGTGTCGCTCGCCCGTCTGTTGGGACGATATTGGAGAAAGAAAATTATTGGGACCGAATCTTATTGTGCAAACCGTGGAGAAAGTTAATACGATCCGAAGTCATATGAAGGCGGCACAAGATCAATAGAAAAGTTGGGCTGATACAGGACGAAGACCTCTGGAGTTCGTAGTTGGTGATCTTGTATTCCTGAAGATATCACCGACCAGAGGAGTGATTCGATTTGGAGTCGAGAAAAGCTTATTTCTCGATTTGTGGGGCCTTTCGGTATTTTCGAGCGTGTTGGAGAAGTAGTATATCGATTGGCATTACCACCATCCTTGGCGAGTGTTCATGACGTGTTTCATGTATCTCAACTCAGTAAGTATATTCGAGATGAGACGCACGTCCTAAATCATTCGGAACTGACAGTAAGGGAGGACTTGACATACGAAGGACGACCGATGACGATTGTAGATCGAAGAGAAAAGGTTCTCAAGAACAAGATTATCCCTCTAGTACTTGTTTCATGGGGGAATCATTGGCACGGAGGATCAACTTGGGAATGAGAAGACGAGATTCGACAGAAGTTTTCACACTTATTCTTTTAGATTCATGTTTTCTTGTCTTTTCTTGTTCCGAGAATTTCGAGAATGAAATTCTTTTGAAGTTGGGTATAATGTAACACCCTAGTTCATTTATACCATAATTTATTAGGGTTTTCCTATTCTTGTGACAACTCTTAGTTCATATTTGTTTTAGGTGCAAATAGTGTATTTGGTATCTATGTTTAGTATCTGACCCGACCCGCATGCTTAAAACCCATTTTGGTTCAAGATTACAACATATTCTTACTAGTACGAAGGATTTGTGCATACATATATGTTTTATTATATGTATCTTATATCTAGTATCTGTATATATTTTAAATAATACAAGATATAACCTGATAATATATTTTAAATACCTAACATGGCGTGTATCATACCCCATATCTTGTGACTGCATCCTGACATCGTGTTCTTATCCAGTTTAGCGAAACAGACTCTTTTGGATCGCTACGTGCATCTACGTGTATCCGTTCTTGGGGGTATATATTTTATCTAACCGGATATCGCATTATAATTTTTGCCGATACGTATATTATCCGTATTTTCAAACTAGATTTTTAGATAGGATCCGGTTATTTTTTGGAGTATATTTGATATTAGCTACAAATCTTATATTATATACTATAATAATTTGTTTTAAACCTAACCTAACTTCAGCTTATATATATACACACGAATATTATATATATATATATATATATATATATATATTAAATAAAAATATATCTTCACCCTGTCTCTCTCTCTCTTCCCAATCCCTCCTTCTCTCTATCTATCTATATATCTAAATTATTATTAAACCTAATATTTTAAAAACAATCCAGCCCCTCTCTCTCCCCCTCCTCTTCTCTTTACCCTAACCTCCTCCCGCGACGGAAACCCATGCCCTAACCCTAGCCTCACCCTCGCCGCCCTTGCCTTCATCCCCTCACCATCTTCTCACCCTCTCCTCCTTCCTCTTCCCTCTCCTCCTTCACCCCGACCTCGACTTCACCCCTGCAAACCCAAGAAACACCTAGAACCCCATCTACTCCACTGCTGATCTCGTCGCCGTCCCCATCACCCCGACATCACCACCTTCACCACTACCTCCTCTCTTCTTCTTCATCCCCGACGAGAACCCAAGAACCCTAACCATGCACAGCACCCCGCGACCCCTGCAGCAACACCCATCGCCCGCACCCCTCACTATCGATCACCCACAACCTCGTCGTCGTCTTTATTCTCTGTCCCAGAACCCAGAGCCAACACCAGAGAATGATACAACCCCTCATCTTCTTCTTCTTTCTTTCTCTTTTCATTTCTGTTCTTGATGTCGCCGGAGCCGCGCACGTTGCCGATGATCCGGGCGACCCGGTTGTCGTCAAAAAGACTTAGTTGGCAGGATCCTAACCATGTTTGCTAAGCCACCTTTGTTCAAACCCACAAAGGCAAATGATGATTCGCTCCTGGTAACATTCCAGTGGTAGCGATGCTGATGCCTAAATTGGCAGCTGTCACGCCCCGCTTCCCAAAATACGGAATACGAGGGGTTGACAAGGCCAGCCATGCTCCTACGGTTAAGGAAATATTCTGCCGTAGTCACACTTCGGGTTCTAGCTTTACATGGTAATCAGTAAACAACGCACAGGTAATGAGAAATGCAGTATCTGAAACAAAACAAATACAAAGAACTGACCTGATGGAGGTAAAAAGAGTATAACTCTGGATAGCTGGTCAAGATGTCCGCGATGTACGTCTGGTCCTAGTCCTGGCTAGATCCACTCCTCACTCTGAGCATGCATATGTAGATGCAAGTGGCAACTCGAACAGTGATAATAGATATATAACAGTAAATCAAGACGGTAAAGATATGAACATGGAGTAACCAATGAAGTGTCCAATAGATCAGGTGAACGGTAAAGCAGTAAAATAGTATGCCAGGTATGTCAACACAGTAAGTAATGTATATCAATGCCATTATCCCTATCAGTCTCTAAGTCTCACTGTACAGGTCACTAAGCCTATCGTCAGTCCCAATGTGAGAGTCAACCACTCATGAGTGTCCTCCATCCAAGGGTAGGACCCAAGGGCAAGGGACCACGGGCCAAAAATATAACTCACGGTAATAATCATGTACCCTGTAAATCTCCATATATCTCCATATATATAAGCCGGCATGAGACTCCCGAGATTCTGTTGTACTCACACTCAAACTACCCCACCCCGTGGTCTACATCAAACGCCAACCATAACCTCAAATACCGGTCGGTCCATGACAAGTCTGCGCGAGAACTGGAGACATGATCTCCATCAAGCACGTCCCGACTAATACCCAAGATAAATGGCAGTGTCTGGTGCCTTACCTGTGACACCCATGCAAGAGCTTCCATAAGTGTCCTATACCACTTATAGTCACACTTACACGCGTCCCACAGACGTCGACAATGAAATAGAATAATAGGGTTCACTGATTGTGTACAAGTACGTGTCACTTTCACTTATCCACTCATGCACGAACACTAACGTACTTGCCACAATCACCCTAATACCTAACACTGGGTAAAACACATGATCACTAGGCTACCAATGCAATAACATATACATATGATATGATGAGAAAACAGTATGTAAGGCAGGATTAAGATGTCATATGTCGGTATCCTACCACTTGCATAATTTATCATAAATAATATATGACAAAATTTAGCAAAACAATCAACAGGGAATAAGTAGTATGTGTGATTATCTATCCATCGAATTTGGTTTCACGTCGATCGGGTTTCAGGATCAGTAGATATGGCCATTTCATTTTAAGCGTTCACTGCTGAAAATCCGGTTTCAGAATCGGAAGTCCGTTTCGCAACTCATTTTAATCCCAGTTGGGATCAGATTTTAGTGACGCTACAGTTGAATGAAATTTATGGTTTTAAGTAAGCTTTTCAACGCAATAGACGGATTCTCAATCGCGTCTGTATGTCAGGAGTTATGTACTATTCAGCATCGGCGTGTCCGTTCTGGTTCTGTTGGGACTGCTATACGTCCCGATCTTTTAAATTGCAGATTAAATAGTAAATGACGATAAAACGGAAACAAACCACTTGTGTTATTTAGCTAACAGATTCACCTTTAATAAACTGCAGAGTTCCGCAACATACGAGTTCAGGAAACAAGGTGGTACACATTACGGGACAGCACACAGTAACCAGAGTCGCTCTGGACTGCAGTCCAGAGTCGCACTCCGACCCAAGTATCGTCACAATATAGGTACAGAAACCAAAAGAAATTTGCATAGGGTTATAGTTCGTCGAGTCATCTTCGATTTGAGATCTCGAACGTAACATTTCAGTAAGTACACAATTTATGGTGATTTTAACGATTTTCAGACGCGGGAAAATCCCAGTTTTACGGATGTATTTGGGGGTATTCGTTTTAGTCATTAACGGTCATATTTTCCAATGAAATTTACACACTAGGTTCACTGCCTTACGGGTCAGACCATGCAATTGAGTTTCGTCAAATTAAATGAAAATTTCCATTGAGATCATGCATCGAACAGTTACGTCATATAGTTTATCGGGAATAGTAAATATGGAATATATACTATTATAGTTTGTAACTAACACAAATTAGCATGTAGCAAGTATGGAACTTGCCTGGAGACGAGTCGACAATAATACTGCAGTGGTAACAACATGATTGCGTCACGAACGCAGCACCGGTTCAATCCTTTGGAATCCGACAATTACACTCGATCTAGCTGCTCTCCATTTCTTCACCGCTCCAAGTTGTTTCCGGTTTTGATCTGAGAGAGAAGGAGAGGGTTAAAGAACAGCGAGAGAGATTTAGAGAGAGAGAGGCAGAAACAGAGAGGGAGAGAGAGTAACAGAGAGAGAGAGAGGGGGGGGGGGAACAGAGAGAGAGGGAGAGAGAGATAGAGATTGAGAGAGAGAGACAGGGAGAGAAAGAGAGAGAGAGAGAGAGAGAGAAACAGAAACAGAGGGAGAGAGAGAGAGGGAACAGAGAGAGAGAGACAGGGAGAAAAAGAGATTTAGAGAGAGAGAGACAGAGATTGAGAGAGTGAGAGAGAAACAAAGAGAGATAGGGAGAGGTGAGAGGGAGATGTAGAGAGAGAGTTTACCTGGTGACGATGGAGGCGCCGGGGCGTAGTGCAGAGGTGGCGGCGGCAAAGGTTGTTTCTCCGGCGATGGGTAGTGACGGCGACGGTGTTGTGAAGGTGATGCTCGGTTTGGGTTTTTGAAGAGGAGAAGGAGCTCGGTTGTAGGAGAAGAGGGTGAAGGAGTTGGGCCGGTGATCGGAGCTGCCGGGGTGGGTTCGGTTGGCGACAGAAAGGTGGTCAGCGACGGCTCAGGAGAGATGGACGCAGTGAGGAGCTCGGGTCGAGGGGGAGAATCAATAGAGGGAGGAAGATAGAGGTGGGTTCTGTGGGTGGAGGAGAAACGAGGGAAGATGAATGAGGGGTCGACGAGGAGGTTCGCCGTCGTCGTCGGAGGGAGTTGAGCGAAGTGCAGTAGGTGTGGGAGTGGGTTTTCGAGAGATAGAGGTGAGGAGTTTTGAGAGACTGTGAGGGAGCAGTAAGGTTGAGACGAGGAGTTTGAGGAAGTCGAGGGAGTCGTGGTTGAGGTCGCGGGGGTGTGGGCAACGGCGCTGCGACGTGGGCGCGAGCGTTGGCGAGGAAAGCGGATCGCGTGAGCGGGGGAAAAGGAAAGAGCCGTTGGGGAAGAAGAATAAGGGTGTGGGCTGGGTCGGGTTTGCTGGGCGAGCGTGGGCTTTGGGCCAGGGAAAGGGTTTAATTAATATATTAGGGGAAAAGGAATGGGTCGAGGATTAATTAATAAAAAGGGAAAAATGGGTGTTGGGCTGAGGGAATTAATTGAATGGGAAAAGTGGGCTGTGGATTTTAATGTTAATAAAATTAATTTGGATTGGCTGTGGGATTTGGGTTAAGGGAGAGGGAAAATATATATATATATATATATATATATATATATATATATATATATATATATATATATATATATATATGGAAAATAAAAAGGGTTGGGGATTTAAAATACTACAAATGATTTGTAGATATAAGTAAATAGATTTGTAAGTAAAACCCATTTTATAAAATACGGATATTGGTGTATATAAAGGAACCGGGTATTACAGCAGCAAATTCCAAGTCCTCTCAAGGCAAATGATGATTCGCTTCTGGCCATATACCAGTCACAGCAATGCTGATGCTAAGATTGGTATCAGATCTTAAGTTATATACTCGCAACAAAATCAGCAAGCCAAAAATGCATATGAAATAGCCGAAATGATGGGGCAACTCGCAATAAAAATCAGCGAGCCAAAAATATATGCATATGAAATAGCCGAAATGATGGGGCAACTCGCAATAAAAAATAGTGAGTAAAAATATAAATAGCCGAAATGATTGAGCACCGCGAAAAATAACCGAAATGATTGGGCAATCGCGACTTTCGCGATATAAAAAGCTGAAATGATAGAGCATCGCGGAAAGAAACAAAAAAAAAGAGAAAAAAATTTCCCTGCAGGTGAGTCCGCATCAACCCCTGTATACGATCCATTGGCACAAACGAAAAGGGAACCACATTTTCCCACCAGACTCCATCAGAAGGAAAGCCAGATCTCGACGGCAATATCTACAGCCTAAAGATCAGCTCGGCGTTCCTTCTCATTCCAGCAGAGTGCAGACGTGACGTCAACAAAGCTCCAAGGTGTGATGGCAAAACCCTAGCTCCAACCTGGCGTTCCTTCTCAGTCCGGCAGGTGGAAGACCAACGTCAACAGGAGACCCCAGGGTCGAAACAAAGTGGAGCCATGGAAAATTCCTAGCTCCAAGTCTTGATGGTTCACATGCAACCTTAAGACTACCAGATGTACTTTCTCATTCCAACCGGATACAGACGCAACATCAACAAAGCGGAACCATGGTAGAGTCCCTAGTTCCAAGTCTCGATGGTTCATCGACAACCTAAAGATCAACAACGGCGTTTCTTCTCACTCCAACCGGATGCAGACGCAACTTCAACAAAGCGAAGCTATGGCAGAGTCCCTAGCTCCAAATCTCGATAGTTCATCGACAGCCTAGAGATCAACAACGACATTTCTTCTCACTCCAACCGGATACAGACGCAACATCAACAAACCAGAGCCATGGCAGAGTCCCTAGTTCCAAGTCTCGATGGTTTATCGACAGCCTAGAGATCAACAACGGCGTTTCTTCTCACTCCAACTGGATACAGACGCAACGTCAACAAAGCGGAGCCATGGCAGAGTCCCTAGTTCCAAGTCTCGACGGTTCATTGACAGCCTAGAGATCAACAACGGCGTTTCTTCTCACTCCAACCGGATACAGACGCAATGTCAACAAAGCGGAGCCATGGCAGAGTCCCTAGTTCCAAGTCTCGACGGTTCATCGATAGCCTAAAGATCAACAACGACGTTTCTTCTCACTCCAACTGGATGCAGACGCAATGTCAACAAAGCGGAGCCTTGGCAGAGTCCCTAGTTCCAAGTCTCGAAGGTTCATCGACATCCTAGAGATCAACAACGGCGTTTCTTTTCACTCCAACCGGATACAGATGCAACGTAAACAAAGCGGAGCCGTGGCAGAGCCCCTAGTTCCAAGTCTCGACGGTTCATCGACAGCCTAGAATCAACAACGACATTTCTTCTCACTCCAACTGGATGCAGACGCAACGTCAACAAAGAGAAGCCATGGCAGAGTCCCTAGTTCCAAGTCTCGACGGTTCATCGACAGCCTAGAGATCAACAACGGCGTTCCTTCTCACTACAGCAGGGTGCAGACACAACGTCAACAACTGACCCCAGGAACATCAACAAACGGAGCCATGGCAAAGTCTCTAGTTCTAAGCCTCGACGGTTCATAGACAACCTAGAGACAACCTCGACATTCATCGCAATATTGCAGACACAATGTCAACAAACGAAGCGAAGGAAGATCCCTAGCTTCAAGATCTTGATGGAAACTCAAATGAGACCTAAAAGACTATCGGAGATCATCCCACACCAGCGCGGAGTGGTCATGACTCATCGGGGCTCCCCAAACTGAGCCTAACCTCAAGTAAAAAAGCGGCATGGAATATTCCTAACGCTTGCTCTTGCAACGGTAATATAACCTGGGAGATTACTTGAAGATCGTCTTGTCCAGCCCCCGAAGAGATCAGAGACACGAAAGTCGCAAGGATACTCGAACAACAAGATTGTGTATCGGGGAATGCATCAGCCAACGTGACAGATACAGGCGTAACATCAACAAAATGGAGCCATGGAAAAGTCCGTAGTTCCAAGCCTCGATGGTTCACAGACAACCTAGAAACTACCTCGGAGCCATGGCAAAGTCCCTAGTTCCAAATCTTGACGGTTCACAGACATCCCAAAGATCAACAACGACGTTTCTTCTCCCTCCAGCAGGATGTAGACGCGACATCAACAAACGGAGCCATGGCAAAGTCCCTAGTTCCAATACTCGACGGTTCACAGACAATCTAGAGACAACCTCGACATTCGTCGCAATATTGCAGATACAATGTCAACAAACGAAGCAAAAGAAGATCCCTGGCTTCAGGGTCTTGACGGCAACTCAAATGAGACCTGAAAGACTATCGGAGATCATCCACACCAGCACGGAGTGGTCATGACTCATCGGGACTCCCAAACTGAGCCTAACCTCAAGTAAAAAGCGGCATGGAATATCCCTAACGCTTACTCTTTCGACGGTAAAATCACGCGGAAGATTACTTGAAGACGTCTTGTCCAGCCCCCGAAGGGATCAGAGACACGACAGTCGTGGAGCTACCCGAATAGAAAGATTGCATATCGGGAATACATCGGCCAACACGACGGTACGATAGACAAAAACTTTAGTACCACAGACCCTAACGGACTTCTATTAGCAGAGGTTAACTGTGACGTTAGGACATTCTTACGAGAACTTCTCGATTCGTCTCGACTCGTAGGGAAAATAATGTTCCTGCGAGAACTTCTCGACTCGTCTCGACTTGTAGGGAAAAAGCCTTTGGCAACGGGGATAAGGACCTGTTTCCTAAGCACTGGGGCCCTGCAATTAAGTCCAAGATGGACTATTGTATACTATTCACGGACCACACTCTCCAAAGTCGAATATCGACAAGGAGGGAAAAAACCACTTATGAGCCCTCTCGACTTGTAAGGAGGAAAATTCTCTTGTGAGATTCTTACGACTCTCAAGAGAAAATGCACTTAGGAATTCTCGCGACTCCTAAGGAGAAAATACACATACGGGATCCTCTCGACTCGTAGGGAGAAAAGTCTTTATGAGACTCTCACGGCTCATAAAGTTGAAAAGTCATAGGCGGCAGATCCAAACCTGTTTCCTAAGCCATCGCTGCCTTACAAGCAGATCCAAAATGACTCATGTATACTATCCACGGGCCATATTCTCCAAAGTCGAATATCGACAAAGAGTAAAAAACCCACTTACGAGTCCTCTCGACTTGTAAGGGGGAAAATTCTCTTGTGAGATCCTTGCGATTCTTAAGAGAAAACGCACTTAGGAGTCCTCATGACTCCTAAGGAGAAAATACATCTACGGGATCCTCTCGACTCGTAGAGAGAAAAGTCTTTATGTGACTCTCACGGCTCATTAAGTTGAAAAGTCTTAGGCGTCAGATCCAAACCTGTTTCTTAAGCCATCACTGCCCTACAAGGAAGTCAAGATGGACTATCTACGGGCCACATTTGCCAAAGCCACATTCGCCAATGAAATAAAGAAGCTACTTACGGAACCTCACGATCCGTAAG